>OY986981.1:6806650-8143317 GCA_963920545.1 Lepidium didymum | reverse complement strand
CTTCGGACCGTGATTCTGGTGGAGGCTCAGACTCTCTGATTCGTAGAATCAGCTAGAAGTTTATTTTTTTTATCTTTTTTGTCTTCTTGTTTCGGGTTTTTCGTTTTTGTAGTAATTTAGATTTTGGTGCCCGGATGGGTTTTTTATTGAACTTGGTTATTTCTTTTTTGACATGAATTCATGATTTTACTACTTTTTCTTTTGATCGTGATCACTTTTACTCATCCGCTAAGTAGCTGGATGCGAGTCCGTGTTGAGCAAGATCAAGTTGGAAATCGGAATTCAATCTAGTGCAAGATTTGCTCAAGAGTTAGACAACAAGAGAGTAGTGATTTGTTAGGATTTCACTTCTTTAGGTTTTGTTCATGTTTTTTCAAGATTTAAGATATTAAGCTTTTGGGCTATGTAGTCATTTTGAAATATTACTTCTTATTTGATTTTTGAAAGTCAACTGAGTCATTTTTTATGTTTTCTAAAAAAAGGAAATTTGATCGAAAGCTCCTTAAGGACAAGAGCATATATAGTTCAACCAATAATATAATTCGATGACGAATTCTCTTTAAGTAGGGGAGAATTGTGAGACCAGGCTCATTAGGCCCGAGAAATAAACAAAACTTTATGTATGTGTTTATATATATACATATATAAAGTCCCATGCTATTCCTAGGAAATCCTAAGAGATACAAAAGAAACCTTAGTCGTCATCTTCCATGTAGTTTTGATCTGACAACGTGAAAAAAAAAGGATAAACAGAGGGGTTATACAACTCGAAATCAGGTGAAATTTGGTAAGTAGATTCTAAACCCCTAAATAGACCTATAGCCAAAAACGGTTTATCAATTGGAACTTTGGTCTGATAGTTATGATCATTTGTTTAGAGAAATTTGCGTTTATCGAATTTTCAGATAGGGTCACTTCAAAAGAATTTTTCCAGAGAACCATAAGGAGCCACTAAACGATCAACCTATTTTTAGAAAGCTCCAAGAGTCTACTTTCCATATTTGGTGTCCTATTATAATTTGAAGTAATACCAAATCGGAAAATCTACTTTCAGTCCGGCGCGATGTTTTCTTCTTTGTTTTCCTTTTACGCCAAGGTGAGGTGTGATCTGTGGAATTATGATTACATATTTCTTTTTTGATGCTTCATGATACATTAGGTATAGTGTCTGATACAATGTTTGATGCATGTTTGACGAAATTTTTGTTTGTGGTGTGATGATAAGTAGTATATGAAATTATTTGATATATGATATAATGTGATGTGAGGAGGTGAAGCGACAGACCGTGGATGTTCGGTGGTCGTGAATCCTAAAACGAAGTGATGGACCGTGGACGTTCGGTAGCCATGGATTCGAGGCGGACCGTGGATGTTCGATGGCCTTAAGATGTGTTGAAAGATGAAGTGGTGGACTGTGGATGTTCGGTGGGCTCAACTAACTTATAAAGTTGATATGTGTATTTTGTAATTGTTTTGGATTTTATGCTTAAGTTGATTGGTACTAGAAGTAGGAATATGTTGTTGTGTTTCAGTTGGTATATATGATCTCCTCACTAAGTAATTCGTTATTCAACCCTTATTTTTCTTTCTTTTTCAGGAGTGTTAGTAAAAGTTTTTTGAAGAAATTTTTTAAAAGAAGTGATTTTTACTGGCTCTTTAGTTTAGTATTATATTTCATCACATCCTATTCATTCGTTATTAATGTGGATAGCGAACATAAAAATTCTAATTCCAAAATGAACACTCTCATTTAGAATGTTTAAAATGTTGGATATTGAAACAAATTTTTAGGTAATTTTGGATACTTTTTATCCTTTTACATCGATTTTTACTAAGTAAATGTTCGCTTAGATAATTTGAACTAATATATTTTTTGACAACTTTGATAAAATGAAATTTAGGTATCTATATTTAGTCAAATGATTGAGTGTTACTTATGCTGTCTTTCCTACCCGAATTCAATTTCAGGAAGTCATATTTGTTGAACCGAGTATTGTTAAAGATTTTATTATAAATCAGATCTCGTCGATCTGTTGCTTTTTAAAAAATAAGTATCCACACAATTAAACTTTTATATTACTCTTTTTTCTTAATCATTCAATTAGTGTTATATGGATATGATCAAATAATCCATTTTGAAATTGAACACTGATCTACATTAGTATAGGTTTTTAATTACTTATGTAATTTTTAATTGCATAGTAGGATTATACATGCTCTATAGTACGAGATTTGATTTTTTTTAATAAAAATCTATCAATACACAAAATACTGTATTAATAATTTTCTGTACATATTTAGTTATGTATTTGAGAGTACTAATAAGAATATCAGTTAGTGTTGTGAGCAAATATAAGACGTTGTTGATTTTTTTATTTAATGTATTGGAGTTTACTATTTTCTCGATGATGGAAAATTTTTTATTTTAAAAATCAGTGATCATGATTTAAAACGGTTAAAAAAATAAAGAATTATTAAGTTATTCTCAGTCTGGTTGTTAGGATGATTCAGCTAATGACTCAGATATCGGGTTTGATTCTTCCCCACTACACTAGTATATTAAAAAGAAATTTTAGAATATGGGTTTTAGGCTATAAATCGGGTTTTGTCAATCTAATTGTTGAAAAAAAAATTTAAAACTTATGTTTTCGGATCCTAACCATATGCTCATTTTATCTTCTTTTTTTTTTTACTATTACATCCTCATAACATTTATTGTGAATGTTCTTATTTGATTTTTTTTTCAATGGCATCAAATGTAAATAATATATTAACTAATGTTCTAATCAAAATGTAATTCCGTTTTAATATTTAGAAATGTGACACATACAATACATAAGGCCTGAACATAAAATTCAATATCCAAAATTTTGGGTATCGGATAGTACCTCAAACCGAGAAAAATTCATGATGGGTTATCTTCGTCTATACCCGTTGATATCAGTTAATACTCAGAATCGAACAAATACCCGAATGGATATTCGATTAATTACTCGAATACATGTAAACATATCGGTAATACCTTGACCTTTGCAGATCCGATCCGAACCCAAACCGATATATGTACGGGTCCCAAATGGATAAAAAATTACATATTCAAAAGATCTAAACCTCTATGGAGTTTACCATGAACTGACTTGAATATCCGAATGCCCAAAAGTGGTATTGACTCCAAAATATTATATAGATCTGATAAATTCAAAGTAAAATTAATATCAAATCGGTTGTATCGATAGGATCAACAAAAATATTATTTTAAAAAATAGCTATAAATTTTTTAGCATACATATCTTTTCAATTTGTAAAACAAATTATATTTGAGTATATTTTATTTATGATGGAAAGTTGTTAAGATTTTTAAATTCAATTATCAGAATTTAAAAGTAACAAAAAATAAACGGTTAAGTTTTAAAAGATATTAATATTTTCATATTTCATTTCAATTAACTACTTCAAATATGAACCGAAAGCAACCATTATAAAAAAAACACGATTGTTATAAAATAAAAGTTAATTGTCATTTTCACTTGGGAATGGCTGGCTCCTTTTCTCTACATGACTTCACATTTCCAAAGAGCCAAACTTGTAATATTGAGCGTCTCTTTTTATTTTGTTTTAATGGTCGTGGAAAATTTTATTTTTGGCTCTTGGATACCCATTTGGCTCAACATTATTTGTCTATCCTCATTTGCATTTATTATGTCTCGTGTCTTACTCAACATATATAAATTTCTAAACCAGAAATATAAGCTACTCTGTATATAGAATTATACTTAAAATCCAACTATGGTGAGAAATACTATTATCAACTATGGTGAGAAATCATTTCTTCAAACACATTTTTCCCAACTTTATCAATTTTTACATTAAAAAGTTTATATTGTTGTAAGTTATGTTCCTCTTGGAGTAGAGACATACATATGGTTTCTATTTTTTATACTAAGGAAGAAAAATCAATTTAGATCTTCAATACGCAAAGATATATATAAGAGACAAGAAATTTGTGGTCAAGTGGTAGGGAACGAGTCTACAATTTTAAAGAGTTTATAGGTTCGACTCCCCTGCTATGTGAAAGTAAAACATATTTTCCTACTCATCTCTACACAGATATGGGCTCATATTTTTGGTTTATTTGAATATCTGGAGAGAGGGTTTATCTGTGGGTTGCACCTCCCCAGAAAAATAATCCAGACCCCTCTCATAAGATCTGGAAACTCGTGAGTTATCATATATATATATAAGACTAAACGTATTTTTGTGAGAAAAGTTTTTGTTTTTTTTTTTTTTTGAGATTTAACATTTGAACTTTATTTGCGTGGATATGTTTTGGTCAAACAGATAAAACAAGTGAACTGCAAGAAAGGAAATTGTAGTTGGAGTGGGTGAATAAGAACATCACATCAAAAATAAAAAGATCACGCCATAATAAGAACTGTTTAATTTGATCATTATTAATTCAATCATTTTGGGATTGAAAGTTGCCTTCAAGTCTTGAGTGACGTTTTCCCACTTTGTCTTCTTGTCTCTTTGGATTCTCTCTCTCTCTTCTCCTTCAGGACACTTAGCTTTCTTCACCAAAATGGGACATCAACTACTCTCAACTCTCAACCAATTATTTAGACATGATTATAATACTAAGATTAAACAACTTGTAGCCATATGAGTCTCAACTACAATCAAGTTTATTAAACTGAAACTCATAATCATTATAATCTTTTTGCAAGTTCCTATATTAATACAAACCCGAAAATATACCCAACAAACTAAACAGCCACAAATTGATTTCGATATAGTCAAGCATACAACTTAGACTAAAAGCCAAAATGATTACCTAACCACAATGTAATCATACAATGTACGCTATGTATAATGTTTATGTGAGTGAACTAATGGTTTAAGTCTTTATTGTGGTATTTACCTATAACTGATTTGAGTCTGTGCAACAAACGGTTTTGTTGATACACGGTCCAACTAGTTCAACCATTATAACCCGTTAAGAGAAGGTTATAAGTTGAAATCCACGAAAAAGAAAAACGAATTCGAAAATTAAATTATGGTTCAAAATGAAGGAGCACGTAAATCATGAGAAAAAGAGTTTTTGAAAACAAATTTGAGAGAAGATAGAGAAAGGTAGTTCAACTTCGCCAGCTATATAGTGGCAGTCGGAAGAAAAAAAAAACACAAAAAAAAAATCTCCAGATAACTATAGCAGAGCAACTTGTAATTCGAGCTTGTTTTGCAATCAAACCTTATCAATAAAATTCAATTCATCAACTTCTTTCAATTTTTGTTTAGCTAGTTAAGAATTCATATTAATCAAGTTAGATAGATTCTACATCTTCATGTTTGAACTTAAGGTTAACAGAAGAAAAATGTTCTTGACCTCAAAAGCTTAGCTTTGTGATTGTGATAGGTACTTATTTGCATTAGGGGAGAATTGTTATCTTAGTGTGTCTTCATAATTTATCTCGCATTGAAAGACAAATCTAAACAGCCTAGTATATATTGAACAAAACTTGATATATCTAAAATAAACGAAGGGAGGAAAAAACAGTTAGGCGATGGCAAGTGGGTTACTTGAAAAAAATGTAAAGTAATTGCTTGCGATAGTAAAATTAATATCATAAATCATAATTAACAATCATGATTACGACTGACCAAAGTTGTACAAATTGGCAGTGATAGTGGAGTAAGACCTTAATAGTAAAATTTACAAGTTCTGCAAATTGATGGATTGGGGACCCAAAGGAACCGATTCCTTAGCTATTGTAAGCTGTAACTTCGAGGGGTTGAGGAATCCTCTAACAGTATTATATTTTCATAAACAAAGGTGTGAAATTATAAATTTATCGTAAAAGTGGTAATGATATAACAGGCTTCGTTTTGTGGATTGGCTTATCCTTAATCCACCAATCAGCTAGTGTACCATCTTGACATCATTCATTTTCATTAAAAAAAAAACAAATTAATCTGTTGATGGTTTTTGGAGTTTGCTTAACCAAGAAGATCAATGATATTTCACTTCTCATATGGTATTCAAGGGGGCAATAAATCTATATAAAAAAAAATTACCAGCGAGTCACAATACATTTTTTCTATTAGAAAATATATAAAAATATAGTTCCTTTTTTTCGTTTGTCAACATAGAAACATATAGTTCTAAACATAATTATAGTTAGAGATACAAGAGCTCAATTAAATACTACAAAAATTACATGATAAGTACTAATACATTAGATTAAAATTAAGAGGATTAGATTCTTCAGATCTAAAAGAATAATTTGGTAAAGAATTGAAAAATGAAGGTAGGACAATATCAGGTGGGTGGTAGTGAGATCACTGATTGGAGGAAAACAATGAAACATTCAAAAACCGGTTTTTATTTTATTTTATTTTATGATTCCATAAAAAAATATTATAAAACAGAAAATCAGATAATGGAAGCACTAAGAAATAAGCAAGTTGAAAAAATCAATAAAAGAAAAAAATAAGATAAAGAACTTGAGGCTGTGGAAGAAGAACAAACAGTGCAAAGGACATGAGAGTGAAATAAAGAAGAAATAGGCTTTGTCTCAATGATATGACTTTGATGTTGTGTGTATTTGCCTTTTGTTTGACCAACACAGTCACACTCTTTTCTCTATATTATCATCAGTAGCATTTTTTTTTGTCATCTGAATCTTATAATAAAACCAAAGCGAAATATTTATTCGAATACATAAGCTAGCTAACGAAGATAAAATTTCTCGAAAAGACGTTAAGACACTTGAACATAAAAATCTGATCATTTACTATTCTGAATTCGAAGATCAAAACTATCAGAGGTTATACGAAACCTAAATATGTGTACCTCTAGAATATCAGTAACTATACTGATGAGTACTTGCCAAATTTGAACCACTTTTGATTCATTAGCTGAATTTTTTTTTGATATCAACTTATTACAGCCTAATGAATATCCGGCCTAAATCAAAATATATATTTATATACTGTACTAGACATGTTCAACATAAACTAGCTGTTGACATTTAAAACCCAAAAAAAAAAAGAGAAAAAAAAACATAAACTAGCTAATTGAGATAGTTTTTTGAAGGGGAAAACAGCTTCATTATTGAATAATTTTCAATCAACGTCACTCAAAAAGTTTATGTAAAGATGACCAATATCATCATCAATATGCACATGTTTAATGAACGTTGCTTTTTTATAAATGGATTAATAATACTAAAGTCCATGTATCACCCCTAAATTTTTGGTTTTAATATTTGAAATTTAAAACAGTGGCAGATAATAAAAGAGGGGACCAAAGATTTCTTCAATTCTCCAATTATTATATGTGTTTTCCTAATAAATATATCCATCGCATATATGTGACAAAACTCATAATTCATTTTTTTAAATAAAAATTGATGTTGCTATATAAGAAATTGAGATAGTTAAAATGATACCAATTGTCGAATTAACATGACTTAGTTAAATAAAGGGAAAGAAAATAATATTGGTATTAATTTGTAATCAGTAATTCACAAAACGACAACACAAGCCTGCCTAACACATCGAAGCAAATAAGGACTTTGTTTCGTTTGGTCTTTCTCAATTTTGGTCATGTTTATGCATTACAATAAGATTGAAGTTATAATTTTTAACATGGTCTTCCCTATATAACTTGATTAAAATACGTCACTCACTTATCTGGACTAGCTGGCTCAATTGACAATAATCCAAACAATTGTCTGAAAAATCATCGGTTCGAATCTTGTGTTGGAGAACCAGATATAATTATTGACTTCAGTCTTATGGGTAGACTATAACCGAAGACCCAAATATTTTCCTGAATATTAAAGAAAAATATGTCACTTAGAATATTGATATTGTAATTATTTTTATGATCACTCACCATTAATATTTTTTTGTTAATAATAATTGGATTAATAAGATCGATTCATAGCCAAATTTTTCTAACTAGAAATTGTGAAATTCGAACTCATTATCATCTGATACTAAATTAAATCTTGATCAATGAATATTTTTGAATAAGGAGATTTGTTTTTTGTTTGTGCGTGTGATATATTATAGAAGACACCATATTTTTTCAATATATATTTGATCTACTACCTCTTAAAATTTACTTAGAAAATAATATAATAATAGATGTTAAGAAAGCCGAATTATTTTTAATCTGATGGTTAGGTTAATCTAACTAATAATTTGATACATGTTCGATTTATATTCACTATATTATGATAGTTTAAAAAAAATTAAGGGTAGATTTTATGTTATAGATCGAGTTTTGTCGATCTAATTATTAAAATTAAAAAAAAAAGCAAATTTTAAAGGTTCCAAAAGATAATCTTCTTATTTTTTTTCTAAAAAAAAGGTAAGAGAAATTGGTGCGTAAGTTTGTATATATTTTAGAATAAAATAAAGAAGATACATATATTATATATACTTTATAAATTGACTTATTTGGCATCATCGCCACTTTAAATATTGGCTAACAAAAGTAATGTTTCCAAACTAAAATAATTTTGAAACCCCACAACTAATTAAAACTACAAACTTTCTCTCTGATGTAAGCACTAGCTTGATCAAAAACTTGGGTTTATCCACAATTATGTATATGTATGGTACCCAAGTGCTCATGTGTCATAATCATCATAACGCATGGCCATTACATACTACTTCAATCATGCATGAACATCATGAGTTTTATATGCCACTTTGATGGCCATATGTCGTCCTCTCCTCTAAACTCACATCCACCGGATGCCACTACTTGGTTATTGTACTAATCATATGATGATTAGGCTCTTCCAATCATTATCTGATGTAAGATCCATGTATAAGTTAAGCAGGATTAAAATCTTAACATTAAAACCCCCCAAAAAACATCTATATGATATTATTTACCATGCATGCAAGCCATGAATTAAGAAAAAACACAAGGCATGCCTTCTATGGTCTCAATTTAGTGCATTAACCAATAATAACTAAATTTTAAATAAAAGATGTTTGATCCAACTTTTTTTGTTAGTAACTAGATCGACATGGTCAATAACAAGATTCAAATTTTATCATGAGGGTCTAAGTGATTCGGCTAAGTCGAATTCTAGTAAGCAAATACACAAAATTAAATATTTAACCACTTAATTAAAATCACTTTCTTAATTTCAACATGTTTACAATCTATGCTAAAAGTTAATTTTTACAATAACTAAAACAAATATTCTATTTATTTGGCTTTAAGAAAAAAGTGACTCAGTTGCTTCGAATCCCACTCACTCCAGTTGGAGTAATTAGACTATAGATTGTATTTTGTCAATTTAATGATTGATTGTTGACAAAAATAAAAATGATATGACAGCCTGAAATTTGAAATGTTAGACTAAAATTCTCTCTAACATGAAATTTTAGTAAAAGAATAAAAAAAAACATGTCATTATGCCAATGGGTCATCTCAATTCTCAAATACATATTATAATTTATTTCAAAAGCAAACTCTTAAGCATGTGTCACGAAAGCCACCGATTTGCAAAAAGGTATGGTCCACTTGAATGCCATTTTCTCATATATACACACTTCTTCTCATCCAATATCCACCATGAACTCACCTCTAGCTCCTTTGATATCAAACGAGAGAGAGATATAAACATGCAACCAAATTATAATAGCTTAAGTACTCTTAACAACATGCAACAACAAGACTACTTCCACTACTACGACAACTTAAACCTTAACAATCTCAATCTAATTCCTTACCCTCATCAAGTTCAAGAACTCAATCTACCATCTCCAACAAGTATCAACTCAGCTACAACTTCTGATGAAGCAAATGAAGGAAACTTTGTCATTAACGAGAGAAAGCAAAGACGTATGGTCTCTAACAGAGAGTCAGCAAGAAGGTTAAGAATGAGAAAACAAAGACACTTAGATGAGCTTCTCTCACAAGTTGCTTGGCTTCGAAGCGAGAACCATCAGCTTTTAGATAAGCTTAACCAAGTCTCTGACAAAAATGATCATGTTCTTCAAGAGAACTTGAGTCTTAAAGAGGAAAATTTGGAGCTTCGTCAAGTTATCACATCTATGAAGAAACTTGGAGGAGGTATCAATGACAAATATTCTTATAATTCTTCCATGGATGAATTGGATCAAGACTTCTCTTCTATTACAGATGATCCTAGAACTCATCATCCATCATAAGTTACTTTTAATTTAACAGTTTGTATTCAGTTCTGGTTGTATTACGTACTAAAGATAACCAAGTGGTGGTGATCTAGTGCTATGATTCAGGGTGGGATGTTGTAAACTTGCTCTCGCCTGAATTTGATTCATGCTTGGATCACTTTTCATTTAGACTCATTTAGAAAACCTGATGAATGAGTTACTCATCATTCTGGGGTTTTTTTTTTTTTTTTTTGCTATTTGTCAAATCTGTTTCTGTGTTATTTGTCTAAGCAGAAAAGAAGATAATTAAATTATGAATGTTTTGCTTTTTTATTTAGAGGTGATAGTAAATGTAATCTTTTTTTTTTTGGAGATAATAAATGTATTCTAGTCATAATGCTGTAATTATTTTCTGCCTAAATTAGGACAGAGGAGTGTATTTATATTTATACATAGAGAAAGACAAAATAAAAAAAATTAATTATATATCCAGTTTTAAAATGAATTTTAGAGGGTTGGTTTAAAAGTGGATGTAATTTTTTTTTTTTTCCTTCTGTCAATAAACTTTCATTTATCAAGCATTTGCTACATCATTCATTAAATCGGGACATGAATCATAAATACAATAATCTTCGTCTAATTACATCCATTCGACGATGTAATTGTCAAAGAGAAATTTATATATTTTGCGTCAGCCGTCGTTTTTCTTTTCACTAATTAGATAGGTGGGAGTAGGCCTGGGCTTCCGGAAGAAACCAAAATTGACCGAACCGACTGAACCAATATTTTTGGTTTTTTGGTTTCTTCTCAAAAACTGATAGGAATTAATTAAATTTTGATATTGGTTATTGGTTCGGTCGGTTCAGTTATAAAAGAACTGATCGATTTTAAATAAACAAAAAAATTAGCATTTAACCAAAAAAATTTACGTATTTTAAACCAAAAATCTAAAAAACTCGAATAAATCAAAAAAATTGAACCGAAATATATTTCGTTTTGTTTCGGAATCAATTTCTAGAAACCGAATAAACCAGGGCAAGGTGAGAGTTTATGGCGCAAGACTAATTGAGCCGAATAAGCCTTATCTTTGGCCCATTAATATTAGACAAAAGGAGGCGCGTTGTCATTCTTGGAAATTTGGAATCTCGAGTACCCCTCAGAAATTCGAATTTTGATGATCGTCGTCTGAGTCTCCAAATTCTACGGTTTTCCATTCACAATCCAGATTCGTGATGTTTTCGTGTACTTTCAGAAATAATCTGGGATAATTTTTTATTTGATAAAGCTACAAATTGTGAATTCAATCTGTTGAATTTCACAATTCAAATGTGATTTAACCCCTACTTCTACAGTCAATCAAACTGGTCTATGGACGTATCAAGTTCGCATTTTTTCTCAAAATTTAACCAAAAATCATCTCATATATATTGTGACGGGTTTAAACTAGGATCCAAAATCTATTGGCCAACTTGATAAGTGTGTATTGATGTTTGATTGAGATTTGTATGAGTGTTAGGGTTTATACTGGTTTTTGACGGTCTTGAAAGGATAGAGATGATCATAGGTTTAATGGCTTGCAAAGAGTATTCAGATACAGCTGGGCTTCTTGTCCTGTTTTGGTCTTTTGTCTTTGTGGTTCCAAAATACAAGTCTTTACTTCTTTGACGATCTATAGATTTGCTGTTGGGGCAAAATGGTCATTAGAAACTCCTCAAACATGCCACAATGGATTATGTGTTGGAAACTGCTATTTTCGATATAAGGTCACTGAAGGAAGATAAAGAATCTCATAAAGCCTCTGTTTTAATTAGTATCAATCATGCCGCAGTTGCAGACTTTTTTCTACTTCAGATTAAGTAGACTTCATCTTTTGTTTTCTCGCAAAAAGTGTGAGAATCTATTATGGCCCAGGGACCATGTAAAGCTTGTGATTTGTAAGTTTGGGGCTAGTTTTCTATTTTCATAGCTGTGATTAATGATATAAACTATCCTTAGGTTTCTGGAAAAAGTGCAAAAGCGTAGAAACCTTTTGTCACTTTATGCGCTTTTCACGTGAAGTCTCGAATCCAGTACTTGATATTAACACTTTATACACTTGGTTCTTAATCCTTCTTAAAGTTCTCTGAGCAGAGAACACATATTGCTGGTGGTTTCTATAACTCAGGTAAGTATCAAGTTATGATATACATCTCCGTAGACTACTATAAAAGTTCTATTAAATAGTTTTGTAAGGCAAGTTAACACCGGTCTCAGATCTTTGGCTGATAACATCTAAGCGTCTTTTGATTGCAATGATATTTGTATGGTAGCTGAAGACCTCAGCAGCTTAATCATGGAATTGTGAATCGTAAATAAGTTTAGCTCTATGGACCTTTTCAGATGGCAGAAAGGGAATCCTTAGTTATAGTGTTAGTCCTTATTATTCTTTGTGTTGTCACTTGTCATTCTTTAATCAGCATATACCTTGGAAAGTGAGCAAATATAGCTTTTTATTCGTAAAGATAAGAAAGAAATTTCATAAAGTGTTTATGTTTATGCGGATGGTCCATAGCCATAGTCATTTATGTATTCTTAGTAGTTGTGAGTGATATATACTATAAAACTTTATGCTTCGATGGAATCATTCACAACATGGTTCACTCAGGTTTCCTGCTAACATACTCCCATTTGTCCGAATATGATACTGAAAATTACTGTGTTGGGATTGCATAACGGGACTGACTTAGCTTGCACATGTTCAGGTCATCTGCAGGTTATTGGCTTTGAACCTTGCCGTCTCTCTTAGGAGTTAGAGAGTTGAAATTTGCGTTTACACTTCTTGATTTAACAGTGTTCGACAAGGTATATTTCACAAATGGGGACTTTTACCAAACAGACAGGTTTTGTTTATCTAATGCAGAGAAAAAAGACTACTAATTGATGTGGTAATAATCCTTGAAGTAAAGAATTTCAGCAAACCTAACAGAATCTCAAACTAAAAATATTTTACAGCTTGCAATCTAGTCTTTATTTTAATCCATAGGAGTATCAGAATGAAGGAACAATGCCATATCCTGTGTTGAACCCTTGGTCCTCAGCTTCGATTTCTCTCCTCTTCGCAAACCGGCCATTGATCCGCGGTCTTCTCTCTGCATATGCCTTCCTTGAAGCATACCTTATTGTCTTATCAAATTTTCTTGTCTTCCTTTTCTCTTTGTATCTCAAAACCCTGGCTTCTCTGTCCATTGGATTGAGTTGGGTTATCATCTGATTTGGGGGGTCAGGTAGTTGATCTATAATCCCTTTGTGCGTTATTGGGCGTGAAGTTGTTGTGTCGCGTGCTGTTGGATCCGGCACAACGCCGGTTTCCAGGGATGAAATGTATGCCTAATAACAGAAACAATGACATTCTCAATCCCCTTGGTAAGAGGACTAAGGAGGGTCGATGCATAAGGAAGCATAATTTTTATAATAGACTCTTGGTGAAATTTCAATATACCAAAAAAGATCATCTGTTGGCAGTTAATTCTTGGATTTATGCGTTCAATTTAAGAAAGCAGCTGAATTGAAGGTAACAAAAAAACTAAAGCCTTACGTTATGGTTTAAGAAACCACTGTGGCTGTGGTGACTTCCTGAGGAGCCATATGTGATATCAGATTGAAAATTCTGATGGTTGTGGCGCAAGTGGCCCTTAGAGTCTTCAAGTTGAAGTGGAACAACTCTATCTCCCCCGTAGCTTGTCTGTGGTACGCCACAGTCTTGTTGCTGTTGATTGTATTGACCTGTGAATTTTTTGTAGTCCATGCTCGATTTGTAATCCTCAACGTCTAGACAATCATCAATGTTAGTCAAAGTCCTCACTCAGCCATATTAAACCATAACCCAAGAGGCTGAGTGACCCATTAAACAAATAAAATGAAGAAGCCCAGCTGAGCCCACTAAGAGGAGGTGAATTATCTTGCTGTAACTTACAGATAAGAAGTGAAGCTCTCCAAGTGGTCCACACCAGCCTTGCTAGCCGTTGGAGAATGTTGGCTGGAAGTGGTCCCCTCCTTTCCCTTATTTGGTTCAGCATGTATAGTGGTCCCTCTTTTCTTGTATTGGACCATTACTTGATTTATCTTGTATGGTAAACCCTAGATGATGTGCTGAGCCTATTTAAAGGCTCAGATTGTAACCAACAAGAATTAATCTAATCAGTTCTTCTTCATCCTCTTTACCTTAGAATTCTCAAATTCTCATTCTTGTCATAATGCTCATATTCTAACATGGTATCAGAGCAATTCTGATCCATTCTCTCTTTTATTCTTCTGGTCCTTATTCTCTGCTCTAAAACTCTTAGCATTTCTTCTTAGTCCCACCCAATCTCTATTCCGCTGCTGATTGTTCCTCCATTGTTGTACGGACAAAAGCTTCCATCTTTGTGGTGTTTTTCTCAGAAAGTTCCCAAAAATCTCATTCTTTACCCCAAAGGCATTCCTCTCGGTGCTGTGAAGGAAAGTCTCAGGTTTTGAAGTGCAAGTTTTGAATCTGCACCTTCAAGTCTTCATTCAAGATTCAATGGAGACCAACAAACATGTTCAGGTGCCTGTGGTCCTCAAGGGAGTTAACTACCTCCTATGGGCAAGGACAGTCAAAACTACTCTCTGCAGCCACAAAGGGCTTTGGAGCCATGTGGTGAAAAGCAAGCCGATGAAGTTGGACCTCTCTGATGGTGAAGGAGATGGAGAAGAAGTTCTTGATGAGGAGGACGAGTGGTTCCAAATCGATCAGGCTGTGCTATCCATCATCCGCAACTCTTTAGAGCCCTCAATCCTTGAAGGCTATTCCTACTGTGAGACAGCCAAGGAACTGTGGGAAACTCTCAAGAATGTCTATGGCAATGTCTCTAGCCTTACAAGGGTGTTTGAAGTAAAGAAAGCCCTAAACCACCTTTCTCAAGATGAGATGAGCTTCACAGATTTTTTCGGAAAGTTTCGGTCTTTATGGGCTGAACTTGATATGCTAAGGCCATCCACTAAGGATCCAAAGGAGATTCAAGAACGAAATGAACAAGACAAGGTCTTTAGCCTTCTTCTCAACCTCAATCCGGGATTCAATGACCTTATCAAGCACATCCTTAGAGCCAACAAGCTCCCAAGCCTTGATGATGTATGTGCTCAGATTCAAAAGGAACAAGGGTCTATAGAGTTATTTGGAGGAAAAGGAGATGTTGGGCTGCTCATGGCTAACAAAGGACGGTTTGAAAACAATAGGACTGAGGAAAGGAAGAGGCTCATATGTGATCACTGCAAGAAGAAAGGACACACAAAGGACAAGTGTTGGCTTCTTCACCCTCATCTCAAACCAGCCAAGTTTAAGGATGCAAGAGGGTACACAGCTCACGAAGCTACAGGAGATAGCTCAGTCATTACTCCGCAGCCTCAACCAACAACTTCTAAAGCACCTGGAAACATGGCAGCTGCTACATCATCATTTCACGGAGAGACTATCAAAAGGGCTGACCTTGAAGCTCTCATTCACACTCTAACCTCCCTAAGGGACTCTGGTATTTCATATAACTCTCATAATGTCCATAAGCCATTTATTGTTGATTCGGGTGCTTCACACCACATGATTAGTGATCCAGCCCTTATCAATAATGTTAAACCGGCTAGTGGTAGTGTAATCATAGCAAATGGCAGTAAGGTATCGGTTAGAGGTGTAGGGAATGTAGACTTATTCAATAAGCAATCTAAGGCTTTTTACTTACCAGAATTTACCTCGAACCTCCTATCGGTTATAAAGGCTGCTAATGATCTACAATGCTATGTGAGATTTGGTCCTAATGATGTTGAATTTCAGGATATTAAAACCGGAGGCGTGTTGGGAAAAGGGACTGTCAAAGAAGGACTCTACATTCTTGAAGATCCTAAGCTTTTATCTCTTATTAGTGGCTGTGTTTCCGGTGTTTCTAATTCGGCTGTTGGTAGCCTTAGCAATGTAGTTTGGCATGCTAGACTAGGCCATCCTCATTCTCGTGCATTAGGACTAATGTTACCAAATGTTTTGTTTAACAATTTTGATTGTGAGGCTTGTGTTCTTGGTAAACATTGCAAATCGGTTTATTCTAATTCTCCTACCACTTATGAAAATTGTTTTGATCTTGTTCATTCAGATGTTTGGACATCACCTTGTTTGTCTAGAGATAATCATAAGTATTTTGTTACCTTCATTGATGAGAAATCGAAGTACACATGGATAACATTGATGCCTTCTAAAGATAGAGTCTTTGATGCATTCAAAAATTTTGAAAGTTACATAACTAATCAATTTGATGTGAAAATGAAGGTACTTAGAACCGACAATGGTGGAGAATATATGGGCAAAACATTTCAAGAATACTTAACCAAACAAGGCATCACACATCAAACAAGCTGCCCTTATAATCCTCAACAAAATGGAGTGGCTGAGAGGAAAAACCGCCACTTGATGGAGGTCACAAGATCCCTCATGTTTCACATGAAGGTCCCAAAACGTTTTTGGGGAGATGCTGTTATGACAGCATGTTATCTAATCAACCGGACACCTACAAAAGTCCTTAAAGACGAGTCCCCATACAAGGTATTAAACAAAACCAAACCACCATTAGATCACTTACGTGTTTTTGGTTGTGTTTGTTATATGTTAGTACCCGGAGAGCTTAGGAACAAGCTTGAAGCTAAAAGCAAGAAGTGTATGTTCATTGGCTACTCGTCTACTCAAAAGGGCTATAAGTGTTATGATCCAGAAACAAGAAGAATACATGTGTCTCGAGATGTCAAATTCATGGAGGAACGAGGATTCTATGGAGAAAGAAATTGGGATGAACTTCAAGATCTCTCGGAACCATCCTTGGATAGAGCGGCTAGTCTACACTATCTTCTCAACCGTCTTGGAGTTACTAACATGGACACTACGGATGCGGCTTCGGCACAAAGGAATGATCAACCTGCGACCTTACCACAAGATCCAGCCCATTCCACATCTTCTCTTCAGACACCAGAGCCTGAGTATGTTGATCCTCAAGTGAGCCAGTTAAGTCCTCATCCGGCAGTTCCATCCAATTCAACCGAGCCAAATGATGATCCAGAGCCACCCACACCTACTCCGATCCCTACACAAACCCTTAGACGCAGTACAAGGATTAGAAAGGATCCCTCCAATTGGAAGAATACTCGTGTGTACTACAATGCACAAGCAGTAGCTCATCCTGAGCAAGCATTATTTTCGGCTGACCTTCTCCCATCTCAATTTAGAGCATTCTTAGGCAAGATAGCAATGGATTATGTTCCCCAGAGTTATGATGAAGCAAAGCAAATCAAAGAATGGGTAAAGGCTGTGGATGCTGAAACTGAGGCTATGGAAAAGAATAAAACATGGGAGGAATCCGACTTACCACCAGGGAAGAAGGCTGTTACTTCAAAGTGGGTGTTTACTATCAAGTATAAAAGCAATGGGGAAATTGAGCGGTTTAAAGCTAGGCTGGTTGCCCGCGGATTTACTCAGACCTATGGAGTAGATTACACCGATACCTTTGCTCCGGTTGCCAAGCTTCACACGGTAAGAGTGGTCCTTTCATTAGCTACTAACCTGTCTTGGGACCTATGGCAGATGGATGTCAAAAACGCATTCCTCCAAGGAGAACTTGATGAGGAGGTCTACATGACACCACCACCAGGTTTGGAATCCAAAGTTAGCCCCGGCAAGGTTTTTAGGCTAAGGAAGGCCATCTATGGCCTAAAGCAATCACCAAGGGCGTGGTATCATAAACTCAGCCACACACTCCGAGACCGTGGCTTCCATAAGTCTCAAGCTGACCACACCTTGTTCACATCCACAAGTCACCGAGGTATTATAGTAGTCCTTATATATGTCGACGATCTTATCATCTCGGGTGATGATAAGGAAGGCATTGAGGCTACCAAATCTTATCTCCATTCAGTATTTGATATTAAGGACTTGGGTGAGCTCACATATTTTCTAGGAATTGAAATATGTCGCTCTTCGGAGGGTCTGTTTCTCTCTCAACGCAAATATACTCTTGACTTACTTCGTGAGACAGGGATGGACACATGTACCCCGGCCAAAACACCCTTAGAAGATGGCTACAAGGTCAACCGAAAGGGGGAGAAGAAGGATGAGATGTTTCAAGACATCACCACATATCGACGATTGGTAGGTAAACTTATATATTTAACAATATCTAGACCAGATCTTTGTTTTGCAGTGAATCAGGTGAGTCAACATATGCAAGCCCCAACACAACATCATTGGGCCATGGTGGAAAGGATTTTGCGGTATCTCAAAGGAAGTTCAAACCAAGGAGTGTGGATGGGAAAGAATGAGAACTCAACCATTGTTGGATATTGTGATGCTGATTGGGCTGGAGATAGGAATGATAGGAAATCCACCACAGGCTATTGCACATTCATTGGAGGGAATTTGGTAACCTGGAAAACTAAGAAGCAAAAGGTGGTGGCATGCTCAAGTGCAGAGGCTGAATATAGAGCCATGAGGAGACTCACAGACGAGTTAGTATGGCTAAAGGCACTTCTTCAAGATCTAGGCCAAGAAACAAAGGATCCGATCATTATACATTGTGACAATCAAGCGGCAATTCACATAGCATCCAATCCGGTCTTCCATGAAAGAACCAAGCATGTTGAAGTTGATTGCCACAAGGTGAGGGAACGCATAGAAGAAGGAGTGGTGCTCCCATGCTATACACCTAGTGGAGACCAATTGGCGGACATCTTTACAAAGGCTGCAAGTTCCAAAGTTTGTGATCACATCTATAACAAACTTGGACTTGTAAGCATGGACCGCCCCTGACATCATATCCCCTAATCCGAGGAAAGCATACTCTTTTTCCCTCTATAAGGTTTTTCCCAAGTGGTTTTCTTATAGAGGTTTTTAATGAGGTGTGGACTTCGGGTTTCCAAGTTAAGCCTTCATCCCTTGCGGCTTAACTTGAGGGGGAGTGTTAGTCAAAGTCCTCACTCAGCCATATTAAACCATAACCCAAGAGGCTGAGTGACCCATTAAACAAATAAAATGAAGAAGCCCAGCTGAGCCCACTAAGAGGAGGTGAATTATCTTGCTGTAACTTACAGATAAGAAGTGAAGCTCTCCAAGTGGTCCACACCAGCCTTGCTAGCCGTTGGAGAATGTTGGCTGGAAGTGGTCCCCTCCTTTCCCTTATTTGGTTCAGCATGTATAGTGGTCCCTCTTTTCTTGTATTGGACCATTACTTGATTTATCTTGTATGGTAAACCCTAGATGATGTGCTGAGCCTATTTAAAGGCTCAGATTGTAACCAACAAGAATTAATCTAATCAGTTCTTCTTCATCCTCTTTACCTTAAAATTCTCAAATTCTCATTCTTGTCATAATGCTCATATTCTAACAATCAATAAACACTAACCCATTATAATGGTTATTGTTACTGTGATTGCCACTATTTTTGTCTGAGTTAGGGAACAACCATGAAGCCACCTCTCTGGCATCTTCATTACCTTCTTCACCACCCTCTTGATCCACCACCAGTTTGTTCTCTGCTTCGGTCTTTGTGGCCTCGCTTTGGTGGTGAGTGGCCATGGATTTGTAAGAGTTTCCAGAGATTGGCAGAACTGGAACTCGCTGATGGCGTCTAGCAAGTGGGTTTGCAGAATGAACCTCTGAATCACAGGCTGTGCATAGTGATGCATCATCTGCCTCACACAAAAAAGCAGCCGGTTCACGCTCACAAGACTCACAGACTCGAACCCGTTTATGGCGAGAAGCTACGCGATTGGCAGAGTGAACTTGAGCATCACAGCTCGTGCACAAGTAGGCAGAGTCAGCATAGCAGTACACGGTGCAGGCGGTTGACTGGCATGTCTCACACGATCTTGCCCTGTTGTTCTCTCCACTGCAAAAGTCATTACACTCTTGTTTTAACATAATAATTTTCAGATGTAGTAAGTTTGATGGTGTGGGAGATTGTCTCTGAGAGAAGGAGCTAATAAATCTTATATCTGTTGCGAGAGTAAGCAGAGGAGAGATCGAATCCTTGGTGCCTACACGTGGCGCTGAGTTAGTGGCCTATCAGTGTTATGAATCATCTTGCGGCTTGCTGAGCTTTTGGGATGGCTTATGTTTGTGATGTGTAAAGGGTAAAGTGTAAAGTGTTGCCACTTCTTCGGTAGGACCCGTTTACAAGTTGCTTAGGTTTTCCACTTGCCATACTGATATTCCTTAGAGGAAGTGGTCCGAATAATGCCATGATGTTGCAGACACATTGTTACTATTTTCATATAGAATTTTAAAAGTGAAAAGGTCAATGTTTTATCTCTCTGGCTTCACACAAAGTTTTCGTAGTTAAATATCCATCTTGAACCTTGTGCTAACTGTCCAGGTATATCTTCGAGTAAGGCGTTGCGTTTCAGAGACATCACCAACTACATGCTAAGAGTTTACTACCTATCGAAGGGTATCCACCATCTCGAGTCAAATTTAATCTAATCCACCATATATTACATATCTGAATAATTTACATAAAGATTTGCACTTGATCACCATCAAAGTAACAAGACAGGATTCATGATTGTGGAAGGCTACAGAATATGATACTCTCTACGCTCGAAAAATAACTCCAGTGACGCTTTTCGGTTTAGTGAGTGTATGATACACATTTTGTGGTCCAAAAAAAAGGAGATTTAAGGACACACTTGTGGCCAAAATTCATTTGGCTTCCTTCAGCACTATGCCTTCACATCTGAAAAGTGAGTTTATTTGTATAAAAGGCTGGTCCTATGATACACCTTTCGCATCTCTTCCTCTTTCATTTCTTCTTACACCACGCTTAGCTTTTTTTAAAGGCAAATTTTTAACTTTGACAAGCTTTTTATTGGTAATTGGAACTTAACTTTTAAGGTCTTGTTGTTTACTGGTTTTATGCGAGATGTCAGCATGTAGAATTGTTTTGAAATGGTTTCATGATCATTCAACTCTGAAGAAAAAGATTAAGTTACTTTATTAGCCAATGTTTGATATCTAAACCATAGAAGTAATATGATAAGTTTGAGGCATCTTGGCTTTTAGTGCTCTAATGATGAAATAATGGAGATTTGACAATCTGTGAGTTTATTGTTGTAGCGATTTGAAACTTCTCTCACATGTGTAGGCGTCCACATAACATGTAATTTCCATCAAGATAATGTGAAGGAAGATGCATTTTTAATCTATTGCATGTTTCTCAATTCTAGAGATGGAGAAGAGAACCAGAGTCCAGGGACCATATCAAGATTGTAATTGTGCGGATTCTCCACTTTCTATGGCTGAGAGGAACTTTCTGAGGAAAACTGCAATAACCTTTGGCAAAAGGTAATCACTTTTATGCACTTTCACGTGATATCTCGAATCCTTTACTGAATATTTACATTAAATTGGTTCTTAAATTCGTTAAAGCTTCCTAAAACGAAATGTAGTAGAACTTCTACAACTTCAAGTTTCCTTTATGATGATAATATGCAATCGGGAAATATCTTTGTTTTAGCTGCGTGATCGAACCAGACCATTGATTTATATAGTCTGGTGATTTGAGAATTTGCTGCAGTGGACACTTGTGGCTATTGTACAAGACTCTTGTGGGTGTAATCTGATTAAAAAATACTAACACTCACTCAGTTTATGGCTAAAACGAATCATTTGGTTGGTACAGAAATTCATTAGATTACCAAGTGGCAATGTCACTTTTATTTTTTGAAAAGTGAGTATATTTGTTTATTTTAGTGATACATAAGCATTGACATAGTCTGCTACTACTTGGTTGTGAGTGATATACTGCTATGAGACTTAGGTATTAGAATCTTGTTATCAGAGAGAGAGCCACGTGTGAAATAGCAGATTTAGTTCCGTACCAAAACAAGAACAAGACTATGCTTGAATGTAGTAAAATCAAACCTAGTAGCATTGTGATTAATTAGAAAAACATATGTTGTAACATCTTTTCTTATGCAGTAGTGAGATCATTTAGCTTCTACGTGATCAAGTGATGTGGATGTTTTGAATCTAGGCAAGGTGAGTTTCGTGTGAACTGTTCTTGGTACAGAGCTAGCTAAACTTAATGCATATCTCTTTGTGTAATATCGGTAGCAGAATAAGACTGAAGGGTAACATTTCCATACAATAAGAATTTCTACCAAGTGGGCAAAATTTCTAACTCAAAATGCATATATGTAAATAACTCGTACTAGTTAGACAAAAGTAAATACCTATATGCATGACCATAGTAATAACTTGCAGGAATACAAACTAGAAGTAACATACAAACATGCAATCTAGTTTTGTCATAAGAGCATCAGAATGAAGGAACAACTCCATAACCCGTGTCGAACATAATCATTGTGGAGAAAGCTTGGTCTGCCTCTGCATCAACTTCTTTTCTCTTTGCAAACCGGCCTTTGATACGTGGTCTTTTCTCTGCATATGCTTTCCGTGAAGCATATCTTATTGTCTTCTCAAATTTCCTCAGCTTCTTCTTCTCTCTGTATCTCAGGACTCTGGCCTCTCTGTCCACTGGACTGAGCATCTGTGTTGGAGGTTCAGGTAGTTGGTCTGTTACTCCTTTGGGCGATCTTGGGTGTGATACAGTTGTGTCCCTCGTTGTTGACTCTGGCACAACTCCAAGGTCCACTGATGAAACTTGTATCTAATGAAGGAAACAAAAGACATTCGTTGTCATTTGGTGAATGGATTAGTGGTCATGATGGAAGAAGCAACATGCTGGTCATTGTAAAGAATTTAAATATATACATATATATTAAAGCTTACCATATGACTTATAGAAGCATTGGAACTTCGATGTGCTCCTGACGAGCCATAGGTGAAACCAAACTGAAAGTTGTGTTGTTCGTGGTCCACTTGACCCTTTGATTCTTCAAGTTGAAGTGGAACAACTCCGTCTCCCCCATAGCTCCGCTGAGGTACGTTGCAGTCTTGCTGACACCGATTGAATTGATCTGTGAATTGCTTATCCATACTAGAACTGTAATCAACAAGGTCCAGGTACTCGTCACCAATGAAGAACTTATTGTTCTGACTATTGTTGTTGTTGCCATTATTTTTCCCTGTAGTAGGCAACAACCATGAAGCCGCTTCTGCTTCATCTTCATCCTCTTCTTGTTGACCTACCATTAGTTCGTTCTCTGGATCTGTCACTGTTGTATCACTTGAATGGTAACAGTACGAGTTTTCGGAAATAGGCAGAATAGGAACTCGTTGATGGCGTCTAGCAAGTGGGTTTGCGGAATGAATCTCTGAATCACAGGTTGTGCATAGAGATGCAGCATCTGCCTTGCAAAAAAAGGCAGCCGGGGCTCGCTCACATGATTCACAAATTCGAACACGTTCATGGCGAGAAGCAACACGATTGGCAGCATGAACTTGATTATCACAGCTGGTGCATAAGTAAGCAGAATCAGCCCGGCAGAACACGGTGCAGGCAGCTGACCGGCATGTATCACAGGCTCTAGCCCAGTTACTCTCTTCTTTCAACATATCAAACCAGTTTGATGTTGTAAGCTAAAGGCGGGGACTAAGAAGGTTATATCAATTGTGGAATGGAAGGATAGAATCAGGACTAAGAAGGCCGCCACGTGGCAAGAAGTTTGTGGCCTTGAAAAGTTGTTTGATCATCTTGTGGCTAGCTGAGTTTTTGAGAAGGATTGTGTATGGGGTCCAGTTCACAGATGCTTACATCATGGGTTTTGGAAGCATCAGGACAAAGTGAAAAACTTAATTAAGTCTTCGTATATCTTAACAATGGAGAAGAAAGCTACACCGATAGTTATTGCTATTGATCTTATCTCTCTTTGTCCAAGTGGTGTAAAGTAAACACCTCTTCCTTAATGGGACCGACCCATCCATACCATCAAGGTTGCAACTTTTAACTATTTTTGTACTATCTACTACTATTCTGGTATTGCTGGAAACTTTTAGTAGCTCTATGGCTTGACCATTAGCCTGCAAGTATAAACTTTAGTAGCTCTATGGCTTGACCAAAGCAAGACCTCGAGTATCAGAGGCATCATGTGACGATCATAGTTCACTACAAGAAAACATGCGTTTTTGCGAGGGAAAAAATCTTCGCAATTCCCTAGCAAAACTCTATTCGCGATGAATTTGCGAGGATTTTAAAACGTCGTAAATTGATACTCAAAAATGAAAAAAATCGTCGCAGTTTTCTCGCATATTTTGCGAGGGAAAAAAGTCTAGCAACTCCCTCGCAAAATATCCCTTGCATTTTCCTCGCAAAACTTGCTAGGGAATTGCGAGGCAATTGCGAGATATATTTTGCGAAAGAATTGCGAAGGTTCTCATTTTAATATTTTAATATTTAAAATAAATAAATTTAAATAAAATTCTAAAATTAAAATTAAATTAATTTAAAATAAAATATTTTACAATAAAATTAAATTTTTAAATGTATTATATAAAACAGAAAAAACTCTAAAAGTCTTCTGATCGATCCGTCCCAGAACTGGATTGAGATCCTTCAAGATTGAAAACCGGAAGTGATTTGCGAGAGAGTTGCGCGGAAAAGTTTGCTAGGGAATTGCGAGGTACCTTTTGAGAAGGAATTTCGAAGGTACTCGTTTCAATATTTTAATATTAAAATTTAAATATAATATTAAAAATAAATAAATTTAAATAAACTTTTCAAACTAAAATTTAAAATTAAATTTATTCAAAAATTAAATTTTAAAAGTTATAAATTTATTATATAAAACACAAAAAACCCTAAAAGTCTTCTGATGATCGACGTCGGTACCAGATTTGTCCCCATAACTAGACTGAAATCCATCATGACTGTTTTTTTGTAGTGGTTTCAGAGGTTATTTACCATTGCTAAGAAAATGATGACCCTTAACCAGTTGTTATCTTCGTTTAATGCTTACTGTCTTTTTTGGTTATATCTTAAAGATATTATATTAGCCTTGGGAATTTAAACTGAATCGATTTGTCCAAACCAAATCGAACCGAGATTTGGGTAAATCGGTTTGGTTATTTCTTCTCCACTCGGTTAATTTCGGTACAATTTTGACATTTTATAAATATCCGATAACCGAATTACCCGATCCGATTATCCGAATTATCCAAATCGCAGGACTATATTATATGGTCTGTCTAAAACTTTGTTTGTTTCCAGATGAGGTCGGTCAAGGTGACGTGGCAAACGGTGTAGATCTTAGGAGCCGACTGGAATATGTTCAAGTCGTTTAGAGCCTAAAGACTAGGAACAACATGAGCCACGAGTTGAGGCTAATGGTGGGGTCTCCAAAGGTGAATAAGGTTAGTTAAATCACCATCACCTATGGCCTATTTATACAAATCCAATTTGCATATGATCACCATCATATTCATAGTAACAAAAACATGCATAAGTCCATGAATGTTGTCACATCTCTATCACCTTTTTGAGAATATGATAAAACTCAATATTATCAGTTTTAGGCAGCTTTATTATATTTTAAACTTGAGAAAGTAATCATATTTGACTGTGTTTAGATTCACATGGACCGAATTGTGAAGAACCGGGTCGATCGGATAGACACTTTAAATTGGAAAAGGATAAACTATTTCGCTCTTGTTGATTAAGATTCAGAGTACAAGGAAATAGCTTTCAGCTTCAACCATTTTCTATCTATATATCTAAGAAGCATATCGAGTAATAGAGAAAATAAAAAACACAGAGATACTAACAAAGGTGGAAGAAACTGAGCATCAACAAACGAAACAAGATTCTTTTTCGGTTTTTGGCAGTCAGAAAGGACTAACCTCACGAGCGAGTTTCAGCAACAATTCTGGGACAAGACGCTTTCTAGGAGGAGCCAATAAGTCTTTTGCCAGTGCTTCATTGTCCTCCGCGTGTATCACGGAGACTACATCATTAAAGTCTTTACCGCCTCTTAAGGGATCCTAAAGACAAATACTCTCTCATGAATCATGAGTTAATATATTATTCACTTACTAAGCTAAGTGTTTGTGGGTGTGTGACACAATGTAACATAGTTATTGTGGCTTACCTGAAGAAATAAGTCGGTATGTGTCTTTCCACTGTACAAAACAAGCTCGGGTTTGGCCCCAACAGCTTGGAGAGCTTCTGTAAAAGTTTTGCTGCAAAAAAGGGAGTGGTTTTTGGTAAAGGAACGGATTAGTTAGCATTAGCAATGAATGAATTCGAAAGAATGCTCATATACCTTGCATCGCATGGTATGGAATAATCTGAAGTTCTGTGGTAAAGTATATTAGGAGGCAATAGAGATGCAGCTTTTCCAACAACTGGGTCTTTCAATCTTACTTCCGGAGAGAACTTTTCAAACGATTCTTCTCCTTCCATTATGCTACAAGTTGGGGGTTAAACAATTAAAAGATAAAATAACTGATCAGACTGCATTTAGGACTTGATTAACCAGGGAATTTACCTAAGGAAAATCGAGCGATATAAGCCCCGTTTATGAAAGTGATCAACCAAATTGTATAGATTGTATCTGTTTGAAGTTCAAAAAATGATAAGCAGGATCAATTATTGTATTACCACAAAGCACACAGAAACAAGTATAGAAGTTACCCTCAAGATAATCCCAAATAATCTTTTATCTGGGAAACCATCCAAGCGATGCTCTCTCCTTTTAATTCTTTAGTAGCTTGTTACAATAGAGCACAAGCGGCTATGTGGGCACCAGCTGATTGCCCCATCAAGTAGATCCCACAGATACAAGCACGTACGTAAAGATCAATACTAGAGAGACCAATTGGAAGACCACCAGGTAAAATCAAAAACAAAAAAATAGCCTACGAGTTGAAACCTGTTTGGGTCACCTCCAAATGCAGAGATGTTATTGCAGACAAATGAGATTCCTTGAGAAGCATCCGTCACCATATCACTAATTGTTCCCTGAGGGAAGTTCCTAAGACCAAGAGGAAGGAATTGCATGAAGAAAATCTAGATTTTTAATTATCTTTAAATCACAAAACAAAAGTATCCAATCAGAGCTAGACTATTTTGTATTCTGTGTGAACTAAGTAGAAATACAGAGTAAGTAATATATTTAAGGGTGATCAGTCTAATATCGCTCCATAATTTTCATATAACTATGAATGTACTTAAACATTGAGGCACTTGTTAATTGCACACAAAACTAAAATTAAAACTCTAATTCCACCCGAACTATCACAAATAGTATGAGGAACACCCGAACTTTGTTCATCTTCTTAATTACACACAAAATTAAAGTCAGAAATATAATTTCACCCGAACTAACATACATAGCATCAAAAACACTCAAATGATCAAAATAGTTTTTCGTCAATATAGCCATTTTCGGGTCGAGTTTTTTCGGGGTTTCAGTTCCATTGATTTAAGACTTATTCAAGTATTTTTAATTTTTTGATCGGGTTCAGTTCGGGTATAGATCGAGCTCGAATTCAGTATTTCTATTTATTTTCATAAAAAATCAAAATTCATAATTGGGTGGAATTAGAGTTTTGATTTTAGTTTTGTGTGCAAGGATTCAATGTTTAGGTACATTCATAGTTATATGAAAGTTTTGGGGTTCAATTAGACCGATCACCCAATATTTAAAAAAACACTACTTTTGAATTGTGTACTTTCATTACCTGTAGTCAAGGCATGCTACAATGATATCCCTTTCAGCTAGCTGCATTCCCAAGAACGAGCCCCAAGCTTTGTACCTAGATATCAGCACAAGAGTAGCAAACATGAACTCAATTGGGTGAATAAGAATACAGAGCACGTTATTTAACTCAAAAATATCAACAAACGACCCGTGAGAGGAAACTTCTATAACTGTGCACAATAAGTGAGACACTAGATATATCTTATTATACCTACACCACAGTACATGAACATGAACTGTAAAACAGATAAATGTTATGCAGAAGTTCAATCTTATGCAAACAAGAATATTGTAACTCTTGTACTTACCCAATAATCCAAGCTCCACCAGTCACAAAAACCACAACTGGCTTCAAGCCGTCGTTGTTGCTTGGTAAGTACAGATCCAGCCTACATATTGCCGTTTATACATGCGAAACATCAACACTCTTAGACATAGGTGATTTAATAAAAGCAGGCATTCAACATACCACTTTAGGCCAAGGTGAAAGGAGAAGATAACTTCTAAATAGTTCACACACAAACCTGTTTCTTGGTTGATCTCCATACACTATACTCCTCCGGACTTGTGATGAGAAAAAATACATATATGCAACTGTAGAAGATATAAACAAAAGGGTACGAGGAATGTTTTTTTCTGTGAACTGAGATTTCATTAATATAAATGAGGATACCACAGGTATGAGGAATTAAAAGATTAAAAAAAGCATCTTAAATGTAAAGAGAAAATTCCTTTGTCTGAATTTATCTATAAGCAAAGACAAACATGAAAATCAAACCTTGAAGAAAGCCAGGCATTCGTAACATAGCATAACAAGTAAGAGCAAGTAATCTTGTGATCCATCGATAGCCTACCCTGAACAAGACTTAACAATTAGATAACGCTTTCTCAACTGGAAATAAATGAGTGAAAAATCAGTAATATCATAATTTTAAGGCTTTCATGATACAAGAACTGTAAATACAGCTGTCTGCATATCATATATTTCAAATAAAATAAAAAATAGTCATCAATAGCACATGGAGTAACCTTCGAAGAGCAAGGGATTAAAACAAAGATAACAACGAGATGCTCAAAGCCAGCTAATATCTACACGACTACACGAATTCAGTATGCGTAATCATAGCTCTAGTTCCCTAAGCGTACCATCAATATACTTAAAACCAAATCGGGAAAATCGAGATCAGTACCCGAGGTATCGAAGAAGCTTGAAGCTAAGTCCAGTTATAAGGTACGTCTCAGCTGACGCGTGGCCAATATCGCGGCCGAATGATTGCTGCCGGAAAACTCGACGAGCTCCTCCATCCACCGGCAACTTCCCGGAGACTCGACGGCGTACTGGTTCACGATTAGAACCGTTGAGAAGAGTCGTTTTATCGGAGTCCTCGGGTCTAACTTCTTCAATCTCCGATACCGTCGAGGTAATCGGCCGAAATTGCTCCGGCTGCTGAACTAGAAGAGGCGATTGCATCTTCTAAGAGTGTGAAATAGTGGATCTCGATTCTGAGATTCGTCGTTTTTTTGAGTTTTTGTGATGGTTCGTCTCTAGAATTTAAAAATGTCTGTTATCTTTTGATTTTTTGCGCTTTTCGTTTCCTTCTCCCGGAGGAAACAGTGGGTAGAGATTTATAACCATAACTTTATACAACACAACGTCGCTCTTGTACACATCTAAATAATTAACCTTTTAGTATGTAATTAAATGTAACTAAAAGAGAACGAGAGTGTTCCTTATTCTCGACAAAACATGATCCGTATCCTAGAAACCACACTTAAATCTTTTTTTTCTTCCACTTGTAGTGAGAAATTATCGAACTTGCCTGAAAATTTGTAAAGAGAACACTACCACTAATCCATGTCTTCTAATGAACTCTTTAGTATTGTGTCGTAAATTACTTTAATGTTAAAACTAATGGAGACTACATTGTTACTATTATGTGGAAAATATTAGCAAATCATGCTCTTTTTTATTGGCATGAATCTTTCTTTACAAATTTTCTGAAGGGATGCTATTTATTTCTCGGTCTTCATCATTTGTAGCAAAATATCATTCCATGTATCAATAGGACCAGGCAGGCACCAATGAATACAGTCATTTCTTTTAGTTATATTTGCTTTCTGTAAATGGCCATATCTCCCTGGATGCCCATCTGGTCGTAGTAGCATTGCATGTGTCATGTCCATTAACTTTAGTCTCAAACCTTTTGTGTTCTTCCCTTCTTCTTCTACTTCTTTAAATTCCTCCAATTGAATGTCGTGAACCTTGAGATCTATTCCTTCCGGTATAGTCTCACTTCTTCTGTAAGGTCGTGTCCTTACACAATCTCCTCCTTCGTTCCAAGCCCCACTTTCGAAATGTTGAGGTGAAAAACTCCTCAAAATTGCTAAACCCTTGAAATTTTCGACTATAGCTTTTAAAGATATTCTTAAGGCCTTCCTGTATCCATAGTACAAAGGCAATTCTGTTATGTTTGGTAACGCACAATATTGGCACCCAGAGATTTGTTGTTTTTCATAGAAAAAAACTGGCCGGTAAAACCAATGGCCAGATGATATAACCAGATAGTCGAGCTGGTCGAGCTGACTCATCCACTTGGTGTCATACTCGTCAAGGTACAGGCTAAAAAAGTTAGACATTGGATCTGGAGGGTCAGGTTTAGTAGACTTCACTAGAAATGGTGACCACATGGCATGAAGAGTGAAGTTATAGGATGTGTAGTTCCATACTTGGATATCTCTATCTTGTGGAGGAGAAATGTCTTCAGGATATTCCACCTACAAGAAATTTTAAAAAACAAGTCAACACATAGAGAGATGTTGGTTAGTTTGGTGATCATTGAGAGTTAGATTGGATATGTACCTTAGAGAGAAGGCACAAGAGAGATTGGACTTGATTTCTACTAATGGAATCACCAACAAACCCCATGGCTTTCCCTCTAACCAATTCCAAGAACTCTTGAGGATCAAAGATGGGGAGGTCGCAGTTGTCTGGCTTCCACCTCCATCTCATGAACCCTGTGTCTGGTCTTCCATACTTCATGCAGTTTTGATGCTCATGTATTGCCCAGCACGTCGTGTTGGTGTAGTATGGAGCTTCTTTGTTCGGAACCCATTCCCCAATGAAAAGATCGCATTTTTGCTTATCACCTCTGTTGTGTGTTTTTGATGGTAATGTGGTGACTGAGGATGAATGATCATGAGATGATGGAACCTGATCGGACGAAGGATTATGCTGTCTAAAAGACTTATGCTTGAGTGGAGCGGGAATGGGACCATTCCCTTGTGAAAGACTTTTAATGGATGAAGTGTACAAATGTGGTGGAGAGGGAATTGGACTATTTGTGGGTGAAGGAATCTGATTGGGTGAAGAATTATGTTGTCTTACAGTTGTATAACTTGTTGGAGAGGCAATGAGATCATTCTTGGGTTTAGGAATCTCAAGGAAAGAAGATTTCCGATGTTTTAAAGGCTTATGGTTGGATGGAGCTGAAGAGGGACCATTTGCAGGGGAAAGAATCTGATTTGGTGAAGACTTTAAATGACTGAGACGTGTATGCTTGGGTGCAGAGGAATGATTAGCCTCAAATGAGCTTGGTATAGGTAAAATTGGATCGGCAAAAAGAGAATATAAAGTAGGGATTATTGTGAGGAGACATAGAACAAATACAAATGTAGCTGCAGCTCTTTGTGTCTTTCGAAGGATTGCAAAGAAAGGAAGCCTCATTATCTCCTTCAATACAATGATGGTGTACGGCGCTACTTATCATAAATATGGTACAAATGATGCATAATGGTGAGGTCGTGGTCATCCAATAACTAAGAAAACATGTGACCATAATTAAAAATTCAATTAAATATACGTTGTTATAATGTGGAAAATATTAGCAAAGTCATGCTTCTTTTTTTTTGTCAAAAAAGGTTTAAACTTATGGATCCCACATGTGAAGAATATTTCAGAATGTTAGAGAAAGTCTCAGGATCATGTACAGAGCATTGTAATTTTTTTATTGACCAAATATTTTAATATAAAATACATTTTTCTTTATCTTTTCTAATATGAGAGATGTCCCATTATCATTAGCAAATGATAATTATCCCGTACGTGTGACAGATGGCATCGAATTCTATCTAGACAAGCATCGTAACAATTTTAAACTTATTGAAAGTAAACTTCTTTATCGAAGCAATTAAATATACTAATAATTTTTGGATAAACAAAAGATAAATTTTATGCGTATTTGCATATCTAGAAATCGAATACTATTATTTAGGTAGTATCCCAGTATTAAAAAAAAGAAAGATAAACTTTCATTTTCGTTGCCACGACTTTTTTCTTCATTTTGAATCGATGAATGAAACAAAAAGAGTAGGTAAGAATTTTATAAAATAACCAAACAAAAGCAAAACTAATGCAGTCATCCCCGCCAAATGTATATTATTATACTCAAATTACGATTACGAACTTACGGTAATAAAATCAAGACCTCGTAACTATCAAAATGTCAATATGAAAAAAAAGATGAATGAGAACCAAAACCAAATTATATTTAAACATAGATTCAACAAACTGCAAAAGAGATAATTATATGTAAACATAGTTACATAGGTTCAACAAACTGAAAAGGAGACAAACATTTTTTCAAAGCTTAAAAACAATAATGAGAAAAGGAGCAATACTTGCCACCACCGCAATGACCACCATATCCACCATCATCGTCTTCTTCATCATCATGATCACCACTATTGTTTCTACTATGAATCCACCACAATAAATTAGTCAAAGAGTTTCCATCATCATGTCCATTTAATTCTTTAATCTTCTCCATTGCTCCATTTTTATCGTAAATACTTTCCAATGCATACGCAAATCCTTTCCAACCTTCTCCAACACCGTCTCTCCCTAAAGCCGGCATTGTCCAATTCACAAGCTGCTTCACGAATTTCACATCGGAGAACAAAATTTCAGATATAGGAAGTATCGGTAATAACTGTATCCCGAGCCGACATTCTTTCCATTCTTTTGGAGCGAACCATAAGCCACTGTCTCTTTTCGTTGACCATAAAACTCCAACCACACGATTCTCTCCCGTGAAATCTTGCGGGTAAATTGTGTCGTCTTCTTTCACCTGCCATGTCACCACAACCACCGTTTATCTATTAGGGAACCCAACAAAATTATAAACCAACTATAACCGTAAACCGGATCTAAACATAAAACAATAGAACTAGTCCTGCCATACTAACCGAGAACCGAAAAACGAACCACACCAACCCAAAATACAAATCTAGACCAACTAAATAATCGAATGGTTCCTAAATCTTATATTTGAAAAACCGAATCCTACCAAAACCAAAGAGTTACTCGAAATACAATTATTTATATAGATTTAATAATCTAAATATGCAAAATTGTAACTATAAATCTAGATTAATTAGTCAATTTGAACAAAATTACTAAAAAAATAAAATATTCAAATTTTTTTATAATTAATTTATGATTTTTCTAAGATTTAATTGATTCTTTAGAAAAAATTTGATTGAAGTACCCGAAATCGAACCAGCTAAATAACCAAACGGTTCCTAAACTTTTATATCTAAATCGAATGGAAACCCAAAAAAAACCCACATGGTCTATAAATTAAAGAGCCGAGAACCGGATAAACCGCAGTGAACTACCAAATGTCCAGACTGAATAGATCCCATTTTGGTTTTGTATCTTGGTTTGGTTTGATTAAATTTAAAGTAGACCGAATAAACGTTACCTGCCACCACATTTTCGCAGCGTGAATCTCTAACGTTAGAACCGTAGAAGCAATCGCAACCAGATGTGTGTCGCCGTAAGCTAGCCCTAATAAAGCGGCTGAGTAATAAGCGTTCACGGCCTCACTCGTACTCTCCTGATTCCTCCCGTCGGCGAATTCTGTTAAACCTCCAGCCCAAGAATGAAGTTTGAAAAGATCGAAGCATCTCAAACGCGGATAATTCAATTTGAAGTTTGTTCCTTTTTTCCCCAATGTCAAGTAATCCGCCATTAAAGTATACGCCTGAGGTCTGTATCTCTTACCCCACAAAGGATCTATCTTAGCCAGCACAGCAATCGCGTATACAAAGTAACCTAGATGATAATGGTGATCGTTGTAAATCCCAAACCCGAAATCTGCTCCTGAATCTCTCGATCCTTGCTTCGTGATCACACCTCCCCATTTAGGATCATACAAAAACCCGTTTGGCTGGAAAGTCCCGTTTAACCACGGCTCGATCATGTTCTTCAAGTAGTTTCTAATCGCTGGAATCACATCGAGATAACTAACTTCTTCCGCGATTAAAGCTAACCTCGCGGCTCTTGCGATCAATTTCGCGTAGAAATACGATGAATCCGTGACCGGAGCTGAGGAATCTAAGGCGTTTACGTCTTTGACAAGAGCTGAGATGATCTCTTCGTGAGATTCTTCGGGAACTCCTTTGACAGAGTGCCACGTCACCGAAACAGGGTCCGGTTTTAAAACCCATGAATCTCCAACAACACCTACCAAATCTCCGTCGATGCTTTTGTATCTGAAATTGTCCAGAACTGTGATTGAACAATCGTTGCTTGCTAAAAGCTTAAGATGAAGAGGATGAGCGAGCATCAGGAGATTTCCACAGCCTTTTTTCTCCCATTTATACTCCAAAGCAAAGGGCTTTGTGAAATCAGCGTCTCCGGAAACTGGGTAACAGCAACTGAATCGGTCGAGAATCGATTCGTAATCAGGATTTGAGTCCGGTAACACGACGATCCGTATTATTCCAGAAAACCCACTTGCGCAATTGATCGAAGAAGTGCCGTCGCCTTTGGTTAAATTAATCGGAGAAGAGGCGTAAATCAGCCATGTCTGGTTGTTGTTGAGTTTGGCGGTGTACTTGGTAGATGAGCTATTTACGGTTAGCGATACAACCGCGTGGATAGTTGAAATTGTGATCGGGGAGTTACCGGAGACGGAACAGGTGATGAAAGGGCTTCCTCTGACGACGAAGAATCTGAGATTGGAGGAAGGAAAATCGAGGGTGACGCCGAGATCGCTGAAGGAAGAAATCACATGAGTTTTCCGAGAATGCAGGTCGGGTCCATCTGACCCGGTGATAATGATGTCGGCATTGAAAGCCTCGAAAATGAAGGCAGAGTTGTGAGACAGAGTTGGGTATGCGATCGAGAGAGACGAAACCGAGGGTTTGACGATGTAAGGGTGAAAGTACTCAGCTTGGTCACCATTTTTGAGAGTGAAGTTTTGGAAGAAAGAGTTTGTAGGGAGAGGAGCAGAGAGGAGATCGTGGCTGAAGAAACGAGACGGGTCAGGTAAAACAGACGATTCAGACTTCGGGAAGAGAAACGGAACATTCCTTTGTCGTGAGGAAACCATTCGTTGAGGCGGTGGAAGAGGAAGAGTTGGAGGAGGAGGAGGAGGAGGAGGTTCAGGTAGTGGTGGATATCCTAAAGGTCTGTTTTGGGGCTTTTTAAAGGGTTTAGTTACAAAGACTTTGACTTTTCGCTTCACCTTCTTCATCATTATTGCTTAGTCAGGAGGAGAAGGAGATAAGGATCAATTTGGGTGATAAAAAAACACTCAAGGTGTATTGAATTAATTGTTAGACGGTCGTTGGTTACGTTTGATTAGAACAAATAAATATAAGTGAAATTTTGTAAATTTATAATACAAGTTGGTTTATAAGCTAAGGTCTTGGGAACTTGCAGGAGACTTGGTAGATGCTAAACCTAGACAAGGTTTTGATATATGCCCAAAAAATACCACTAAGAATATGTTTTGTTTGATTACAGTTATTTGATAGGAACATTACTTGTATTTTTCGCAACAGAAAAGATTGCTCAACAACTTATTTAGTCCCAAATTGGTTATTTAACAAAACTCCCAAATTGTGCGGATGATAACTAGCCTTTGGAAGATGCTTGAGGTTTTATAATTTGATGTTTTGCTTAGCGAAGGAGAAAGAGGTCGATTGCAAGTAATGTAAGTTACAACCACGCGGTAATGCATATTACATTTTTGTAGTAGGCAGAACCACTCCAACGTTATCGAAGATCTTGCCCGAAATTAAAAAAAAAATTATTTCAGTGTATTTTCTACTAAATATCTATTTTTATTCATTAGTAGAAAAAAAAATTAATACAAAGTGAGATGATGAAAATGTATAATCAAACATTATAACTAACATCAAATTTTTCAAAATAAGAAAAACAATAACAAAAGGAGAAATTTTTGGCATTACTTACTAAAAACATCAATAAACTCTACAAATTTTGGGTCATAATTACTAAAAATTATACAAATTCTAAAAAAAATTGGGTTCTAATTACTACAAAATTCTAAAATTTTGGATCTTATTTGTTATAAAATTCTATAAACTCTAAAATAATTTGGACCCTAAAATATAAGACCCTAAGCCATGATTTATGTGACTTATGCTACGGTCTGCCAGTAGTTCTCATTAAATAAAGAAAAGATAAAAATTTATTTTTTAACAATTTAATTCTTTTATAAATGTTGCTTTCAATGCATAGATATCCATAAAATGATAAACTTACGAAAAAAATAACACATTTCTTATTGAAGAAACTTAAAATAATTTTCCTACTATAGAAAAAGGTATCTTCTATTTCGAAACATTCATTTCAAGTAGGGGTGGGAACTGGGCCCACGGCCTGCAGGTTTGGCAGGTTTTAATCGCGCGGGGCGGGTTCGGGTTTGCAAATCAGAATCTAAATTTTTGCGGGTTTCGCGGGCCGGGTTCAATTTTCTTTTAATTTTGCGGGTTTGGCCCGCGGGTACCCGCAAAAAAAAAATATCGTTATTTTTTTTAAACAACATGACGTTTGAATTACAAGTGTGTGAACATCGTGACATTTGGAGCTAAAAAAATAACACGATGTTCGAAATTTAAGGCAGGCCCCGCGGATTTCGCGGGTTTTTCTACGGATTTGTTATGTTTTTTTTTTCTTTTTTTGCGGGTTGTCCGCGGGTCCTGCGGGTTATTGCGGGGCGGATATGGGTTTTGGGTTTAAAACCCGCTATTTTGTGGGACGGGTTCGGTTAAGAAAAAAAAAAGTCCGCAGGCTTTTTGTGGGGCGGGGCCCGCGAGCCCATCAACCCAATACTAATTTCAAGGCCATTTGAACTATTCACTAGTTTCCGGTACAACCACACTATATTTTTCTCTTTAAACTCTATAATAGAGTAAAATCATATTCAATCCCACTCTATAATAGAATAATAAATAGTATTACTTTATATTTGGTCTTATATTATTTATTACTCTATAATAGAAGAAGTTAAATTATTTATATTTACAAAATGGTCCTTTAATTTTTTAAATGTTATGATTATACATTTAATTAATAGCATATAGATAAACTATTACACTTTGATGAAATATTAAATTGTAAATTATTAAATTGTCAATAGATTATAGATAATGTATTTCATAAAAGTATTTTTACATATAATTAATTAAAATTTTAGAATAATACAACATTTTAATATAACAAACACAACAACACAAGTAAAATTCTAATGAGTACCAACATTAAAAATTAAACTAGATAAATTAAACACAACAAAAATATATAACTTAAGTGTTATCTTGCATAACATAACATTATAATTGAGGATGAACTTGATTTTGATGCGCCAATTAATATTGCAACATAAATTCCACCTCCTAAAGTTGAACTAGTTGAAGATAATAATATATTAAAATTCTATGTATTTTTTTTTCTTTTATTCTGCAATGTAGTTTTGTTATGTAATAAAATTTCTAATTTTAATAATATCATAATTTTATTTATTTCTAGATGCATGTGGTTTTTACTCTAGTAGTAAATCTACTAAAGACAGACGCAATTACATATTCAGAGAGCAAGTCTCATTGCATATATTATGTAAGAATTTGGTTAATGGGTCGGCCAGTTGACAGACAAAATAATTAATGGGTTAAATTGATAATTTTTGCAAGTAATTGATCTTTTAATAAAATAATAAGTATGGGAAAAAAAATATTGTAAGAATATTCACTCTAAAATAGAGTATTGGATTGAAGCAAAACTAAAATCTATTTAGAGTTATGCTCTTACATACCGAACCAACACTCGATTTCAACAGAAACTAGCACCACCGAACCGCTCCGGTTAAAGCACTAACCGTTTCGGTTGAGCTATGCGATCGTCTTGGGCTCGTGGAAGTTACCACAGAGACAGAGGAAGAAGAAGATATGGCCGGACTTCTAGCTTGGGCCGCCGATGTCGTCGGTAAAAATGGAAAAGATGAAGAAGATGAGAGAGATCGGATTTCACTGGTTTTCACGTAAAAGCAGAAAATACGTCGATGAGGTTGGCCGAAAAGCTACAACCCTCAGCCGTTCGATTCAAGATCTACGGCTCAGATTGCCTCCACCTGACATCTCCCAGCGTCTCCCTCACCTTCATGCTCACTCTCTCGCCTCCAATGCTGCTCTCACTCTCCAGCCTGATTCGCATTCCGCTACTCGTGAACAGGTTTTCTTCCCTATTCGAGAGAATTGAATCGATTTGAGTTATTGGAAAACGTGAAGCTGATTCGGAGATCGTGTATTTTACATTATATGATTAGGCTTTGCTTGATTGTTTGAGTGATCCCTTTACAGAAGAGAACTTTATGATCCTCGTGTTTCTTATTTTGCTATTGCAATTAGGCTCAAATGAGAGAGCAGACGCTGCGGTAAGAAAATAGTGCATATGAGAATGCAATATCAATTTGTGTTACGAAAATAGAAGAGAAAAGGCATGAAACAAAGTCTTTGACAAAAAAAAAAAAAAGGCATGAAACAAATTCTCTTCTTGGAAAATTGAAGGTGAATTTTATAAAATGTAAAGCTGACTCAGATTGTTAGATGATAGACATTTTCTTGTTCAGATTATAAACAGTGTTTTTTTTTTTTCTGTAATCTCTTTTGGATATGAATCTTTTACTTGATTCATTTGTTTTAAAGGAGCTCGAAGATGTAGAGGAAAACTTGAAAACTGAGCAGGAAGATGCACAAGCTTCTCTAGATGCAAGGCAATCCAAAAGCTCTAATGAATCCATTATTCGGTCTGATGGACATGGGAAAGATGGAGCAAATACAGAGGCCATGTAGACTGTTATGCTAGAGAAGTTGGAGATCAAAAAGAAAGAATTGGTTAGTTTTCTTTTATTTTTTGACAAGCGATTTGGTTAGTTTTCATTTTATCTTGGGAATGAAATTCTATGTTGCTGTATATCTGACAGTACTGTAAGTTATTCTTTTTATTTTAGAGTTCAATGAAAGAAAAAGTTCAGGATCTAGAGAGGAATTGGGATGTTATACAGGAAAGAGCACTGAAGCAGCCCTCTCCAGGTACGTTTTATCATCAACACTGATTGTACTTCTCGGCTTTCTCACAAGAAACTTTAATTTTGATTAGTTGTTAAGTTACTAGTTTAATTTTGATTAGTTGTTAACTTCTTGGTTCTGTTAGATAAGTTTGTAACCTGAAAAGTTTCATTTACATTATCTCACTGGAAATGTTTTTCTTTCACAGCTCAGAGAGAGAAGACACTAGATTAACAACTTCACAGTCTAATCGAGCAATTAGCTGTGAAGTAGGTCCATCTCAAGCCTAATTAATTTACAATTTTCTCTATAAACTGTTCTGTCAACAGAAACTTATGTTATGCCTATCAGGCACAAGCTGAGGGAACTGGTGGTGACATTCATTCGAGTGGAATGGAGTTAGAGAGACTAAACAATTTGTGGAGAAGATATGAAAGCTTTCATGTTGAGGGAAACACTGCAAGGAACAGATTCAGGAGAACAAATTCATATAGGGGATTTGGATCAGACCACAAAATTGATACGCATTCCTACCTTCCATATACATCTGCTACAAGAAATGAGACCCAAAAAAGGCTTATATATCTCAGGTCAGCTTTTGTCGTCTACATATTGGTTTTGCACGTCCTGGTTTTCATCAAAATTTCGATTTGAAGAATTGTATACACGAGTATTCTGTTGTGCTTTTAGTTTGCACAATGGGGTCAAAACATTGCATATAAAATTTTATAGCCATATGAGATTTTATCTCAAATGAATTTCTTTCTTATTTTCCATATGAATATATGGCCATTGAATATTGTGACTCCTACATGAATCTTTCTTTACAAATTTTCTTGATTTTAGATATTAGTCTCTTTTATGCATTCTTGAGAGATGCTATTATTTCTCTGTCTTCATCATCTGTAGCAAAATATCATTCCATGTATCGATAGGTCCAGGCAGGAACTAATGAATATAGTCATTTCTTTTAGTCACCTTTGCATTTTGTAAATGGCTATATCTCCCCGGACGCCCATCTGGTCGCAGTAGCATTGCATGTGTCGTGTCCATTAACTTCGGTCTCAAACTCTTTGTGTTTTTCCCTTTTTCTTCTGCTCCTCTAAATTCCTCCAGTTGAATGTCGTGAACCTTGAGATCTACTCCTTCGGGTATAGTCTTGTTTCTTCTATAAGGTCGTGTCCTTACACAGTCCCTTCCTTCGTTCCAAGGTCGACCTTCGAAATGTTGAGGTGAAAAACTCCTCAAAATTGCCACACTTGAAATTTTTGATTATAGCTTTTAAAGATATTCGTAAGGCTTTCTTGTATCCATAGTACAAAGGCAATTCTGTTGTGTTTGGTAGCGCACAGTATTGGCACCCAGAAATTTGTTGGTTTTCTTAGAAAAAACCCGGCCGGTAAAACCAATGGCTAGATGATATGACCAGATAGTTGAGCTGATCGACCTGACTCATCCACTTGGTGTCATATTCTTCGAGGTAGAGGCTGAAGAAGTTGGACTTCGGATCTGGAGGGTCAGGTTTAAACTATTCATGGGTGAAGAAATCAGATTGGATGAAGAACTCTGTTGTCTTAAGGGTGTATAATTTGTCGGAGGGAGAATGGGACCATTCTTGGGTTTAGGAATGCGGTGGAAAGAAGATTTTCGATGTCTTGAAGGCTTATGGTCGGATGGAGCTGAAGTGGGACCATTCACTCGGGAAGGTATCTGATTTGGTGAAGACTACAAATGACTGAGACGCGTATGCTTGAGTGCAGGGGGACTATCAGCCTCAAATGAGCTTGATATAAGTAAGATTGGATTGACAAAGAGAGAATATAAAGTAGGGACTATTGTGAGGAGACATAGAACAAATGCAAATGTAACTGCAACTCTCTGTTTCTTTTGAAAGATTGCAAACAAAGGAAGCCCACATTGTCGGCTTCAATACAATGGTGTACGGCCTTATCATAAATATGTATAAATGATGGTAATGGTGAGGTCGTGGTCATCTAATAACTAAGAAAACATGTGACCATAATTTAAAATTTAATTAAATAAACCAGAGAGAGAGAAGCCGAGGACTTGATTGGTTTGGTCACTTGGACAACATTTTTCGAAACTGAGCCAATAATCCTTTGCCTTCTTCTCTCTTTAGCATAGCGAGCAAGAAGTCATTGAGGTTATCAATAGGACCGGGCAAGCACCAGTGAACACAGTCGTTGTACAACGAGACATTGGCCTCAGGAGTATGCCCATAGTGGCTTGGGTGACCGTCGGGTCTAGCCACATCGCTTGGGTCACATCTAGTAGTCTTAGCCTCTTCCCTCTCATCTTCGCTTCTTCTTCAGCTTTCCAAAACTCTTCCAACTGAATTTTGTGTAGCTTCATTGTGGTTTCGTCTTGAGTCTTGTTGTTCTTATAAGGTTCTTTCCTCAAACAATTTCCCCCTTTGTTCCATATCCCACCTTCAAAATGCGATGGTGCAAAGGTTCGTAAGTACATTACCCCATTGAAGGTTTCTGAGTCCAAGATCGCTTTAAATGCGGTTCTAAATGCTTTCCTATACCCGTAAAACATAGTGAGATCGGTTATGTTTGGTAATTGGCAATAATGACAGCCAATCTTTGTCCGGTTTTCATAGAATACCGATGGCCGGTAATGCCAATGGCCAGAGGACATGATAACATAGTCAAAGTCTCCTATCTCAGCCGTCCAACTCTCGTCCGCCTCATCGAGGTATAGATCGAAAGATCAGTATGCTCTGGTTCGGTCGGGATGGGTTCTCCGGACTTTACCAAGTGTGGTGTCCAAAATGTGGCGATCGTGAAATTGTATGACTCGTATGTCCATCGTTTGAAATATTCATCAGCATTAACCGAAGCATCTACCGGATATTCAGCCTGAGATTTTAAATTTAGTTTAATCTCGACTCATTTGTATTTATAACTTTAAACGGATTTACGTAACCAAATCAAACCAAATCAAACATTCGATTTCAGTAGACATCCATGTTCTATAGTGTTTATGGAATTTTATTAAACAACTAGTTATATTTTTATTTTAACATGAAAAAAATAGATCCGTGAACTCTGAGGAAAGTCGATTGTCTAATCAAATTTTTTTTTTTGGATCAAATAAAGTCTAATCAATTTTTTCAATTATGTTTTTCATAATCTGTAAAGATAAGTTAACTTTTTAAGCAAAATAAATTCATTAAATTATCTCAAATCATTGGACAGACTTCCCATTTCTATTCATAATTACTTTTTTTCTTATTGTATAGGAAACCATTATTCCAGTAATTGTGCAGGTGAACCAAAATCACCTTTAAGCACGTACCAATTCCTTATTTAAATATAAATATTTGAGTAGTTATATGATTTTATCAAAATTAGGTAATAACATACATTTGAAAATTTATATACAAACAAACTTTTAAATAATGGTATAATGATATATATATATATATATATATATATATATATATATATATATATATAAAATGATCAAAGTAATGATTCACATATCTAACTTCGTTTATACTACATTTATTTTATCAAAAGTGTATTTCGCCTAATAATTATTTGTACATATAACCTAATGATTCGAGCTAAAAGCTCATCGATTAGAATGTTACTTCGAAGCCAAGAGTGGTTATATGATATTCCTCAATGCATGTGATGCGTACTAAAATATGATTTACAGATGTTATTGCATTCTTTTGTCCTTATTTGTATATAACTTTTTGTTAATCAATAAATTTCATATTTCGAAAAAAAAACTTCGATCTATTTACATAAATAAAATGTTTTATATTCGTAAATCTAAAATAAATAAATAAACTAATTTAATGAGAACAAATGATGGACTAAAATTCAAAATGGTACTATTAAAAACAGAATAGTAAATTTGAAACCTCAATTGAGTAAATTAAAAAATATTGTTACCAAAAACAAAGAGGTTACCTGAGAGAGAAGGCAGATCAAAGACTGCATGTGGTTTTTGCTAACGGAGTCACCAACAAACGCCATGGTTTTTCCTCTCACAACCTCAAGAAACCGAAACGGGTCAAAAACCGGCAAGCCTTCTTCGCAGCCGTTTGGTTTCCATTTCCACTTGATGAAATCCGTATCAGGTCTTCCAAACTTCATGCAGTTTTGGTGTTCATGTATCGCCCAGCACGTCGTGTTGGTGTAGTAAGGTGCCTCGGGATAAGGAACCCATTCTCCCGAGAACAAGTCACAGCTCTCTCGTCTTGTTACGACGCTGTTTTGGAGCTTGATGATGCTTGTTTGGGTCGGAGTGTGTTGCTTGAGGAAGAAGTTAGGGTCTTCTAAGAAAGGATAAAGAAGAGGGATGATAGTGAAAAGAGTTGTGGCAATGGTTACTACAATGAGTAGCTTTTGTTTGCTTGGAATTGTTGCAGAATGAAGAATCTCCATTATTGAAGGAAAGATAGAAAGAGATGGAAGAGAAAACATGAACATGTTCTTAGAGTTGGGGACTGGTATGTTTGTTTATAAGCTCTGAATGGTTTTTAATGATTAACATTTTGTGACATTTTTTTGTGGTAGAATAAAAAGAGTAGGTGTCACATCTAAATTATGAGTTAATAGTTTGGTAATATAGTGTTCGACCATGGTAATCAATCAAAATTCCAAAGTAATCAACCAAAACTTTAATTCACTATGTGATTACTGACTATTCACTAATTTGGACGTTTTTGTCGGCAATTTGGACGTTTAATTGTTATCTAATACAATAATTTCACATGTTATTAGTCTCAATCGGTTTTTGTTTCCGACTTGCAATCATCTGTTTTTCAGGGGTCGACGGTCTATTTCCACCTCAAAATTTCGATATAACAACAGATCAATTTGTGCTTAGATCCTCTCTAATTTTTTTTTTAACGTCTGATTTTATTTATAAAACTAGGTAGAATAAACATTACAAACCATAAACATAAGCCGACGGAAAATAGATATATCCCTGGAATTAAAGCCCAAAAGTGGAAAATAGTGAAAACAGTCCCAAAAAAAATTAAGCTAAGCACCAAAAACCAAATACTCGAAAACTAAAACTCAAAGATTGAAGACATCACCCAGCAACAGGAACTAGGAACATATGAGAAACCTCCTATAGTAAATATGTGTACCTCACAAATGAAGAAAGAGTTACTACACCGGCAAAAATGAATCCACAAGTCTGAACTGCGCGAAACCACGACAAGAAGACTATCTAGAGGCGAGACCAAAGACAAACTAAATGGCAGTAAAGACACGAGAGCATGAGAGAAATCTTCCAGAAGTGACGGAGTCGAAACACAACTGACCAATTTTACGTCTAAGTAGAACTCAAAGAAGGACTAGACCTCGATCAAGACTATGAAGTACTGACAAGGAGTGAAACAAACCTCTAACGAAAGGAACCGAACCTCAAAGAGCACAACACCTGATCGAAATGAAGAGGAACTTATCAATCAACTTAGACTGTAATTAACAAGCACCTAAACCCGGATCTAGCTTAAATCTAATTAGGGACTAAACCTTGATTGTTACGAAACCCAAACATTCTCACCATAAAAATCGATTAGGATCTACACATCCCATACACCACAAACAAAAGCTAACGACAAACACTGAGAAATGAACGAAGGGGAGTTGGCGACGTCAATGGAGCTATGGAAGCCTCCTTTCGCCACTCCCCCAACAAAATTTTCAACGGCGGCTACAAGAGAGAAAATTCTCTCTAATTTCATTCAAAGTATATATTCAAGGCCTCTCTAATGTGATAATTATACTTACTGATAATTCAGGATGACAATGACGAATGTAGTTTTCACATACGCTGAGCCATATAAAAAAATATAATTTCAATATAATATGAAACACATATACATATATATATATATATATATATATCTTATAATTTTACAATACCTCTCTAATGGCCGAAAGTAGTCACAATTTCGCAATATATATGCGTGCCGCTAATTGGTCTATATCATTTATATATTTTTTTTACTTTTTCCATTTGGTCGACCAACATGTTTAAACATATCTGGTATTTCTTCAGTCGGATATACAGGAGCGTCCCCCTCATCATATCTCGATGCCCTTTGAGAAAAAATTGGTTATATTAATAATAATGACTACTATGTAATGTTAAGAAAGTCCTATAAACACATATTTACCTTTTTTTGGTTTGTACATGCGAAGGTAAAAACCACTCTGAGAAGTAAGATATCTCGTCGTTCAAATATGATTGCACAATCAATCCAGCTGCATATCTTTTATTTTTTGCTTTGCTTTTTAACTTTTTTAAAAATCGTTCAAATGGATACATCCACCGGTATTGCACAGGGCCGCCCAGTGCAGCTTCATATGGTAGATGCACAAGTAGATGTACCATTACATCGAACACAACAAGTGGAAAATCTTCTCTAAATTACATATTATTAAAACAATGTTTTTCTTCATAATTTGAACACGACTTTCCTGCAACATTTTACTGCACAAATCTCGAAAAAATCCTCCAAGTGCTATACAAGCATAGGAAAAATGCACTATTAGCATATGTACTTGTGGTTACTTATAAAATATTAAGAATTAATTACATAAGTACCTGACAGTGCTAGATGCACGTTACGTGGTAAGAGTTCAGCAAAGATGAATGGAAACAAGCGTTCCATGAAAATGTGACAATCATGACTCTTCATGCCTGAAAATTTTCCTCCTTCTATATCGGCACAAGTCACTAAATCTGATGCGTACCCATCAGGAAATTTAATATCATGTTTGCCACATGATAGTAAACGCTCTTTCGCTGCTGCACCCAGTCTGAATATAGGAACATGAGCTGTTCCATGACTATCTAGATGTAACTCTTTCCTCGGGCAAAATCGTGCTATATCCAATCTTGCCTTAACTGTGTCTTTCGATTTGTCTTTAACGTTCATGACATTATTTAAGAACGCATCGAGAACATTCTTCTCTATGTGCATCGGATCAAGACAATGTCGTAGATTGAGATATATCCAATATGCTAATTCCCATAATATGCTTTCTTTGTGCCAATTATGCCACTTCCCATATTTATCAACTTTCTCCTCATGTCTGTTTCCTCCACAATCGGATGTTTTTGCTGGATTAACCTCCCTTATGCGATGATTGTATAATTCATCACCAGTCAATGTTGGGGGTGGATATTGATTTATAGCATCTTTTCCTTTTAAAAAATTTCTTTTATTCCTTCTTAAAGGATGATCTAGAGGAAGAAACCTTCTGTGACAATCAAACCAACATGTCTTCCGACCATTTGGTAATTGAAAGGCTATGGTATTATCCATGCATACTGGACAAGCTAATCGTCCATGCGTCATCCACCCTGATAACATACCGTAAGCAGGAAAGTCATTAATTGTCCACATTAAAACAACTTTTACATTGAAATTTTGATTGTTGAACTTATTATACGCCTCAACTCGAGTCGTCCATAACTCTTTCAACTCATCAATCAGAGGGCGAAGGAATATATCAAGACTTGCTCGTGGATGATGTGGACCTGAATTCAAAATAATAAGCCACAAGTATTTTTCTTTTATACACATGCCCGAGGGTAAATTATATGGAGTCATGATCACAAGCCACAACGAGTGATTACGAGACATTCCAAAATGATTGAACCCGTCAGTGCATAATCCTAAGTATACATTGCGAGGCTCACTGGCAAATCCAGGGTACAACTGCTGAAAATTCTTCCACTCTGCTGCATCAGGTGGATGAGATATATCTCCTTCGTTTGATTCATGTTCTTCGTGCCATCTCATCGCCTCTGCATTGTGGGCACTCTGGTATAATCTTTTAATTCTATCGGCAATTGGTAAATACCACATACGACTAAATGGTATTTTGGTTCGACCCGCACTCTCCTTGTATCTTGCTGCTCCGCAAAATGTACACTTATCCAATTTTTCATCATTTTTCCAGAAGATCATACAATTATGCATACACACATCAATTGTATAGTAAGAGAGCCCTAAATTTTGCATCAATTTCTTGGTTTCATAATACGACGTAGTGCACTGATTATCCTTAGGTAGATACTCTGAAATGAGTTCTGCCCACTGATCTAGTTCACGTTCGGATTCATTAAAAAAAAAATTCATGTGCATTATCCGAGATGCTAATGATAATTACGAGTGACCTTCCTCACAACCATCATATAAAGGATTGTTAGCAGCTTCTAACATGGTATAAAAATTTTGAGCCTCATTATTAGGTACGCCAACTATATTTTGATAATCAGATTCATGCCCACCTTGATTGTTATAATTAATTTGATCATAACTTGTGTTATGCTGAGCAGGAAATGCATCATTCACCATCTCTACATATGTATCTTCTACATGATTTACATTATCTTGATTTTCACTTCTGCCATAACTTGCACTACAACTTCCTAAATCAACATTCAAATCTTTCCCATGCATGTACCATACATAATACTGAGGTATGAATCCTCGACTAAATAGATGATTTGCAATTTTCCGTCCCGGTAAAATTTTATTATTTTGGCAGGAAATACAGGGACAATAAAACTTACCCCTATTGTTGAGTGCAAACGGCTGTAATATGATACTCAGGTTTTAACCCTTAAATCTGTTGTAAGTGCACAACAAAACAAAGTAATACTTAGGGAACGAATCCACGAGAAGCAATTAGTCACACTATCAATCTTTAAACCAAAATCAAGTTAAGACAAATCAAAGTAATGGTGGTGATTGTAATTAAACAAATCAGAAAACACAACGTCGTAAACTCAATAAATAAAAGCATCAAGTTCAGGGAATTCATCAGGAAATCAAAGATCTAAATTAGGGAACTACTGGGAGAAATTTTAAGACCAATTCTCGAACACATAACACAAATGTATAGTAAATACATTGTCATGGCGTCGACTTCTATGTATAGCAATCTAGAATCATAAACTATCGTTTGGCCCTAGAGATCTAAACATGCATTAACAAGCATGTCTAATAGGTCCACAAAATGCCTTAACATCAACTTTCGTTGGTTAAGGACAATTTGCTCATCTATGCTAATCCAGGCATCTCACAAGCACTTTTGGTGAGTTAGTGAGTTAAACAACCTATGATCATAAGCTAGGTAGCTAATCTAACATAAGCATTAAGAACAACTATAGACAAAGAACACAATAAGATTAAACCATATTTATCCCTAATCCATTGATTCTCTAAAATTCTTAGAAACTCTAAACCTGATTGGAGAACTACTCAGACATGGTAGAAAGAACAAACAAAAAAATAATGAAAAGCATAATCAAAGTACTGAATTAAAATAAAAGAGAGTTTAGAAGTCTTCTCCAAAATAGTAGAATATAATCCAATCTCCTTGCTATAGGTTCTCGTAAGAAAGTAAGAATTGCTCCCTAAAAGAAAAATAATAACAGCATCTCCAAAAGATAGAAAAATCTACTTAACATATGTCTCAAAATCGTTTTGGTTTAATTTAAGTTAACGAGACAAAAATAAATGGAAACATAGGAATTTTGTGAGACCGGTCTGGATTGATCGGTCCAAGTGCGGATCGATCGATCGATCTAGAAGATTCATGGAGATGTCTTCGACTTGAGATCGCTCGGTATTGTATAGCCAGGTCATTCTCGAGTTCGTACGCAAACTTGTATGAAATTCAGGATCGATCGATCCAAACAAGGACCAATCAGTCAGAGCTTCTAAAAACCGCCAATTTTGATCATTTTGCTTTAATCCATGTTTTGAATGCCCAAATCCATCATAGCTCGCAATTTACCGAAAAAGACAACTAAAAGAACACAAAAGACTCAAAAAACTAATGAGAACATGAGTTAAAAACCGATGAAAGTGCCATATATCAATAAATCGAGACAAATCTAACACAATGTTACAATGTAGTATGGGATGCTATGAAGGTCGTTATCAATTCGGTGAAATAGTTGTACACATGTGAGTATTTGAAGGTGATAATAAATCAACTAATGATATACTGGATTGGATTCTTGGAGGAAGAATCTTCTTCTTTTTTGTTACTCAAACTACTTTTATTAAAATCTTAAAAGTTCTGCAATACAATACCAAAAAAAGAGAAGCCAATACATTGCTTAGTCGAAATTGACATAAAAATTCTGATAAAATACAATCAGTTGGAGGAGACTCGAACAAACTGAAAGTATTGGATAAAGGTTGGAATAACATTCTTGGATCTAAAAAGAAATCTGAACAATTCAAGTTTGATTGACTCAAGGGTCAGGTGAACCAAGGGGCAGCTCTTGAAATCATAGGGTATGAGCTGTTGATAGTTTTCTCCCGAGAGGAGAAGCCTCGTGGATCCATTCTCTCCCGTACAGAGAAGAATTCTTGGTCTAATACCTTTTACAAGGTTATTAGTTTAGATAAAGGGCTTTAAAATAATTGATACTCAATTAGGCATAGACTAAGGCTCATGGAATTAGTTTTATCCTCTAAGATCCAATTCCAAAGACAATTTAGAGGATAATTGATGGGTACCTTAAATAAACCAGACCAAGAATTGAGACCCATTAATAGGTCCAGTCCACAAAGGCTCTGAATGGGTAAAGGAGCGAGGATACCAATTAGGGTTTTAAACTATGCCGCTTTTGTACATGCTCAACTCACCGGAGAGTTGCACACCGGAGTAGACTGCAAGGTCATCGCCTAGATCTGAAACTCTTTGGCCATCCGCTCTCGTTGCGTAAGAGACTCTCAACTGAGTCGTAGTAGCTTGTGTTATTTGACACGGCCTAGAGGTAGATGGAGTGAATCGTCAAATCTGAGCCTCGCCGGAGAAAGAGGTAAACTTTGGCCAGATTGGCATGAAATGGAGAACGCGTGTAGGAAGTGGATGAAGATGGGAGTCTCGGTGGTTGAGGTTGCCAGAAAAATGAAAGCTACAAACAAAGAAGAAGATGGAAGCGAGACGAACAGAGGAAAATACAAAGATCTTAGCTCTGACGAAGGACCACGTGGTGGAAGCGCTGAAGGTGCCTTCGTCCTTTAAAGGCAAAGCTTCAGACTTCACCTTCTCTAGCCAAAAATTTCGTCAGAGGAAAGGAATAGAGGAGATATAACAACATAGGAAATAAAGAGTTAAGGAATAAACTAGAACAAGTCCAACGCCAGCGAGATCCGGTGACACCGGCATCACAAGCGTCGGAGGAGGAAGAAATGCGGTTGACCTCGATAACTAGACCAGAGAGAATTTCAATTTTTCACTACCTAAATATCTTCGTTAACATCATATATCAACAATAAAGAAGTTAAGTAAACAGTTCACTAAGCAACTTTTAGTTTCACACCATGGAGGTTTAACGCCTGTGTGGATACATTGGCAAGGCATATTGTTTTAGGTATTGTTGATGGCTGGACACAAAATCATTAAGGCCAATCACCAAACCAATGTAGAACCGAAATGGGCCTAAACCAGGTGATGAAGGCCCACGAAGTATTCGAAGAAGATATCACTGATCAAAAATAGCGCGTCGACATATAAGGAAATAATATCCAAAGGATCAGTGCGTTGATTGAACAAGGAAATTGTATCCCGCCAATCCGAGAAGATTGATTCATACAATAATGAAGATATGGATTTTGCAACTAATCCGAAGCTAACAAAAGAATCAAAATATTCTGGGGACAACAAGGAAGAAGAAGATCTATAAATACAAAGGCAGCAGAACCATGAAAGATAGTGTGAATCATATTAAGAACATCATAGAAAAGTTAGCTTGTCTTAGATCTAGAAAAGAGTTCGACTCTCAGCAAAAAAATTATTCTATTTTATTTGTATTTGTTTTTTGAATCCATTAATATGATTCTTATTCTTGATTGTTTGTTTTAATCACAAACATGTATTTATCAGAATGGTGTCTCCATGATTTCTGTCCATAATTTCTTAAACAATTTGTATCAAACAATGTACCAATTGACAAGAAAAAACGATTTACCGAATGTTTGATAATAGAAATATTTGAGGGTTGCCGCATTATTCACCCCTTACTTATTTTTTTCTCACACAAAAAACATATACTTGTGGCCTAATTATTTTGTGCCTTTAATGTTTTTATACACGGTTTTACTACAAAAACTAGAACTGGGCTGGGGTCCACCCGCTTTGATGTCTAAACATTTTTCCTGGAAACAACATGTTGTTTCACTGAACCACGGGTACTAGAACAACCTGCGGGCTTAAACCGCTAAGCCCAACTCAAAATGGACTCCGCCCCGCAAAGCCCGTAACAAAGTGGTCTTCGAAACTAAAGCCCATATACGCCCCGCGCGGGTTTAAAACCACAGGCCCCGCAGGTTTTTAGCCCACTTCCCAGCTCTAACAGAAACAAACGTGATTAACTACATTAATACGCTTCTAATTGAATGTTAAATTGCGTTTACTGTAGTATTTTAAAGGTACGATTAGACTCAAAACTCTCAAAACTATGTCGTTTTAATTAAAAAAAATTGTTGACCAAGACCTTAAACGTGTCGTTTTAGGGTATCAGAGAATAATAGAAAAAAAAAAAGTGAATCACAACATTCATCTTCTTCGCTTCTTCTACTTCTAAAATTGGGGAACTAGGATTATAATTCTACACGCAACCATTGGAGATGCAGATCGGAACATCACTGATTCAATTCCATTCCTCACTAAAATCCAAACATTGTTGATTTCAACCTCTATAGCTCAATTCGCCAGAAAAAGTATGATTACTTTTATTGTGGCTCGTCTTTATATGGAAACTTAAGTCCACAACGAGTAAGAGAATGGTTTGTTTACAATGTTAGATTCTTCAATGAGAAATCTCATTTTGTTCTTCACGATGCTAGAGGGATTACAGAGAAGTGTTTGAGGTTTTAAAGCCATGGATTGATTGAGTTTGGAAGAGTTACAGTCCATGATATTAGAGAACAAGAACGATTTGATGGATATTATGTTGGATAAGCTCAAAAGATTCAATATTATTTTGGTGAACAAGGCTCCATGTGTTAAGCTTGAAGATAGGTGGAATAAGATATTCTCCAAGATAATCTAGGATTAAAAGGAATTAATCCTAATAGAATAAGGAAATAACAAAGTGGTTTTATTATAAATACTTTGGTTGAGTTGTAACCAAAGTAGACTTTGAGATTGTTTAGGTTTTGAGCATATATTTCTAAGCAATCAGAAGAGCAAATTTCTTAATCAAAGTTATACGAAAGCATACAAATCTTTAGTTCATACGAAAGTCTATACGAAATTTTATTTGGTATAAGAGCAATCGATCTAGCATATCACTTAAAGACTTCGAAACCGAGTTATGGGAGACGAGATCAAACCACTAAAGGCAAAGGAGGCCGTACCCACGTCGATGGTATGTCCAATTTTGAATTCATCGAACTACACTATATGGTCAATGAGAATGAAGGTACTCTTATGTGTTCCCAAAGTATGGGAGCCTATTGAACCGGGATCAATTGTTGCTAAGAAAAACGACCTAGCAACCTCATTGCTCTTCCAATCTATACCCGAGAATCTCATATTACAAGTAGGCGAACAAGACTCCGCTAAAGGTATATGGGAAGCTATCAAATCGAGGCATTTTTGTGCAGATAGGGTGAAAGAGGCACGACTACAAACTCTTATGGCTGAATTCGAAAGAATGAGCATGAAAGAGATGGACACAATCGATAGCTTCTCGGTGAAGTTATCAGAAATCGCATCTAAGGCAGCTGCCTTGGGGCACACGGTTGATGAAACAAAGATAGTTAAGAAGTTTCTCAACAGCTTACCTCCTCAAAGATATATGCAAATTGTTGCATCTCTTGAACAAGTTCTTGATCTAAACAAGACTTCTTCTAAGTGAGAGACGTGAAATATGATGAGAGCTTGATGTATGCAAGTAACGAAACATATGACGAGAGATCACGATATGAAAGTCCGAGAGGAAGAGGTCATTGGAGATCCAATTTAAGAGACCCGAACAACAAGGAGAAGAAAGATCGATCACAAGCTGTGTGTTTTCGATGTGACAAAAAAGGACATTTTGCTTCGGTATGTCCAGAAAGAAAAAAGAAACTAGAAGAGATGCATAAGGTGGAAGTAGAAGAGAACGAAGAGGACGATGAAAGTATCGAAGAAGAAACTCTTTACATGCATGAGGTTGTATTCTTAAACGAAGAAAATCTTATTCCAAAAAAATATGAGAAAGAAAAAGGAGAAGATGGCTTTTGGTATTTGGACAGTGGGGCGAGTAATTACATGACGGGGGAAAAGGTGATGAAGAGTAAAATTCGGAGATGGATCCTTTGTTAATATCAAAGGAAAAGGTTTGATATTAATAGAAGGAAAAATGGGTGATCAAAAACTACTTACGGATATCTATTATATTCCGGGACTAAAGAGCAACATATTGAGTTTAGGATAAGCAACGAAACACGGTTGTGATGTTAGGATGAAGGAGAATTACCTAACATTACATGATACACATGGGAGATTACTTTTAAAAGTGTTAAGATAACCTAATAGACTCTACAAAATAAAACTCAAAATTGGTAAACCAATTTGTCTACACTCTCGGATGGATGAGGAATCATGGAAGTGGCATGCAAGACTTGGACACATAAGTGTGAAAACCATAGAAACAATGTCGAAACATAAGATAGTTTGAGGGTTGCCGAAAATTGAGGGAAAAACACAAATTTGTGACTCTTGCTTGGTGGGAAAGCAAGCTCGTCGTGTGTTTCCAAAAGGAACTCTATTTCGTGCATCTAATGCATTGGAGCTGCTACATGCCGATTTGTGTGGACCAATATCACCTCCGACTCATGCTCAAAATATATATATTTTTGTGATTATCAATGATTATTCAAGATACATGTGGACTATCTTGTTAAAAGAAAAACGAGAAGCTTTTGAAAGATTTAAAAGTTTCAAAGTTTTGGTAGAAAAAGAAGTTGGAAAATCGATCATAACTCTAAGAACCGATAGAGGAGGAGAGTTTATATCGAGGGATTTTTCAGATTTTTGTACTAAGAACGGAATCAAGAAACATCTAACAGCTCCCTATACTCCACAACGAAATGGTGTAGTAGAAAGAAGAAATCGAACCTTGATGGAGATGACAAGAAGTATACTTAAAGCTATGAAGGTTCTGAATTTTCTTTGGGGAGAAGCAATACGACACTCTACATACGTGATTAATAGAGTGTCGACTAGATCTTTGATAAATCAAACTCCCTATGAACGGCTAAAAGGCAAGAAACCAAGTATTGAGCATCTTCGAGTTTTCAGGTGTGTTGTTCATGCCAAAGTTGAACCTGTGAATATCAAAAAACTAGATGATAGATCTCAAACATTGGAATAGAACCAGAATCTAAGGCGTATAGACTTTCTAATCCAATAACGAGAAGAATAATAGTGAGTCGTGATGTTGTTTTCAAAGAAACAACATGCTGAAATTGGAAGGGAGTAACACAAAGAGAAGGTAGTAATGATATGGGAGTTTTTCACTTTACTTAGGAAGAAAGTAACGAGAATGTTCATTCTCATTCTGATGATAATGAGAATACCAAACAAGAAAGTGAAGAAAATCTTGAGAATGAGGAAGAGACGGATAATGATCATCAAGAAACAAGTAATGATCATCAAGAAAACGATCATCTTGGAGAAGAGACCGAGACTACACACACACAACCAAGAAGAATGAGTAGACAAGTACATAAGCCATGTTATTTAAGCGACTATGTATTACTTGCGGACCTAGAATGTGTGCATCTCTTGCTCTCAATTAACGACGAACCAGCGTGTTATCAAGAAGAAAAAGAGTCGAAGGAATGGACAAAAGCGTGTCTTGATGAAATCGAGTCGATAAACAAGAATAAGACATGGTCCTTGATTGATAAACCATTGGGAGTAAAAGTTATTGGTCTTAAATGGATTTTTAAGATAAAAAGAAATGCTGATGGATCAATTAACAAATTCAAAGCAAGATTATTTGCCAAATGGTATGTGCAAACATAAGGAATTGATTACGAATAGGCATTTGCACCAGCTGCTAGGATAGAAACAATTCAGTTACTTATTGGCCTAGCAGCTTCCGAGGGTTGGGAAATACATCATCTTTATGTAAAGACGACATTCTTACATGGAGAACTCAATGAAGATGTCTATGTTTCTCAACCCGAAGGCTTTGAAAAGAAGGGAGAAGAGCATAAAGTTTTCAAGCTTTCTAAAGCATTATACGGGTTAAGACAAGCTCCTAGAGCTTAGAACACAAAGTTAAACCAGATCTTACAGAGCTTGGAACACAAAGTTAAACCAGATCTTACACTCAATGAAATTCAAAAAATGTTCCAAGGAGAGCTCCATATACCGCAAGGAACAAGGAAACAATTTGCTCATTGTTGCTATTTATGTTGATGACCTTTTTGTTACGGGAAGTAATATGGAGATCATCAAAGAGTTTAAAGAAGGGATGTCATCAAACTTTGAGATGACAAATCTTGGAAGGCTTACATATTATCTTGGGATCAAGGTTGAGCAAAACAAAGATGGAATTACGATAAAACAAGAAGGCTATACATTATGATTTTTGAAAGAAGTCGGATTAGATACGTGTAATGCAACACATGTACCAATGGATTTCAGACTAAAAGTATCTAAATCACAAGATGAACCCCGAGTAGATGCAACAACATATCGAATAAAAATCGGATGTCTTCGATATCTTTTACATACAAGACCCGATCTTGCATTCTCGGTGGGTGTTCTAAGCCGTTATATGCAAGAACCTAAAGAGTCACATGCCAAAGCTTTAAAGCAAATTCTAAGGTATGTAAAAGGAATGTTGACCAAAAGAGATCATAGGATATAGTGACAGCAGCCATAACATTGATACCAACGATGGAAAAAGCACAACGGGTCATGTTTTTTACTTTGGAGATACACCGATCACTTGGTATTCTCAAAAGCAAAATACGGTGGCATTGTCTTCATGCGAGGCTGAGTTTATGGCAGCAACGGAAGCAGCAAAGCAAGCTATTTGGCTTCAAGACTTGATAAGTGAAATCACGGGAAAGATGTGTGAAAAGACAATGATTTGTATTGACAACAAATCTTCAATAGAACTCACAAGAAACCCGGTGTTTCATGGTCGAAGTAAACACATACATAAGCGATATCATTTCATCCGTGAATGTATTGAAAACAATCAAATTGTCGTGAAACATGTGTCTGGAGAAGAGCAGTGTGCAGACATATTAACAAAGGTATTGGCTCAGCTCAAGTTCAAGAAAATGAGAGATTTGATTGGTCTTCGAAATGTGTCAAAGAATCATTTGGAGCTTAAGGGAGAAAATGTTGGATAAGCTCAAAAGATTCAACATTATCTTGGTGAACAATGCTCCATGTCTTAAGCTTGAAGATAGGTGGAATAAGATATTCTCCAAGATAATCTAGGATTAAAGGAACTAATCCTAATAGAATAAGGAAATAACTAAGTTGTGTTATTATAAATATTTTGGTTGAGTTGTAACCAAAGTAGACTTTGAGATTGTTTAGTTTTTGAGCATATATTTTTAAGCAATAAGAAGAGCAAATTTCTTAATCAAAGTTATACGAAAGCATACGAATCATTAGTTTATACAAAAGTTCTGGGTCTTGGTCAACCAATTTTTTTAAACTAAAACGACACAGTTTTGAGTCAAATCGATCATCTAAAACGTTACAGTAAACGTTGTTTAACACTCAATTAGAAGCGTATTACAGTAGTTAATTACGTTTGTTTATGTAGTAAAATAGTGTATAAAAAGGTTGAAGATAAAATATAATTAGGCCATAAGTATGAGTTTTTTATGTGAGAAGAAAATAAGTAGAGGGAGAATAATGTTGCAACCTAGCCCTAGGCATTCAGTTTTTTGGTTCGGTTCGGTTTGGTTCTTTCGGTTCTGAAAATATGGTTACCTATTAAATTTTGGTTTGGTTCAGTTCCGGTTCCAGCTCTTTCGGTTCTAGAAATGAAGTAACCAATACGTATATGTTAAAATTCGGTTCGGTTCTGGTTCCGAAAAATGGAACCGAATGAGTCTCAAAATAATATTTGTTCAGTTCTGAATAGTTACTTTTTCAGATTAGTAACCAAATAACCAAAAAAATATGATTAGTTGTAACCAAAAGTCACCAAAGTATTTTAGTACTAACTAATTTTGGTTCCTATTTGGTAATTTTTGGTTCTCGAAACCAAACCGAGAACTGAAGTTACCTAAAAATTGAAACCAAATGGTTCTTTTAGAAATCAAAATTGTACCAAACCGAGAAGCAAAATTACCTAGAAGTTGGAACCGAACGGTTCTTTTCTCGAAACTGAAACCAAACTGAACCAAAATTTTTGGGTCGGTTCGGTTCGGTTTTTTGGTTCCAGTTATTATACTGAGGCATAGTGCAACCCATTAGTTGAAGAAAAAACACTCGATAGTGTTTCTTGTTTCTGCTAATGGACACGTGGAAGCTAAAACGCCACAATCGTGTGTGTACATAATTATGTTTGTAAAAGCTGGGTGAGTTGCTGAAATACACTTATGGGCATGAAAAAAATCTCAATACATGTGTTTAATCTCAATACATGCCTCAACCCTTTGAAATTCCAATTTGCCCTTAATGAAATTCATGTGACGTGGAAGAGAGAAGTCCAAAAAGAGAAAAGAAAAAGTGTGGGAAAAGGGGGTGATGTGGAAGAGAGAGAAGATAAATGATTGGTGGAAAAGTTAATGACAAGAATTAAATTGGACCAATAGAATTAAAGCATGTACATTTTACATTTCATCTTCTTCTCTCTTCTCTTCTTCTTCCAACGAAAAGCCCCACGAAAATCCTCCATTTAATAGAAAGAAAAAGCTTCGTGTGAGGTAATTTTTGATGCATTTTTAGTATTTATGTTTTTTCATTGTTTTGTATGAGTAAAATACAATGTTAATGGGTATTTTAATTATAAAAATAAAGATATAAAAATATTTTTGAAAAAATAATTAAACTTCATTTATATGCATGTTGGGCTATGAAACTCGTTTTATTGATCGATTTGAGTGCTACATTGTTAGTATTTGCTAATTTATGAGTTCCGTTGTTGAAATCGCATTGAATCTTAGCTAGATAAAAATCAAAATCCTATGTAGAAAAAATTCAAAATCGCAGGTGAAAACTAAGTATAAATATGTGCAATTGGTACAACTTGGTACAACTCAATACAACTATGTTTAACTTGTACAACTAAGTACAACTTGGTACAACTATGTGCCACTGGTTTCTGAAATAACATGTTTTTCTTGTTTTTTCTATAGAAAATGGATTGTGATCGATGCACAGTCGTACATTTTTCGTATGGAGAACATTATTCAAAAGATGGAGTTGAAACAATATGGATTCCAAGCGAAGATAAAGTATATGTTGTAGTGATTAAGAAATCGTTTGAGGAGGTGACGTATTATGATTTGCTTAGTAGCATATACAAGAAGTTTAGGAAAGATGAAGCCACTACGAGTTTGATACTGAGCTACATTCCATTGCACTTGGAGCCTCTGTTGACATCATATATATCGAATGATGAAGAAGTCTTCGCCTATTTTATGACACTGAGCTATGAGAAATGTTGGAGTATTTTGCATGTAGAGGTTGTGACAGATTTAAGTTAGGGGCATGGGGATGGTTTACGAGAGGATCAAGGAAGTGTTGTTGGTGTAAGCACCGAAGTGAATGAGTGTGATATGGTAACTCTTCACGGAGAAGACCCATGGAATGTTGCAGAGATGGTAAACCATGGTGACAATTCTTTATATGAAGAATTGCGTGACTCACATATCCTTGAAGAGAATCCGCTTGAAGGAGATTATGTGATGGGAAACGAAAGTGTCAATGTTTGATGGAAAGATGGTGTTAATGTATCTGTGGACCAATATTTTAGAACTAAGAGGGAAGTCCAAGACATAGTTGAAAAAGCTGCACATCTGAATTGTTTTAACTTTGCTACAGTAAACTCCGATACAAAGGTATATGTGGTAAAGTGCTCTGAAGCAAGAAATGGTTGTAAGTGGTATTTACAAGCTTCAAAACCCAAGAATTTAAACGTCTTCGCGATAAGAACTCACAGGAATATACATACATGTTTTCGTTCTACGATAACGACTAGCCATGGAAAGAAGAAAGGAACACCAGGTTTAGTTGCATCTATTTTGCATGAGGACTATCCATGGCAATTTGAGATACCAGCTCCAAAAGTTTTCATTGGTCTGTCTCAACGAAAACTTGGTGTTCATGTGTCATATGCAACCGCATTGAGAGGTAAATAAAAAACTGCAAATTTTAACAACAGGATAAGAGAGATCGATGTAAACTGAGGGAGAAACGAGTTAAAGTGAGAGCGGATCGAGTCAAAGTGACTCTTAATTTAGTTTGGTTAATTATAGTATTGTATTTAATTATAGTATTGTATTTAGTTAAAATATTGTATTTAATTAAGTATTGTATTTAATTAATTATTTGAAGCAACTAGAAAAATCAAAGATTTTGAGAAGAAAGATTGAAGACAAAGTTTTTTTTTCTCGTGGCTTGGGGAAGAACATGGGAATCATAGGGATGGCTTAGGATCTGGAGCATCAGTTTTGGTTTACATAAATTGTAATTTGGTTTAAGTTTTGGGTTTTGATTTTTGTTTGGTCAAACAGATTTTTGATGTAAATTAAAAAAAAGTTTCAGATTTTTTTATTTTTTTGCCCATTGCATGTATATTAGCAAATTTTAATGCCTAAAATGTATCTCAGCAATCGATCCTTAAAAGCTTCTTTTTCTAATTTGGTTTTGCTTCCGAAGATTATAACAATTGATTCCACAAAGCTTATAAATTTCTGCTCTTCTATATTTTAATCGTTTACCCGAGTTTCAATATCATCTCAGTTCACTGAGAAACATCGATTTGCGAGATTTATGAATCCATATTTTGGGTTACTCGGCTTTGATTCGGACACGATCACAGGGATCATCTTCAGTCTTCACGATGTCGTGAGTTCTTCTTCTAGCGTTTTCGAATTCTATAATATGTTTCTGGAATAAAGGTTTGATATTTGCGGTTATCTTTCTCGTGGGAAAAAACGTTTAGCAGAGACTAATCACTTTTTTAGGGATTTTCTTTATGATCTTAATGCCATATTGTGGGATTTCTTCACTGCTATATTGTCAGATTTCTTCAGAGAAACATTCTGATTGATTTACGATTCTCTTGTCTCTTGTCACAGATTCCCGTTGGTCAATTCCTTGGTTTTTTGGTTGTTTGATGTTTATAACACAAGTGAAATACAAAGAAAACTGTCTCTCTCCCTCTTTAAATATATCACATTGGGTTTAAAGTTTTGTCTTGCATGCAGATATTGGTTTTGGGAGGAAATGGTTATGTAGGTTCACATATATGCAAGGAGGCACTAAGACAAGGTTTTTCTGTATCTAGTCTTAGCAGGTATAGTGGTTTTAATCCTTTTTGTGTCATAGATGTGATTGTTGCTCATAGACCATCATTACATAGCTTGACTTTTTGTACTGTGTTTAGGTCTGGAAGATCTTCTCTGCATGATTCATGGGTCAACGATGTAACCTGGCATCAAGGTATGCGCAAGTTCTGAAAACACATTATATTCTTCTTCATTTTAAGAAACTGATAACACATTATATTCTTCTTCATTTTAAGAAACTGAGAACTTCATTGAGTGATGGATTTGCGGTTTTTATTTTAAACAATAGGTGATTTGCTTTCACCTGACTCTCTGAAGCCTGCACTGGAAGGAACAACGTCTGTGGTAATTAGATCATCTTCCTAAAAGCATATGGTTTCTTTCAATCGCTTTTCATTTATAAACTTGTGCAGATTTCATGTGTTGGTGGTTTTGGTTCCAACTCACATATGGTCAAAATTAACGGCACTGCGAATATCAATGCTGTTAAAGCTGCATCAGAACAAGGTAAACTCTCAAAGATTTGATGCATTGAAAGGCCTTCTCTGTTTGTATAAGAATGAGAAGAAAAAAATCAAACTGTTAATTTTATTGCAAAACTGTGTACTTTTGAAAACTGACACTATATTATGTTCAGGTGTGAAAAGATTTGTGTATATATCAGCTGCGGATTTTGGTGTCATAAATAACTTGATTTGAGGATATTTCGAAGGGAAGGTAATTCTTCTTATTCTTGGCTAGTTCTTAGCTAATACATATCTCTTTGATCTTTCTGTCTATCTATTCGCAGAGAGCAACAGAAGCTGAGGTTTTGAGTGAATTCGGAGACAGATGTGTGTAGATGCTCACTTTTATCTGATACTTACTTGAGTGTTCATCATATTCTTTACTGGTATGCTAAATTTGTTTTATCCTCTGCTTTGTTAGGAACGATTCTAAGGCCAGGATTCATACACGGGACTCGTCAGGTCGGTAGCATAAAGCTGCCACTAAGTCTCATTGGAACTCCTCTGGAAATGGTAAAGAAGATTAGCATCCGCTTGTTTTGCTAAAAGAAAAAGTATGAATCTTTTTTTCCAAAACATTTCAACAATTTTGCAGGTTTTGAAGCTGTTCCCGAAAGAGCTGACGAAAATTCCTCTGATCGGACCACTCCTAATACCTCCCGTCAATGTTAAATCCGTCGCAAGAACTGCTGTACAAGCTGCAGTCGATCTTGAGTTTGATTCTGGAATCATCGATGTGTACCGGATTCTTCAACACAGTCACTGAAAACGACAAGAGTCTTAACAAAGCTGGATTGGTTTTAAGCTTAACTGTCTAAATAAGCTGTATGTATCGTCTCTGGTTATGTCACTAAAAACTAGATAAGCTGATCAAAGCGGTTTCATTGAATAACCGGACTGAACCATAACATTGTTAAACATTGACCCGATTAAATTTAAAACCAGTTGAACCGGAAATAAAAGGTTCTTGCAAACCTAAACCTAGATATTCCCTCGATCGTCGTGCTTTATTTTTTCCCGGGATTTCGCTTTACATCGTTTCACTTTCAGCTCTCGAAATAAACTGAATAGTCTGAAATCGCGATTCAAATAGAGAGAGTTAAGGGGTTTTTCCTCATGGTACAATTCTGGGCTCGGGAATCATCGATTGCGACTAGGTTTCACTTGTTCAGGTCAGTTTTTCCTCTCGATTGAGGAAATTCTACTTTGTTTCAATAATTTGTTCGTTTTTGTTAATCGAATTTTCCTAAGGGGGTTCCTTTTCAGCATTGCCTTTAATTGTTCGTCTTTTCCTTCTTTGTAATTTGATTTTGCGTAGTTTTTTTGTTTGCTTTGGTTTTATGTTGGAGAGAAGGGATAGTGTGAAGCTGAAAATTTGCTTATGAATTGATTGATATTGGAACTGGAACTTTCTATTTGATGAGATTCCTAGTTTTTGTTTTTTCAATATTAGTTTTAGAGCAAGCTTTCGCATTGTCCAGATTTTAAGCTCTATGTTTCTAATTTTCGATTCTGCAATTTCCACCAGTTTTCTTCTTTTACTGAATCTAAAACCCTAATTCTTATATCTGTGGATTTCATAAGAAAATTTCATGTTTTTTAGGTTAATCCACAAAAATCTCTGACTGCTAACTGACGATGTCTGAACGTCGTGCTAAGCGCCCCAAAATTTCTAGAGGGGAAGATGACTTTTTGCCTGGGAATATAATCGAAATTGAGCTTCACAACTTCATGACATTCAACCATTTGGTATGCAAACCTGGGTCACGCTTGAACCTTGTAATTGGACCAAACGGATCAGGTAAGAGTTCTCTTGTGTGTGCCATTGCACTTTGTCTTGGTGGTGAGCCTCAGCTTCTTGGGAGAGCAACCAGTGTTTGTGCATATGTTAAGCGTGGAGAGGATTCTGGTTACGTTAAGATTTCTCTGAGAGGGAACACTAGGGAAGATAAAGTTACGATTTCCCGTAAGATAGATACACGTAACAAGTCGGAGTGGATGTTCAACGGAAACACAGTTAGTAAGAAAGATATACTTGAGGTAATCCAACAATTCAACATTCAAGTTAACAATCTCACGCAATTCCTGCCACAAGACAGGGTTTGCGAGTTTGCCAAGTTGACGCCTGTGCAACTTTTGGAGGAGACGGAAAAAGCTGTTGGTGATCCTCAACTGCCAGTTCATCACCGCGCGCTTGTTGAGAAAAGCCATGAACTGAAGCAGCTTGAAAGAGCTGTGGAGAAAAATGGAGAGACGCTAAATCAGCTTAAAGCTCTTGTTGATGAGCAAGAGAAGGATGTGGAGCGTGTAAGGCAGAGAGAGTTGTTTTTGGCTAAGGCTGATTCCATGAAGAAGAAACTGCCATGGCTAAAGTATGATATGAAAAAGGCTGAGTACATGGATGCTAAAACGAAAATGAAGGAAGCCATGAAAAAATTGAATGAAGCTGCACGGAATTTGAATAGCATGAAGGAACCTATTGAAAAGCAAAAGAAAGAGAAAGCAGAGATAGATTCAAAATGCAAAAAGGTTAAGAATCTCATGGATGCGAATGGAAAAAAGCGTTGCGACTTGCTCGAGAAAGAAGATGAGGCAGAAGCACGTGTAGTGGCAACATTCAAAGAACTAGAGGAATTGAAGAAACAAGAAGAGCATCGCCAAGAAAGGATTCTGAAAGCTAGGGAGGATCTCGTTGCTGCAGAACAAGAACTCCAAAATCTGCCTTTATATGAAAGTCCGGAAGCAAGACTTAAAGAATTGAGCTCTCAGGTTTTTGAGCTGCGTCAGAACATAAATCAGAAGAAGAATCAGAAGGTGGACAGCGAGAGGCTCTTGTCTCAGAAAAAATATACACTGAGGCAATGTGTAGATAAGTTGAAGGACATGGAGAATGCAAATAACAAACTCTTGAATGCGCTATCTAACTCTGGAGCTGATAAGATTTTCGAAGCATATCAATGGGTGCAACAGAATCGTCATGAGTTTAAAAAGGAAGTATATGGTCCCGTGTTGGTAGAGGTTAACGTTCCAAGACGAGAGAACGCTTGCTATTTGGAGGGTCATATTCCCTATTATGTCTGGAAGTCTTTTGTCACTCAGGATTCCGAGGACCGGGATTTGTTAGTTAGAAACCTAAAACGATTTGATGTTCCTATTTTAAACTACGTGGGAGAAGGTGACAATCAAAGGGCTCCCTTTCATATTTCTGATCAGATGCGTTCTCTTGGGATCCATGCTCGGCTTGATCAAATATTTGATGCACCTGAGGCTATCAAGGAGGTTTTAACTTCCCAGTTTGGTCTGGATTACTCATACATTGGATCGAAGATTACTGATCAGAGGGCTGACGAAGTTTCCAAGTTGGGTGTTACAGACTTTTGGACTCCGGACAATCACTACCGGTGGTCTACCTCAAGGTATGGTGGTCATACTTCTGCAAGTGTAGATTCTGTTTCTCCATCACGTCTTCTATTATGTGGGGTGGACGTTGGAGAGCTTGAGAAACTGAGATCAAGAAAGGAGGATTTAGAAGATAATATTTCATCCATAGAGGAAACTTGCAAGAATCTTCAAACTGAGCAAAGGGTTTTGGAAGAAGAAGCAGCTAAACTTCATAAAGAGAGGGAGGAGATTGTTAATGTTTCTCATCTGGAGAAGAAAAAACGCCGTGAGTTGGAATCCCATTACCAACATAGAAAGACGAGGCTAGAATCCTTGGAGCAAGAGGAGGATATGGATGCTTCAGTTGCTAAGCTGATTGATCAAGCTTCCAGGGCTAACGCTGATCGCTATACATATGCGATCAATCTCAAGAAGTTGCTCATGGAGGCTGCTGCTTATAAGTGGAGTTACGCTGAGAAGCACATGGCTTCTATTGAATTGGAAAGAAAGATCAGAGAGTTGGAAATCAATATCAAACAATATGAGAAAACGGCACAGCAGGCATCTCTCACCGTTGAGTACTCTAAGAAAGAGGTAGAAGGTAAGCAACTGCAGCTAGCAGCTGCCAAGAGGAATGCTGAATCTATTGCAATCATCACGCCGGAACTTAAAAAGGAGTTTATCGAGATGCCTACCACAATCGAAGAATTGGAAGCGGCTATACAAGACAATACGTCTCAAGCTAATTCAATCCTTTTCGTAAATGAGAACATACTCCAAGAGTATGAACATCGCCAAAGGCAGATAGAATCTATTTCTACAAAACTCGAGGCTGATAAAAGAGATCTGAGCAGATGTTTGAAAGAAATTGAATCTCTAAAGGAGAAATGGCTTCCAACGTTGAGAAAGCTTGTTGCTCAGATAAATGAAACATTCGGCCACAACTTCCAGGAAATGGCTGTTGCCGGAGAAGTATTATTGGATGATCGTGGCACTGACTTTGATCAATACGGAATACACATCAAAGTGAAATTTAGGGAATCAGGGCAACTTCAGGTTCTAAGTTCTCACCACCAATCTGGGGGAGAGCGTTCTGTCTCAACCATTCTTTACCTTGTCTCTCTTCAAGATCTCACAAACTGTCCTTTCAGGGTTGTTGATGAGATTAATCAAGGTAAAAATGCAATGCTTTCGATAAAAACTGTCATGATACGTTAATCCAGTCTTATAAAATCTGCAATTACTTCTCAGGTATGGATCCTATAAACGAAAGGAAGATGTTTCAACAATTGGTTAGAGCTGCTAGTCAACCAAACACACCACAGTAAGCAGACCTTTTCCCGATTCGTACTGAACCCTCGAAACTGCTCTCAAGAATTTGTTTGCTTGCGATTGTGTAAATGTTTGTGTTTAAATGTCTTTGTCTTTGTCTTGTAGGTGCTTCTTGCTGACCCCAAAGCTCTTACCTGAGCTAGAATACAGTGAAGCCTGTAGCATTTTGAACATCATGAACGGTCCTTGGATCGAGCAGCCTTCAAAAGTGTGGGGCTTTGGTGATAGTTGGGGCAACCTCATGAGACTAACCGAAGCTAGTCACTGTTCATAATTTCATCACCTTTCTATTTTGGGTTAACTATGTATTTACTTAGGATTTTTTGTTATTAAACCAACCGGTCAGACCAGATTGAACCTTAATCTGTTTCGTGTATTGGTTTACATTTTCTCGGTAGAATTAAAATGTAAACAAATCCATCGGATAGATTCTGAAGCTTTGATATAATCTCTGAACGTCATAATACGCGTATGAGTAATCGATGTGATCTCCAACGTCTCCTTTCTCTTTACCAGGTTCCTTTCTTTTAAGTAATCTTCGCTCCATTCTTCTTCCGATTTCAATTTCGCTGGGAAATTTAGAGTACGCAACTTCTCTGATCGCCTTATTTTGTTTGGAAATTCAAGCCTTTGGACACGACCGCGTTCGTCTGACATTGTAATGTTGGTGGGTTTCGTTTCTTTCTCCGACAATCTTTTTCCTCTTTATCTGGATCGTCGTTGTCTTCTTTCAGTAGCAAGAACTGACTACCAAATCACCATGACTCTTAATCTCTTCTGCGTTATTTTACTGCTGTTTGCATTTTTGGTGTCGCATTATATATATCACCATGGATCGAGTTCTATCTACGAAGCCCTAGACTTTATTAGCTGATTGCTATTTTCTGTAGATACTTCATGTAGAGATCAAAGCTCTAGGATCTTAGATGGTGATCTGAATTTGAATAAAGCTTTTAGGTCTGATTCATTGATTGCAACATAGCTGCTTGATCACAATGTTGGGGGCATGATATATGATTTTGAGTATGTTGGTCTTTTTCAGGTTAGTTAAATGGAAAGAAAAAGAAGAGATGACAGTGAACCAGGACCAGTCGCTCTGCTTGTACCGGTTGATAGATTTGGATTTCTGAAGCAGGAACTTGGCAATTCTCCTCATCGTTTCACCAAGACGAGATCATCAAGTAACTATGACAAGTATGTCTCAGTGAAAAAATGTTATAAAAGTTTTGTTCTTTGTTGTTGAGAATTTTTTTTTCTTTGTTATTTACCTATGGGTGCTAAATTAGGGAGGAGAGAAGAGTGAGAAAATGGAGGAAGATGATAGGAGCTGGAGGTAGTGATTGGGAGCATTACGTTCGGAGAAAACCTCATGTCGTCAAGAGGCGAATTCGAAAAGGAATCCCTGATTGCTTAAGGGGTCTCGTTTGGCAATTGATTTCTGGAAGTAGAGACCTTTTGCTTATGAATCCCGGCGTTTATGAGGTTAAACTAATATCTTTTCGTGTTCTGTTTTTATTTTCTTTGGCTTCATTGCTGGAAACTAAAAACTGATAGCTCTCTGATTTCATATAGCAACTGGTAGTTTATGAGACCTCTGCATCAGAACTCGATATAATTCGGGATATATCCCGTACTTTTCCATCACATGTTTTCTTCCAGAAGAGACATGGACCTGGCCAAAGATCATTATACAATGTTCTAAAAGCATACTCTGTCTATGACAGAGATGTCGGATATGTTCAGGTCTTTCCAGAGATTTTTTACTTTCTTCTAAATTCCTCAAGATGGTACTAAAAACTCATTGTTCTAAACATACTTTGCAGGGAATGGGTTTTGTAGCTGGTTTGTTGCTTCTTTATATGAGCGAAGAAGATGCATTCTGGTTATTAGTGGCATTACTCAAAGGAGCTGTTCACTCCCCAATGGAAGGATTGTATCAGGTGAGATTGTCCTTACTCTAAAAGATACCGATGTTCTAGCTACTTGCCTCTTTAAGTACGATAGTTTGACAATGATATAGGTGCTTTTGATTGATTGAGGGATAGTACGAAAATGACATAAAGTCAAACAAATAAATAATCCCTTTCTTCATGAATTAGTTATAGTTTACGACTGCTTTTTCAAATTCCCTTTGAACTATCCTGTGGAGAATTTTTTATTTATTCTGCCTAGAGTCTTCAATATTTTATTCTCTGTTAATGCTTTTAGCAGAAGATATGATAGTAGCTCTTTGGAAGATTATCCTCGAAAGCAGAATATTATTTCCTCTTCAAATTAAATGACTTCAGATGTATTTTGATATGTGTGTATGTAGGCAGGGCTTCCTCTTTTACAGCAATATCTGTTACAATTAGAACAGTTGGTAAGAGAGCTAATGCCAAAACTAGGAGAACATTTCACTCAAGAAATGATCAATCCGAGTATGTATGCAAGCCAGTGGTTCATAACTGTATTTTCTTATTCATTTCCATTCCCTTTGGCTCTACGAATCTGGGATGTGTTTCTAGCCGAGGTAAATTAAAATCAACATCTTAACTTCTCGAAAGTCTCTTTCTTTTGTATCATATTTTTGTTTCTTTTCTTGGTACAGGGAGTTAAAATTGTGTTTAAAGTCGGTCTAGCATTGTTGAAGTATTGCCATGATGACCTAATGAAATTGCCATTTGAAGAACTCATGCATGCTCTGAGGAACTTCTCTGAAGATGCCATGGATCCTGATATTTTGCTTCCATTGGCTTATTCCATCAAGGTATCAAAGCGTTTGGAAGAAATGAAACAGGATTGTGAGAAGGACGTAGCTAAACCGACTCCAAATACCAACCCGGTTCAACTATAGTTTGATATTGTTGAACCGAAAAAACATGGAAACCGAAGTTGCTGAAGATTCTTCGTATTCTTTTTCCTTTTAGCTACTCGTGTGAAACAATAGAAGTTGTTTCTTCTGTAAGATATACTTTGCAATTTGCTAATGATAAAAGGATATTTGGCTCAAAAAAGAGTGTACTCTATCTTAATGTTAAATAGAGTCACACAAACGACTCACTGAGAATCGCTGTAAGTAAAGTAGTGTGAATCAATGCATTGACTATGTAATAATGTTGGTGCGTAAAGTAAGAATGCCTCTCTCACTTTTTCTCTGAAGCAAGATTACTTTTTTGGCTTTTAAAGACTTTCCAATGGAATTGAGAGCAAGACTGATTTTTTTTTTTTGTCACTGAGCATGACTGATTTTATATTATTGCTTTTAGATAACACATTATTGATTTTATATTATTGGTTTTAAATAGACATTTTTATTTCGACAGTACTATAAATCTTAGGATAAATTTAACATATGATTTGTAACAACTCTTAAAAATAGATTTAAAGTTGGTTTCGTTATAAACTTTTATAAAAAAATTCAAAACTAATAAATATTTAATAGCAAAAAAAGAAAAAAAACTAAAATTAATAAAAATATATCAGATAGAAATTCGGTTTTTGATTCAATTCTGGTTCGGGTTTGGATTCAATTTTTCGGGTACATAGATTTAGCACATATTATGGTATTTTATCGGGTTCGGTTCATATAATTTGGTATTTTGGTTATCTTGATTTAAGACTTATTTGGGTATTTTTTTATTTCTCGGATATGCTTCGGTTCGGTATAGATCGAGTTCGGGTTCAAGTATTTTTATATATTAAAAAACAAAATTAAAAAAAAAAAAAAAAATCTAAAAAGCTAAAATTTGGTTCTTGATTTGGTTGTGGTTCGGGTTCGATTTTTCGGATACATAGATTTAAGATCTATTTACATAATTTATCGGGTTTAGTTACTCTAATTCAGCTCGATTTTGGTTCAGATTTTATACTTTTAAAATAACATCTCACAAACAATATATCAAAATAACAATACGGATCTAACAAATTCAAAGAACATGATTTTTAAAACAATCAAAATAATTAAATTTTACCAGTATAATCCTAGTTTTATATTATTGGTTTTAGAAACCATGATTCATGCATCTACTAAGAGCCTGATTCTTGATTGAAAAGTGAATATTTATTGATTGCTTTACTTTTCACTTGAGTCACGGGGATGTAAAGAGGGTCATTATGGTCATTTTAAAAGAAAAGAGCCTAATGAAACAGAATTTGATTCTGTAGGGCCCTCACTCTTACTTTAACAGCTCACTTATTCCGCATCTGTCTCTTTCGTGTGAGAACTCAAACCCGAAACTCGAACGTGTCAGTCTCTACAATTACACGTGTCTTCTTTTAATTGGTTCTCGTGTTTCTGTGGCCTAGCTTATCTTAGAGATCTAAGATTTATTAAAACTCATTAAACTTTTTGTTTGACTACAATATTAATTTCTTAATTCGAAAGATATTAATTTAAGAGCAGTTATCTTTTTCGTGGTCAGAAATCATCGTGAGTATCAAGGTCTTTAACGTGGCAGCTCTGAATAATACTCGTGTCGTCTTTTTATTCGTTTACTAAATTGACTAAAATAGGTAATTTATAAAAATATTTAATACTATTATTGATTTGTGGCCAAGAATCGTTGCGAATTTCGCACCTACAAATTTTCCACATAAAGAAAGGGTAAGGGTAATTACGTGAATAGCTCATAAGGGTACTTCCGTAAATTTTGGAGCCCTAATAGCCGCACAACGCATCTTGCCTGAACACTATATAAACAAGTCTCTCTATCATCTAATTTCTTCAATATCACAAACTCAGTTTCTCTTCTCTTCATCGTAATCTTCAATTCTTAAGAGAGATTTATCAGAATCACCTACATAAGGTTTGTTTCATCTTGGAGTAGTATTGTCGTCGATCTTTTCGTTTGTTGTATTGAGATTATCGTGATTTTGATCAATTGATTAATCTGGCTTTTGGTTCGTTTTCAGATTTCCTTCGTTTGTATCTTCGATAAAGGAAAGAGAATACGAACACCGAATCACTATCAATATACCAATTCATGTAAGTCTCTTAACGATTAATGATTTCTGTTGTTTGATTATGTTTTAGGGTGTAATTTGATCATTATATTAGGGTTTGTGTAGAATTTAGTGTTCCTTAGTGTTCCTTTGATATCGATTGATGAAATAAATCTGATAGTGAGGTATCTAGATTTTGGTGTAAAAAGTAGCAGATCTTAATATATGACGTTTATTGTGATCGTAACCCCAATCAATTTGGATCCATTGTGTTAATATTATCCTTATTTCAAGCACAATCTCTGGCTTTCCTGGTTTTTTAGTCCTCGTATATGAAAGTAGTAGAACCATTGCATGTTTATAATGAATGATCTAAGAACATGTTTGCATTCCCTTGGCTAATTATGTTATATTTGTTGGTCTTGCAGAAAGCGTGAATGAGATTATGATGGAATCGAAAGGTGGTAATAAGAAGTCTAGTAATAGTTCCTTATTTTACGAAGCTCCCCTCGGTTACAGCATTGAAGACGTTCGCCCAAACGGTGGAATCAAGAAATTCAAATCTTCTGTATACTCAAACTGCGCTAAGAGGCCATCCTGAGTACTGCTAATCATTTTAGACACTCAACTTGCTTTCCAATTAAAATCTCCTTTTCTCAAAGCTCTGGTTCCCAATTCCCCTCTTTCTCACAACAACAGCAAAGCGATATGGCCATGTCAGTCTCTGCAATCGGTTTTGAAGGCTACGAGAAGCGGCTTGAAGTTACTTTCTTTGAGCCAGGTCTCTTTCTTGACACTCAAGGAAATGGGCTCCGTGCCCTCACCAAATCACAGATCGATGAGATCCTTCAGCCAGCAGAGTGCACGATCGTCTCATCTCTCTCGAACGATCAGCTTGACTCTTATGTACTCTCTGAGTCCAGTCTCTTTATCTTCCCATACAAGATTATAATAAAGACCTGCGGCACAACAAAGCTCCTCCTCTCTATCGAGCCACTCTTGAGGTTAGCTGCTGAGCTTTCGTTAGACATCAAGGCAGTGAGGTATACTCGTGGAAGCTTCCTCTGTCCTGGAGGTCAACCATTCCCACACCGCAACTTCTCTGAAGAAGTCTCTGTTCTTGATGGTCACTTTGCTAAGCTGGGTTTGAACAGTATTGCATACTTGATGGGCAATGACGATGAAACCAACAAATGGCATGTTTACTCTGCTTCTTCTGCCAGCAACTCCAACAGGAACAAGAACAACAATGTCTACACGCTCGAGATGTGTATGACTGGTCTTGACAAAGACAAGGCGTCTGTGTTCTACAAGAACAAATCGAGTGCAGCTGGTTCAATGACTGATAACTCTGGCATCAGAAAGATACTTCCTGAATCCCAAATCTGCGACTTTGAGTTTGAGCCCTGTGGCTACTCAATGAACAGCGTCGAAGGTGACGCAATATCCACCATCCATGTGACTCCAGAAGATGGATTCAGCTACGCTAGCTTTGAAGCAGTGGGGTACGACTTCACAACCATGGACTTGAGCCATCTGGTCTCAAAGGTACTAACTTGCTTCGAGCCAAAGCAATTCTCAGTAGCCGTCCACTCACCGAATGGATACGACTCGAGTGTCTGTGTTGACTTGGACGATTACGGATGCAGAGAGACAACAATGGAGTCGCTAGGAGAAGAGAAAGGAACAGTAATGTATCAGAGGTTTGAGAAGCTAGGAAGGTATTGTGGGTCTCCGAGATCTACCTTGAAATGTGAGTGGAACAGCAACAGTAGCTGCACCAGCGAGGACGAGAAGGAAGAGGGAATCTAGGGACAAGCCTTTAATTTTGTTTCTTTTCCCCCAATAATGTCTTTAATTTCTTTTTCTTTTCCATGAGAACAGTGACTGTGTCGGATCTATCTGAATTCAGATGATCAAATCGTATGAACTATCTATTATTATGATCATTTTCATGATTTTAGACATTTGATTGTGTTTTATTAAAAAAGTAATTTGGTAAATTTAATCACGTAAATCTACAAGAATTATCTGTTTATTCTAACTGAACAATAAGCGTGTATCGATTTTGAATGCGTTTTGATACCATACTTGTTGTACAATTTAATTTGATATTGTTGTGGCCTAGCAAAATTATATTATTTTGTGTGTGTGTGTGTGTTTTTTTTTTTTGTTAAATGATTTTGTAAGTTAATGTCGATATTCGGTGTAGCTCTTTTTTTTTTTGTCAGACAATTCATTCCAATAAACTTAAACCAAAGAAATGTTAGGTACAGCATTAAAGCCGATTTGGCCGTTGATATTCGGTGTAGTTCATTTGTTCGACTATTTTATTTATCTGAACTCTCCAAAAATTTTAAAAGACAACGAATTAGATAGAAGTAATCATAATCACTTTGTTTTGTTTATGTAAAATATACAAAAATGCAAAACATACATGTTTAATTTTTGTATAACAAAACTAAATCAGACGAACGCATGCTTATCTCATATTATTGGGAGATTGAGAGATCGACCCAACCTGCATCGAGACGGACCAATATTACAAACTGAGATCAAGAAAGATTTAAAAAGTTGTTCTTAGTTGTCAATATCTTAGATTAGGACATCCATAATGTTTTCTTTATAATGTTTTAAGGACATTCATATGTTTTTCTTATGTACTTGTACGTTAATGAACACAACCATAAACTAGAAAAACATTGAAACAATAGTATGGTTAGTGATAAAAAAAATCAACAAATCAACTTAGAAAAAAAAAAGACTCTCTCTTCCAGACAAAACACTCGCTCTGCTTTTCCCTCTCTGGTGCCCGCGACTCTTGCCATTCACCGAAGGAGGGAACTCCTTCTTTTCTCTTTCTTAGCTTCCGTCTTTCCTTCCCTTTTGGCTCTTTTCCTTTTTTTCTTTCTCTACGAAAAATTTATTATACACAATTAAACGTATCTATTTTCTAAATAAAAACTAAAGAATGTTAAGTGACATTGGTCTAGTGGTAGGTGGTAAATCCATTAAAGACATATATTATCTCACACCTAGAGATTGAATCCTACTACCTATATTATGGTGCTGTTCGTTTGTCCATCTGGATGCTCTATCTAGATGGTGCATTTAGCTGTACCATCTGGATGTTGTTCGTTTGCATATTGAGTTATACATCTAGATGTATGTTTGTTTGGTTAATTGACATTTGCATCTAGATGCAACTATGAATAAAATGACCAAAAAAGTTATCATTAATCTTTTGAATATTATTTTAATTAAATAAATTAAATTTATATTTAATATAATAACAAATTATTATTTAAAATTATAAATATTATTATTCTTAAATACTTAAATTTTAAAACTAGCTAAACTAATTTTAACTATTTTTATCTTTTATTTAATCATTTCTAATTATTAACATTTATAAATTAATTATTTATGTATAATAAATTTTTATGTGTTTTACTTTTTTATCATAATTTTAAAATAAAAAAAATATTTATGATTATTTAATATACTAATTATTAATAGTTGACTTTTGAAAACTTATTATCTAACATAATTTAAAAATTATTTAACATATTTTATATCATCTTTATAACAAAAAAGTAAAATCAATAGTAACAATAGAACTAAAAATTGGTAGAAGTCAATAATTTAAAAGAAATCAATAACTAAAAAACTAATAATATAAGTACTCGATGAGCTAATATAGAAGTTGACGTCCTCTTGCTATCTATTCAGTTATAGAGTCACATACACCCTCCATCGCTCTATCACCAACCGGTGTGTATGGACTATGTCTATCATTATCTTCCTCTTCGTTATTCTCTACCACTTGATCACCATGATTTTCATATTCTTCAACCGTTTTCCAATGTGCAAAATCATGATCGTCTTTATGTGAATCTCGAATAAAATTGTGGAGAGTCATAGTTGCAGTCACAATCTTTACCCATTTTCTCATTTCATACTTAGGATGCTTTCGGTCCAAAATTCTCCATTTTGCTTTCCATACACCAAAAGTTCGCTCTATTATATAACTCAATTCAAATTTTTTTTGAGAATCTTCAAATCAAATTCTATAATTAATAGGATTAAATATGATTTGTTAATTAAAAGCATATCTTAAAAATGACCAATAACAATCTTGTTTTATTTTATAAAGATTTTAAATTTCTTTTTTAAATCTAATAATTATGTCGTATAAATTTATGAATAAATGTTGTAATGAATGAAAAAAATCAAAGAAAGAAAAAGAAACGTGACTCAACATTTAAAAAAACGCATTTAATTGAGTACGTAATTACTGTATCGTCTTCTTCCTTCTTCTTCCTCTTGTTCGTCTTCTTCTCTCTCTGGCTTTAACAGTCTTGTTGAATCCTGAAAATGAACTTAGAATCGAAGACGAAGACGGAAGTCAAATTTAACCTCTTTAGATGAAGAGGTGTATCAATTCAACCGTGACGTTTTCTGTCACCGTCACCGTCTTCGTCGTCTTCTTCCTCCCGTTTACTGTAAAAGCTTTAGGTTCAGGCTCAACTTCGCCGTCGTCTACGGCTCCGACACCGTCTGCGCATTAATTTCCGGTCAATCAACACAGCGTATCCTCCGTTACGATACGCGCCGTGGTACCAACGTCCCTTTAAATCCTGACGTCTCCTTTTCATCCATTGCCGCCGGTGAGAGTCTCTGTTGGTTTTGTTACTTTGAGCTGAAGGATATTTTAGTCTTTTTTATTTTTAACAAATTCATCTACATCTGAATGCACCTTCAAAACACATCTGGAATTTTAAAAATTTTTGGATGGATTTACAAAAATCAACTAGATGCTTCATCTGGATGAGACACTTATGTATGTCTAAACAAACAACAGTTTGCATCTCTATCCAGATGGAGCATCCAGATGGACAAACGAACAGCACCTATGTAGAAATTTAGCTAATGAACCAACTAATTATGGCATAGTGTTTAAAAAAAAAATGAAAACCACGAGTCTGCACTTTGGGGAATACAAGTTATAGATCCAGGAGACACATGTGTACCCAAAAAAAGAAAAAAAAAACATGCATGCCTCAAACTTACACAAACACACACAACCAGTTATTCAGAATTTGGTGGCTCTAGACACATTTAACAATTCTAAAGAAATCCTCGACATTTGGGACAGTTAACCAATCCACTAAACAGCTACTTAAACTTGAAATTTTAATATGCTCAAGAGGTTCAAAACCAAAGCCTGCACACTAAGTTTAGATAGATCTGTCTCTGCATATACACAAACCAAACCATGTAACTGAGAGCATCAAGTAGCTGCAGTTCGGCTAATGCAATATTTATGTTGCCAAATACACGCCTAACTTATTTCCTTCCTTTATATGCCGTGAACGGAACCATTTTTGCTATTTCTATTATCACTTTATTTACATATTAATAAAGTTGTATGAGATCTTCCCGAATAATACGACACGCCCAAACGCATTTTCAAAAAACCCCACGTTTACATATAAGAGAATAGCAAATTATTTTTATAAATATCGAGATAATTTTTTAAAAAAAGTAATAAAAAAAATCTAAAAGAAAAGATAGGAGGCAAGAGGACCACTCACACAAAGAGTCTCTCAAATAACTCATATCTTTAAAAATCCAGTATCAAAAAAGTCACGTGGAGTCTTGAACAGTCAATAAAAAACCTACCGACATAAGCCAAACTTGATCGTACCATTACGCGTCCTCCACGTGGTTTCTGATTACACGTGACACCACTAAAGTATCTCCATCTGGCCTATAAATACAAACCCTAAGCCCACATATCTCCTCATCAACAACAAAATTCACTTACAACTAAGTTCTTAAGAAAATGTCAGAAACCAATAAGAATGCGTTCCAAGCCGGTCAAGCCGCTGGTAAAGCTGAGGAGAAGAGCTATGTTCTGCTAGACAAAGCCAAGGACGCTGCTTCTGCTGCTCAAGCCTCTGCAACACAAGTAAATCACCCATATATATAAGTCTTTATAATTAAGCTTACATAGTTACATTTACGTAGATTTCTGATTTTTTGTGTGTGTGGTATATTTATACGTTTAGGCTGGAAAGAACATATCGGATGCAGCAGTAGGAGGTGTTAATTTTGTCAAGGAGAAGACCGGCATGAACAAGTAGCCATCCTAATCATAATTTGGGAGTTATAATAATTTCCCTTTTTCTAATTAATTGTTGGGATTTCAAATAATTTTGGGAGTCTTCATTGATTCTCATCATCATCGTAATTGTTGCTCTTCTTGTTGTTTCTGTTGTTGTAATGTGAATTCTCCCTTGAGGTGAATGTTTGGATGTTTTATGTATATAGTTTCCCTTTCATCAATATTTCTAGCTTTATTTCCCTTTCAAATTTTATCTTTATTTCACTTGATGCTTAAATATAAGCATAATCTCCGGACACTTATTGATATTTTATTTCTATTTAGTTTTTTTGTTCCTGAACGTGCAAGTACATATGTTTTTAGTGGACTTACCACAAACCACTAGACTAAAGACACATGTTTACTTCGATTTAGTTAAATTACAAAGTTCATAAAAGCCAAATTACATAATGAGAAATCCTTGAATTCAACATTTAATATAACATAATCTCAAAATTTCCAAAAATGAGGACATGAAATATCAATAATTATTTATAAATTAAGGCTATGATATATGATATATCTAGAACCAAAATGAGATAGCGAGAGAAAAAATTAATGATTTTCCCTAAGGATTTTATAAATCAACAAGTTTAAGGCAATGATATTTCTTACAAGTCCTAAATCATTGTGGTCATGGCAAATACTGATCCAATTGAAACTATATCGCAAAAACTGCCAACTCAAGGAAACTAGAGGCCAAAATCGAGTTATCGTAATTTTTTTTTTAACTCTCGTCATCCCAACAGAACCTTCTCTCTCGTCTAGCTGGTTTCGTTCATTACCTCGAAAATCAAAATCCTCAGTTAAACCCTAACATTGCCCTGAGATTTGCAATCACCTCTTGCTCCGTCTCCAGTCTTTCTAAAGGATCGAGCTTTTAATTCAGATCAAATCCAATATACTAGACCCTTTTGCTTCTTCTTTTTGGTAACCCAGATCAAATCAGAGATGAGATATCAACAGTGGAGATTGCTGCTTCTTCGAAGCTACCATCGGTCTCATCTTGCTTATCCTTCTCCTTCTTCTCAGTTTCAGGTAACCTCTATTCTAACCCGAGCTTTCTCTTCTTGGGTTTACCTAAGTTCTGGGATCAGAACTTTGCAACAAAGCGAACAACTTGGTTCCCTAAGATCCCCAATGACGAGCTCTGCCTCTCTGGTGAAATCAGTGGGTCGAAGCTTTTCGTCCGAGCCTGCGAGTGAAGAGAAATCTTGTGCTGAGAATATAGTGATTGATATCTTTAGCAGATTGAGTGGTGAGGATGAAATTAGCAAAGAGTTGGAGTCGAGTGATATTGTCATTAGCCAAGAGTTAGCTTTGAAGGTTTTGAGAAAGCTGGAATCAAATCCTGATGTTGCGAGAACTTTTTTTAACTGGATTACGGAGGCTTCTCCTGGAGAACTAAGCTCGAAAAACTATAACATGATGCTGCGTATTCTGGGTGGTAATGGACTTGTTGATGAGTTTTGGGATTTGGTTGATGCGATGAAGAAGAAAGGGCATGGTTTATCGGCTAACGTTAGAGATAAAGTGGGTGAGAAATTTCAGAAAGATGGGATGGAGAGTGACTTGGCAAGGCTGAGAAAGCTTTTCACATCAGAAGGTATAGATAATTCGGCAGAGAAGGTTCGCGATAGGGTATGTAAGATTGTGATGAAGGAAGAATGGAGTGATGATGTCGAGAAACGGGTGAGGGATCTGAATCTTGAGTTTCAAAGTGATTTAGTGAAGATGATTGTCGAAAGTCTTGATGTTGAACCCAGGAAAGCTTTGTTGTTCTTCCGGTGGGTTGATGAGTCTGGTCTCTTTAAGCATGATGAGAAAACTTATAATGCTATTGCTAGGGTTTTGGGAAAAGAAAAGTCTCTTGATAGATTTCAGAACATCGTCGAAGAAATGAGGAATGCTGGTTATGAAGTTGAATTAGAGACTTATGTTAGAGTTTCGACGAGGTTCTGCCAGACTAAACTGATCAAGGAAGCTGTTGACTTGTTCGAGATTGCACTGGCGGGTAGTAGTAGTAGTAACAAACCCACCCCACACTGCTTTTGTTTATTGCTTAAGAAAGTTATCACTGCCAAAAATCTAGATATGGATTTGTTCTCGAGAGCTGTGAAAGCTTATACTAAAAATGGTAATGTTTTGACGGATTCTTTGCTAAAATCTCTCTTAAAGTCCTTAACAAGCGTAGATAGGGTTGCTCAGAGCATCGAGGTGGTAAAAGCAATGAAGAATGAAGGCTACGTTCCAAGTGGTGATCTGCAGAGCATGATTGCATCAGGGCTTAGTCGTAAGGGAAAGAAAGACGAAGGTGATGAATTTATAGGCTTTATGGAAGCATCAGGAAGTAATCTGGATGACAAGGCTATGGCATCTCTTGTTGAAGGGTATTGTGATTCTGGGGAACTTGATGAAGCTTTTGTGTGTTTTGAGAAAATGGTTGGAAAAGCGGGAGTATCATTTGCTGATTATGCATTTGAGAAGTTGGTGGTTGCTTATTGCAACAAGAATCAGGCAAGAGATGCATATAAGCTTTTATGTGCACAAGTAAAGAAAAATCAGCTGAAACCTCGTCATAGCACATACAAAATCTTGGTGAAGAATTTGTTGATGAAGAAGATTTCAAGAGATCGTGGGTTTGAAGAAGCACTGAGTCTTCTACCAATAATGAAAGATCACGGGTTCCCTCCTTTCCTTGACCCTTTCATGAATTACTTCTCAACAACTGGAAAAAGTACCGAAGCTCTTAGTTTTCTGAAGGCTATGACCTCAAAGAACTTTCCGTCTATATCAGTGGTTCTGCGTGTATTTGAAACTATGCTCAAGTCTGCAAGGCACAGTGAGGCACAGGATTTACTCTCTCTGTCCCCAAACTATATCCGTAACAGTGCAGAGGTTTTGGAACTCTTCAATTCCATGAAACCTAATAAATCTGCTGTAGAAAAATCTTTGGCTGCCTCTGCTTAGCTCCAGTTTTAGTTCACATTCCTTCAAGTCTTTTGTTTCGGGGCATTTGATTCATAAGATTTATGGCTGTTCCCTTTTGTTTTCTTGTATCACCATGACCAGTTAACCGTGTTCATCAATTTGGTGCACTGGCAAAATAATTTCAAGGGAATATGTTCTTTTAGTTTTCACTTGCTCATCAGCTTCTGCTTCTTGGATGCCTATGATTGTGTTGTGTTCTGTATTTTTCTCTGTTTCAATGTATCTTCTATTTATCAGATACTTGTGTTTGACATTGCCAATTGCTTATGGTACCAAATTGGAACATCTTGATGAGATATTTGTCTATAAAGTTAAGTTGGAACTTGACAGGTAAATGATGTCCAGAAGTCCCAAAAGAAGCTTCATTTATGTGGTAGAGGAGAATTCACAAAGCCTTTTGAAACCATTCATGGGCCTGAGATATTTAGACACCAAACCAAATTCAACAGAGATGAACTCAAGGTTAAGTTCTTTAGCCTTTGTCCTTTTCTGATAATTGATAGAGAATCAGGACCACAACCACAACCCTGAGGTCCGTTTGGAATTGCGTGCATCATGCTTTGTAGTGGTGGTCTTTGTCGCGACCTACATCGTTCTATTTTGCTCTATCTTGATCTGTGTAAAAGTTTGAAACCTTGCACCGTTTTCATTCTCATTGTCAATAGCACCATGTCTGCAAACTCTTTTGTTCATATATACAGAGAGTGTGAAGTAAAGAGGACGGAACGAGGAGGAACAGATAGGTGAGAGAGTGACATAGCAACATAAAAAGACAAGCTTTGATTGATGTTCTTACAAGAAATGAGACAAAAGAGTGAAAGAGAGAAAGAGATAGATGTATCATCATTTCTCTATGATTAATTGCTATTTAGCAAAGGAGACCGTTTCAAACCTTTGGATTCATCCGGCGGGTTTCTGGTTCATAGGCATATTCTTCTTTCTTTATTTCCTTTTGGATTAGAAGAAAGAGAAACAAAGATTAAAGGTTTCATTTTTTAAAACGAGGTGACAAAGTTTCCATCACTTTCCCGGGAAAAGCTAAAAGAAGGCAAACAGAAAAGAAGAAAAAAAAAAGGAGAGGAAAGAAATCGATTGTGTAAGCACTAAGCACGCTTAGTTACCTGCGTGCTTGGGACCATTTACGTAATTCTTATATCTACTAAACGTAAAAGCCTTATGATTCTATCGGAAATCAATTTGATGGGAGATTTACTAAAAATTTAGTGTGCATTCAACCGTAAAACTTAAAACTTTCGAAGGCTGTGCTACTGAACGCCCGCGCCATCGTTCGGTGGTAATTCCCAAGTGGGAGACTCCCCATTCGAGTCCCTTAGCCATTGGATTTGAAATTTGGGGTACTTTTTGGCTTCAGAGAGGAATATGACCTTGAGCCAGGAACCTCGCAGTTAACAAAAACAAAAAAGATTGCTTGACCGAACTATACTTCCGTGTTAAAATTACATGAACTATATGACCATGTAAAGCATACCCGTACTAATATTAAATCTAAATTACATACTCGTAAAAAATATTTGTGCTTATTCATGTGTTGACTATAATTATGTTAGTCAAACCGTTAAAATGAGTAAAATAATAACCGAATGGTAAATAATATACATTTGTTTTGGTTTAGTTTCGGGTTCTGATTCAGTTTTTGAATTCTTTTAACTTATATTTATGACCAAATTGTATTTTTATTAAGTTTTTAACTATAAAATGTAAATAAAAATGAAAATAATTAATTAAATTCAGTTAAGATTTTTTTAATATATATATTAAAAACATATTTCTACATTTTATTTCTATATTAGTTATTTTTATGAATATCGGTTAGTTTTATTCGGTTTACATAATTCAGTTTCGGTTTGGTTCGAGAATAGTTAATTTGGTATTGAAAATTTCTTTCTACGCAGATAATTTTATATATAGGTTTCGGGAATATTGCTTCGGGTTCGAGAATTTTTGCTTAGGTCAGGAATAATGCCCACCCTTATTCACATAAACATCATTTTATTTTTGTCAACATTGAGCCACAACTGGCTGGCCCATTAACCAAGTTTCTACATAATGTAGGTAGTGCGACTCGATCCATGAATGTGCAAGTGTGTCTGCCTTTAGTGGACTTACCACCTGCTACGTAAACATTTAAAAAAAACTATTTTAATAAAATAGTATTTGTTAATTATCAAAAAAAAAAGATGTTAATTGTTTTTTTTTTTGCAACTTTTAGTACTAATATTCGATTATAAATCTTGAGCTTGAAGTGTTTACGTGGACTAAAAAAAAATTTCTCGCAAACCGGATTTCAAAAGTAGTTTATATCACTAATTGTTTGGAGATTTTGAAGATGATGTCAGTTTCAGAATACTGGCTAATTTTTTCACATTATTCAAAGAAGTTTGACAAAACTTTTTACTAATTTTTTCCTCTACTTAATCTTATAGCACAACAAATTTGTTAGTTCGTAGTATTGGTAATCATTCGAGAAATTATACTCATGTAAAGACTATGCTTTATTCTTGGTTTTTTGGCATCCGAAATTAATATAAATTATAAATGAAGTTTAAAATTTAAGTCATATAACTCGATTTCGTTCAACTCCACAATTAGATGAAAAATTGGTTTTAATTGGAGAAAAATAGTTTCTTTCTTCGAAACTTTCTCGTCTAAACTTAGAAGCCACAGTTTTGATTTTAGATTTAGTTTTCGGTGAACAGTGTCGGTAGCTCCGACAGCACCCGATGAGTTCACCGCTTTTGCTCCTCCACCATTGGTTGAAGGTGTGAAGATGGCCTGATTTTTGAGGTGGTGATTTTTCGTTTACGATTGTTACCTTTGTTTCTCCTTCTCTGGTGTGTTTCTTCCTTATCGGTGGTGGTAGACGGATGTATATTGGTGGTTCTTCAGCGTGGTGGCGTGTCCGAGCTATCGCCGGTGATGGGTCCGCCGGTCTCATCGGTTGTAACTGACTTGAGTGACTCTTCTCTTACCTTTCGGTCCCTTCCTTCACATATTTTTCTGATTTGGCTGGTAGTTTAGTATTTAAGTTTAGGTTCACGGTTTAATCCCTTGTTAGATATTGGCTAGTTTTATTAAATTGTAAGATTCATGTATAATATCTTAGGGAAATTCCAATAGCACACCATAACACCAAATTTAGTGTAAATTTCACTAAAATAACATCAAAACATTAAATTTGGTGTAATTACTATTCTATCACACCAAATTTGGTGTTACACTATTCTTTTGTTTTTTGTCAACTGGCCTAGTGGTCTTTAATCCTTTCTTTTATACTGCAGGTAAAGGGTTCGAACCTTGGTGTCTTGAAGATTTATAAAGTGACAACACCACTGAGCCACCTGCCTTCGGCGGTGTTACACTATTCATCACACTGAAATTTAATATATTATTTTTTATTTATTAATATATTTTAAATAATACCGAATTATATGTTTTTCATTTATGAATATAATTTAAATGTTATTCACGCTAAATATTATAACTAATATAAATTTTAAATTTTAATTATTAAAATTTAATTATAATTAATGCTAAATTTTAATTGTAGTTATATGAAAAATAATAATTTTACTTAATATAAAATGTTAATTATAAAATTTAATTGTAATTAATTTAATATTTTAGAGTGAATTTATATATTAATAATTAACTAATTATAAGAATAATTTGTATTTATCCAAATGGTTAAAATAAAAAAAATCTTTAATTTAACAATATATAATAAAAATTAGTAATATAACATTAAATTTGGTGTAATTTCAATATTAAAAATGATGTTACCATTGAAGTTGTTCTTGGCTTGAGAAAAAGATAATAAGCAAAAAAACAAATGGATTGATTATAAAAAGTGTGGTACAAATGAATTCGTACAATAAAAGAAAAGCAATCTGGATTTCTTTTCAATAAGAGTAAAAAGTGAATAGCTCAGTTGAACTAACGTGATTTGGATTGGATGGTTAGTACAAACGTGGTTTACAAAACATAACAAAATAATTACGTAAAAACATTTGGTGATTTTCATTTATTCGTGCTAATGTCATCGTTTAGCGTGTCACGTTTTGATGTAATAATCACATGGATAAGAAAATGATGGAAAGTTGTTTCGACGATTCATTTTCATGAACCGACAAAAACATACTTATAATCATTATATTCCAATAAACCATGCAAATACAATTATTGATACATTTTATCCAAATGGACCCATAATTAATTTAAACATCTCAGCCTTTCAACGGATTCGTGAAGACAATATGATTATAACTTGTTTCCTATTGTCTACTTCGTGACTCGCACTGAATACTCCACTTTTAATAGATGACTTTATAAAAGTTTATTATTCAGAAAAAGATATGCACTTCCATATACTTTTAATTTTTAAATATACTCTTAATTTTGCTGTATTAACTTTAATATTTAGTGAAAGAAAACAACCTTGAATCAAGTAAATAAACTGTCTTTAAATGTCAAAAACAAATTCTGTATACTAAAATAAAATATCATTTTCCTCGATTAACAGGAACTTCATGAAAATTAGGTGGAGTTAACAAAAGACAACTACAAAACTCTAAGTGAGAAAAAACAAAGTGTTAGACATTTACCTAATGTATCGTATTATATATTGCCAATCTTATATACAGTTTAATAACTCTAAATGAAAGAAATAGTTTGAATTAGATCACTTGAAAACCATATATATATATATTGTTAATTAGATCGATCAAATCATATCCATAATTAAATTCTAAACTTAAATCTTAAATTTGATTATGCTGGATTTTATGACTAACTAGAATAAAATTCAGATGAAAAAATTGTAGAAAAAATATTTAATATTCAACTAAAAAATTTTCTTTAATTATATACAGTACAACTTCTATAATTAACAATGTATGGACCACAATATTTTATTAATTTATAGTGATATTAAATTATTTATAAATTAATATTTATTATTTTATAGTATAAATTAATAAGCATAGATTTCTAGTATTTTTAATTGTTAATTTTTTAAAAAAAACAAATTGAGACAATTAGTATATTAATCTTTTTGATGTTATAGATTTATAGTTTTGGAATTGAAACTTTAATATTTCAAAAAATCATTTTTGACTATAGATTACAAAGACTATAGATAAATACACTTATATCCATGATATACATAAATTCAAATTTATGAGTAATAATCTTAATATTTTTATTTTAACCGCCTAAATGAAAATGATACATATTAAAAAAATTAAAAATTTAAAGAAATTTGAACTATTTTTATGATATATTATATTACAAAATTATAGATTAAAAATATAACATAACAATTGATTTATAGAGATGAACTCTATAAAATAAATAATTAAAAAAAAATTATGCATTAATAAATTTAGTTAATTATTCATTTATGATATTAATAGGACCATATATTTATATGGAGTTTTCAAAAATATGATTATCTTATTATCTTATCAAATTTAATTCATTTTTATACTGACTCAACTTAGGATCGGAAAATTTCATTATTTTTAATGTTTATTAATTTAATAAATATTAATTTTATATAGGTTATACTATATATACATATAATAAAAAAACGGGAGGTGAGTTCAAATAAAATGATGTAATAGAATATCAGCAATTCATCATAACCCTCAGTATCATTAATTGGGACCATTGAAGTTGAGGTAGACAGTTAAGGTTCGTCAACTTAGGCATAGGACTCAAGTTGGGAACCAATTTGCTGTATCTTCATTTTCTGCACAACCTTTCATGGCATGTTGTTTTTGTAATCTTATAATTATGATTTTTATTGTTTTATTCTCCTGGAATTTCACTGAACTCATTTTCTACCATACGTCAAATCAACGAACGATAAAAGCATTAAATATTAATGATTGTTTCTCATTAATCGAGTTTTAAGAAACAGTGTCACGTGGAGACAGACACAAGTATAAATACTTGACTAGGAATTACGTTTGGGAAAGTAATTCTTGAATAGCCACGGCCATCAAACCCATATCCGAAATCTGAATTAAAACTGATTTAAATATTTGATAAAAAAAAAAATTAAATTATGAGGAATCAAATTTAAACTAGATCCGATATTCAAATATATATTAAATTTGTATATCCGAAAAATTGAACTCCAACCCAACACCGAATCCGGAAACGAATAGATACTTGATATATTTTTATTAAATTTTAGTTTTTTTGAAAAAAAATTCCTATGAAAGCTTTATTAGTTTAAAATTTTATGAAAATTTGTATAAAGTTACATAAGCCCAATTCATATTCAAACCCACTCTAACACAGAAAATAAAATACTCAAATATGTCTTAAATTAATAGATCCAAAAATTCAAAACTCGAGAAAAAATCGAACATAAACATGCCTATATTTGTTTTTGTTTCTTTTCCTATGGTTTATAGATCGATTTAAACATCGTTGGAATATGACGATTATATAAGAATGTGAATAGATTGACTAGATTTAATCAAATGCACGTTGCAAACTCATTTTAATGTGTACTACTTCATATAAGAAAAGGAAGATGACTATTTCTTTTCTTTTTTTGTTAATCAAGGAGGATTTGAATCGAAATTCAAATTAATTTTAAAAGAGGTGGATGCTGCATTGATCTAAATATTATGTGGTCAAATGAAAATAATTAATAATTTTCACTACAAGAAAGTTGGTAATTTACGATAACCAAAAGCGTTCTAGTGGCGTCGCAAATGGTCATATTGCTATAGCCCTGCAACATCGTCAAAAACGTTGCAAATCGTGAGTCGCAAATGACATTCATCGTAATGGTGTCACAAACATTGCGACGTCTTGAGAACGTCGCAAACCTGCGACGGGCAAAGACCTCCCAGATACGTCTTAGGCATTGCGACATGGTTGCGATGTCTAATCTGCTACGATCCTGCGATGTCTTCACTGCGATATTTATTATGATGTACGGTCTGCGACGTCTACTCTGCGACGTACTTGCGACGTACCTTATGTGACGTATTTGTGATGTACGTTTTGCGACGTTCTTGCGAGGATCTAATAAAAAATATTAAAAATTTTTTTTTAAATATAATAAATGATTTAATAAAATATATTTAATTTATTTTAAAAATTGTTTAAATAAAAATAAAAATGAAATCTATTAAAATATAAATATTATAGAAAATATTTTTACTATATTACAAAAAAAACTAAAAATCATTCGGGATGTCTGGGTTCTGGTCCGGGTTTTCCGAACTCGATCCGGGCTCACCGGGTTGCATCTCGTTCAGCTGAGCAGCAATGTTCGTGTCTTTCGAAGCCAAGGTAAAGAATAACCTGGTGAAATGGGCGATGTTTTGCTGTAGGGACGAGATGAGTTAATCCTGAGGTTGCAACTTACTCTCCATCTCCGCCATTTTTGAGGAATCGGCAGAAGGTTGAGAGTGCGAGCCTTAATTCCAGGTGCTCAGCTCGATCTGCGAGCCCAGGAAGAGACCGGTCCCGTATACTCTCCTCTTCTTATGGGGAGCAACCTGATAAGAAAAAATAATTAAACGTTAGTTTAACAATTTGAAACGGAATAAACACAAAAAAAATTCAGAAATTCTTACCTCAGTATATATTTGATTCTTCTGTGCAGTTCATAGCACGGTAGATCCAGTGTTCTCGTCACCGTTTTGTTGGGTCAACTGTTGCATCTTTGCAGTGACCTTGTTGTATAATCTCTCGGCCTTTTTGTCGCCGAAGACCCCGGTCTTGTTATGTTTAGTCTGGTAGAGCGTTTCTACCAGATCAGGGTGAGAATCCCCCGTCTCTTATTGTTGAAATGATTTAAGAAGTAATTATATTAATTAATAGGAGTTTATTATATGTTGTTTTAAAATATTGACGTAATATATTACCATCTTCCGAGGCCGGGCCTTGAACAAGGTTTGGCCCGAGCAATGTCTATGCGGACCGTCGCCATCAGGATCATCCAACCTAGCTGCCCGCGCACTTGTACTTTTCTTCTCATACTTCGGGTCTTGCCAATAGCGGACAAGACCCTCATAGACTTTGGTGTTGAACCACCGCCGCGTTGTTTTGTCGCCATGTGCCCTCCATTTGGCCTTCCAACGGCCGACCTGGTCACACATGCGACTCTTCAAGACCTCTTCAAACTTCCTACGGATTTCACCCGTAATCGAGGGGCTCCAGTGGTATCGTTGCTAGAACGGGGAAAAAATTTTAATCTTAAATTGATGTTAAAAATTATTAAGAGAAATAGATTATTAAAAAAATTTACCACAAATGTTTTGATCCACCTATCGACGACGTGGTTCGGGACTTGTGTAAAGTTTGCGTGCGGTTCTTTGAAAATCTCTTTCAAAAATTTCCCGCACGGCTGTTGCCAACACTTGGTCATCATTAAAGCTACAATTTTATTCCAAAAATTTATTAAAATATGATTTACAAACTATTAAATTCGTCATTTTATAGTTTGGGAAGTACCATAACTTTTCTGGTGGGCGCTGTGGAACGAGGTTGGGCAAGAATTAGTGGTCTGCATGGTTAAGAATTTCTTCAATCGCTATTCCCGCAGCAATATCGGCTGGAATCGGCTGGTAGACGGGAGGAGGAGGTGGCGCAGAGTCTGTGTCCCGTACCCAAGTGTAACCCGGCTGAGAGCCAAAACTACATCCCGGCGTGGACGGGACAGAGCGTGAGGCGGACGATGAGACAGCGTGAGATGTTCCTTCCCCGTGAGGTGCCTGCGCCTGAGAGCCGGGGCGCGTTGACGGTTGCGATCCCCCACCATCGGAAAGGTATCTAGTATACGGATTACGAATTCCGGATATCTGAAATCACAACGATTTAGATGTCCGGAGTCGTTGTTAATATTTTTATTTCACAAGATTTTCAAAATGGTTTACAACGTATTAGAAAATTCTATTATAATTACCAATATTCATTAAAATGTTTTAGAAAGTTAAATATTTTTCAAAAATTCTTTATTAATTACCAATAATAATTACAAAATTCTTATAAAATATTTATAAAATTATTACAATTTTTTAAACACTTTAGAAAATTCTAAAAAATGGTATTTCAATTTCTAAAATTCATAAAAACATTTTAAATTTTTAGGCAAACATTAAACATTTTTAAAATTACCAAAAATTTGAAAATCGTTTTTAAAAATCAAAAAAATATTTTGAAAATCCTAAAATCATTTAGAAATATACTAAAATCGTTTTTAAAAATCAAAAATCGATTTTAAAAATCCAAAATCCTAAATCAAGCCTAGAATCCTAAATCAATCTACTTTTCTTTGGCCTAGATCTAGAATCTAACATATATTTTCTAAATCCTAAAGTTTCATGTCCTAATGTACATTTCTTTAGCCTAGATCTAGTGAAGAGAAAGAGGGACTTACCTTGGCGACGAGGAAGAGAGGAAGAGACGACGGGAAAGAGAGGAAACGCCGTGGGGAAGAGGGGAAGAGCTGACGAGGTTTAGAAGACGGGGAAGAGAGGGTTTTGAGGAGGGGAAGAGCCGACAGGGAAGAGAGGGTTTTGAGGAGGGGAAGAGCCGACAGGGAAAAGAGGGTTTTGAGGAGGGGAAGATCCGCGGTGAAGAGAGGAAGCGTCGACGGGGAAGAGAGGAATCGCCGCAGGGAAGAGAAAGAAGAAGAGAAAGAGAAAGAGAAAGATGAAGAGGAAGAGAAACGACACGACTTTTCATTTTATTCGGCCTTGCGACGTCATTTTAATAGTATGTTGCAGAAGACTCGCAATTTGCGAGTCCATTGTGACGTTTGGCCAAACGACGTTGCAGAAGACTCGCAATGCTAAAACTGAAAAGTTTAAACCGCTTAAACACCAACCAATCCCCTAATAAAAAAACAAACCACCTTTTGAAGGTCTGAAAGTGTCATTCGAAGAAGACGAGAATACATCGGTAAGCATTTATCAACTGCGTTCGGTGAGTTGAAGTCTCTACAAAACCGACAATGTTATATATAGTTGTGATACGTTGTCAGTGTTGTGGAGACTTAAACGTACTGAACGCAATTGATGAATTATTACCGATGAATGTTCTCAGCCTCTACGAATGGCATTATCATACCTTTAAAAGGTGGTCGGTTTTGTTTCGGTGTTTAGTGGTTAGGGGTTTAGCGGTATAGGGTTTAGGGTTTCAGGATTTGCGAGTCCTCTGCGATGTCTGGGGCCAAAACTATATGAAGGTTTGAAAGTGCCATTCGTAGAGGCCGAGAACATTCATAGGTAATCATTCATGCAATTTAATACACATGATACAAAAATAAAAGCAAACATGAAGAGGCAACGGTTAAAAACAAAATCAATATGCAAAGAAGAAAAACGTTACCACATTATTGAAGACAGAGTGTGGAGACAATCAAAGAATCTATAGAGACCAAAGATTTTATTATTTCCAGAAGACCCCTATAATATGAATATATCGCAATTGAATCTCATGTATTTTTATTACTTGTTTTTAAAAATAAAATAAAATACATGCGAGGTATTTGCGACGTTTGGGCCGTAAACGTACGTTTGAGGCCCAAAACGTCGCAAATGCCTCGTAAATGTTGTTTAAAAAAAATTATAACAGAAATTCATTTAAAATACTACAAAATATAAACTACACCAATTTAGTTATTTTCATTATCAGAGTCTTCGTCTTCCGTGTTTTCTTCTTCGTCTGTCTCTTCGAACTTGTCACCGTCCGTATTTTCATGTCCTAGATCATCATGGACTATGTCTTCTACGCCTTGATGTGCATGTATGATAAGTTCTGTTGATTCGAGAGCTTTAGAAACTTCTGATGCTTTTTCTTGCTGCATAGCCACGTCGTCGACCTCTCCTACAATACGACCTCTTTGATTCACTTTTATTACAGATAACCATGTCTCCCGTCGTTGCTTTATAAGAGGATAAGGAATAAAACACACTTATTCTGTTTGACATGCTAGAATAAAAGGGTCAAACTTTAAATATGTTTGGCTTGCGTTTACATCGGTTACCCCTAACTGGTTAATACACACTCCTCGACCTGCCGTTGTATTGTACCAACAACATTGGAATAAAATGCATCTCAATCTGAGAACTCCTGGAAATGTAACTTCTATAATTTTGTTCAAAATACCGTAGAAGTCAGTTTCACCAGGTACGTGGATACCATAATTTTTGGTTGATTTATTCGAACCATGGTCGTAAGTATGGAAAGTGTATCCGCATGTAAAATATAGGGGCTGTCGCGATCCTCGCAATTGGTTCATCAACAATCTCATGTAACCATAATGGTAGAGGTTTACCTGCACATCCATTCTTCACCTACAATCACATAAACAGATTAAAACCATATGTGGTTCTTTAATTTTGATTACATGTACATTGCGATCTTACGTACGTAGTACTTTAACCATCCATTAAAATCACGTTCTTTGTAGGTTTCATACTCTCTTTCATTCAAATCAAGGAAGACTTCTCGTATTTATCTATCAAACTCTGCAAAATAAATAATATTTAAATTAATTATAACACTTTATCAAATTAATAAATAAATTGATAGGTATATACCTCTCAAATGGTAATACATCTTCACAATTCCGCAGTATATAGTTGTGAGTTGCACGATAATACGTGTGGTTTTCCCAGTATTCTTCCTTAATTTTTCCAGCAAGTCTTCTGATCTGAGTGAAAATATCTGGAACATCAATAACATATGATGGTGCAATCCCTCCATCATTATATCGTCCTACCTATATTCTTTTGGTTTTGACGGCTGGTTTAAAGTAATATGATGTGAAACGAGATGTTTCATTGGTCAAACTTCTTGCAACGATCGATCCTTCTACTTTTGCTTGGTTTTTGACCTTTCTTTTAAGATGGCCCATGAATCACTCGAAAGGGTACATCCATCAAAATTGTATATGGTCACCAAGTGCTGCTTCATGAGATAAGTGGATTGGTAGATGTTCCATCACGTAAAGAAAAATGGTGGAAAGATTTTTTCCAAATTGCATATCAACACTGCGATATTAGTGTCTAATTGAGCTATGTCATCTTCTGTTAGTGTTCGTGTACACAGATCCCTAAAGAATGCTCCAATTCCTACAAGGTAATACTAATTATATATATATATATATATATATATTTTTTAAGTTGAACATCTTATATAATTAATAGAATGAGAAAATTTATACTAATTACCTGCAATTACTTCGTGGATATTTGTGGGTAAAAGCTCAAGCAATGCAAAAAGCAGTAATTGCTGCATAAATACATGGCAATCATGACTCTTCATACCATATATTTTTTTCCCTTGCTCGATACATCGGGAGAAGTTGGAGACGTAACCATTTGGAAATTTTACATTTGAAGATATCCAGTTGAACAATGCTTGTCTCGTTTCTCCAGATAAACGAAAATTGGGAATTGGTTGTTTGCCATCCCGTGTAATATGTAGTTCACTTCTCGAACATATTTCTGCTAGGTCCAACCTCTATTTTAAATTGTCTTTATTCTTTCCCTGCACATTCAATAACGTGTTCATGATGTTATCGAAAAAGTTTTGTAAGATATGCATCAGATCAAGGTTGTGACGTAGTAAGAGATCTTTCCAATATGAGAGTTCCCAAAAGATACTATTTTTGTGCCAGTTATGAGATTATGTATATTCGTCAGACATGTTTGCTGGAGTGTGCCAATTGCCCCCACATTTCCATGTTTCCCCAGCATCATAATAATCAATCTGCTCCAACAGCTCATCCACTGACATGTGTGTTGGAGGAGGAATGCGCACAACCTTGTTCTTCTTGAACAATTTCTTGTTCCTCCGGTAGAGGTACTGCATAGAGAGAAATCGACGATGACAATCATACCAACATGATTTCTTACCATGCTTTAATTGAAATGCATCAAATCATCCCATACAGTATGGACAAGATAACCTTCCATGTGTAATCCACCCAGATAACATTCCGTACGCAGGAAAATCACTTATCGTCCACAATAAAACTGCATGTATCTTGAAATTCTTCTTCTGCGAGAAATCATATGTGCGAACACCACTATACCATAACTGTTTCAGCTCGTGAATCAGAGGTTGCATGAACACATCAAGAGATCGCCTAGGATGACTTGGACCTGGGACTAGAATGGTCATAAAAAAGAATTCGCTTTGCATGCACATATCAGGTGGAAGATTGTATGACATCAATATAACATGCCATAACGAATATTGTTCTCTCGACAAACCAAATGGACTAAATCCATTTGTGCATAAACCAAGATAAACATTTCTAGACTTTTTAGCCAAGTCAAAATGTACCGTCAGGAAGTGTTTCCACTCTTTTGCATCTGACGGATGTGTAACATCCCCATCATTTGTTGTGTGTTATGCGTGCCATCTTATTGCCGCTGATGTCCGTTCTGGTTGGTATAGTCATTTCAATATATCAGTGATTGGCAAATACCACATACGTTTGTATGGGACATGATTCCTTCCTCCTGTTGCTCGATACCTCGGTTTCCCGCAAAAACGGTATTCCTACAACTTATCATCGTCTTTCCAGAAAATCATGTAATTGTCAATGCAAACATCAATCATTTCTGATGGTAATCCGAGACCCGCAACTAACTTCTGCATTTCATAATAACTCTCAGCAGAATTATTATATACTGGCAAATACTCTTTAAACGCATCCACTAATTGGTCTATACCTCTCTCGGTTATGTTTCCTTCACTTTTAATAGACATTAACCTAGATGCTAATGACAGTTTGGATAGACCTTATACACATCCCTCATATATAGGTTGATTAGCAGCATCAAGCATATCATAGAACTGTTTCGCTTCAACATTAGGTTCTTCAATAATATTTTCACTACCAACTGGAATAGATTCATGATATGCATCTGTAACCATATCATGATACCTATTACCTTGGAGATGCTCATAAATTTCAAACATATTTTCGCCATAATTATAATTATCACTAGGTTGATCATCAGCACCAGCACACATACTACTACTCCCAGCACCGAGACTATACCCCTCCCTATGTGAAAACCATACATAATAGTTCGGAGTAAATCCTCTATTATATACATGCTGTTTCACCATATCAACATTCAAATATTTCGTATTCCCACACTTTACACATGGACAGAAGATGTTACCGTCATTCGGAGTAAATGGGTTGTTAGCCCCCTGGTTTACGAATGCTCGTAACCCATCTCGAAACTCTTTCGTCATTTCTCCCGTCTCCAAATCTTTTCGATTATATATCTATCGTCGTAATGCAAACACTTCATGTTTCGACGTCATTTTTTTCTTTAAAAAAAAAATTCAAAATTTTTTTTCTCTAAATTCTATCTCTCTCTAATATTTTTTGAGTTTGGATGTGAAGAGGGGAAAATTTTCAATGTAATTGCGATGGTGATCGATTTCATCGCAAACATATCGCAGGTGACTCGCAATTTTGCAATGAAATAGACCAATCGCAACAGTATTACAATATTGCCATGCCCTTGCGATTGCTGTATTTTCATCGCAATTGTGTTGCAAAAGTATCGCAACAACGTCGCAATATTGCGACATTGTTGCGATGATGCTTAATTCGTCGCAACAACATTGCAATGACATTGCAAGTTTGTGACTTTTTTTATCCATCGCAAAACAACGTCGCAAATTAACTGTTTTCTTGTAGTGTTCGTATTTGAGGAGACCATGGGTTAGACCAACATGACAACTTTCTCCTCAAGTGGAAACCACTAGATCACCATCACTTGGTTAGAAGATGATTAATTCAATAACTAAACAATATCATCTTTCGATGAAGTAAACACATTTGTTTTTCTTTTTGTAGTAAAACATAAACTCTGCCTAGTTTATAGATTTTTGTTGTCACCTTGATACTTTATTAGGAAAAAAGATAACCTCAAAGTTAAAAAACCATGAAAACATAAGTTTACTCTCTAAATTTACGAACGAAAGAATCAGTTTTATGATTCAAAGAACGAGGAAGTACATGAAGAGAGAAACAAGAAAAAAAGCTCTTCAACTTCGAAAAATCTTCTATATAAGTGGATAAAGCAGGCAAGTCCTCTGGGGTGGACACCATCGCCAAGACATCTGAACAATCTGAAACTAGAGCAACCTCTAAAATACCAAAAGAAAGAAGGCGTTGCATTGCCCATAAGACCACTTCAACTTACGAGTGCAACCCAAAGCTTCTCGGAATCGACCTAGCTCCTTCACAAGCACCTTCCACTGAATCCGGGAAGCAAAACTATCCAATGCCAGAGATAATATCGAAAGCGCGCCATGCTCCATCCACAAAATAACGATAGCCAGTAAACGCCAGATTTGATAATGATGGGTGGGCTACCTCACCCCAACACGAGGATGAACCAAATTTTAATTAGTCTTAAATCACTCAGTCGCATCCTCTTATGATTATTTTAGAATATCTTTAGAGTCCCTATCAAAATTCAAGAACACATCTTCATTTTTTACTTTCCAAATTCATAGATAATTAAAATCTTAAAAACCAGCAAACTTGAATCATCTGATATAGTTAAATATTTAAATTAATAAAAAAGCCAAATATATATAGTTAGTACAAATGGAAATGGTTGTGATAATATTAGTGCCTACTCAGACAGAGACAAAGCCCATGAAAACGACGGGAGGGTTCGACAAATTTTAATGTCACCGATTTGGATTCTGCCTTATCTTATTTATTTTTATATATTCTGTACAATTAACCATTATACACTTTGTAATAGTAAAATAAAAGAATAGTGGGTTAAATTTGACTGTCTTTTCTATAGTATATTTTTGTTTTCTTGATGGAAGTTAAATGTGATCGTCAGCTCTTAGTGTAATTTTTGGAATCTATTTTCTTTTCCATGCAAAAGGCCAAAGTTCCACATACATAAATTTAAAGAAGAATTTAATAAATGAGACATAAATAAATGAAGTTCGAAACTTTAGTTTCTGACCCCCCCCAAAAAAATTAGAAAGCAAGAATACTCTATATACAAATAAATTCTATATATAGTTTTGTTTTGTGATACTGTCAAGATCCAAGTTTCAATATATATATATATTATCTTGGTATTTCCACACATCGAGAAGACAAAATTGAGTGGACAACAAATTCAATTAATAAAAGTATGTTGAAGATTACGTACTACTATAATCTTTATCATCGAGCTTCTCACATTCTCAAAACATATATATATATATATATATTCCCAAATATTATATATATATATATATTTGGTTTGAAATGTTAAAAATATATAGCTATATATGCATGACCAAGCCATGGAATATTGGATTTCGTTTCTACCAATCATCGGTCTGCTTTTTGTAGAAAAATATTCTACTTAAGTCCTTTCTTCCAACTTAATACCTAATTTTCATCATAATTCAACCACATAAAACGATCTTTTGTGAGCTTATGCAAGATAAATTAAGATTGTAGAAATGTAACATAACTAGAACTAAAAACTATACACTTGCTTATTCAAAGACAAATTAAAAAAAAACATGACAGAGTGGCAGCTAGCAAAAGAACAGTATTTTAATTTCCTGTTTTACCCTTTTTTTTTTTTAGTTTTTGAAATATACAAATTAGATTTGCTTTACTGACTATTTTTGTCTATTACAAGATTAATGGGTAATATTAATTTTTATGTATTTAGATTTAGTACTTTTTTAACGGGCTCCCCCACACACAAGCTTTATCGACAAGCATGCTACGAATTTCGCTTTAGGCTACCAATGAATCTCGTATTTATATATATAAATATTGTTTCTGACATGGAAAAAATTAGTTTTTTACTAAAGATTTATGCTTTTGGTGAAGTGGGTTCTTCTGCCATGGAAAGCAATTTTTCTTGATGTTGAAATGTTTATACTTTAACCCAATTTTAAAAGAAAAAAGATTTAGTTTTTTGGTTCGTCCAATCTCTCTCTTCTCTCTCCATCAAATACCAGATTATCTGGAAACTGGACACATCTCGTTTTCTGCTCATTCCTTTCTCTCTGATTCAACAATGGAGACTACTCTAGTTATGATGCTGATAACAAGATCTTTACTTTTTTTCTTCGGATTTTTGTGCCTTCTGAGCTCTGTAAACGGTTTGCTTTCTCCTAAAGGAGTTAACTTTGAAGGTAATTAATACTCACATTCTCACTCTTGTTGATCAAGTGTTTGATATTTGGTCTTTCTGGAATTTAACAATGGGTCTTTTTTAGAGGTTTGTATGGATCCAAACTAATTTCTGTTTTTAGTGCAAGCTCTGATGGACATAAAAGCTTCATTACATGATCCTCATGGTGTTCTTGATAACTGGGATAGAGATGCTGTTGATCCATGTAGTTGGACAATGGTTACTTGTTCTTTTGAAAACTTTGTCATTGGATTGTAAGTTTCACAGTTACAATATTACATTCATATATTAAACTGATGATGAGCAAGCAAGTTCACGTGAAAGAAAACATGCTTTGATTTTCGTACAGGGGCACACCTAGTCAGAATTTATCTGGTACATTATCTCCAAGCATTACCAACTTAACACATCTTCGGATTGTGTGAGTACATACTGATTATTACTATATCATTGTGATGTTTTGTTACTTTTTTTTTTTTTTTGTCAAATGTGATGTTTTGTTACTTAAATCATGTTTTTTGTGTGTTTGCGTGTGCGTTACTGATGGTTTTTTCTCTCGCAGGCTGTTGCAGAACAACAACATAACAGGAGAAATTCCTTCTGAGATTAGTCGGCTTACGAGGCTTGAAACTCTTGATCTCTCTGATAACTTCTTCCGCGGTGAAATTCCTTTCTCAGTAGGCTATTTACGAAGCCTGCAATACCTGTAAGAATAGTAAAAGTTCTTATGGATCTCTTGACTTGTGTTGTTTTCAAAGGAATTTGTAATCTTGAATTTATATATTGTGTATCATCAGGAGGCTTAACAACAATTCTCTCTCTGGAGTTTTTCCTCTGTCACTTTCCAATATGACTCAACTTGCCTTACTGTAAGCTAATTAATCTTCAAATGTTATATTAACAAGAAAGCAATTTGTATATTTCAATATTGAGATTTGATCTAGGGATCTATTCTTTTTCAGTGATTTATCATACAACAATCTTAGTGGCCCTGTTCCAAGATTTGCTGCAAAGACTTTTAGGTGATTGATCTACTCTTAATGTCTCCCTCTTTCACTCTCTTTCTATCTCTATGATTAACTTTCAAGGTTTCTATACAGCATTGTCGGGAACCCGCTGATCTGTCCGACAGGTACTGAACCAGACTGCAATGGAACTACATTGATACCAATGTCTATGAACTTGAATGAAACTGGAGGTAACTTAGTAACTAACTCCTTCAAACATACTTCAATCTTTGTATGATAAATATACTTAACTAACAATGGCTTGTTTTTCTTTCAGCTCCTTTATACACTGCCAGATTGAAGAATCACAAAATGGCAATCGCTGTTGGATCCAGCGTTGGAGTTGTATCATTGATTTTCATTGTTGTTGGGTTGTTTCTATGGTGGAGACAAAGAAATAACCTAAACACATTCTTTGATGTTAAAGGTTTGATCTTTCTTAGCTCTAACTTGCACAGATCATTCTTAAAAGATTCATGTTAAATAAAGTTCCCTTTTATCATGTTTCATCAGATGGGAATCATCATGAGGAAGTTTCTCTTGGAAACCTGAGAACATTCGGTTTTAGGGAGCTTCAAATAGCGACGAATAACTTCAGTAGTAAGAACTTATTAGGGAAAGGTGGCTATGGAAATGTATACAAAGGAATACTTGGAGACGGTACCGTGGTGGCAGTGAAAAGGCTTAAAGATGGTAATGCATTAGGAGGAGAAATTCAGTTTCAGACAGAAGTTGAAATGATCAGTTTAGCTGTTCACCGAAACCTCTTAAGACTCTATGGTTTCTGCATCACGCAAGCTGAGAAGCTTCTGGTTTATCCTTACATGTCTAATGGAAGCGTTGCATCTCGAATGAAAGCAAATCCGGTTCTTGATTGGAGCATTCGGAAGAGGATAGCAATAGGAGCTGCAAGAGGGCTTGTGTATCTCCATGAGCAATGTGATCCGAAGATTATCCACCGCGATGTCAAAGCAGCGAATATACTTCTTGATGACTATTGTGAAGCTGTGGTTGGCGATTTCGGTTTAGCTAAACTTTTGGATCATCAAGATTCTCATGTCACAACTGCAGTTAGGGGTACAGTTGGTCACATCGCTCCTGAATATCTCTCAACTGGTCAATCCTCTGAGAAAACGGATGTGTTTGGGTTTGGAATACTTCTTCTTGAGCTTGTAACCGGACAAAGAGCTCTTGAGTTTGGTAAAGCGGCTAACCAGAAAGGCGCCATGCTTGAATGGGTTAAAAAGATTCATCAAGAGAAGAAACTTGAAGTTCTTGTGGATAAAGAGTTGTTAAAGAAGAAGAGCTACGATGAGATTGAGTTAGACGAAATGGTACGAGTAGCTTTATTGTGCACACAGTATATGCCTGGACATAGACCTAAAATGTCTGAAGTTGTTCGGATGCTCGAAGGAGATGGGCTTGCAGAAAAATGGGAAGCTTCTCAAAGATCAGACAGTACTTCAAAGTGTAGCAACAGGATCAATGAATTGATGTCATCTTCAGACAGGTACTCTGATCTTACTGATGACTCTACTTTACTCGTGCAAGCAATGGAGCTCTCTGGTCCTAGATGAGACCTATAATATAAAACGTCTAGAAGAAGATGATGTTTCCGTTTGTTGAATCCTAAAGGATTCTTGTTTGTTTTTGTATAATAGAGAAGAGGTTTTTTTGGGGGGGTTGAGGAATGTCGTGTCTCTGAAAGTGTATAGCTTGCTTGTTATGTAAGAAGTTAATTAATTTACTTAATTAGGGTTATAAATTCCATAGTTTTCCTCTACATTAGAAAAATTCAATTATGTAACTTTGGATAGTGTGTAGAGTTTTGGATTTCATGTTTGGAATATTGAGAATTCAAGTTTGAGAATGCAATTTATATCTGAATCGTTGGAAGCATAAAAAAAAAGACAAGAATGTTTATTCATAAAGTGGACACGTAATTCACATGTTGCTTCTAGGAACCGCGCCGAAGACTGTCTGAAGTAAGACAGAACTGGGTTTAGTTATCAATCGTTCGCATGTCATGAACGTAAATATTAATTTCGGAAACGACGTGCAGTCCTTCTCTTCCTCATATAAACGACGTGGACGTAATTAGTCATAAAAAGAGGATACGCTGCATGAATTACGAATGTAGTAGCTACTTTAGATTATAACAAGGATTATAGCATCACGGGGATTTGATTGTTTTGATTATTTTTATAAATAATCCATTTAAATTATTAAATCTTTGTTGATATTTTAGAATGTTATTTTTGAGATGTTGTTTTAAAAGGCTGAAATCTAAACCGAATCGATCTAAATGAGAGGAACCTAACCCGACAAAATACCTAAATTGATTCTAAATCTATGTACCCGAATTTGAATCAGAACTAAATCAATAACCAAATTTTAGTTTTTAGAACTTTTCTATTTTTTTTTTTAATACTTAGTTTCATATAGAAATATCTGAACCCGAATTCGATTTATACCTAACCGAATTATACCTGGAAAATAAAAATATCTGAATAAATCTTAAATCAAAAGAATCAAAAGAATCAAAATAACAAATTAGGATAACTGAACCCGACGAAATACCATAAATAAGTCTTAAATATATATATTCAGAAAACCAAATCCAAACCTCAACTGAAATCGAATCAAAAACTGAATTTGTACCCGATATATTTTTATTAAATTTTAATTTTTTGAATTTTTTTTAATTAAAACTTCATTCATTTTAAAGTTTTATATAAAAATTGATTCGAGAATTCACTTTTGTATTTCGATTGAATATATGTTTTTTACAAAAATCTGTAGTCTAATAGTTGTGCCACTTAAAACTATTAATCTAATTTTTAACTCTGGTCTTTTTAAGGATTTAATTATAACTATAACCAACTTGTTAAGGGTTGTTATATACTCAGGACCGGCTCAATCAATATATGGGCTATGTTCTAACCTTTTTTTTTTTTGTAAAAACGGCCCTTTAAGAAAGGAAAACAATTTGGAAAAGGCTCCTAAATTTATTTATTATTTTAATTTTGGTTTGAAATATTTTAATTTTTTTTGGCTTTAAGCAATTATTCCACTTGCTCACCCACAGAACTAGAACTGATAAATCATAGGTTAATTTTATCCTAAAATATATAACATGTCCAAAATAAAAGTATCTCATGTTTTAATATATAAGATTAGGATTCAACTCGCGCTATAACACGGAATCATTTTTTATTTTTATGGTTCTTATGTAAAGAAAAAATAATTCATACATTAATAAAATTTATTTATCTGATTATATATAATTCATTGGATTCTTTATTTTAAAAATAATTTATGATAAAAATATATGTAACTTATACTACTGTTTTGGTATTTTAAAACTACTTAAAAAATTTCTTATTGTTTGGTATTTAAACTATATAGTATATTTATGATTTAAATTGTAATTTTTTTTTATATATGCGTGTTAAATATATATATATTAGTGATCATTTGGAAATGATTTGAAAATAATACATATAACAATAAAAATAATTTTGATTAACTATACAAAAATCAAATTAAGTTTTTTAAAAGGCTATCCAACATCTACTGAACTATTGGCCTATTAAATAAACAAATATGATATGGTTGGACCTGAAGTTTAAGATTGGGCAATCGAATATGTTAAACAAATAATATATTTAGTTTTTTAAAAAACATAAATAAATATAATCATAGATGCCAAAAGTTTTCTTCTTTCGTTTGGTATTTTACTTTAAAAAAGACTCTTCATCTTCTCTCTAGAAGATAACGATTCTAGTAAGAAAAATTTAAAGTTTGTAAGTTTCCTTCTTTTACTCATCCATTATTCAAAATCTAACACTGACAAAAGTTTTTGCTTATTATATTAAGTGGTAAAATAATTAGGGTTTTGATGTTATAAAAACAATCGATCTATAACATCAATATTTTGTTGTTTCAGTGAAAAATAGGATCTTCCTTATTTTACAAACTGAGATCCGATACAATAAAAGGAGAAAATAAAAATCTGTAAGTTTTTTCTTTTTGCTCCTTCGTATGATATAATAAATCGGTAACAGAAAAGATTACATTCTTTAAACGTTGCGAAATAGTATATCTATTTTATTTCACTCAACATATTAAGAGTCTATCTATGTTTTAATTGTAGACTGCTAAAAATCGATACTGAAGTATAATCTTGACCATTTTTGGTTTTATGTTAAGTAGATTGGCTAAATTTCTCTAATACACAGTAGTTAATTTAATGAAATGTGTATTATTTATTTTCATACACCAGTTTTAAATAACATGATTTATGGTTAGTATAAATATTATAGAATTTTGCTTTACGGTTGAAATTTTAAGTTTTAATTACTTATTTTAATGGTATTTCTTATAATCGTGTAAACTTTAAAAGATAATAACAAAACAACAATGCATCAACCTACCCTTATATAACATATAACATAGATATATTTGTATATTTTTAATGTGTTAGAATAGACACTGTAATCTAATATATTAGTTGATTATTATTATATATCTTAACACTTAAATATGGATTAGGATTGCTTTTAAAATATAAATATGAAAGATTTCTTAATGTATGAGTGTATAATTGATAGTAATGAACTATATGTTGTTTAGTTATTTGTTAATGACTTAGAAGCTTTACAAATATTAGATTGTATATAGAATTTCAAACTTATAAATAGAATATATATATTAGGGCATGGAATTTGACCCGATCCGACCTAAACCGGGTCTGTGACAAATCGGGTCGGGTACATAAATGTTGGTCGGGTATTTTGGAAGACAAATTGAGAATGGTTCGGGTTATTCATCGGGTCGGGTCGGGTCTAAAACCCTGATCGAGTATCCGATTAAGTAATCCTAGACTAAGTTAAGAATCCGCGATTTCTCTTCTTCTCTTCTTCTCTCTTCTTCTCTCTTCAATCTCTGCCTCCATCTTCCGATTTGCTACTTCTTCTCCTTCATCTTCTTCTTCTATCTTTTGATCATTTCCGTCTCAAGCTGCTTCAATCTGAAGTGTAAATCTTCAGTGCTATTTAACCAGTTTCACGAGAAGGAACATAGGTGTTGCGTTCGGTTCAAAAGTTATGGTTTTCAGTATGTCTCCAGATAGGGCGCCCCATGACGGTGAGTTTAAGACTTGGATCAATACATTGGGTCCAGGCGGCGCTGTAGTCTTTTCGGTTGTTGGTCGTCGGCAACAGATTTGAAGGTGAGCAGCTGATCGGAAAATCTCTTTGGAACCAGTAGATCGGCAGAGGTCTTCATCAGAGAGGAGTAGTAAGGACCAGCGGCGTTCTTCTGGCGGCGTCATCTCTCCTCGGCGGCTAGAAGGCGATGCACGGCGGCGCTAAAACTAGGGCAACATCAAAGATAACCTTTTACGAATTTGGGCTTCACTTAATGGGCTTCATCCGTTTTGGGTTTTCATTGTTTTTAAATTTTAAGCCCATGTACTCTCCCTTTTTGATTAAACAGGTCGGGTTAAACGGGTCGGTTCGGGTCTGATCAAACAGGTCGGATCTTCCCTAATCGGTTTAGTTTGGTTAATTCAGAAATTTATAATTTTTCGTAATAACCCGAAACCCGACCCGAATCAACCCGATTTTTTGGTTCGGTTAGTTCGGATGGGTTTTCAGAACCGCCTATTACCCGATAACCGATCGACCCGACCCAATCCGACCCAAAATAACCGAATTCGCACCCCTAATATATATGATAGGTATATTTACGGTGAAATATATCATATATGAGTGTTTAGAACTAACGATTTAATATGTTTACATTTGTATTAGAAAACATAAGAATTTATTCATAAAATAAAGTGGCTTATAATATTTTTTACAAATGATTTTAAATTCTTGAAAAATGAATTATATTTTTTTTAAGTAACTAAATTTTCTGCAAACAAAACTGCCAAAGATACTGTCGAAATTTTTTTATTCCTTATCTCTTCGACTTTTTAAACTTTAACCAATCCTATCTATAAATATAGTATTTACCTTTCAAATTTCTTTATTACATTATTCTTTCTTATATTTTTTCTTAAATAGTTAGACCAACTTTTATCTAGCAAAAGGGCATGAATCAATTGAAAAGAAAAAAACAAAAAGATAAGTGTAAAACTATATAAATTAATAATTACTTTTAGGAGAATATATGTAAAGTAGTTTAATCAAATATTATAAATCAATTTTTGACAAAGAATATAATCCAAAATAATATAAAATTTAAATTGTACAATCACATATACAAATAGCAAATTTAATTAATTATAATATTTGAATTTAGCGTTAACAACTAAAATAATTACTAATTTTATTTATATTTTGTGGGTGAAATGCAGTTATGTTCAAAAAGAAAATGTTTTAATTTATTTAATATAGTACATAATTTGATCATTATATTTTGATTTTTCCCAAAGAACAAGATCCAAATAATACAAAATTTTAATTGTATTCTCAACTGTAGAGTTAGTATTATTTAGTATTGTACTTAGGGAAAAATTCAATAAATGATTATATCCGACGAACTAAATTAAAAAATTAACTTATTTGTACATATTAACATAACAAAAATTGGATATATCTCTAAATATAAAAATAAATATTATTTAAAAAAAAAGATTACAAAAAGAAATCTACTATATAGTAAACTATGATTTCTTTGATTGGACAACATATATTGAAAAAATTAAAATTAAAATATCGAAATGTGTAGTTAAACCGTCAAAAGAGACGACGATTCGTCAAACTTGTTTGTGAAACAACAAACTCATTAAACACAATAAATAGAGACAATATCAATCAGTTTCGATAACACAATTTCTACAACTTTTTTAATCCTACTTTTGATTACAAAAATATGGCCACTAAAAGAAAGAGATCAAAAGACAATGAGTCAATCCTATTTACATTGTCGGGTGAGATATTGCTCACGATTGCTCTAATCTCCGGTAGCTCTTCTTTATCTTCACTTTTAAACTTTCGTTCCACATGCAAGAAGATGAAGCAAATCTGTAATGATTATTAAATTCTCTCCCGGATTTCTCTTGAGGAAGTGAGATTCATTCCTTACTGGCCTGAAATATAAGGTATAGAAAATTGTGCGAGAATAAAAATCCCGAAGCGTTAACCGTCTAAGCGTTTGCTGGATTTTTTATGAGGACATAAAGGATCTAGGTCTTGAGCTACTTCATGAGGCTGCTATGGTCAATCACGTTGATGGAAAATACCTTTACAGAATCTTTCTACTTCATCTTGGTGGTAAAAGGAAAAACAAAGGTATCAAAATTCTGTCAGAACATATTAAATTATTGTTGTCAAAAATAGTGCAAGTGTTCTTTGATTTTGATCATAAGATCGACACAATTTAATTGATAAATAAAAAGGTATTAGAATTTAAATTTATATGTTACGAAACAAAGATATTTATTTAAATAATGTTTTATTAAATTATGTATAGAAATTAGTATTTTGTTTAAATAAACTTGTCCGAACAAAAACATTACAGTGATTATTTCCTTAAGATCTTCAAAACATTGATAAAGTATGTGTGTGTATTTTATTGAATAGTCTCGGTTTAACTAATAGTAAATAAGTGAAAAAAAACTTAGAAAAAATATCGTAATCATATCTTACAAAAGAGACAATTGAAATTTCTCCATAAAATCTGAAAAAGTAACATGTTGTTCTCGAAACTTTAACCATATCTATACATGAATAAACAATTCTCTTTATGTATTACTTAATAATTACTTATTATTAAAAAAAATATTTGATCAATAAATGAACAAATATTCTATTTGTTAGCACGAAATCTTTTATATTCAAAAACATAAACAAAACTGTTTTAGTATACTTTCAATTGCAGATCCCACAATAAAGAGTTATTTTAATATACCAGAAATTAATATTTAAGTCTTTTGGTTAGACAAATACATTACAAGAGAACTTGCCATTTGTGATGGCAAGGGTGTTGCGACACCGCCATATTCATCGTAATACTTGTGTCGCAAAATTAATTTGTCGCAATATATGTGTCGCAAAATTAATTCATCGCACACGTGTAGCGAACATTGCGACGTCACTGATGCGTCGCACTACTGCGATGGAAAGGAGAATTCCAAATACGTCACAGGAATTGCGACGACGTTGCGAGGAATTACGACGATGTTGTGAGGAATTGCGACGACGTTGCGAGGAATGCACTGTGACGTCGCTGCGAGGTAGACTATGCGACATTTATGCGAGGCACATACTGCAATGACCTTGCAAGGCATCATCTGCGACGTTTTTGCAAGGTACACTGCGACATTTTTGTGAGGCAGTTTTTGCGACGTCATTGCGACGGCCTTTTGTAAAAAAAAAATTTAAATTTAAATTATTATTAATTATAAAATAAAATATAATTAAATTAATTTAAAAATTATTAAAATAAAAATCAAAATAATATACATTAAAATCAAAATAATTGTCAAATTATTTAACATTATTTACAAAAAAAAACCCTAAAAATTATCGGAAAAGTCCAGGTCTTGTTCTGCCCTCTGCTCTACGGTCGCCGAACTTGATCCAGGCTCATCGGGATGCAGCTCCTTCAGCTAAGCAGCTAGAATTTTGTCTTTTGAAGCCACATAGGAGAAGAGCTTATCGTACTGCGAAAGCTTCTGCTGCTGGGAAGATATCAAAGTTGTTGCTCCTTCTAGCTTGTTTTATATCTCCGCCATTTTATCGGAATCCGCAGAGGGTTGGGACTAGGATCCTTACGCTGAGAAGCACTGATCTATCCTCGAGCCCAGCGAGCGACCGGTTCCAAAAAGTCTCCCCTTTTCACGGGGAGCAACCTGAAAAGAAAAAGCAAATTAATATGTAAGTGTAACAAATTAAAATAGAAAATATGCGAAATAAATAAGAAAAAGCATACTTCAGCGTATAACTGGTTCTTTTTTGCGGTAGACAGCAGGGCAGATGCAGTGCTCTCATCACCACAATCTTGGGTCAACTTCTGCATCTTTGCAGTGACCTCATTGTAGATCCGCTCGGCCTTCTTGTCAACAAAGACACTGAATGGTTTCGTCTGGTAGAGCGTTTCTACCAGGTCAGGGTGAGGATCCCTAGTTTCTTCTTGCTGAAAATATTGTAGTAATATATATATATTATTGAAATAATTTTATAAAGTGTTGTGTAAATGTATTAAAATAATTTTTTACCAGCTTGCAGGCTCGGGCCTTGAACGAAATTTGGCCCGAGCAATGTTTGCAGGGACCGTCGCCATGAGGATCTGCTAACCGTGCCGCCTGCGCACTCGCGCTCTTCTTCTCGGACTTTGGATCTTGCGAATAGCGAACAAGACCCTCCCAAAAACATTGGTGTTTAACCAACGTGGCATTGCGAAGTTGTCGTGTGTTCTCCATTTAGCCTTCCAACGGCTAACCTGGTCGCACATGCGATTCTTCAAAACCTCCTCGAACTTGTTACGGACCTCACTCGTAATCGAGGGATCCTATTGGTATCGTTGCTACATGTGTCAGATTCACTTGGTCATTCTTTTTCCCGTTGTTCTAGGGCTTGCTGCGACACTCATCAGATTTGGGGCCCAATTGCCACATTTGTGACATTTCCCTTTGAACTTTTTCTTCTCAGCGGGTTTATTCTGCTTCTTGAAACTCGTCGAAGAAGCATGTTTTAGGGAAGATGTGGCAACTGCTTTGCCTTTTCGTTTATCAAATCCCTTGGGTTTGTACTAAACCATGTGGACGTCATGTTGGTGAAGGACAACCAAGCTGGAAAGAGACCCACTGTCTCTTTCTTCTATTTGCAGCCTGTTGAGAAGGTCTTCAAGACTCATCTTCTTTCGCTTATGCTTTAAGTAGTTCTTGAAGTCATGTCAGCCTGATGGAAGCTTCTCAATGATGGTGTTTACTATAAAGGGTTCACAGATTAATATACCCTCAGATTCGACCTCTTGACAGATCAGCTGAAAAGTTTCCACCTGTTGCATTACCGGTTTCGAATCCACCATTGTGAAATTCAGAAACTTTGCCACAACTTTTTTCTAACAGCCAGCGTCTTCAACACTGTACTTCTTTTCCAAGGCTATCCATAACGTCTTAGACGTTTTGTAGTCATAGTAGACTTTGAAGAGCATGTTCTCAAGGCAGTTTAAGATCCAGCCTTTACACAAGTAGTCAGAATGTTCCCATGCTTCCACAGTATTAAACAACATTTTGTCTGTGTTACCTGTAGGAAGGTATGGTTAATCCTCTTTGACAAACTTCTCAAGTTGGAGATTTGTCAGAAAGAAGATCATCTTCAGCTGCCACGATTTCGGAGTTGATTGAAGCACGGGTACTGGCAGTTACGTTGCGGTGCTTTAACCAGTGACTAAAGGAAGACCTTGTCCGAAAAAGTTCTGACGTGTCGTCTCATCAGTCTGATCGTCAATAAGTAAACCAGCAACACGTAAACCGATGTTTTCAGCGATCTGATCTTCCATATGTGTATCGTGAATCTGTCGCGGTGTCTCTTCGTTGTTACACATCTTAAACAATAAACACACTTTTTCAGAATAATGTCACTTAAAACAAATAATTTAAAACAATTCACAGAATTTTAAAATAACTTTCATGATTATAAAAATTAAATAAATGATTTTTCGTGATTATAATAATGTTGTTTTTTTATTTTCAATTTTCAAAAGATTTAAAGACAATTCGCAGAAATTATAAATCTTGCAAATACTGTCAATATTTTTTTTTTGATTATTTAAACAATTAAAAACCAATTCGCAGAGCTTAAGCAAATACTTGTTAATAATTTTTTTTCACGTTTTTTGTTTATCAAAATCGAATAGTGATTCGCTAAGTTTAAAACTTTCAAATACCATTAGTGATTTTCGTTTTTGTTCAGTCGCTTAAAATAAATGATCGACGGAAATCAAAGGAATCGCAGATACCGCTTATGTAACAATAAACCTGCAAAAATCATTAGTCTAAAAACAAAAACAAACTTTGATTTTTGGCAGATTTCGATTTTCACTAAACCTAATCCGAAATATAGATATTATCTAAACAGGGCAGATTTTATTGAGTTAAGATTGTAGAACCTTTAATCTCGAATCAAGTCTAGCGATGATATGAATGCTATAAACGATAAGGTAACAATAAACATAGAGATGAGATCATAGTCTCATTACCTTAACTCAATAAATGCCTTAGTGTACTCGGTTGAATGCCATTGAGAGTCCCAGAATAGAATTGTGTGAGACCGTCGATGATACACCAAAGCACGGAATCTACAAACTCGTTGTGTCTACTCTACACTCTCGGACTTAGACTGAAAACGTGAAGAACTGTTTCTGGTTTTTTCGCTTTTCAAATGTAAAGAGAAGAAGGAGTCTACGACTCGGTTTTATAAAGGAGAAAACTTGGGGAGAACAGTTTTGAAGATGTTGAATATGCTTAGTATCTTTTTAGTGACTCAGTAGTATAGTGGCATCTACACTGCACCGGATTTAGCTTCAGCTGGAATTTCTTCAACGGATAAAGACTCTGACTAAAGACTATAAAGGCAATTCGTCATTTTGATTCTTAAATCTTAAACTACATCGTAACGGTATTATACCGAATGATGTCACTTTCAAGTCTCCTTCTAAACGAAACAGAAGGTTTGTATATGTTATGTTTGGCTTTAGGCTCTTTCTTTCTTTGCCACAATCCAACAATACGCAAAACTTGCTACCATCTTCAGACTCTCTAAACAAACATGAAAAATAAAATCCGCGTCACAACATATGCTTAGTGTTTGAAATAATCCAGGCAACCTTGTTTATCTTTTCTCCTTACCAATATTAATGAGATTAATTTTCTTATTAAATACTACTATTATTTTGTAGCTCAATAATCATCCATTAGATCATTAAACAGTGAACTTGAACATCATTTCATAAGGGTGAATCTTGGCCTTGGATTAATCAAAGATTTTGTACGTACGGTTCAACGCATCAAGTACTAGTTTCGGCTCTGTATACTTGTTTGGTTAGAATGATTAGTTTGTGTTTTGTCAAGCATCCGATATTTTAGAATTAGTAATTTAGTCATTTTAATTTGTAACACCTCATATATTGCTATACTGACACATGTAGATATAACAGTTACATAATTATATATATGTATATAGTTATAAGTTGTAGAATTTAATTTCTATGTAAAATCTGTTAATAGAGATTTTTTTTAATCGACACTAGATCACAAATGCTCAGTCCATTAACCAAGTTTTTATATAATGTAGATAGTGGAACATGATTTTTGGATGTGTAAGTGTGCATGTCTTTAATAGACTTATATGTGACAGTAAACTAAAGATTATCTACAATATAGATTAAATTTGGAGAAGTTATATGAAATATGAGAGAACTTTTGTTTATAATTTGTTCATTCAAATGAAGATAAGATAGTCTCTTTCATAGCCCTTACTAAATATTTCAACGGCTCGATTAGTTTCAAAAATATTGAAAAGTAATTCACAAATCATATGTGAACATATAGTCGTAGTAATTTCTTATAGTTAAAGTCTAATCTTACGGTGCTCTTACTTACTGGGCTTTTATGGACTTAATACATCAAGCCTATATGGCCTGACTTAATTACTTTATATTTTTGTATATAATTCTTATTGGAAAAATTGTTAATTGAATACCCAATTTTTAAATTTAAGCCAACTATCATGTTTTTCAAAACAAACTTCAATTTTTCGTTGACTTTTATTTTAAAATTGACTAACCAAATTAGACCCATCATTAAATTATTTAACGAAAAATAGATAGTGTTAAACTCCGTTTATTACTTACAAAATTAAAATCCCCAAATCAATTTTATTCAATAATCCTAGAAATCAAAATTCCCAACTCAAATCAGCCATAGACGATCCATGTAAGCTTAATTGTTTATTGTTTACCAATCCTAGAAAACTTTGAATACAATCGTTCTTCTAAACCCAGTCAAACGTCTTAGTCCAATTTTGTTTGTTATGAAGAAAATGGTAATTTTGCTAGTTAATGATAATCGAAGAATTTATCTCATAAGTTTTGCAATTATGAAATAGAATGGCGTTTGTAGTGTACATTGTGTGGTGAAGAGCAGTGAAAAATATTACTGTTGCTTACATAGCCAAAGTTATTTTCATCTTTGTTGTTCAAAGCCCTTGATTGTACCTCTTTTGAACAGCTCTGTCATTAATGATCTCAAGACTTCTATTTCATAATTGTAACAATTTTCATCTATCGTTGCAATAAGTTTGTTTGAATTGACAATTTTGATTGAGGAGTAATTAACGAACCAAGAGCAGCAAGAGCAATAACTAGAGAATGAAAATTTCTCTTTTCCAAGACCAAGAGCAATAATTAACGAACGAAGAAACACGAATTTCATTGCATTGAAAATTTTGACTGAGGAATTTAATTTTAGAATTAGAGAAATCAACAAACAGAATGAGTGTTTTTGATTTCTAGGGTTTGTGAGTGAAATTGATTTGGAGATATTGATTTTTTAAATGGCGTTGTTTCGACTTAACAACAACAACAATAATAGACAGAATTTAACACCATTTATTTACTCTGTTAAGTGATTTAACGATATGATTAATTTGACCAATTATTGAAAAATTGATGTTTTTTTTTAAAACACCATAGTTGATGCTTCAAATAGCTTAAATTTAAAAATTGGATATTTAATTAACAGTTTTCATCAAGCTTGAATTTAGGTGTGATTGTTTACTTGATTTTCGCGTATTTGTACTCAAAAAAAATAATGGTCACCAATCACAATTAGAAAAACAGGTGCGGGACGGTCTCAGTCAAATACCGCAATAGTGTAATTTTATTTTTTATTATTATTTTTGTGCTGTATAGTTTTGTCCCGCAATAGTAAATGTAACATCTTCAAATTATGTGTGGTTCATATACAATAAGTGCGGTCTCACTTTTTTTTTCTTTTTTTTTTTAATAATGTTTTAGTTAATTGATGGTTTTGGATTTTTTTATAACTAGAACAGTTAATCTAAATTTATATATCTAATTCAAATTCAAACTTATATCCAAATTTCAATTGTCTACCATTCACAATTTTTTTTCTTATATTTTTATATTGTCACTAATCATAATTTTATTTATCCAGCTTTTTTATTAAAATTTGTCTCGCACCGTACTTGGACTGCACTTGTCTCACACTGCATTTAGATCGTACTGTACTCTGTTCCGCACCACTAAAATCAATGTCACTAATCAAACCCTTAGACAATACAATTACATTAAATGTTTAAATTATCATAATTCTTGGTAATGTAAAGAAAAAAAACAATTAATTTAATATTATAAGAAAATCAACTCGCTGCTTTTTTAATCTAATAGTTCAGAATTAATTCACAATTAAAATAAAAGTATTCCATAATCAACAATTTTGAAATATTTTGAAAATAAAAGTTGAAGGTGTAAAAGTAAAGAAATACTGCATTCATGATGATATGTACTCTCTCATGCAATAAAGCAAGAGAGGTAACATTGGAAAAGCGGCTCATTCATAACTTACTCTATAGGTGTAAAAAGAGAAATGGTCATTATTAAGACCACAAATCCCCAAAAACAGAAAGAATCTGCTCAAATTTGAATTTCATAGGTAAAACTAATTTAAATAAGAACAACAAATTAGACAAAAGAAAAGACAAGAAGTGAGAATATTAATTAAGAAAGTGGAAATAAATATATTTACAAAAAAATGGAAGGAGAAAAAAAGAAAAGAAGAGACAAAGATCATTAGTAATAAGAACATTTTCCTAATTTCAGCTGTGACAAAGTAAGTGATGCCTACATTTGCATGCCTCTTCTGCGCCCACCACAATCATCATCTCCTTTTCTGGGTCCCTCTTTTTATGTTCCTTAACCGGTTCAAATTCGAATTCCTTTTCCGGTTTTACTTTCTTTAAACCAAATGTTTTGAAATTGCAATGTATCAAATTGAAGGTAAACAATCAATTTCACTTTTTTTAAACGTAAAAACTTAATGTATACAATCATAAAAATTCTTCTAAAATATGTATAAAATTTATAGTGTATTATTTATGATTTCACCTAACTAATTCAAATTTTTTATGAAGATGGAAGGTAAACTTACAAAAAATAGTGATTTAAATAGTATTTTTTGAAAGTAATTAAAGATTAAAAATATTTATTTAGTATATATATATATTTGATTAAGTAAAGGACTTACCCCAAATTTATTTAAGACCTAGACTAATCTTTAGAGAGAGGTGCACTCTATAGATATACCTTTTCCCAAATATTTAAATTGACCGAAAGCAAAGACATATATTCATATAAGGATGATCAGGAAAATGTTATTTAGTTTTGAGCAGTATATGAATCAAACTTGCGTACTCTTTAGAGTTCAAGTCTCGTCTCCTACCACTTGACCACAAACTTATTGTCTATATATATAAATATTGATGTTAAGTTAAAGTAATTTAATTGGGATTATTAAGATCCAAACTTTTGAGATTGAAGAAATTATATAAGTTGCAATATTGAAAAGAGAATAAAAATGATGATGGTTAATCATATTCACCACATGTATAAAACAATGAGTGAGTGTGACATTCACATGGACATGGATATTGAAATGTGTACGACCACAAAACCACCATTTATAGAATTTTATTTGTATATAGAGAGTGGATTGGATCACACCTCAAATAAATATGCTTCACTATTAGCAAACAAAAGACGACCATCTTGTTTACATCATCCTTTCCATTCTTCACATTCTGCCAACTCCTTTACCACGAGCCATCTTCTCTTCTTTCGTCCTTCTCATTTTTAGTCGTTGCTCAACTACTTTTTTCGTTGCTCTATTTTCTCAATAACAATTTCAATATTTTTACATCATTATTAATTGTTACTTTGAGAGTATTTATTGAATATGTTTATTGCACAAACATTAATAAGGTGTGGAAGTGCATTTGTTAATGTGGTTAAATATTTTCTTTTTGATAAATTGTTAATATATATTATTGAAGAAGTTTGTAGCAATTTACACTTTTGAAAGTAATCTTTTGCCAAAATTCGATATTATGTAGTTTTTTTTTAACGGGTCTAGTAGCCTTTAATCTCTCCTATTATTTTAGGTAGAGGATTCGAATATTGGTGTCTGAGAATTTGCAAAGAGAGCACTATTACTGGTGCACCTATCCTTGACCGATTTTATGTAGTTTGAATATTTATTTATGTAATTTTTTAATCGGAATTCGATTTTATGTAGTTAAATAATATCGTTTTATAAAATTTAGATTTTGAAATGTTTGAATTATATATTAAAAATTGTTAATCTAATTAATAAAAAACCTTAATAATGTCAGAAAGAAAGTCTCTTTTTTTAAGTAGAAAGAAAGTCTACTCATAAGAATTGTTAGATCAATTAATCATTAGAAAATAAAGATTTTCTAGTTAGTGAGCATCAAGTGTTTGGTGAGAGCCGTAATATATAAGGAAATAGTCTAAATATATGTAAGAAAATAAACAGTTTCAACTATGACAACTCAACACTAGTTTGCATTACATTATTATAAAAAAAACACTGGTTTGCATTAGTTTTATTTCTGTGTAACAGTCAACTAGAGTAAGTATTAAGTCGCCTTCTATCAAATTACTTTCTTAAAAATATATAAATTTACTATCAGCATTTCAACATTTCATCTGTTGTGATCAATTTAATATTTGGTGAAATGTCATGTGATGTTAGTAACCACTCATAAAAGATCATGTGTCCACCTCTCCAAAATCTCTGCCAATTTTTTCAACTCATGAATAGTTCGTACCAGTTATATTACTGTCACTTACAATTATGACTTTGATTAATTATTATATACCCGTACATAAATTATCAATCACAAAAGCCCTAATATTAACATTATTAGAAAGTGTATATACATACATATATATATATATAATGACAAGAAAAAACACTAATTTATATAAAATGTATATATATTATCAATCTACTTAGCCTCTTTCGGAACCGTCGATTATCTTTTTATAGATATAGGATCGTAATTGTTCATTTGTAATGTACGTTTAATCGCTATGGAAAATTTCGTCACCAGCTATAGTTTTGTATTGTCTTGCAGTGACTTTGATCAGCTGGTTTAAGTCATATTTTTTGGATTTCTATTCTATATCATTTTTAGTTTTGTTGAATCTGTGTTTCTTTTCTTGTAGTTCCCCTCTTTTGAGTTTTAGTTTCCGGAAATATTTTTGTATTCCGCTGATTTTAGGATTTCAATTTCGCATTCCTCCAATGTAACCTTGAATAGTATATTCTTTTCATAATTTTACTGAAAAAAAATTAAAAGAAAAGAAAGTGATCTTAAAATTTTGAAGAGAAAGAAGGACCATGAATTTAAAGTCTACTACAAAATATCAGAAAATGCCAAGTGAATTTGATTCCTGTAAATGAATTACACCCATGAAAAAACAAAATTGCAATACTGTACTTTAGAAAAAAAAAAAAACAAAGGACTCTGCAAGCAGTCAATTTGATTAACAACAACCTCATTCACATTTTCTATTTTCCATCTGTCAACACAAACATTTTTTATTCCTACCATTAGCCAAATTACTACATAATATATATGGTAAGACTCGATCCCTAAATATGCAAATACGTATATCTATAATAGATTTACTGTCTACCACTAGAATAAAGATCACTTGTAACACAAACATTTTTAGAATATACATATAATATAACCAATATGATTGTTTTAAAAAGATAAGATATTAAAAATAAATAATTTTTTCAAAAAGGAAAAAAAACATATTTTATAGGTGCTTCCCTGATTGCTTGCTTTATTCTTTCTCCTTAGCTCAAAAGTTATTGGCTTTTTTTTCAAAAAAGTAAGGAAACATTTCGTTTCAATGGCTACTTTGCGAGGAGATGAGTCTGAGATTATGAACCTAAGAGAATGGGATCGAAGAGCTAGACTCATCCGTGAAAACCCAACTTCTAGAAGGTTCTCTGCTTCATACATTGGAAGCTTCCGAGAAGATCATCACAAATCTTCTTTTAGAACAAACTTCAACAACATCTCATCTAGTGCTGCTTCTTCTCCTGGCTACACTCTCAAAGGTTTCATCTTTACTACTCTCTCACACTTTCTTAATATAAATTTTATCACAATGATTTTTCTGAAAACTGTTTTGAATTATCAAAACAGAAGAGATTGACCCATCCACATATTCCTTCACCAATGCACTTAAAGGTAACAATCTAAGCTTTTTCCCATTAGAAAGCTACAAACTTTATGTAGCCCTTCGAATGATACAAGTGTTGAATCTGTGGTTGTTGCAGCATTACAAGCGAAGACAATGTACAATAACAACAGAGAATGGTTTGCACAAGAAGGGTTTGCGTTGAACTCGAAGTGGAACGAAGCAGAGAAGTATATATGCAATCCATTTTCTGGAGAAGTTCCAATGGAGTGTTTGTCTTCTAAAACATTAAGTGCAAGATCCTTTAGAAACTTAACCACCATGTCTGCTCCACTTCAGTTCCCTAATTCAAGTCCATTGATGAATATTGGTCAAAGCAAACCCAATAATAACCCTAGCGTTAGAGTCATTCACGAGGATCTTTACGCTCCTGATGATCCTGTTCTTCTTGTTCCAGGTGATTGATTTTAAACCTGTCACCATTCTTTGTTAATATATTTGAATGGGTTTTTCTGAATAAAAATGAAATTATGGGGTGTTTTTATAGCAGAGAAGAAAGTTGTGGGGCTAAAACGAGATGTGGGTATTCAGAGTACGTCGGTGGATCTTAGTTCCGGTAGTCCTAGTCCGGCGAAGACACCTCCGATCATGGAACGGTCGCTTAAACGACACGTGGAAGCTAATGAATCGCCAATAGATTTCAATCTCAAATTGGAAAGTCAACAAGAGGTATATATATGTCTCCAACAATTTTCTCTAATCCTTGATTTTAGGTACTTATTGATTGCTTTAAATTCACTACGAAATAAAAAATTATGATGAAGTTGAAAAGTACATAATAATTCTTATATATATATATATATGATTCAAAAATAATACTATTTAATTAGTTAATATATAAGATTTATCCATTGAAACCAATCAGTGGTGATCTAGTGGTTTCTACTGGAGGAAGAAGTCGCAATATTGGTCTAGACCAGAGATTGGTTCCTCTCAAGTGTGAAATTGCTAATCATTTCTATTTGCCCACCGAATATCTAAACTTGGACTGCGGTCTCTGAGAAATTAGTTTGAGCTTCGGTTTAGACTCCTAAAATAATATCCATTGGGTTGTGATTGAGTTACTAAAATATTTGGTAATAATCTAATTTCTCAAATAAAAATGTACAAAAAAAATTGGAGGTATATAATATAGAAACATGAGGTCCTTGAAAAGGTTGCAGGGAACTAAAAATTGCATAAAATTTAGAATAGGTCGTGCAACAATAATTAGATTCTTGGGCAAGATAAGAAAAAACATGATAGAAATGATGGCGTCAAATGTTTTCATAGAAAGAGACCACGATACAACTCTTCTATGATTTCTTTTGTATATAATACGTTACATGAATAGTAAGATTCTTACATGTACTATGCATCATAGTACACATGACGGTCATATGCTATATCTATCTCTTCAAAACATCTGTCATAAAGACCCCATTTCGTGATTTTTGTCTCCAACTCTCACGTGACTCACTTTCATCATCATCATCTGTATTTTATATTTATACTTTGACACTTAACGTATGGGTGCAGATTTATCCAAACTATCATATTAGCCTCTGCCTAGCTAGCTTCATAGGTCCTACATGCCTGTATCTATCTATATAGTATAAAGATAATAATCTCATTTATTTCAAACTCCATTACTTTCATTAAGCCACATTACGTAACAACTAGTATTAATTGCTGGTTTTGGACCTGAAACTGTAAACACTTGCCCAAAAGACAAATACATAGGAATTGTATGACAACTGCCTCACTTTATGCTGATGAAGAAGTATTTAGTTTTTGAAGGATGTAAAGTTAGAAGAGAATGAAGATAAGGGAAATGAAGAAACAGAAGGAGAAGAGAAGCAAAATATGAGTGAAATAGAAGACAAGGATGAAGAAGAGACTAAGAAGAAGAGAGGAAGTGGATGCTTTTCATGGGTAAGATCAAGACAAAGACAAGCTAGAAAATCAAAGTACATTTTCCCTGTTTGTGTTCCTCATCTTGTTAAAGGTTGTTGAAAACCCTTCAAACTCAGAGGATCAAGCAACTACAAGAAAGTGTTATCAACTGCTTGCAGATTCTTTCCTCATTCTTATTTGTAATCTCTTATTTTCTTTCTATATTATATTAATCAAAAACAATATCATATTTGGATTATATATATTAGTCCTTACTCTTCATGGGAGTGTCAAAAGCTTAACCATTCTTTTGCTCCCCTTTTCTCTATAACAGATGCTTCTCCCTAAAGTCCACTTTGTGTTTTTGGTTACTCTGTTTCCTCCTCATCAAACTTCCATTCCACAATGGCTAGAGTGTGTCGACCGCCACAAGCCATATGCTTAGCTATCCATTTTCCATCTTCTTCTTCATCCGCGTGGTTAAAACGTCCTTCTGGTGGTGGAATGTTTACAGGAAGCTCTAGTGGCTGTCCTGTTGTCATTTTTCTTCCATATCCAAGTCTACCGTGATCTCCTCGGCCAAACTGATCACAAATATAACAATAAGAGAGGTTTAGAGATAGTCATTTGGTTTATCACCCAACAATGTTTTATTCTCTCTAAGAGGACTTACCGAGAAGATCCTACCCTCTCTTGTTAAGGCTACCGAATGAGTTCCACCACAAGAGACCTGATGAAGAAAAGACTGATAAGAGCTTTCAAATTTTGAGAAGAGCAGAGAAACTATTGGTATTACTTTATACCTGAATGATGTCTTCTCCAGCTAAGAGATTAACTTTCTGTGGAAGCATTTTACTGCTCTTGTCATTGTCACCAAACCCAAGCCTTCCATGTTCTCCTCGTCCCCAGCTGTACACCTAATATTGGGTATGATCATGTCACAATACTTACAGTTAAGATTTACATAAAGCACAGAAAAAAGAAAAAAAAAAACCACCCATGGCGTGACCAAGAATCAGCTGAAGATGATATAAAAAATGAGACTTTACAATAACTAGAGACAGTTTGAGTTCTAGTACCTCTCCTTCATTGGTTAAAGTTGTTGAATGCCATCCACCCGCAGCAATATCAACCTAACACATGCGTTTTATGGTGGAAAAATTAAGCTTATATCGTACACACTCGGCTTTAAACTAGACCTTTATAGCTTAAGTATCAGAAGGAATATGTTTCCATATGCATGCTCAAAAATCAGAAATTTTAGACCATATACCAAAGTGAGATCATCGAGGCCTTGGACTGGAATAGGATGAGATCTCGGTTGGGTATCTCCGGTTCCAAGTTGTCCATATTCATTATTACCCCATGCCCACAAAGTGCCATCTTCTTTCAGAGCCAAATTATGAAATGCTCCAACAGCAATCTGACGAACATTTTCAAGACCTTGAACTCTTACAGGAACAGATATCTGTTTTCTGCAATTTAACAAATTACAGGAAACCTACATTTACTGACTGTAGTCAGGAAAAGTGCATCCATAAGTAAAAGGAAAATTGGTTGAATACATGTCACCGGGAGGCCACGGTTGACCCCAAGTCCATACGGAACCTTCACGCGTTAAAACCACAGAGTGAGTACCCCCTGCAGCTACCTGTTATTTCAACCATAGAAACCAACAGATATGGTTCAGACAAAAGAAACATTAAAACTTGAAGTAAATGTAAAGCGGTTAACTGCATATGTTACCTGCCGGACTGTAAGTTTAGGGGCACAACGCTTAGGGATTACAATATCCCTTCGCACAGGCCTACCTGTCTCATCTTTGGAAGGCTCTTCACCACACTGTCCATATTCATTTCCCCCTAAATAGATTCCATAACAATAAAATGTGCACAATTGTCAGTTTTAAGATCTTTAAGGTCACAATCAATAGATAGTAGCTGAGATAAAAACGCATACCCCAAGCATATGCTCGGCCTTGATCATCAACAGCTAAACAATGCCAACCACCAATAGCTGCCTATGATCCAACTCAGTTTAGAGAAAACCACAACAGAGATATAGCTCTAAAAAGAAAGAAAAAATAAAATCTATAATTTATAATTGGAGATATTCACCTGAGCTATTTTGACATTGGCAAGAGACTTCACGAGACTCGGGATGCTTTCGGTTTTTGTTGTTGGTGGGTGTCCTAATGTACCCCTTTGATTCCAACCCCATGTAAACAGCTAACACACCACATAAAGATATGCAAATACATAAATTTAGTTTTCAAAAAATGTTTTCTCAGATAGGGTTTAAAACCGAAACAAGGATAACAATGAGAAATCTTTCAAAGATTGCCAAGCAACAGAAGATCATATATAAGATGGTGACACTAGAATCCAAAACTACTCATATACTACTCCATGGATACAGAACTAGAATCTGTAATCCGTTCGAGAGCAACCCAAACATCTTAGTTGGATTCAGAACCAGAAACAAAAAATTAACGAACTTTAAACCCTCATTTGATTGGTCATTCAGATCTCAAAAACCCTTTTGTAAGCGACCTAAGCAAACTTTAAAGATAACAATCGCCAAAGCCAACTTTGAATTAAAATCAAAAAGAAGTCCAAAGCATTGAACTATAGTAACTTGTAAACAGAAACTCCACTAAACAAGAAACAGGAAAGATAAAGACACCAATAGAAAGTGATTCGAATTAGCTACCTTGCCATCATCGCAAATGGCGAGGGAATTGCGGCTACCTCCAACGATGGAGCGAACGGTGAAAGACTCAAGAGCCTCGACGACGCAAGCCCATTCCTTTTCTTCATCGGTTCCAAGTCCTAGTTGGCCATCTTCTCCAGAGCCCCTAAACATTAGGCACGAGTCAGAAACAAGTAATGGAGCCAACAAACAGGTCAAACGAAAGGTAGAGAAGGAATAAGGACCAGGCTATGACGGAAGTAGCTGAAGCCATGAAGCGAAAGCGAGAAAGAGAGAGAGAGAGAGAGACAATGAGAGCAAGTGAGATATTGAAAGAAAGACAAGGAAAAGCTGAGCACTTGGAGGGATTCAATTAGAGGGATATGAATGTGTCATTACTCATTACGTAAAATTAATAATATATTTCTTCACGAATTAATGCCTTCCATGTAATTAAAAACATTCATTCATTAATACAACTTTATAGGTTATAGACATGGAGCGTTTTATAATTTGAAATTCAATTATAACTTTAACGGGTACAACAAATATACAACTAAAGTTTGAAGTTCGAACCATTAAATTGTCTATATAGGAACTAGGGAGTTAATTAGCAATTTAGTACATTATTGGTTATTAAGACAACTTTGTTTATTGGTCGCACGTTAAACCGGAGTCACCGGACTATTTAATGCAATGCAGTCGAGTAGTGAAAACCGCAACAAGAACAACGAAACGTGAAAAGCAAACAGCGAGTTTCCTTGGATTGGATATAGAATCGAATCCTGCAGCTACCACTACTACTACAAACCCATGTTTAACGAAACTACAAGACTCATGATCTTTTTTTTTCTTCTGTTTATGTGAAAAATAGAGAACCAAACCATACATTTTTTTTCCTGCAAATCATTCCATGGATATGGTATCATTACTGGGACGGTGGTGGTTGAGCGTGTTCCTCATCTTTCTGAACCTCTTTCGGGGCTTCCTTGATATCATCATCAGCTTCGTCCTAATGATAAGATAAGACACAAGTATCAACACAATCTTACATACTTGCTGCAATCACTACAAAAATTACTTGAGTTCAAGAAGAAAAGAGTACATTAAGGTCAGAAGTCCAGAGGGTAAGATTGTCACGGAGAAGCTGCATGATCAATGTACTGTCCTTGTATGATTCCTCTCCCAATGTGTCTAGCTCTGAGATCGCCTCATCAAAAGCCTACCATCATGACAAATCAAAGTTGTAACTGAACAAAACGTACTTAAACCAAACTAGCTATCCAGGTTTTCCATATTTAATTAGTGTCTAAGGAAAGTTCCAGGCTCTACTTTCCCAGCTGTGACTGTTATTCATAATAAACTACAATCCTAACAGTCATAAGCAATCTGCAAGCCATTACTACATCAAATGCAATCTGCACCCACATGGAAGTACAACAAGTTAATTACTACATCAAATGCAATCTGCACCCACATGGAAGTACAACAAGTTAATTACTACATCAAATGCAATCTGCACCCACATGGAAGTACAACAAGTTAACCAAATATACATGTTTGCGCCACAATATGAATACAACTGCACAGAAGCGATTGACAGAAAGAAAGGAAAAAAAGAACTTCTTAGGTGCAAAGTTTTTATCAAACAGAACAGTTGGAAGAATATGTTTGATAGCTACCAGTAGAAAATAAAAGCATAGCATGAACCATATACTAAATGAGAAAGCGTCACTGACCTGCTTGGCAAGACTACACGCACGATCAGAAGAGTTGAGAATTTCATAGTAGAAGACAGAGAAGTTAAGAGCAAGCCCCAGTCTGATTGGGTGAGTGGGAGCCAAATCAGCAAGAGCAATATCCTACATAAAAAAAACAAACACCAGAAGCATGAGTGAGTGAACTTGATATCTTAGCACTCTCTAGAGGTTAAACAAAAAGAAACGAGATGGTAACCTGAGCTGACTTGTAAGCCACAAGAGTGCTCTCCGCAGCTTCTTTCCTGTCAGCTCCAGTCTTGAATTCAGCAAGGTACCGGTGATAGTCTCCTTTCATTTTAAGGTAGAAAACTTTGGACTCAGCCACGGATGCAGCGGGAATGAGGTGAGCCTCGAGAAGGTTCAAAATGCCATCGCAAATCTTGCTGAGCTCAGTTTCAATCTTGGCTCTGTAGTCCTTGATAATTGAAACATGATCACTGTTGCCCCTGCTTTCTTCCTTCTGCTCAATGGAGGAAATGATTCTCCAGGAAGCCCTCCTAGCACCAATTACGTTCTTGTACGCAACAGACAAAAGGTTCCTCTCTTCAACAGTAAGCTCCTCAGAATCAACGGTCTTTGCAACTTTTTCCATGAACTCAACCATCTCCTCATAACGCTCAGCCTGCTCCGCTAACTTGGCCATGTACACATTCTCTTCCCGAAACATCTTTGCAATACTCGTTTAAAAACCTACTTTGTCATCACCAAAGAGATCTTGTAGCAACAATAAAAAAATACACGAACACAAAACATTCCTTAACAGACCCAAACTCGTTAATATTGCAACAATCCTTTGCATTCAAGAGATACGAATAACAATCATCTCTAACAAATCGATCCTCGCACCAACAGAGAAACAGAATTCTCCAGAAATTTTACATAGCAAGATAGAGAAAAAAGAGTAAGAAGTGAACTCCGAATCTAACAGATCTCGTCTCGAAGTGACACCAAAACGCAAAGATAGACATAATACCAGGAAACGCAGGACACGAGAAGAAACCCAACAATTTTTTTATTTGAAAGAAAAGAGAAAGAGACAGAAAAAACATCGTCGAAGTATGAGCAAGCGAGATCGCAATCGTACCTTGGGATTTTCGAATTAGGGCTTTTGAATTCGAAAACGAGAGAGACGCGAATTGAGGGGAGTGAGAAATTGGAGAGACGGACGTGACCATTTAAGTGGAAGAGAGTAAAGAGAGAAAAAATTGACCCAATGATATTATGGCACGCTCTATGTTGACCGTCAAAGAACTCATTTCCTTGAAAATTTCGTAATTTCTCTCGTGTTTTTTTTTTTTTTTTATGTGGGTGAAATCAACGAATCAGTAGTCATCATCAGGTCAGGTGTATATAATATAACCTATACAATAATAAGGTTATTTATAAAATAAATCAAAGTCAAGGGGGCAAGATATCAATTAAGATATAATATCCTCTAGTAATTGACGGATTTACCCTTTGCTTTGTACCCTATAGTCCCATTACCCGCTTGATCGATTTGATCGGAGACGGCCGGAAAAAGCACAAAAGTCCGTCAATGGGGAGCTACGTTGAGCAAGCTCGAGAGAATCATGTCAAGAAGAAGGTCGAAGAAGGTAAAACTAACAACGTCGCGACTTCGTCGTCCTTCGATTTTCTAAACCCTAAACCCGGAGATAGTTCTTAAATACCTCGAAAATGGGGATAAACCATAGAAACCCAGTCGATAACTTTGCTCTGAATTGAGCTCACTTACCATCGAAAAATTGTAGATTGAGGATTAGGGTTTTCATAAACCCTTCGAATTTACTCCCTTTTTTGGCATGGTGTGATCTAGCAGATTGTGATGATATTGTTTCTATGATTTATTCTAAATTGAGCTCAAAAACTTTGCTGAAGTGTATTGGTGATGGTTTTTGTTAGAGGAATGAAGACTGTTTGATATTTTGTTTGCTTGTTTATAGCGCTGCGTAGCAAGATGAAGACAAAGGCATTAAACGAATGCGATCAGTACGTCTCAAAGTATGCTGAATGCGCAACAGGAAGAACATTCTCTGTGGTATGGACTTGTCGTAAGCAAGCTAAAGAGCTTAACACTTGCCTTCATCAATTGTAAGTTAATCCTCTTAATGCCTTTTCGATTAGAGATGTCATCTTGCTTTCACTGTTAGATATATTGGTTTGTTGAGATTCACTTGGCCATTAATGAGTATGGAGCATCAGATTATGGCTTTTTTTCTCAATACCCTTCCCTGGTATGATGAAATGAGGCACTTGACTTTAGGAGATTCATAATCTGGTCATGAATTACCATTGCTAAACTTGCGGAAGGGGATGATTGATTCTATGTCACATTTGTTTCGAATTGGAACAGAGATGGAATAACTACTATGGTCCTTAATGGTGTATCACAGTAGATAGAATTTGTTTTTGGTTCCAATGTTGCTTAAAAGTTGTCTATTCATGGAAAGTTATTGTTGATTCTGCAGCACTAATGACAATGTGTTGGAGGATATGAAGAGAGAGTATACGCTTCAAGAAGAGGGTAAAGTTGCAGCCTCGAACATATAAATTTTTGTCGAACATATAAATTTGAGTCCGACCTATAGCGTGGTCGTCGCTTTGTTTCTTGTTAAGTACGTAGACAAATTGATCTTTTTACAACTAAATAAACTATTGGCTCTCTATAATAAGGGTTTATTCACTAGTATAAGAAAAGTAATAGATTTTGTATTTCCATTTTTTTCTTGTTTTGCAAAAACCCATAAAAACTAAAGATCAGATTCAAAAATGATTTCTCATAATCAAAAACAGAAGTTTTACACAACTTTTAAGATTACCCCAAAGAAACAAAAACTTGAGATGCTCAGTAGAAGTAAGAAAGCAAGTAAAAAGAAAATAACTTCAAGTAGGCTTCCTCATATTTCTTCCTGCACGAATCACTTCGTCCACCAAAAGCAACTGCGACGCAATCACTGGCCTGCAACACGAACAAATAGCTGTCATTAAAATGGCTTGACCGAAAACCCGCTACTTTATTAAAGCTGGCTGGTTAGTTTAAACATTACCCTGAATTGATGAGTTGGCGTTTCACTGAGTAGTTGTCGAAAATACCAGCCACCTGCGGGTCAATTGGTTCACCGTCCTGAAGGTTCAGTCCTACAACGTTTCCTTTGTCATGCTCGCTCTGTATAATCGCATCACAGTTAGAAAATTAATGTTCGTTCTAAGCACAATTTATTTCAGTTTGCTGAAGACGATAAGAGAAAGGAATGCTAACCGTAAGAGAAATGATAACGTCTTGGGTGTCAAGACCTGCATTTTCTGCAAGTGTCTTCGGCACCACGAGAAGGGCATTGGCAAAAGCTTCAACGCCAAGTTGGGCACGCTGCAAAGTTGATTTTAGTATTGGTGATCTAGAAAAAACGAGGTGCATTTGACAAAGTTTCGAAGTATAAATGATTGATGATTTCAATTTTACCCCTTGAACGGTTTTCTTGACTTCATTGATTAAGTGTTGTCTTGCTGCAACTTCAAAAGCTCCTGCTCCCTACACAAAGATGTAAACACATATAAACATATAGACCAGATAATATAAAATAGGTCTATAGGCTACCTGTACTCTGTATAATCACCCTTTGATAATCTCTTTGACATTACAGAAAAATTGAAAGAGAAATTAACAGTATACTTACTAACACAACGCACTCGTCTTCTATGGTGTTCTTGACCGATCTTAGACCATCACGAACAGCATCCTTAATTTGAGCAATGGTGTGGTCATTAGGCCCTACAAAACCAAGAAATCATGAATGAACACCAAAGTGAATACAAAAATATATTACCCTTCAAAACTTAACGAAGAGTTAATAACAGCCGTAATACCTTTAATGAGGATGGTACATGAATGAGGATTCTTCACTTGTTCCACGAAAGTGTACTTTTCCTCCCCAAGAACGTGCTCATAGACAAGCCCAGCCCATCCAAGAGACTCAGGGGTCAAGTCGTCAACTGAATTCACGGCTTCTCCACCACAGGCTAAAACTAACCGTTCCATGTTCCTCCTCTTCGCTCTTCTAAGAGCAACAATCTGGAGATGGAAAAGGTAATCAGACTTAACAGCTTCTAAACCAGGGAAAATATAAGGGATGAGCTGAGCTTGATGGGAGACCCAGAACTACAAAATTTTTGGCCAATAGTCTCCAGGGTTTGTTGTAAATCGAAAGGATTACTCTGTTATTACTTTATGGTATATTTCAATTTACTTGACTACGCTTTATACTATAGCATTTCTATTCTTATTTTATCTACACATCAGACTAAAATCACTGCCAGCTATTTGTTATAACAGTGTTGATGATGATATTACAGAAGTAATTATAGCTTACCCCTTCTCTAGCAAGAAGATCCAATGATGGGGGGTCAATACCCTTTTGGTTTATGATAACAAAGTTGTCACCACTGTCAGCACATACCTGCACAAGAAAAAAGCATGTGTTATAGTTTCACAGAGCCTAAACATAAGACTGGGAGAAATGGTCTCAGTCCCACCTTGTTCTTCAACTCAATAATTTTCTGAACTCTTTCATCAACAGATCGCCTCTCTGCAGTAACCATGGCTTCCCTCTGCTCCGCATTAGAGTAGAAAAATCCTGCATTGATTTCACTGATAGGTAAAGAGAAATATATTAGTCTACATAAAAACCAAGATACAGGCTCTTATTTTCTCTTCACAGAATTGACCAAAAGAAATATATTGTACACCTCTTCTCATACTCCAGTGACACATTGCAAGTTAAAATGTGGCAATTCTCTGCACGTCGTTTCATGTCAGGGTGTCTTGAACCATGGTCTAGTACAAGACCCTCAACCTAATTCAGGAATGAATCAATATGGTAATGTTATACATCCAAAGCTGTGAAAGTGGTTTATCAGAACCAACAAATAGATTTATTTTATGCGTTTTATAATAACCAGCAAAAAGATTTATGTTAAATATAAACCTATGAGGTTTCCAGACAACAGTTTTAGAATACGCACACATATTAAGACATACCAATCGTGTGTCAACATCAAATTTGTGACGCATGTGCATTATCTCCACCATAAACAGATCAATAGGTTCCTCAGGCTTTCCGATGCAGAGAACCTGTTATGTGTGAAAAGAAGATAATTAGAGGACAAACAAGCTTGACAATCAGTCTTTGTGCACAGACGAGTCTTCATCCATGTGAAAGAGAAGAAATGAAAAACAATGAGACTCCATTACAGGTCGGTTAACTCACTGAATTAACGACAATGTCAGTCAGTTGATCAGCCAAGCCTTCGTACAACTACACAAGCCACAAGAATAGATCGATGTTAAAAAGAAAGAAGATGAATCACATGAAAAAAAAGAGATGAATTATAATACGAAGAAAACCTTTGTTCTTAGTGTTGTTCTTGCAACCATTTTTAGGATCTCTTTATCAGCTTCATCGCCTATAACCACAGGGGTCTTGAAGTTCTCAAGAAATTGAATAGTAGCTCTCTTAGCAATCTCAAAGCCATCAACTAGAACACGTGGATGCATTCCTGATACATGTGTAAACTTTCATTAGGATTCTGGCTACGAAACAGTTATCAGTTTATATTGACACCAGTATAAATTTTTTGGCTTCAATTCAAACAAAACTTGGCAAATCAAAGTCGCTGAAGATAAATACACAGATCAAGAATTAAAAAGATAGGAATCTAAAAAGGCGTAGAGAAGCATAAAACTAAGAACTCAAACATATTAACGTTGTAAGATAAAAGTTGAGCCAAAATAGTGACTTACCTTCATCGATGCAGCGTTCAGACTGTTTCATAAGCTCACCAATGAAGATGACAGTGGAAGTAGTACCATCACCACTTATGTCATCCTGTGCAACAGCTGTCCTTGCTATCATAATGGCTGTTGGATTCTGAATTTGCTGCAACGTTTAGGAAGTAAGATTGTAAGCATCATAGAATCAAATACAAGTGACCCATATCAACACCATTGATTATGCGGCATTACCTTAAGGCTTTCATCATTAGAATCTATCGCAATCCTAGCAACCACTTTTACCTAATTCGAAACCTACATTTACCATGTGACAACAGTAAAACTTTTTTTTTTTCCAGCCTAATCCATCCTAGAGAAATATGCCTACTTGGACTCAACCAAATCATACTTAGTCTCTCAACCATAACATATTTAAATATAAACAAATGCTCCTAAAATCTGATACTACATGACACAAGTCAGTGCCTTTTGAGCACCCTTCACATCTAAAACGCAATACAGAGGTCGATTATGACAGATCAAATGATCAATAGGATCTAAATTTCAATTTACTATTAATCAGACTCACCATTTCCTTCAATAGCGTGTTCCCATCCTTGGTAAGCTTAATATCCCCCGAACCACCAACAAGCCTACATCAAGTGAGCAACAAATCTAAAAGTAAACTACAAAGAACGAAAATAAACAACATCGAGAATGTGAAAATAATAAACAGAATACACATAGATCAGAAAAAAAGATCAAGAGAGACGATACATCTTAATTGTTCCCTTAGGACCAAGATTCGACTTGAGTACATCCTGCAATCCCTTAGCGGCGTTGATGGTCATATGAAGCGCCGCCGATTTGTTGAGAACCTCGGCATTAGGATTCAGAACTCTCACAGACATTATTAACAACCTTGGGGTTCGTAGAATACAGATACAGAACACGAAGAGAAAGAAGAAGTGGTGAGTGAAGTTGAGATGGAGAGCGTACTTTTAGGGCTTACTGGGGTTTGAAAATTTTTGATGAAGAGAGAAGAGATACCAGTGGTAGATACTCTGACCGCTCAAGAGGCTTCACTTAACGTAAATTACAAATTTTACCCTCATTATGATTTTTTTGTGTTCAGTCCTACATTACCATGTGTTTTATACTTTTAGCCAAATACTCATTGATTCTTCAAAATGGATTATAATTTAAAATTCCTCAGAAAATTACAATCTAGTTACTAATCTTTTTTTTTCCTTCGAATGATATTTTATTAACAATCATGAATCGAATCTGACATTACAGCCGAGTGTAAAAACTTATGACATAAATCACTAGCTAATAAATCAGCACAATTGTTTTGATGTCGAGACTCATGTATAAACTCCAGAGAGTCGAACATAGGACGCAAGGCTAGAATCATAGAGATATAATGACAGAGATGTAAATTTGGCCGTGAAGATGTTAGTCTCCTATATAACGTTAAATTATCTTCCTCGAAGATGATCTTCTAATATCTTTTTGCTTATGTCGTCTACATTGCCCAAATGAGAGTTGTACACTTCGATTCCTCCACTGTAGAACGACCTTTGAACTTGCCCACCCCGCAATGAACAAAAGTACTTGTATGATCTCGAATTAAATATCCTATACCTGAATGCATCTGACAATTATAATGGGAAGCATCATAGTTACATTTTAACCATCCGGGCATAGGTGCTTGCCAACCACAATGCACGTAAGATAGATGTCATCCCAGTAGATATTGTAGCAGGCATAGATTGTGGTTTATCTATTGGTTCCTGATTTAGCCATTCACGCGTATCATCACGTTTATGGCACATAATGAGTAATCTTTCCAAAAACAAGATCATTTCGGTTTTTCCATAGCCTCCATAATAAACATATGGGGAGGAATCACATCAGTTGGTCAAGGCTCTTGATTGAAGCAATCTCGATGATCATTTAAAGTTTGTCCATTAAAATCACCTCAGTAGAACATAGGGGGTCAATTGGTATTGTTGCAACTCTCCATACCGCTTCAGCATACAAGCACGTAAATAATGCATGGTCCATAGGGTTCACTTGTTAAGCAACAAGGCAAACGGGGTTCGCTGGAATATTACTAGTCCGAAGATTCTCGGCAACAGCAAAAGCTCCAGAATCCACCTGCCATAGAAAATGTTTTAGTTTAGGTATAACCAGTATTCACCATAAGTGCTTCATGATCTTCGGATAATTTGCTAGTGGTGCTTGCGAGGTATTAATTAAGCGGTTGTGTGGCAAAATGGTATCCGATTTTACCATATAATTTTCATCCGAGGTCCAACCCCAAATCAAGAAATCTCGGGGATATTATGGTGATAAAAAGAGTTTGCGAATAAGGTAGTGATCCCTACATCTATATATTGAGAAAGACGGCTCTCATCCCATTGATGTGTATTAGGATTTATAAGCATACTAGATATTATTAAGATTGAAAAAAATAATATTTTTACATAATATATATACATTTTAGATCATAAATTAGTTTTTTTTTGTGGTTAAAAAATGGTATTGAATATAAAGAATGAAATAATATAAGATTTGGTCATTTATTTTTGTAGTGTCTTTAAGATAAAAACTCATATAATTGGTAATCAATCATATACTTAGTTAACTACTCATGAATTTGAATATGAACAGTCGTCTATATTATTTTTGAAGTGGATAATTAAAATAAATGGCGGTGACATCATTGACGCTCAAATCAAAGAGCATTTCCACTCGAAACTCTATATTTGGAAGAAAAAAAAGTGTATCTAATGATTCTTTGTTTTTTACTCTTTATAAATTTATTTTACTATACATTAGACATTAGTATACTACCATATATGTATTACTATTATATAGTATTGATATTTTACTATAGCTAGTCTCAGGAAAAGGTTGTGATACATTTGTTTTGATCATGTATTAATAGACAAAAACTCACACATGCAATTAATGTGTATTATATGGCCCCAAATAAAAAGGGTTGAGATACAAACGTATCGAATTAAAGGTAGTAGTCTTGATGCCAACTTTTTGTTCTCTTTTGTTTTTTATCAAACTTAGTTCATACGATGAACAAGCCCCATCATGAAGTTGGACGAAAACAGAATAAAAAAAATTGTCTTCTATGCATTTCTGACTCGTGCCTGCACGGACCATACATTAACTAAGTCAACCCGTTCTTTCGACACGATGTTCAGAATGTTTTTCTATTTGACAAAGGTTAGACTATTTCCAATCTCACTCTATTTTCCCCTCTAAACTTTATAATGGAGTAAAATCATATCCAACCCCACTTTAAATCTTATTCTATAATAGAGTAATGAATAGTCTTACTCTATATTTGGCATGTACTGTTCATTACTCTATTATAGAGTTGAACTTTTTATATTTGCAAAATAGTCTTTTAACTTTTAAATGTTATAACTATACACTTAATTAATATTCGAAGATAATTTATTTTATAAGAAATATATGTATAATTAATTAAAAATTTAGAATACAGTATTAAATAAAAATAAAATAACATAAGTAAAGTTTTCATAGGTTACATTTAAGTTATTAACAAATTCTAAAAGTATCTCTAATAGATTGTTCTCATATACTTCAAATTTGAAGTTTTTAAGTTTTGTAATATAAAAATAAAATAAATGTGTTAAATTGATAACTTGATAAATAACAGATGTTCTGAAAAACAAAAAAGTAAGGAAAAAAGATATATTCTAAGAATATTTTATATAAAGTAAAAAATAGAATAATATGTTGGAGCAAAACTCAACTCTATTTTAGAGTTACTTTATTAGATCATCTTCAATGGTTCACTTTATTTTTTTCCTCTAAAATTAGAGAGGGTTTACTCCAATAGTTTACTCTATTTTTGCTCTAAATAAATATTTTAATTATATTTCGTTTCACTATTTTATTACTAATTTCTAAGATGGTGTTGTTCGTTTGTCCATCTATATGCTCCATCTGGATAGAGATGTAAACTGTTGCTCGTTTAAATGCATAATTGTGCATCATCCGGATGGAATTCTGGATGGAGCATCTCAACTTAGTTTAAATTTTTAGAAATTCTAGATGTGTTTATAAGAAGCAATTGGACATAGATGGAGTTCATAAAAATTAAAAATACCAAAATACTATTTTCTTCTTTTTTACTCTCTTTATCCTATTTTTTATTCTTTCTCATATTTTTTACTCTCTCTCTCTACTTTTTTACTCTCTCTCCTCTTTTTTATTCTTTCTCCTCTTTTTTACTCTCTCTTCTATTTTTACGCTCTCTCTTCTTTTCTACATTCTCTCTTCTTTTTTACTCTCTCTCCTCTTTTTTACTCTCTCTCCTATTTTTTACGCTCTCTCTTCTTTTTTACGATCTCTCTTCTTTTTTACGATCTCTCTTCTTTTTTACGCTCTCTTTTTTTTTACGCTCTCTCTTCTTTTTTACTCTCTCCTCTTTTTTACTCTCTCTCCTCTTTTTTACTCTCTCTCCTATTTTTACGCTCTCTCTTCTTTTTTACTCTTTCTCCTCTTTTTTCTCTCTCTCCTCTTTTTATGCTCTGACCTCTTTTTTACTCTATTTTAATCATGTTTTTTTGGTCATTTTATAGATAAGTTCATTTAGATGTAGATGTCAATTTACAAAACAAACAAACATACATCTAGATGCAACATCTAGATGTAGTATTCACCATGGAAACAAAACAACATCCAGCTGCTCTATCTAGATGGTACATTCAGATGGATCATCTGGATGAAGTAGCTGGATGGACAAACAAACAGGACCGATGTCCATTTACTTTTCAAATCTACTTATTTTACCTATTTATATTAGATAGTCAATAAATTATACATGGTAGTTAGTTCTAATAATATTTCATAGATTTTAATAAGTTAGTTAGTTTTAATAATATTGATAATTATAAATTTTGTAATATGTATATTTTGATCATATAATTTTGTTTACGTATAAAGTAATAATACAATAGAAATTAAAGGACTATTTTATAAGGAAAAAATCATGCTCTAAAAATAGAAAAAAAATAAAATCCTCCAAAATTAGAAAAAAAATAGAGATCTTTATTTTTAGAGTAAAAAATAGATTACCATTGAAGACATTTTTTTCTAAATATAGAGTTTGGAGTGTGATTTAAAGCACTGTTGGAAATGATTTTATAAAGTAAAACTAGTAATGGGTTGGAAATGCTCTTAGACATTTCTTAACTTTATTACACAATATATGTGACTACGTACATATAAAACATTCTAAAAACATCTTAATATTATTACCTACATAATTAACACTCTTAACATGTTGATTCACAAAGAACTCTCTAAATATATTTAAGTTTTTAATACAGGGTTTGAGAATTTGAATGATTTTGTGAATTAAAAAGGAAAGAAATAAATAGTCTTTTTTTATTCATGTTCTAGTCGAACGCGTCTCTGTCACAGAGGCAAAGTTACCAAAGTCAACTATGGGAAAGATTATTTAAGTGCTACAAGACAAAAGGTAGATTTTAACTCTCTCTTTTTCTTTTTTTTGGTTTTGGGCCTATATAAAATTACAAAAAACGATCTAAAAGTCATAATATCTAAACAGCAAAAAAAATTAAAACTTTGTAAAATTTTAAACTTTGTATACAAACCAGAATCTTGTATCATTATAAGTCCTACATAATAAATCCAAATACAGCAAGAGCAATATTGTGCTAGTATCTACCAATTACGTCCATTGAAAACAAGACAACACCAACTTACTTTAATTTATGTCTCACTTAACTAACTTAAAAGCAAACACACATAACTATAAATTAAAATAATTATTTAAAAGTCCAACATTTAAAATTAATTAAAGGTTGCGAAAGTGTTGAAGGCTTATTATGGATGTATGAAGTTGTGAAGACGACACATCATGTCGTGGATTCGATCACGTGACACCGATGAATTGTCGAGAATATGAAAAGCGTGACCAACACCTCCATGAACTATACCTTCAACTCTCTTCCCATGGCTTCTCATCACTCTACACATCTCCATGTTTCTATCTTTTAATATATCAAACTCCGCCATAAACACCATCATCGTCGGTAACTTCGCTCCCACCGAGGTAACCAGAGGGTTACACCACGGATGGTCTCTACTCACGCCACGTGGCAGAGCCAGACGCCAATACGTGTCAGAAGCTGACAGGGTCAAAGCCGACGAGGACTTGGAGTGATGTTGTTGTTTCTCCGAGGCTGTTCTGGATTCGCCGCCGAAGAAAGGATGGATTAGGATAATGCCTTTGATGTTTAGATTATTTACGTATTTTCCACTTGCTGTGATTCTAGTAACCACTTGGTAAGCTATGTTGGCTCCGGCGCTATCTCCGGCTAAGAAAACGTTTGAGAGGTTACACTTATTCACCCACGAAGAAGAATATCCTCCGTTAGATATATGTTGCTTAGCTAACCACGAGACGACGTTAACGCCATCATCATACGCCGCCGGGAGACGGTGTTCTGGAGCTAAACGGTAGTTCACCGATACGACGACGCAACGAGCTTTAACGGCGAGGCTAGTCAAGAAATCATGGTAACAACTCCAAGCGGCGGAGCCAACACAGAATCCGCCGCCGTGAAAGTAAACGAGGAGAGGGAAAGTGAAAGACGGTGAGGATGTAACGGCATCAGGTATGTAGACACGTGTCGATGTGTCATTGGATAGTTTGATGTCAAAGGCTGTGGCTTTAACAGATGGGTGAAGAGTAGGTGAGACGGTGGGGACTATGGGAGGTCTTTCGACGCAGCCGTCGTTGAAAACTTTGATGAGTCCTTCGATTTCTTCAACGACGGTACCGTGACGGTGGTGGTGAGATTCACCACGGCGGTTGTCGGAGGCTTGGTGGTTGTTGTGAGAGAAGGAAATGGTTGCCATTGGAGCTTTTTGTTGGTTTAGGTTTGATTGAGTGAAATGTGAGATTCAATCACGTTCTTTATATAGGCAAGTTTGTATATATTTATTTTATTAATTGATATGGAATTTGGATTTGGAAACCAAAACTAATCTTACTACCATTCAAAGCATATATGAGAGAATAATAGATCCATGATGCAGATCAAGTGGGCGAATCTTGACCACTCCAAATCCGTCACATTACATCATTAGAATAGGAAGGCTGAATAAAACAAGCATGATATTAGGGTTGAAGAGTTATCAGAAAAGAAGAATAGAATTAGCAGTCGTGGTATTATGAACAGTGAAATGATTGTAAGTTGAGATTAAACGAAACAGAAGTAGAGAAGTCAAAAGAAATAAAGTCGGCAGAGATTCTATGGGCAAGTACAATTCACAAATCTTCTATATTCTTATCATTTATTCCCCCTTCGAACATTCTTTTACATTTTTACAATCATGATTTAGACTATAGTTTATCTTCCTAATATTCCAGCTTTTCTTAGATTCTCTTTGAAGAACCAAATGGATTTTCCATTCCATAAGAATATTTACTTCTCTTAAAACTGTGGTTGAGAGACTCTTTGCCCAAAATCATTCACACACTAAGAGCGTCTACTACTGTAGTTTATGATAGAATGTACATACGTTCTTGGAAAAAGATATATTCAAAAAATGCATTGTTTCTGCATAGTAAAATAGAAATTAAAAAGAAAAACAGCTTTTAAATTACACATTCACACACTGTATATATAGGGATGCGCAACTGTTTGTTTTTTAATCAAAATTTGATTACATGAAATCGTGTAATTTCGTATTATAGAATTGAAAATTGTGGTAAATTGAACCAAATCGGTTGACAAAAAAACAAAATTGGACTATTTTCCAACATGAAGTTTTGATATCAGTTGACTCACTTTTTGGTACAAAAGCCCAAACACCAGTAACTGGGCCATGTATCCACTATAATAAAGGCCATTATGTCGTTTCCACTACTAATAAAAAGTTAAGTTTAGAGGGTAAACCCAAATAATTGATTTAGCGTAGAATAAGCTCACTCTTATTGGCAAAGAAAAAACAAAAAAGCTGTGTGTTCTTTACACGTATCCTTCTGGACCTGACACGTGCGAAAAACACCGAGTCTACTCCTCTTCTTAACAGGCAAAACAACGTGATCATTCTCAGTTTCTCACGTGACAACACCGGTTCAATCCCCAGCTCCACCGGAATATTCTCCGTCTCTTTACCATTACAGCTCATCCTCATCTTGTTTACTTTCAATTGACCCCAGAAAACCCACAACTTAAAGGAGACAGATTGAAAGTTTTCAGTTTTGGTTTCACAATTCGCATGTGTGAGATATGAAAAATTGAGGTAAGAATAAGCCCCTGGATTTTTGGGACAAAGAGTAAAAAACAGAGGGAACCAAAAGAAGAAAGGTTACAAAGTGTAGAGCGGTTTTGTGTTTTACTTTTTTTTTCTTTGCTCATAGAAATTCGCCGTGGGTTTTTAGCTGTTTTGTTTCAAGAGTCAACCATATTTATTTTTCTTCTCTTCTCAGCTTCAGTCATTTTACCAAAACAAAATAAAAAAACTTAGCATCACCAAACATATTACATTTCAATTAATGATAAAATTGTTGGTTTTAAGGAAGTAGTTTATCTGATAAAACCAATCTCTAGTTTCTGGTTTTTGGTTTTGTAAACTTCTGTCACATTACAAATCGTAACTTCCAATATAATTACTTCACATTCCTAAGTGCTTCACTACAAATTCTATCAATTTCTTTTTGTAGGCTCTCCAATTGTGCTTCAATATTAAACCTCGATTCACTATCTTTTACTGTCTCTAATAAAGTCCTCAGTGAAGACATTTTCTTTAGAATGCTCTTAATCTGCAAATCAATACAAATTTTTTTTAATATATATTAAAACAAAGCTAAAATCAATTAAAAATAGTGAGGCTTGTTTCAAATACTTTTCTATGTGGCCATCGCGATAATCCTCCTTTTCTACAGATCTTCTTTAAAACTGTAGGGCAAAGATTCATTTGCTTTGCAGCTTCTTCGATTGGAAGATGAAAATGCATACTTATATCTTTCAGTGTCATTTTCCCAGTCCGTTCCCTCTGTTCGTGTCCTCCGCAAATACAAGATAAACCACAAAATCATATAATCAATGAGAACAATTTTCTTGTAGCATAAGCAACTTATTACTAATACAGACGAATTCCAACCCTAACAAGATTCCTTTCAAATCTTTCATAGGCTATGATAACTTCAGTCACCGATCTCTGTATAATAACATTCCTAAAGCCTTTCTTATAACGTGGTTAACATTATTTCACTCATCAACCTAACTATCCCTTGTAGCGCAAGCATTATGTCCACCCCTAAAAAGACCAATGTGACATATTCATAAGTAGTTTAGAAACAAAACCTGTGCAGCGAGAGACGTTTTACGTCTTTCCCTTTCATTGGCCAAACTGGTTGTAGGTCCATCTCGCAATTCCACGGGTTGAGACACAGGTGGAACATTGAGTGCATCATCTGGCATAACCGAAGTCATTGGAACATCATTGGGAGATGGAATTGTCAATGTACCCAACGGATTATAGATAGAGTTGGCATTCATTGCTTGATAGAAAGCTGCATTAGTGTTTCTTTCAAGCAGAAAACGGTCTTCGTCCCTTAGGGAGCAATAGTTTTCTATAAACGTCTTCACATCCTCCATTGACAAATACTTCAAATCAAACGTTTGCCATCGAGGGTCCATAGAATTAGCAAACCAACGAATCTCCAAAATCGCATGACATACGAAACCGATCCCTCCATAGATTCTAAGCGTATGCACTTCGTAACCTATATAATCATTAAAAGTTACTGCAAGCAAAATTATTCAATAACACATAAAATAATAATGACAAACGTATATACCATTATTATGTTTTATTTCTCGAAGCAGGTTGCAACAAGTGCATTGGAAAATTCCTTCAAGGATTGGCGGTGTACACAGAACAGGCATTGTAGATGGACCACCGCTTTCGAAGTTAAGACCATTATTATCACCAAAAACTCGAGTACTCACTTCAAGTCTAGTGATTTCACCAACATTGTTATTTCCATAATCATAACCAATCGCTCCGGTGACATTATTGTTCACGTTGTTGTTAAAATCATCGTTTGAATGATTCATCATCTCCCTATTCATGAGTGAATTATCGTTGACCAAAGGCTGTCCATCAAACACATCGTTGATATTGGAGCCAGAGATTGAAAGTGAATTTTCGTGCAGAAACTGAGTTTCGTTAAGCGGGAGAGGAGTAGAGGGGGTTTGAGGGAAAGATAAATCCATTAAATTAGGATTCCGGATATCCACTATATTCTGGAAATCTTCATCGGAAAACCCGAACTCTTCAAATGGATCATAGAACGGAACTTCGGCCTCGTCATTTTTCGGAGTGGATGTTTTTGGACCATTATCCGCCATTTTCGTTTTTCACTCTTCTTTTAATTGTTTTCTCAATCTTCTACAGAAGAAAATCTCTTGAGAGTTGAAGAACAAAAAGTGAGGCAAAAGAGTTTTCGTACAGATCAGAGAGAGGTTTTATAATGAAAGAGAAGAGAGAGGAATTGGCGGTTAATGGTCGTTGTAATAAGTTATCCATTTTGATCCAACAGATGTGTCGTTTGTTTGGTTCATTGTCTTGGCGCGAAGAATAACTGTCTGAACTTTATATATTAATTTTCATGGAGTTTTTGTTAAAAACATAATTGACATTAGAATAATGATTTTGGTTCTAATTAGATTCACTGATACTAATTTTTAAAGTAATATATACTTTTGCTTCTCGAGTGTTCTCTACAATGAAGACTCGTCTGCGTAATATTCTGAACATTCATAATGATGGTGGCTGTGGCAAATATCTTGGCCTCCCAGAGCAAATTGGTCGAAGTAGGAAGGATGTTTTCCGATACATTCAGGAGAAGGTTGAGCAACGAACCAAAAATTGGCAATTCCGATTTCTATCTGATGCGGGTAAGGAAATCCTTCTTATAACAGTTGTCATGGCTCTTCCAGTCTATACTATGAATGTTTTTAAGCTTCCCATTGGCGTGTGTGAGGAAATAAATAAGACTTTGGCAAGGTTCTGGTGGAGTAAAGCACCAAATAAAAAAGGAATGCATTGGTTGTCTTGGCAACGACTTAGTCTTCCAAAAAGAGAGGGTGGATTGGGTTTCAGGGATATAGAGAGTTTTAATTGTGCTTTGTTGGGTAAACAAGTCGGGAGGTTAATGCATAATCCTCATAGGCTAGCAGCAAGGGTTTTGCGCGGTCGCTACTATCCGGATACGAATGTCATTAATGCTTCTATTGGAGTGAAACCTTCATACCTTTGGCGATCCTTATTACATGGCAGAGACTTAGTGAAACGAGGACTTCGCTGTTTGGTGGTGAATGGCCGAGATATTGATTTATGGGCTGATCCTAGGCTAAAATGTAATCCTCCTCGGCCTCCTCGTCGACTTGAAGGTTCTACGTTGCTATTAGACAAAGTGTCGGATCTTATTGATGCAGATTTACGGAACTGGGATGAAACTAAGATAGCTTTATCTATTCATGCTCATGATGTGCCTGAAATCAAGAAAATTCAGCTCAGCCCCCAGCTAGATTCGGACCTTATTGGTTGGGATTATGCAGATTCTGGTCAATACTCTGTGAAGTCTGGCTATTGGTTAGCGATGCATACGCAGGACCAAGTAATTTCACCACCAGCTGGGTCGATTGCTCTGAAGCAGAGTGTGTGGAAGGTGAATTCCGCACCTAAAATTAAACATTTCTTTTGGAAGGTGCTGTCACAGGCTTTAGCTGTGGGCTCTATTTTAAAATCAAGGAGAATCATAACAGATGATCAATGTCGAAGGTGTTGTCAAGGTGCATAGAATATGGATCATCTATTTTTTTACATGTCCTTATGCTCAGGCTATTTGGAGGGGAATTCATTTGCCATTGCCGGATCTTACTCACCTATTCTTGCTTTTGAGGATAAGATAAGTTTACTTCTGCAGTGTCATCATAATAGAGCTTTCACTTCTTTCCACCGTCAACTACCTCTTTGGACACTTTGGCGCATTTGGAAAAGTAGGAACTTATTGTTATACCAACGATTCTCTAGTACTTGGCTAAATGATACACAAGCGGCTCGACGAGATGCTATGGAATGGTCTACAAGTCTTTCTAGCTTCACTGCTCCTGTACCCTCTCCTCGAAATTCATTACGCCCTAACCATTGGACTCGGCCACCTGAAGGTTATATCAAGTGTAATTATGATTGTCGGTTTCGTTCTACTCAGGGTGTTTCAAAGGCAGCATGGATCATGCGAGATGATAATGGAGTCTTCTTAGAAGCTGGTATCAACCAAGGTTTTGCCGTTTCTACACCTTTAGAAGCTGAGCTATATGTCAATGCAAATTGCGTGGATTAAAGGATACAGTAAGATTATCTTTGAAGGAGATAACCAATCAGTTTTTAATCTTCTTACTCGGAAGCTTTCATCTTGTGCTCTCCACAATTGGGTACGTGATATTCATCATTGGGAAAAGAAGTTTGTTTTTGCAACCTTTGCCTGTGTGAAACGAGATAGCAATAGAGTTGCTGATACGTTGGTTAGATCATATGATAATGTTACCTCTTATCAATCCTTTCGTTATGTACCAGTTAGTATTACTTTGTGTATTCATCAGGACTATGTATTATCCCAGTCTCATTAATAAAGCTATTATGATGTTCAGAAAAAAATAAATAGAATGAACTGTAAACTTATATTTTTTTTGTATGAATGTTAAAATTATATTCCACAAAAAACTGATGCTTTTGTTTTACATTTTGTCCGAAATGATTGAAAAGTAAATAGTAGAAAACATAGAAGTATTAATTCGCTGTCGCCTATAGAGAGGATCCATGTCAAAGACCAATCCACCCGTACGCCCAGTACAAATCAATACATCTAAGAGAGGAGGAAGAAAGATCCGATTAACCGAAATGACTAAAATCATATGGTGTGAAGCCTGGTTAAAATCATATGATCCGATTAAACTTATATTACATAGGGGGCTACAAAGTTTACATGTACTTTATAGGTGAATACTGAATAGTGTGTAAGTATAATATATATGTATTCGGTGCCGGATAACAACGTTGCTACAATCTAGACGGATTCATATGTTGGATAGTTGCCAGACTGAGGAATTAGATGTCGAGGAGATTGTTGGCGGATTGGAGTTGAATCGCGTCCAAAAAAACTTTCGGTCTGGGTTTTGGGCATTTAGATTTTGAGAAAATGTATACGTTTTTCTAGAAATAACATTTTTTAAAGAGAGTTGGTAGTGTTTAAGATCCTACAATTAGTATTATAGCAATGTTATGAGTTCAAACATTAGTGGTATTGCTGAATAAAAGACTGTTGAGGGGAAGATTATTGACATATCAGCGTTTGACTTGTGAGAAGCATATAGGAAATAAATATGAATCTTCCTACAATTAGTTCTTTTTAAGATCCTACACTAGATACATAAACTGATTATCAAAGTTGCAGCAGTTACTATCCTTTACACATGGACATAGAGGAATAAGCATTATCTTCCAAAGTAAAGAATTTTGAGATCCACATAAAACATTAACAAAGCAAATTGGTTGCTCAAGAATGAATAGTGGCCATAACAATGAATGATATTTAAAGGAGTTGTACATGGAATCAGAACATCTCTGTAAATTGGAAAAAACTGTCCTTCGGGGTTGGGTCAAATGCAACAATGACTTGGGCTTCATCGGCATGTAAGGATTCTCTTTATTATCACACAATGGGTTATATTTTGAGAAAGAAGATATATACTCAAATTAATTTATCTATATATTACAAACGAGAAGACAGAAACCATACTTTTGTCGAGGAAATTATACAGATTGTTCTAATCTTCTTCTCCCTTAGTTATATAATATAAAGATCCGCCCGACCCACAAAAACACCCAACGAATACATCAACTAGACTCTTTTTCTTAAATACTGCATATTTATATAGACACTAAACCTGAATAAAACAGTTAAAAACGGTGACCGGCGACGGTGACTGATCTTCATCTTCCTCCTCCCTCTCTCTCTCTCAGAGAAAAGATGAACAACAAAAACATATTCATTTACTTCAAAAATGGTACTAGTAGCAGTAGTAGCCAGCAGTAGTAATCAAATTCTCCTCTGGTAGGCATTGGTGAACGATTCCGGAATCTCTATGTACACTTCGTTTTTTTGTCTACTAAGCCATAGCAGGGATGCTCGAGTTCTGGCGGTCACGGTTCAAGCAATCAAATCCTTCTACTCTAACTGCTGGTGGTTTGAGTCCAAATTTCGTTCTAGCACAACCACGAGCTGATGAAGATGTTGATGGAGATGGAAAACCGGTTGCTGAATTGGGCTGGAGAAAAGGAGAATTTGGTGAGGTTAGATTGAGTTTCTCGTCTCGAAAGCGAGCATCTTGGACTAATGGGTTCGCTGCTCTACTCGGTGGTGAACCGGGAAAATATGGTGGCGATGAAGGTAGTCTACGCCCTATTGTTTCATTATCCTCCTGAAGTGATAAGAAGAAAGGATTATGAATAACATATTTCTAAAAGACACAAATTAGAGAGACATCAAGTTAATCAGATAAAGATATTGATGGAAGATCAAAGCTGGGAGATCAGAAGCGAACCTTTCTACAAATAATGTCCAAAAGCTCAGCACCAGCTTGAGTAGAATCACACAAATCAGCTGCGGCTTGACTAAACGAAAACAAAGTTTTGATGAACACTTTAGAGGTAGATATTAGTTTGTAATCACAGCAAAATTAAAGGAGGATGGTTTAGGTACCTCATATGTAATCTGATAGGGCGAATCACGTTGTTGGCGAGTAAACCAAAACGTCGAGGCTTAGGACAAACAACGAGATCCTTTCGATCAAATCCCATCATCTCCTCACGAGACATGAAGGCGTTCTGCTGAAGGTTGCAATGATTCATCTTTTTCCAACAAAAAAAAAAAGACCACCTTGATCCGCAGGAGAACGCCTGAATCAAATCAAATCAGCTCCACCACAACAGTCAACACAAACTTGAAATATCTTAAATCTAATTTCGAAATCCAACAACACGGTACTGTGGTTTACTTTGTAAGATCTGAAGAAATCTATACCCCAAATAACTTTGATGAGATTTACGGATAATAAACAAAACAACGGATCTAGATCGACTCCTAGAAAATCATGAGGAAAAAGAAAAGGAGATTTCACTTTAATAAATTATTGACACTAAGGGAAGAAAAATGGATCACCCGAAATTCAAAGAGATTAGCTTTAAGAAGGGACTTTTTAAAAACGGAAAACTCAATATCGGACGACGTTTGACTGGATGGCCAGAACGAACCCAGATCCGAGAAAATTCAAATTCATCATAAAATATAAAAAACCACACCACAAACTTTGACTCAGATTCAACCAATTTTGAGAATTAAAAAGAACGAACAGAACAAAAAGCACAGATCTGTTATCTACGACCAAAATATTATGAATGAACAAAAGAAACAAATAAAAACTGCGATCTGTAAAATCCGCCAAGAGAAAAAAGGAGAGGAGGAGAAGAAAAGAGAGAGACGTACCTGAGTAAAATCCCCGGGAGAGGAGACAGAGCACGATGACGGAGAAAATTGATGAAAGAGAGAGAGAGGCGAAAAATCGTCTGAGGAAATGGGATTTTATAGAAGGATGAGACCAAAGTGTGGGTGAGGTTGAAGACAACTCGATACGATGACGTTTTTGGAAATTTTGCTTTTTCTTTTGTTAATGAGATCAAACTGGAAATTTGCTTACTCTCGCCGTCGTAATAGTGATATTTGTGGATAGCTTTCATATTTTCATATTTCAACTAGGATTATACCTGCCTTATAACAACAAATTTATTATTTTAAAAATTATATTTTTTTAATTTATTAGATCTAAATAGATATTTTACTATAATATTTTTAAAATATTATTTTAGAGGTCTAAAACCTGGATCGAAATCAATCCGAATTAGAGTAACTGAACTCGATAAAATACTCAAATGAACCCTAAATCTATGTACCAAAACACTGAATCCGAATCAGAACCAAATCAAAAAACAAATTTTAGTTTTTCAGAGTTTTATATTATTTTAAAAAATTTTGATTTATTTAATATAAAAATACTTTATACCGAATTTGATGTATACTCAACCGAACCATATCCGAAAAATAAAAAATATTCAAATAAGTCTTAAATCAAGATAACCAAAATACCGAATTATATAAACCGAACCCAATAAAATACTACAATACGTGCTAAATCTATGTACCTTGAAAATCAAATTCAAATCCGAACGAGAATCAGATCAAAAGTTGAATTTATACCCAATATATTTTTATTAATTTATTTTTTTTCTGATTTTTTCTATTAAATCTTTATTAGTTTTAAATTTTTATATAAAATTTTATAACGAAACTCATTTTAAGCATATTTAAAAAAATTATTATAAATCATATGTTAATTTTATCCTAAAATTTATAATATGGTCAAAATAAAAATATCTTCCGCTTTAATATATAAAATTTTCATAACTAATGTTTTTATTCATTTATTAGTCAACATAACTAATGATTTTGATTTCTCCTTTTAAAAATTATATTCATTTTTTATATTTTCTTTCCACCTCGAAACATGTTTCAAGTGAAAAATAGCATAAATAAAAAAAACTAACCAATTATAAATAATTAAAAATCTCACTTATTCAAAATATAGGAGATATGAATTTTGATTTTTTATCATCTGTCATTTTATCGATAAGTAAAATCTAAAATTCCAAAGATCTAAAACCTAAAATTACAAGGATTCAACAATAGAGATGAAAAAGGTAATATGCCAACTAGTAGGCTCAAAATGGAGAACCTTCTAGAAGCTATTGTGGCACTGAGGCCACACATCTTTTAGAAGAGCCGCCACGTGTTAGCTGGAGAGAAGACTCGCCATGCAGTTTCAGTGAACCAGCAAAATAAACTATCGCCTTGACCCACCTCTCGGTCATCTCTTTTCTCTGAAATAGAGACTCGATTGTGAAATATTCTTCCAAACCATATACTTGGCCAAGTGAAATTGAAGACCAAGCTCTCACAACATCACAAATCCATTGTCGAGATGCTTCACTGTCGGCACGACCAACATAAATGACCATGCACTAGAATCACCATCATGTTCATACCCACTGAGCAGCAATAACATCAAAAGGCTTATAGTTCGATCAGATGGCACCACCGTAAAGGGGAAGGACTCAACCGCCTAAGACAAAGGAAGAAACCAAATTTTTCCAAAATCCCAAAATCAAAAGTATAAACACAAACTGACACAAACACTTATATAAAACCAAATCAAAAAGAAGAACCAACAAAATGCCATAACCTAACCATAATTAATGTCGGAAAAGCAAGAAAACTGAGAGAAAAAAAGAAAAAAATAGATAAAATAAAAGTGTAACCGGAAGAATGAGCTTTGGAACATTACCAGACCTAGTAGGAAGGGAACTCCAACCGGAAAATTGACTCACTTGATTCCTCTGAATGATCAGAGATGAGGGATGAGGAAGCATGGTGGCCAAATTTTTCGGAATTAAATTTGGATTTAAAAGTATTAGATAGGGGAATTTGGTTTACAAAGTAATGATTTTTAGAAAGCCCTCTATCACTGTGGGCCAGAAAATCAATTTTGTAGTTCAACACTCTAGGGATGAATGAGATAGAACACAAGTGAAACTCGCTGCAAAGGCGGGCATACTCATCGGTGTAGACGGAGAAAGCTGGCCAATTCTCCGAGCCATCGATCATCTTCAGGATTCAACATAATCTACAACGAATTCAACTTTATACATCTGGAGAGAGAGGAGCGATGACATTGCCCAAAGCAAAGCTTCAATCTCAGAGTGAAGGGCAGACAAACTGCACCAAAGACCCCTTGCACCTGATTAACTCCACCAATCCCGTCAGTAAAGCAGTACAAACCTAGGCTCGAGAAGTATTATGAGTCTTTCCAGGAGCCATCCACATAGCACTTATAACCTGTAAAAGCAGGTAGCAATGCTAGAGGACGAAAGAGAAGCTCACACTCCACTGATAAACCCTGGAGACCAGCCTCCACCTCCAAAGATTGTACCTTGGCGCACTCCGAATTTGCATTGGTCCAAGCAGAGGCCTCCTCGACCGCATGTCTAACAATGTCGCGAGGGTCCCTATCTATATTGGAGAAAACCTTGTCGTTCCTAGACTTTCAGATAAACCAGAGCAACCAAGGATAACAAGACTTATCCATCATTGAAGGTAATCTCCAAAAGAGGAAGTCCATATTCGAGAAAAGCGAACTATTTCAAAAAATATCAACCACATATGGGATATAAGACAAGGCCCAAGTCTGTACTGCAATAGGGCGTTCGAACAAAACATGATTAAGTGTCTCAAAATCTGTACCACAACGAATATAAGATTGTTCACAGTTAATACCCCGTCGAGCTAGGTTTGCACCCACCGCCAAATGGCCAGAAATAGCTTGCCACATGAAATATCTAATTTTGTTTTGGGGGTGGGGGGGTCACTTCTCTTTCCAGACCTGACCTTGTAGAGCCTCAGTGGTCGGACCATACCGATTATGTTCCAACGTAGATAGGTTCCTTTATGCCCAATATCCTGATTTGACTGAGTATTTTTCAAACTTAGCAAAATACCAACCGAGCCAATTAGGTCTTGACTGTCACATAACCGGAATACCTAAAATCAGGCTTGCATAATAAAGATCAACGAGAGTTGGTTAATTAGAACCGTGCACCAACTCCGAGATCATGAGTCAATTAACTGATTAACTGTTAAATCAGGATAAAAAAATGATCCATGACCGAAAGCCGGATTAGAAATGCAATTCTAAATCCACGGATTATGCCAAACAGAGAGATGGAAGAGCAAGAATCCACCCGTTTAATTAAAAGTATTAGAATTTAATTTTCTTAAAATGTAATTTTTATTTATTTTTTCGGAAAAAATGTAGAGGCAAATATGTAATCTTTGTTATAGAGTAACAGAATTCTCAAAAGTTTATTTTTTTCTCTCTGAATTATATAATTATATGTAGCTTAGCAAACCTAGAGTCACATGGGGTATCTAGAGTGTACTTTATTACGTCTTTGGAGATCTTACTAATATTTATAGATTTTGTATATTTTTTTGTCTTTTAATTTTTGACTATATAATATAAAAAAAGCTCATGCCTCTATGGCGCACTCATTAGTGAAGTTTTGACTTTTTTACCAGAAACTGTTATTCCGTCCTATGTTTCTTTTTGTTTAACAATTTTTTAAAACAATTGCTAGCATAAAAAATTGTGTCCAAGTCAGCTGACCGTAAGCTATATTATCACAGTTGACGATATTTACTCGTTCAATGAATCCTAACTTAGATATGAGATACTACCTATTTTAAAATATAAGAAATTTTAATAAAAACACAAATATTATCTTTAAAAAATAATTTAATATTTTATTTAAATATAAACCAACAGTCAGATAAAAAATAAAGATAACACTGCGAAATAGTAAAAAAATTATTAAATTTTATATAAAAACATGTAAATGACCGAAATAAAATAAAAATCCTTAAAATCCTTAACTTTTACCTAAATTACACTTATGGGTGGACAAATTTTCAAATCGAGCAAGTTTTCGAATCATAACTGATGTCCCAAAAATTGATGTGAACTGAAATATAAATTTATCCATATAAAATCAAATTTTCAGACCAAATTATTCGATTTCAAATTAAACCAAATCTAAATTAAATGAATCCAAATAAAAATAACTAAAATTTATGAAGATAATTAATATTTTAATTAAACTTTAGAAATATGTTTTCAAATAATTGGATTAACAAAATTTAATATACTACTATCTAGAGTACAATTAGGGTGGAAAAAAGAATCAAAATGACATCTAGCCATTTTAATTATGATTTTAATATATAGAAAATCATTTGATCATATAACTTATTTTTCAAAAGTCAAAAACCAAACCTAAAACTATAATCAAATCGAACCGACTTATAATTTAATCGCAAATAAAATTAATTTTCAGAACCCAACAAATTTAAAACTCAAATAACTTAAACTAATCTGAACTAAACAACCGAGTATCCAACCCTTATTTACACAAAGAATTCTTCTATGTTGAGTAAAATACCAACATATTTTAAATATTTCTTTTAGCGGTTTATACTTTAAACAAATGTGTATAGAAAATTAAAAACCAGGAACAAAAAAATAAGGTAAAGAAGTAACAACATATAAATATTATGCCAACTAAATAGAGAAAAATATTTATAGTTGTGGAGAAAATATCAAAAAAGAAGAAGTTAGAATTGTGGAGAGAGTTCACTAGACTGGATTGGTATTCTTTTATGGATGGTACTAAAGGCGTTAATTATGGAATGCAATATGTTCGTCGTAGTTTGTTTTCATTGCACTCAAAACTGGAAGCGGTCTTCTGGGCCATGACGTGTCTAGTAAATCTCTAGGTTGCAGAGATCGAGTTCCTAGTCGACTGCACCGAAATTATTCAAATGATAGATCAGTCTTACAGTTGGCCTGCGTTTCTTCCATATCTGGATGATTTTTTAAGACTCAGAAGGTTTTTCCGGTCGTGTTCCATCTGCCACACTCCACGCATTCTGAATCATAAGGCTGATCATTTCGCCCGTAGAGTCAGAGGAGCTTCCTGGTTTCATGTTTTTGTGCACAATGTGACTATTTTGTAATTCGGTATGGTTTAAATGAGTTAAGTTGTCAATAAATAAATAAAATTGTAGAGAGAGAGAAAAAAGTGCTTTGTTTGATTTAGGAAAGGAAGAGACATGCGAGCCATTTACGCATTGAAGAAAGGAAGAATAAAGCCAATCACTTTATTTTAATATCTATATTTAAAGTATTGATCATACTTTGTTTCAAGTAATTAAAGACATCTACAATATGGTGGGGTTATAGTGTAAAAATCATACTTAAAATTAGTTGTTGCATCTTAAATACGTTAGATATCTGTCTACAGTTTCGTTAACCACCAATTAATGTATCAACAATGTTGTAAACAACTAACTTGTAGACTTGGTAGACTTTAGTAGATTAACTCATTAAAACCAAGTCATATTTTGAAGATGAAATCAAATGGATTAAATTCGTAAGTATTGTTATTTATGCCTGCTTTACGGCTCAAGTTCTATCATCCATTTAAGCAAAAGTAAGCAAGCTACCTTATAATTTATAATGATTATGTCAGTTCAATGCAACATTTGGATTACTAGTTAAATTCTTAGTATTGTTGACTAAATATTTTAATCCATCATTGTATGTTATTAAAATTTTGTTGAACTTAACACTTGCTTATTGTTTCGCTATAATATATTGATTGTGACTGTGACGCATCAATATCTCTTGCGACTTGCAAACATGTTTATATATACCAAACATATTTTTAACATCATCAAAGTGATATTCTTATGTAGATGAATTTTTAACCACTTATAGATTATTTTAGAGAAAATTGTCCCTTGTATATCTATTATTTTACCATGGTTTGCTAGAAACAAAATATATTAATTAAGTCGTGATTTAGATCCAAAATTTTGCAAATATCCATTTTTTTCCTTCTGGATATAAAAAATTCGGATATTCTTTATGTTTGAATCCAAATTGCCTATCCAAATTGCCTATCTTAAAATTTCAGGGTATTCGATCCATGACATTAAATCACAAATACTTATACTTCTTAAAAGACTTGTTGTGTAATTTTTTAATAATTTAAACTTGGAACCATTCATATGTTTTGAAAACACCATGGAAAATTTTAGTATACTTTAAATCAAATTCTTTTAGAGGTGTATTGAACCATGAATTTTAAGTGATTTGAGTTTAAGTGGCAAATCATCCGTTATTGGAACAAAATTTTCTAAAAATTATTTAAAATTAAGTGTTATTGAACTAGTGATTTTTAAAAAACACAATTATATCCACTGTTATTGGAAAAAATTAAGAATGTGATTTTAGGTGATTCTCTCGGTTTCTAGAGTTATTTAGAAGATTTCCCTAGTTAAAAACACAAAAAATCCAAATCTTATAGTTTTAGGTGGAGTTATAGAGGATTTTGTCACAAATCATAAGAACTTCTCTAGATTCATCTAATATCATCTAAAATTTCATAAAATCTAAATCATTCATAATCATTTAAAATTCATGTTTCAATACACCCCTTAGCATATTTTATATTTTAGTACATCAACCTTGAATTAATGTGGTTTATAATTTTAGGTTTTGAACCATTCAATATTTTTTGTGGAAGGCGTCAAAGAAAAACAAAAGTCAAAGAACTAAATAGCCAAATGAAGATTTGAAAGAAACCGAGAAGACATGACTCATGATAGATAGTACATGGTTACTGATGTTTGCATTATATTTCATAATTTCATGAGACTATGAACAAATGTGAATTATTTATTATTTATATATAAATATTATCGGATAGATCCCGATCCAAAGACATAACATTCTATGTAAGGTTTGAGCAACATAACATCGACACGAACCTTAGAAAAAAAAGAGTTAAGGTTTAGAAACGAGATGACCGGAGGGATTCATAGCAGACATTTGAAAAAGCTTACCTTGGGAGGAATTGAACGAGGGAGCGGAAGAAAGAGATATCGCAGCACACAACAAGGATAAAGAAGAAGAAACCAACGTCGTCTTTGAACTTAGAAGCTTTTTACTCTTCTTTAGGGTTAGGTTCGGTATAGCAAGTGTTATCAACCTTCGCCGGTCAGCGTATTTTGTAATCAATTATTAATTGGATAAGTATTGTAGAAACTTACCAAGTAACAAAAATAAGATCTCATGCCTTTATACTTATGTCATTTTCTTAGAATGGTTTTCTCTCTTTTAATTTATTTACTTACGTATCAATAATTAGATGTAACAATTTTGGGATCCATGAAAATGAATCAAGTTTTGGAAACAAAAAATCAAATTTTCGATAAAAGAAAACAAAGTGGAACAAATTAGAGATCATAGTTGTGAGATGTATTTTTCGGTTTTTTCTTTGTATTTTTGTATTTAATTTTACTTCTTCCTTTGCTCTTGGTGAATGCATTAGCATCAGCAAGTGCGTAGAAAAAACTCAGATGCAGACTTGGTTTTAGTTAGCAATAGGAAAAATCTGACTCTGACGAGATCAGTTAAGAGCTTGGTAAATACCTCTAGGATGGTATGGGATTTTACACACTGGACAAGTAGCATCTATTTTCATGGACTCAAGTATATCACTGGAATCAAGAGAAAGGCATGTGTTAATATTTAAAACAAAATTATTCAAGTGACAATGGGAAGAAAGAACAAACTAAAGAAATGGTACTTACTTGCAAAATACATAGTTGCACGAAAGCGAAACCGCTGAATTGAATAGGCTCAAGCTGCAAAATTCAAATTGAAAAGTTGTTAGGGAAGCAAATTCAACAAAGGCTTAATTGCCAGACAACACAGGCTGTTAAACAAGAAATTAGGGTTCGCGAGTGGAAAACACAGAACAGTTAGCACAGAGAGACGCGATTACCAGATAGGGCACTTGAGTTCTCTTCCCATCCTCTCCAGCTATGCATTTCTCGACCATGGGAAGTAGAAGAAGAACAGAGGTTTGTGAATATGGAGGCATTTTGCTCTGTTCGTGTGGGCATTGTCGTCAACTGCATTAGTATCGAGGCAAGTTCCTTTAATCATATATACAAATTAAACTTGTGGGTATCCATAAAGAAAGCATCTTTAACCAAAATGAAAATGTATTCGAATTAGTATTCCTAAGAAGGTCTTAGTTAACATTGAAACTCAAAGCAGGGCTATTTCCAGAAATTAGGGTTTCTTCGTTAAGGCTAAAAGCAATTCAATAACATTTTTGACCAAAATAAAATAAAATATTATGTATATGTATAAAAATAAAAATGAGGAGGTTTTCTTTGGGTTTCCAACTCCTTTGAAAATAATGTAAAGTTGTTAACTCTTCACCTAAATGCACGTGACGTGAATCAGATACATGCGTCATAGTATTAATGGATTGTCGTCTATCTAACGACAATAGATAAATGGTCTAGACCCAATTAGTCATCTGCTCCACTTATCCTAGAACTCAACTTCTTTGTATTATCGAGAGCAAAGCTTAGAAAAAGAACTTGTATTTTGTTTTAAATTGTCCAAATTCTATCATTTTTGTTTACAACAGAGTTTCTGTATTTCCTTTGGCTTAACCACAAACTGCAATTTTTTTTGCTTTTCACTCAGCAGAGCTTTATAGATTCAAACACAAATTGATTACACACTTCTCATAGGAAGGCCAATTTGTTTCTTCCAAAAAAAAACCAACTGAGTTAAACTCATCGCATGTAATTGTTTTGTTGTAGCTACAAGAAATAGTAAACTCTAAAGTCTCATCATCTTCATACATTCCCCCTTTACATCTATTCCAACTCCAATCAACATTAGAAACTGCACAATTACATAAAACCCAACCCTTTTGTCTGATTTAAGTGAAGAATTCATCAAATTATAACAACCAAATGAAAGCTCTCGACGGTTTTGCCAATACTCTTGCCAATTTCAGGAAGCTTCTTAGGTCCGTAAAGTAACGCAGCAACGCCAGCAATCACAGCAAGCTCAGGCACACCGAGACCAAAGCATTACAAGTGAGTGGCTTTCTCATTGGCTCCGGTCTAATTTTCCGTAGAATCGTCGAATTTTACTATGCATGAATCTTATTATTAAGTATTAGATTGCTTACAGAACCCAGAAGAAAGAGGAAGAAGAAGATCGATAGGGATTTAAGAAAAAAAGATAGAAGAATGTCAAGATTTGTTTCGTTCAGACCTCAACAAAACGAGGTCGTCTCAGTTCATAAAATTAGCTTAATAACATACGTCTGGTCAATGTTTTGGTATAAATGAGAAAGTTTGTGTAGAGAATTTGAATTTTAAAGTCTGACCTTAGAAAAATAGCGGGATCGAAAAAGTTCACCGAAAATTAGACTTTTTCCCGCTTCAGGCCCGACAGTATTGTTCACACGATGAACGCATTACTCAACAGACAAAGAGAAGACAATAACCACAGAAACTCTTATTGATGTCAATTAATAATTGCGTAATTCTCATCATTCTTTTTCTTCCGCACTTTCGTATAATCTTATCCTTCAAATAAAACAAAAGAAAAGTTGGAATATAACAATTTTGGTGATTTATTTTGTATTAAATATTAACTTTTGAATGATTCTTTTATAGAAATTGATTTAATGGCTCTGAGATCAGCAAAGCTCACGATTTTCCGTCCGGTAGCAGTAGTCACTAATATTATTCGCAATTATCCGTTCGATTCCCATTTTTTTAATTTCCAGTGGAAAAAGAAAACTTGTTATCTTTAAAATTAATATAAGAAATTAGAATTTCGAGAAGATAAAAATTTTGTTGTTGCGTGGAGTAATTTGATTGATTGTCAAAAGGGACAATTCTTTTATCTCTTGGGGTTTGTAGATAAAGGAAGAAAATCGGTGTGGCAAACGAAGAGATCGATGACTCCGACGGCGAAGCTCGACAATGAGGAGCTCCGGCGATTCAAGGAGGTTGATATCGACGAAGCTCCGGCGCGTCGTCGTGTTCGTGATTCCTTAAAAGATATCCAGCTTAATCTCGATCACATACTCTTCAAGGTACACAAAAAGTCATCCGAGAAAGCTTAAATCGGTGGTTTTTCTATTTGTTCGTCCTTTCCAATAAGTGGGTAAAAGAAAGGCTGTTTCAGCTTTGTTTGAGATGTGTAGTATTTTAATTAAAAGTGTTGGTTTGTCATTATGTTGCAGACACCAGAAAATGGAATTAAGACAGAGGAGGTAAAGAAGACAAGGATATGTTTTTAACTCAAAGCGAATGTCTCTTGGTTTGTAATGATGTATGATTTATGTTAGGCCTGGGTTTTCGGTCCAACCCGAATAAACCGATGCAGACCGAACCGAGAAACAGGTGAACCGAAACCGAAATAATTTAGGGAATAAATCGGTCGGCTAAAATCAAAATTGATTTCGGTTTAATTAAACCGAACATTAAACCTACTTTCATTTATGCTAACCAAATTCATTTCTTCAGTCTCCTTCTCTCTCTTCGAATCCGACCCTCTCTTTCTCTCTCGTGCGATTGACTCGCGATTTCTTCTTCCCTTCTTCGATCTTCTTCCATTCTTCGTTCTTTCTCTTCCGCCGTGATTTCTTGTTCATTCGGCCGGAATTCGTCTCTCAGTTCGTTCAGGTATGAATCATCTAGTTGTTCTCGCCTTTTTTGTATCTTTTTCCGATTAGGGTTTTCAAAAATTGGGGGTTTTCGATTTTTTTCGTTCCTAATCTCTTGTTCTTTCGTATTCTTGTTATATTTGTTTTCAATTGATTCAAATCGGACTTAATTTGTCCGTTCGATTTCTAGGGTTTTTTGGGGTCCGATTAGGGTTTTCAAAAATTGGGGGTTTTCGATTTTTTTCGTTTCTAATCTCTTATTCTTTCGTATTCTTGTTATATTTGTTTTCAATTGATTCAAATCGGACTTAATTTGTCCGTTCGATTTCTAGGGTTTTTTTGGGTCCGATTAGGGTTTTCAAAAATTGGGGGTTTTCGATTTTTACGTTTGGAAATCACTTGTTTATAGTTATTCTACTTATAATTATGTTCAATTGCTTCAATTCGAACTTAGTTTTTTCCGATTAGGGTTTTCGGATTATGTAATTGTTCTGTGATTGTTGACCACAGTTTGTTGTTTGACTGTATGACCACAGATGGATTCAAATATCATGGAAGTCGACGGGCCACCTAGTCCAGGGATTGAAATACCACAACAATCTGACGGTTCAAAGAGAGCAGAAACCCAAAGGTCAGAAACCTCTGTCTTACCACCAAAACCAAAGAAAAAATTTGCAAAACAGGCAACGGTATGGCAGCATTTCATAGTAAAAGAAGATAACCCTAGTAAAGGTTTCTGCAAATACTGTGGAGTAGAAATAGGTTGTGATAGTAAAACTGTAGGGACTAGTCCTATGAAGGGTCATATAGGTAGATGTAAGATGTATAAGGCTTTCGAAGATAGAGAGAAACAAAAGATTTTAGGTAGTGATTGCGGTGGTAATATGAAAGTAGTTAAGTTTGATCCGGTTAGTTTTAGGAAATCTGTTAATGAGATGGTTGTTGTGAATGAGTTACCGTTTTCTTTTGTTGAATCAGAAGGCTGGAAACGCTTCTGTTTGAATGTCTTGCCTATTTACAGTCCTTTCTCTAGAAGGACTTGTGCAAAAGACATTCATACAATGTATTTGCAAGAAAAACAAGCCTTAGTTGAATTGTTTAGGACAGAAAAACAGAGGATTAGCCTTACAACTGACATTTGGGTAGCTCCAACAACCAGTTACAACTACATGGTTGTAACTGGTCATTGGATAGATAAGAACTGGAACATGCAGAAGCAGATTTTGAGCTTTAAGGTCATCACAGACCATAGAGGTGAAACAATTGCGGAGCAGCTTGCAGAGGTTGTTGGTGAATGGGGCATCGAGAAGATCTTTACTGTGACTGTGGACAATGCAAGGGCTAACGACAAAGGTCTGAGGCTTTTTAGGGAACATATGAAGCTGTTAGGGGCAAATACTTTAGTTTTAGATGGAGAGTACATGCATATTAAATGTTGTGCACATATTCTCAATCTAATTGTAGGAGATGGGTTAAAACAGAGTTCACCTAGTATAGCTGCGATTAGGAATGGGATCAAATATGTTAGGTCATCATTTTCTAGGCTTAAGTCATTCGAGCTGAGATGTGCCACAAGAAAAGTGTCAAGAGGCAGCTTGCCATTGGATGTGATTACAAGATGGAACTCAACATATCTAATGTTGAGTTCATCCCTTAAGGTGGGATCTGCTTTTGATAGGATGTTGACAGAGGATAAGCTGTACTGTGACTACTTCTTAGAAGAAGATGAGAAGACTAAGAATAAACGAGTAGGTCCACCCACAGCTGCGGATTAGGAAGAAGTCCAACGATTGGTCAAGTTCTTGAAGATCCTTTACAACAACACTCTCACTTTCTCGGCTTCAAATATTGTGACCTCTACTCTCTTTTACAATGAAATTGTAAACATTGAGAGGAATTTGATGGCAAAATGTGCTAACAGTAATGAGGCAGTTAGGAATCAAACATTCACAATAAGAGATAAATTTGAGAAGTATTGGGATGGGCTAATGAATATGAATCCACTAGTTATTCTAGGAAGTGTTTTCGATCCTAGGAATAAGATGCAATTTGCTTCTCTGTGTTTTGATCAGCTGTATGGTAAAGATACCATAGAGTCTAGGCAGCTATACAACTTGGTTCTAGGTGTGGCAAAGAAGCTGTATGAAGAATATAGTTTAAAGCTGAGCAAACCATCACCTATTGTTCTGTCTGGAGCAGGAGATTCAGATCATGTTGCAGCAATAGTTACTGAGTTGTCTGATGATGACGATGACTATGAGAGAATGGATGCAATTTACAATAAAATGGTAAACTTGAGAAGATCTGAGGATGGCTGCAGCGAGTTAGACATTTATTTAATTGAGAAGACAGAATTGAGAGTGGTAAATAGCCTAGGATTCCCATATGATGTGCTTGAGTGGTGGAAAAGTAATGCATCCAAGTTTCCTGTGTTGTCCGAGCTTGCCAAAGACGTTTTGGCAATTCAAATGTCCTATGTTGCTTATGAGTCATGTTTTAGTACATGTGGACGTGTTTTGGATCTGTATAGGAGTAGTTTAACTCCATACATGGTAGAGGTCTTGCTCTACTTGCAGCAGTGGTTAAGATGTGGTTATAAAGATGCAGAAAGAGTTGCAAACCTATCTCAAATGCTTGAAGAAGCTGAATTTTTTGAAAATCTTGGTCTGTGTTTTGTTTTAACTTGTATTTGTTTATATGTTCTTTGTTTGCCAAGCTATGTCTCATTCTCTTTACTTGTTTTGATGTGTGTAGATGCAAGGAATCAGATGGCCTCCACTCAGACTTCTCAATCCACTCATTCAACTCAAGTGGAGTAGGATCATCAGCTTTGTTTCATCTCTGTCTCATTTCTTCTCTGTTTCATGACTTTCATCTCTCTCTGTTTCTTATTACTTTGTTTCATCTCGGTTTATTACGGTTCAAATCGGGTTTCTCGGTTTGAACCATTTTTATACTTTTGGTTTATTCGGTTTATGTAACTATATTGTCAGATTTTTTAAAATTTTGGTTCAATTCGGGTTAAGGAACCAAATTTATTTTAAATTTTGGTTTGATTCGGTCTTTAAATTTTTTCAGAAAACCGAACCGATTAAACCGACTACCGAACCGATTCGAACCGAAATTAATTTCGGTTCAATTCGGCCGATTTATTAAAATCCGAATAACCCGAAAACCTGATTAAACCGAACCGAATAACCCAAAAAAACCAAAAACTCAGGCCTAATTTATGTAGTCTTATGAGGTGAATTTGAGAGGAGTTGAGATCTTCTCCAAAAACTAGCTTCCTGAAGCTTCAAGGCCCAGAGCTTTAGTTTGTTTCTGCCATGGTTATGGAGATAATTGCACATTTTTCTTTGAAGGCATGTTTGCTTTTCCTTTTGTTTGTTAGCCAATAATTTCTTTATGAAATTAGAGCTTGTTCAATTGCTAATTAGCTCACTTTTTACAGGAATTGCTAGGAGATTGGCATTATCAGGATATGGAGTTTTCGCTATGGATTACCCAGAATTTGGTTTATCAGAGGGCTTGCATGGTTATATCCCTAGCTTTGATCTTATTGTTCAAGATGTCATCAAGCATTACTCTAACATAAAAAGTAGGAACTCTGAATCACATCAAGTGACTCGAAAGGGTTAAACTTTAAGGTTCATGTGTTTAGGTATTGATAAATATTGATGTATTTGGTTGCAGAGAATCCCGAGTTTAGTTCTCTGCCAAGCTTTCTATTTGGGCAGTCAATGGGTGGAGCCGTTTCGCTCAAAATACATTTCAAACAACCAAATTCGTGGACTGGAGTTGTCTTAGTAGCACCAATGTGCAAAGTAAAGATCTTTTATCTTCATTCGTTCTTTAAGCAAATCTCAGCTGATTATTCATCCTAACATTAACATAAACTATCAATCCATTCTAGATTGCAGATGATTTGGTTCCACCACCTGTATCAAAACAGCTTTTGATCGGTCTAGCTAATGTTTTACCTAAACACAAGCTGGTTCCATAAAAGGATCTAGCAGAAGCATCGTTTAGAGATATCAGAAAGAGGAATATGGTAAGAACATAAATTACAAATTTAAGGCTTGTTTTTCCTTACCAAACCTGTCTTCCTGTTTATTTATATGTAGACACCATACAACATCATCTGTTACAGTGGCAAACCGCGGCGACGGACTGTGGTAGATATAGTTTCATACGAATTATTCACTCTTGCACTCCAAAAAATTGATTAAGAAGCTTTAGATACATATAAGATATGATTTGAGAAGGCTTTACTTTGAGGCTAATTCTTTTTGCAAGTTTTCCATATCCACTCTCACGCCATTTGGTTATGTGGTTATGGATTCAAAGTAGTACGACTCTATTCTCCAATTCCGATAATTAAAATGATATGGTTTTTCAACTCACTCGTATTTTTTGATCCATAATATATCTTTTCTTTATGCTTAACTTTTATTTCATCAATTATGGGTAATATTTGCAAGAGTTTAATGATTTTTGTTTTACCGATTTTCTTTTCCTCAACAATAACTTCAAGTATCTATAAATGAGTTTATCTCTTACTTCGAGACAAGGAGTATTGTTGTTCATATTTGGTCTTACAATACATTTGCATTCAGACTCTAAAACCAAACAATCATCTTTCAAGAATCTTTTGCACAACATGGACAATCATCTAGTTAGCATATAAATACTTTGTGAACAAACTTAGCAAGATTTTACTTTTCCATTGGATGTAGGGATGGCAAGAAATCATCATAGGAAATTGATTTTTCCAACAATATCCTCATGATCCTTTTTCACAAATTGAAAACGGACATTTTTCAGAAAGATTTTTTTTTGTCTCAATATCGATATATTAAAATGCAAAAGTATGAGAAAAAAGTTTTAAGTACAAAATTTTGATAAAATAAAAGAAAATAAAAACTATTAAAAATTTAAAAATCATACATAGTTATCGTAAATATATGCTAGTTTTTCCGATGACAAGTTCGGAGGGGGAGGAGGACGAAGGAGAATCGAACAAAGGAAACAAGGATTTTAAAACAATTTTAGATCAATCAACAAGGAATCGATGGAGAGGACAGCTTGAGCGCAAGGGGCGATTATCCGTGGAAGAATCAAATCGATCCGGCGAGGACATAGAAACAACATGGGGGTAGAAAGAGAAGGTCAGGATAGCAAACGATTGTTTGATACAAAGGCGATTGAAGGCAGGATGATATTAGATCGGAGGTTTACAAATTGGGGACGATGTAATCAAGCTTATGTTTCGCATAGATCTAATGGTGAGCTCCGCCCAATCCGACGAAGCAGAGTACGATCACAAAAGTTTCACAATTTTTCAAATGGAAAGAATCACCAATACACATTCTCAAGAAGATGTTGTTGGATGGCAACAAATATGGTCAGATCGAATAAAAACGGAGATAGTTACACAGATTGGCTTATCAAATTTTCACAAGTGATCATGGAATCAGTTCCATGGGATAATTCTAACCTTCGGGATGCATTACCCGAACCCCCTTCTACCACTTTTTCCAAAGGGCGGATAAATGACTATTTGGAGATATGGAGGTCCATATTCAGAACGTTAAGGAGGTGCACATTTCAGTCCGAACCTACGGCGACCTCCACAGGAAACCAAGGTTACCTATCAGGATACCACTTGGTTTGGGAAAGCATATCTATGTCACCCATAGGGAGGATGCAAGGTCTAATGCGGGTTAAGGAGGATATGAGGTTCAACTTTACTATCGTGAATATAGGCTCCCTTAATTTCGCGAAATTGGATAGATCAAGCTTCGTCTCAATTCAAATATCTGAAGATTATGGAAAGTTACAATTAAGGTTGATGATTGTGTTAATCTCTCTTAATAATATAGGGAATCACAAATCAACACGGGATAGCAGCAATCAAAAGACTAAACTTTTGGAAAGAAAGGAAAACTTAGCAAATCATTCAGCTGGCCTTTTATATAGGGAGTTGATCTTGCTGGATTGTCGGGATTTAATGAGCCTCATTTGGAATATTACCTTTTCTCAAATTCATTCGGTGCTACACTTCCACAAACATTTTATAAAGAAGATATTGTATAAGTTTTCCAAGAAAACTAACAATCATTTTCTCTTTCGCTTCAGAGTGATTTACAGAACATTAAAGATGGCACAGTTGCAAGCGAAAAAGAAAATGTCACAGGCAGGTACCCCTGTCACAATTCCACGTATCAAAATTCCAAAGTTTGACAACAGTGAGCTATTGGCCAAGTGTTCGAAGGTCCTTCTCGGCCGGTGTTTGAACCTAGCGAAGCAGGACGTACGCGCTCTCTTACAAAGATTTCCGAGAATCTGGAGGCTGGAAGGCAGAGTGATGGGGACGAACCTCGAGTTTGGACGTTTTCAGTTCAGTTTTAAAACCAAAGAGAATTTGGAGGCGGTACTACAACTGGGAGCCACTCATTTCGATGGGTGGATGATCACTTTGGGGAAGTGGATCCCTCGAGCGCCTGAGGACTATCCCTCAACGTTAACTATATGGGCAAGGATATCAAACGTACCAGCCGAATTCAGGGTAGAGCTGGTCTATAAAGCAATCAGAGAACAGCTGGGAGAGGTAATAAAGGTGGATGCTGAGGGAGCAAAGGTTTTGGTTGAAATCAACGTTATGAAGGCTCTAGTTACAAAAACAACAGATGAATTTGAAGACGGCGAGGAAACAATGGTTAAGATAAAGTATGACAGACACCAAGGAATGTGTACTTTTTGCAACTATATTAACCACGACATCTCAAGGTGCAAGCGATTGATGGAGTATGAGAATAGAAAGGTAGATCAAGAGCGTTTTGAAAGAGCTGAACGCATTTCCGGTAGGCCATCAAAGTTTCAAAGGAGCGCTAGTGAACAATGAGAGAATTGAGACAAGTGGAAAAGATGAGCACAAACGCTCCAAGTCACGATACTTGGATCAATATGGATCTAATTTCCATTTACCACAGTTGGAAACAAAACAATGGGTGCGTTCAGACAGCCTAACGGATCCAACTCGACTTGCGGGGGAAGTGATAAAAGAAGGATCGCGAGAGAAGGTTTTGTCTGAAAATGAACAAAGGCGAGGGCAAAGAAAGGACTTACGGGACACTGATGAAGCTCGGAGGATGGTAGGCAAAAAGGAAGCTGATTCCAGTTCTGCAGATATGTCTTCTTCAAAGAAGAAAAAGGTGACATCAACAAATACAGATGCAGCCAAAGTTTCATCAAAGATGATTGTGATTTACTCTCGGATAGCAAAACAGAGGCAGAAGAGAAAGGTGTGGTTTCCCTCTCTGCTGCGGATCTGGAATGGTTGCAATCGTACGGGACTATTACGGAAGAAGAAAAGATGACCATGATGAAGGAAAATCCAATCACAGGCACATGAACTAAACCGCCACTGCTGACATCTATGACCGCCAACGTCACTAATTCACGAGATTCAACCTCGGAGATGAATAAAAAGAGTATTAAGACAGTTGGACTCAAATGCATAAGTTCTAAGAAGCATCATCTTATCGGTGGAGCAGGGTCGCAAAAACGCATGGAGAAAAGTCAAAAGAGTAGCAAGTCCACACTTGGACATAATGAGGCTAGTAAAGCTGGCAAACCGACATCGATCGGATAATTTTTTTCTTAATTATGTTTTATGGTTAAAGTTTTTTATGGAATTGTCAGGGTATAAGGAGCCCAATTTCCCTTAGTTATTTGAAGGATATCAATAAGAAATTAAGCTTGGATTTTTTATTTCTAATGGAAAAAAAAAAAACAAAGAGATTATATGGAAGGATTGCTTGAAACTCTTAGACTTGATAATATGATCACAGTTGATCCAATTGGATCGAGTGGAGGTTTAGCTTTACTATATAAGAACTACTATAATGTAAGTTTATCATACAAGGATAAAAATATTATAGACATAATGTTAGACTTACGTGGAAAGAAAATGTTCATCTCTTTTGTATATGGGGAGCCGGTCTATAGTTTGAGAGATCGAGTATGGGAACGAATAACAAGAACTGGAGTTCAAAGAATGGAGCCATGGTTTATAATTGGTGATTTTAATGAACTTTCAGGTCACCATGAGAAAAAAGGAGGGCGTTTGCGGAGTTTGAGTTCTTTTGTACCATTTAATACAATGATACAAAATTGCGGATTTATTGAATTCCCATGTATAGAGGACACGTGGTCTTGGAGGGGGGTCCGCCAAAACAAAATCGTTCGTTGTAAATTGGATAAGGCTTACGGAAACGAGGAATGGCATGCACTGTTCCCACAATCTAAGACAGAATACCTTCAGATGATTGGATCAGATCACAGGCCAATCATTACTGAAATGACAATTTTGGATACGAGCAGACGACGACCAAGATTCCATTTTGATAAACGTTGGTTGGGAATACCGGGTTTTGAGAAAACTGTAGCAAAGGGGTGGACAAGATATGCGAATCTTTGAGGGAATCGTGTGACAGATAAGATCCGTAATTGTAGAAGAGAGATCTCAAAATGGCGGAAAAATCAAAAGCCGTTTGGCAAACAACGTATCGAAGAACTAAAAAAAAAACTAGAGAACATGAAGAATAGAGATTCATGTCCCACTGTGGAGATTCAGAGAGTAACATATCAACTTAGTTTGGCTTAAAAAGAAGAAGAAGCTTACTGGAAACAAAAAAGTCGTAACCGCTGGCTAGCAGAAGGAGATAAAAACATAAAATTCTTCCACGCCCAAACGAAACAACGGAGAGCGAAAAATAGAATTGCTGGTATTTTCAATAACCAAGGAGTTTGGGTGGACAAGGAGGAAAATATCGAACAGAAAGCAGTCAAGTATTTCAATGACTTGTTTCAATCAAATGGGACCACTGATTTCGAGGATTTACTAGAAGGGTTTGCTAGTCAAGTAATAGAGGAACAAAACATGTTTCTACTTAGACAAGCAACCGCGGAGGAAGTCTGGGAAGCATTGTTCATGATGGATCCGGGGAAGGCGCCGGGTCCAAATGGGATGACATCACTCTTTTTCCAACAATATTGGGATGTTACTAAGGAAGACATACTAACGATCGTTAATAATTTCTTAACAACTGGGATTTTTGAACCAGATCTTAATCAAATAAATATTTGCCTGATTCCAAAAACAGTCAGGCCAACATCTATGACGGAATTTAGGCCAATTAGTTTATGCAATGTTATATACAAGATCATTTCAAAGGTTACGTGCCTCAGATTAAAGAAGATTCTCCCACAACTCATATCAGATACTCAGTCGGCATTTGTATCAGGGCGTCTAATCTCAGACAACATTTTAATTGCCCAGGAGATGTTCCATGCCCTCAAAATAAACAAAAAGATCAAGGGAAAGTATATGGCGATCAAAACAGATATGAGCAAGGCATATGATCGCATCGAATGAGACTTTTTACGCCACTTACTAATCAAACTCGGTTTTCACGAAGGCTGGGTTAATGGCATCATGCACTGTGTATGTTCGGTTATATACTCTGTACTACTGAATGGAATTCCACGAGGAGATCCTCTGTCACCATACCTATTTATACTATGTACCGAGGCATTAATTTTCTAACTAAAGAAGGCGGAATCTCAAGGTCAGATGACATGAATTTCTATCGCACGAGAGAGCCCACCGGTATCACATTTACTCTTCGCGGATGATAGTCTATTTTTTTGCAAAGCCAATATAGAGGATGCAGATACTATATTTCGTATTATGAAGGATTATGAGAAAGTGTCAGGGCAATAAATCAATTTTTCCAAATCATCAATTCAATTTGGCAAAGATGTTGATTTGGGGGAAAAACTAGCAATTCAGGAGCGGCTTAACATCAAAAATCTAGGAGGAATGGGCACATACCTGGGACTCCCAGAGGGTTTAGAAGGAGCAAAAACTAATGTTTTTGCTTTTGTCACAGAGAAAATCAATTCAAGAATCAATCAATGGACGGCGAAATTCTTGTCAAAAGGGGGCAAGGAAATTCTAATAAAGTCGGTTCTCAACGCTATTCCCTCTTACGTAATGTCATGCTATCGACTCCCTAAATTGGTTATATCGCGGATCACAGCAGCCATTACAAATTTCTGGTGGCACAATTCAAATACCTCAAAAGGTATCCATTGGGTTCGATGGGAAAAACTATGCAAGCCCAAACCACAAAGGGGTTTAGATTTTAGGGCAGTTGAAGAATTTAATTCGGCTCTGCTAGCTAAGCAACTATGGAGGCCTTTGGATCAACCGGATTCACTCTTATCTAAGATTTTGTGTGGACAGTATTATTATGGATCCAATCCTATGGATCTGCGACGCATATATTCTCCCTCTTATGGTTGGCGGAGCATTATATCCGCCCGGGGGCTCGTGATGAAGGGTTTAATCAAAAGAGTAGGCACGTGAGTTGATATACGAGTCTGGTTAGACCCCTGGATCCCAGACCAATTTCCCCGACCAGCCCGGGGTTTTGCTCAGGATCTCTATCCGAACCTAAGAGTAACAGAGTTAATTGATCCACGAATGAGGATATGGCGAACGACCCTAATCAACCAATTATTCCAACCGGAGGATGCACAACTTATTCTAGGAATACATATTCCACAAAGGCCGATTCCGGACAGACTCGGCTGGCATTTTAATAAAACTGGCGTATACTCAGTTTAAATCTGGGTACTAGGCAGAACGAAATCTATCTTTCTGTTCCATTAGGCCATATGGCCCCAATATACAGGAGCTACAATCACATGTATGGAAGGTGAATGCACCTTAGAAAATCAAACATTTTCTTTGGCAAGCAGTCTCAGGCCACCTGGCGGTTAAAACGAACCTTGCCCAACGTGGCATACGATGTGACACTCACTGTGATTTATGCGTTGCGGACAATGAAACAATAAACCACGTTCTTTTTGAATGCCTGCCAGCCCTTCAAACATGGGCTTTGTCAAAAATCCCGGCAGGTTTGAATTTTCCGGGTGAATCGATATTTACTAACATGGATCATCTGATTTGGAGATTACCTACTAAGGAGGAAATTGATAGTTACCCATGGATCCTTTGGTTCTTATGGAAAGCAAGAAACGAAAAAACATTTTTAAACAGAAATAAAAAAACCCCAAGAAATTATCCAAATGGCGGAGGCAGAGGCAACAACGTGGACCAAAGCCCATACTGATAGCATCAGAATACCTAGGAAACATAATGAGGATTGTCTATCGGGGATTGTCTCGCGACCCTTGACAATTAACCCAACATTCTCAGGATTTATATGCATGGTGGATGCCTCCTGGAAAGCATCGGATCTGTTTACGGGGCTGGGTTAGTACTCTTTTATGGATGATTGTCAAGGAACGAACTACGGAGCACAATGCATCAGACGTAGCCTGTCTCCCCTGCATGTAGAGTTTGAAGCGCTTCTCTGGGCCATGACGAGTCTCTTATCTCTCCAGATTGTGGAGGTGGAGTTCCTAGTAGACTGTGCGGAACTACTCAAGATGATTGACGACCCACAAGTTTGGCCTGCTTTCTCCCCTTACCTGGAGGATCTTTCAAGACTGCGTAGTTCCTTCAGATTATGCTTGTTCTCCCATGTTCCACGCACACTGAACCATAAAGCCGATCACATAGCCCGCTCAGTCAGAAGGACAGTACAGTCTCATGCTTTAGTGCACAGGGTGTCTTTATGTTAATATTGTATTGATGTATGAGTTAAGTCGGAAAAAAAAAAGTTATCGTAATTATTATTAGCAAATGAATAATAAATATTGAATGATTTGTGATATTAAATAACTTATATTATTAGCAAATCCCATGTAAGATCAAATGGACCGTATTCTTTATTAAATAAACCATTACTAACATGTAATATCAAATAAGATGTGATAAACGAATATCAATGACTCGTATTTTTGTTATTAAATATCAAACATAATTATACAAATACGAAATTATTGTAATTACTTTATAATCATGTTACTCTATTCTTATTTTCAAATAATTTTTTGGTTTTGTAAAAGTTTTATGACCCGTATTCGCTTATAACTAGTATAAGTTTATAAAAATATACATATGCACAAAACTTATATTTTTTCGTGAAATATCAAATTTTTCTGACTCTTTTTCATCTTGATTTTTTATATGGTATTACTACTTTTACATACAAACTATATCTTAATTTTAATAAAATTAGGAGCATAACAATTAAATAAAATTATTTTAGAATAGGAAAAAATGTCGATTTACCAACAAATTTATCAAAAAAGTCAAATTGAACACGGAACTCCGATTATTATTGATTAAACAACATATTTATAGTTGACTTTTAATTAAACTTTCAACTTTAAGTTGACTAAGCCAATTGAACCCGACAAAAATTCTAAAAAATTGTCTATGAAATCAAAAGCCAAATCAATTTTGAAAGTTCGATTCAATTCTTATATTCCTTTTGAAAAACACATAAGCCTGATTTTCTATGTTCTTACAAGAATAAGCTCAAATTCATCGATTTGAAGTATCAAAGACAATATTTCAAACCGATGAATTTGAGCTCATTCTTGTAAGAACATAGAAAATCAAGCTTATGAGTTCTTCAAAAGGAATATAAGAACTGAATCAAACTTTCAAAATCGATTTGACTTTCGATTTCAGTGACAATTTCGATGTGAGATTTTCGTCGGGTTCAATTAGCTTAGTCAATTTAAAGTTGAGAGTTTAATTAAAAATTAATTGTAAATATGTTGTTTAATAAATAATAACCAGAGTCATATTCAATTTAATTTTTTTTTGGTAAGTTTGTTGTTAAATCGACTTTTTTCCCAATTAGAATATTATGGTTATCTTACTTTATTCTTATTTATTTACTCTCGCAAGTATTTTTATGTCACTCTCTTCACTCCATCATTATATAATAGGATTTCGCTCACCACATGAATTTGAAAAGAGTTAACTTGATTCCAATTGATTTAAGTTTAGTTTCAGAAATGTGAGTATAGAAGATCCGTAATAGAGAATTGAGAGGCATTCAGTTTCATTCAAAGACCACAACTTTACACTTTGCTCAAACACCAATCAAGTTGGTATAATGATCTTGATTTCGATTAGGAGAAAGAGTGAAGTTTAGGTTCGTTTAATGAAAGTTTCTTTTGGTGGTGTTTCTTACTTTGGGATATATAAGAGTGATAAGTTCGTTGATAAACAGGCCCATAGGTTTTATTTAATAACCCGTTAACGGCCCATAGTCACATTCAAAATAGGGATACCTTGAAACCCTAATCATCAAGCAATAAAACCTATTTTAGTGAGACTTTGCTGCGAAGGAGAAGCCGCAACTTTTTTTTGGGTCAATCTAGTGTTCTTCTTCCTCCAGATTTTGCTATTCGGTAAGTCTCAAAAGATTTTATTTTTCGCTTCCTCTAACGTCTTTCTCCTCCAAATTTTGTCGAATGGGTCTTTTGTCTTGAGGGGCAATGCTGATTTTATCTCTAGCTCACTTCAGAGTAGAATGGTGGATTAATTCAGCTTTTGTGATTGGTCAAATTCATGAGGATATTGCGGTGTTATGTATAAGCCTCTGTAGTTCATCAAACATGTCGATTTAAGGAATTTAAAAGTCCTCCAGAGAATGATTAAAAGGAACATCTTTGTTTACATGTTTCACTCATTGATTAGAAAACAAAGAGATTCTGTGTGTTTGCCTTTTGTTCTCTTGACCCAAAAGGTCTTCAGTTTTGTTCTTGTGATAAGCTTGGAACTATTACTTGTCAGTTTGTGTTAATAATTTTTCCATACTATTGATCCATAATTTTGAAGAAATGATTATTGTCTTATAGATGAAGTTCAAATTTAAAGTAATCTTTTGTTTTCTTTACAATTGAAGATCTGTGAAAATGTTCTCCGCTCAGAACAAGATCAAGAAGGACAAGAATGTCGAACCAACTGAATGCGAAGAGCAAGTTGCTCAGGTACTAAGAACTCTTGTTATGTCTTTTCATTTATCAGAATTATTCATTGTGAACAACTTTTCTTTCTCCCAGGCTTTGTTTGATTTGGAGAACACTAACCAGGAGTTGAAAAGCGAGCTGAAAGATCTCTACATCAACCAAGCTGTGTATGTTCGCTTTATATATGTTTTCTCCACATTCTCATTTCATGGTTACATTCTCCTTTATCCAAGGAAGCTAATGTGAGTTCATCGTCGCAGTAACATGGATATCTCAGGAAACCGCAAAGCTGTTGTGATTTACGTTCCATTCAGATTGAGAAAAGCTTTCCGTAAGATTCATCCTCGCCTTGTTAGAGAGCTTGAGAAGAAGTTTAGTGGAAAGGTAATTCTAATAAATACTCCATCTTTTGTAAAGTCGAATGAGTAGTACAATATGTCGTAACATTGCCTTTTCATTTATCAGGATGTTATCTTTGTTGCCACAAGAAGGATCATGCGTCCTCCTAAGAAGGGTGCTGCTGTCCAGAGGCCACGCAACAGAACTTTAACCTCTGTTCATGAAGCAATGCTAGAAGATGTAGCTTATCCTGCTGAGATTGTTGGAAAGCGAACTCGTTACCGTCTTGATGGTTCTAAGATCATGAAGGTATTATATCATCTATGATCTGAAGGTCTTAGTATCTCTTTCTGAATGCTTTTACTCATCCTTATCATTTTTTTTTTACTTTTATGTCACAGGTCTATTTGGATATTAAGGAGAAGAACAACACTGAGTACAAGCTCGAGACTATGGTTGGTGTGTACCGAAAACTTACTGGTAAAGATGTCGTTTTTGAGTACCCGGTTGAAGCTTGAAGGAAGGTGGTGATGAATCATCAGGATAGAGAACGAGAGAGCTTTTGATTATGTTTTGTGGTATTTAGGATGAAGGAAACTCTCTTGATTCAGTTCCTTATTCACAATCTTTAATGTTCTCTTTATAAGGACTACTTTTTGTGCTTTCAATTTTGAATACATTTTTGAAGTTTCAGAGTTATATTTAACATTCAACGGCAATGAAAAGAGAATCTAAGAGATGACCTACAAAGTTGGGAAATATGTACATCTTTATATTTGAAATTTAATCAACTGCAGCTACTGTATGACGAACATGATGCTTATAACTCTTTTGCTCCGTACGACTTAGGACATACGCTTCCTATTGAGTTCATATGTTAAGTAGCAACATAACATGAAAAAGCTAAATCAATCTTAATCTCTGTAAATCAAAGCAAAAATCCTTCATCCTTTATATTCCACTGTAATATCATATTAAACTTTGTGGAATTTATACTTCTGCACAAGGTTAAATCTTGAAATTCCTTGATTGAATCCACTGAGCACAAGTGTCTTCACTGCTTCACTTCCTTGCTCAAGTGCTTCATCAATCTGTTTCCGTTCCAATGTACTAAACTTCTGTAGAAGAAAAGCTTTCATATCCATGTTTCCAGGTGGTTTACCAATGCCTGACAATAATCAACAAAACAAAAAGCTCCATAAAGAAACAAAGCAGAGTCTCAGAGTTTAAACCGAACAAAACCAAACCAGTCCCGTACCTATGCTAAGACGAGGAAAGTTTCGACGACCATCCAAATGCGCCATTACACTCTTCACACTGTAATGAAAGGTAACATCACTTGATCAGTGAAAAACACTTAGTCTTCAAGAGGCACATACATACAATCATACATACCCATTGTGATAGCCTTGACCTCCTTTCGGTTGAAGTCTCAAAACTCCGTTTGGTAGAGCCATCTCATCGTAGATCTAAGAGGAAGAAGCTTATGAAATCAACATCGTTCTGATTTCTAAGAATGTTTTAAGTCCAGTAACTTTACCAATAAAATGTGACGCAATGGTACTCGATAATGTGAAGCCAAAGATCCAACCTTTGAACCACAACAGAACAGTTTCAGGCACGACGATTTGATGATGATGCAGCAGATCTTTGCCAAGTTAATGATAAATAAAGTTTGATGATTCGATAATACAAACCGATTCGCCACTGAAGTTCATATAAGTCTGAGGTTTAGCTAACAATATAGGTACCTCTTCGATAGCACCTGTAGAGATCATCAGTTTTCTTAAGATTCCAAAAGACAAGAAAACAAAAGCAAGAGAAGTAAAACCTATTCCAATCAGAGCTTTCGACTGTATTGTGTTCATCAAAACGCCTTGTTTTCTAGCCAACTCATCAATCATCTCGAAACCAACCTGAAAAAAAAAACGTATACTTGTAGCATGGCAAAGATCAATACCCAACATCTCAAAATCATTCTAAGTATATAAGAGAAAAAAAAGATTGTTGTTTTGATTACATTGTGTCTTGTTCCATGATACTTGTTTCCTGGATTACCCAACCCAACGAGAAGCCAAGGAGTGTACTCTACTTTAAATCTGTCATTCTCACTAGAAGTAGATGAACACACCCGAAACCTCGGTTTCAGGAAAACGGGTTTATCAGCATTAAAATGGAAAATTCTTGGTGGTGTATACGTTGAGCAGAACATCGAATTGCTGATTCAAAGAAGTGAAATCGATTCTTAGTAATTTATACTAAATATATCAAAAACTCATCCTTTTTGTTAACGAACTGTAGAGGATATAAGAACATTCCAGAATCATTAACATGTTTTTATTTCATATATCATCAAACATATTACAATAATATGTTTTCACAATTATAATGAAATGCGAATATATAGTTAGTGAGAATCAAAGCTTGATGAAACCCATAAAACAAAGAGACAAAGCAGTGCATAAAAATAGGTAAGTGCAATCGAGCAGCAGACACATATGATTTTATGGAGAATCAGAGATAAATGTTTAATTATAAGAATTACAAAAATTGTATTTGTGCGTTAATTTCTCAGGAGAAGAACACTGACCTCTTCTTCTCCAAATTTCAAACCTTTGAGGCTGACAAAAAGAAATAGGAAAAAAGAAGAAGAGAATTTCGAATCTGTTGCTTGTTGGTAGAGATAGAAGAACGATGAAGCTGAGTGAGTATCTGAGAGATAAATTGGTCCAATGTTGGGTTAATGGGCCGTTTTAGTAGTAGTCGAAAAGAATACAATGGGCTAAATAATAAAAGCCCAAGTAAATTATGATAAAAGAATATAATATTCTATCTATGACGGCACGTGATATTCTACGCGTGCGATGACGTCATCCAAAATCTAATCCAGAAAATCCACCGTTGCCACATTTTAGATTTTACCCTTATATATAGTACACAATTTGTTAAATAATTTAATTAACCAATCGAGTCTCTATGAATTGCATCTATTTTTTTCAATTAGCCACGATAACTAGCTTCTCAAGATGAGTAATTTTGGTTAAAGATTATTTGACGATTAATATAGAAATTTTTATTATTATTATTGATTATAAGTTGTATAGTGGTTCAATATGTGACAGCTCACACAATTGATATATTCATATATGCTTTACGTTTTTACACGTTCACTTATATAAATATTTTTATTCAATAATTCTACCATTTGGTTAGATCAATTCAGAATTTCGTACTATTTCCAATCAAAATTAAAAGATGCATCACCTGCATTAAATTCGTTATCCCATTTCAATTCGAAATTCCCATATTTTAAACTATTTTCCTTATATGGACTTATGGTTTGGATATATATGAATTATTACTACACAAAAATCCAAAACTTATAAGCAAACAAATTTGCTTTATTTCTTTTGGCGTTTTTTTTTTTTTATAACGACAATAAGCTCTGAAGTGAGTTCTTCTCTGCAATCACAATCTCTCTGTGGTATCTCTCTCTCTTTTCTAAGCGCGGAGTCTCCGAAGTTTCTCTGGTAATTTCTTACTTGAACTCTCTAACCATTTCTCTCTCTCATTGCTTTTCGTTGTTCATTTTCTTCGGTTTTTAATTACTCAATTTTTTGTTAATCAGTCGCGATCCAGAAAGAGCGTTTTCTCGTTTCCAATTTTATGATGTTGCGTCTTCATCGTTTCTCACTTCTCTCTTTAGCTCTGTTTGATTTCAATGCGATCAACAAATGGTCCTCTTTTCTCGTTTCTGTTTTAGGGTCTAACTTTCTCTTTTCTTCGCAATTACGGTTATAAACCAAACAAACAAAGAAAAAATGCAGTCGTCAACGTTTGCGGTTAAAGGTAACGCCGCGTTTGCGTTTCGAACACAGAACTTCTCTTCTAACTTCTATAACGGATCGGCGTCTGTTACCGCAATTCGCTTCGCTGGTAAGAGTATAGCCACCAGATCACTCTACTCTTCTGGTTCGAAAGAAATGGGAGCCAAGCTTGCTCGTGCTGAAAACGGGTTCCATAGCGTTATGAGTTCCTCTTCGGTCAAAGCTCGATCGGTCAGAGCTCAAGCCTCCTCTGGTTCGTCTTCGTTGACCTTCTATTTCTGTTTACAGTTTAGATTCTGTGATTGTTTACAACTTCTTACTAATAATTGACGATTATTATGTCTGGTTTGGGGATTGAATCATTCTGCTAAGTGGCTATGTTTGTTGGCTTTCGAGTGATGAATTGACGATCTAATGTAGGTGGAGATGCTGAAGAAGCTTTACCTTTGACATCTCAAGGAAAAAGTTCTGGGACGGTTTTGCCATTTGTTGGTGTTGCTTGTCTTGGTGCTATATTGTTTGGTTATCATCTTGGGTATGAGCTACACTTGAATCATTTTTTTCTTGGTGTGATCATGGATATTGATAGATATAGATGATGATGGTGTTCCATTGGACTGAATCAGGGTAGTTAATGGTGCTCTTGAATACCTTGCTAAGGATCTTGGGATTTCCGAGAATACTGTTTTGCAAGGCAAGTATATTATCGACTTCTCATACTCCTCCTGTGTATTTAGACATTAAGAATGGTCAAATGAATGCGTTGTTGTGTTATATCATTTTGATTTGTGTTATGATTAAGTAGCCAAGCTCATAATTGGTATTCTCTCGGATTGCTTCTGAGCAGGATGGATCGTTAGTGCATTGCTTGCTGGTGCAACAGTTGGTTCATTCACTGGAGGTGCATTAGCTGACCAATTTGGACGCACAAGAACCTTTCAGTTGGATGCTATCCCGCTTGCCATTGGAGCTTTCTTATGGTATTTTTTCAGTCCTAAGTCATAAGTCATAACTATTGGTGGGAAGTTGGGTGATATTTTTTAACGTACTGATTCTCTTTGACTCAATAGTGCTACAGCTCAGAGTGTGCAGACTATGATTGTGGGACGTCTGCTCGCAGGAATTGGAATTGGAATCTCATCAGCGATTGTACCACTTTACATATCTGAGGTTATTTTAACACTGAGTTTCATAATAGATGCTAGATGATTTTATGGATGGTATGTTGCTGAAACGTGTGGGTGTCAGATATCACCAACTGAAATCCGTGGAGCACTCGGATCTGTGAACCAGTTGTTTATATGTTTAGGAATACTTGCAGCCTTGATAACTGGACTACCCCTTGCAGCAAACCCTCTATGGTCTGCGAATTTCCATCCAAATATATATCTTCTTTTTTGGGTTGCATATCGTGTTCACATTAGTTTTGTTCTCATGGTTTTCTAGGTGGCGGACAATGTTTGGTATTGCAGTTGTCCCTTCCGTTCTGTTGGCCATAGGAATGGCATTTTCTCCAGAAAGCCCTAGGTGGCTCGTGCAGGTACTCGCTAGGGATGCAAGTCGTACTAATAATTTAGCTGAGATCAAATTTTGACAAGGAAATCAATTTGCAGCAAGGAAAGATATCTGAAGCTGAAAAGGCGATCAAAACTCTGTATGGTAAAGAAAGAGTGGTTGAACTAGTGCGTGACTTGTCATCCTCTAGTCAAGATTCTTCTGAGCCAGAAGCAGGGTGGTTTGATTTATTCAGCAGCCGCTACTGGAAAGGTATCGCTAGACTTGCTGAAGTTGCATTGTTTCGATTATAAGAAAAGCTGACGGATTTGGCCAATATATATTCTTTCAAACCTCATTTGTATTGATGTAGTTACGTAGTTTCTTGTCTGTTCTTGTTGTAGTTGTAAGTGTAGGTGCAGCTCTCTTCTTGTTTCAACAGTTAGCTGGGATTAACGCAGTTGTGTACTACTCTACATCAGTGTTTCGTAGCGTCGGAATCCAATCTGATGTTGCAGCCAGTGCCCTCGTTGGCGCATCAAACGTCTTTGGTTCGTTTTCTCTTTTATGTTCCCACTGAGTTCCAACATAAACTAGCAAGTAACCCGATAAAAACCCTGGTCGCAGGCACTGCTGTTGCTTCGTCCTTGATGGATAAAATAGGAAGGAAAAGTCTTCTGCTCATAAGCTTTGGTGGAATGGTATAAGTTTAACAGTCATTCTAAGCCATATTCGAAAATTTCAACAGGCATAGGGTTAACTTATATTTGTATTTTTGTATTGAAAAGGGTTTGTCGATGTTGTTGCTTTCCTTGTCCTTCACATGGAAGGCTCTTGCGGCATATTCTGGAACCCTTGCCGTTGTTGGAACTGTTCTGTAAGTCAATCTCGTTAAGTTATATTGTCTTTCTGTATAGGACTTGACCGACTCTTATCCTTGCTTATACAGATATGTCCTGTCATTCTCACTTGGTGCTGGCCCAGTACCAGCTCTTCTTCTACCAGAGATATTCGCATCCCGAATTAGAGCAAAAGCTGTGGCTCTCTCTCTCGGCATGCACTGGGTATGTATATGTTTAAGTTATCTGGTTCAAAGTTGAGTTTCTTCTCTCCGTTTATAATGTTTGCTTTCTTTCTGCTTAACAGATCTCAAACTTTGTGATTGGGCTCTACTTCTTAAGCGTTGTGACTAAATTCGGAATCAGCAGTGTCTACTTGGGTTTTGCCGGAGTCTGCTTCCTTGCCGTTATGTACATTGCAGGAAACGTGGTGGAGACTAAGGGACGATCACTCGAGGAAATAGAGTTTGCTCTTACCTCCGGAGTTTGAAATTCAACAAATAAAATCCAGCGAGAACAAAAACCACTTTGTTTCAACTTTTCATCATTGATTTTGTGAGTCTTTTCTCTAGGCTACTCTTCTCACTCTCAATAACTTTGTACAATGACTAAAGATATCAGTAACGAGAAATCGAATCATGACACTACATGTTGGTTTTCCTTTCCCACCTTTCCCTAGTATCTAGCCTGTAAGCAAAACCGCACAAACATCACATTAGCACGGTTTCTCAATACATTGAAGAAAATTCTAAAGTCAGACGAAGAGCTCACCCCCAGTACAGTTTCTGTGGCTTGTTTGGTACTGTGACTTGATGATTCTTGTCTTCTAAGGTAGAAGAAGAAGTTGATTGTTTCAATTTCTTAGAGTTTTCGCCATCTTCCATTGCTTTACTGTGAGAATTCTTGCTTGCTGCATGCATATCATCAGTTTAGAGATTTGAGTCAGGTGGATATGAAGAAATATGGATTCAGAAACAAGAGTTATACCCACCTTTAGGTTTCTTAAGGATCTTTGAATTGGCTTTAATTTGCATACGTCTCTTGTGTAGCTCCTGTGGGTGACCTCAAAACATAACCAAAATAGCTTTCAAACTCTGATCGTATTGTTGAGCATTGTACTAGTACTCTGTAATTCGGTTAAACTCATGTTTTGATTTCTCTCAAGAATTAACAACAATCTGATGCGAAGAATCTGAAAAGCTGACCTGTAATTTCGAAATTTGTTTCTGGGTGAGATTGGATCGATTAAAATTAGGTTGAAGAGATTGTGTTGGTACTAATAACGCTTCTTTGCGGTTCTCATCTGCTTCTCTGTCAATTTCTTCTCTTGTCCTCCTCGTCGCCATGGTTTCTCTCGCTGTCCATCGTTACTTCTTCGAAAATTTTGAGATTCATATGAAACGACGTCAGATCCTTCACGCTTTCTTTAATATTTTGTCAAAATACTGAAAGTATCCCCAAAGAATAGACATATTTAACTAACTACCCGAATGTTTTGAATTAATACATAATACAGCTATCATTTTCTGAAATTATAACATACCCTAAAATTGGAAATTTTGGGGTCATGGGATTATATTCGTGTATATATAACATTCTTAAAATATAAGAATGAAAATAAATGTATATTATAAAGTATATAACAATTTGATAAATATGTATTTATGTATTTTTATAAGGTGTAATTATTCAAAATAGTCCATATATTCATGTTAATATCCCTATAACTTAAATTTAGTTACGAAAAATATCATCATTTTTGAACGAACAAAAAAATGTTGGAGACTTTTCATTCTATTTCTTTGTTTCTCTTGATTTAGGGTTTCATCCTCTCCACTCTATTTATCTCTTCCTCTCACGATAAGCGATCCGCCTCCGCATGATGAGAAAGTGTGAAGTGTTGACATTAAGCTGCACTGAGTGAAATAGATTCTGGACTTGGCTTGGTTGTGCAAGCTTCTCATTTATCAAATATTTGTTCCAACCACCAACTAGAATCTTTGAAACCAAAAGGATACAAAAGAAAAGATCACAGTTAGCAGATAAAAAGACCCATTTCACCATAGCTTTGTAGCATTATTTTAAAACATAAACTCACAAGCCCCTAGCTTTATTAGAATCCATCACGTACTTTGCTAATTCGATAATGCACAAGAATTATTAATTCGATTCTAAAATACGTGATGGATTGCCAAGTTACTTTCAATCTGGTGGTTAGGATGATCCAGCTAATGATTCGGCACCAGGGTTCGATTCCTACCTGCTGCATTATGGTAGCTTACAAAAAAGATTATTGGGGGTGGGCTTTAGGCTATGGATCGGGTCTTATCGATCATGTTGACAGAAAAAAAAAATACGTGATGGATTCGATAATGGAATATGATTAGTTCATCCCCTAAAGATTGGGCCCATTCTTGTTTATTCATATAAGGCCCAATCCTACGTTTTGTTTCAGACAGACAAACATGTGAATACAAAAGATGTCAAAACGACGAACACTTTCATCTTTGTTTGGCGATGAATGAGTTTAGGTTTCTCAACCATTGGATGAGCTCAATCCTATCCTTGTTCATCATATATTCATGTAAGAAAAAACAAAGCTCCCCATCAAATCCTCTTACTCTCAAAAACTCCCGAATAGCTGTCTGAAATTCATACTTCAAACTCCTACAAAGAAGCAAAATTCACAAGCTTCATTAGTTGCAAGTTATATGTTTCACTCTATATTCAAGTGATTTCAAGAGCAGTACCCAAAATTTGGTCTCATGTATGGCTGACAAGAGATTTTATTGCGTCTAAGCTTCTAAAGCTTTTGAATTTCGATACAGTTAGGCCAAATCGAGCAAAGGAACTCAATCTCTTCACTTCCATCGATCTTGAAAAATATCGATAAGCAAGCTAATGTGGAGACGAACATGGCGACCCGAAGCATCTAAACCAGTTCTTGGAACAGACATAAACCCATCAAACATAGTTGCTTCCATTTTGATGTTTTCTTCTTCTCCAAACTTCCCTTTCATCACAATGCATTGCCCACCAGGACAATCCACAACAGAGAATGATTTGAATTTAGTCGCTGGCTGCATATTGTATGGGCCCAATTAGGCTCGGCCCAATTAGATTCGACCCATTTACATTCGGCCCAATTAGATTCGACTCATTTATATTCGCCCCAATATTTTGGCCCAAATCTGCTTAAAGTCCATTTGACGAACCCATTAAGAAGAAAAGGCCCATCCAGTTCGAGCCCATTAGGTCAATTGGGTCAGTACCTCGCCACCTGAACACAATGACGAGCAGGTGACGAGTCATACGCAATGACGAGCAGGTGCGTGTAACAGAGCCAACACACGGCTCTTCGACACACGCATGCAGGCTGACACCTGTCAATGAAGAGCACCTGGACGAAAAGGGAACGTAGGCCATTTGAAAAAGAGAATGGAAAATCTGAACTCTCAAGGAACACTGGACGAACATAAAATTGGGCTGCTAGTCGACGAACATAACTTTAGCCACAAATTGACGAACGTAAGAACTAAGAAGATTAGACTCGACGACCATACAATTGAACAACTCTAGTTATCACTCGATGAGCCCAAACACCCAAGTGGTGAGGCTTTCGACGAGCACGAATACACAGACAATTATCGACGAGCGCAACCAACAGAGAAACTTATTAGCGAACGCAACTCGTACTAACACCCTAATGGTGACGTATAGTGACGAGCGCGTCATATCGACGAGCGCAATCTTTCATTCCAGAAACAACATCGACGAACAAAGATCGATTTAACCAAGCATAATCGATCCACGAGTGCTAGCCAATCTTCAACAAACCACCTGAGACTCATTACACGAAGGTCTCGACCCACGAAGAATCTTGATCGACTCATGATCAACTGATTATCAGAACTATGAGCAGGCTTGATCCCTTTAGAGGGTACGTAGGTAGCCGATCAACGGTGCAGCCAAAATCACAAAACAACGTTTTCGTACCGAAGGCGTGCTAAGACCGGTACGAACAATTGGCGCTGTCTGTGGGGAGAGGGGAATCTTCTAAACACCTGTCAAGATGGTGGTCAACGAACCAAGGGACGAAGCTCAAAACCGTGACGAACAGTCACTGCGAGCTAGAGACATCAGCAGTGGACAGACACTAAGACGAGAGGCAATCCCTCTCAATGAACAGGATCACGAACCGATTCGTCAAGAAGTCATGCCTGCATCAACTAGTGAACAAATGGATGTTCCCGAGCTCCTTCAAACTCTTTTGAGAAAAACGGAGGAAACTGCTCGAAGCACGAATCAAAAGCTCAAGGAATTCCAAAGCAAAATCGCGACACTTGAAGAGGCGCAAGCAAGGGCAACCCCATTAAGTGCGAATCATTCTTCTCACCAGAGAGTCCGAATTGAAGAATCACCAAATTCGGACATACAACAAAATCAGCCGACGATCGAGTTGCAAGAAGAGTGGACAACAAATAGGCGCGTCGAAAGACCTCAATATCAAGAATTACGTGCAAGTCCGATCGAGCCATCATATCTGGCACTCGACTGTTTGGAGGATCAAGCCTTAAAAATAAAGGCAATGAAAGAAGAAATGGAGAAAATGGCATCATAGCTCCATAGCGCAACAGTTCGGCACGAGAAATCGACCAAATGTTGACTCGGACGCAAAACTCGCCATTCACTAGACAACTATTGGCGGTTAGAGTTCAACATGCCGTAAAAATCAAATGCCCGACATACAATGGAAAGACTGATCCAAACAGGTTTCTCACTGCCTTCAGGATCGCGATGGGCAGAGCACAGTATTCCCCGCAAGAATATGATGCGGGATACTTTCAAATGTTCGTGGAAAGCCTAATCGGAGATGCACTAGATTGGTTTTCCAAATTAGAATCTAATTTTATCGATAGTTTTAAACAACTATCGAAAATATTCCTCAAGCACTACTCGATGTACATCCAGCCTGCGACAACAAGCGCATATCTATATTCTATCTTCCAAGGACGAAGAGAGAGCCTACGATCATACATCGAGCGATTCAAAGCCATTGCATCAAAAGTGGTCATATCTGACGATGTTGCAATTCCAGCCCTTCGAAATGGAATACGCGAAGATTCAAATTTAAAGGACGATTTGCATATCAATACGCCACAGACCTGGGAAGATGCCCTGCATCGAGCAAACAAATTTGCCGAAGTCAAGGATCGAAGATCTCAATTTGTTAATCAACCGGCAGTTAGAGAATTTCGCAAAGAAGAAAATTATAAAGGCAAAGAACCTCGACAGCAGCAATACAAAAGGAACTATGCTAGGAACGATAACGATACAAATGCATTCAACGTCAATTCACCATCTCGCGAATCGACTCAGAAGAATGCAAATTCTCGTTGGAACAAAGGCACCAATATCAATGTTCCAAACATGCAAGCATATTGCGAATTCCATAAACGATATGGGCATCTAACTTCACAATGTATACTGTTACAACGCATGCTGCTCGAGAAATACCAAAGGGAGAACCCCGATAAAGGTGGTTTGAACATGGGACACCGCGAGAAGGATAAAAATAATGCGGAAACATCAAGAGAAAATGATCGGGAGGTTCGGAAGGAACGCAACTCATCACCAAAGACAAGAGTTTCGGCAAACCCGTCTAAACGATCCTATGACGACGATAAAGACAAATTACCGCCAGCAAGGAAAAGAATAAATATGATAATGGGGGGACTTGTCGCTTGCAAAGACTCTGTCCGCGCCATCAAAGTATACGAGCGAGAAGCAGGAGCGGCGCAAAATCATCGGATTAAGGCCGACGAGAACAGACAAACGAAGTGGGATCCAATTCGAGACATATGCTTCACGAATGAAGACACAATTGGTCTAGCTATGCCGCATAGCGACCCGCTTGTGATAGAGTTGAGAGTATCAGATTGCGATGTGTCTCGAGTATTGATCGATACCGGAAGTTCTGTCGATCTTATCTTTCAAGAAACTCTGCGACGCATGGATTTGAAAGATGCAAAAGTGAAACACTCGGTTCGACCGTTGACGGGATTCGACGGAGATACGACCATGACTATTGGAACAGTAAAATTACCCGTCTTCATCGGTGGAACAACCACTTGGGTGAAGTTTCACATTATCGACAAGCCAGCTATTTACAACATCATTTTGGGTACTCCATGGATTTAAGCGATGAGAGCCGTGATCTCGACATACCATCAATGTTTGAAGTTCACGACCAATGGCGGAATTTGCACCATTCGAAGAAACCAACAAATGGCGAGAACTTGTTTCACCACGGAGCACAACCTTCGAAACAAAGGGAAAACCTTTATGATTACAAACTCGACGCAAACCCAAGATAGTCGAAAACTTGAAATCGATATCTTGGAAAAGATCGAGCAAATCAATATCGATCCTTCTGACAAAAAGAAGTGTGTCGAAATAGGCTCAGAAGTCTCAATAGACATAAAGATCAAACTCATCGAGTTTCTTCGCCAAAATGTCTCAACATTTGCTTGGTCGACAGAAAGCATGCCGGGAATAAGTACGAAAATAATATCGCATGAGTTGAATGTTGACCCGACATTTAAACCAGTCAGACAAAAAAGAAGGAAGTTAGGCCCCGAGCGATCCCGAGCTATAAATGAAGAAGTTGATCGATTAATAAAGGCGGGATCGATAATGGAAGTACGATACCCTGAATGGCTTTCGAACCCGATCGTCGTAAAAAAGAAGACCGAAAAATGGCGGACATGCGTTGATTTTACCGATCTAAACAAGGCATGCCCAAAAGATAGTTTTCCACTACCACGCATCGATCAACTAGTGGAAGCAACGTCAGGAAATGAACTCTTATCTTTCATGGATGCTTTCTCGGGATACCACCAAATCCAGATGCATCCCAGCGACCGCGATAAAACGTCATTTATCACGGATCGCGGAATATATTGCTACAAAGTTATGCCATTCGGACTTAAGAATGCCGGCGCGACATATCAACGGTTAGTCAACAAAATGTTTAAAGACCAAATAAGCATAACCATAGAGGTTTATATTGACGACATGCTCGTCAAATCGGCAAAAGCTGAAAACCACTTGGATCATTTGAAGACATGCTTTGAAACTCTCAACCAATATGAAATGAAGCTAAACCCGACAAAATGCACATTCGCTGTAAAGTCTGGGGAATTCTTAGGTTATGTGGTGACGAAGCGGGGCATCGAGGCCAATCCAAAGCAAATTAAAGCAATAACAGATTTGCCCTCACCAAGAAATAAGCGCGAAGTCCAACGACTTACCGGGAGAGACGCTGCGCTTAATCGTTTTATATCACGGTCTACGGATAAATGTCTCCCCTTCTATAAGTTACTCCGCAACAACAAAAAGTTTGAATGGAACGACGAGTGCGAATTAGCGTTTGCGGAGTTGAAAAATTACTTATCTACACCACCAATATTGGTGAAACCTGAAGACGGAGAAACACTATACCTCTATGTATCGGTAACTCACGCAGCTGTTAGCGGAGTATTAGTTCGGGAAGATCGCGGAGAACAGAAGCCGATATTTTACGTCAGCAAGTCATTGAACGATGCCGAGATAGATACACGGCAACAGAAAAACTTGCTCTGGCAGTCGTAATTTCGGCAAGAAAACTACGTCCGTACTTCCAATCTCACGCCATAACAATCTTGACTAACCATCCATTACGATCAATACTGCACAGTCCAAATCAATCCGGAAGGTTAACCAAGTGGGCAATCGTGCTAAGCGAATACGATATTGACTTTAAAGGGAGAACAAGCGCAAAATCGCAAGTCCTAGCTGACTTTTTGATAGAGCTCGAACCAGAATTGCGAGAAGATGATCACATTGAAGAAAAATGGTCACTATTTGTAGATGGATCATCATCCACGCGCGGGGCAGGAGTCGGGATACAACTCGTATCACCTGAGGGAAGCATTATCGAACAATCGTTTCGATTAATGTTTGTCGCATCCAACAATGAAGCAGAGTACGAGGCTCTTATTGCTGGACTACGACTAGCCCAGTCATTCGGGGTCCAAAAAATCGAAGCATTTTGCGATTCCCAACTCGTGACAAGTCAATTCAACGGAGAATTCGACGCAAAGAACGAGAGAATGAACGCATATCTTAAAGTGGCCAAAGAACTTGCAAAAGAGTTCTCGGATTTTCGTTCAACAAAAATTTCAAGCGGAGAAAACACTTCCGCTGACGCATTAGCTGCGTTAGCTTCGACATCGGATCCCAAGCAATATATAATAATTCCCGTTGAAGGCATTCCAGCCCCAAGTATAAGCCTAATAAAGGGATGTTGCTTAAGTATAGCAGAAGAAAATCAATCTGCTGAAGAAGTCCCCGAAGGAAGTCAAAACGACAACGATCATGTGGATTGGCGAAGTGACATCAGAGCTTACATAGCCGATGGCATCCTACCAAAAGATAGATGGGCTGCGCGACGATTGAAACTCCGAAGCGCGCATTATACACTATATAAAGAGCATCTATTGAAAAGAAGTATCGATGGGACCTTACTAACCTGCATATACGGGGAAGAAACGACGCGTGTAATGCAAGAGGTTCACTTAGGAGCCGGTGGAAACCATTCGGGCGGACAATCACTTGTGTTAAAAGTTCGGCGGCTCGGATACTTTTGGCCAACAATGAATTCAGATTGCGAAAAGTTTGCCGCAAAGTGTGAAGCATGTCAGCGCCACGCACCAATCATTCACTCACCGGCAGATTGGTGCGTGGCGCAAAGTGTGAAGCATGTCAGCGCCACGCACCAATCAACCACGCCTTATCCTTTTATGCGATGGGCAATGGATATCATCGGGCCATTGCCCTCTTCTCGAAAAAAACGCTTCGTATTGGTCCTCACCGATTACTTCACCAAGTGGGTTGAAGCGGATTCATTCGCAAAGATTCAAGACGCGGATGTTCGAAAGTTCGTATGGAAAAACGTCATTTGCAGTCACGGACTACCATACGAGATAGTGACCGACAATGGTTCACAATTCATCTCCAACAAGTTTGAAGACTTTTGCGCGAATTAGCGAATCCGGTTAAGTAAAGCAACACCACGAAACCCACAAGGAAATAGACTTGCCGAAGCGTCAAATAAAGTCATCATCAATGGGCTTAAAAAACGTTTGGACGGTAAGAAGGAAAAATGGGCCGACGAACTCGACGGCGTACTATGGTCATATAGAACAACCCCTCGAAGTACGACGGGAAAAACCTCTTTCTCATTATCGCATGGAACAGAACCCCTAGCACCGGCCGAGGCTAATGTCCCAAGTTTACGAAGAACGGAGCTTCCAGAACAACAAGAGCTAAACAACGCAATGATTAAAGACTCGTTGGATCAAGTCGAAGAATTGCGAGATCAAGCTATACTAAAGCTCCAAAATTACCAACAAAAAGCGGCAAAGTATTATAACGCCAAAGTCCGAGGTCGTCATTTTGAAGAAGGAGATTTGGTTCTGCGCAAAGTGTTCGAAAACACGATGGAACCAAACTCCGGAAAACTTGGCGAGAATTGGGAAGGTCCATACATAATCTCAAAGATCGTCAAGCCCAGAGTATACGAGCTTCTGAGAATGGATGGAACAACAATCCCTCGAAGCTGGAACGCAATCAACCTTCGACGATATTATTACTAAAATAACCTGGACAATATGTGCTATCACACGAAAGCTGCACTATTTTACTTATAAATATCGGTTTTAAGAACTACGTTAGGCTTGATCCCATTCTAAGGGTACGTAGGCAACCGAATACGGTGCAACCACTTGTAAAAAAAATATATGTGTTTGAATGAACAGATTGCAGGTTCGTTAAAACAAAAGAATGTCTAATCAACAATGGCTGATGAGTTGAAGACACAAAAATCTTGTGCCACGTGTTGAACGAGCCTAGCATCAAAACACAGTGCCAAGTCTCTCGCTGTGTCGACGAGCCCAGTCTCGAAACACAACAACCAACACAAAAACCTTGTGCCACGTGTTGAACGAGCCTAGCCTCAAAACACAGTGCCAAGTCTCTCGCTGTGTAGACGAGCCCAGTCTCGAAACACAGCGACGAGCACAAAACCTTGTGCCACTGTTGACGAGCCTAGTCCTCAAAACAGTGCCAAGTATCTCACTGTGTAAACAAGCTTAGTCTTCGGAACATAGTGACGAGTATACGCACCATCAACCACTGTTGACGAGCTCAATTCTCAAAACAGTGCCAAGTTTGTCGCTACGTACGAGTCTAGTCTTGCTGTGTAGACGAGTATAAAATCTTACAATGCTAGGATGATGCTCGGTCTCTACGAACAGACAAGACTAGTATCTTTTCATTATTTCAATTATTATGAAAATTGGCCAAGTCTTGCAATACTAAGTATGACGCTCGCTTTCTACCAATAGACGAGCTTAATCTTAGCAAGACAGATTCATTATAATTCGGCTAAGTACTTTTTAATCTAAGAGTGACGCTCGACTTCTACAGATAGACGAGCCTAATCTTTGTTTAAGTACTTACTAATCCGTTCTGTTTAAAAAAAAAATTTCAGGAGAAGAATGGATGAGCGTGTGAGTTCTGAACGACTTCATTAATATTTACAAAGAATATTAGACGAATACCAAAACGACGAACGCGTTACAATGAAGTTAACAAAAAATATATTATATCTACAAAAGATAAGTACAAAAAAAAATCTAAGTACAAATCAGACTTCGACTCGGCTCAAAGGAGTCTCCGCGTTCGTCGGAGCAGCTTGTGTCGCAGGCTCGCCTTCACCCGCGTTCGCCTGGTCATCTACTGGACCATCTTTGTTCTGGGCTTCAGGATCGATGAGCCCAGTCTCGTCTTCAGGTTGCTCGCCAGGTCTATCCACTTAAGTAGGAGCAGGAAGTGGAAGGAGGTCTTCGTCTTCTATGACGAACGGATTCATAGCGTTTACTTGAAGTTCGTACGAATTTAAGTCATCCTCCATCAAGTCAAGCGTCTCCTGAGGAATCTCGACCCCTTTTTCCTTTAGAAACAGAAGACACTTAAGGGTCCCTTGACATTGATCGTACAAGGCTGACGGATCCTTAATTTCATTAAAGAAGACGAGGCGACGACGAAGTCTCTCTAGACGAGCGGCCACAGGGTCGAACGACGACTGCAACTTTGCGTATTCAACCTTCAGGCCTTCGAACAAACCTTTGAAGCGCCTAGCCGCCGACTGTTGCTTACTGCAGTTGCTCTTCCACGTGCCGATCTCCTTTTTGAGACCAGCATTCTCCTTTTCGAGTCCATCGACCCTGTTCTTATACCCCTCAATTTGTGCTCGGAGGAGTTCCTTCTCGACCTTTTCTTTTTTGAGCTCATCTTTGAGCTGCTCAGCGTCTCCATTACGCTCTAAAGCCTGACGAACGGCCGTCAACTTGTCTTGATAATCGACGATCATCTGGTTCAGAAGCGCATCACTCTGCAAAGAAAAGCGACGAGCGTAAGTAAAACATAAGCAAAGAAATACAAAGGAAATGGTAAAGTAATTACCCGAACTCTCGTACGAGCGTAGGTTAAATAGGTCTCCTTCTCCTCCAAGTCATCAAGCTCAGGGAATGCATAATCCGTGTTCCTCACGGAATAAACACTCTCTACACGCTCGTCGGTGATTGATGAACGACGTCTCCGCATCATCGTAATTGAAGTCTATGAAGTTTGGACGAACATAACTGGAGGGACCAGCCTGGCTCGACGAGCGAGCGGTAGTTTCTCGTCTCTTCTCCTTGGATTTATCGGCCGCCAAAGAAAGCACTACGCGACCAGATGCTTGTTGACAAGCAGTCGCATCCTTCTTGGCCTTAGTGCGACGAGCAGGATCGTCATGACGAGCAGCTGGAGGACGAGCAGGATCATCATGACGAGGCAGCTGGAGGACGAGCAGCCGATTTATCTTGTGCTGCAGGTTTTGAAGATTGACGAGCGCCCGGCTTCGGAGCGGCTCGCGTCTGATCATGAGTCTTCTCTGCTCCTAGTGTCGTCTGCTCGTCGGGCCTCTGCTCGACGGAAAGTCTCTTGGGTGGGCTCTGACGAGCAGACGCTTCGGCCTTTCTCTTCCTGGTCATATCTCGAAGACGAGCAGAATAATCCATGTCTTCAACTCCTGCAAAATTACTAAGTTAAACAGAATGAGGATAAGACAAAACATGCTCGTCGAGAGGCTTACCTTTGTCTTGACGAACAGTTCTTCGGCGAAGACGAGCCTCGAGAATAGCTGGAAAGTGCCGGTGAGAAAAATCTCGAATCCTGTCGACTTCTTCTCTGAAGTTTGCTTGAAGCGGTCGACCAATTGGATGACGATCTACAAGATAGAAAAATTATTAAAGCAGTTAGAATCATTAAAGAGAAAAGAGAAGATCAAAAGTCAGACCAACAAGGGCACTCCAACGTCCTCGATAGGGTCGACGAACGTCGAGCACAGAAGCTTCATTAATCTTCACATAGAAGAATCGACGCTTCCAGTTGTAGATCTTGTTCGGCGATCCACAAATTATTTCAAACTTGGCCTTCACACTGACGTAGTAGGCCCCTAGGTAGTCTGTACATCATGCGATGGTAGACACTTCTTCAAAAAGACGAGCGTCGACCTCAACTCCGCACCTATCTGCCATCCAGGCGAACGTCAGCAAATTATGAACAGAAGTGGGAGCCAGCTGTGTGAAGGCAGCATTGCGCTCGTCGCAGTAGTCGACGAACAGCTGCTGAAGTGGAAAGCGTAATGCACAAGTGAAGAAACTTTCGTAGACACAAAAGTACCCTTCAGGCGCCTGCCATGGACGATCAGCTGGTTGAGAAATCAAGAACTCGATATTCCCCAATTGACGGCTCTCTATCAATTGAAGAACGGACGCCTTTGTCGCACATCGATGGGAGACCCCGCAGCGAATCCAGCCACTCTTCTAAATTCCTAATCGGCCTCGGTAGGATGAGCAGACCTGCAGATGCTCGTCGCTGGGAGCATTATTTGAATCGTTCCCTCGAGAGCTGCTGGAAAGATTGACGAGCCTCTGGCCCAGAAGAGACATGAGATGCTCGTCGTCGCCGAGCGTAAGACTCTCCATCTCCCTTAGTATGTCTTCCACATTCGACTCCTTGTCCAAAGACAGCCTCTGCTCGTCCACACGCCTACTCACCTCGACGAGCCCTTTATGGTAGCCTCCTGTAAACAAGATGAGGGCAAGCCGATTGGGATCGTCGAGATCCGGCTCCGTTTCATGCTCGTCTCCTACCAATGGGTTTCCCACCCCATCGCAAAATTTTCACGAGACATTTTTGTATGTTCGTCGCCGAGCACAACTAAAACCCGCAAAGGAAAAAGAAAAGCGAAAACGGAAAAAAGTTGAGAGAGAAAGCACCTTGAGAGAAGTTGCAAATAGAACAAATGAAGAGAGGAGGTATTTATTTATAGCCTCATCTTGGCAACCGTTCGACTTCCTCGAAAATGCGAACCGCCCATCGAAGTTGTGACACGTGGAACGCTTCAGTTCGTCAAATCGCGTTGGGCCGCATTCAACGAACTTGGGGGGACTAATTGTATGGGCCCAATTAGGCTCGGCCCAATTAGATTCGACCCATTTACATTCAGCCCAATATTTTGCCCCAAATCTGCTTAAAGTCCATTTGATGAACCCATTAAGAAGAAAAGACCCATCCAGTTCGAGCCCATTAGGTGAATTGGGTCAGTACCTCGCCACCTGAATACAATGACGAGCAGGTGACGAGTCATACGCAATGACGAGCATGTGCGTGTAACAGAGCCAACACACGGCTCTTCGACACACGCATGCAGGCTGACACCTGTCAATGAAGAGCACATGCTCATCATTTTCAACCACTATAAAAAAGAACGTAGGCCATTTGAAAAAGGGATTGGAAAATCTGAACTCTCAAGGAACACTGGACAAACATAAAATTGGGCTGCTAGTCGACGAACATAACTTTAGCCACAAATTGACGAACGTAAAAACTAAGAAGATTAGACTCGACGAACATACAATTGAACAACTCTAGTTATCACTCGACGAGCCCAAACACCCAAGTGGTGAGGCTTTCGACGAGCACGAATACACAGACAATTATCGACGAACGCAACCAACAGAGAAACTTATTGACGAACGCAACTCGTACTAACACCCTAATGGTGACGTACAGTGACGAGCGCGTCATATCGACGAGCGCAATCTTTCATTCCAGAAACAACATCGACGAACAAAGATCGATTTTAACCAAACATAATCGATCGACGAGCGCTAGCCAATTTTCAACAAACCACCTGAGACTCATTACACGAAGGTCTCGACCCACGAAGAATCTTGATCGACTCATGATCAACTGATTATCAGAACTACGAGCAGGCTTGATCCCTTTAGAGGGTACTTAGGCAGCCGATCAACGGTGCAACCAAAATCACAAAACAACGTTTTCGTACCGAAGGCGTGCTAAGACCGGTACGAACACATAAGTGAAAACAATTCATCAGCTTCAATTCCCAATTAGTTGGATCTTAAACAAAAGTCTAATTCTTGATGTACAAAATCGATTAAAATAAAGAATGATACTTATCTTTGATAAAGCAAAACAAAAGTGAAAGTAACAGACTGGCTCTATGTTGTGGATAATTTAACATAATCAGATAATACCTGATGCGGAGGAGCATAATCTAACTGATACTCGGTCTCAGTGTTTATGATTTCAAGGATGTTTGACAGAGGCGATTTAGCTGCCGAGGTGATGATATCTCGTGATTGATGAATTGGTAACAGAAATAGGAATTAAAGTTCCTGAGGAAGGAATGGAGAAATGTGTAGTTTTTGAAGAGTACGGAGCAGAGAAGCCATGGAGGTTTTGATGTTCGCCAAGGTTAGGGCTCTCGTGAGGATTTTTGCTTTTTGGAATTGAATCGAATCGAAGTTGCAGAGCTTTTTGGATCAAAAGGAGTCTTTCATTAATAAGCAGTGTCGTTTTACATATCATGCTTTGTCGTTTAAGTTATGTTATGATATTTAAGCCGAAACCTAAGCAGTGTCGTTTTAATGAACTAAAATTATCTTTCCGCCTCCTCTCTCCCTCTCTCCCGTCACTCTATGCTGATTTCTTCTTCTCTTCTTCTCCGATCTAACACCAGTTCGTCCTTTCTTCTTCTCTGATAAACTGTTTATCGAAAACCTCTGCCAGGGCTTTTGTTTGTGTTTTTAGCTCATTTGCTGAGAGTTCACGAGTCTCCGAGTCAAACACTTACCAAACAATGAGTTGGTTTCGTAAAATCGATCTTATTGATCCATACATGTGTTCACCTCTCGCCATTGTCGAACCTTCCGCATTGTTGTTAGAGTTTCCTTCATTCACCGACGATGAAGATGGTGTTCAAGAGCTCTGTTTTCCTTTCGCTTTCCCATCACCGGCACCAGTCGATCTATTCGAAACCGTCACAGATCTGGTTAAGATTGAGAAATCTCCTTGCAAGTACCAGCTGATTCGCCGGAGAATGGAGCCGGATTATCCTCTGAAGTATCTATGTGAGCGAGTTTCCGATTTGGAATCTAAGTTTGACCGTTTGGTTACTCCTAAAAGCCGTGACTGTGATCGGAAGTACAAGTTAACGAAGGAAATTAAGTGTTCTGGAGAGAGGAAGTACAGATGGGAGGCAGAGATTCAAGGACCTCCGGGAAGGAAGTACAAAGTAGAAGCGGAGACTGATGGACCGACGGAGAGCAAGTACAAGTGGGAAGCGGAGTTTGAAGGTCCGGGAGAGAGGAACTATAAATGGACAACGGAGATTAAAAGAGGAAAGAAAGATGAGGAACGTCAGCTTGTGTTTTTGAAGAAGGCCAAAGCTATTTCTGCTGCTGAAGCCGAGAAGAAGAAGAATGCAAAGAAGAAGAAGAGTTATAATTGGACTACGGAGGTGAAGAGTGAGAGGGAGAATGGAGAGGTTTCGCACACGTACATCATTAAGGCATCCACTGGAGGCGACAAAGGGAAACACGAGGATAAGAAGAAAAAAGAGAAGAAGAGCAATAAAAAAGAGAAATCTCGTGTTGTAGTGATCGAGGAGGAGGAAGAAGATAATGATTGTGAATCCGAACAACGTCGAGCTATTGTTCTTAAGAAGGTAAATTAAATGTTCTTTGTATTTTACTCTTGCTTCAGTTATTGTCATGAATTCGGTTGAGAATAGTAGTTTGATTTTGATAGCGAGAGGCATGGTCTTGAACTGAGTTTGAAGTTGGTGTTTTCAAAAGTTGAAATCTTTACGTGCAGAGTATAGCAAAACACTTAAGTGAGATAGTAAGTTGATGTACTTACTATGTTTTTTCTTATAATGGTTGTGTGGTTATAAAGGCGTTTGCCAGAAGACATGGAGCAGTTCGGACCAAGAAGGGGAAGAACAAGGAAATGCCGCCTGAATATGCGGCTTTGATGATCCAGAGGGCCTTTAGAGCTTATTTGATTCACCGATCTAAAGCATTGCGTGCACTTCGTGATCTAGCTATTGCAAAGACTAAACTGAAGGAGCTTAGGGCTTCATTCCACAACTTCATCTACCGTCGCCTCATTACCCATGATGCAGAAGAGCGTCAAAAGTTCTCAGAAAAGATCATTGTACTTCTCCTCACAGTTGATGCTATTGAGGTATTTATGGTTATGAAGGCTCAATCTGGTTATTTAGACTCAACATTTAGTTCTGGTCTCCAATGGAATCAGTTTTGAGTCTTTGTCATTAAGTTGATGGAACTTGTGTGTGTTTTGGTATCAGGGAGTTGATGTAATGGTTCGAAAAGCAAAGAGATCAATGGAAGATGAATTGGAAGCAATGCTGAATGTGGTAGACCCGCAACCGCAGGGGAAATCATTGTCGATGAGAAGAAGGATGTTCGATATGCCAGACAGTATGATCAGCAAAGAAATCGCAGACGGAGTGACTCAGATCGTGCAGATGCTTGAAACAGAAGAAGAATGATGAAACTACATGTTCGTGGTTCAAAGGCTGTTTTAGTTGTGTTGTTGTGACTGTGAAAAACTAACCAGCCTCTTTGACTTGCTTAGTGTTCTGAATGTTTCTAATAACCCAGACAAAAATAAATGAGAGTGGCTTATAGAAGAGATTGATATCTCTTATTAGTCTCATCTCTCAAATCTTGTATCTTGTGTCTTGTTTAAATCTTGTCTCTTGTGTCTTGTTTACTGTGTGTTTTTATGTAATCCCTTGTGTTTCAAACTCTGTTTTGTGAAATTGCTTACGTTTTGATTGACTTTATCTAAACTTGTATCGGACACTCAGGTGTGACACATGTTAACACCATGTTTCTCGATTTGTTTTTTCTATTCAACATAACCATCATTATATTATATACTAAATGATGTTATTATTGATTTGTATATGCAATTTATTATTTTTAGATATACTTAATATATTAAAACTTAATTTGTAATAATGATTCGTATTATGCAGAAAATATATTTTTTGAATATATGTTTATTAAAATTTTGATGCATTATATAATTTTTTTTATTCGTATTCATTTAAATTGTTAGATACATAATTATTTAGGTTTTTAGATTTCTGTATGTCCATTTAGGTTTTTATATCTATGTTCATTTAAGTTCTTATACACATATTTATATAGAGTTTTTTAACCCATGTTTATTTAGAGTGTTAGACTCGTGTTCATTTATCTTTAAAATTTATGGTTTGTTCATTTGCTATAAATTTATAATTTTTAGTAAAAATGAAATAACCAAATCTAAAATACTCGAAATTTAAAAACAAATAAGTATATATATTATTATAATCTCGTGAATATAACATAAAGTCAAACAATATTGTTATTTAGGTTTTTTTACTCATATGTTTCTAGACACGTTTTATTTAAATTTTTAGATTTGTATTATTTTAAATTTTTATACATGTGTTCATTTAAGTTTTTAAACTAATATTTATTTAAGTTTTTAGACTCATGTTCATTTAGATTTTTAGATCCATGTTCATTTAGCTTTTTAGACTCATATTTAGTTAGATTGTTAGTTACACCCATGTTCATAATAATAATATTTAAGATAACTAAAATCAGTTTTATATATTTTTGAGTCATTAAAGGTATGTATTAAATATTTAAATATGGATGATTAAAACGTTCCTAAAATGTTTTTGTGTTTTTGAATTTATCAATATTTCGTAAAACCATAATAATAAGAAAGAGAATAAGCTCAATATTGTAAATTTATCATCCAAATCAGGAATATTTTTCAACACAACTAATAGTAAAATGAAAAATTGAAACCAATAAATATAAAACCAAATATTAGGGCTAAGAAACTGGTGGTGTAATTGGTTTGCCTCTAATTTAGCTAGACACTAAGTGGTGAGTTCGAATCCCATCTATCTCCAGTTAGAAAACTTAAACTATAAATTAGACCGTTTTCGATCTAATGGTTATTTGTTGACAAAAAAACCTATTAGGCAAGTTACTTGGTAAAAAATCTTAAACGGAAAAATAATATAAAATAATAAATTTAAACGGTTTCATTATTAACCAGTCAAGGTTTGTATTAATGCTTTAAATACTAAATGATTATAACTCTCCTTAACAATTTTCTGTTTTTGCAAAAAATAATAGTTAAAGATAAAAATAAACCAATCAATATAAAATATTGATAAAACGTATTCCAAAAAAAACTAATTAATGAATATTGAAATCACAAACCCAAACTAACAGAATTATCATTATAAATTATTCAATGTTGCATCATAGTTTAGAATAATGCTGATTAAAACTTTTTCTAGATTTTTTTTCTATTTATTGAAATTAATAACCTAAAAAAAACATATGAATAAGAAAGAAAATACTCTCAAACTTTATAAGCACATTATCCGAATCGGGAATATTATTAAACAAATATAATAATAAAAGATTAACGGGATCATGATAATAAACTCATGCAAACCATGTCTATTGCTTTAACAATACCAAGAATGTTCTGAAAATATCCGAGACTTTTCCAATATCGAAGACGATCCCATTTAACAAAAAAAATAATGTTCTGAAAATAATTTTTATGATTTTTAAATTAACAATATAAAATAAAATTATAAGAATATGAAAGATGATAACTGTAAACTTATAAAATTCATTATCAAAATAGGGGAACAAACCAAATTAGCAATATAAAATAAAATCATAAGAATACGAAAAAAAATAATTGTAAACATAAAATTTATTATCAATATAGGAAACAAACCACATTGTAAAAGCAATGAATAAAACAACTGAAAAAAAGCTAAAAACAAAATCAAGTTTGCAGTAAAATAAAATAAGAAAATCTGAATAACATAACCAAAATAAATATAATCACTAGTATTGTTTCAAATCTTCTCAATTATCTATTAACAACTCAAATGTTAGTTTATTTTAACATGGTAGATAATCATTCAATACAAATTCACAAAAACGTTAAGAACATTCGTTTATTAATATATTACTTGGAACACAGAGCTTTCACTTCCAAAATTTTATCATTATCAAACCATATTTGAATGCACTCAAATGCATTAGAGACACTCTTTTCATGTATTAAAATCAACAAATCGTTAGCATATAAGTGTAATAGGAAAACGTTAATAACTATAGTTAATTAAAAAAATGTAAAATAACATACCTTTATACTCTTTGATTTTAGCAAATGGAATGTCATTATAATTTGGTTATTAAATCCTTTAGAAATCTTTTCTTGAAGAGATTCGACATATTTGCCCTATAAAACACATGGCAATCACACATCTCTACAAAAAAATGTAAAAAAACTAACGAATAATTCTATAATAAATAAAAATTGAATCTTCTATAATTATCAAAAAATTTATGATCGTTTAGAATATTCTTCTGGAAATGGTATAAATCATTTCGAATGATTATAACCAAATAGTATAAATTAGATCTTAAAATTTAATTTTGAAATCTAAAATATTAATTTTTTTTAGATCCAACGAAATCTTCATCATTAATTGAAATATCTAAATAACATAAATATTTTTTCAATTAATTTCGTCAATTAAATACATAATCAATCGTGATCTTATCAATAAATACTTGATAAAAGAAGATAATCTCGCAAAAAAGAAACATATAATTTCGTTTGATTTTTTGCTTGCTATGAAAGCATATGTTTACCATATAAATTGATTTTGTTTATTAAAGAAATTAATATGATAATTAATTGAAGATTGATTTTGTTTATGTTTATTACATAAATTAATACAAATTCAAATCTAATTTTAACTAATAAAGTTTGATTATAGTATTATATTAAATGTGGATTGATTACCACACAAATTGATTTCATTTGAATACAAAACAATATATAGTAGTGTATGAAAATTGAATAGGTTTAATAAGCATGAATTTTTCGTAATAAATTTTACATAATCTAATATGATTTTTTATAATAAAATTTCCGCAATTTATCCATTAATTACCATAAATATATTTTTCAATGACATTCGGCAATTAATACGATAATTAAATGAAGAAATTTATGTTGTTTACGAAAATAATTGTGATAATTTTCCCAAAATACTCTCACTAGTATTGTAAAATATAATGTCACCCTATGTAATATATTCAAAAGGACAATTCTAAAATATTGTTATTCTTTTATTATAATATAGAAGATTTCACAAAGGTTACCATAATAAATAAACTTACGCAATTTATAATTAGTAATTGTAACGCATTTATAATGTAGTCAAATAGGTATGATCATCAATTAATTATACATAGGTGCAGGTTTTGGATTTACGCACACATGGTCATACATGTGTATTTTGATCGCAAGAGTAGAAAGAGCATGGAGAAGAAGAGGAAGAGGCATTCAAACAGTCGTTGCTTGTTCGTTCGAAATATTATCTTATGGACCTTTGTTAATCTATTCCTCTTTTTGTCTCATTACCAACTGAGAAACAACAAACTTACCAAGAGTTTGCCAATCCATTTCTTTGATCTGTGATAAAGACAATTCTTTACCGAAAATGATGGATGCGAGTTCCTTTACATCAATGTATCGGAAGCAATCAAAACGGGCATTACATAATAACATTATGTTATTTTGACCTTAAAACATATATAGACATATAATATTAGAACTTTAAGCCATAAAATTCTGAATGGAGATCTCGTTACGTATCAGCATTTCACTTGGTCTGCTTTGTTACTGTCCTTTGTACTGTTGAGACTCCATCAACGAACTTTGTCCGGAAAAGAACATTGGCGTTGTTGAACATTCCTTCTTTAAGTGAAACCACGATGAACTGTTAAGAAGCAAGCAGCGATGGCTCTTAAGATCAAACCAGGATTTTAAGAAATACAACATAAGAGTAATTAAGTAAGGCTTGAAGATAGAGATTAAGACCTGCGAGTGAGGAAAATGAGCTTTTATCATTCTTCCTATGTTCTGTGTGTGACTGAGATCAAGAGCTGCATCAACCTGGACAAACCAAAAGGGATCATGAGCTATTTATTTCTCTTCTCACTTACTGATTGTTAATATGCAAGATCAGTGGTCCACATCAGATATATAACCAGACCCCTGAAAGTGAACGTACCTCATCTAATATATAGAGAGGAGCAGGCTTGAAGAGAAGCAATGCCAAGATTAGTGATAGTGCAAGAAGAGATCGTTGCCCTCCACTGAGTTCTGATAAAGATTGTTTCCATACTTTTCCAAAGGCAACACACACCTCAAGACCATCAAGGAAACTACCGCCTTCAGGAGGTTCTAGTTTTGCCATTGTACCAGGTAGTAGAGTTGAAAAGATTGATCCGAAATCCCTAAAACACAAGGATTTAACAAAGGTTAGTATCATAAATTCATTCAGAAATGGAGGAAAATGAATCAGATCATGAGCTTCAGAACAGACAATAAAGAAGAAACACAACAAACTCATTGTTGAAGCAAAGAAGGCATCACTCACTGGTTAACTTTAACCCACGTAACTTTCAGGGTTTCTTTTTTCTTCTCATCAAGCTCCTCTATCACTTTCGTTATTTTCGACTTGTCATTCTAGGGAAGAAAACAAGAAAAACTGCATTAGTGAGGGCACACAAAGCTAGTGAATTACATTGTAAAGGCCATGTGCATCCTGTGACTGACCTCGATAGTATTTTTCTTCGAGATCAAAGCGTTGTATTCGTCTTCTGCTTTTTCAAACATCGCCATCACCTTCTTGTTCACTCTTTTTTCCAAACTTTTTGAGGCAAATGAATAACCAGAAAAGGAAAAAGAAGAATGCATGTTATATTGATATTGCGCTCCAAGAATGAGAAGATAATACACGTTGCACAATGATCTATTTTAATCCTCATACACATACCTTGACTGATCTGACTGGAGCTTTTCAAGTTTTTCTTTGGCTACATACGGATCACAAGATTCAAAATCATAATCGGTCCCTCCTTTTCCAAAAAGTTGCTTTTCAGATGCTATCCATGTATGCTTCTCAACAAGTTTGTCTACCTTCACGGAACAATCCTTGTGATCCGTCTCCATACTGACTACCTATAAATAAATTGGAAGAAAAAGTTCTGATGAAAAGTATATTCCTTGACAGGCACAGATTTCAGAAATTGATGTTCTTTGCAGAACTTCTAACCAACAAGAAAAAGTACCTCATTTTCCAATTTCTTTCTCTCAAGCTTCATGTCACTAACTTTCTGCAGACAATTTTCCTGGTCAGTGACAAGACTACTTATCTGTGTATCACACTCCTTCATTTTTGCATGTATCAACTTGAGCTTGGTACGAGACTCATCATGAATCTTCTGTAAGGCATCAACCTGCAGCGGAATCACATTATAACATGACATATTTCTCCATTTTGAACGAATTTCACCAAGAGTAGCAAATCTGCAGTCACCTTGGCGCGCTGCTCATCTACTTCTGAGGTCAGAGTGTTAATTTGGGTATTCAGTGAAAGTAACTGGCTCTCCAAGGACGTCTGTTCTTGAACCATCGCTTCTTCCTCCATCACAAGCTTCTCCTTTTCATTTTCATGACTCTATGAAAGGAAGAAAAATGGACTCAAGACGTTCAATGGCATGTAAGTATTTGAATGAAAGATCTAGAATACCTTTAACTCTTTGGAAGCTGCCTGCATTTGAGCTTTGATGGTCTTAATTTTTTTTTCCAAGCCCTGGAGTCTTCCCTCTCTGTTTTTGTCATGGTCTTTGATGGAATTCTCTAGTGTGGAAACAGCATCAACACAGTTTTTGTAAGCAAGTTCTTTCTCTTCGATATGGGATCTTGCTTCTTCCAGCTCTAATTCCAGTTTTTTAACTGCTTCACCAAGCTATATATATAAAATGTAAACGGGATGGAAAGTATAAATGCATGTGTTCCAAGTACCATGAAAAACGCAACGAAATTGACACTTTAGCTGGAAAGATATATACAGAAGATGGAGATATGAACCTTGTGATGCTCATTCTGTTCAGCCCTTTTCAGAAATAAGGACAATTCATACGTCTTTAGCTCCAACTGTGCATTAATGTCTTTAAATTTCTTTTGAAGAGGCTGAAGTTCGTTGATCTGTGATGTCAAGATAGACCAGCAGTTAAAGCTTAAAATACTGAAAGGAATTTATTATTGTGACAGGAGTCTAAAGAATGCAATCAGAGAGCATAACTACGCTACTGCCTCATTCAGTTTCTTATTATATGCTAAGCACATCTGTCGAGTTCCAAAGTATATCTAGTTCGCGAAATAATAGCATAAGGGATTTACCTGCGCTTCAATGTCGGCCAACCTTTTTTGGTGTCCTTGTAATTTTGATTCGGCTTCTGCCAGATCATGAAGTTGCCTGAGGAGATCACCTCCACCCCTAAGGCAAAGGAATAAATATGAACATTATCCTTGAGTTTCAGGTATTTCTGAACCACAGAAAATATCAAGGAAATGACTCTCACTAAAGATCTAAGCGCCCAAGAAGAAATACATACTTGCGACTCCCACCAGTAAGAAGACCACTTGGCTGGAAAATATCACCTTCAAGTGTGACACATGGAGTCTGAATATCCCGATTAAAAGCAACCTGCAGAAGAAACAGTAAAGGGAACATCAAATAGTAGCAAAGCCAGTGGAAAAAAATGAAGATAGATGTTGAACGTAACCCAAAAAAGTTTTTAATAGATTATCAGATGTGATCCCTCAAGAGTTACTCAAGAATAAGCTTAGAAAATCAAATACATGTACACACAAAATATTCCACGTATAGAGTCAAATTTAAGTTGAAATCATCTAACAATAAAGAAAAGCAGAAGCCACTGCCCATATATAATACTAAATTTTAATGAAAGACTTACTTCCTTTGCTGCATCAATAGTTTTGCAAACAAAAGTGGAGCCAAAAACGTACTCCATGGCATTCTGCAAAAACACCATGATTCACACAACTATAAACTTGAACTTGCAATCAACACTCAAAATTCATGCATGAGACGAAAATTATCAGCTATTGAGGATAATGTGTTCTTCAAAATAAAACAAAAACAGAGGATTATATATCAGATTCTTGCTACCATATGGAGGTGGTTACCTTTAATTCGTCACTATAACCGACTAAAGAGAGTGCCAGTTCTGCATTATCCTTTCCAACCTGAACATATAATAGAAAACTATCAAAGAGAATGAAAACAAAAAGATGAGTTCTAAAAATACCAAACAAAAGATCCATATACCAATCTAGCAGTCGCTTGCTGCACTCTAGGCTGAACAACATAAGATTGGATTTTGTTCAGAGGGATAATTGTTACTCTTCTCCGAAGAGCACCATTTTGAAGGAGCTGTTTACCAGTATCTTCTGAGTCTACAACAACATTATACAACTTCCCACCAGCAGTAACCTGATAGATTGAAGCAAAGTGACTTTAGTGAATTGAAATCCAACAATGTATATTGTGTAATGATAAGATACGTCTACCTCCAACGCTGTCATTGAGGACCTATCTTTTACTTTTATTAGTTTTGCGACCACACCTTTCACCTTAGATCGGTCAAAGTTCCTCACAGGATCTCGGTATGTAAACTGAACATTTGCTAATTGAGCTGATAGACCACGCACTTTATCTTCCAGCCTTTGCACAACTTCTAGTTCGGATCCGCGGTCCTAAAAAAAAAGTTCAGTCAGAGATGTGTACTCTAAGTAGAAATAGACAAATTCAACTAAAGTGACCATGCAAACCTTCTCCAAGGCTTCCATTTGACCCTCTTTATAGGGAATAGATTCAAGTGCCTTTTTTACACGATCCACATCATTTTTCCTAGCACCAAGTTCATTTTCCACCTCAACGGCTTCTTCACGTTTTGACATTAACTGTGACTTTCTCTCCTTTAGTTCCCTTTCGGAATGTCCTATTTTAGTTTTCAGCTGTTGCAACTCTGTTCCCGCTGCTCCAACAGCAATCTTTGCATCCCGTAGTTGATCTTCTAGGCATTTCTCTTCATCACCACTACTCTTGCCCGCTAGTACGCCCTAATAATTACAGTCCAATTAACATTAAAGAAATGAAAACCATGTAACAAGAAAGAACAAATGTTCTTTAGTAATGGTACTACCTGGTGTTCCTTTTCACACTCTTCCAGTGTGGTGGAGAGTTCTTGGACTCTTCGTTTTAGGTCTGCCGCTCCTTCCTCAGACTTCTTCACATTAGCGGCTCTCTCTTTTACGGATTTCTTAAATTCTTCTATATTTTGAATAATCTAGCAACACCAAGTCGGAAGTTAGAGACGTCAAATATAGTCTGAAAGAAAACAATTTAGTCATGTCTCTAACCTTTTCAGCATTCTCTTTTTCACCCAGAAGGGTGTCCTCCTTATTATTAAGTTTAGACGACTCACGTGTCATTTCTTGAGACAGTGAATCCACATTTTCTGAAAGACTCTTTACTTCTTCCCCCATGCTGGCTTCCTTTGCCTGAGTCAGAGCTTTAATTCGCTTCTCAATCTCCTGCATTTCTTCCTGTGTCTTTTCTGTTTCCTCGTCAATATTAGTGAGTTTCGCCTTCACTTCTTCAACTTCATGAACAGCATTGTCTCTGATCTTCTCTGCTTGAACATATTCAAAGGCAATACAGAATCTCCTTAGTCGATCTAGTTCTGCGTTACCGTTAGCCCACTGCATGTACTGTGATTTTTCTTTCCTTAACTTCTCCAAAGCAGGCAATATTTCATGATCGAGGAGCTTATCTATCTCATCAACCTTGGTTTGCTTTTTTTCAAGCGTTTTCAGTGCAGCCTCTTTTTTGTTTTCATACATTCTTGTTCCAGCAGCTTCTTCAAGCATGGATAAGATCTCCGGAGGTTTCATGTTTAGTACTTTGGTGATACGCCCTTGCATGATGAGAAAGTGTGGATTGTTGACATTAAGCTGCACGGAGTGAAATAGATTCTGGACTTGACTGGGTTGTGCTAGCTTCCCATTTATCAAATACTTGTTCCGACCACCAACTACAATCTTTGAAACCAAAAGGATACAAAAGAAAAGATCACAGTGAGCAAATAAAAAGAGCCATTTCACCATAGCTTTGTAGCATTATTTTAAAAGATAAACTCACAAGTCATTAGAATCCATCACGTATTTTGCTAGTTCCATAATGCATACATGTAATCCTAAATAATAATAACAAGACATTCGGCCTAGAGATTCACAATCTCATAAAAGGTCTAAAATTTTGACAAACCATGAATTGGTATCTCGGTGCATCAGTGATTTCCGAGGATAGTGAAAGCTATCTATCTACTTCAAAGCTATTGAAAAGATGAGTAGAACGAACGAGAAACAAGAACCTACTTGTCTAGTCACAGTTATTTCTGGATGTTCTTCGTAGCCGAGAGGGCTCCTGTTTCTCTCGGAATTGTCAAATGTAACCGACACAGTTGCTTTGGTAATCCCAGCTTGTCCTTGCTTATAGACGAGTTCCTGTAGATTAGCAGCTCGAACCTGCTGAAGATTGGTGATACCCAGAACGAAACAGATGGAATCGAGGATGTTGGATTTGCCTGAACCATTCAGACCCGTTATCGCGTTGAAATGCGGATCGAAACCAGATACAATCGTCCTCGTCGCGTAGGATTTGAAACCCTCCAAACATATCTCCTTTATGTGCATCTTGCTTCGTTTTCCCCCAGATTTCCACTCACAGAAAATACGATAAAAAAACCCTACGAAGTAAAAAAGCGAGAAGCGAAGCTAAATCGCGGAACCCAGAGCCGAATTACGAAATTGAAATAAAAAACCGATGGTACATGAAATTGAAACGTTGTAAGAGAAGCGGAGAAGATGTCCGAAGTCAAATTTGTTTTCTTTTTCGTCGGAAAATTATTGGAGTCAATTTCGAATTCTGAAACGAGGACACTGAGATGTGGGAGCAAAAGGAGCGGGAAAATTGAAAAAAGGGCAACAATTCCTAAACCTTCCGGAGCACCAAGGAGGTTCTACTGGTTGGGTAAATTTGTCATTTTAATAAGTGTAGTATCTCATAAATAGTCCCCACCCTAAACCTGATCATAATAACTGGAACTGAAATATCGAACAGAATCGATCCAGGATTTGGTTCAGTTTTAATTTCTAAAAATAACTGTTCAGTTCTAATTTTTAGGTAACTTTGGTTCTCAGTTCGGTTTTGGTTAAAACAAAAGAATCGTTCAGTTCTAATTTTTAGGTAACTTTGGTTCTCTACTTGTTTCGAAAACTGAAAATTGTCAAATAGAAACTGAAACTAGTTAAAATAATTTGGTTACTTTTGGTTACAAGTAATCCTTTTTTTGGTATTTGGTTATTTTTTGAAAAAAGTAATCATTCGAAACTGAACCAATATTATTTTAGGACTAATTCGGTTTCACTTTTTTGGAATCAGAACCAAACCAAATTTTGATAGGTACCCATTGGTTACCACATTCCAGAAACCGAAAGAACCGAAACCGGAACCAAACCAAATTTTTGTTGGTATCCATTGGTTACCATTTTCCAAGAACCGAAAACCAAACAAATTGATCCGAACCTAACCGAGAAACAGAATGCCCAGGGTAGGGCTGGGTTTTCGGCACAAACCGAATAAACCAAACCGAGCTGAACCGATAAATTGATGAACCGAACCCGAATTGATTTGACCCAGCTAACCGATCAACTAGTTTGTCAATTGATTTTGGTTTTCGGCAAATTCGGTTTGGTTTTCGGATTTATTTCGGTTTACATAAACCAAACATTAAACCAACTTTAATAAAAAAAATTTCCCAATCTTTCTGTCATTCTCTCTTTCTCTCTTCTCTCTCTCGACACTCTCTCAGTCTCTCCCGGAGCTCGATTTCTTCGATTCTATTTGTTTTTTTCCTTCGATCTTTCATTTCTTCTCTCGTTCGTTCACTTACAAGCTAGTATCAACTCGTTCAGGTAATTTCTCATCCACCGATTCATTCCTCGACGATTTTTGTAAGAAAATTTTGATTTTGATTTTCGGTTTTCTATTTTAATGTCGATTTTTTGTGAATGGAAATCGAGTTTTATACTTATTCTTCTTATTATGAAGCATCAATTGATTCAATGCATATTTTTTTGTTTCCGATTGATATCTAGGGTTTGGTTTAGGTGATTAGGGTTTTTTAATTTTGGGAGTTTTAATTTATGTTGTTAATCAAAACTTAAACACGCCTAATCTAAGGCTAATTTCATCGTAGTTGTTTGAAATTGTGATTTGTTGGTTTGTTTTAGGGTTTAGCTGATTTGAGTTTTTTTTTTAATTTGGGGGTTTTCATTTCATAGTTAATTGAAGATTGAACACGCCTAATCTAAGGTTAATTATAGTGTAGTTGTTTGCAATTGTGATTTGTTGGTTCGTTTAAGTGTTTATCCGTAAACTTTTTCATAATTAAGAAGGTGATTTTTTTTGAGTTTCATGATTAGAACACTTTTGCTTGTTTACTTAACTTGTTCTGTTTTTGGTTTATTTTACTTGTTATGTTTTAGCTGTGTTTTTACTTTGTTCTATTTGAAATTTTTTTTAGTTCTGTGATTGATGTGTATTTAGCTTCGTTTTAAGCATATATTTTTTGTTTGAGTGTTTGTCTTGCAGATGGATTCATACACAATTAGAGTTGACGGGCCAGAAGGGTCATAGTCATCAGCCGGTTCAAAGAGAACAGAAACCCAAAGGTTAAGTACCGCAACCTTACCACCAAAACCAAAGAAAAAGTATCAAAAAGGGGCAACGGTAAGGCAACATTACATTCAAAAAGACAATGACTCTTCAAAATGTCATTGCAAATATTGTGGAGTAGAAATAGGATGTGATAGCAAAACTGTAGGTACTAGTCCTATGAAAGCTCATATAGGAAGATGCAAGATGTTTAAAGATTTCGAAGATAAAGAGAAACAGAAAATTTTAGGTAGTGATTGCTCTGGGAATATAAAAGTAATTAAGTACGATCCAATTAGTTTTAGAAAATCTATGAATGAGATGGTTGTAGTTAATAAGTTACCTTTTTCGTTTGTGGAATCAGAAGGTTTTAAACGATTATGTATGAATATTCTGCCTATTTACCAACCTTTTTCTAGGACTTGTACAAAAGATATTCAGTTAATGTATCTGCAAGAAAATGCAGCATTAATGGAAATGTTTAAGATAGAAAAACAGAGGATTAGCCTTACCACAGATATTTGGGTATCTTTAATAGCCAGTTACAACTACATGGTAGTCACTGGTCATTGGATAGATAAAAACTGGAAAATGCAGAAGAGGATTCTTAGCTTTAAGGTCATCACAGATCATAGAGGTGAAACAATTGTGGGTCAGCTGGCAGAATTTATTGGGGAATGGGGAATCGAGAAGATCTTCACTGTGACAGTCGACAATGCAACTACTAATACCAAAGGGCTGAGACATTTTAGGGACCATATGAAGTTGTTAAGGGTAGATTCTTTAATTTTAGGTGGAGAGTTCATGCATATTAAATGTTGTGCACATATTCTCAATCTAATAGTTGGAAATGGGTTAAAGAAGAGTTCACCTAGTATTGCTGCGATTAATAATGGGTTAAAATATGTTAGATCATCCTTTGATAGGCTTAAATGATTCCAATTGAGATGTGAGACAAGGAAGGTCTCAAGAGGCAGCTTGCCCTTGGATGTAATTACAAGATGGAACTCAACATATCTAATGTTGAGTTCAGCCCTTAAGGTGGGACCTGCATTTGATGGGATGTCGAAAGATGATATGTTGTATTGTGCTTACTTCTCGAAAGACAATGAGAAGACTAAGTTAAAACGAGTTGGTCCACCGACATCTAAGGATTAGGAAGAAGTGCAAAGATTGGTGAAGTTCCTCAAAATATTTTACAATAGTACTCTTACATTCTCGGCTACACTGTGACCTCCACTCTCTGTTACAATGAAATTGTTAACATTGAGAGGAATTTGATGACAAAGTGTACTAACAGTGATAAGGAAGTTATGAATCAAGCCTTTATAATGAGGGAGAAATTTGAGAAGTATTGAGATGGGCTAATGAATATGAATCCACTAGTTATTCTAGCTAGTGTTTTCGATTCTAGGAATAAAATACAATTTGCTTTTCTGTGTTTTGATCAATTGTATGGTAAGGATACAATAGAGTTTAGGCAGATGTACAATTTAGTTTTAGGTGTTGTAAAGAAACTGTATGAAGAATATAGTTTAAGGTTTACTAGACCATTGGCTCTACAATCAGCTGGTGTTGTAGCTGATTCGGAACAGACTACAGCAATCAATGAGTTGTCTGATGATGACGATGACTATGAGATGATGGATGCAATTTATAGTAAAATGGTTAATTTAAGCAGATCTGAGGATGGTTGTAGTGAGTTAGACATCTATCTATTTGAGAAGAATGAACTGGGAGAGGTAAATAGCCTAGGATTACCATATGATGTTCGTGATTGGTGGAAATGTAATTCATCCAAGTTACATGTGTTGTCTGAGCTGGCCAGAGACGTCTTGACAATCCAAATGTCTTATGTTGCTTCAGAATCTTGTTTTAGTGCAAGTGGACGTGTTTTGGATCCATATAGGAGTAGTTTAACTCCATATATGGTAGAGGTCTTGGTTTGCACACAGTAATGGTTGATATGTGGGTACAAAGATGAAGACAGAGTTGCAAAGCTATCTCAAATGTTTGAAGAAGCTGAGTTTTTTGAGTCTCTTGGTATGTTTTTAATTACCTATATGTTCTTTGTTGCAGCTGAACTCTATGTCTCATTGTCTCTATTTGTTTTGTTGTGTGTAGATGCAAGGAAACAGATGGCAAGCACGCAGGAAAGTCATTCCAATTCCACGCAGCCATCTTCTTAGTGTATGGAGATGAACTGATGAAGTGAGTGAGTGATGATTATGAAGTCAGTCATGAATGTAAATTAGGTAGATTGATTAACTATTCTTTTTGTTAAGTAGATCGATTGATTAATGCTTTTGGTTTATCATTATGTGTTCAGGTACCACTTGTTAAGGCAGTAGAGGAAGAACTGAAGACATGGACTTGTACAACTGCTCTTTATGTTCGATTCTAGTTTATGTGTTTATGGATTTGATATATAATTCGGTTTATCCGGTTTTATTCGGGTTATTCAGGTAATTTTGGTTTTCGGATTTTAGACTTATTCGGGTTATTGTAATGTATATCGATTTTTTAAACCGAATAACTAGGATTTGGTTCAATTTGGAATGTATTAAATTTCATAAAACTGAACCGATTAAACCGAGTACCAAACCAAATCGAACCAAATGTTTAATCGGTTCGATTCGGTAACTTAAAAAATTTCCGAACAAACCGAAAAACCGATTAAACCGAATCGAACAAACCGCTAAAATCGAACAACAATAAATTTCATTGTTTAAAACGTTCCAAAAATGGGAGAAAACATAAAATTTTGGAGAAGAAACTCGAAGAATTTGAGTGTTTGTTAGAAGAATCTAGTTCGGGTAATGGTGACGATATTAATGCATATCAGGTGATCAAATTCCGGTTAATTTTAATGCAAACACTTTTAGTGGCTGAGATATTATCAGCTAAAGATAGTGCAGAAGAAAAGAATCTGAAATTTTGTTGCATGGCCAAGAGGTTAATCGAACTTAAAGATGCTTTCAAGGAATTGACCAGTCTAATCAACGAGTTGGATATGCAGTGTTTAGAAAGTTCTGGTGTTAATGTTGACAATGATGATGAGACTGATTAAGTTTGGTCGTTGGTTTAATTGTTACAAGAAAGATATCAAGATACGTCGTTAAAGAAGATAAAAGGAAAAATTAGTTGCGAAAATAAAAACTGAGAATATCAAGAAAAAGCGCTTTAGGGGTTTGGTTAGTATTGGAATAGTTAATTTTATTGCTGGTTTGGTGAGTTTATATTGTTATGTTTGTGATCAAATATTAAGCGAGGAAACAATTTTTATAACTCCTACATGATTTTGGTAACAAATATTTATTGTTGTAATCGAATTGAACCACTTTTTATGACTATAATAACAGTTACTTGGCAATTTCACCAAAAGATTCTCTTGTCGACGTAATAGTACTTGGCATGTTCTAAGGTCAATTTCATATTTCACTCATCAAATACACGGTTATCTTCAAAATTTATCGAACCGTATTGGTTTGTTACCACGTCAATTTAAATGACCAACAAAATTTTCAAATAAAATTATCACGTAAGTAATGAAAAAAATAGTACTATATAGTATCTAGTAGCATTTAAGTGCTATTAATATGTTTTGGTAAGTTTTGTGAGTTTATTTTGAAATAATAATAAAGGCATAAAAATGGATAACCGGATTTTTTGATAGGAAAATGTCAAATTCAACATTAGCACCGACTTGTTTTTGTTGTTCTTCCTCTTTCCTCTTTTTCAATCTCACCATCATTAAGCTTAGGGTTTAAATTGATGGAACTTGTATGTGTTTTGGTATCGGGGAGTTGATGTAATGGTTCGAAAAGCAAAGTGATCAATGGTGGATGAATTGGAAGCAATGCTAGATGCAGGCCTGACCCTTGGCACAAGTTGGACAAGCACCAGCTTTGGGCATTACAATCCATAAAATATTTTGAGAGCATTAGTTACAGATGTTAATGTTAGTCCAATGGTTAAATATTTTTAAAATTTTGCGGAAAACAATCAAAGACTTTTTTTTTGTCTAACAATTGGATCGATTAAGTTTGATCAATAGCCTATCCCAACCTTTAAAATTCCTATTTAATCTACCAACTTGTACATATGAGAAATCGAACCCTAGATACCATAGTCATTAGTTGAATCATCCTAACCACCAGACTGAGAAGAACTCGGCAACAATCAAAGGTTAGTAGTTCAATTCTCCATGGAGTTTCACTTTTTAGAATTAAAACTTCTTTTTTTGTCAACTTAACTCAATTACGAACAGATTCGAGACCAGGAAGAAGGTACATTATTCACAAAAGTCTGATTCCTAAATAATCCTCTAACACTACGCGCTAGGAAGTCAGCTTTGTGTTTTGCCACAAAACAACTCGCAAAGCCACATTGGAGCCTGGAGAAATCGGTAAGATAAGGCATAAAAGTAGGCCAAGCGGTGGGATCGGTCACCATCTTCATAAGCTCTGAACAATCCACGATGAACTCCACCTCTGAAAAATGCAAGGAATTGAGACAAGTCATACCCCAGAGAAGTGCCTCAAATTCAACATGAAGGGGTGATAAGCTCCGTCTAATACTTTGTACGCCCAAGTTTACACCGTTATCCTCAAAAGGGAAACAATAGCACCCTAAGCCTGTGAAAAGGTCTGAATCCCTCCAGGAGGCATCCACTATACATTTATAGCTAGTAAAAGCCGAGTTAACCGTTAATGATCTAGCAAGCCGCCCTTCCTGGGGAGATGTAATCTCGGAATTGCCGTCAGGTTTATAACTAATTCCTTGCTGAGATAGAAACCACGCCTCCGCTTCGGTTTCTGCGGACAATACTAGTTCCTGAGGGTCATGATCCTTGTTATTAAATACCTTATCATTCCTTGTTTTCCATAGAAACCATAGAACTCAAGGGAAACTTTGAAACTCATCTTTCCTAGGGATCCTCCAAATAAGTGAATAAACAGAGGTGCCCAGGAAATGAGATCATGCTGGTATTTTAGATAATGGCTAGGCTTGCACAGTTGGAGGGCATTCAAATAGGACACGATTTATTGTTTCTTCTTCGGCTCCACATCTATTGCAGCGCTTATCACATTGTATACCCTGCCTTGCTAAGTTCACTTTGATAGCTAAATGTCCTGATACAACTTGCCAGATAAAGTACTTTAGTTTTTGGGGTGCCTTAATTTTCCAAACTTGTGCATGCAGATCTTGTATGTGAGGTTCAAAAGAATCCATCGAATATATCTCAATAACCTTACTTAACAGAATAAATCCTAGTCTTGTTAAAATGCCATCCAAGCCAGTCTGTAGTAGGTCGCCTTGGAATGTGGAGACCAAGAATCAGATTGGCATCCTATGGTGTGAAAATTTTTCTAATCAAGGGTTCTCACCATATCCTCGAATGTGGAACTATCAGTTCCGAAACTCGTAAATCTGGATAAATATTTAGTTGCACCCCTATCACCGGTCTAGGTATACAATCTAGAATCCAAGGATCGATCCACACTCTGATCGTATCCCCATTACCCACTCTCTTGATCAAACCTTTCATCACCAAAGCACAAACAGAAATGATACTTTGTCATCTATAAGAAGGCAAGTAGACACGTCTCTGCTCCAATGGATTAGAGCCTACATAGTAACGTCCTTGAAGAACCCTTGCCAATAAAGAGTCGGAGTGATCAATTAGTCTTCATAGCTGTTTAGACAATAGAGTGGAATTAAAATCTGCTATTGCACGGAAGCCTAAGCCACCAACATTTTTATCCATGCCAAGATTTTTCCATTTAACCCAATGTATACCCCTTGAAGTTCCTGAATTATGCCACAAAAATTTTGCTATAGCAGCTGATATCGTAGAAGTAACCGCCTTTGGAAGACGATATCATGACATAACATATGATGGAATGGCCATCAATATAAATTTAATAAGAATTTCTTTCCCCCCTTTGGAAAGGAATTTTGCCGACCATGAATTGACTGTTGCATCTATCTTTTCTTTTACAAAGGCAAAAACCTTTGTTTCCGCCCCTTCTATCCCTTCTAGTATACCTAAATACGATCTCATACCCCCGAGGTTATGAATTCGTAGAATTGCTTGTATTTCATGTCTTATGCTCTGTTCAACAGCTTTACCAAATTGGATGGAGGACTTAGAGAAATTTATTTGTTGTCATGAGACTTACTCATAATCATGCAGTACATATAGAATAGTGAAATCTTCTTCAACATTAGCCTTACAAAAAAACATGTTATCATCAGCAAATAAAAAATGAGATACTGCCAGACTTGTTCGCCTGACCGAGATACCCGTCATTCGTTTCTGGGATTCCGCCTTTTTTAATTTGGTAATCAGAACCTCCGTGCAAAGGATAAATAAATATGGTGAAAAGGGATCACCTTGTCTTAATCCCCTGTGGGGCACTACACTACCTCTCGGTATTCCATTTATCAAAATAGAATAACGTACTGTAGAAACATAGTGCATGATCCCTTTTACCCATCTTTAATGGAATCCTAGTTTTAATAATAACTTGCTCAAAAAACCTCATTCAATCATGTCATATGTCTTGCTCGTGTCCGTTTTAATAGCCATATAATCTTCTTTCATTGTTTTGTTCGTCTCAATGCATGAAACATCTCATGGGCAATCAAAATATTGTCAGAGATTAAGCGCCCCGAGACAAAAGCTGATTGTGTATCTAATACGAGATGTGGTAAAATCTTCTTCAGTCGCAGACACACCACTCTAGAAATAACTTTATAAACTACATTACATAGACTAATAGGTCTGAATTATGCTTTTTTTTTGGTCTTGTAATCTTCAGAATTAAACAGATGTTCGTAAGATTCAAATCTTTTTCGAATAAGTCTGTCTCAAGAAAATCATTAACTAGATGAAGCAAATCCTCTTTTATAAAATGTCATGATTGTTGGAAGAATATGGCGGTCATACCATCCAGACTAGGTGCTTTCCCAGGATCCATCATGAACACCACTTTCCTCACATCTTCTAGAGTAGCCGTTGATAATAATTGGTTATTAGTAGCTTCTGAAATAATAGGTTCTATACCCTCCAAAGTTGTTTCAAAGTCTGTGGTTCCATTGGTCGTGAATAAGGTAGTGAAGTAATTAACTGCTATCATTTCTATATCATCTTCTTGATTAATCCAGACACCATTGTCATCAAAAAGACCAATGATTTTGTTTTTTGTTCGTCGCTGTTTCGTTTGTGCATGAAAGAACTTCGTGTTTTGGTCTCCTTCTTGTAGCCATTTATTCCAGTTTTTCTACTTCCAATAGGATTCCTCCTCTTTATAGGCCAAGCTTAAGTCATAAGCTACTTGCTGAATTTCTATAATGGGACATGAGTCCAATTTTTTCATGTCCTCTAATATATTTTTTAGAGCTTTTATTTTTGTTTTTCCTGGTAAGACTTGTTTTTTCCGCCATTTAGATATCTCTCTTCGACAATTAGATATTCTAAATGAGATTCGATATCTCTTTAAATTTGCATATCTGGACCAGCCTACTTTTACTGCACTCTTGAACCATGGTTTTCCAATCCATCTTTAATCAAAGTTAAAACCTAGTTTTCTTTTCACCTCATTTTCTAGAATTTCCAGCAGGATTAGTTTATGATATGATCCTATCATCTTTAGATCTTCAGTTTTCGAGTTTGGGAATAACGAGTGCCAATCTTCATTTCTGAAAGCTTTATCTAATTTACATCTTATGATTCATTTTGCCGCACTCCTCGCTAGGACCAAGTATCTCCAATACAAGGGAACTCAATGAATCCACAGTTTTGGAGCATTGTGTTGAAAGGAACAAATTAACTTAGGCTCCGCATTCTTCCACCTTTCTTTTCATGATGACTGAAGATCTCATTAAAATCCCCTACTACAAACCACGGTTCTAAGCGCTGGGACCCATATCGATTTAACCTTTCCCCAACTTGCTCTCTCAAATGATAAACCGGTTCCCCATAAATAAATGAAATAAATGATTTTTTGCCTTTTAACTCAAGAGAAATATCTATAATACGTTTATCCTTATAATTTAGGTTCAAAGTATAGTACTCATGAAATAATAAGGCCAAACCACCACTTACTCATATTGGCTCCACCGTTATCATGTTGTCCATATTAAAATCACTTGTTATTTTCTCCATAAAAGTGTCATTTTTCTTTGTTTCCATTAGAAATAGAAAATCAAACTTTAGTTCTTTGTAGATATCTTTTAAATAGTTTATAGAAATTAGGTTTCCAATACCATGACAATTCCAAGATAAGACTGTTAACATTAAAATAAGTAAAATGAAAATTAAGTGGACGATGCTAAATGTGACGTAGCTCCATCTTCTGAAGTCTTAAGCCCTTTTCCTGCCTTTTTTCCTTTGTCACTCTTCTTCTGAAGAGTCTCCACAGTGTTGACTATGTATTGTTTCTTAGAGTTAACACCTTTTATTCCACTTGTCTGCTTATTGCCCCTTTTGGATACTTTCCATCGATGTGACCGAATTACCATCAGAGCGTTCGTTTTTTGAGATGGGAGAGGTGGTTTGTGAGCCTTATGCTTCCTCTCCACCACTTGCAATATTTCTTGTTTTTCAGTTTCTGTGATTATGCCATATTTCTACAATTTTTCCAAGTCTTCAGCTGATAGCTTCGTTGACTTTTTTGGGTCCTCCTATGTGTGACTATATGATAGTAAATCACAGTTTATAGGATTGTATTCCTCTCCCTCGTCATTTTATCCACACTTCTTGAGCACTTAGTCTTCTTGGAGGATGACTGGGCAGCTGAAATCTCATCCGAGGAGAGTTGTTTCAATGGGGACTTAATTTTGGTCTTCTCGGCATCACCTTCCTCTTAGCGTTTTCACTTTCTAGAGTTTGATAAAGGCTGGTTTCCAGCATCGTCTCCAGCTAAACTAGAGTGTTTCACAACAGGTAATGGAGCTTTATTATCTTTATCTCCTAGTTCCTTTGGGACATACCTCGTTTCCAGCCTTGTATTAGTGATATTTGAGTCGTATTGATCAAATTGACGTACTCGTGCACTTCTATCACCACGGCCTTCTTGATCCACGCGATCGTTGTTTATCAACGCACCCTTGAAACTCTGGTTCCTATAAGATGCTTGTTCATGTCTCTCTTGTCTTTCTGATTCGACAACTCTGTTTTCATGTTTGGCAAGTCTCTTACATCTAGCCACATCATGGTTTATGTAGTTACAATAACTGTATATACCCTGCAGCCTATTGTACTTGATGCGTACCATAGTCTCCTCTTCGTCTGCAAATTCCACAACCGTCTTTAAAACAAGGCCTTCATGACATTAACTTCTACCAAAGTCTTGGATCAGTCAATGTCAATCTTGATAACTCTCCCGAGCTTGTCCCCAATAGCTTGATATATTATTTCAGACGCGAACTCGGCTGGTACGTTCGAAATTATTGCCCAAAGAGTCATCATTGATGGATATTCTTCTAGTGTCCTAGTATCCACATGTCTAGTGTATTCATCCAGCCATCGAAAAGCGGTGGACCCAGCCTCAAGACCTCCTCCATGTCCTTCACCTCCTTGAAGGTGAATTGGAACCGGCCAAAACTCAAATTTGTTCCAAAGACTCGGTTTTCCATTCTCCAAATTTTGTGGGAATCTTTGGATTATCGCTTCTACCTCTTGTTTAGCCGGATTAAGGCATCAACTCAACAACACTTTGGAGCATCGGGCCAATAGGGCAGTGTTATCGAACTTGGGAATCTTGATTCGAGGAATCATTGAAGATGATGTTCCTGGTGTAATCTTCTTCTTGATGTTTAATTGAGCCATCTTTTTACTGTCAACATGATGAGAGAATGCAAATGAGATTATGTGTAAAATATAATCTCAGAATTGGTTCTATAAATATACTTGAAATAGGTCTTATTGATTTATGGGAATCAAAACTCCATTTATTGTAATCTTCCTTGAGCCATTTTTGAAAAATAAAAATCGTAGAAAACAGGAAACTAACATCAATCAATTTTCAAAATCTCTCTTTTACTTGGTAATTGGCTTTCCAGATTAATTATTTTGCCTTTTTATCTACAGATGTAAGATTCTTGTAATGATTGTATAATAAGTGTAACAAAATCTTCAAAGTATCCTCATGAAAAAATGAAAATACGAGTTGAAGGCAAACCAATCTTGATCGTAATTGGAACCTTCCTTTTATGTCGTCAGAAGCTAGAACGTAACTCCAAATTGTTTCTCGAATTGAAGCTATGGCCATCTCTCTTTTGAGTGTTTTAGCACCGAGGAGCAGAAGTACAATGGCTAGTGAGGAAGCCAAGAATACGTTTTGATTAGACTTACCCATCACACATTAATAACAAAATTGTATTGAACATTTTTACATTTTATCAATAATTTTTTTATTAAAATAATTTTGTGTTAGTTTTGAATTTTTTTTTTAATGGGAATTTAAAGTACACAACGTAAATATTAAGACTTAAGTAAGTGATATGAAAATGTTTTGTATAATCTATATAATTTGCATATATTCTATATGATTTGTATGATCTGTATTTTTTATTTACATCCACCATTTAAAACCAGAGATTGGTAACTAAACAAGTGTTTGATTTATAAATGACTGTCTCGAAATTACCAATCAAAACCATGGTATCATTGACCGTACCAAAAGTAAATGGTCTAAGTCTATGAGCTTTGAGCAGAAGTAAAACCATGAAGCTTAGTCTTTGATTAGTGATTACTTTTGTGTCTTGACGACGCAAAGTAATAAGACCGTAAGAGTGAATCCATTAATCTAGTATGCTGCTCACGACCGCAAGGCTTAACCTCTAAAATGTACCCATTTTGTAATAATCGTACATTGTATAATACAAAAGCAATCGTGTTTGACTATCTCACTAAGAAAAGGAAAGTTGTGGCACTGTCATTAAGTGGATCTAAAGTTATTAGGTCCAAACCATGTTCCATAGTTCGTGGGTCAGCACCGAACATTTTTGCACATTCTCCTATTTCTTTACAAAAAGAAAAAAAAACATTTGTTATTTATTTTATTAATTCAGGTATTTATTGCAAAACTTCTTCACTTTTAAGTGTACGAAATTCTTGGTCAAAGGCAAAAAAAAAAGTCTTACTCTCTCAGTTCATTATATTTGATTTTTTATATTTTTCACACCGTTTACAAAATCATTAAATTTTGTATTTTATTTAAATAAAACTTGTTTTCTGTCATATTTTGATGTTTTTAGGTAGATTCACCGGTCCGAGGTAATAACTATCAAGATATTTGATTAATATATAAAATGGACATTTAACACCCTTAGCTTAGGTTAATAACAAACATATTGACACCCTTACTTAAATTGCAATCTCTTACATCCCTCCTATGGGCAAGATAATTCTCGTCAACTCTTGCCAATGTTGAAGATCTAAAATCTACGTTTTGTATTCATAGTATTCATTGTTATATATATATATATATTTTATGAATTGAATTTATATACATTGACTTGAGAACATATGTAAAAAAGTCAACATGCAAGTCTTCGTTCCAAAGTCTACCCATTTTAATTCTTGTACTATTAACTTGCTAAAACTCTTTTGAGTTTGTATAATACACACAATATATCTCTGTTTTTTTTTTGTTTGGTTGCTTTAAAATTTAAATACCTTGTTATTCTTTTACAACTTGTAATAACACATTTATAACCACTTCTGGTTGCAAAACCCTTAGACAATCACAACCTCTCTAACTCTCATTCTCTCTACAATGAGGATTGTTGATCAGAAGATGCAGAAAGAAGAAGAAAAATACCCAATGATCTCAAGGCCCTTGAGATCGATTCTTTTACAGAAGGGTAATTACATCGTATGCTCACTCGTCTATATAGTCGGGTTCTCAATTGGTCTCTTTCTTTGTCTGCAACTAAAAGCCTTTCACATTTCAACGAAGACAACACAACAACAACAATCCTTACGGTCCACTTTACTACACAATCATACAACAGTGATGAAGACCAAACAAGACTTACATCTACAAGTACTTAAACACAACATGAGTGATCAAGAGCTCTTCACCAAGGTCTTGTCCTCATCATCACCACCACCATCATCATCATCATCGTTTGTAAGAAGACATAATAATGATAAGAAGAAGGTTGTGAAAGTGGCTTTCATGTTCTTGACAAGTGGCAGACTCCCATTGGCTGCTTTGTGGGAGAAGTTCTTTGAAGGACATGAAGGTTTCTATTCTATATATGTTCATACTAATCCATCTTTTAATGATTCTTTCCCTGAAACTTCTGTCTTCTATTCAAGAAGAATCCCAAGCCAGGTGATTATTAATAGCTTTAGTTAGTTCAATCCCTCTTTACCTTATATATGATTACTACAACTAATAATGTTCTTAATGAAACAGGCAGTGTATTGGGGAACATCATCAATGGTAGATGCAGAGAGAAGACTATTAGCCAACGCTCTTCTCGACGAATCGAACCAAAGATTTGTTCTCGTGTCCGATTCTTGCATCCCACTCTACAATTTCACAACAATCTACGATTACTTAACCGGCACCAATCTCAGTTTTATTGCCTCATTCGACGACCCGAGAAAATCCTGTAGAGGCCGTTACAACAACAACATGTATCCACTAATCAATATCACACATTGGCGAAAAGGATCACAGTGGTTCGAAGCAACTCGTGAACTTGCTCATCATGTAATTGCAGACACGGTTTATCACAAAGCATTCGGTGAGCATTGTAAACCGCCTTGTTACATGGACGAACATTATATCCCAACTCTAGTTCATATGTTTCATGGAGAGATGAGCTCGAACCGGACTTTGACGTGGGTTGATTGGTCGAAACCCGGTCCACATCCTGGCCGGTTTATCTGGTCTGATGTGACTGATGAGTTTATTAACCGGATCCGGTTTATGGAGGAGTGTGTTTATTATGGCCGTAATGGAGACAATGCTACAATTTCGAAGTGTTTTTTATTTGCAAGGAAATTTACAGCCGAAACTTTAGAGCCTTTGTTAAGAATTGCCCCTTTAGTTCTTGGGTTTGGTCCATAGTAAATATTATGATGATTAAGTGATAATATTTTTAGAACTATTTTCTAGCAAATTAGTTTCAATTTACAAGCTGTTAAAATAAATAATTTTTGATGCTCATAACTGTGTTTCGTGAATAAAATTAAGTTTGGTTACTTTGATTTACTTGCTTTTGATATTGCCCACAACAAAAACATAGCTTTTTTTTTTTATAAAGGGTAATCCGAGCAAATATGGCAAATTCTCGGATATGAAAGTTCGTCGAAGGTTTAAATACCATGTTAATCATCTACATTTGAAAAGATTAAAAACTCTGGCATTGCACTAGTGGAGATCTCGCATCATCCAAACAAATCTAAAACCAGCTAACCTAGAATCATCCACTACAAAAAAGAGGAGTATTAATAACAGTAGAACATAGCATTTTATGTAGTTGTGCAATGGTTACATAAACGATAGTTTTTAATAGCGTTTATAGATTTTCAAACGCTACCATTAAATGTAACGCCTAAATTTTTAAATGTCTACCTTTTTTCCAAGTGTGTTATATTTTCAACTATTTCCGCAAAAGCTTTTAACTGTAACTAAAATAAAAAAGATATTTATCTTTTTTGTCTATAGAGAGTTCATTGAAATAAAATAAAAACACAGAGAAAAGAAAAAAAAGAGCTTTCTAGGGAAGACGATGAGATGAGAACGAGAACGAGAAGAGGATGATAGAAGGGTGAGTGTCTCAAAGACTCTTAATTGGAAAACACATTGACTAAGCTACTCCCCTTGTGACTCAAATACTCTCATACTCTCCTTCCTCTATTTATGTCATTTTTTGCCCTTAAATTTAATAAAACAATACTGAAATTAATTAAAATCCCGATCCATTGGTTTGGTTGCTGAGAATTTAATTGAACCAATCAATAATCAAACCAAACCATCCCAACCCAATCCATCAGGTCCTCTTCTTCTTCCTCGTTTCGTTACTGTACGAAATAGGGGGACAAAAATCCAGCAATGATCTCGGTAACGACCTCGGTAGTAACTGCTGGAGCTTTCGTATTGACGTCGACCTTCAGCTTTCGACGTGAGAACGACGTTCAGGTTCCGACATTCAGGTTCCGGCGTGAGCCACATTGAAGAGGATAGGGAAAAGTTCACTGATTCAAAACAGGAAACAAGAGGAGTGTGAGGTAAAATATTCGTTTTAAAAATTCGATTCTTGTTATGATTCATCTTAAGTTGAATTCAGATTAATGTGGGTTAGTCTCGATTTCAAGATTCGATGTACAAATGTATAACTAGTTAAAATATCAATATTCGATGTACAAATTCAGACATAATGATGAAAACGGTGATTCATATGGATACTAGTGGGTCTTATGTTGAAACTGATGATGGATATCGATGGGATTCAAAGGATGCCAAGTATTTTGCTATAACGATGAAGACATTGTCAATCGAGGATATAACATACTCGGTATTAGAGGAAAAAGTAAGGAAGAAGATTGGTGTGGAAAATGGGGCGATTATAAAGATGAGTTACATCTCGTTGGTAGTTGAAGCGAATAAACAATCATATATTACGGACGATGAGGATGTTGAGAGTTATTTATGTAGCATAAATGTGGGTCATTTGAGAAGTATTTTGCATGTGGAAGTGGAGAAGGTGTGTGAAAAAAATTTAAGAGAGTTAGAAAGTTCATTTGGTATGAATTATTGTGATGGTGAGATGGTTTCAAATGCTAGAGACTACAATGCCATTACTATATACGAATATGAGAATAAGTTGGAGTTTGTAGGCGGTGATAAGAATGAGAATCCGTTAGCAATTGTTGGTGATGCTGAGAATATTGGAGTAGAGGAATTGGTAGAAGTGAATGGCGACATGGAGGGTGATGAATATGAACATGAGCGTAATGAATTTCCATGTGATAGAAAAGAAGAAGAGGAAGAAGAAACTCAATTTGTAGATGATTGGGATGATGGTACCGGCCTGGAATTAGGCCAAGAATTCGGGTCCAAAAAACAAGTGAAAGAGTTGGTGTTTATAGCATCACATAAACGATGTTACGAGTACGACGTATTGAACTCGGATACTTGGCGATACGTTTTAAGATGTGGCCAACGTTAACAAGGTTGTAAGTGGTATTTACGGGTATCACGGCCAAAAGGAAGCGATGGTAGTTGGTCGGTTAAAGTATATCATAAGATGCATTCTTGCTCTCGGGTATCGACGAGCACATCAAATGTTAAAAGGAGAGGAGGATCCGCTGATATGGTTGTTGAGGTTGTGAAAGATGATTATCCTGGTCAATTAGATACTCCATCTGCTAGATCTCTAATAGGTGTTGTGCAAGAAAAGGTCAGAGTGAAAGTTTCGTATAGAACCGCTTTGAGAGGAAAACAAAAAGTTGCGTGTGCTGTGTGTGGAAGTCCAGAGGAAAGTTATACAAGGTTGCCTTCGTATTTGTATGTTTTGGAAAAAACGAATATAGGTACGGTGAGAAAGTTGCATTTGGATGAAGAAAATCGGTTCAAGTATTTATTCATCGCGTTGGGAGCTTGTATCGAGGGGTTTAAGGGATTGAGGAAAGTGCTTTGCGTGGATGCAACTTTTCTTAAGAATGTATATGGCGGTGTTCTTATATTTGCCACTACTCAAGATCCTAATCATCATCATTACCCGATTGCATTTTCTGTACTTGATGGTGAGAAAGATGCTAGCTGGAACTGGTTCTTTAGTATGTTGAAAACTGTCGTGGAGGATGATCTGAATTGGTGTTTATTAGTGACAGAAATCCTAGCCTCATCAAGGCAATTGCCGAAGTGTACCTGAAAGCGCGTCATGGGTATTGTATATTTCACTTATCTCAAAATGTGAGAACAAAGACTTCTAATATCCACAAAGACAGCGTTGCGAAGAGATTCAGGGAGTTGGCTCAGATATATACCGAGGATCAATTTGAACGGGAGTATGAAGAATTTAGGAACATATATCCTAATGTAGCTAAATATTTGGATATTACTGCAAACGTGGACAAATGGGCTCGGTGTTACTTTCCCGGAGTTAGGTACAACATCAGAACAACAAATACTGCGGAGTCATTGAATAGTGTTTTCAAAGAGGCAAGAAAGTATTCTTTGCTAGTCATGATAGATGTGATTATTGAGAAAATAGGAGAGTGGTTTAATGGACATCGTAATGATTACGCTAGAGGAAATATGTGTAATTGATTGGTTCAAGTCGTGGAGAATATATTGCATAGTAGGTGTGAAGAGGCGACTCACTTGGCTGTTAGAGAGTTGAATGTTTTCACGGGTGAGTATAGTGTCGTTGGACGCGATGGGATGTCTTATTTGGTTAGTTTGGAGAACAAAACTTGTGCTTGGAAGTGTTTTGACAAAGACAAGTACCCTTGTGTACATGCGATATCTGCGCTTCGCGTGTACATGTCAAATCCATTGAGGAGAGAGGACAAATATCTATATCAGTTGTGCTCCAAGTATTATCTAATAGAGCAATGGACGTTGGTGTATTCACGGACTGTGTATCCCGTCCCTGATATGTCGCAATGGGTCAGGATTCCGAATGATATTGTATCGAAAGAGGTATTCCCTCCACAATGTGTTAGAAAGATGGGACGACATCAGTTGGTGAGAGTCGTCGAAGAACGAGAAATAAGAGTGTGTCTGGCTTAGACTTAGAAGAGTGTTTTAACTGTACCAATCAAGATTAAAATGTTGTGTTTTGAATTTTGTGTAATGTGTACTTGGACATGATTTTCGTAGTTGTATAATTTGTATTTGACCACATTATATATTTCGTATGAAGTTACATTAGCGTTGGCCATAAACCCAACAAAATGGCTTGTCATTTTCGCATGTATCGAACTCAACTAAAAGGTCCATTTATTTTGCATGAATCATGAAATTCTAAACCCAACTGTATGACGTTGAGTTTCGCATGAATCATGACATTATCATTGGGCCATAAACCCAACTAAATCAAATGGCCCATTATCTCTCCTAATATATTCTTCTTCTTCCCGAAAGAAATGTTTCTCTTTTTCTTCCCAAAAAATCGACCCAATACATTCATCTTCTTCTTCCCGAAAAAATCTCTTAAGGCTTTTGATATCTCCATGATGAGTAGCAACGATCCGACTGGAACTTCAACGGTTATGATTAGTGGTACCAAGAGTGGATGTTCGACGGGATCATCAACGCGGCGTAAGAGTTTTGTCGCCAGAATTCCGAAGAAATGTTCATGTGGAGCAACAATCTCTTGTCTGACTTCGAGATCAGTGAATAACCCAGAACGAAGGTACTTTCGATGTTCATATGATGCTTCATGTAAGGTAATCTTCCGATTTCTGTCTTGGTTATTGATTTGGATCCGTTTTACTTACTGATTTTGGTTTTAAATCGTTATTAGCTAGTTGATGACAGCCATAATTTCAAATGGGTTGACGAGGCTTTGATTGACAAAATAGAAAGCTTAGGTAGTCTAATTAGTGGACTTGACAGAGAGATCTCCTCATTTAAGCGTAACCAAGATCTGGTGCTCGAGAATATGCAGGAAAAAATGGATGACATGATTTTGGCTGCGAAAAAGAACTTGAAAAAAACGTTGATTCCGCTTGTAGCTATAGGTTATATCTTCTTTGTCGTCGTTGTGAAACGGGTGTAGTTCCAAATCATAATCTTTGTAATGGGATTGTACTTTAAATCAAAGTGGACCCAAATATGAATTGTACTCGGATTGTAGTAGAAATGCAAAATCCTTTGGTTTAATTGAAAATGGTCAAAAATTCATTGGTTTACTCGAATCCTTTCACCTGAAATTAATCCGGTTTTGTTGAGATTAAAATTATTAAATAGATAAAGTTCCTTCGGTTTACATAATCAATCTCGGTTCACTTGTTCAATCTTTCGAGTATACTTGAAATCAATCGATAAAATTCCATTGAACATTATCAATTATGATTTCATATTTGTAATACCACTAAATCTCGTCTTATTTGTAATACAACTTAGTGTTAATCAAATAATTTCTACGATTCTATATAAACACATATTATCTTTTGCGAACTTGTTTCATAGGATGTCATTATGAAACCAAATTTGTATATAGTTTCTTAAAACAAAGAAATGAGTGTGTCCAGTCTTCATAAATGTTCTAAAACATCATAATAGCATTGGTTAAACTATTATTCATAAATTTTGACTAGGGTAAACTAAAAGTTTCTTAAAAATGGTCAAAGTATAACTAAGTGTATATATGCATAACTAAAAAACTAGTATAATTCTATACGAAAAATTTGAATATTTTCGGGAAAAATTTGAATATTTTCGCGAAACATTTAAACTCTGCCTCCAAATTCTAAAAGTTTCCTCATCTCCCTCAATTTTTAACCACTCATGGACATAACATATTTCGATTGCCATAAAAATTTTATTCGTTCTCTCTTTCCTCTTTCCGCTTCGTTCTTTCCTCTTTCTGCTTCGTTCTTTCCTCTTTCCGCTTCGTTCTTTCCTCTTTCCGCTTCGTTCTTTTTTTTCTGCTTCGTTCCTCTTTCCGCATCGTTCTTTCCTTTTTCCGCATCGTTCATATATCACTGTCTCCTTTGAATTTTGTTTGTCTTGTAGATGGATTCAGAAGAGTCACAGCCGTCATCCGGTTTAAAACCAAAGTATCAAGAATGCCATTATCTATATTGTGAAGGTAAGATTTGTCTCTAATGGTTATTTGGTTTTCTTGAAAGTATTGTGAGAATTTCAGTTTTGGCTTAAATTTACATTAGAAGAAGATGTGGAATCGGATTCAATTGGAAAAGAGCAAACACTACATCCAGCGGAAGTCCATGAAGGTTTGAAGCTAAACATCAATGAATCAGATTCAATTGGAAAAGAGTAAACACTACATCAAGCGGAAGTCCATGAAGGTTTGAAGCTAAACATCATGAAATCAGATTCAATTGAAGCTGTTGTTATGGATTTAGAAGAGCTTATTGCTCGAATTGAATGGCTCAAAGGCGAATTGATTCCAGGTGTTGTTGACGGTGAGAAAGTAAATTGGAAGTATGAAGATTACCTTCCATCGTCTAAGTAATGTTGTTGGTTTTTGTCGGGTTAAATTGGTTTGATTCAGAAGACTTATTGTTCGGTTTTGTAATATGGAATTCGGTTTTTCGGTAATGTTAATGTGATGGTTACCTCGTTTTTTGTGATGGTTAATTACAAAGTCTTAGGTTTGATATTTTGGGTTGGTTTTTGTCGGGTTAAATTGGTTTGATGAAGACTTATTGGTCGGGTTGTTTGGCTTTCCGGTAATGTTAATTGTGATGGTTTGTTACGTTTTTTTGGTGGTTAATTACAAAGTCTTGAGGTTCACGTTGGTTTATAATATTAATTAATCTAAAGTTATATGGACTCACCAAATCAAAGATCTAAATAAATACTTATCTTCACGATTGCAACATTAGTCAATTACTAAACTAAACAAGTTAATTACCAAAAGTTATAGTCAAGAACCAAAAGTTCTGGTCACTAACCAAGTTAACCATATGTTTCGTTATTCCAAAAGTCAAATTACTAACCAGCCTCCGAACAAAATGACGGTTTCCTAATTTATATACCGTGTTGGTGACCAAATAGGGGATAGGTCAGCTACCAACACGTTTATTTGATTGTCTAGTGATGCGCACATCAAATGGTGGTCTTCGAAGCTCGGCAAATGATTTTTTTCTCTTCTTCTTTGCTTTCTGCTGACTTGCTGCTTTTACTTCTTCCTCACCATCCCGAGCTTCCCATGCATCCTTACCATCTTCTTCTTCCTCATCCTCAACTTCTTGCGCATCTACAACTTCTTGCGCATCTTTACCATCTCCTTCCTCTTCCTCACCATCAACAGCTTCTTGTTCCTCATCATCTCCTTCCTCTTCTTCCTCATCCTTCGCATCTGCATCAATTGGCTCATCCTTAACATCATCATCTACTTCGTCCGCATCACCAACATCTACTCATTTTCCTTTAGCATACTCCTCAACCTTTTTTAATCTACTGCTCATGATGTCGAGCTTATCATAGATTTGCTTGAACCCAGAGACCATCATTTTCTTCTTATCCTCAAAGCCACTTGACAACGGTTGCTCTCTCAGCTTACGACCCATCGAGGACTCACCAACTACCTTGTTCACTGCCTTCTTTGCCTCCTTTTTCCTTGTCTTTATGTCTTCTTCCCTAAGCTTTGAGAAGCATATTCTTTTTTTTCATCCACAACTCGCCTTGTCCAACCATCAACCACTGAATCAATGGCATCATCTTCTTCCCCGATACTAGAAAGCAGATTCTCCTCATCCCAACTTGGTTTTAGACTACTTTCAATCCTCTGTTAAGTTGGCATTTACAAATTAATTCAAGCAATAATACAAAAATATAATACAAAACTAATAATTACACCAATCAAAAGCAATGTTTCCTAACCTTTGTTTTACCAAGAGTTTTGTTGATCTCATTGATGCGAAACCCTCTCATTCTACAGGGTTTGAACTTTGTCTTGCACATTCTGGGTCAGTCACTACGCGCATCTTTAACCTCATCCCGGAAACTTTTCATCAGTCTTGGGATTGCTTCAAACGCAAGAATCTACACCAAAAAGACAACATGACTTTATGAGTACAATAACTACAATTAATACTTTACCACAAAAACAAAAGCATACCTCTAAGGGAACAACAAAACTTGGAAAGTTGAGATTAGGGTTGGCAACACCTTCCCTAAACAGACCAAACATCTTTTTTACCTTCTTCAGATTGTCAAAGAATGAGTATCTGCCCAAGGGAATGACACACAGTCATCAAGGTTACTGACAATCCTCTTTAAGAACTTGTCAATTGCAGTTGCTTGATACCCTCTCTTTCCACTTCCTTTGATTACAGACGTAAGGAAATACAGAACAACCATCCTTAACATATCCCTTGAGTAGCTATGCATTGACATAAACTTCTGCTCAATAGCCTCTTGTGTCACTTTCTCCTTCTTGAAATGTTTCATAACAAATTTGAGATTCGCCATCTCCTCGTAGTTGTTCGGATACTGATGGCACTGCATACCTGATAGCAAGGCATGTTCCCTCAATAAGTACCGGATAGGTACGCCATTGACTACAAACCACAACTCCTTCGTCTTCTCGGTTTGAGCCATGAGGACAAGTAGCATCCACATTCCCATCGACTTGTGAAACACATCCCGTGGCATGTGGAAGAAATGTCGAAACTGTGGATGATCATAGAACCATTGCTTCTCTGGTGGCTCTAGCATTTTTTCCAGGTTTTCCACTGTTTGTGCTATATAGCACCTTGTGGCAATCTTTATTATTTTCGTGTACTCCGTTGTTGGAAGATACATTCTCAACGGTGGGCACACTCCACTATCTTCCTCATCTGATTCCTTAAACAAAATACAATTACTCATAGTCAATATAAGATATACAAAACAAATCAGTTTTAGCTATCCAAATCACATAATCAATAGATAAGAGACAATTTTTCATCAACAAATGTTCTGAAAAGTATAACTAGTTCAGCTATTTAACATTCAAATGTCAAATTCACACCAGACTTTTCTTTGACAAGAAAAATCGAATTAAAAAGAAATAAAATCGATACTTACAGTTTCCTCTTCTGAGATCTCTTCTTCACTCTCATCTACATCGCTCTCTCCATTTTCATTCCCTACTGCTCCTTCTTCAAATGTTCCTTCAGTCTCATTCCCCACATCGCCTTCAGTCTCATCGTTCTCAGCTTCGACTTGGAGAGGAGAGTCGCGAACTAGAGAGTCGCGAACTGGAGAGTCGCGAACTGGAGAGTCGCGAACTGGAGAGTCGCGAACTGGAGAGTCGGGAATTGGAGTGTCGTGTACTAGAGAGTCGGGTTCCGTACGAGGGACTCCACCGATGGAGAATGTAGTAGGACCCATCCAACTTCCCATTCCTCTGTACCGTGCTGCATTCTTTGTCCGAGGCATCGAGATAGGAGTAAGAAGATACGAATAAAACTCAGTGAAACAAACAGAAGGTGAATTAGGAATTTACTGACCACAATTTTACTGGATCTCGGTTATTACTTGAACCCAGAGTTATTCAGGTTTAAATCTACTTAACCAAAGGAAGTCGGATCCTAACCAACAGATCATGGGTAAGGGCGAGTTGAAACGATTGGATCATGTAAATAAGCTGAACTACGAAAGATAACTAAGTAAAACAACCAATTTTCTTTAATTAATCGATTAAATTTTATAAACAAAAATAAGAGACGGTATTTCAGTCAATATTTCTCGAACGAAGAGTGTTAGAGACATTGATCATGATAGAAGTCCATGAACGGATCCAGGGGTATCTTGGTCGCGTGGAGGAAGAAACCCGACGCGTCTCCACCATTCCGGAGGTTTGATTTACTCTCTTATCTTCCAAATTAGAGATTGGCCGTGAGATGGATCTCATCGCAGATCTGAGGATCTCGTGGGTAAGATCTCTGCAGGTGCGAGACTCATGGAGGATATCGTGGAGGGATCCAGAAGGGAAATCATTATGACCACCACCAGAGGTACGAGACTCATGGAGGATACCAGAGGTAAGATTTCTCCTGTCACAGCGACAGAATCAATGGATTCTCTTAGAGATAAGAACGCAGACTATACGTTTCAAGACGTAGAGAGATCGATGGAAGAACATCTTGTTTCTCACTCTGAAGATGTGGATTGCTTTCTGTAGCTTTTGTATCTTATCATCTTCTTCTCGATCTTTGAAGTAGTTTGATCCATTTTTCTTTCAGATTATTCATCTTATTTCTGCAATTCGTTTCTTTCAGATCTGTTGTCTGTTGATCTTAGATCTAGATCTAGGATTCATTTTTTTCTCGTTGGGAATTTTGTTTAAGGCTTGTTTGAATTAGGGTTTGGTTTGGGAATTTGAAGAAGAACGAATGTTTCTAGATTTTCTATGAGCTACTCAATCTTGTTTCGAACATGTATTTGTATTCGACACTCTTTCTCTGTCGTTTATCTCTTTCTAGTCCTCATAGCAAGGTCTCTATCACATATATTAGTGTTTGGTCCCTTTACATTTTCGAGCTTGAAGATATTGCGGGAAAAGCTCCTTCAAAGAAAGATGGCGTAGTTAAGGTGATTAATTGAAACTTCTTATTTATCTTCCTGTAATCATATGGTTGTAGGTTGTGTTTCTGATGTAAAGATATTCGGTTTTTGAAAGGTGCTCTAGATCTTCATACAAAGATGATTAAGCAAATCAAAAGAGTTCCAGGTTAGTTTATATCTTTCTCCTCATTTTTTTACTGCAAGAGGTGAAAGTACATAAACTCCCTCAGGTCTCTCGTAGTTTATAAATGTTTGTGACTTCTTCTTGTTCCTTATATAATGACTATGAGATTCATTAACATAGATTTCAATTTACTAGGTAGAAGAGGAGTCTTTGATGGTGTGATGGAAGGTCTGCATCAGCATTGGAAGCATAGAGAGGTAGCCAAAGTGATCACAATGCAGAAGATTTCACACGATACGCAGCGAAATCACTTGAAGCAGAGAGCAATGGAGTACTAATCTCAATTGAAAAACTTAAAGAAGTTCACACGATACTCATCTTCCATGGCAAGAACTACAAACGCCCTTCATCAAAACTGATGGCACGTAATCTTTTGACGAAAAGAAAGGCGTTACAAAGATCTGTTGCAATGCAGCGAGTCGGCGTAAGTGAAATGAATGGTTTTTTGATTGAGAAAATGTTGTGAACCTCAGACGAATGATCTTTTCTATGTTTTTCTTTTCATTGTTGCAGTCACTGGAAGTTCTTTGCTTACCAGAGAGAGAGAGCAATAGAAGATTTAAAGGAGAGATTGGTAAACCTTCAAGACTCTGCTTCTGAGCTATGTTGATGCGAAAATTGATAGCTGGATTTTTTCAACAAGGCAGATATGTAACGCAGTATATATGTTTCACTCGACTGGATCACATATTCTCACTTACGGTATAATTTTATGAATTTACTCATAATTCAAGTGCCTAATTTTCATGTATATATACCATGTAATTTTCACATTTTCTGAACAGATATAAATCCTGCTAAATGCAATTTCCTTAAGATTTGGCATTACTGTAATTTCGAGATGATATTCTAGGTGTTCCATACTGTATTTTGAAGAAAAATTATACGGTAATTTAAAATTTAACTGTCTGAAAAAATAGAAACATGTTTTGTAGTATATATGTAGTGGAAATAGACAGACTATGAATGAAGTGGTAAGCAACTATTGGTCCCCAACAAGCAAGTTGCAGTTAAACCGAGGCTCGTGACTTCTTTGATTGGGTCTGAAAATTTACTTAACTTTTGCTGTCTAAAAGGTTCTTGTCAAAAAAAAAGTGTTTTTTTTTGGTCATATATTCGCTCGTTGATTTTCTTTATTTTTTATTATTTTGTTTTGTTTCACACTTCGTTGAATCAATAAAAAAATTTATGGACTTGTAAAAAGTGGAGATAACTAATCAATTTATCGATCAAAAAAGAAAAATACTAATCAATTTAAGATTAGCATGATATATACAACAGATTTCACCTGTAACCATATTCTTAAACCCTTTATGATCAACTCACTAACATTGTACAAGGTAAATCAAGATATTTTTGAATCAGCATAGTGTAATATAAATTTTTTCACATAATTTACATGAAAAAGACTAGTTATTTTCTTGTCTAAAATATGGATAATACTATAACGATACCTAACCTAATTCTGCAATCAGAAATAAAAAGATTTAAAATGGACATTATTAAACTAATTACATATTCTTACAATTCAGAATGTCTAAGTTAGACTATTTGGTATTTATCTAAGATTTAAGTTCCGACAAAACCAACTCCGGAAATGATAAATGCAATAGCTTGCATGTAGAGATAAATATATAACAATGTATTCCCAAAGGCAAAGTCATAGGAGGCACAACACAATATGTATATCCCCACCATTATCTCCTTTGAGTTTAATCTGCAACAACACAAACTAAATCTGTCACTATAAATTAATTGATTATAATTTAATGATTATGGCTTAATTAGATATAATTATACCTTTGAAGAACACCATTTCTAGGTTTTCTAACTTGAGGAAGTAACTTAGTCTCAAGAGCATCTCCTAATTTCTCAGTAACGACCCATTCATTAACTCTTCCACCTTCAAGTAAACCAATGAAAGTGCCTTTGGTTCGGTGCATAGCCATTACATTCTCAAACAACACCCAAAATATCACAAGGTAGAATGATCTTGGTGTTGCAATGGCATTGAAGAGAGTGATCACTAGAGGAACATATATAGTTGACCAAGCCGGAATGTTGACTTCAGAAAAGAATACACTTGTAGGAAGAATGATGCAATAGAAGAAGAATGTGAAGACATGAACTATGACCTTCCTTAAAAGGAAGAAGCTGTAGATCACATACAATTTCTTCCAAATTGTCACTCTCTGTTCACCAAATTCACAATTTAAATTTGTTACCTAAACCATTTAAATAAACTTCATTAAATAAAGTAGGCATCGGTAAGGACAGGAAATCTAATCTGTATATATGGGGTTTGGTCATTTTTACTAATTGTCAAATAGTTTTGAGTTAGAAGATATAACGCACATGTGTACCTCGAAAAATGGAATAAGTAAAGTGAAGAGAATGATAGTACAAGCTTTATGTTATGTCAGATTGGTAGAGAATAAGACCTTATTGCGAATAATTTCCATAGTCATTTTTCTGAAGAGATTAGCTGGACCGCATGACCATCGATGTTGTTGGAATCTAAAGGCTTTGAATTGGCTTGGTAGTTCACTTTTCACCTACAACCAAGACTCGGGCTGCGTTATACGAGGTAGGCTTTACTATTAATTTTTATATATTTATAGTGGAATTAATAGAAATTGGAATTACCGCAACGTCGTTGACGAAGACAAATTTCCAGCCGTGAAGACCAACCCGAATTGCTAAGTCCATGTCTTCTACGGTTGTCCGATCTTTCCATCCTCCTGCTTCTTCCAATGCCGCCATTCTCCATACACCCGCTGTTCCTGAATTTTATACTCCATTTCTTTTATTTTGGTTTAAAACTTATATATTAGAGTAGCATACATTTTTTCGACAAACTTTTTTCGACAAAAGTCATGATTATACAAACTTTTTACCTCACAAATAAAAAAAAATATATATAACAAAAAGAGATGATGACAGGGTCATGAAATTCAGACCACATGATAAAATATAATATAAAAAGATAAGTAAAGAGAAGATGAATGTACCATTGAAACCAAAGAAGGCATGTCTAGTGGATCCAGACTCTTGCTCTGCCATGAAATGGTAGTTGAGAGACATCTCCTGCATCCTAGTCATTAAGCATTTGTTTGCATTCACTGCACCAGTTTTATATATCAACACTTTCATGTAAACATATTATTTTTTCTAACTCAAAATCGATTGACAATAGTGTAAGTATCCGTACCGAATCTCCATCGAGCTTGAACAAGAGCGAGTTCTGAATTGTGAATAAGGAAAGGAATAGTACGATGAAGGTAATCAGGCTCTGGCTGAAAATCAGCATCGAAGATTGCAATGTAATTACATTGTTTGATATAGTTGTGTCTCATTCCTTGTCTTAGAGCTCCTGCTTTATAACCATTTCTATTGTCTCTCCTTTCACATTTTATGTTTATACCTTTACTTGCCCATTTCCCACACTCCAAGCTCACCATTTCCTGCAGTTATATTTTTGTTTTTTAATACAATTATTTAATAGTAATAATGGTGTTTTCTTTTTCTTATTAAAATGTAAAATAACATATTATAATAAATAGCATGCGTTTAGAATAATGATTACAAATACCATAATGGTGGGATCAGTGGAGTCATCTAAAACTTGAACTATTAGTCGATCCAATGGCCATATGAGTCTACAAGCAGCTCCTATGGATAATTGAAACACCTGTTGATTTATAAAATTACACAAAAGTTTTCTTAACATATTTCAATCATCATCATTGAAGAAATTGATCAATTCATAATTATAAAATACCTCTCGTTCATTGTACATTGGGATTTGGACAAGAACTAATGGATAGTTTTTATCACCAAGCTCCAAGTCGAATTCTTTCATTGCTTCCCATTTGTAGATCTTCTCTGGTTTGCGTTTGAATAACTTGACGTAGATTACAACAATGTTCATATATACACTTTCTATGAAAATTAACACTGAAATGACCATACATAGAGCCACTAAATACTTGAACATTGGAACTATAATTAGACTTTTTATCTCTTTCCACCATAAAGCTTCCATGCTTATGTACACCATTACATTCTTCAAGCTTTTCGAAAGTAGTTGCTGCATCGTCATCACTCTCTCAAAAGAAAAACAAAATATAAACTATAAATGGGAGAGAGACAGAGAGAAAGAGAGATATAGAAAGATAGAATTTTGCAGGAAGACCAGAGGGTTAATAAATGGTTTTTCTTTTTAAATTTTTATATATTGTGTCAATAAGTGTCTGACTTTAGATAGTTTCTCATCTGTTATTGGTGAATTAAGTGATTTATCTTCCAGTTACAATGATTTTTTGTATTTATTTACCTACGGGTCCTGCTTCACATGTACGTACCTCCTCCTTTTTTTTTTTTTAACATTGGGCCATAACTAGTCGGCCCATTAGTCAAATTCATACATAATGTAGACGGTGAAACTCGATCCCTGATTTATGCAAATGTGCATGTCTTAGTGGACTTACCGCATGTCACTAGACTAAAGGCCACTTGCTACATACCTCCTCTTTTTAACTTTTAGTTTCTTACTTATGTCTTTTTTATGGATGGACAATGAGCTTGTGAACTAGTAGTAGAGGACGAGACCAAGATTTAAAAAATTTTGTAGGTTTAATTCCGTTTTAAAGCTAAGTTATATTTTTTTTGTTACTTTTATACGTATATGAGTCTTGCTTTCAACTCATTTGAAAACACAGAAAGAGATTTATCCGTGGGTTACACCTCCTCCTAAAAATTAGTCTGGGACTTACATAGATTTGGGATAACTCTTTTTTTTATGGATTGAAAATAACCACGACACTCTTTAAATATATAGTATATATAATTAAGGGATTAGTTTACAATTTTTTTTATCACCATGTGGTCTCTAGCTAAATTAGAGGTAAACCAACTAGACCACTTGTTTCTAATTGAATTCGTTTACAAATTTACATAAACAATTCGAAATAAAGCAAACTAATGTCTCCTTTGAAGAAATCTTTGTTACATTTAAAGCGTATGAATGGAGCCAACAATATTAATAAGTGTTTAAAAATCAATCTCCTAGTTAAATAATGACAACTATAATCTCGAAACAATCAATGTGAACTAAGAAACAACCTCTGTAAATAGCAATACTATATACTTGTACTATAGTACTATATTGAGAACAGCAACAATTAATGATGTATGTCTCTGAAATTAATGATCCCTTGTTTCGTAGGAAAAGAGTCATATTTTCAAACAGAAACATGTTTTTAAATATCTGATGAGAAATTCACAACCGGAGTAATTAAACCAATACGATGGATTTATTGCTTATAGAAGAACAATCCTTTCCTAATTTAATGGAATCAACTTATCTTTACTTTCTGTTTTGCTTGTAAATTATCACACCTCTAAAGCTCAGTGGACTGACTGATATCAGATATTGTCTTCCAATAGTGTATTTTTTTTTTTTTTTTACTTTTCAAAATTTCAAATCTATTGATTAACAAAAGAATTTATGTATAAGAATGGACCGGATTAAAAACCCGCAAAAATAATAAAGAAATTAATCCTATCTAATCTCGAACCATCTTCGGAATGTTGTCTTCCAATAGTGGATTGCATTGAATCATCTAGCTTCTTCTTGTTGCAACTAATTCTTTTGGTACGTTAACTCATAATTAGTACTACAATCAAAGTAATGATATATAAAAACAGCAAAACAAAAAGAGCACAAAGCTCTATGTACCACATTTACTGGCAGTCAAACTCAAAGATGAGGGTATTTCATTGTTATTTACATAACTGTCCAATGATAGTAAAAGAAAACAAAAAAAAGTACAATAAGATTGACGATAAATGAAAATGAAAATAAAAGTAAGGGAATAAATAATAAAAGGAATATTGAAAGGAACTGGAAGAAGCTTGTCTACTCTACTTTGAGAATTAGATTCATTATCATGAATCTATCTTATGTGTATTATATAAGTCTCTTTGAAATATGTCCCTTTACCATTTATTGCACCGATTTCATTTCAACCACCACAAATTCCACATAGTATGCACGTTATCGGTAATTGTTTTTGTTGCTCAGAAAAATAATTTTTTTTTATAATACTAAAATTAAATTATCGTGTTTTATATTTATATTTGCTTTTAGTGCTCTAAAAATCTAATTTTCTATTTATAAAATGTTTTTGGTTGTGAAAAACCAAAAGCTAAATTTATGAGGTTTATAAAAATAAATTCATACAACCAAAAAATTTATAGCAAAAAATTCAAAACTACCATCTTTATTAATCAGCCGCTCAGCCGCAAGTAATGTTATTTATTTTTTTTCTTTCATTATATTAGTACTATTATAATCATAGTGCAGATTGTCATACCAAAAATGAAAAACATGAAGTGTATCATTATCTCCCATATATGTTGAAGGCTTCGTATTAGTTCTTTCTCTACAAAATTCTCATGCCGACAGTAATTTTTTTGTTTTTGTTTTTGTTTTTGTGAATTAAATATAAATAAAGGTCAGATCTGGTATTGAAAAAATGTACCACTTGACATTTGTCTCATTCAAAATAAATCAAGTAGCACAAAAACAATTGAACATGAATCGAATACTTAATGTGAGGTTCACACGCTTTATTTACTTACGGCTTAGAAGAGACCTACCACTTCCTGGTTAGAGCAGCTACTGTGTTTGCTTCCAGACATATTAAGGCCCATTAATACCTTAATGGGCTATTGGGCCTTTTATGAAACGTAAAGCTCAGAATATATTTTTTCAGCAATAAATGGTTTCCCGTTCTCTAAGCATATGGAAAAAATGAGTTGACATAAGAAAAGTAAGACAAACTTTAAGAAGAAGCAATTGTGTGTCTCCTCAGGCCAATCTATCTTTTATCATTTTGCCTCTTCACACACTTATCATTTCACTTAGAGCCGTTACGAATATTTCAAAACCTCTTTATATATAATAATAATACGTTACACGCCAAAACAAATATTATTATATATTTTACCTTCATGTGGTAAGTTTGTCTTATTCAAAAAAAGATTCACTTGATCCAATGAATTTTTTCATTTTTAAAATTACTGTAACTCGAACATTTGTTCTCTTATGCTCATATGACAATTTAAAACTATAAGATCTCATCGACATTTTAAAAAAAGAAAAGAAGATAAAAGGTTTTATTGTTCAGGAATAGAAACCAGGACTGGTCGCCAAGGTTTTCTCAAAATCCTTAACCGAAATGATTGAACCGAACCGGGATAACTGAATCGTCGACCCGTTAATTCTCTCCCGTCACCGTTAGAAGTAACGGAGCTAACGCTTACCGGCGACATCTCACGTCTCTCCTCCTCCATCTCCTTCCTACCGTTACAAGGCGGCGACGGTGATGAGAGCAAGAGCTCTTTCAATTTACGCCTTCCACGGTGGTTTCCTCTCTTCTTTTTCACGGAATTTCCATCCGATTCCTCAAGAATCTCACGGAGGTTCCGTCTGCGACTGTCGGAGGAGCTCTTGTCGAACAACATCCGCAGGGTTTTGCGTCGTCGGAGATTAAATACAGGGCTCTTCGTTGGACTCATCGCAGGATTCCCGGCGGCGGATTTCTCCAAGCTGCGATTTGCGGCGAAGTGCTTCAACTTTTGCAGGCCGGAAAGTGACATCATCATAGCCAACACTGGATTTAGACGATCGCAAATTTGTCGTCAAATCGCACACTTTTAATTCCCTTTATTTTTATTTTTCCTGTAACGTTTATAGAAGATGCGATAAGTTAGCAACCTTAGTATATGGTAAACCTTATACAGTAGTAACTCACCAAATTACAATATAAAAAGTTTTGATTTCTTTTATTGTATTCCGTTTGCAATAAGTTATTATAGTTAAGCCAGTTTCAAAAAAAGAAAAAAAAGTTATTATAGTAGTTGCTACTTGCTAGTTGACTGACTTTAGTTGTTTATTGATTATGGTTTCGGTCTAGTACTGTTTGAAAACACCTGACTCGTGTATATAAAGCCAGGATTATAAATCAGACCGGACTTAAACCGCCTTTTGATTACCATTTAATTTTAAGATTGTAAAACGCTTTAGCCCTGGCATATCGGGACTCCCGTTCTGTCCCGTTCTCATCTCGTAATTTTTGTACTTTTTGGAAATAAGAAATTCTAATTTCCCGTTTTGGTCCAAAAATAATATTCAAACGTTAAAATATATTAGATTCAAATACTAGATATGTTTCAAATAATTAAGATCAAACCCATAACAATATTTGACTTAAATTTTTACAACTTTACAATGAATACAAACTATTTAATATGAAAATACTAATATTTTTGGTAAAAAGTGGTAATGTTGGTCATTTAATTACAAAATTTAACACTATAATTTTGTATTTTTTGTGTATTAAACATTGGTATGTCTTTTATACATTATTATTTTCGTTATATTGATTATATAATTTATAATAATATTCTTAATTTTTGAATTACTCGTATTTTTTAAATTATTTTTCCGTACATGCAAATTTTCCGATTTAGTAAGACTTTGAGAATAGTTCGTGAAAGAAATTTTTGGTCTCAAAATTTCTGTACCGTTTCCGGTTTCCAAAATTCATTCTGTTATTGATAAGAATTATTTAGAAAGTAAATATAATTTTTTGAACTTACCGTTCTTGTCTCGTATCCATAATTTTTAGTCCCGTTTTCCGTTTTGTCCAGGCTAAAACGCCTTACCAATACCACGCTCTAAATTTGTCATTTTAGCCTAACCACGCGTGCTAGGTCCACTCAAAAATTCTACGGACAATAATCGAGCGATTTTGACCAATCCTTGTTTTCATTAATAGTATATATGTAGTTTTATTTTATATGCCACATTTTATATTCATATCATATGCTTCACAATACTTGAGAATAAAACTGCAAGAGATTATTTATAGACTGACAGATCACAAAGGGGAAAGGAGCTAATACAAAATTTCCCTAGCTGTAGCTATTTTTTTTTAAGTTCATAATTTTTTTTAATGAATGTAATTTCCCTCTTTTTCCTAAGTAAGACAAAATAAGCTATAAGAGAGAATAAAATATGGGCAAGCCAGATAGCAAAGAAAATGATTTTATTTCTGTGTGTATTTAAGAATATATGCAGTAGATATATATTAAATGAACAAAAACCTGGTTTACATTATGGTCTAGTGATTTGGTGGCTGTGTCTCATCTTGATTCTTGGCTTTAGTCCTTAGCATCTCAGTGAAGTTGCCTCTCATGATACGTCTGAATCTGGTGTCTTCAGTCGCTGCAGCCACCGGCTTTGGTGACTCAGGTCCCTGAACTGTCGGTGATGACGGTGCAACTGCAGTGGTTTCGGTCGCTTCTTTCTTCCCCAGCAAGCCACCTTCTCCAAACAAGCTTGTGACAGATGATGCAATCCCCAAGTGAGCACCCATTGCTTTACTGATTGCTTCAAACGTCCCACCTGATCTCTCCTTCATTATGATCTCTAACGCTTCCTTGTGAGCTGGATCAAGCGCATCTAGATCTTTCACTAGGTTTTGAATCGCTGGAAGGAGGTAGTCTCGGACACTTGTTTGAGACAGATCTTCAGAAACATGTTTCAAACATAAAAGAGTTAAACCTTGGAACATTGAAACACGTATAGAGAGGAAGAAGATTGATTTTGCTACTCTTACCAGTTGCATCGAGTGCCCGAATGGCTTCACAGTAAGCGTTAGCTCTTTCTCGGCGACGGATTATGTCTGTTGAAGAGCTTGGACTTCCAGAAAGTTGTAAGATCTTGGACAAAAGATAATCTCGAAGCCGTTCTGTTGTGTGTGGAATAGCAACTATGAGCGCACGAATGACTGCGATTATAGCCTCATGAGAACCATCTTCAAGAAAAGCATCCATCTGGACGAGGATTTTGTCAACAATCTGCATCACATACAATTACAGTAAAACCTCTTTAAATTAATACTCGATTCATTAATAACCTCTATAAGATAATATAATTTTATAGTCCCAAATTGAATTTTTGGTTCAATTAGTATATCGATAAATTTAATAACCTCTATAAATTGATAAAATATTATATTTTTAGTGTAATCCCGACGTTATTAATATATAGAGGTTTTACTGTAGTTGGAGCATCAAAGAAACGATCTTCAGGTTAGCCGAGGATTTATCATGCATTATTACCATGTCGACTTTGAAATTCTGTGCTACAGATCCAAATGCATCTATGCTTGCGTACTTCACATTCAGGTTCTGGTCCGAGCCAAGAGTGATCAAGGCTGGTAAAACATTGGCAGAAGCAACTTTTGCGTCGATATATGGAACCTGTTGCGCAAGTATATAACAAAACTTCTTTAAAAATAGTTGGGAAAAATGTGAAAGTGCGAGAGTTATCGAGAAGCTTACGATGGTCTTCAACAACTTGGCAGCGTTGATTTTGAGTTCTGCAGAGGAGTCAACAACCATTTCCCACAAAATGCCGAATATCATGTTATGGTGTTCCTCAAATGTACTGTAATGTTTGCGAAGTACATTGATAAGAAGAAGGAGCTCCACGAAACCATAATAGACAGCAAGAGCTAAAGAAAACGCACCATAGGAAGCGAACTGCATCCAAAACCTCGTTATTGTGCCTCGATGACTGACTTTCTTTTGTTTTGCTCTCAACTAAGAGTTGTCGTAAGAAGATAGTTAATTCTTTGCATTTACGTGGTGCACCAAGAACTCCTGCCAAAAGAAGCGGTAGAATACAAAGAGTGGCAAGTCTATCGGCTACAGCAGTCCTTGGTTTCAGGCCTAAAGAAAGGAAAAAAGAATCTATGTCAGATCCTGTGTTAGTAATTATCTCTGAGTCTCTAAATACCCAGCAATCATGTAACCTTTTATCCTTGGATGGACTGCAGAAGGTAAGTATCGAAGATCAGCCTCATCATCTCCAGCGGCCACCAAGAATACAGGCAACTCAATGTGGGTTAAGTAGGAACTTCCAAAACGGTCAGATACAGCCAATAGAAACTGCATCCATAATCCAGACCTTTGTTAATAAGTTAATATTATTACTGCTAAGATCGACAGCAAATCAGATAAAAGGTGCACCACAATCCAGACCTTTGTTATCCGATTTCTCAAATGATCTTCCTTCTGGGGCAACATGCATGCCAGTTGTAACAAGTTAGCAAAGCAATCCACATGCATCCATTCGAACATAGGCCACTCAGAACGTCCCCTGTTCGAGATTTCCCGTTAGATAAGACGTTCTAATAAGAAAGATGTCAGTAACTAGAAGAACTTTTTGTGGTCAAAATTTGTTGAGGGGGTGAAGAAGCTTACTCAGCATAGGTCTCAAGTAAGGAAACAGAGAATTCAGATTCCCCTGACTTTGAGATAGAAGTAAAAGGACATGTTTCCATAGCCTTCTGGTGTATATCTGGAAGCAACTCCATAAGCATTCTTAGTAGAACATCAATGTTCCATCTCTCCCGTTCACCTATGACTCGTAGATGCGACTCCAGTGACCCTTCAACTCCAGAAAGGGGAGGGCAGTGCTGCAAATGAAATTGACTTCAAAAGAGCTACTCCAAACAACCACTCTCAGTTGCAATCTCAATATGGACAATGTATTGTGTCTATACCTGAGCAGAGCTCAATGTGTGAGAGAGAAGAACCCTCAAGATATGATCCAGCCTGTTACCCCACTTTATCACTGCAGGAAGTAGTTCTTTTAATGTGGTTTCAACTACCAGGCCAGATGGATCACATATCAGCTGGAACATCATCTCCTCGACCTAACAAACAAGCAGACAGCTGTGTTGTAGCATTTTAGTTTTATTAATATTAACCTAACTTATATTCTATTGTCTCCTGTCGATGTAGAGACACCCCTTATCCTATATATATACTGTAATCAGCCTATTTAGTAACGCTGACCTTGAAATATTTGTCTGTGTTCGGAAATAGTGGAAGCAGCAACGCCAAATTATGAGCAGCAGCCTCTCGAACAACTGTGGCAGAATCTTCTATAAGTTGTTGAACGATAGACAAAATAAGGGAGTCGCGTATTTCAGGGCGGACGTATTCTGCAAGCTCCCCACAAGATTGAGCAACTAGCAGCCTGCGTTCTTCATAATTATGATTGATCTGAAATAGATACAACCCGCATGTAACCACTCATCAATAAAATAACAAAAAAGTGTTTAAATCAGAGGCAGGTAACGTGTAAAACCAAGAGTAGCATTCACCTGTTCCCAGCACTGCGGAAGCAGTTCTGTTTCTGTTCTCATTTCCCCAACATTCTTCGATAGGCTAACACATGCCTGAGGTAAATAGTGAAACGCCTCAAGCTCAAAACCTTACCAGTCTTAGTATATAATGAAACTTCTAAAATAAAAAAGTAGCCTACATCCATAATAATTCGTCTCTGCTGTTCATCTGGACGTTTGATCAGGTTGAACAGTGTATGGGTCAAGGAGTCTCTTGTATTGCTAACTGGATGCCGCTCAATTGCACACATCATCAGAGGAAGGAGTTCCTATACATCAAAGCAACAGGTCATTCATATTACATACACCATACTGAATGGTACGATTGAAAACAAGAACTCAAACCTCTCGATGGTTTATCAGAACATAAGGAACAATCTTTGGCAAAGCATCTGCGAGTACTTGAATCGTTCCTAAACCCTGTAAAGGAATGGAGAAAAGAATATTCAAAAGATCCAAGCTACAATTTGTTGACATGAAATCAGCATTAGCATAGTTTACAGAAAGCAGACAGCTCTATTGGCCGCTAACAATTTTCCTGACGACAAGACAGACGCACTTCAAAAGTATTCCAGATCAGGAAGGTGAAATATTAGAGCATTCATAAGAGAAAGCACTCCAAAGCATGAAACTTTACCATTTCCTCAGACGCAGCTTCACCATTTCCATTTTCCGATTTTAAATTAGAACCACGAACAATTTCAGGTTCCTCTTTCAAGATACTTCCAAAGTCTCTGGGTGAGAGTTTACCGTTTAAGACACTCTTACAGTTCTCCAAAGCAGTATTCAAGGTTACATTGCTAGCCTCTACTGCTACCTCTCTTTGATCAGCAATCATATATTTAGCCTCTTCCACCACCAGAGCACCTTCTGTTTGTATGTGCCTTTTCTCAGCAGATATAGAACTTTCAGAAATAAACTCGCCATCCTTTTCCACTGTTGGTTTCTCAACTTCCTCTGGCACAGATCTTATCAGTTCCCCAACAGTTTCCACGGATTGTGATTGTACATGATCACCTTCATTAGCTGACACATATTGACCAATACGAGACCCTTCAATATGCATCTTAAGAGAGGTGATCTCAGCTCTACACTCATTGAGATTCCTCCTCTGGTGCTCTGAAGATTGCTTCAAACTTTGCACCTGAAAACTATCAGTGTCATTTACGTATATACATTTTCAGATATGAGTATGCCTGTTTCTACAAAAAAAAACTGATTACCTGCTTTTCTTTGTCACGAAGATCCTTCTGAAGTGATTCAGTAGACTTGCTAAAAGCACTGATTTGTTCTTCGAACATTGCTTTGCTCTTCAGTAGTTGTTCCATTTCTTTGTTTAACCTTTCAATCTCCTTTTTCAGTGAATCATTTTCCTGAAGCATGGCTATTTTCTCCTGCATCCAAGAAATTGTGAACAATGTGATATTCAATTTGGAGATTTTAATTCTCACAGACGCTGTAACTGCAACTTAATAGGCTAAATTCTCAATTGCAAAAATTTACACGCAAAGCATGATCCCATTCTACATATTCACCCCATAATCGGAATAGTATCAAGTTTACAGAAAATAGCGACAAGAAAAGTGCGGAGCAAAATATGAACATACAAAAGAAGCTTTCAGAAAATAACCTCAGCTGCCTCAGAAGTTGATGAAAGGTACTGATAATAATAATAGCGCAACGCATCAGGCACGCGTGCTGGACTGTCCTCCCAAATGTCCAAGTTCTGGTCTGTCACCTGAAAAATTACAAATCAGACATAATACCTACAGAGTTGTTACAAATACAAAAACGACACATACAATAACACTTATGCCTTTTCCTTCTGGAGTTGGAGATTATTTAGACCTGAAATTTATCTTTGGTCCATCGACTGAACCAAGGGAATAGAAAACTTAACCCGAAACCTAACAAATATATAAACTCTAATTCATACACAAGATAGTTATTTAATAGGCTTTGAGAGAACGTATACAAAGCCAAAAGCTATTTTACCAAAAAAAAGGTCGTTGATTTCTTTTCTTTTTGAGGTTTTGACATGTACAAAAAACAATGTTCAAAACGGATACAAAAAACAATGTTCATAACAGATAGAAGTCTTCGACATAACGAGGCCACAAAATAGGCAGAAACAATTTATGGCAAGGTGTGTTGTAATAAGCAAGAAAAATGACAAACATCTAGACATGAAATTGAGATACCTCCTCATAAAATGTCATTGCTGTAAGCCTGTAACCTGCTAGAAGAAGATATTCTTTCACTGCACAGTTTAAGTCTCGACGTTCATTGTTCTTCAAAGGCCCTATATCAGTGAAGGAAAAATCTTTCTTTTTCCTTTGAATTTCTGGCCTGTTATCTCCAGACTCATCTGAGTCCAACTCTGAAAAACAGCGAGCAGTATTAGGACATAATTTGGTGATATACCATGCTGGCAATATGAGATTAATGAAGGAAAAGAAACTAGCACATACTATACAAATGATGCTTGCGTAGAGTATATCTATGCGGAAAGTATCTTTCCGGAGAAAAGTGAGAGAAGAGGAGATGGCTAATTCACGGGAACAGAAACTGAAAAATAGACTAGCAACTACTTACTGCACAGAAAACTTTTAGATTCATTCAACTGTCTGCACATGAGACTAAGCTTTGGATCAAGCCAAGTACACTCCCTAACTGGTTAAGACTATGACTCTAATATTCTAATTACCAACTTCGTGGCACAAAGCACGAACTGAGTGTTTATGCATGCACGTTTAGCTAAGAAGAATATTGACTAAGAGAAGAAAGAGTAAAATAGATATTTCTGTAACAAAATACCTTCTAACTTATCAATTGAATGATCAGAATTCTTCTGTCCTTCAGTTTTTAATCTTGTAATATCCTCCTGAGCTAGACGGAATTCATATTCACTGATAGCTAGCTTCTCAGCTAACGCTTCTTTCTCATCCAACAAACTTTGAGGATCCGCAACTGCATTGCAAGAGTAACAATTACTAGCTACCAACCATGCTGTCTAAGAAAACCTGAAGCTAAACCAATGAAACTATGTGATCAAAAACCTCAGAATGCTACACAAGATACGACATGGGTTGTTCTTAGTCATATCATTACCCCATTTAACAAGCTGAATAGTCACCATTCAAGAAACCTTAATTATGAATGTCTTTCAAACAATGACTATGGAGAAGAATAACAAATTGCATGCAGAACAAATACATTACGCCGCTATTCTTCTCAATTATTTTGTTAACTCTTGTGCGTTACAGAACTTTCAAAACATGTCCATGATCCAATATTCCAATCTTTACACATTCAACTGTTATCTCTCTTAAATAAGAACCAAATACCAGAGCTACGTTCTTCACATTATTCAACAGATACTTAGAAGGATCTATTAAAACTTAAGCACCCCAATTATACTGACATAGCTGTGAGGCGGATATGTAGAATTCAACAGTGAGTATGCAATACAAACACAAGAGTAATAATGGCGAACCTCGAATTGAATTATACCGAGAAATCTGATCAGGAGGAAAACGGGAAGGATCGGAGAAAAATTCCTTAAGACGTATTGCTTGGGCATCGCGGCCATCGTCGAGGAGCTCATGAAGAAGCTCAAATGCCGTCAAGAGGTAGTTCTCCTCCATAAGGAAGTTCACAAAAAAGTTGCACAACGACGATCGCTCCGCGTCCATATTTTGTTTCTTCTTATTTCACGGGAACCCTAAAACCCAATCCGAGGAAGTCCCTCTTTTGTTACAATATCACTCTGCATTCCGAAAGAGAACTCAAACTTTCTCTGTCGATTCGATCCGATGCGCGATCGATTTCGATTCACCAGATCGTGTCGGTGTTCTCGCCGAGGAATCTCTCCGGAACTAGGGAGTGACGGTAGGAATCACGTACGACAACGTAATGGTACATCGCATGGAATAGTTAAACCAGAGATGGCGATTTGTGTTAATTTGAGCTATTAGGACGCGTGGACGGTTCAGATTTAACTGCAACTTCGACGTTTATACGTGCTTGCCCTTGAAGATTTCGTGAAGCTCGAGAAAGTCAACATTTCCGTTGCTTATTCTAGCCTAAATAAGATATTTGTACTAATAATTTTGAGAGCTAGCAAAATCACGATGACATGCAATGTTACTTTAACCTAATTTGGATAACAATGTGGTTTAGATATCGGCATTTTGGGTTTCAGTTCGGGTTTATTCGGGTTTAAATTTTCGGATCTAAATTAATTAGATATATATTAAAACTCAAACATATTTCGGTTCGTTTCAATTCGAGTAGTTTCGAATTCGGGTCGGTTCGGGTCTAGATATAAGAAACCAAAAATTACATGAAATTTTCGGGTTATTTTTCAGGTTTCGAGTATTTAGACTTGAATACCTAAAATAGACTGAACAGACAAAATTACCCGAAACTGGATCCGAACCCACCTGCTTACCCGAAAACTTATAAGTCAAAAAAATTATCGTTCTTATAAACATCTTTTAACACTCGGAAATGAAACATGAAATAAAACTTTCAAAACATAGTTCCAAACATTTATAAAACTAATTCCAAGTTAAGAAGTTTAAAATTTCAATAACAAGCACCTTAATCCAAATAAACAACATCAAATAGTTCGAGACAATCCAAATAACCAAAACATAAAACAAGGTTGTACATAAAGGCTAAGACATGTCTTGATTGGTTCCTAATTCTTAAGAAACAAAAATAAACAAAACAAATAGGTTACGATAGCTAAAGAAGTGTTAGATAATTTGGTTTACGAATCAGAAAATTTATATTTCCATAATAATGAAATTTATGTGGATTTGCTGGATCTGCAACATCACGTCTCACAGTCCTTATACTTAATCAAAACAAGTAAAAAGGTTAGCTAACTTAAAAAATTTAAATTGAAGGCAAATCTAGTCTATAAAGTAACTTTCTGCAAATTGTTTTGAAGTTTAATATTTGCTAGTAACTATGATATAATCTCTTTTCTCATTCATAAGAATCTCACACTTGAGCCATTGTTTTGTGCACATCAAAATTTCAAGTGTGTAATGTGTAAGACAACTCTTATATGGATCAAGAATACGACCACTTTGGAGCACATATAACACTGAATCGTAAAGATTTTTGACAACTACACTTTCTTTACCATACAACTGATCGAAGCAAAGTTGAGCAAACTGCATCTTATTTCTAGGATAAAAAACACTAGCAATGATTAACATTCTATTTCTAGGATCAAAACTGCATCTTATTTCTAGGATCAAAAACACTAGCAATGATTAACATTCTCAGCATATAACTTATGAGAATTCAACTTAGATGATGTAGACACAACCAATGTCGAGTGATAAAAATGATTAGGAATTGTACTAACTTATCTATAGCTTCCCAATATCTTTTTGTTGGTGGTCCAATTCTCTTATTGCCCTCTTTGTCCACCTCAAGGAAATAATTCTCGTAGAGTTTATCCTCTATATGCATCCTCTCAAAGGATGATTTGATTTTTGTGCTCCGGTTAGCATCAAGTAGGTTGAATTCTACCGTTTTTTGCAATCTACTGATAAGTTGCCTCGACTAACATGTTTCCAACCTCAGTCTTACTCTAATGATTGTAATCTTGAAGTGGCCACCCTCACATATGGCACATCGTTGTGGATTGCCACCACACACTTGTCTTTTCACGTAAATCATCTCTCACAACAAGATTAATAATATGAGTTGCACATCTAATATGTACAAACTCACCTCATAGAACCAAAGCTTCATCTCCTAGCCCTTTAACTCTGTAAATCTCGTAAATGCATTAGTGTTGGTTGTTGCATTGTCCACAATGATTGTAAAAACCTTCTTTATTCCTCAATCTTCCAAACACTAAAGCAAAACATACGATATTGATGTCCTTGTATGTTTTCCACGTTCTTGAAACCGATAATCAATTTCCAGTTACTATCTATGAAATGAGTTGTGATGGCCAGGTAGCTTGAAAGAGTTGTAGGAGTTGTTCATATATCAGTAGTTAGAGAAACTATTTGCTTTGTATGCCTAAATATACTCCTCATAATTGATTCCTTTCGAGTGATATATATCTTGTAGACATCTCTTATAGTTGTCCTTCTTGAATGTGGTGTGTACATATTTACTTTTCTGCAAAACTGTCTCTAAGCCAAACATTCAACAAAAAACAAAGGCAACTCTGCTAGGACCATAAACTCATTTGTTGCTTCTCTATATACTTCTTCAGAAACTCTTGATAACTGCATATTGCCTTCAGGTGTTATTGCTTGCTGCTTGGATCCACTTTTCTCCCAAATTTGATATTGCTTGTAGGATTAAGGTGCTTCTTCAAGCTGGAAGTACCTGAGGATGTAGCTAGACCAAGCAAAAAATTTGCCACAATAATGACACTTGCATTTATCATTATTGTCGGTGGTTCTTGTGAAATGCTCTCAAACTCCTGACCTCGTTTTTTTATTATTGCAAACAAACTGGCTGCACTTGCACCAGAATTATTTTTCCTTTTGCTTCTACTTCCCATCTAAGTGTTACCATCAACTTTTTGTTCTTCATTTGGTCTCAATTGCTCTTGCTCGTTCAGATTAGGTGATGATAATCACTCTATAAAGTTCAATATACTAATTAGAAATCATCAACCTCAAATAAAAAATAAGAAGCTTCAAACATAAAAAAAATAAAAATAAAAGAAAGATAGAAACAAACAAACAACACCAAAAGAAAAGAAATTCTATCGGCCATAGAATACATACATGATGAAGTAATCACTAACTGCTACTAAAACCAATGAACCACACTTTCTTGATAATGTTAAGCTTTAAAACAACTCTAAATGTAATAAATAAGTGAACTAAAAAGGTTTGGTTAAACATGAATCAAGACAACAATATTTTAATGCCATCAAAACCATAAGATTCATCCACCAAATTAATGATCAATAATTTTCTAAAAAACTAACAATCTAATAAAGCAATAATCATCAACAAGAACTGAAACAGGTTTTATAACTTTTAAAACCAACAATCTAATGCATATAATGGAATAGAACTTTTAAAATCATCAAACTGTAATTGTAAAGACGAAAGAAATCATATAAAGCTTTAATACTCAAGATAATATACTAATACAACTTTGATACTCACGATAATGGAAGAAATAATATAAAACTTTTAATCTAAAAATCTACTAATATAACTTTTAATCTACACACGATACTCACATAAAAAGTAAAGAAAAAGTGTGAGTGGAGAGTAAAACTTTGAATATAACATTCTAATACAGATCAATCCATTAAAACTCTAAAATTCAGACTTTGAGTATAGCTATGAATATAAAACTCTAAAACAAAATATATTGATTACAACTATAAAACAGAGTCTGAATATATGTTTTACCTAATCGTATAATTTCTATATTGAGTAAATGTCTTTACATGAAGAAATACCGAAGATGATGAACCTCATATAGCGAATAAGTGTACACCTAGAATGACGATCAAAGACCTAAACCGGCGAGAATGAATCCCATATCTCCCGGAAATGGCGAAGTCAAAACCGTAACAAGGCTGACTACTTTAACACCTGGATAAGACCTATGAAAAGAAAAAACCTCGAACTAGTCTTGGATGTACGAACAAGGAACGAATATAACCTCTACATGAAAGAAACTGAACTAAACAAAGCACATAACCCGAACGAACCGGAGAGAAAACGAAATCAAAACCATTTTCTCAATTAATCTAGAACCTGACTAGAACCTAACTAGAACTCAAACTGAGATAAACCAGAAAACTAAACCAAATTAAAACCCCAAACCGGCGAAACTAAACCCTAGCGTAACAAAAACCAGATCTAGTAAAAGAGAATCATAGAGATGGAGTCCAAAGCCATAATATCTCACTGGCGACGTCTTTGCCGGCAATAACCCGGACCACCAAACATCACCGGAGCTCCAAACAGACAGATGTTACCTTCAGACGAAATGAGGATCTCGATCTCACTCATGGAGGCCCACCCAACACTTACTCGAAACGCCGCCGTTATGGAAACAATGAAAGATCGCCAGATCAAGGACGGTTGCCGACGAACGCAAACAACTCCGTACAAAACTCGCTGAAACCCTAACTCGAGTCAAACTTCTGAACCACCGCCTACGTCTCACTGGCCAACAAAGCTAAAGCAAAAGGGACGTCACATATCGGTGCTGCCAGAGCCACCAACCATTGTTCACTGGAACACAAAACGATAACTTGACTGCAAGAGACTATTTGTGAAAATATCGCCTAGGAGAGAGAAGGGTCGTATGGAACTATAAATTCAAACTTTAAACAACTTTTTTGTACAAATAAAAATTAATTTAGAAGAAGGTGACTCAATTAATTTACCTCTAATCTAACTTAGCACCACGTGGTCGAATTGATAAATTTTTTCTTGAGAAAACCCAATAGCTACCAAAACTGGTGGAGGAATAAAATTTACTATTTGACATAAAATAAATTGAATAATTGGTGAAAAAATTAATTGGAGAAAGTTGCTAACGTGGTATAGATGTTTATGTGGCGCTTTTATAGAAAACTTTAGAAAAGCTTACGTGTATAGTTTAGGAAGTCATAATTAGTTACTTTTATTATATATAGATTCTCTGAGATAGTTTCTATAAAGTCCAATGAAAAGATGTGATACTTGCAAATAAGTCTACCATCAAATAAAAAATAAATTTGTTATCAGATATCCAATAAGTTTGTCCTTTAGTCAAAATAACTCATATGTTGTCTTATTTGGCATAAAATAAGTTTACCATAAAATAAAATTAAGTATGTCACTAAGTTAAAAATAAGTTGACCATGGAATGACAAATATGCCTTTTTTGGCACAAAATAAGTTTGTCGTCATATTACAATTAGTCTGCTATTAAACATTAAATGAATCTGCAATTGAATCAAATATAAATCTATCGTCGAGTGCCAAATATACTCTATTTAACAAAAATAAGTCTATTGTTAAATAATAATAAGTGTAGCACAAACCATTAATTAAATATACTTTGACTAATAAATAAACCTACCATCAAACATATGAAAACATTTAAAACCTAAAAACAATCTACCATTACACGCATAAATCTACCATCAAGTGAACATAACTATACCATCAAGTGATATATAGTCTACAGTCAACAATAAATACGTCACAAGTAAATCTACCATCATATAGAAATAAATTCTATCTTCTAATAAAAAATAAGTCTACCCTCAAATATAAAAGTAGATTATTATTCAATGTTCAAAATGTCTAAAACCAAACAACGTAAAATTTACCATCAAGCACAAATAAAATCTATTGTCAAACTTCAAATAAATTTACCACAACGTTAATTTAAGGAGAATTTCATCAAAAAAATGAGCACTTAGGAAAAAAAGACTATATGCAGATAATGAAGAACCATAAGACCGAATTACCTGAGATGTTTGTGCTCACAAGAAATTGTGGAGCCACCCATTAATAGTAAACTACCCAAAAGGTCTGCAAAATTATGAGAAATACCCATACATTTTTTCCTTCTCCCGCCTACCCAGAAATTTTGAGGAGAAAGATTAAAATGACTGACTTTTTTGACAATAGCATCGTGAAGGATATTTATGGGTCAGCAAAACCAATGACAAACACTCGGTCAGGAGAAGAAATAAATTGTACGAAGAAGGTTAAAGTGAAGGAAGAAAAGCGATAAAAGGGAAGAGATTTGGAAAGAAATAATCGGATCAAGTAAAAGGTACATTGTCTAACCGAGAAACAAGGTTTCAAACTTTGAGTCGAGGCGTGAGTTAAAATAGGTGAAAACGATTTTGAGATCTGGGATTTATTTGGGTAATGGTAAGGAAAGAAAAGGGTTTGGCCACAAGACATGGACAAGGAAAGAGGTTCACGATTGTGAGGCATAGGCGGTGACAAATAAGAGAAAATATGGTCGCGAAATAGGGTAAAAAGAAGATGAAATTTTTCTGTCATTGTACTGCATATAAATGACAATGCATGACATAGACGTGTAAATTAAACTTAAAGACATGGACATAATCTAAAGCTCCTCCTTCATGTCTCCAATAACATTGTTCTTGTCCATTTGAATGACATTGTTAATGTTGTTGTCAATGTCTATGTGTCATTACATTGAATATGTCCATATTCTGTTACATAGCAAAATCATTGTTGTACTCCATATTGACTACTGTCCATGTCCATATACTACAATGTCTTTACAATGATAAATATGTCATTTCCACTCATAAGATTAGTCCATGTCCACTTATATGACATTGTCATTGCCCATGTCGTGTAATATAAAAATACCATTATATTGTGTACTTATATGACATTGTTACTGGTATTGTCCATGTCCATGGGTCATTAAAAAAATTAGTCCATGTCATGTTCATATCCTATTACATATCAACATTGTTCTTGTCCATTTGAATGACCTAGACTATTGTCCATGTCCATATACAATATTGTCTTTCAATGATAAATATGTCATTTGACTCACCATATTTGTCCATGTCCACGTATATGCCATAGTCATTGTCCATGTCGGTTTATATTAAAATGGCATTCTTCTTGTATAAGACAATGACATTGTTCCTGACATTGTTCATGTCCATGTGTCATTACAAAAAATATGTTCATATCCTAGTAATAGCAATAACATTTTTCTAGTCCACTTAAATGTCATTGACTATTGTCCATGTCCATATATTACATAGTCTTCGAAAAAATAAATATGACATTTCCACTCTTAAGATTGGTCCATGTTAATTTATATGCCAATGTCATTAACCATATATATGTCATGTTACAAAGAATTTGTGCATGTAGGGATATATATCAAACTCATTACTCTCGTATACTTATATGACATTGTTACTTTCATTCTCTATGTCCATGTATCATTGTCACTAACATAGTTCTTGTCCACTCGAATACCAATATCATACTCGGACATGAGATAAATCTGTCTATATCAATATAATGAATACTTATTACAAAGAAGATGTTGTCCATGTCCGGATCAAGATATTGACATTCAATAAGCTGTCATGACATTAGGGGAATAAAGTTTTTCATTTGTCGATGGAAATAAATATATACTAAGAGACTTTTTCGATTGAGTACAACAAAGAAAAAAAAAGCATATAGAGAGAGAAAAAGAAGGTCGGAGGTGTGGAGACAAAAAACGGGCAGGGGTAAAAAAGTCTATTTGCATGAGAGAAAAATATAAGGGAGGGTAGAAGATAAGAGAAAAAGTTGAAGACGGTATTTCTAATGAATACGTTTGAAAAGTAGGTATAAATGACAATTTTCTCTATTTTAAATAAAATTTTGAGATCATTTATTTATTCTAGTAATTAAATAAAACTTTGATATTATTTTAGTTATTCACCCATAAATAAAAATCATATCTCAATGTATTTTCGGAACAAAAATGATTTTTGAAAGAAAAACACATTATGGAGTATAAGTGTGGTTTTGACAAAAAATAGTACAAAAAATATATGATTAGTGAAATAATCTAAGCCGTGCAATTTTTCATATGAATAATTATTTTTAGTGTAAATTATATTAAAATATAGATATAAGTTTTTCTTTTGGTTAAAAATATATAAGATTATTATAATTAGATATTAATTGATAAAAGGAAAATTCGTGTGAGATATTTCTTTTGGGAAAAGTGTATATTCTTTTGTCAACCCATATATTTAATCGAGAAAAGAAACCCACTCATGTGAGACAATGTTTGGCAAAGTAGTGTTTTTTTTTCAAACAATTGATTTTATTACCTTAATTGTTTAGGATACATCAACATAACATAGAAGATACAAATCATATACCAAATGTACATAAATGATAGATCAAATGCATTCCAGTAGAGTAATTCAGACACATTATAGCTCTTGGATAAGGGTTAGAACTGCATTCTTGTTTCTGAGAAAAGTCTTGAAACATTCCTACTTATGTCGCCATTAAAGGTAGTTAAATACGCCAAGTAGCTGACCGATATCAAAGTTCAAATATAGTTTTGAAACTCTTCTCTATACCAGAGAAGATTGGTAAAGTAACTCTCCATAAAGGAGGATACACTTAGGTATGAAATTATCCTAAGCTAAACATTGGGCTTAAAATCATGAAATTCTTATACTTATTTCTCTAAAGCTCACATAATTGGGTTTGTCCTTAGAAGCTCAAATCATAATAAACAAAAAAATATAAGGTTCAAAATCACACCTTAATGATTAATTGGCCCATCAAAATTGGTCCACAAAAAGGCACATTAAAAATGGGTCTGTGTGGAGACAGAGGGTAGAAATTCTAGCTCAGAGAAGAACGCCGTCATATTGGTTGAAGAAATCAATAGAGAAGAGCATCTGACCACGCACCTCCACTTCATAGAGACATAGCCATGGTGGTTCGAAGTGATGCTCTGCAAAGACTCCTAGAAGAGTTGGTCTTCCTGCTAAAGACTACGGCCGAAGAGCCACCCAAACAATTGAATAGAGGAGGCAAAGAAATAACAGAAGAATTAAGGGACAACAACAACCTCAGATCTGATGGAGGGAGATGGAAGTGCAGACGTTGAAGGTTTATTCGTCCTCGAAAGAAAGAGTTTGAAACAATATCTTTACCAGTCATGGCTTCCATCGGATGAGGGGACCAGAGGGGAAAACAATACAGAGAAAAACATAGAGTGAGAATACACATAAACAGACAGAGGAAAACTAGAGAAAAGGGCATTAAAGAGAGAGATTAGCTAAAGACTTTGGCGCCGGCAGAAAAGGGCACCGGCGGCGGCAAAGAAAGAAAGTATTAGAATTTTTACGATGCTTGGGGTTAGGAAGAAACTGAAGCGTTTTTTTCCACATGCTCTCGATTGGAAAAATATATAAATATTTATTTTTTGCACCAGAGTTTAACTTTATGAGGTGTATTGAAACATGAATTTTAAATGATTTATGTTAAAGTGTTAAATCATGTGGTAGTCAAACATAAATTTCCAAAAATCGGTCTAGTGTTATTGAATTAATAATTTTAAAAAGTACAATCAATTTCAATATTATTGAATTTCTTTTTTAAGGAAAAATGGCTAATTTCGCTATGAACTTGTTTGCTTTTAATTTTTCACGTGTTGTTAGTGAACTGTTTAAGTTTGTTGACGTGGACACCACCACCTGAATAACACATAGATTTACTTACTGACAAAGATGACACATTTCATGCCACGTTGACAAAAATAACTTTAAAAAATATTTTTAAACCAATATTTGCAGTACAATGATTAAAAATCAATTATATTAAATTTTAAGTAAACATATATTTTTCCAACATAAATGTTGAAAAAAACAATGTTTAGACTTTTTCAATTTCAATATTAATTATGACCCATAATTAAGGCTCATTACAAAGTCGATTACACATTGATCCAAATTGAGCTAACAAGGCTCATGAACATTAAATGTGTATTACACGTGTAGATCCTAAGCGAGTGAGGTGGCAACCAAGGCCACGAAAGTCCCACGTGTTGACTGCAGCTTCAGTCCACCATGCAAGCCGCCGACAAAGCAATGAGGATGCACCGTTGGAAAATGATGGTAGTCTTCTTGTCTACCCATATCGGTTGTGGATTTAAAACATCTTCCGATAAGTAACACCTCAGAGAAACTGCGGAATCTGATTAGATCTAAAGTCGATTCGATGATCTCCACCTCTAAGCTTAAACACTTTATGCTCCTCAGAAATTTGGTGAAAGTGACGGAGATTGACATCTCAAGATATGAAAATCTCTGAGAAGCCATGGTCAGTCAATAACTCTATCTCTTGTGATAGAAGAAATCGATAAAGAAGGATCTAAAGCGCATCACCTGCAAAAAGAGGCCAAAAACCTGAAAGGATTAAAGAAAAAAAAACATAAACAAAACCGGTAAATCCTGAAAAGAAACCAAACAATTCCGAAAAGTTACCGGAAGAAACCAGCCAATTGTAGCACTTCTAAAATGTTCTCGACGATTTCTCTTTGAAAAATTTGAAAGAGAAAAGAGGAGAACGTCGACTCTTCATTGGAAAACTGGATAGAATACGCCCTCTCAAGAAGTGGGGAGAGAATCCTAAACAATGTTTAGTTTTATAAATATATGTTTATTTAAAGTTTAGAAATAATAATTTTTAATCATTGTATTGCAAATATTTGTTTAAAAAATTAACCCTTAATTTTTTTTAAAAAGTTATTTGTTAACAAATGTGAAAAAAAAAATCAATTTAGAAACTTTAGGTAGCTACAATTAGAGTTACCTGTGAGGTTTTGAAAGTGAGTGCATCATTTTGTACCATGCGTTAACACACCGCATAGCTGACACTTGTTTTGATAGCCTTGTTATTTACATTGCTCCGATTTTTTAGGATTCGGATTATGTTGTTGTTGCTAGTTGTAATTGGCATTGTTCTTCTTGTAGGAGGAGCGATGTTGATTACATGATGAAGAAGAATTCTTGTACGATGCAGCATTCACCGTGATTGGTATAGAGAGGACACGTAGCAACTTGAAGGCGAAACTGATGATTGATGAGCTTCTCGTGGAGCTTAGTAAAAGTACTAGGAGGTTAATTGCCTTCAACTTGATAGACAATTGTTTTATACTCATCCGGTAAGCCCTCCAGAATGAATTCAATTTGATCTTCTAGGCCGAGTGGTTTCTCCAACAATGCAAGTTGATCAAAATGAGTTCTGAGACCTTGAAAGTATTCATCAATGGAGCGAATTCCCTTTTTCCATTGCTTTATTTACTGTCGGAGTTTCTTGAGATATCCCCAAAAAGACAAGGCGTACGCGGTGGTTAATGTATCCCAAATCTCAACTGAGGTGTTAGTGGTGGATAGCAGCGGTTGAATGGAGTTGGAGATAGCACCGAGTCGGACACTATGGATGAGTTTATATTGTCTTTCTTAGAGAAGATAAGTCGGGTTGGAAGTAACACTCTTTGCAATCGTGAGTGTTGGTGGTGGTGGTGGTGGTGAAGCAGTAGGACCATCGATATAGCCAGCCAATACGTAGTCAATTGACCATAAAAAAGTAAAATTTATGTAACAGTTATACGTTAAAATTTCATAATCAACTTAACTTTTCAACAAATCACGAATTACCTAAAGAGACCAATATTTTAATTGTAACATAAAGTCTAGATGAAAATCAAGTTTTGGTATGTAGTAACTTGAGTATTAAAATCAATTAAGATAAATGTTTTGAAAAAAATTGTTTCCAAAATATATATGTTCTCTATTTTGATTCAATCTTTCTTATTTTGCTCTCTTTTGTTTTATTTTTCTTTTTTTTATTTACCAACATAATAAATGGGGTTAAATTGTTGTTTTTTCTTAATAAGTGTCAAAATCCTAAAACATTCGTTAGAGTATTACTCAATGATGTAATGTGATATAGGATTTAAATGGTAACAGCTGAATTTGGTTGAATGTGAAATTTGGCATAATTTTTTTTTATTTTTTCTGCGGAATTTAGCAGAATTAGCTAAAATAAAATGGAATAGAGATTTAAATTTAATTTTGTTTAAAGTAATTGTATTTGTGACAGATAAACTGGCCTTTTATAGGGGAGTTATATATATCAAAAAAAATTCATAAATGTAAAGAGAAAAACGAATAAATAACATATAGATTAAGATTGAAGAAATCTCCATAGAGTGTATTTACAACTAATCACAGATGTAAATAATGAATGCGAAGACAGATCACACCAACTCAAGTCAACTCTTCTTGTATATATATACACCTCCTTCGTAACGCACAAGAGAGAAAGAGAGAGAGAGCGTCAATGGCTTTGATTCTGACAACGCCGGCGATGAAACAGAAGCTGAAGTCGGTAACTTCTCCTTGCCGTGGAAGTTCTTCTCTTTCTCGTCCTCTTCGAGTTTCATGTGTTACTACGAACCCTCTTAGGTACCACCTTTCTTTTTTTATTTTATAGAAAACTAGTATGAATATAAATTAGATGTAGCCTATAGGCTCGTAGAGTAATCTGTGTACTGTTCATCGAAATCAAGTACCAATATTACTTTTACAAGGCTAGTTTGTTTTCTCACAATTTTGCCCCAGCATGCAAAATGATTGAACAAACTTTATTGGCGTTTTTTCTTCTTTTTTCCCTTTATGGGGTAATATCGAATGGACTTTAATTTGATTCTTCGTGATTTTCTTTTTTACTTTATTGTAAAAAAAAAAAACTGGTAATTTAGCGTACTTATGTAAACTTTGATTTTTTATGTTGCCTAATTCAAAATCTTTCTGAATAATATGTAGATTTGTTGACAAAATGAACCGACTGCTAGTACACGTATTTGGATCAACAATTCAACATTAATAAATTCAATAAAAGAATAAAATTAATGTTTTTGACTACAAATATGCTATTTATAGTGTTGTACTTAAAAAAGATATCGCAAATCCTTTTTACCAAGTACACAGGACCCACGATACTAAAGCCCTGTTCGTTTGCTGGTCGCTGTCGCAAATTTGATTTTATGTTCGTTTGTTAGTCGCTGCGACTGGTCGCTGTGTTGTTCGTTTTTCAGTCACCAGCGACCAGCGCTGGTAAGGTTATTTTCGTCAATTGTTAAGTCCAATCGCTGGTTTTAAATTCAAGTCGCTGAAAAAAATAGCGATCAAAATTTTTAATCGCTGGTCGCGGTCGCTGGTCGCAGTCGCCAGTGACCAGCAAACGAACAAGGCCTAATTTATTTATTTTTGTAGGGAAAAAATGAAGCATAATAAATCTCGACCAATTAGAAAAATAAAAAACCAAATAACACACACAATACTACTAGAGAAGCTAGAGATCTTCAAATCAATGGAGAATTGGGCAGAAGAGAAACTACTACCTTATCTCAAACCTGTGGAAGATTCATGGCAACCTCAAGACTTTTTACCGGCGCCGGAGACCGACGACGAATTCTACCAACGAATCAAAGAAATCAGAGAGCGAACAAAAGAAATACCTGACGATTACTTTGTGGTTCTAGTGGGAGATATGATCACAGAAGAAGCACTTCCAACTTTTCAAGCGACGTTAAACACACTTGACGGCGTTGAGGATGAAACCGGTGGGAGTTTATCGCCGTGGGCCGTGTGGATTAGGAGCTTGGACGGCGGAGGAAAACCGTCACGGTGATTTACTTAACAAAGTATCTTTATCTCACTGGTCGTGTTGATATGCGACATGTTGAGAAGACTATACAATATCTCATTGGTTCTAGTATGGTAAGTATTTTCACTTCTTTTTTTCTAACAATATAGAAACAAAATCTGATCATACTAACCATTTACAGACAAATAAAATTAGATTATAACATAAATTTTCTCAAACTTTTAAATGTTATTACGCATAATTAAGTGATTAAAAAAAAACTTTAGAAAAATAACATTTAAATGTTTTACCAAAATACTGTTACTCACTTCATATCTTTTTATAAAATATACTCATATAATTTTACTTCAATTTTTTTGTTAACAAATAATCATTGAATCGAGATCAATCCCGACGGATCAGTTCAGGCGCTTGCGAGCATGATGAAGAAGCGGATCACGATGCCAGCTCATCTTATGTACGACGGAAGAGATAACGATTTGTTCGATCATTACGCCGCCGTGGCGCAGCGAATCGAAGTTTACACGGCGGCGGATTACGCAGGGATCCTTGAATTTCTGTTGCGGCGGTGGAAAGTGGAGAATTTGGGTTTAGGATTATCAGGGGATGGAAGGAGAGCACAGGAGTACTTGTGCACCTTGCCGCAGAGAATTAAGAGGTTAGAGGAAAGAGCTAACTATAGGGTCAAAACCTTCTGTTTCCTTTAGCTGGGTATTTGGGAGAAATGTGGAGTTGTAGATAAAATAACCAAACACATAAATAAACAGATGAATAAATTAAATTCAAATATGAATTTGTGAGTAACCAAATTCTCTTTCATTTTTATATGGACCTCTCAATAAATTTTCATTTTATTGTTAATTAAAATAAAAGTTCATTATCTTGTCTGTATAATGTATTTCTTCGTTGATAGTTACGTAGACATTTTTGTGAAAATGCTTTGTTCTCGTGTCATACTAAAATCTATGTTGCGTAATATGGTTTTGTTTTGACAACATGAGTCATCATGATTGCATAAGACAAGTGTGTGTGTTCGAAAACTACAAAACGACTTTTGCATTTCAGAAAAAAATAACCTGCAGCGAATGGATTATAAGAACGTGGCCCATGGGCCTATTTCGTCACAGTGGCATTAATGTAATAAAAGAACATAACAGGGTTAATTTAGGGAATTAAAAAAAGAAGAGTTTATTAATTTCTTGCATTTAATGTCTGTCACCTGCTCAAAGATCACGGTTGTAGCTACAGTTTCTGAAGTAGATCGTTTGTTTCTTTCACCTTTATTCTCCTCTTCTGCTTTCGTCCTCTTTTCTTTTATTACATTCATTTCACTCTATTATGAAATTTTAATTTCGTTTTGTGTCTTCAATCTCTCTGTTCTTTGTTTAGAACAAAGAAGGGAAACAATGGCTATGTCTATGGCTTTGGATCGGATCGCTTTTATCCCTTCTTCATTCCCTTATCATCGTTCTTCTCATTCTCATCGCTCTAAATCTTCCAGAGTTTTCATGGCTTCTACTATCCCTCCCGCCTCTACGTGAGTGTTTCAATTTTCATAATCATGATCTGCATTGGATTTTATATACAGTACTCCTCTGTTTTTTGTAAATTGAATTCAGATTTATTTTGTTTTGCTATTGCACACTCTCACTCCTGAATTATTCGTACATTAACTCTTCTGTCAAATTTCAGTTCAATTTGCTTTCCACTTAACTTGTGGACATGTTTGGCCTTAAATAAACCTCTTCATTTTAAGACATTTAATAGGAAATGGCAATAATGTCTCTTTGCTTTCTTCTTTCTTCTACAAATCAACTGAATTTTTCCCCTTAAATTCGTAATAACTCCAAAGTATGATGCATTGATGCTTGTAATATGTATGCATGGATTGCTCTGTTATTTAATTGTTGTTGTTTTCTTTAAGAAAAATATAAAAATTATCAATTACTTTGGTTGTTGGCCTATCAGACTACAATGTCCATCAGTCTCTTCTTAATTTATTGTAAGTGTAAGGCTTTCTTTTTTTTTTTGACTCGAAATAACCTTTCATTGATAGTAAATCAGAGTTGTATCACACATTCCACCAAAAACAATGAAGGTGAAAAGACTTTAAATATTGACTTTTCCTTTGGTGGTAGATGGCGTTTCCTCTATAATAACGCAGCATATGCATTTATCTATATGCACTGTAGTTTGTCAAGTTAGGTCTGAAAATTTTGTTCTATTGCTTCTTAATCTGGTGCTTTTGTTTTGGTTAGAAGAATTGTGTAAATTAGAGCTTGCTTTCTGGTCTGTCTTGTACTGTAATCACGCATTAGTGTACTTATATTTTTATTATATTTTGTTCTTTCAGCAACTGATTTTTCTCGTGTTGTGATCCCCTTTTTGGAGGTGACTTAATGACTATAATTTGTTTGCAAGTTGGTTACCTAAAGAACATGGAACCCTCTCATCTAATTCTAGTGGTTTTTTTTTTTTTTTGAAACTAGTGGTTGTGTTAACAACAATATTTTCTCTGTCTCTTAAATCTCTTATTGAAGATGGTTGCTTAGCTGTTAAGTCGAATCTGTGTATCATGACTCTTACTGAATATCTTTTAGATTCCATCTCCTACTAATCAATTTGGAATTATGTTTGATTGGGACCTGCAGAGAGTTTACGAATGGAAGGAAACCGTATGTCCCTCCTCGAGAGGTGCAGCTTCAAGTGAAATACTCAATGCCACCACAAAAGCTGGAGATCTTTAAGTCCTTAGAAGGATGGGCTGAAGAAAACTTGTTGGCTTACCTAAAACCTGTTGAGAAATCGTGGCAGCCTACTGATTTTCTCCCTGAAGCTGATTCAGAAGGATTCTATGACCAGGTTAAGGAGTTAAGAGAGAGGTGTAAGGAGCTTTCGGATGACTACTTCGTAGTGCTTATTGGTGATATGATTACAGAGGAAGCACTTCCTACATATCAGACCATGATTAATACATTGGATGGGGTTAGAGATGAGACGGGAGCAAGTCCTACTCCTTGGGCAGTATGGACGAGGGCTTGGACTGCTGAAGAGAATAGGCATGGTGATCTTCTTAACAAGTATCTTTATCTGTCTGGAAGAGTAGACATGAAGCAAATTGAAAAGACAATTCAATACCTGATTGGTTCTGGAATGGTAAGCTTGTATAACACAAAAGTTAGCCACTATGTGTTACAATTACTTATCTGTTTGATGGGTTTTTGTTTTGTAGGATCCAAAGACTGAAAACAATCCTTACCTGGGTTTCATCTACACTTCTTTTCAAGAAAGAGCTACCTTCATCTCTCATGGAAACACTGCCAGACTGGCAAAGAATCTTGGAGACTCGAAACTGGCGCAGATTTGTGGAACCATTGCTGCTGATGAAAAGCGACATGAAACTGCCTACACCAAGATTGTAGAAAAGCTCTTTCAACTTGATCCTGACACCACGATTGTGGGCTTTGCTGACATGATGAAGAAAAAGATCTCGATGCCTGCTCATTTGATGTACGATGGTCGTGATGATAATCTATTTGAGCACTTCTCTTCCGTGGCCCAGAGGCTTGGTGTTTACACTGCCAGAGACTATGCTGATATACTGGAATTTCTTGTGCAAAGGTGGAATGTGGAGAAATTGTCAGGCCTTTCTAGTGAAGGGCACAGGGCCCAGGTAACAACAACATTAGAACCATATAACCATTTTGTTTTGTTGTTTTGACATGAAATCAATCTCCAAGTTCTATTAAGTTTCTTTACAACTGTCTTCTTATGGAGACTAAAGAGGGCGAGAGAAGAGTAGGCCTTTAATCCTTTGTTAAAAATCTCATCTTGCATCGAGGAACATACAAAACTAACCTATCTTGATTGCATTTTAACTTCTTTTGTGCACTTGGAGATAGTTTACTCATCAAATTGGAAACGAAATAGGAATCTGAGTTCTTTACTCTTTGTTCTGAGTTTTGGCTTTATTTAATTGCTTCAAACAGGACTATCTCTGTGGATTGCCTACAAGGATCCGCAAAATTGAAGAGAGGGCTCAAGGGAGAGGCAAAGAAGTTGCAAGAAACATACCATTCAGCTGGATTTTCGGACGAGAAATCAGGACTTAAAGAACTACAATGTTATGTAAGATCTTCCACTTTGTAAGCTCAAGCAAGGATAAAGATCTCCACCAACACAACGACTAGGATGCTTAAGGAATGTTGTATTGAAACATGTGTAGATAAAAGTATGCTTTGTTTTAGATCACTTAAATGAAATCCTCCAAAGAATTTGCTATATGTTGTATTGTATCCAATTGTTATGTTTGCTGTATATCTAATGTTTTTCAGATCCAATAAGATTTAATGATATAGAAGTTGTCCGTTTCGTTCTTTCTACTTTCAAATTTGTTTCCTTTGTGGACTAACAGAGTAAGGATCTCTGGATTTGATGTTAAAAAACCACATTTTGTTCAACTTATCAAAGTTCTGATCTTTGTGTGATTCCTTCAAGAGACTATATATTATGTAGTAAATCATTGATGAATTACATCAGACACTCATAAATGAAATGAACAAATCACAATAGTACACACCGAAACAGAGCAAAAAACAACATTTGATTTTGATATAACTCAACAATTCACAAGGCAGAACAAAAAAGTAGTTCACTACTTTCAAACTTGGAACGGCCATGGCCAATCCTTAGGATTCTCATCACTCTGTACCTTACCAGTTCTCTTCATTGCAACGCCTCCACGATTATCACCACCATCGACATAAGCATAGTACTTCAAGAAGAAAGCACACACAAGAACGACCCAATCGATACAGAAGATGACAATACAAAGCCCACCACCGAGTTTCAAAATCACAGCAGCATCTTCCTCACGCACATACGATTTGAGACTTCCGAGGAAATTTGATGTGTTGGTGAAGATGAGAACAGAGACAGAACCTTGGAATATAGCTGTGAGGACAGTTGCCACCATGTGAGCAGCGTACCACCGGTTTCTTCCGCAAGAAGCAGCGGCGCAGCCTGAGACAGCGGCGGCGATTGTGGTGGCGTGGAGGAGGATGAGGAGGAATCCGCAAATCGAAGGGATTAGACGGAGAGAGAGTGTGAGGAAGATACAGCTTGAAGCAGCACCGAGAAGAATGTAGTTGGAGAACAGAAAAATCTTGTGGGTATGGTAATGAGATTCATCTACTGGTGATGAAGAAGATATCAAACCCATGATGATGAACCTTGAGTTTCTTTTGGAAATTTTTGATTTTGAGAATTGGATGTTCTCTCTGATGATCAGAAGAAGAGGAAGAGTGTGAATTGAGGATTTGGAATGAGTACAACGAGTTTGTTTATGTAGAAGTAATCAAGAGAGAGATTCAAAGAGTAAAGTTTCTAAATATGACCGTTGTTGGATCTCGAACGGCTGTTTTTGTAACGGCTAGTTTACTTTTGTGATTTTAATAGAAAAATGGGCTTAATGGGCCGTGTTTTGGTTCGTCTCTATTCGAAACAAGGATAAGGTTATCTCTGTATCCAAACACTCTCAGGGTCTTCTCCCGTCTTCCTCCTGGCTTCCTGTTGCCTCCGCCTTTCTTCGAACTTTTTCCTCGCTCTCGAATAAATGTCCAACTCTTTCACTCCGTTTTAGTCGGTTTTTCGTTTTCAGTATTCGTTATATTCGAAGGTTAGCTAGATAGAAAAATGTCGAACTCTGATAATCTACAGTTTCCACAATCATCGACAGGTAAAACGCTCGTCTTTCGCTTAATTAAACTCCGACTTACTCTTGTTCTCTGTTTTTTCTTGTTGTTTTCCGCGACGCGTGTGTTATATCGGTTTCGAACTAAATTTGTTAGAATTTTTTTTAAAGGAAGGATTTCAAATTGTTCTATTGTAAGAGCGTTCCTAGGTTTCGGAAGAGATTGATCAGAGATGGATCCGAGCTGAATATTTTAGGAGATTTTTGGTTGTATATTTTGAATGAAATTTGCTTAAGGGTATTGCGAGCACAGCACACGTTCGCGTTGTGGATATCAAACTACATAGGTAGTGTAATCTAGCTTATGAATCAAAAGAGTTTTCACATGTATAAAGATTTGGAAATGTAATGTATTCTCTATGGTGTAGCAGATAATCTGAAGTTGTGGTATGAGGTTTTTTTCTTTTCGTTTCTTTAGTGTATGAGTTTAAGTAGTTGACTATCTGGGGATTAATGCATTGTTTGTAACATGTGTCGTGGTCAAATCAGTTTATGTCTTTTGTGGCGATAGTTACATATGCTCATCTGTATTTTCTTCATTTTTAGTTGCAAGAGCTGTTGATGCGCATTTAGCTGCAGCTACTGATGTTGGTTGGTACATTTTTGGGGAAAATCAGCAGAACTTGGGCCCATACACTTTCTCTGAGCTATGTGGTATGTTTTTATGTTAACAGTTTCCTTTCTGTGTTAAGGTCTATAAGATTTATTGACTGTCCCATAAATTGATTTTGTGCAACACATAGCTGGGTAGAAACAAATTGGATCTTAGCATTTTTGTTTCACGGAAGTAGCATAAAATTTGAAATGTTCTTTCATAGATTTCGATTAAACAAGTAGTTTATAGTATGATTTCAAGAAAGTTGTGCCACCTGTACCTTCTTCTGTAACGGGCTATTAAACACTGTACTTTACGTGTTTGCTTTGACTGGGCAGACCATTTCAGGAACGGTTACCTACTAGAAACGACCCTAGTTTGGGCTGACGGACGAAGCGAATGGCAACCACTTTCCACCATCCCCGAGCTAATGTCAAGGATTTCTGGAGCTGAGGTTGATAATCAAGCTATAGGTAGGATCGTTTTCACCACTGCTAGATGACCATCCACTTGGTATTTTTTCCAGTATAGATTTGTTTCACAGATCAAGACACTAACTACCTGGTATCTAACCAGGTGCATCTGGGTTTATAAATAGATCTAATGCTGGAACCAAGCAAGAGAAGCAAGATAATAATAGTGGTCAGATAAATAGACAGAAACTGAATTCTCCAATGCTATGATTTGCAAAGTGAAGATGACACTTACCACAATATGTTGTTATTGCAGCCTCTGTTAGTACTGAGGATGAATTTGAGAAATGGCAGAAAGAGATCAAAGAAGCAGAAGCAGAAGCTGAAAGGTTGAAAAATGGCTCTGTCTCTGGTAGCTTTGGTACTGAGCCTGTTGTTGATAATCATGAAAGGGCTTCTTCACCACCTGAGGGCGAAGATGAGTTCACAGACGATGATGGAACAAAATATAAATGGGACAAAGCTCTTAGAGTATGGGTTCCTCAGGTGCGGCTTTGTTTTACCACTGAATTAATCAATCTTTCCCAGTTTCTATTATTACAGAGGGAATTTAGGTTGACCCGAATTTCTAAGTCACGAGTGGAATCATGTACATGTGTCATCTTGCTTGGTTACTCAGGGATTTGCCCTATCCAAAAATTTCTCAAGTACTATGGTTATCTTTTTAGTTGTGTTTATCAAGGCTGACTATCAGGAAATCTAATAAGCCTATTCATAGTATTATTTTCTCTTAATGTTAGGTTTTTCCGAAGGAGTAAAGTACCTTCTGAAAGCGTATATAATAAAGTTTTTTATATCCTAAGTGCTGATGATTATTGTAGGACGATCCACCACTAGGTAGCGTTGACCCATATGGACTCGAAGAGATGACCTTTGCTAAGGAAGACGAAGTATTTCCAACAATTAACATTCTTGATACTTCTGTTAGTAAGGAGGATGCCCCTAAGGAAGACGTGGCTGGTAAGAAAGAGGAGGGTTCTGATGTAACCGCTAAAAGTACTAGTAATGGCAAGAGAAAGCTACCAGAGCAAGAAACTGAGAAAAAGGTTTTTTCTTGTCTTTTGTCTTCATTTTTGTTTCGTAAATTATCTTTTTCTTTTTCTTTTTCTCTTGAGGTCATTTTACTACACGAATTTTCATCAAATCATGTTTGTTCTCTCTCGTCTCAACCTTGAGCTGTAAGGACTGGCTTTCTTGATTGGGAGTATTTATTTTTCTTAAGCTGCTGAATTTGTAGTGGGTAAATTACTTTTTGCCAGTCTGCACATCGTAAAGGGGTGAGAACCAAATTAATTTGTAGACATCATACTTATATCAGGACGAGCAGAATTCTTTTAAATCTCATATTTTTTGTATGGTTGTTTGTCTTTTATGAATCAAAAAAATGAAGTTGCAATTCATCATTGAAATTCCGCGAATATTATTAAGTTTCAAATTCATTTTCAGGAAGCAAACAAGCCTCCAGATTCGTGGTTTGAGTTAAAAGTAAACCCACATATTTATGTTACTGGGTTGCCCAATGATGTCACCGTTGAGGAAGTAAGTTGTAGTCATGCTGTTCCTACTATTATGGATATCTTAAGCTTTAAAATTGGAGTGATAGTAGGGATGTCAATTACAGGTAGCTGAAGTTTTTTCTAAATGCGGCATAATCAAGGAGGTAAGTTTCACTAGCTTGTGTTTCTTTCCCTGTATTTTTGGAGTCTTGTGTAAGTTCCCCCTAACAATGTGGATCTGAGAAACATTGCAGGATGACACTGGCAAGCCTCGCATTAAGCTTTACAGTGACAAGGCCACAGGAAAATTAAAAGGCGATGCTCTTATCACGTATATGAAGGTAATTACAACACTAGAAGTTCTTTCATCCTGGGATGTTAAATAATATGATTCTTGAACGTAGTCTCAGTTTTCTCTTCATTTGGATTTGGATTTGTTTTCATCAGGAGCCCTCAGTGGACTTGGCAATTCAAATCTTAGATGGGGCTCCATTACGCCCTGCTGACAAGCTCCTCATGTCAGTTTCTCGAGCTAAGTTCGAGCAGAAAGGTGAATATTGTTGTACATTTGTTGTATCACATTTTACTCGCTTATGGGTTAGGAAACAACGTTTCCCCAACCGTGGCTTTAGTTCATGGTTCTTATTGGCTTTTACTTTTGTTTTCACTCAGGGGAGAGATTTATAACTAAGCAAACCGACAACAAGAAGAAAAAGAAGCTCAAAAAGGTGGAGCAAAAATTGCTTGGATGGGGTAAGTTTTCGCTTCTGTGTACTACTAGAAACTTACCTTAATATTCTAGAAAGGCAGAGTAAGAAGTGGCCATATTAGTTATTGAAGTTGGAGCTGTTCTGAGTGGATTCTTTGCATATTTATTGGGATCACATTTTCCCTCTTTTGTTAGTGTAGGTGGTACAGATGATGCTAAGGTCTTAATACCTGCAACAGTGGTTCTGCGCTACATGTTCAGTCCAGCTGAATTGAGGGTAAGGTCTTGTTCAATATGCTAATATGAGAAATGTTGCCATTTCAAGTATCCAGATATAGCTCGAGCATTCTTTTTGTCTGCAGACAGACGAGAATCTAATTGCTGAGTTAGAGGAAGACGTGAAAGAAGAGAGTTTGAAGCATGGACCTTTTGATTCAGTGAAGGTAATATCTGACGTCTTTTTTTTGTCTTAAGCTTGTGATTCTAATGCTATAGCTATGTGGAAAGTTGAGATTATATGGGAGTATCATTCAATTTCTTCTTTTACAGGTCTGTGAGCAGCATCCACAGGGTGTTGTTCTTATAAGATTCAAGGATCGCCGAGATGCACAGAAATGTATAGACGCAATGCATGGTCGATGGTACAAACTATGAATCATCATTTCCGCCTAATCACCATTAGAAGTGGGTCTTTGGGGTCTGATTTATTGCTTACCTGTTGTTCTGTTTCTGAATGAATGAAGGTATGCAAAGAGACAGATACATGCAAGCCTCGATGATGGATTAGTGAACCACGCCACAGTTCGGGATTTTGATCTGGAAGCTGAACGGTTAGATCAGTTTGCAGCTGAACTCGAGGCAGATTAATAACACAAGCAAATAGTCTAAAGCCGTGAAGATGCATTCAGATGATCATTTTGGGAAACTCAGGATTCTGATGTTAGATCGGTAGACACAGGCGCATCCGAATGAGACCCAGACAAACTAGAGAATCAACGAATAAGACTGCACTTGCTTGTATTTTAATATTAGCTGGCTAAAATCTTCGTTACTTTGTATGTAATGGGATATTTTAGAATATTTATAAGTCGGAATTAAAAATCATGCTGCACTATTTTTTTTTTGTCAAGAATCATTCTTCACTCTATATATATATATTTGTATATCTACATATATTATATGTTTCCTTAGTTGTTACTTAAATCAGATAAGTCTCAGTTTTCATGCGACATCTTCACTTGCAAAAGATTATTCACCATTTGTGAAATTGTTAATTAGACAAAACCTCAGTAATTGGATGTTTAACGTTGTCAAGTACTTGGGTCTTAGTTTTAAAGTATTACTCTTTTAACTTACATCAGAATGTTGTCGGAAATCGAATAAGTAATACAGTAATAATAATAACTAATAACAGATTTTGATTTTTTTTTTTTTTATATCTTAATTAAAAGTTCGAAATCTTTTCAGATTTCCCGCAATGAGGCAAAGAAGCCGCCGAGTTGAAATGTTTTGAAATATGGAAAAACATTTAAAAGTGTGATTAAATGAAGTTAACTATTGTTGGGGCTAGTTGACAAAATAACAAAATTGTTGGACTAAATGATCTACATCTAAAGCTGTGCGGGACCCGCTCATGTCTTAACCAATAGGAGGCCGACGAATGTCATGAACATGTGTTCCTTTGCCGCACCAAATCCTTCATTTAATCAAAAATCAACCAAAGATCCAAATTTCGAAACTTTTTTTCATATTGCAAATTCCTCTCTCTTTCACAAATTTACTGTTTTCTCACGTTTCCTGATTGTGTCTGATCTTCAAGCTGGAAGAGTTTTGTCAAAAGATTGTACTTTTCCCGAATTGGGTGTTCCTTTTCTGAAGTTTCTGCGAATTAGGGTTTCCACGAGGACTCTGTGTTCAATCGAGCTGTTTGAGCTTGTGAATTTTTACGGTAATTTGATTTATCTTTTGCTCTATATTGTACTTTCGAAGCTAGCAAAGTAGTCCAGGACCGTCGAGAGTTTCTGCTCCGTGGCAATTGTAAGACTTTGTTGTCGATTTTGAGCTAATTTGGATTCTGCTGTCGGAATTTGGAAACTTTTTATTTTCTCGTTAGACTTATCTTGGATTGACGAATTATTTGTATGCTACTGGTTCAGAAAAGGATTTAGCTGACTGATCAGTTTTTTGAAGCTCAATTTGTTACATTAAATTGTAACAAGTTGGTTCCTTTTTGTTGAAAATTTAGGGTTTTTTGGTCTGGGGAACGAGGAATGTTTTATTCTCAGTTTATATTAGCTAAGAAAGGGCCACTTGGGACAATATGGATAGCGGCCCATTTGGAGAGGAAGCTTCGAAAGAATCAGGTGGCTGATACTGATATTGGAGTCTCCGTTGGTGAGTATTTTACTGCTTTGCTTCTGTGCACAGTCTCTAATTCTGGTCTCAACACTTAGCAGAAGCCAAAATTTCATTCCTTTTCTTGGATTTTCTCTCTCATTTAACTATATGTTTGGCATTTGTCAATTTCGTTTTGTTTCTCTAGTGGTTTTGTGGGTCATGAGAATTGTCCCGTATATCTTCACTTCACCATATATATACTTTTTGGAATGTCCCGTAATGGTTCTAGTATGGTGCAACGAAGTGGTTTGTATAGCTTTGCTGTAAATAGCGAAAGGAATGACTGTAACTCTTGAAAGTTTAGAATCTGTTAGATAAATTGTTTTCAGCAAGTATTGGAGGAACAGCGGAGACCAGTTTTTGAGAAGAAAAAAAAACAATTAGGGTCTGAACATAGTATTGTATGTTTGCACTTCTTATACACCTTTTGTCCAAACTGAGTGGTGGGGCAATGCCTATTACGTGTTCTTTCTTGTGTATAAATTTCTTGGGTCGTTTTGTTTTTTCCTTTTTTTTTTTTTTTGTTTCAGCAAATTTCTTGATCAATATGCAAATCTTTGATTTATCCGACACTGCCTTTAGTTCCAGAATTCTTTTCTACATTAACTGGAATTCTGCTTATAACCTCAAGTCAGGACTGTACTACTGTAATCTCTTTGCATGATGGAAAATGATGTCACATGCATTTTAACTGCTTAAATGTGTTTTCTTCATCCCAGCCATGTAACGCTAAACTAGTTTCATGACATGTTGTTGTTTTCTCTTTGCCCTACTATCTCCATCAAAATATTTCCTAATCTAACTAAATTCCTTTCTTGGTCAGATTCTATTCTCTTTCCGGAAGCTCCAATTGCATTGCGATTGTCTAGTCATCTTCTACTTGGTGTAGTGCGTATATATTCAAGAAAGGTGAATTACCTCTTCGATGATTGCAGTGAAGCATTGCTTAAGGTAAAGCAAGCTTTTCGTTCTGCTGCAGTTGACCTACCCCCAGAAGAATCCACAGCGCCATATCACTCAATTACATTGCCAGAGACATTTGATCTTGATGACTTTGAGCTTCCAGACAGTGAGATCTTTCAGGGGTTGGTTTCTTGATGTTTTAACTTCACACTGGTTTTTTACTCTTATGCATCTATTTTCAGAAACTTTATTTATTTGTTGCTCCTTGTTTTCTCGTCTAGCAGTAATTATGTTGATCATCATGTTAGTACAAGAGAGCAGATCACCCTTCAAGATACCATGGATGGTGTTGTATACTCAACATCGCAATTTGGATTAGATGGTCAGTGGTTCTTCTGGCTACTTGTATTTATTTTTCTGATAGATGTGCGTTAGATAAGCATAGTAATACCTTTTCAGAGCGATTTGGTGATGGCGACACTTCTCAAGCTGCTTTGGATCTTGACGAGGTATTTTTGTGTTCATTGAACAGAGAAATTCTACTTTATTAAGGTCAATTTGAAACAAGAAATAGGATAACCAAATGAAAAGGTGAACTATGTAGATGGTGTAGATTTCATTTTTCTTGAAATTTTGGGTTTGCTCTCTCTGCTGTTTGGGTAGACACAGCAGCTGGAACCTCTGATTGGCATTCAGTTTTCGAGTCCTGGACTGTGAAAAGCTTTTAATTTGAAGTGTCAGGTTGCAGTCATGTTGTAGGGTCAGAGTGATGTTGATGTTTTCTTCTTGAAACTTTGCGTATTAAATATTAGAACTTCTCTCGTCTTATTCTATTTTGGGTGTGATCTTTTATTATGCCTCTATTATTTTGCAGGCTGTATTCCAGGATAAGGATGTTATTGGGTCCGAAGATGAGGGAATTCCAGGGTCAGTTTTTGTTCATCATCTATTCTTTGTAGCATAATCGCATTTTTGTTTCCCTATGGTTTATTTCATATTAACTTTCGAAGGGACATCTTGATCTTCTTCTCTGGACCTGTCAAATACTTTTCTATTTCTATTTTATCGGCTACTTTAGATTTTCATCATAGATCTTAAATGTTTCACATGAGTTTTAAAAAAGGGAAAAGCTCAAGTTGAATGGATGATAAATAAGCTTTGCATTTTGGTACTTGAATGTGTGTTTTCAAGCCGTTTACCATTGGTTTTTCAGTACCATGACACATACTCTTCTTTTGTTTCTGTTCTATAAATAGATTTTGATTTAAAATTGCTATTCGGTGACTTATTAATCAAAAGGTTTACTTATGGAAGATATTTGATTTGTTGATAGTACTGATCACGATGCGTATCCGGATGCGGCAACACCAGGGATAAAGGATGCGATGGTAGGCGTTTCTGAAGCCATGCCCAGGGATTTCAATGAAGAGCAGGTGCGTACCATCAGCTAAATAATGCACGAGGGTCACACTTATATTTTCTCATTGGCTTAATGTACTTTGTAATTACGGACACCCATTTTCCAATTTTTATTTTTAATTTATTGGATAGTATTATCATCCTCTTTAATGAATCTCTCTTTTTGATAGGCTGAAGATCTTGCTATGAATAATGAGTTCATCGAAGATGCTCAAGCTCCCCAAACTCCTGGATTAGTTGAGGTGCCAAATTCGTCTAGTGTCAGAGAGCTGGCATGTGATGACCGCATGGAGGTAGATGATCTGAATGCAGAAGGTAGGAAGGGCTCTGGGGAGCTGAATGCCAATGAGATGCATAAACATGAGGAAGACCTGTCTTCTGAGTTTACTGCCGCAGAATCAGCAGTTCCTCCCATGGAGATAGATAAGTCACAGATAAATGAAACTGTCAACACACAAAATGAGCCGGAAGAGGAGAGGCAAGAGCATGCATCTCCATGCTGTTCTCACATCACCACCGAGATGGAGGATTTTGGTCAAGCTATGACTGAGGCAGGAACTAATGTTAGTAATGTTGTAGCTGATAAGTCCGATGCTATTCCTCCACTTGAGTCCCCTGAAGGGCCTACAACGAGTAATGCTGAGCATTGTGAACCGAAAGATCCTAGAGAAGAAAACAAAGGTTTGTTGGCAAATATAATGCTAACCTAATTTGAAGTCTTAGCATCTTCCTTATCTTTATAATTTTATTTGTTTCTCCCAGATCATTTTGCTATTACCACTGAGGTCAATCAGGAAACAGATTCTAGTTTACAAGGAGATGGGCAAGCATACAGTAGATTAAATGAGCAGTTGAATAATGCTCATGCAACTGATGAAGAGTTGGGAAATTTGACTGGATTAACTGATTCTGATTTGCCTGCACCTGAGAAGGTATTAGCTGCACCTAACAGACTGGGGGATGGAAATGATTTCATGGTTGAATCTACACCAGATAAAGAAGACCCTGGCACATGTAACAATGATGCTGGAAATAATAACATTACTGGGAAAAAACGCACTTTTACCGAGAGCACACTAACTGCAGAGAGTTTAAACTCTGTTGAGTCAGTTGGACTGATACAGTCAAAAAAAACTGCAGATTCTGTCCCTGATGACGACGATTTGCTATCTTCTATCTTAGGTATCAGTTATATTGGTTGCTTGGTCTGTTCATTTCAACATTCTGTAACTCTTGGCTATCTGAGAGCGAAAGGGTTTTCTGAGATATAAACTAAGTTCACCCCTTTGAGCCAGCTTTATTAAACAATTCTCATTAATATCATTTTCAGTTGGAAAGTCATCTTTTCTGAAGATGAGGCCTACCCCTGTGCTTGAAATAGCATCTACAAAACGGTTACGATCTGCTCCTCGCGCTACTGCGACCAAGAGGAAGGTTCTAATGGATGATCCTATGGTCTTGCACGGCGAGTATGTTTATCTTACTGTGTCTATCTCTGATTTTGTAAAATCTTAGTTTTTATTCCATTCATAGTCTTGTTTTAGCTAATCCTTGCTTTGCACTTAGGTGCAACCGTGCAAAGTAGTGTGAAAATCTGGAAATTGCTGGACCAAAAACTTCTTTACTTTACTAAGAATTAAGTTTGGTCTTTCTTTTAGGTTTCATACTTATAATTTTCCTTGGAGTGATTGTTTTTCCTTAGTTTGTCCTGGTTTATATTTGTTTTCTTCTAATGTTTTCCTACTTTCTGTTTAGCATTATACGTCAACAACTGACAAACACTGAAGATATTCGCCGTGTGCGAAAGAAGGCACCTTGCACCATTCCTGAAATCGTTATGCTTCAAAGGCAGGCTTTAGAGGATGGACTCTTGAAGGAGCCAATATTCACTGGTAAGTTCCATGACATGAAGAAATAGACCATTTTATCAAGCTCTGACGATTTTTCTTGTAAACTGCAGCTACAAAGGTAATATGTTTTAATGATTTTCAGGTATGTCAGTGGAATTAGTATCTCTGCACAATGAGCCGTATGATCTAAGAGGAATCGTGATAATCGAAAATGAGGACCATCATGCTTCTGTTGGAGCCATGGAAGATCATGAATGTTCTCTTACAGCCGTGGAAGGAAATAAAACAGAAGAAAGCTCCGCTCCTCAAGCTCACCCGAGTGATCTGGAGGGGCAACCTGATAATACTCATACTCACCCACAGGAGCAAGAAATCATAAACCAACAGGAATTGATGAAAGATGATAATGAGCTTGCTGAAAAAGTATCTGACTTGGAAGTTTTGAAGGAAGTCAATGGAGCTGCCGATGAATTAAATCTTGTGGTCAATGATGATTTCAGTCAAATGCTCTCTGAGAAAAAACTTGTCCATGTAGAGGATATACAGGTGGAAGGTTCCCATGAAAACCATGATGGAGAAGGCGATCAGCATGTTTGTGCGGATGTTAATGAAAAAAATAGCACTGATGTTATTGAAATTGCTGAAGGTGATACAGATAACAACGTCATTTTAAATGAGATAAACTTGAAGGTTGAAGATGAAATTTTGCATGAAGATAAGAAAAGGAACGCATCAGCTGAAGTTAGCGAGATTGGAACAGACGATCAGACTCCATGCGACAACACAGTTGGGTCTACTGAAGCTGGGTGCATAGAAGCTGGCGATTTGAGTAATATGGCATTGGAAAATTGCAATGAACCTCTTGTAGAGGCAAATCATGATGAGGTTAATCCAGAGATAGAGTCGTATAATAATTATGAACCGCATAATGAGATGTCTAAAGAGGAGGTTTATATACAAAGTGACCAAGATGGAGAACCTACTTCTCGCGGTGGTCTTATGGGAGACAATGATGTAAGTTTCCTTGGGGCTTCATATCCTTTTTTAAATAAGACATGCCTCTGATTCTTCTTGTATTGTTTATCTTTTGGTGTAGGAAATGGATACCATGGAAGTTGGACATGACACAGGTTCTAAGCCTTTCAAATTTCAATTAAAATTTATCTAAATGGTCTGTATTCTGTTCATCTGATCAATGGGGACTATAACTCTGATAATCATGACCTGGTTAAAACTGGACTAAACAAGCTTGAAACTCTTGAGCACGATTTTAGATATGAGTTGCTGATATTCTCATGATTTCTCAAGGTTTTGTTACTAATTTTTTCTGTGTCTTCAGGATTTTTGAATGTAGATGATGATGAAGTAGATGAAGATCATGAGGACGATGATATAAAATATGGTGACGAAACTCGTCTTCTAGAGAATAGTGGGTGGTCGTCTCGTACTAGGTCTGTAGAGTTAACAATTCTTTCCACATTCCATTAACTTCCGCAGATTTTAGCTTCTATCATGTGAGAGGCGGTTACAGGCTTGAATAATGAAAGATTCTGATTCATTTTCCTTACAGGGCTGTGGCAAAGTATCTCCAGACATTATTTGATAAAGAAGCTGAGAATGGGAAGAATGTTATTGTGGCAGACAAACTTTTAGCTGGGAAAACCCGTAAAGAAGCATCGAGAATGTTTTTTGAAACCCTGGTATGTCCATAATTCACAACCCTAAACAACAAAATGCTCTGATCTTGCTCTAGCAAGAAAACAAACTTGCAGAAGTATGGGTAAACTCCAGATAAGTAGAATGTCAGAATCTTTAGTGTGAGTGTGTCTGAATAGTCTGTTTTAGATGCATTAGTCACCACCTGCGTTTGAAAAGACAGAAGAACAAGTTTTGGTCTTCCTCTGTTTGGTAATTTCCTTCATAAACTTGATCATCTTGTTAATACTGTCATATTCGTTTGCCAATTTCCCAGGTTTTGAAAACAAGAGACTACGTCCAAGTTGAACAGGCTAAGCCATATGAAAGCATCGTCATCAAACCGAGACCAAAACTGACCAAATCCATCTTCTAGATGGGTAAGATCCAGTCATATAGTTGCAGATAGGTAGTCTGGTCCGATCCGAATATATCATCCAAAATGATTCTACATCTCTAAAGTAATACACTTTCCTTTAAGGCAATGTAGTAGTAATAGTAGCAATGGTGTTGTAGGCCATGCAAGTAGCTGGAGATTGGTGTTTGTCATTATTTTACTTTTATTATTATATAACGAGTTGTTGTATGTGTATATATATTTGGTGCGACCATGACCGCCACTTTAAACTTGAGAGATGCTAATTTTATTTCCTTTGGATAACCGAATATTTACTATTTGTGATATTGAAGTTTGAGGATGCTGTATAAGGTAATTTGTATTCCGATCACCCAAACAATCCATTTTCCTGTGATTTCTGAAACCATAATATCTCTCCTGCTCGAGAACTTCCTCAAACTCCTCCACAAGACTCACTTCTCTAAACAACTCTTCTATCAGACTGCCATCCAATTGGCGTTGGATCCTCGTGATCTCTTGCATCGACTTTTCCTATTTCTTGTGAACATCACCAAATACCTATCTGTTCCATTTTTGAAACCTCAAATTGGGTCCATGAATTGACCAACAACTCTCGGAAACCTGTATATCGCAACCACACTGCTTCGAATCAAAATAGTCGTCTGCTCTGGTTTCTGCTCACTTTCGGACTAAGCTGAACATACCAAAGAGCATGATCCGAAGATAGGAAAGGTATATGTGTTACCGTTGTCTCATGCAATTTGAATCTCGCTTGACCAGAACAGAACACACGATCAAGTCGCTTGGTAATGAACATGTTATCATCTCTTTCCCGACTCAAAGTGGGCCCTGACCTAAAGCAGGTGAAGCCCTTGCTTTAGGCCTAAAATTAATATTAACATTTTAGGGCATCAACTTTACAAAGAGATGTGTTTGTAGTGTAGTGGTAGTTTAGTTTTTTCTTGATTGCAAGGTATCAAGTTTGAAAATTGTAGGTCTATTATTTTGTTAATTTTTTAAACAATTGTTTATTATGTGGGCCATAAATTCTGGTCTTGCTTTAGGCACCAATTCGTATTGGGCAAGGCCGTCTATGTATATGTGGCTCTATAAAAATCCATAGATATTAGAGATAGCTAGTTGATTCAACGCCCGAAGGCGATCGAGTATGGAGACATACGACCGTTGCCTCCTCTCCGTTCATTAAGTCGCAAAATTGTGTTGAAATCTCCTCCCATTATTAGCGGTTCATCAATTATAAACATATAATTTTGGGTAATTATTTAGAATTACTATAAACATATCCATGAGCCGAGGACAGGTGCCGAGTGGTATTGTCACTTTATAAATCTTCAAGGCATCAAGGTTCGAACCCCCTACCTACAGTATAAAGGAGGAGATTAAAGGCCAGTTGAAAATAAAAAAACATATGCATGGTGATTGATATAAACATGGCGATTTGAGCTTTATATTGCAATGTTTTAAATATATACACATGTATTAATTAAGTTTCAAACGTATAATAGCCTTTGCCTTAAGACTCGACCTTATATCAATACTTATGGATAACTTACGAAAATACTTCAAGTGGTGAGATTAGCACAATGTTTATTGATCAAAGTAGAATAAAGACTACAAAAGTGGATTTGGATTCTCGATATGAGAAGCAAAAATGATGACAAAATCTTAAGAGTTTTAAAGAGAAAAATGATGATCAGATCCCCAACTCGGCATGTTGAGGATCTCCTTATATAGTAGAGCTAGACTGAAACGACCTTTCTAGCTATCAGGTCAGTAATGATAGCCTACGCTCATAACTTGCAGAGCTAGTGGTTGAGAAATCATTGCCATTGGCATGCTTGCTGAGCTACAAGGCAGTTGGACTACTTAACTGCAACATTAAATGTTTGTTGAACGGGTAAGCAAATCTACTGGTTAGGTGAACGACTCTGCAACGCATTTAACGCGTTGCAAGCTAGCTGAGGTGGAATTCTAGCCGGGCTTGTTCGTATCTTGTTCGTATGCCGTGGTGACTGGATGCCGCATCGAATTGACTTTCCATCTCTTTTCGCTAAATGTTGTTTGGATCCGTGCCGAGCTGAATCGTCTCGGAGCCGTAGTGGGTTTATGGAAGCCATATGAACCGGACTACTTGGATGAAACCCACCTCCAACAGTAGAGTATTAAGTACTCGGGGGTTTACAGTTTTATATGGCCATGGGATAAGTTTCTCCTGCGTATCCAATTTATATAATCAGTCTAGCAAATATGCATAATAAACTAAGCAAAAATAATATAGAAATTTAAAAGTACAAATCTTAAGCAGATGAGGGTAGTAGTCTCAGTAATCTTTATTCCACAAAAGATTAATCTTTTCTTTTGGCGTAAAACAATATTCTTCTTTTTCCTAAAACCTTTTCTTGACAACAACATACTACAATCAAAATTTGAAAATTCAGATGTAAAGCATACAAAAACCATCAAAATGAATACACAGAGAACAATGACACATTACAATAGAATACTCTCATGTTTAAAGATGGACGCATCCAAACCATTAGAGAGAGCTAACTATAAGCTCACTCAGACTGAAGAACAGTAAGGTAATATGGATATCCACGGCATTTCCCTGATGATGTTGCATTCTCATGCTCAGAAAGCTCCCAGGAAAGTTTATATGAAGAGAGATCGTAAATACCCGGAGAGAAAACCGATATCTGCAGCGGGATTTCGGCTGTGGATAACGGCTGTATTTGGACCTTTGTGGAACTTATACCCGACCATATGAAAGGATGTGAGCTTCCCATGGAAGATGGAGGTTTTCTCAGACGGCTTCCCATGATATCTGATGTTAGTTTCATTTCTTCTGTTACTGTTGGCATGAAGCGCCACCCCGATTGGTTTCCAGAAGGAGTTGCTGCTGCTGCGTCTGGTTGACAATCATAGGTGTTGATGGTCACAGATGATACTCCATCTGATGTGTTTTTAATTATCATCTTTAGTTTTATTTCACACAAGGAAGTAGAAAAGTCGTGGTGTATAGTCTGGGGACCGTCAAGTGACCAAGAGAGTGGGCTGGAGCTTTTGATACTGTAATTGAACAACGGAATTAAAACTGCAAAATAGGTTTGACGGAAAATACTTTTGCGGATAACTCTTACCTATTATGACATGAATGGTGAGACAGAATCTCTGGTAAATCGGGAACTGCTGATGGATTACTGCCTTTTTTCAGGCGAGAGATCAGAATGAAGTCAACGGTATTTGGACTTACCTGTTTCATCATACAAATTTGAGTTCACTACAGGTCAGATGTTAGAAAGTTGCCAGGGAATATATGCAATTAAAAAAAAACCTCTAGCGCATAAGATTTACATTCCTGAAGAGAGGATTTTTGCTTACCTCAGCTGAGGGTCCCTGACATGACCTTTCACTTTCATGGAAGCTTGCTAAAGGTGAGTTAATGATATCGAAAAGCTTCTCATCGTCGTCTTGAGTAAACAGTTTTACATCGGTTTGGCTGGGAGGAAGGGACATGGTTATATCTTCTTCAGTCCCGGATTTTCTGCAATCCTGAAATGTGAAACAACATTCTACTTTCAGACTTGGGAAAAAGAAAGACCAACTAGCTGCTGGAAGTACATGAAATTAACTTTCTATGTTCCAACAACCTTAATCATGAAGAAACAAGATAAAGCCTGCCCAGCGAGTAGAGATTTGGAAGGTAAGATTGTATCAACAGACTGAAGCAATGAGATGCCCCACCGACACCCAACTGTTGACAACTGATGAATCTGGAAACTATCTGTATTGGCACGGTTCACGATAACCATACGCACAAGAAATTCTTGTAATCTTGATGGTGAGGGGGTGATTTCGAATGAGGTCTGTAGAGACGGTAAAACCTAGATGAAAATGTACAATATGGATATGGTTAGACTTGTGGGCCGTAATGCAGATATGCCTATGCCATATTCAAGCAACCTAAAGATTCATCACCTGCAGTTTATAATGCATCCTCAGAGTGCGGTATTTCATGATGCTTGATACATTTTCCATCTCATAGTATATTGTAAAATACAAAGATATAGTTCCTGCGATGGCAGCTCGAAGCCAAAGAGGCCACCTTAAAGATGTGTCTCCTTGCAGTGATACATCCTGAAAGAGATCAGCACTCAAATCCATGTTATAATAAATTGATATAAGCAATCACCTTTGAGGCTTGAAGAAAAGGTTTATCACAAACCTTTGGAAATGTAAATACACTACTTGTTATATTTGTTTCACTATGGACGATATTTTGTCCATTGCCCTTCTTTAAGCAATCTGGAAATTTGGTTGTCAGCTCTTCTTCAAGATTTCCAGGAATTATAAATCTTGGATGGCTAATCTTCATTTTAAGATTCTACAAGGACATACAGACTTTGTTAGCAGAAGAATAATCCAGTGGATAGTTTAGCACATCACGTTATCCGGTCATCAAACAAAAATATATAAGATAAACCGGACCATGACAGACTAAATTTATAGAAAAGTAACAGCCACAGTAGCACAACAAAATGATGATTGGCCAATCGGTAGAAAACATGAAAGAATACAAGATAACGTAGATCAGATCATGACAACTACCTTTATTGGGATTTCTGACTTATTTTTTAACTCCAAAACAAGATAACGTAGATCTCCAGCATACAACTTTTCAGGCAGATGATCAATTGAGCCCTCAAGCCTAGGTAGACTCTGCACAGTAAAAACTATCATATTTTAGAGGCTGCAACTAACCATGAAAAATCAAAAACTATAGAGGAAAAGTTTGTACCTTGATGACTAAAAATTTCAAGCCATCATTGGGAGTTAGTTTGTTTTTCCTTCTTCCTTTGGCAGTTTTTGACTTTACAGGCACAGATTGAAAGTAATGCACACCCACGATGGAGCCAGAGAACTCCCACCTTACACCAACAATTTTGAGGATACCTTCTTCACTGGGGGTGACAGTGAGTCTCACCTAAAAAAAGTCAGAACAATTTTGAGGATACCTTTATAACATGCTTCTCTTTATAAACGAAGCACAATGGGAACATATCAATCAATCTAAGTATGCAATTTAGCAGACTCACCATTTTTGTCTCCCCTCCACCTAATGTGAAGTTTACTTCAGACAAAGTGAAAGAAGAGACACCAGAGGTAGTTTCCCTGTAGTATTGTTGACGTAGACGGCACAGCTTAATCATTCAAATATAGGTCAAAAGAGTTGAAAGAAACCTTAGTGAGGAAATTAGCTACTTACTGATTATGTTCAGTGGAATTCTCGGAACCCAAGCTTGAGCTACTTGGCTCTTTATCTACTTTACAAAGTCCAAATGTAGAGATGAGTTTCATATATACAAACTTAAGGATGTAGAAACTTTATAACGTGAACATCAAATAACAGAAAAAGCTTACCTAATTTTTGGTCATCAGAATTTGCAGTAAGTTCACAGATGAGAAAAACACTTGTTATGGAAGTAGATACTTGTAATGGATTCCTGAACTCCAGATCCATTTTCACCGACTCTGAAAACAATGAATAACAAATTAGTAAGAAACCACAATGATAGTTGAACATGACCCCAGAATATCATGTCCACGATAATATGGCCTGACTTTATGCCAAACCAAAAGAAATTACCCTGCCTTGGCAGAAGCACAAATTATAATATTTACTGATACTATAATATCACAAATGACGAAATATGATAATCCCTCTCTTCTCTCATCCATCTCCATGTAAAAGCACCACAGCTAGTCATTTCAAAAGATAATCATTTTCCTTAGTCAATCAAGACCATAGATCAAATTGAAATGTCTTGGACCTCTTGGTACTGGCACATTAAGACAAACCGATTTTGCATACAGTTGGGCTTATTTTAGCTGGACTAGAATGCATTAGCCTCCAGACTTCAAGCATAACTTTAATGCAGAATGATCATGAAGAAAAATGTTGTGACTCAGTTTAAACAGTGAATGCAGCTAAGAACAGCCTGCATACCTCCAGCAACACAAACATTTGATTCCTTGTATTTCTTTGGCAGAAGCTTTGACTGTAACTCCAGCCAGTTTGACTTGCCAGAATTTAAAGATGGAATGATATCATCCTCCAGTGATTGCCAGACGTTCTCTTTTACAAGAGCCTGACCATGACAAAATCATAGCGTTACACAAGGTGAAACTTCACCACTAATGAACAGGAAACAATTCAATGATGCACAACAATTATTAATACGCAAATAATCCAAAAATCTTTTAGGGGATGATTGGTAGAGACTTTTAAAATTTTCACTTATTTTTGGCTTTTAGAGTCCAAAATTCCCAAATCATGCTATGAATGTTTTAAAGACCTAAAAGTACTCCTTAAAGTTCTCACAAACAGTATTCTAACAACCTAATTCCCTGCAGTCCAAATTTTTTAAGTAAAAAGTCTACAATCGCAATCCAATCAATCAGCCCTTTAACCAGAAATACTGATGCCCACTATTTTCGACGATATACTGATCCAATTATGTTGTACATAATGGAGTATAAACGCAACTTTGAGATGTGGTTTTGCACTTTTACAATATGTTGCAGGTTCTCTTTAATATGTTCATACTTTCAAAGAGTGAATATGCAACTTACAGAAGCTTGAGATGCATAAGTACGATGGTCTTCATATATAACTTGAAGAGAGGACATATTAATAACTGGTAATTGAAGTCCCACCACTTCATGCTTCATTCCAGTTTTCTTCAAAATGACAGGAAAATGAAAATGAATATAAACCAGGGATAACTATTGAAAGCGCTATCTTATTGTCAGAGCAGCTTGAGTAGAGTGTCTCAAACCACAAGTGTAGGCTAGGCACCTTAACAATGTCGAAAAAGTCCCTGAGAAAAATCTCTTGGGTTGCCTTGGATTGGTAACCACAGTCCAGTACTTTGAGCATGTTTTTAACTGCAACATCATACATCCCGACGATTGCATACCACCTGGACAGGTAATTTCATAGTAAGACTTAGACCTAAAATTTCTAAACATCACATTTTACAAGACCTGCGTTTACCACCATTCAAAACTTACTGTCCAATTTGAAAATATACATGGTCTTTAATATGGCTCCATGTTGTTGATTTATAAACAGAGATAGCGCTTTTATACGTGCGAATTGCATGATTGACCTGGAAAAGTCAAACAAAATGTATCCTTTAGAATACAAACTTACAAAGCATGTACGAATCTTGACCCTTACAGAAAAATGACATGTACCTGATCACAATTTTTATAGTGGTCTCCTGAGAGGACTAGATGAAATCCATACTTGTGTAGCATCGCTGGCTTAGTTAACACAAAGCAGTAAGAAGCTTGCTCCAACATGACTGCAGCGTGCAAGGGTTCCTACAAATGAGTAAAAGTTAGCAACCGTATAAACTGGCATAAGGTCTGAAGGCATAAGTCGAAGCACCTCTCCACATATGCGGAAGTAAACAGAAGCAGCTTCTTTGTGCTGGTCTCTAGCTTTTAGCATCTCTGCCCACCAGAGCCCACATCTCATAGCATTTTGGGAGCCAGATTTCCCTATTTTCTGCATGAGATTTTAAAAACATATTCACCACATGTGACCAGATCACTTGCTTAAGTTAAATGTTAGTATTCAGTTTCATGTTTTGCTTATAATAAATAGCAATATAAGCAAGCGATGGGCATACACTAAGCAAGCGATGGGCATACACTAAAAGAGCTTTTTTACATTAAAGATTATAGAGACATACCATATAGGTGCTGAATGCATTTTCCATGCAGTACTCAGCTTCCTTTTTTGATTGGTCTGAGATGAAATATGCAAGTCCCATAATTTCCTTCCAAATATGCACAAAAAGATGAGTAGCCCGCCCAAATTTTAGCCATAAAACTATGGCCCATCAATGATGAAAAGTGAAGAATAATGAAAAATATGACAGAAAAGTGAAGAATAATGAAAAATATGACAGAAAAGGGAAGAATAATGAAAAATAAAGACCAAAAAACAATAGTTAAATATCACGGAAAACCCTGTACTATACCTAAGTTTCTAAATTATAAGAGGAATGTTGATTACAAATAATGACACAGCAACACCTCTAAATAAATATAATTACAAAGATGTGGAGCTACCTGAACACCAGCATAGTGCTTCCAAGCTTTATCAAGCTTGTAATCTGTTGATATTAAGCGATAGCTTGACAATGCAAGTTCATAATCATGCAACATGAAGGCATAGTCACCCAAAATTCTAATTTGAGATTCAGTGGAGCTAAAGGTATACCTTCAAAAGTCAAAGCAAACCTTTAGGGCTCATAATTATGTGAAAGTCATAAAAGGTGTAAGGAGTTCTAGAAAGCATACATAAGACCTTTAGTCGACTCCGGACCATCGTCTTTTCCTTTTCTCCACCATAAGTTTTTTATCTGGTTTCTAAGTCCTTTCCTTGTTGCAGAAATCTAGAGATCACAACAAAATGCAAACTAAACCATAAGGGAATAGAATAACAGAAGAAAAAGTAAAACATACAGAACAAGGTATATTCACACAAGTAAATTGTTAGAACATCTAAAGCTAACCTGCTGGTTAAGTTCTCGAACTTTCTGCTCCATATAAGGAATTATATGCCTGGACGCAAACTCTTGCATCAGATCTTTGATCTGCTCCAAATATGCCAGGAAAGTAATACCATAGGTTAAAAGATACCAAAGCAGTTATAAGGCGTGAACATCATCAGCAAATACCTCCACAATATCGTCACCAGTAAGAGCACATCCAAGCTTGTTGACCGAAACACTTGATTTCTTACAGAAAAGTAGGCAAACACAACATAATGAGTTACAAAATTGACATGGATTGATGTATGAGCCTTGAACAATATGTTGGACCAAAGTTCTGATGAGTGACTTACATACGAAGCCCAGGGATTGACCTGATGTTCCACATTTCCCTCTCTAGATGAATTAGTGCAAAGTAAATTGCATTCATTATTTCCAAATGTACTTCTCATCTCAGACAGAACTTTAGACGTTCTACAAAAGAATTCACATCCATTCAACCAAAATATTACATTTGATGCCCATAAATTTATGATGAAGATCATATCATATATGTTGGTATATATGGAATAACTACCTCTCTGTTGTTGCATCTTGATTGTCATGGACCAACAAGTAATGCTTTAAAATCTTCGGGTCCATTATGCCATCATTAAGTAAAGAAGGTAATCTATTGGTGTTCAAAAGATCTATAAATTGATTTATAGGTTCTTCGTCTTTTGATGAAACGACTAAAAGACCTGAAAGCACAATTATAATTATTTGGTACACATACGAAACTATATGAAACATAGTAAATCAGCAAACCTAATTCAAAGAGACAAGACAACAAAACGATTTGCTAAAACCAGTTAATATCTTACAAGCCACAGGATGATCGAAAGCTTCATGGTCTGAAAACGACAATGTACGTATAAGTTCTTTGTTGTAATGCTGAAACCATTTAGGTGCAATTTCAGAGTCTAGATCTGCAGGGAGGGAAAGAAGTCAGGATTAGAATGGCACTGAGTTAGCGAATTCGCCTTCTCAATTATTTGACTTTTAGTGCACGTTGTTAAGACAAAACTCATAAGGCTATCGTCAGCTACTCATAAAAACATATTGACTTACTAGAGAGTATATCAGTAATTTGAGGAGGGTCAGATTTCAAGTCCTGAATGTTATTCTCCCCAGCTTGAGTGATAACATGTTCTAGTCGTTGTTTTGCAACCTAGCCATGAAGTAAACAAAATGAAGTTTGAGCTCAACACCACTCTAAACATACAAGTATAAGCCTAACCCACACACATCTATCTACACGTTATGTTCGTGCAGAAAAAGAGGTTCAGATTGTTGCTTAGAAAGAAAGAATTAGTTATCAGTAGCTAAATTGTTTTAATTTCAATATATTCGACCGAAGCAAATTTTACATACCTCTACGTTTGGTTGTTTGATATCGGAGGCATAAAACAATCTCAACGTAAATTGCTTTAGCCGATAAAGCTGATCGCCTGATGTCCGAACAGGAACTGCAGCGCAATATTTTACAGTTGGAATCCTCAAATTAGAAAATTGGAGTAAAATCTTGATAGACATTTGCAAATGCAGAACACAATCAAAATTTAGAAATCAAATCAGAAATCACCATCGATGTTACTAAAGTTGCAGAAGGGCTTGAGCGTTTCGACAAAGGAAAGTCCATTCTTAAGGAAATTCTCTTCAACAAGGGGCGTACAGAGAACCATGACCACTGGACTGACTTCCTCCAAGAGCATTTTGCCAAGCCAAGAGTTCACCGGCTCCACCATTCTCTCAAATATTTCAAATTTCTTAACTGTATATCAGACTTCTCTCTAATCCGATGTCAGGTCGGATAAATTTTGTAGGGGTGTGAAGCAAAGACCTAGATCTCTCCTTCTAAGGCAAATCAGTGCTACGACGCCGTCGTTGGCAGCCTCCTGCCTTAGTTGATATAGGGTTGAAGCGATGGTGGAGCGTGAGAAATGGAGAAATCAATGTGTACGGATACTTTCGCCGGAAAATTGAGGGATGATCGTGATCGGGATCGAGATCGACGTATAGGGAGAGATGTAGGCAAAAGTCGATTGGAGGAGGGGCGAGCAGAGCGACATGGGAAAAAAAAATTACAAAAAGAAAAATCAAAATCATCGAATATTAATTTTATTTATATGATTGGCCCTACATTTTGGTAAAAGGTGCAATTATGCCCATTTGTTTTTTCTTTCTTTCAACTAGATTTATAAATATAGAACAAATTGTTCAAGGATTACAACGATAGAATACTAGAGCCGGCCGAATACAGAAATTTCTTCAGAAACTAAGATCTAAAGAGGGAAGCTATTACATCACAAAAACCAGAACATAATGAACTAAAATGAACAAGATCTCGAAATAAAAACTCAAACCCGAAGGAAGTGAATCATCTCAAAGCAGTTATGGTCCAAACGAATGACAAAACCTCCTATAGTAACTGGATCATCTCACAAATGAAGGACTGGGAATCTGAACCAGGAGAATTAATTCCCACAATCTTCCTGAAGAGACATAGTTAAAAAAAGAATGTCACTATGGACGAAATACGACTTGTTTACGCCATAAACAGAACCCATGAAAAGAGAAGACTTCGATCAAATTTTTAAATGCATACAAGGATCATAACAAACCTAAATCCGAAAAAGCCAAACTCAAAGAGGACAACAACAAACCTAGTCAAAATAATCCCAACAAAACTATAATTGGCCAAAACCAAACACAATAACCAAACTAAAACTACCCATTCAAACCACTCCAAGGAAAAGAAGATCAGAAACTCATAAGTCAGAGAACCAATGGAGAAGACATGCAATGACAATGGCAAAGTGAAGAGCTCATTCAGGCCTGAGAGACCACATAGCACAATAGCAAAACAAGCATCTCATCGCCGCTTAGATCCGAGGATGCGAAGGCCAATAGAATACCCACCTCCTCCGATAGGTCGACGATGACAAAAGGGACCAAAAACCGACCTCCCAACCCCATATCTGAATAGGTGCACAAAGCTTCATGGATTCTGATCTAAGATGCGTCCTTCGATCCCGAGAGAAACAAAAGCATAATAATTGAAAAGAGATCGAGGGGAGGCCGATGTCGGAGTTAACAAAGCCTTCGATCGCATGCCTCAAGTTGAGTATAACAACGGCGACGACTTGATTAGGTTAAAAAGTCGCAAGCTAGAGATAGTTCTTTTTTCAGTTATTACTTACAACTTTTCGTCAATTATGCCTATTTCTTTAGAAGAATGAAAATTGGATTTAGATATTAAAAAAATAGATAATGGTCCTTTGATAAAAAAAAAGAACAAAACATGATTGTCGTTTCTAAATTTTTTTGTGTTGCTTAATATTATAATTAAAATAAAAGACCTTAAAGATCGAGGAGGCTACAAAGCAAATGGATAATACCGATGAACTAAAACCAGAAACATGAAACTTACTAAGCCATACACGATGAGAAAATGAGTAAGGTACGGCCTGATGCTTAAACTTAGGACAAAAGAGAGCAACCGACCAGACTCTAAAGAGAATAAAACAGTCAAAGGCTAGACCATAGCTAAATTAAGACTCGATAAGCTCAAAAGTTTCTAATTTGCTTCCTATAAGATCTATCGCTTGAGTTCGAGTTCTTCTTCCTCTTGTTAGCAAGGAAGGAGGCCAAGTTCACTTCCATTTCGGACATCGGGTTTGATAGCATCTACTCCTCGTTGTCCACGGTAACATTTGGTGGTTGACTGTGTTGAGCATGCATTATTAGAGAGATTATTTTGGGAGATCAAACTCTCAGATGGTTGAATTTGATGTTCTTCCATATTGTTCTAGTTGTTGAGATATTTAATCAAGTGCACCATGTGAGGGCAGAATGTGGTTAGTGTACTATGCGTTGGCAGTTAAAGCAAAGTCACGAGAGATACTCATAGTAGAAATGTGATATGATAGTTCCCCATGTTTGGTATCTTCATCTGCCTAGAAAATTTGAGTTCCTCATAGGTGTTGATCCAGACTTTGGCTCAGATCAAAAGTGCTATAGAGATTAAGGCTTCATGCACATATACTTCTAGTACTTTACCAAGTCCATTTGCAATCATTTCAACTGATTCTTCCGAGATGTATTGCAGGGGGAACCTTGTAAATTTGCACCCATATATCTAGAGTGGTAAGGAAGTCATCAGACACTTCCATGGATGCCACAATCATGTGGTAAATCCTCTACCATGTCCATTATATTTTTATCGTTCAGGTTCAGAGGTCTAGTAAGGAGGTTGAGTTTGTTACAAGCCAAGACCGAGGCATAAGCCTTGTGTGGGATGAAGATTTCTGGATCGCTTCTATCAAGGTTGAATTGGTTTAGTGTTGTCCACAAGTTGTTGTATATTTTGTCGAGAGGAAAGAGTTCTAAAGTTGTTTAGAGTCGGTTAAGAGCTTGTGATGCCAAGTGTATTTCCTATGTTGTTTATATATACGCCAGAATAATCATTGTGTCGCTTTGTGTGTCCAATCACGATTGATGAGGTAGACATAGAGTTGCTTGTTCCAATGTTATTCCTTATGCATGTTGATAGCGTGAGAAAAGAGTTCTTATTCCCAAAGATAGAGCACCAGATTTGTTACTTGGGGACTGGATCAATCCTTTTTATCTTGGATGAGCCTTGTAGAATAGGTGCACGTGGAAAATGCCAAAGGAAATGAACCAATTGTGATCTCTAAATTCTGGAGATGGTAGCTTAGGTGGAGTAGGAAGCGAGTAGCATCAATGATTAGGAATTACATATCCTGATATGTTTATTCACAACGAAAAATTGGGAGATTGGAGAGATAAGACTCATACTTAGCATATGATAAAAGGAAAAGGACAAAAGCTCTAGTAGTCATCGAATAAAGAATTAGGAAGGTATTACTGTGATTAAAAAGTTGTGTTAAGTAGAAAGGGATCCATAGAAAGATTTCTATTGGACTAATGAAAAAGGCACATGAAAAGAAAAGAGTAAAAAATAAAAATATACTCCCTAGGAACATGATTATTATAACGTGCATCAGAGGTAAGATAATGTGATGGTAAATATATAAGGATCTGGGTAGGTTAAAATGATCCTTAAAGATCAATAGAAAGAAAGAAGTCTATAAGCCCACTTATGCTCATAGAAAGAAAGATACCCAAATAAAAGGTGGTTTTAGGCCCAAAGAGGAGACCCTAAAGCCAAACGAACTAAAACCACATGGTGAAAGAGAGAGTTGTGCCAAACTTTAGCAGGCTATAGAGGACTATGTGATACTTAGTAAGAAGACTAAGCTTATTAGGTATGTTGTCATGTCATCCGATTAGTTCCATGAGAGATGCATAAGTCCTGAAGCGAGTTAACCCAAACAAATTTCCCACGTTATATATAGTCATTGAATCTCCTATCACATACTACTCTTCGAGCTATTTTTGATGTCTCTTTGTTTTCTGCAGACAACATCTTGGAGAAGGTAATAAGACTAAAAGATTCAATAAGAAGCTTAACTTCTGCTAACCAGGACCTATATCGTGGCCATTTCTTTGGTAGCTTCAGATTTTGATAGATGCTACTACATTCCACCTTAATTTCCACCTTATCTATATGGAGGTCGAATAGACTTTGGGCGTCTATGCTAGTCCCATAAATTCAAGCTTTTATTTGGATTTTGCATTGCTGAAAGTATGTCTCGAGTGCAGTTTAGCTTGGTTTGTTTGATCTCTAATACACCTTGCACCACCATGAAGATTTTCATCTTTGTTCTAATGTGTCTTCCAAAACACCAGGCTTATCTCCATGTTTCTAGTTAGTGGTGTAATCCCCAGTGTTCAAGTGCCTATTTGGTTTCACTTTCTTCTTTGAAGATTCTTCCAGATTCTAGCCTTTTTCAATAATTTTGCAACAACTGTTGCTACTTGTCTCATTTGGCTTGGATGACAACCGAATTTTGATATCTCCAGATAACCCAAATAATCCAAGGGAACATTTCTTTAGTTTCATTAGGGACATCATTTATGCCTCTCAATCATAGTAAAAAGGTTATATTATGTGTCAACGAGGTGGTTGAGAATCCACCTACATGAAGTGGAGTGGATGAGAGTGCCCATATTTGTTTTGCTGGTTGACAGTGAAAGAGCATGTGTACAATAGTCTCTTGTTGGTTACCTAATATCACATGTTTTAACCTCTAAAAACCACTGCAAATGCACAATAAACGTAGTAGTACTTAGGGATCAAACCCACGAAGACCAAGTGGCTACACTATCAATCTTTAAACCAAATTTAAGTTAAGACAAATCAAATAATGATGGTGGTTGCAACTAAACAATTCAAAGAAAATAAACGATATGAAATTCAATAATAAAAAGCATCAGACATAGGAAATTCATCAGGAAACAATGAATCTAAACTAGGAAAGTATTCATGGCACAATTCAAGCTCAATTCTCGAACACAAAACACTATTGTATAGCAAACCCACTGTCGTGGCGTCAACTACTATGTCTAACAACCTAGAATCTTAAATTGACGTTTGGCCCTAAAGATCTAAACATGCATTAAAAACAGGTCTGATAAGTTCACAATTAGCCTTAACATCAACTTTCGTTGGTTAAAGACTAATTGCACATCTATGTCTTTTACGAACCTAACACGCACTTTTGGTGAGTTAAATAACCTAATATCATAGACTATGTGATCATGCTAACAATAGATGAAAAACACATTAAAATAAAGCCATATTTTTTTTCTAATTCATTGATTCTCTAAATCCCTAGAAAACCCTAAACCTGATTAAGGAATTACTCAAACATAATTGAAAGGAACAAAGAAACATACATAAAAGAAAACATAATATAATTGCAATGGAAAATCAAGAGGGTTCAAGAATTCTTCTCCAAATAGTTGTAGAGTCAGAAAACTCTCCCTAAATCTCCCAAGAACAAAACTAAAAGTGGTTGGATGAAATTCTAAAGGCATGTCTAAATTTTTTTTTGAAAAACCTCATTAAAAAGGCTAAAAACGCGTTTGGTATAAAACAAGTAAACCGGATGGAATAAGAAAATTTCTGGTTTTCTCACATAGCTCCGTGGATCGGTCGATCCAGATGCGGATCGATCAATCCACTGTAGAGTGGTCGATCTTAGATCACTTTTGTCGTTCCTCTAGTTGTACGCAGATTTCTTCTCAAATGTTGGATCGATTGATCCAGAAGTGGAACAATCGAACCTTGGTTCAAAATGACTCAAATGGGTAGTTGGTCGATCCCTCGATCGTACGCATCTTAAGGTTATAACAGGATCGATCGATCCAAGTTGGGACCGATCGATCTGAGCCTCTAAGAACGTCATATTTGATCATTTTTGCTTCAATCCATGCTTTGAGTACTTAGTTTTATCCTAACTCGTTTTGGACCTGAAAATACTCTAAAAAACTAACAAAGACTCGAAAAACCAATGAAAATATGAGTTAAGAACCGATAAAAATGCCATATATCATTACCGCATATATTTCATAAGTTATTGAGCCCTATCTCCCTAGATTTAAGTCTTTCCTTCACAACTAAGGCACCTGAGAGTACCATCGAAAGGAAGTGTTTGATTTTGGGTGGAAAATCATGTCTCCATATTTCTTTCTTTAGATTGTTCACCTCTCTTCCCATAATCATGTGTCTTATATTATCAAAGTTGGATTGATGGTTGAGCCAATTCCCGCTCTTAACTGTATATATACCAGAACCATTGTAACCCCATATTCAGGAATCTCCTTCAGTAGGGTTCAGAGGAAACTCCAAAATCTTTGGAATGTCATCGGGGTGAATCAATTCCTGCAGCTTATTGGTGTTCTATTTGCTCCCAATAATTAAGTCTGATATTTTTAAACATGCATTGTAACATAGATTTTTACTGACCGGGGCCTTGGTTGATGGTGGAATAACCAGTTCGAGAACCAAACATAGATTGATTGCCCGTTTCCAATATGTTGTATTAAACCTTTTTTGAGCAAAATTTTTCCATGTAAAATGTTGTGCCACACAAAAGACGATCTTGATCTAGGAGAACTATCCATAAATTCTTTCGTCTTGAAGTACCGCAACTTAAATGCTCTAGATAGCAGAGATTCTGGTCATATAATATTTTGCATACTTATTTAGTTAGGAGAGCTTGATCAAACTTTTCAATATCCTTAAATCCATCTTTTTTCTTTGGGTTTGCACAATTTATTCCATGAGCCCCACACTATTTTCTTCTGGACCTACTTGTTTCACCATAAAGATCTCATCGCATTTGTGTGTTTCTTGCATTAAGCCTTGGAGAACTCAAAGCATGACGTTTTCTAACTTTGTCGGTTTTCTTAATCCCTTTTCTTAATTGTTTTTTTTTGTTTACTTCGTTTTCTTAATTGTTATACTTTGGAATTTCTTGCACTAAAATTTTATTTTCGTTTTTACAATCTTTAGTGATAAGAACAAATAATTGCAGTAACGAATAAAAAAAAGGGTTAAAGTCACTTGAGTTTTGCTTTTGCTGTTTTTTTCAAACAAAGACTACTAAGAACAGTAAATCACAAAGAATTTAGTATAAAGAATGACTATAATAAACAAAGGACTACTAGGAAAACAACAAAAACTCTAAAATACATGGAAAAAACGTGTTACCAACGATTAAAATATATAATTTAAAAAAAATATTTTATAAGAGTTTTGTGCAAAAAAAACTTTAAAACTGTTGTGTTTTGTAATTTACATTTCATCTTTATAAATACAAATCAATCATGTTAATTTATGAATGATATACAATCTCATTTTTATACATATATCTGATAAATTTTTATAATCACACACATAAAAACAAATAATTATAAATATTGTTCCTTTTCACGAGAGTTTTAATTTAAAACTTTGTTTGTGGTGGATATGAGTTATATTATATATAGTTTTATATGATTAACAAGGAAGAAACTAAACAAACCTCCATTAATCTCAATAGACTAATCAAAAAAAAAAATTTCCACGAAACTGTTTTGTTATCTATTGGTCTAGTTGTAGTAGCTTTTAATCTAATGGCATGTGGTAAGTCCACTAAAAACAGACACACTTGTATATTTAGAGATCGAGTCTCACTACTTACATTATGTAGGAATTTCACTATTAAATCCGCCAATTATGACTCAATGTAGACAAAAAAAACTACTGGTTAAGTTAAACAAAGACTTATGACTATAGTAAACAAATGGAGATCTACTAGTTTTTTTTTTTTTTGGTTTTAATGTTAATAAAGAGATCCAGTACTATATTTTCAATAACATTGTAAATTGGTAACCACTTGCTTGGATGTGATAATGTGTTAATAGTTAGGAAGGTTTAGCCTATGATATTAACAATTCTATCGTGGCTTGAGCATTCTTTTATATTTAACTAAATACATAATCCTTTAGAATTTCATCAAACAAATTCTGCGAATTATAGAGAGTTCATTAGCAAACTAGTAATTAACGAAAATTAGATTCTAATCCGTGCTAAAACACGGGATAGTATTTTAGAAATTATTATTTTAAATTTAAATTCATAATAAAGCTATCATAATGATCAAATATCCAATAACATGTAATTATCTAATAAATCATATTTATTGAATAATTTGTGATATTGTCTCGCTTGGAACTCATATATCTCATAAAAAACATATATGCTCTAAAAATTTATATTTTGTTTGTGAAATACTAATTTTTTCTTGACTCGTTTTCATTTAGAATTTTTATCGTATTACTAATTTTATATATAAACTAGATCTAAATTCATAATAAAATATGAGTAAATAATTTATATAATATTATTATTATCTTGTTTTTTTGAATGAATTTATTCTTATAAATAATTTATTTGTAATACGTGTTTATTTATATATACTTATAAAGTAAACATATCTCTCATAAATTAATAATATAATTATTATGTGTATATATAAAGAAAAATAATACACTAAAAATATATATATACATAGATCTTTATATAATATGAATTATTTTATTATATATATATTTACAATTTGTCATATTATTATTTTTGTCTGTAATGATACCTCTATTTATATATAATATGATCTTCTACATAAATAATATTTTATATGTTAAGCAATATATGTCTATTTTCAAAAATTTAAAGCATAAAATGTTAAAGAAATCTAAAATTTTCATAAATTTTTGTGATGTAGTTTTTAAATTTATTATATAAAAATATTATAAAATAGATTAAAAATGAAAATAACTATTAAAATATATTAAATCTTCTATTATTGGTTACTAAAGATTTGATCTGATATGAATTAAAAATTAAATTTATTAAAATTTTGATTTATTCATAACTAAGTTTTTCTACAAAAAAATTTAAAGATGTAATTTTTTACAAATTTAAAGTCATTGTTCTAAATGATTTTTAAAAAATAATATATAGATGTTTTAGTCTTTTATATTGTCAACAATTAAGATGGACAAAATTATTAAGGAATGCAAATCGAACCACTGAGGAGAGCTAGACTGTATTTTTACTCTGGTGGTTTTGAGTAAATTCCTGGTAGGGGAAGTTGGGCATCTTGAAATAATTTATCAAGGGTGATTACGCTTTTTTCTTTTGTCTTTTCTAGCGTATACTTCTATGTGTCTTTTTTTTTTGACTCCTCGGTGTTTCGCATGGGGTCTCGATGACATCTTCAGATTGGTTATAGGGTTTTGAGCTCTTCTCTATGCGGAGTTTGGCAGCAGAAGATCTCAACTTTCCAATCTGCGGAAGCATTAGGGTTCCTCTTATTTAAATTAATATTTATTGTTCGGTTACAATGTGTCTGATGTTGATGTGTCTCCTTTGTTAATTCCTTTTTTTTTCCAATATGAAGATCTTAAGCAAAGACTTGGAAAAAGGTTGTATGTAATTGTTTTATTTTAATTTTGAACGATTTTCATTATTTTTTCCTTTCTGGGTTTTGTTGGAAATAAAATTGAATAAATTGGGAAACGCCTTCCCACACCTCTCCTCCACTAGCAGCCAACCAAAAGTGCCCTTAGTTTTTTGCTCACTCCTCTTCTGCTGTTTTCCGCCTCACAGCTAAACCATTTTTACTTTCCCCAGCAATGGCGGCGACGGCCACTGCTGCTTCACTGTACTCAGCTCGTGTTCACTTCCATAATCAGAATAAAGTTTATGGATTTCCAGCGAAAACCCCTATCTCTGTGCAAGTAGCTCAGATCATCGACGGGAGGTCGACGAGGAATGCCACTGTTCTTTCCGCTGCTTCCACCGAGAAAGCCGTCACCACTGCTCAGTCTGTAGCTCAGACGGCTTGTGATAGGTGCGTCTCTGTCAAAAATGTAAAAGCTTTATTGGTTCTCGTCAATGGGTCGATAAAAATGAGTCTTTTTTCACTTTTGTTCTCTCTGATTCGAAATGGGTTCTTCTTATTCTTCTCTTTCTCTGTATCTCTTCCAATTTCTACAAATAATTAGCTTGTTGGTTTTTATAATTTGCTTAAGTGTTTTGTTTCTTCAATTTCTATTGCATGGTGTGAAAAGTAATGTTAGATACTAAAAGCTTAAGCTATGCTTTTCACTACTAGTGTAGATCTTTCCTTTTTTTCCAGTATTGGAATCTAAAATGTCTGCTCAGCATCAAAGAAGATTCTGTTTCCTCTTTTTTGTCTCCATGAATAATAAATCGTTAAACTAATAAGTTGTTTCTTCTTCATTTGATTTTTTGCTTGACCGCCAAATTCCTCCAAAGATTCTAATAATCTTGTGTGTGGATCAGATTGTTCGTTTTTTCCCCCTCTAATCCTGATTTGAATGCTATGAAAAATTTAAGCGTCTCATAATGTTCAGAAAATGATTGATTCTCATGACTTGTTCCTTTTTGTACACTTTTGCTACCCTATTTATGAAATTTCGTGTTGCTCAGATGAACTTATTTATGATCATGATTAAGTGATATGATATTTCTGGTTCCATTTCAATTTATTCTCTTAAAAACCTGGTCTGTTCATATGGAATTTATTGTTCTATGAGGATTTGGTAGAATCCGTAGGTTTTGTTTATTGGTCAACATGTTCTTTCTTGGTTATTTCAGTTAAACAGCTCTGATTATATGTTCCTGAGTCTTTTTTACTGAAAACCTTACCAATTAATTTGCAGAGTAAGGAGGCATACAATCTCGGTCTTTGTAGGTGATGAGAGCGGTATAATAAACCGGATAGCTGGAGTGTTTGCTAGAAGGGGATACAATATTGAGTCCCTTGCCGTGGGATTGAATGAAGATAAGGCTCTGTTTACTATAGTTGTTCTTGGGACAGACAAAGTCTTGCAACAAGTCGTAGAACAGCTTAACAAACTCGTCAATGTCATCAAGGTTTTCATGTTGTTCTCTATTAACATTAGTCTATGCCACATCTTACTGATTTGGTTAATTCGTCAATTTCATTTCTCTGAGCTTAGTACACAACAAGAGATTGGTATAGCTTCATGAATCATGACTCTAATCTTGCACTCGTTATGGTCAGTTCAGGTGGAAGATCTCTCCAAAGAGCCGCATGTAGAACGTGAGTTAATGCTCATTAAACTTAACGCTGATCCAAGCACCCGCACAGAGGTAAAGAATACTTGATCTTGCAAGAAGAACTACACTCGTACATTATCTTCAATATTGGGTGGGTGGTTCAGTTAGTTTTGTCATCATGATTAAAGGTCACATTGAAAAACGTCAAGGATATGGATGGAAGCAAACTTTTGTTCCTTGCGATAAATTCCATCACATTACAGAGTCTTTTTCTATCCTCCTATGCTTACTTGATTCGCATTAATATCTCAAGGTGTACTGTAGACGAATATAGATGAAAAAGGTTTTCTTCCTTGTTATTAATGGAGTCACAGTAAAGGAGCTTTTTCTTTTTCTTCTTCTATGATTAGTCTATTTCACATTTATATTTCAAGGATATATATGAAGCTACGTTATATATAATTTTTTCAAAAATCTAGTTTTTATGTACTACACAGATCATGTGGTTGGTAGATATCTTTAGAGCAAAAATCGTGGATACCTCGGAGCACTCTCTAACAATTGAGGTCAGACCTTTTCGTCAATTTATATGTACTCGGATCAAATGGACAAGATGGTCCGAGTAAGTCCCATCTTTCATTGTTTAGGTAACTGGAGACCCTGGAAAAATGGTTGCACTAAAGACAAACTTAGAGAAGTTTGGAATTAAAGAAATCGCAAGAACAGGGAAGGTAATTTTTCAATTCCTAAAACAAACTACTGTTTGCTCCGTTCTTTATTGTCAACAACCTCTCCCACTAAATGCTCTCAAATTACATCTTTTCTCTTGAAAAAGCTTGTTTTAACAATTGGACTCACATGTGTCAGTACTTGTAGCCACTTGCAGTCTTTATTATTTTTATTTTCTGTCTATTATGTCCACATGGAAGACTCCTATTCGAGCTCATCGGTTAATCTCAAGACACTCTAACGGCAAAGCCACAGTCATATGAAACTCCCAGTTTAGCTTTTAAGTAGCATGCTTACATTGTAAAAAAAGTCTTTAATTTTATTAATCTCAAATGATGAATCATTAATTTTTCCATGTAGTCAATTACCATGTCAGTGACCTATGAAGAATTTTAAGAACCACTTTTTATATTCCTAACCATGTTATATACTATTGTCAACTCTAGATTGCTCTGAGACGGGAAAAGATGGGAGAAAAAGCTCCTTTCTGGAGATTTTCAGCGGCATCATATCCACATCTTGTGAAGGAATCTTCTCATGAGACTGTTGTAGAGAAAACAAAACTAGCATTGACTGGAAATGGCAATCCATCATCTGGGGTATAGAACATTTAACAAAATGTTTGTTTTTTTTTTCTCACTCTGCATGTCTAAGCACCTGTGGTTTGATCAAGATCAGTAAATTCTTTATTATAGGGTGACGTTTATCCAGTGGAACCCTATAATGATTTGAAGCCTGTCCTAGACGCTCACTGGGGAATGGTCTACGATGCAGATGTAAGATACACTTCTCCAGTACTGTATTTGTTTTATATAGTTTTCTTTTTGATCCAGTAAATCTTGGGAAATTGGATGCCAAAATGAACGTTAATACTGTTTCACGTATTGCAGTCTAGCGGACTCCGGTCCCACACGTTATCTATACTTGTGACCAATGTTCCTGGAGTTCTCAATCTAATAACTGGAGCTATCTCCAGGAGAGGTTATAACATCCAGGTTATTACGCACACACTCTTGCTTTTAGTTTCACCGAAGTGATTACATACTGCTCTCCTCTTTTCTCTCAAGAGTATGTGAATATTGACACTTTATTACTCCAGAGTCTAGCTGTTGGTCCTGCCGAGAAAGAGGGCTTATCTCGGATTACTACTGTTATTCCCGGAACTGATGAAAATATAGACAAATTGGTTAGGCAGCTTCAGAAGTTGATTGATCTTCACGAGGTGAGTAAATGATTTGAAACCTTCCTACTTGGATTTTCAGTTTAAAGGTCTAATAATAACGTTTCCATTTCTTTGGGGTTTTCTAGGTCCAAAATATAACCCACATGCCATTTGCGGAGCGAGAGCTGATGCTCATCAAAGTAGCTGCTCATACTTCTGCAAGGAGAGATGTTCTTGATATCGCTCAAGTTTTCCGTGCTAAAGCCATTGATGTCTCTGATCACACTATCACTCTTGAGGTTCTGATGTCATGTCTCTGATCACACTATCAATCTTACAACAAAAGGTTGAACATCTCTGATCGTTCAAGATCTTGTAGCTGATGAATCCATCGTTTGCAGGTTACTGGTGATCTCAGAAAGATGGCCGCACTACAAACCCAGTTAGAGGTCTATGGAATCTGCGAGGTAACTAAACTAAGTCTCTTCTTTTGATCCTTCATCTCTTCAGAGACACAATCGCTATTGCGCTTAAAACCACCAATTTGGCGATTCTTATGGTTTGTCTATTTGAGAATTGAAGGTGGCTCGGACAGGAAGAGTGGCCTTGGTAAGAGAATCTGGAGTGGATTCGACTTATCTTCGTGGATACTCTCTTCCTTTGTAGTTTCAAAGGTTAATAATTTCCTTAACAAACAAAGATACATCACAAATTGTGGTCGTTTTGCATCATCATCATCATCATTATATATAAATAGGATCTTCTTGTGCAGAGGACTTGCCGCAACCGTCACTGTTCCTGGAAACCAGTCAAGGACTGCACGCTGTTTCATCATGAGTCGTGGGCGATATGAATTGTTGTTATAGGACTTGTTTAGAGAAGAACTAAATAAAGATAGTTGTAAGATTGTGTATGTTTAGTTAATAGTTTTGAATGTGTTGAGTACACTCTTTCCAGTTTGTCAGTTATCAGTAGCTTTTAAAGACTTGTATATTTGGTGGCAATAAATGGCTTTAATAAAAATCGATCTCAGTGATATTAATTTTTTTTTTTCTGGTCAAAAACATAGTTCTATTAATAATCAAGGTGTTACAAGTAGGCATGGACATTTCGGGTCGGGATCAGCTCTATTCGGATTCAAGTTTTCGGATCTAAGCTAATTGGATTCATATTGGAACCGAAGTATATTTTAGAAATTTAAACATGTAATTTTATGATTTTTCTATTATAAAGAAACAATGAAAAGTGATGCGGTTGAGAAAAATATTATAAAGTACTCGATTAGGAAATCTGTTCAACCAAAGTGAATAAATCTGTTCAGAATAACGAATAAATATAAATCCAAACTAAAAATCTGTTCAAAGTTATGAAACACACATCGATACGGTGGACCATATCAATAATCAATGATCATTTCAAATCGATTTTCATTTCAAAACATGGACGGAAAACAGTTATCATTTCAAAATCAGAAATTAACTTACAGTAAAGAATCAAAAGTATAAGTAGTAATTGTTATAAAATAACTATATATATAATATATTATTTTGTATATGAAATAGGGAGAGAGATGTGCGAGTGATAAGAACTCTTCTTATTATTAAATCTTGTACCAGTAAATTCTAAATGAAGACAACATATATATTTATAGTATTACAAGTCGGTGATCTAAGGTAAGATTTTTTATGTAATTATTATATCTACATACACAGGTAATTATCACCTATTTATAACAGTAATCTACTATTATCCAGTTTTGGTGGTTGAAATTAGGTTTTATGATTCTGTCATAAAAATTTACATTATTTTTGGGTATATTCTGGTTCCCATAGGTTTGGGTAATACTTGACCCGAACCAAAATTTAATGGATAATAATGATGAGACACAATAAGATAATTATATGGAACCGAATTTGGACCCGTACCTATTTTTTTGGTTCAAGTTCAGTTTAGATTCGTAGATCCGGGTAATATGTCCAGGCCTAGTTACAAAGGCCAAATTTGTATCTAGGAATTTGGAATTACATGAGAAAAACATAGAAACACACCAAGAATCTAAAGAGTCAAAAGAATTTTTCTTCACGACCTCAAACTAAGGTTGCATCTCCGGCGCCGATAACTCATGCAGTTACCAGCGTCGGACCAGATTATATCTCACCTTACTCTCCTTTTTCACCTGTCTCCTCTCTTCTTCCTTTATGCTTTTTCTTTTCCCCAATTTCCTTACTCCTACAAGCTCTCTCACTTTTTCTTTATTGTTTCTGTTCCTTTGATCTCTTTCCCTCGGATGTACAATAGGAATCTTTCTCGGATCTTTTGACGCTGATTAAAATTTTGATATATTCTCCGATCTTGGGTCGGTTTCTCTTCTAATACTCTCCTCGGATTAGCCGAGTTTTAATTTCCAGTACTTTCGTGGTTTTTGCATGTGGTGTTTTAGTTCATCATTGTTTTGTGGTGTATGTTTTTAAAGAAATTATCCGACTCTTCTTCTTTCTCTTCTACTTGTATTTTATTTTGTTTTTGTGTGTTAGTTCTTTGTGTAGTATTTTATGCTTTAGATTAAGTGTTTTCAATAACTATCGGTTTTCACCGGTTGTACTGCTCCGATCTTAAAATCGGGATATAGATCTTGTGATTCTCCTTGTTTTTCCGACGGAAGCTTTGCAAGGTGTCTCTTCACAGGTTTAGATCTTGTCCATAAATAATTCTTTAACTACCTTCCACCGCTAAGCCAGGAGAAGGACAAGGTGGGTCAAATATCGAAATCACTTAGTTGATTATGAGGGGTTGAAGTCTCTGGAGATACTCGCTGGTGACAATAACAACGACTTGCATTGGGATTTTTCCGAAGGATAGCACATATCTGTTTTGGGAGCAAAGGAAGTCGTGAGAGTACAGGCAAGACCAATTTCCGACGAATCTGGCCACTCACCGTCGATTTGCATGCCGGAATTGACTAGAAAGGAACATGTGTCATCAGTCACCCACGAAGGAGCACGTGTCACTGAGTGGAAGAAGAAGAGAAGCACATGTGGCATTCTACACTCTTCTTTTATTTTGGTTTTTACTCTTTATCTTTTCCTTGTAACCCACACTATTCTAGGCCCATTGGGCATTTCTTAATAAAACTAGATGACAAAAAAGAAGAAAAAGAATCTAAAGAGTCTCACCAATGCAAGAGGAGTAACTAAACCTAAATATAAATGGGCCTTCAGTAATGGATCTAAATGAGCAATATATTTGAGGTCCAAATAGAAAAGACTTTAAATGTACTGGACCCAACAGAAACTTAAGAAAACCAGGTCCATGGACCAAAATAGGCTCACGTTGCCGCCACCATCTCACCGAAAAGAAGAAAAGACTGAACTTAGCCCGCCATAGGAGTTAAACATCTGGAAGATCGGGGCCATGTAAACAAGCAAGACTTATGACAACACTGATAGGAGGGTTTAACTTCGGTGAGGAGAAGAAGCGATTTTCGTTGACTACGAGACGACAAATCTAGTTCTCGCCAATTTAACTCCGACGGAAAAATTGACACCGGATTTGTTAAGCCCATCAACATGGTATAAATCCGAGAACCCATATATGTATTTGTTTCCTCAACGAGGTGCTTGAGCACCAAATAGGAGATTATGAAATATGTTAGGTAAAATTGTTGAATTCGGGTGATTGATTTTTCGAGCCACTCTTGTAGATTTGGGTGGGAAAAGTTAATCTCGCCAACCTAATGGTGACGAAAAAGTCTCTTTGGTACGAAGCCAAATGATGGATTATCTCTGGGATGGATAAGAAAGGAACCTTGCCGGAGAAAGAATCTCGGCGGACAGACAACCAGAAAGCACATAGGATGAAAGAAGTAAAAGAGAAAGAAAAAGAAGAGAAAAAAGGAGAGGAAAAGGAAGAAGAGAAGAAAAGGAGAAAAAAAACTGAAACATTATATCTTTCCAGCACCGGCAGGCAGTGACGCCGCTACCACCAGAGCAATGTAACCTAAAAAACTAACTCTTCTCGAAAGGTGGGCTAGAGCAAAAAAGAAGAAGGAAAAACAAGTGATATTACATTTTATAGATTAAGGTATAACCTTAGTAGATCTTGGAAAACTGGAAAACGTTAGTCTCATGAAAATGGGAAAACGCCGGACCCGGATGACATATCTTTATTATTCTAGAAAATTAGAAATCATGAAAGGCGGCAAAACTGATATAGTGATGCTGATAAATAATTTTATTCACACCGAGAATTTTGACTCCAGTTTGAATTTGACAAATCTCAGTCTTATCCTAAAAATTTTTAAACCGATTAGATTGACTGAAAACCGACCAATTAATCTTTGTAATGTTCAGTATAAAATCTTAGCAAAGGTATTTTGACTTTGTTTTGAAAATGTGTTACCAAAACTAATTTTGGAGACTCAATCAATTTTTGTCTCGGACATATTAATAAACAAATAAGGAAATCAAAGGTAACCATATGCTAGTTAAAATAAACAAAAACTTACAATAAGGTTGAAATGAATTTTGTTGAGAGTTTACTTCAGAAAAATGGTTTCATGAGAATTAGATTAAATGTATCATGCACTGCACTTGATTAGTGTAATACTCGGTCCTAATCAATGCGGCTCCTTAAGGAAGAATAATCCCTAAGAGATGATTAAGATTAGGAAATCTTTTTTTTTGAACACTGGGCCACAACTGACCGGCCTATTAGCCAAGTTTCTACATAATATAGGCAATGAGACTCGATTCCTGAATGTGCAAGTGCACTTGCCTTTAGTGGACTTACCACCTGCCACTAGATTAAATGTCACTTGCGATAAGGAGATCTTTTGTCTTCATATATTTTTTATTTTTGTATAGAAGTTCTTGTAGCGAAATTAAAGATGGCAGAACATTGAATAAATGAGATATCGATAATGCTGGCGAGCCCGAAAATCACTCACCTTTTTTTTGCTGATGATAGTTTCTTGACCTAAGGAATGTTTTCAAATACCTGACCCAATCTAATATCTCCACTACTCTTTTTTATCTTACGTATTTTTTTCACCTTCATCATCTTCACAATCAGAGTTTGTAGGAGTCTCCTCATCTCTATCATCATCTTCTTCATTAACAAAGTCTGCAATATATTCCTAAACTATAGCTTCTTCTTCAAGCATGTTATCATCACCATCTTCAGAGCTGTAACAATAATAAATAAGAAACTAGATATTGTGTCGAACACTTGGTGTTCATGTTATGTGAATACCCACAAAATTCATCACAATTTACGAAACCTTTGTTAATAAACTGATAATAATTCAAATGAAAGTATCCCTAAATTTGAATGAACTTACCTCATGTTTCAATCGCATATACGGACGAGAAGGTTTACAGTTTAGATAGCTACAACATATTTTAAACCTTAAATTCGATTAACGTATTTCATTGATTTTTGCAGAAGAATATTTGAGACTTATTATGTATCTTGACCTTTTTATTATTTCTAATTTTAACTAGTTGATGACCCGCTATTTGGTCGGGATTTTTTTTTGTTATTATATTCGAGTCACATAGTTAAGGTGAAAATAACTTTGAATTTCATCGAAACTGTTGATGACATTGATTGTTCCTTATTTCAAGTGATTACATGAATGAAATATTGTATAAGCATCATAAGAAAAAGTATTAAGGATCATCTTCTAAATTTATAAGTTCGTTGTACATAAACCGCGAGAAATCTACAATATCTTCTCATTATGGAGTCATATATCGATATTTATGTGCTTACCATCTTTCTAAACATTACATGATTCCCACCGAAAACCACAACAGTCTTGCAACCACATGTCGAAAAATTCTTCCGACTTTCAAGTAGGAAAAAATAAAAAAACTGATCTAGCTTTTAAATCTCTCTTCTTTTCCTATCTCAATATAACTACAACACTTTCTTCCACTACTATAACTTTAATTGTTAGTGTCACATTTTTCCGTTACCACAACTTTAATACTATGAAAAAATGTAATATCTATCATCTCTTTGTTTTCTACATAATTACATGGGTTTAATACAAAAATTTACTACTTCTTTTTTAGTTTCTATATTGAAGTCAATTATGATCACCTCTCCCATTCTTTATTATCTCTATATTTTCATTGTTTCATATTTTTTAGATTTTAAAAATATGAAATAGTTTAAATATCTAAAAACTAATTGAAAAAATTTAAAATATTTATTAATAAGTATTCAAGAAAAAATAATGATAAAACTGAATATTAATCATTAGAGAAATGTATTTGCGGTCATTATAAAAATGTTTACATTTCTAGTGTCTATATATACTTAACTATATATAACTGGTTCTTTGATAATATGAGTTATTGTCTGTATATTTTGAATTTCACCACATATCTCATATAACAAACTTAAAATTTAAACAAATATGTCTAATAATTGGTGAATTTATAATTTATAAATATATATTTGATTTATTTTAAAAATGTAAAATTGTAAACAAGAAAGAAATGGAAAAGTTATTATACTTGATTTTAATAGATAATCAAAGAAGATGTGATGGATTTTTGCATTAAGCTCATTTTAAAATAAAAGAATATTAAAATTCATCAATTATTAGACATATTTGTTTAAATTTTAAGTTTGTTATATGAAATATGTGGTGAATTTATAATTTGTTTTTGTAATTGTAATTTTTATAGTTTAAATACTAAATTATAGAGGTATACTAAATAATAGTTTAAATGTGGTATAAGAGCTAATGTTGTCATTTTATATTTTAATTACAAAATTATTAGAGCTATGTTTTCTTTAATTGTGCCATTTGTTTTAATTTAAATACTAAATTAATGGAATTATTCAATGAATTTATAATTGGTTTAAATTATGATTTAAAATTAAGAAGTTATTTAAATATGAATGATGATGTGACAATTTAAGAAAATAGCAATATTTTACTTTATATATATAGATTATATTTTTTAATTGTGACATTTGTTTTAATTTAAATACCAAATTAATGGAAGTATTCAATGAATTTATAATTATTTTAAATTATGATTTTAAATTAAGAGGTTATTTAAAGAAATAATTATCAAAAATACTCTTTTATGTTTTTAATTATCAAAAATCTCTTTTTTTTAAACCTAATACGAAAAGAGACATTTCACCTTTCAAATGGTGGAAAATATTCCTTTTTTTAATTGTAAATTGTGTTCACGGTGGACAATGATTGTCCACAATGGTCATATTCAATATATCCGTCCACCATGTACAAGTATATTGGTCACGGTGGACATATATACTATATATATACCATGGACAACTATGACCACAATTTACAATTCAAAAAAAGGAGCATTTTCCATAATTTAAATTATAAAAGGGGTATTTCGCAAAAATTTTAAAAAATTGGGCATTTCGTGTAATTTAAAACATAAAAAGAACATTTTCGATGATATTTCTTTATTTAAATGTGAATGATGATGTGACATTTGAAGAAGAGAACAACATTTTACTATTTTAACATAATGTTATTGCATAGATGGCATATATGTAAATGGTGTGTATGATTTTTTTTTTGTCAACACTGAGCCACAACTAGCCGGTCCATTAACCAAGTTCCTATATAATGTAGGCAGTGAGACTCGATCCTTGGGTGTGAGATAATGCTTGCCTTAAGTAGACTTACTATATGTCACTAGACCAATGTCACTTCACTGCTTATGGTTTATCATAATTGTAGTCTTAGGTTGTAAATTAAATTTTTAATTAATTAAGGTATAAATCTGCACAGTTATATAATTTAGTTTACGTATGAATCGAACATAACTATTAAATTGAGTATGAAAATACCAATTTTCGTAAGTATAACCTTACTGGTTGAAAAAAAGAGAGTATAACCTTACTGATTGCATACCGGACCGGCTTGGTATTTGATTTGGACAGTGCTCTTGGGAACCGGGGCGAATTTGTAATTTTAAAGGAACGCTTACTTCTCGACGTCGTTTCTTCGCAACAATGGCAGAAACTTGGACAGAAACCAAAAGAAAATTAGATCTTAATTTCGCGGGATTCTACTTCTGAATCTGAGGCAAAGTTTTTCCAGATCCTATCAGATCTGCGTTGTTTCTCTTCTTCTCCAGTCAGTGGAAGCTATGATGTTTTGCTAGAAGAGAATAAGCACGAAGGCACGGGCGAGAAACCATGAGAATGTCATCGGCTTCCACTGGCAGTAGCGGGGGCGGTCAACGAGATGCGGAGTCTTTGTTTTGCACGAAACCCATGTCGGAGATTCGAAATGTGGAGTCGGCAACTAGGAAAAACATTGAAGATAAGAAAGAGGAGCTCCGGCAACTCGTTGGGACTAGGTACCGAGATCTAATCGACTCAGCTGACTCGATCGTGCACATGAAGTCGCTGTGTGAGTCGATCTTAGCCAATATCTCATCGATCCACGGTAACATTCGATCCCTTTCCTCCTCTTCCGTAGCAGAAACTCCCAAACTTGCTAGCCCTAACCCAGTGCGAGTCAATGTCTATGGGATCGCTTGTCGTGTTAAGTATTTGGTGGATACGCCGGAAAATATTTGGGGATGCCTTGACGAGTCGATGTTTCTAGAAGCTGCGGGAAGGTACATGCGTGCTCAGCATGTGCAGCAGAGACTGATTAAGTTGGAGGGATGTGGCAGTGGTGGTGCAGCAGAAGTGGATCAGAGTAAGCTGTTGGCAAATTTTCCATTGTTGGAACACCAATGGCAGATAGTAGAGGGTTTCAAGGCTCAGATTTCTCAGAGGAGCCACGAGCGGCTTCTGGATACGGGTTTAGGACTGGGGGCTTACGTGGACGCCTTAACTGCCGTTGCAGTAGTTGATGAACTTGATCCAGAGCAAGTTCTTGAGTTATTTCTCGACTCAAGGAAGACTTGGATTCTGCAAAAGTTGAATGCGTGTACTGGGGAGGATGCTGGTGAAGTCGTTTCTGTATTTTGTGATGTGTTAAGTGTAATTCAGGTTACTGTAGGACAGGTTGGGGAACTCTTCTTCCAAGCCTTGACTGATATGCCTTTATTTTATAAAACTATATTGAGTACCCCTCCAGCTTCCCAATTGTTTGGTGGAATTCCTAATCCGGAGGAGGAGGTTGGATTGTGGAAATCATTCAGAGATAAGTTGGAATCGGTCATGATTATCCTTGACAAAAGTGACGTTGCTAAGACTTGCCTGACTTGGTTGAGGGAATGCGGGGGACAGATTGTCGGTAAGGTTGGTGGGAAGCATTTGATTGAAGCTATTGTTACTGGCGCTGATCTTGGATCAGCCGAAAAGTTGATAAGGGAGACCATAGATAGCAAAGATGTTTTGAGGGGTAGTTTGGACTGGCTTAAAAGTGTTTTCGGGTCTGAGATAGAGCTGCCTTGGAATAGAATCAGGGAGCTTGTACTGGCTGAGGATTTGAACTTATGGGATGAAATATTTGAGAAGGCCTTTGTGGAAAGAATGAAATCTATTATCGACTCCAGATTTGAGGATTTAGCTAAAGCTGTCAATGTAGCAGAGTCAGTTCATGCTTTTAGCGAGATCAATGGTGAGAAGATCAACTTCCAAGCATACCTAAACAGACCTTCTACAGGGGGTGGTGTGTGGTTCATTGAACCCAATGCGAAGAAAGTTGGTCTTGCTTTTGGAAGTAAATCATCGCCTGAAGAAAGCGACTTCCAAAGTTGTCTAACTGCGTACTTTGGTCCTGAAGTTAGCCAAATAAGAGATGCTGTTGATAGGCGCTGCCAGAGTGTTTTGGAAGACCTCCTAAACTTCTTTGATTCAGAAAAGGCCGGTCCAAGGTTAAAGGACCTTGCCCCATACGTACAGAATAAGTGCTATGACAGTGTCTCAACACTTCTCGCAGATGTAGATAAAGAACTTGAATTTCTCTGTGCTGTCATGAAGAAAGGGAAAAGGGATGGTGAAGAAATTCCACCTGCTATAATAATTGAGAAATCGCTTTTTATGGGACGCCTATTATTTGCATTGCTGAATCACTCAAAACATGTTCCCTTGATTCTTGGTTCTCCAAGATTGTGGTGTAGAGAAACTATGACTGCAGTGTCTGACAAATTGTCATCCTTGTTGAGGCAACCAAAATTTGGCTCGAATACTGCAGTCACTGCTGACAGCCCTGAAAAGCAGTTGCATAGCGATCTTAGAAAGCAGAGTTCATTAGCTGTTGCTGCACTACTTGGAGCAGAAGAGAAGACAAGTCCAAAATTTGAAGAGCTTAACAAAACTATGCGAGATTTGTGCATCAAGGCTCATACATTGTGGATACAGTGGTTATCTGATGAGCTTTCAGCTATTCTCTTGGGTGATCTTATGTGTGATGATGGATTGTCTGCTACAACTCCTTTAAGGGTAACTAAAAATGATCTTTATCTATTGTCTGCTTTTCCTAGTCTTTTGATATGTTATGCTTAGCTGTCTCTCCTACATCCATTAAGAAGTAAATTGACAGAGGTAGTTAGTTTGCTTATGCCCCCCATGTTCAAATTGTTTTTGGTGGAGAAAGTTCTGAACTATTTTGATTTTTGAAGTTTGAATGAAATAGTTTATACTTCCTCTTGTATCTTCGATAAATCATATGCAAGGTTGATTTTGTAGTGTGATCCTTACTCATGACTGAAGAATGATATAGGGTTGGGAAGAGACCATAGTCAAGCAAGAGCAAGACGAGAGTCAATCTGAATTGAAGATATCACTTCCATCCTTGCCTTCGCTCTATATGATTTCATTTCTCTGTCGGGCATCAGAAGAAATTCATCGGATTGGTGGTCACGTACTGGATAGATCAATTTTGCAAAAGTTTGCTTCAAGCCTGTTGGAGAAGGTGCGGTTTCTCTGTTTATTTCTTTTCCTATGTAAATATTTTACCTTCTGCAGAAATGGTTTTCTCTTCATATCTGTGCAACAAAAAATTTCCCCTTTTTCATAGTAAATGTACCCAACTTAGTGAATGCCTATAAAAATGAATTTTTTTTTCAATCTTTTCTTGTACAATGCAGATCACTGTTATTTATGAGGATTTCTTATCTGCCAGGGAGTCCAACAAACCCCAAATTTCTGAGAAAGGAGTTTTACAAATTTTACTGGATTTGAGATTTGCATCTGACGTTCTCTCCGGGGGTGATACAAGCACCAATGTGGAGCTATCAAAGAGCACAATGAATAGATCGGCTTTCAGGCGAAAGCAGGAAAAACAGCAAACAAAGTTAGTCAATAGAGGTCGCATTGATGGAGTGACCTCCCAACTCACCCAAAAGTTGGATCCTATAGATTGGCTCACGTAAGGAATCCGATCCCTAAGCTTTGCCTAGGACTTCTATCTTTACTATTTTGGCTGCTCTAAGGAGCACCTGGCTTGGAATTATCTTCTTATTGTTTCTTCTCTCAGTCATTCTCTGATTCTTGAATTTTGAATGTCAAAAAAGCTACGAGCCTTATCTTTGGGAGAACGAAAAGCAGTCATACCTACGCCATGCTGTACTCTTTGGATTCTTTGTACAACTAAACCGAATGTACACAGATACTGCGCAAAAACTACCAACTAATTCAGAATCAAATATCATGCCATGTTCCAAAGTTCCTCGCTTCAAGTACCTTCCCATAAGGTTTGCTTTTCGTCTTCCACACCAAACACTTCGTAGCTTTTATTAGAACTTGGGGAACTAAATTCCAATATAGGGTTTCTAATATTAGTATTCTTCATTTCGGTTCAATGCAGCGCTCCTGCTCTCTCCTCCAGAAGTGCAAATAAGGTCTCTATTCCAGTTACATCAGATGAAGCTTCGTCAAGAAACTCATGGAAGTCATTTACAAACGGCGAGCTTTCGCAAACGAGTGGTTTGGAGGAAAATTCCAGTTTCGGTGTGGCCTCCCCGTTCTTAAAGTCGTTCATGCAGGTAAGAGTTTAGTCTTTGGTTAATCAGTGGAGATAATGTTGTAATCTGGTTTAATATTGTAAAAATGTTTATTCAGGCGGGTAGTAGATTTGGGGAAAGCATGAAACTGGGATCAATACTAAGTGATGGACAAGTGGGAATATTCAAGGATAGATCAGCAGCCGCAATGTCCACATTTGGCGATATATTACCGGCTCAAGCAGCTGGTTTACTCTCTTCTTTCACAACCACCAGGTCCGAGTGATGCTCTCCAGTTTTGCGTCGGCTTATGATTCACGCTGAAGATAATAGAAGAAGCTAGAAATGATTTGATCTCATGAACCAAAATCTAGAAATATCTTTGTTATATAAGTTTTACATAAACGAAGAGAACAGGTTATGTAATAGCTTTTGATTTATTGTTTCTTATATGCTTTTTGTAAGGAACATGTAATTAAGTAAAAGTTATTTGGTTCTACAAAATCCTCAGACCAATTACAATCAAGCCTTCACACATTTGAGTGACCACATAAATAAATTACAGTTTTGCTTCATAAAGCCGTGGTTTTCAGATTAGCTAAAACGTCTGATTCCGATCGAGTTAATATCCTTGTAAGAGCGGATTTAGGTATTACGTTTAGCCTTGTCAATGAGAGGCTTCAGTTTATTCTTGTCAACAAGAATCTTGACGAAATTGAAGAGAAAAGAAATATAGTTGTGTTTCCTTCTCAGGTTCTCTTTCTTCCAGTTCTTAGACTTCTCCTCCTCCATTACAATCTTCTGCGAAACTGTCTCTATTCCGATATTGACTTCCGAAAGAGATCTATCAAGAGCCTCGTAACTGCTTTTCTCTGCGTATTTATCAGCTTGCAAACCACCTAACTGCTGCAAAATTCCCTCTCGCTTTCGTTGATACTCTCTCAATTCAGCTAAATACATCTCCTTCCTATTCTTAACCAGAGCTAAGAGACTAAACCGAACCTCATTCTGCAAAAATCGGTGAATGCGCTCTTGTACCACAGGTTGGACCATTCTGAGCCACTCGATTCCTTTTGGCTCACCCAGACACTGTCCAAGACTTATGGGTCCTTCTTTAAGACCATCAAGCTCATATAAAATACCATCAACAGGTAAGTAGCTGATGTAATGATACACATCATCATCTTCATCTCCATTTTTCGCAGCAGCAACTGCTTCTTCTTCCATAGTTGAAGAAGGGTCTGGCCTGGCAAATGTGTTGTGAGCTGCACGTATAGCCTCATTGTTGTTGATAGCTAAACCTTTCAGTTCAGGTGGAAAGTCTTTGGCGAATTCTTTCAGTTCTGATAATTCTGAACCAATATCAACACTCGAAGAGTTCATGAGCACTGACAAAATTGCTTGAGTAGCACAACCGTTATTGATAATCTGCAAGAACACATCGTTTATCAAGAAAAGGTTATGCTATGAAAACTACGATCCTAATCTTCCGTATAAATTCCATAGAGACAGTTAGTGACCTGGCTTGCAAAGAAGAAGTTCGGGTTTGGTTCCGTGATTACAACACGATTCTCCTTTTCTTCTGGACGCCACTTGTAAAGCAATACCAATCCATATACAGGTCTGCATATGGTGAGGAAAAAACTATCAGACAACTCAGAGAAATTGTTTCTTTCTTTTTGGATAAAAACTCCGAGAAAGAAATTTGTCGAGAGGAATCCATTTGTATACGATATTTCATTTTTCTCGACACAAGAAAAGGTCAAGACATAACTAATCAACTACCTTATTTCCTCCAGAGATGTCAGGTCCAACGAATACAATTCCTCAACCTGCACACCTTTCACTTGCATTTGTTGTATAATCTCAGTGAAAACACCTAAACATATGATACAGAAAAGGGAATACATTAAGAACAACAACGAAAAAAGCACACTGTCCACTTAGATAACCATTGCTGATAAACAAATATAGAAATGCATCATTACTTTAAAATTCCAGTCTTCGAATCAGTTTCCTTCTTCCTATGTTTTCGATGCAACGTAGACTATATTTCATATATATATTTGCTTCTAATTTAACATAAAATCAAAAACATAAACTAGGCTTTAGTGCTCCATTTTCACAAAGAGTCGAGAAACTGAGGCTCACATCATCTCTTTGTAAATTCAATTCAATCTATGAACAATTTTTTAAACGGGTTACATGAATTTGGGACTGAGAAACATAAACAAATACACACAGTACATAAGAAAGGAGATGGAAACCAATTGAAACTTGAACTAAAAAAGGGACGAAATCTATTGCCAAAAACAATATGGAACTAAAAAAATTGAGAAAAAGTCAAAACCCCAGAACTAAAGCAGAAAAAAAATTAGGTACCAGGATCAGATTCTACAGGAAGCCAAGACATAATTCAACAATGGTTCGCGGCGCACAAAACCCTAGAAACGGAAACAAACAGGTGAAGATGTGATTGAACTCGGAGATTAAGGCTTCTCTCTCTCTTCGAATTCGCTAATCTCTCTTCGAATTCATCGTCGTTCAGATTAGCTGTTGACTCGACTGGCTTACTAACACTGGTGAGGTCTCGTATTCCAAATCAAATAGAAACAAAAAAATTTATAAACCGAAATGTTGAACCAATTAAACCGAGATAGTTCAAAGAGAAGGCAATTCGATTCTAATTTTATTAATATCAATCAAACCAAACGATGGGTGAATAAACAAACCTTTGTCCTATTATCAGGAGGGATATATCAACAGATATAATCGCCGGTGGAAATCTTAGGGATTCATTCAGCAATGTCGGCGATGGAGACGATCTCCGCTGAGATTGACAAGATTGATGAGATGATGGAAAAGCTGAAAAAAACTTACGACGATCTCCAGGCACACCGCTCTCTTCTTTCATCGTCTTTCTCGCTTTCCTGGTCTGAGATTGACTCACACTTTTCCTCTCTTCAATCCTCCCTCTCAAACCGTTTCCGGCTTCTCCAGTATGTAGCTCCGTTGGAGGATAGAATCGAAAATTCTGATGCAGATACGCCGTCGGAGGAACCGGTTGTTCAGTCGGAGTTGAGAACGTTGTGTGAGAAGATGGACGGAATTGGTTTGAGCAAGTACTTAATTGATAATTGGGATGATCAAGCGCCTCTCGATCTGGAGGTGTCTATAGCATTCCGTTCCTCTCCGGATCCTGCCTCAATGGTGCTGGACACAATGGAGGGTTCATCAAACCACGCTCCGTCAACATCGGGAGGAAAATCAGTGAATGTAAGGAGGGTTTTCGTTTTGTTAATGGAAGCTTTGATTGAGATCAATGCGAATATCAGTGTTGATATGAGAAAAAGAGCGAAGAAATTGGCCTACGATTGGAAGAAGAAGATGAGTGACAAGCCTTTTGAGGCGTTAGTGTTTCTGCATTTGGTCGCAGCTTTCGAATTGGGATCTGAATTTAGCTCAGAGGAGCTTTCTGACTACGTTTTTATGATCGCTAAGTACAAGCAAGCAACTTTGGTGTGTAAAAAGATTGGTTTAAGTAACGAAAGAGTTCGAAATCTCATCAAGAAACTCTTAGATTCTGGTAAACCAGTGTTGGCAGTCAAATTCATTTATGAGTGTAAGATGACTGGCGAATTCCAATCAATTCCCATATTGAAATCTTACATTAAGGACTCGAGAGAAGCTGCTCATAGAGTTTGCGTGGAAGATAACTTCTCTCTCAAGTCGCAGAACGAAGCCATTGATAAAGAAGTCAGTGCCTTGAAAGCAGCTATCAAAATCATCAAAGATCATAACCTTGAATCCGAGTTTACTCAAGAGAAAGTCGAGGAACGTGTAGAAGAGCTGGAGAAACACAAGGCACTGAGGAAACGCAACATCAGTAATTCTCTCCAGCAAGAGCCACAACAAAAGGGAAGAAAGCGGAATCGAGAATACAATGGGACACAAGTTCGAGATCCGATCCAGCAGCTAGTTCTTAGACCAGAAACTGCTCTTACGGTTGAGCCTAGTCATCGTGGCTTACTGTTAAACCCTTATGGTGTTGTTGTGAACCCACTAGCTAGGCTCCTTGGTGCAGCTTCAACTCCTCAGTCCGTGTACTATGCTCACCAAACTGGATTTGTGTTGCCCGGTCAATATCACCCACCCTATTATTCTCAGTAGCTAACAGCATCTCGACTGTAATATCTTATTCTCCTCAATGCAATACTGCCTTAATGGTAAAAGCTAAGATCAAAAATCTAACTTGATGTTTGGAAGATGTCATGATTTGTTTGATGAAAAATAAAATAAACAGCTTTTTGTGATGCTTCCACAGTTTTCTGTCATGAAGTTCAGGTTGACCTTAAAACTCTAAAAAAGTTCAGTTCTTGGAAGTAATTAAGATACAGGTTTCACAATACAAGCAAAGAAGAAAAACATAATCTCTTTTACTCAGAACAATTAAGTCATCAAGCATACACAATGCACAATAAAATAGTAACTAAAGACATTTGTTGCTCTCCAATCTGTTAGCCTTGGCTCCAACAAATGCAACAAGCTCTTCCACAGGAACCTTACAAGCATCTTTTCTCACACCAATGTCGTAAAACAGACGACCGATACAGTAGTTACCATATTCTGCTAAAGCAACACCACCAAGACCGGGAACAACATATTTAAGTGTCGAAGAAAGAATCTGGTTTGCAGCAGAAGCTACAGAATCTTCTACTTGGCGACTCGTCTTTTTCACCCCTAAAACCTTAAGTGTCAAAGAAACAACACCACCTGATGCAGATACTGAATTGGCTTGACCACTACTTCCAAACTTGGTTTCCATTGATAACACAAACAAACCAGTTTTGCAATAAATGGCAAAATCTTTACAATTCTTGTGCAAAAGATCGTACGCACCAAACCCATTTCGCAATAAGAGGAATTTCGCACGGGAAAGGACTTCATCTGAAGAATCTGAAGGTGCTATTGTGCATGTACCGCCTCTTTTGGCGAGGAAGATAGACGGAGAGGCACTGTATTCGAAGAGATAGAGATTTCCTCCGGCGAGGAAACAATCAAGGCAAGAAGAGATTACACCACCAACATTCGATTGATCTCCACAATCAAGACACTGTTTTTTCCTTCCTCCATGATTCGGAATTGAAATTTCAATGAATTTGTCCAAGAGAGATCCGGTTCCAATTTCAAGACCATCTCCACGAGTGAAATGAATGACTTTCCCATCGCCTTCGTAGATTCCTACAAAATGCAAACAGACAGAAATCAGCGTTATGAAAAACCCAATTATGAAGAGAAAGGGATAGAATAGAACCGTGATGAGAGTAGATATAAGCGCGCCATGAATAGATGTGATCTCCAGGCTTCAGTTCATCTTTGGAGATCTGGTGGGAGAAAAATCCCATCTTTCTAATTGTTTGCGAGAGAGACGAGAAGGAAAGATCCGATTTTTTTTTTAAAAAATTTTGATAAAATTTCGATGCATTAAATAAAAAAGTAACAAGAGCTGTAGTTATACAAACAATATAAAAAGCCCACATTAAAAATCTAAGAGCATGTGCAAAGGGGATCTTAGTGGGGTTCTTAAGTGAAGTTGGAATAAAATATAATAAAAATATGAGAAAAAACTAAGAAGCGATTCTTAAATAAGAAACAAATTTTGTGTTAAGAACCTCACACGTGTCAGGATGTGAATGGACAGTGTAAATTAATCTGTAAACTTGTAGTTTCTTGGTTTCATCGGTCTCTTCTTCTTCAATCTCAATTTAATTTTTCCAGAAAATTGAGTCTGCTTTTCTCGTGGCCACAACGGTGCTGTTTGGTGCTGTGATGCCGATAATGGTGAACGCCTTGGTACCTATCATGGCCACAACGGTGCTGTTTGGTGCTGTGATGTCTCCAGTAAGTGTGCCAGCCTCTTGGGCTTTTGAAATTGAGTAGAATACTATCGAGTGGATGAGTAGATTCATTGTTTCCCTTAGTTTATAATAATTGCTCATAAGACATTTTCAAAATTTGAAAAGAGTGTTTGCTGCTATTGTCTTTTGATTTGTTCTGCTGCAAAATTTGATGAGAGAAAATCATCGGCGTGCGAAGATGATTTCTTAATTTTCTTAGAACTTGTTTCAATTCTGACTGGTTATCGTTTTTTGGGAATCTTTTGAGGCCATTCAGTCACACACGTCAGTGAAGAAGAGGTGTGTAAGCCCCTTCTTTCTTTGTTATGGGAAAATTTCCAACATATGCTTCCCTTTGATGATGCAGTAGACATCTAGCACGCCCACTTTAAATTCGATTTAGCTGGTTTTGACGATGAGAATTGTGGTGATTACTATAAACAGATGCTAGAGGAGTATCCATTGCATTCTTTGCTTCTCAAAAACTATGCTAAGTTCTTAGAGGTATTGAATTTGACTCAAATCATAGAATTGTGTAATGACTCTGTTTTGAAGTAGTTTCTATTAATGTTAAGTTTGTGTTTTTGGTTATTGTGAAAACAGTACAAAGGAGATCTTAGTGGAGCAGAGGAGTATTATCACAAGTGGCAAATCAGAGCCACTTTCTGATATAGAAATGGCTCTAAAAAACAAGTTGATAACTGAAATGTTGAACTCTTAAATGGCTTATTAGTGATGGTTTATGTTTCATTTATGTAATGGTTTTATGTGTTTTATATGTAGTAGTGGTTTTATGTGTTTACTGTGTTTATAATGGAATCTGTTTGTTGTGTTTTTAATGGAATCTGTTTTGTTGTGGTTTTAATGGAATCTGTTTTGTAATGGTTTGATGTGGTTCTCTGGTTTTGGTAATGGAATGATAACACAAATGTCTCGTTTTGATTTGGTAATCTGTTTTGTTGTGGTTTTATGTGCAGCTTGCTTTTGTCAAAGTGCCAGGTGAAAACAGACAAACTTGTCTGTGGCTGGGACGAGTGAATCAGAAGGTTTGTGATCATCAGAAGTTGTTATAAGAATCAGAAAGGTAATGATAAGAATTCTTCATCTCCACTCAAGTGTACAGAGGGCATGTGAAAAAGGAGGCCAGATGAAACTTCGGATGTCACATAATTAATAATGCAAAATAATTATGTTTTAATAAAATATATGAATAAATTTTAATTTACTAAATTTTACAATTATTTATTTTAAGAACCCCAAATGGGGTTCTACCATTGGAACTCCAACAAAATTAATACTACTAATGGAGTTCTTAACTTTAACTTAAGAATTTTTTTAATTAAAAAATTGTTAAGATCCCCTTTGCTAAGAACCACCATTGAACATGGTCTAAGAACCTTTAATAAAATTGACTTCGGTTTTAAGGTCCAATAATGATCCAACAGGGATAATGAAATGTTTTCTTCTTCGATATTTGCTTCCGACGATCAGAATACTTTAGGCGATGGAGAACCAAAGTTGCAGAGTAAGGCTCGTTTCATGGCTATTCTGTTCTCGAAAGACAGAGATATGGTTTTTGATCGTGTGCCTGATAAGAGAAGCGATAGTGTCTATGGATCGATGGTATTGGCGGTGAAGTTTTTCATTCTTCTCCCTCCATATTTCATAAATCACCAATTGCCAAATTAAAAGCAGTAGGTACTTTATTCTCTTGTTTCCCGTAGATCTAATGAGAATTTGAAGCATTAAATCCCAATATGTGACTGTGCTTGCCAAGAGAGTTCTCTTAACTAGTTGCTTCCATAGATAGGTTGAGAAATTGCATGTGAAGAAGAGGTGATCTCTTGACTCTGGATTTTCACCACACAGAAGACATGAGGGATCTGTTTGGATTCCCCAGTTAATCATACGGTCTCTGATTGGGCACCTGTTTAGCAACACAAGCCATGTAAGTATCAAGTATCTTGGGATACCTTTCTTCATCCATACCGCTTTGTGCCAGTTTACTGGTTGATAGCGACATTAGATCTCTATAGATAAGTCTTGCAGAGAAGTCCAATCTCTCTTTCCCTTGCACACACTAGATTGGCAAATCTGGACTAGTTGAGAGAAAAGTTGTGGATAAAACATGATGGATTTGTTGGAATTGGTTACTTCTAGCAGGTGGGAGATACCAACCTCCATTGCGCCAACGAGTATGCATTAAAGCAGATATGGGAATATCTTTGGTAAAATTCTCCCAGGAGACCTTAGCTGAGTGTTGCCCTTCTAAACTCCCTTTCCACAAGAAAGCACTACACATAGAGTTAATCTGCTTTATGCACTTTTTAGGCAAAATTAAGGCAGAGAACCAGAAATTAATGATGTCTGAGATCACCGAGTTTAGTAGCTGGAGCCTCCCTGCTAAGGAGAGGTACTTAGAGGTCCATAACTGGAATTTAGATTTAATCTTCTGCATGAGAGGTTCACAGTTTAGTATAGACAGTTTTTTGGAGTAGTGTGGGAAACCCAAATATCTGATTGGCAAATTTCCTTTGGGAATACTCGAGATTGATGTTATTTTTTAAATTTCTACATGAGTTAATCCAGCCAGGAAGAAACATGACTTGGCATGGCTGATTGCAAGCCCTGACATGCTGTAAAACTCTTGGAGGATTAAGAGGATTTCCATGAAGAGGAGGGTTTTCCATTAGAGAAGATTAAAAGATCATCCGCAAAGCATAAGTGGGTCAACCGAGCTTCTCTGCATTTGGGATGATATCCAAATCTTCCTTAGAGCAACAACTGAGTTAAACATACAAATTGATAAAAGGATTTTTGCTCTATTTGTTAATTAACCCTAAGCGCTATCATGGTCATTGTAATACTTTAGGTGTCAATCCAATTGGGTGATATGCAAACAATCATAATTGCAATAGAATCAATTAATTCAAGCCAAATAAATCATATGATGTTTCTAACAACCTAAATTAAAGAGAACGAAATTAAATAAGCAAGTAAAAAGAAACAATGATGAGGAAATTGCAGAAAAACAGAGAAATTCAATCAGACGAAATAGAAGCTTCTAAGGATGGGGATCAACGACTAATGAATCTCCTTAATCATAACCTAAGTACCTAACAAACTCAATAAGAGGTGATTTCTAGACAACAAACTCAAAGGTAATCAAATTCACTTTCATGATAGATGATCTCAACCAAGCTATATCCAGACTCATCATAGGCGAAACATAACACAGAAGGCATAAAAATTCAGTTTACTAAAGTCAATAATCGCCCTAGACAGCTAATCCCTTAGGCTAGGTACGAAAATCTCTGAAATTAGCAGGATCATGTATTTCATCAAACACTTCGTGAGTATGGAAATTCCTAAGATCTAACCTTAAGTGATCAGAGAGAGACTATCATTAAGAACCCTAAAACAGAAGAAATTTATGCAAAATTTAACTTAGGCACTTAGTAGATCAACGATTTTCACTAATCTGTCCCATCTTTAGAAATCCTAATAAACTACTCAGACTTCATAATTATAAACAAAAATTCAAAGCTTAAAATAAATTGCATAATCATAACGTAGAGAAGAAGAATAGAGAAGATTAAACCAGAAAAAGAAATTGCAAATAGAACTTAGAATTGAAGAAGTTTGATCTTGAAATAACACAAGCAAAACGTAGTTTCTCTGGCGCGTTGGTGATACTGAATGTCGAGTTGAGATCAGCTCTGGCGCGTTGGTGATCCTGGATGTCAAGTTGAGATCAGCTTTGGTGCGTTGGTGATCCTGAAGGTCGAGTTGAGATCAGCTCTGGCGCGTTGGTGATCCTTGAGGTCGAGTTGAGATCAGCTCTGGCGCGTTTGTGATCCTAGAGGTCGAGTTGAGATCAGCTCTGGTGAGTTGCTGATTCTGGAGGTAAAGTTGAGTTTAGCTCTGGTGAGTTGCTGATTCTAAAGGTAGAGTTGAGTTATGCTCTGGTGAGTTGCTGATTCTGGAGGTAGAGTTGAGTTCTGATTCCTTCCTAGTGCATTCAAAAGTCTCCAATTGTACCTGAAATCTGCTCAAATGCATATATGGATGCTATGCATGAAAACTAACATAAAAACTCTAATGCAACACAAAATGTGATGAATATAAATACCAAACATGCTAAATATGACTCCTAAATGTGATAAAATACAAACATATCAATGGGACAAGTAATTCATAACAATTCCAAATAGATAAGGTGATAACGGGTCACCTTGTCTAAGACCTTTAGTACCTTTAAAGTGGTCGTGAAGAGAACCATTAATACCAACTGAGTAAGATATAGAATTGACACACTATTTTATCCAATGAATGTATTGTGCATGTAGGTCGTGGGCTTGGAGGTAGCAAAGAAGGAAATCCCATCAGATGGAGTCGAAGGCTTTTGCAATGTCAAACATTATAATTAGGCGAGAAGGACCCTTGTCGAGATGGTAGCCGCTGACAATCTCAAAAGTAAGAAGGCAATTTTCTAACAGTTGTCTCTGTTTGATGAAGGCAGATTGGTTGGGGAGGATGAGGTTATGGAGATAAGGTTTAAGTCTAGCAACTAGAAGCTTTGAGATCACCTTATGTAAGGTATTACAACATGAGACTGGTCTGTAGTCTTTAATTATAGTAGCACCCACAAACTTTGGAATAAGAGAAAGTATTGTGGCATTTGTTGCTGCATGCATGAAGGTGTCTGTGAAGAATCTGGTAATGGCATTTATAAAAGCCTAGTGCTTGCTAGAGTTTTTTATACCTCTAACATTCCAAAAAATGGTATTTACAGACATTTAAAGAGTTAGGATTGGGACACCCCTGGAGACAGGGGAGGATCTGTTTTTGGGGTAATATTAGCATTAGCTAAAGAAAAGGGAAGTATAGTAGAGTCAGGTGGTTTAGGAGGAGAGGAGAGATCCATTGGAGTGGGTGAGTTTGAGGGAAAATTTGGGGAACGAGGAGGGGAAATGGTTAAGAGAAGAGACTTTTCCTGCATGGGATCAAAAAGTGGTCTTTTCTTGGATGTGTTTGGAGGAGAATGAGCATGTAGGACTAAAAGGTGGGTAATTTGGGATACCAAGATGTTTGAAGGGTGAGAGGAAAAGGTTGAGAAACCAATCGTACAATCCAGAGGGAGAGTATCATTTTCGGTTAGGGTTGTAATAGTTTCTGGGATTTCTGAAAGGGGAGCTTCAGCATGTTTATTTTCAATAGGAGACACGTTTGTAACTGGTTGTTCTTTAGGCGATTTGAGGTCAGTCTTTTTTGATTTTACCTTTATCGGTGCCCATTTTGCAGACGGACAATGAGACTGAAGGTAGCCCATTTCCTTACAGATGATATAGGAAGGAGGAGTCCAAGGGTAGGTTACTGTCAGAGAATTAACAGTACCGTCCTCTCGTTGGAACTCAACCGTTGATGGTAAAGCTTTTTGGCAGTCCACTCGTACTTTGACGTGTACAACATCTAGATTACTTAATCTTATCGTGGAATCATCTATTTCAACAAGTTCTCCAAGAAGCCCTGTGAAAAAACTAAGGTCTGTTGGTGGAAGAGATCAAGAGGAAGACCCCAGATGTGGGCTCAAAGAGGGATGGAGGTTTGGGAGGGAGGTTTATGGCAAGGTCAAGGGTCCATTGAGCCACGTAGAACATAGTAGATCCGATGTACCAAATTTCCTGCTCCACAATCTTGTGTCTTAATAAAGCATTGGGAATCCTAACCATCATGGTTCGTTAGACATGTTTTAGATGGAATTCTACCTTTCTATCTATGCCCCAAATTTGAGATAACACACTTTGAATCTAGGAGTAAGATGGTGGTTTTCTCATGAAGACCCCAACTATGAAATCCTTATGGAGCTCAACACCTTTTTTGAAGACTGAGTCTGGAATGGTAACCCTTGGAGTACTTTCAAGGGTAATTGTGACTGGGACTAGTCTCTTGAGGGATTTATCAGTGTTTTCACTGACTTTGGAAGCCCAATTAAGCGGGACGGGTGGTGAAGGTTTGATGGAGGAGGTTTGGTGGATGGAGGAGGGTTGGGAATTGGTATAGATGGTTGGGTGGGGACGGGAAAGTGGATCTGGGACATGAGAATGCCATTTAAAGCAGCTAGGACATCATTACTCATAAGGTTTAGGTTGATAGTTTCCTAGACATGAGATGGTTCTAGCTTCTCAGTAGACAACACGTTTTCTTGAGAGATATTCACAATAGATGGCTGCTGCGTAGCAACAGTAGTGACATGTGGTACATCTGAAACCACCAGGTTAGAGTTTTGTTTTTTGCCTCTCATAACTTTCTCGGTTTGGCCAGGATTAGCAACTGAGTAGTCTTTTTCTTGTCTCTTTGCAGAAATAGTAGGAAAATGGGCAACTGGCTTCAGGGAAGAAGAACCATAGGCATCTGAAGCTTTTAGGGTTACAGTGTTGGTTTGAGAATGATGGTAGGTGTGGTGGGAGAGGAGGAGAGAGGGGGAAATTGGGCGAGATCAGAGAGGAGAGGAGGGTCAGGAGGCTGCCAGAGCGAGGTGTCTCCAGCCATAGGAGTGGTGGTGGCGACAAACCAAGGGTTTACACAGAATCTAAGGAGCACAAAGAGAAGAGAGAGAATAGAGAAAAATGCTTTTCTCTAACTTTCGTTTTTAATAATGAAAGATCTAATTTTGCTTAATGAGTTTGTAAGATTTCTGATTTAACCTTCAAACTCTGTGTAAATTGCAAAAGATTAATTAGAAAACAAAGAATAATAAATGAGAGATGATCGCACGCAACGAAAGACAACTTTTGAAAGATGTGTCTTTTAATACACAATGTTAACACAGTGCACTATTTAAATAGTCTCATGTCTGTTATTGTTTTAAAGAAAATATTAATTGGAGGATTGTTTTTTTTTTTGAATCAGAGGATTATTTTTCATATTTTTTTGTCTTCTGAATAATTATATTAATGCTGAGAAATGGGTAACGAGAAAACGGTCATTTTAATACTGAACTTGCACCTTTTTGCTAGTTTAATACTCACTTTCTTCTCTCTCCTGAAAAACACTGAACTTTGAATTGACCACGCCATTTTAGTACTACCGTTAGTCAAACTTAGCGGTCGTTAAACATCGTTACGTCTGATTAACCATCCGTTAAGACGGAGTAATGAAGTCCCAAAACGACGTCGTTTTTGTATGATTCATTAAACAAAACGACGTCGTTTTGGTATCAGATTCAAATTTAAAAAAAAAACCCAAAGAACCCAAAATCAAACCCTAAACCCAGAGACCTCCAAGGCGAAATCTTCTCCAAAATTTCACAAATTTCACTTTGATTTCTTCTATTCTCTTTGATTTCGTCACTATTCTGTTCGATTCTCATTATCTTTGTTTCAATTTCGTCACTTCTCTTTGATTTCGGTTTGTATTTGTCCGATTCAATTTTTCGGATTATCCAGAAGCTGCGAGAAGGGAGCCACCATGAGAACGAAGAAGGAAGCCACAATAGTGTAGGATCATCACAAGGTGCTGGATCACAAGCTGGTTACTCACAAGAAGGCATTTCATCTGTCCGTGGCTCCCAGTTGTAGTTCGTGGTTTTGAGACAATGCTAAGTTCATGTCGTTTTATGCTTTTGATACAATGTTATGTTCTGGTTGTTTTATGCTTTTAATACAATGTTATTTTTGGTTTTGAGACAATGAATGAATGTTCTATTTTACTCTAATGTTAATGACAATATTGAGTTTACTCCTTAATGATAATCTCATTACAGTCCTTGATGACAATATTGTGTCTCATTACAGTCTTTAGCCGTCATTACATTTTGTTCTTTAGCCATTTCATTAAAACATCATCAGCCATCACAATTACATAAACATGTCCCAATTTCATTAATATCACAGAGAAACAAAATAGAACATTCATTTCATTAAGATCATTACATAAACATTAACATCATTTCATCAGACATCATTCACTGAGTTGATTCACTCAGTTACATCTTCATAAGTACAAACCAAGCCAACACAAACAATACAAGTACACCAATCACGGACGCACAAACAATTTTCACCAACTGAAACTCATTCTTCACCTCCATAACCATACGCTGTAACTCATAGAGCTCTTCTTTCATGGTGTTAAGCTCACTTCTCTCTTCCATCAGTTCATGTTTGATGTCCTCTGTTTTTGAAACCAAATCCTCAACTTCCTCCAACAGAGAATCATCACACCATTTAAACAAATGATCCTACCAGTCAAACAAAGTAAAACAAAATTAAAACTCAAGACACAAACTTCAAACTCAACACACAAATTAAAAATCGAAACAGAAATAGTAAATCAAATAGATAATACCTTCTTCATACTATCACAACCATGAAATGGACGCCCTGGGTTGTCTTCTGTGTGCGAGGTGAACCTCCTTACACCGCTTCCACATTCACATTTGGTTGGAAATCCCCGCTTGAATTGTCTTCCACTTTCACTCGAGCTCATGCCTACCGAAATTGAAACAAAGATAATGAGAATCGAACAGAATAGTGACGAAATCAAAGAGAATAGAAGAAATCGAAGTGAAATTTGTGAAATTTTGGAGAAGATTTCGCCTTGGAGGTCTCTGGGTTTAGGGTTCGATTTTGGGTTCTTTGGGTTTTTTTTTTAAAATTTGAATCTGATACCAAAACGACGTCGTTTTGTTTAATGAATCATACAAAAACGACGTCGTTTTGGGACTTCATTACTCCGTCTTAACGGATGGTTAATCAGACGTAACGATGTTTAACGACCGCTAATTTTGACTAACGGTAGTACTAAAATGGCGTGGTCAACTCAAAGTTCAGTGTTTTTCAGGAGAGAGAAGAAAGTGAGTATTAAACTGGCAAAAAGGTGCAAGTTCAGTATTAAAATGACCGTTTTCTCAATGGGTAACCCACAATTACAACACAAAAGGGAGCAAGGACAATCAAAAGCTAAGGATTACAGATGTACATGAATAATTGCTAAACAAAGACATCATGAAGCCAAAAAGGAAATCCTTTAGCAACGTACGATTGGCGACGATCCTCATTCGTCACACTTCCAATAATTCTATTAACTCAAATGTTAAATTTGTTAGTTTCTAATACAAACTTCCATGTGCATAGTTGGTTAAGAGAAGTGATAAAATCTGAAAATAATCATCTTAAAACTGGCCAATATTGTGGTTTGTTGACCGCTGCTACTAAATCCCTGTAGCAAGATCTAAAAATAATTGGTTGATATTTAAGAGTGACTGCACTCTCAATCGACCATAAAAGACTGGAGAATTGAGCATTTGTGTCGAATTTTTGTTTGCAAACACCCTTTTCGGGTGACATAGAATTGAGTTTGTGTCATTTGAAATGACCCACGAGGCTCCTCCAAGTTTGGAGTGTTTGTTCCAAGAGCAACCAACACTGCATTTGAACCAATTTTGTGGTGGTGGACGCCACCTTGTTTCTCCTTCCAGGATAAATAATGGCTCAATTATGTTCTCTTCTGTGTGCACTTCCTGCGCTTGAAACCAAGATAATGCATCATCCTTAATCTTTTTGTAAACGTCGAGAACATGATAAGATGTGCCTCTCAAGAAGATATTGTTTATGTTCTTCCACAAATGCCAAAGAATCCATGGCCACATGCGTTTAGCTTCCTAATCAATATGTGATTGATTGTTTACCAAAAGTGAACACATAATTGATGTTGTGGAATATATTATGGGATTCAAAGCCTCCCTCAGGTGAAAGAATGTTGGTGATGGCCCATATTTGTCGAGGAAGCTGGTAAGTAAAAAGTAGATGGTTTATGTCATCACCCTCTTAGCCATAAATTTGACATCTATTATCGATAAACACTCTTCTTTTTAATAGATTTTCAGTTTTAGGTAAAGCACCACTCAGAGCTTTCCAGATAAAGACTTTGTTTTTTTTCAGAGCCATGATTCGCCAAACCTATTCATTGATTCCGTTGAGAGAGGGTAGGTTTGCAGCTGCCAATGAAACTTGTGATTGATTTAGTCTTGTAGCTAGTTTATTACCACTTTTAATAGAGTATTCTCCTCGTTTGGTAAAGTTGCGTGACCGAAAATTTGGGCCATATATTAAAGGTTTGATTTACTTGATCAAAGCTGCATCCGCAAGGCAGAAAATCTTGTCAATCTGGTCTTGTTTCCTTGACTTAGTAACCAGATCGAGCAGGTCTTAAACAGTAAGATCAATGTCTACAAATATATTCTTCATTAGTTGAGTTTTCTTTGTCTTTGATCTAATCCATTTACTAGACCATACTTTAATCGAAGTTCCATAACCTACCATTTGATTCAGGCCATTGAGAAGGAGCTATCTACCATGGAGAATGCTTCTCCATGCAAACGAAGGCTTGTTACCAAGTTCGGCTTTGAGGCAGTGCTGGTTTGGGAAGTATCTACCCTTCATAAATCTGGCAAATAAACTGTCCAGGTTGTGGACTAATCTCCAGGCCTATTTTGCAATAATGCTTGATTAAAAAAAGTGATATCCCAAAAACCAAGACCGTCTTGATTCTTGGGAAGACATAGTTTGGTCCAAGATAGCCAATGAATTTTCCGTTCCTTTCATGACAATTCCACCAAAAAGTTGGCATTGCACTCGAAAGAGATTTGCAAGTTCCTTTTGGAAGTCGAAAACACATCATAGCATATATAGACATCGACATTGCTACAGTTTTCAGAATGATTTCTTTACTTCCCTGTGATAAATTCCTTGGGTACCAGCTAGACATTTTCGTTTTCATTCATTCTTGAATATATGCTAGCATCTTTTGTTTGGAGACACTGAAGCACTCCGGTAGGCCCAAATAAGTCTAAGCTCTTCCTTCTTTTGTGACCCCTAAGATGTCTTGTATATGGCTTTTCATTTCTGTTGTAATCTTCGAGCCAAAAGAGATGACATATTTTGAAAGATTAACCACTTGTCCTGTAGCTTGACCAATACTTGTCAATGATATTCTTTATTATAGTGCATTGTGTGGTTGAAGCTTTGCAGATGAATAAACCGCCATCTACAAACAACAAATGATGTATGGCCAGACTTTGATTAGAGAAAGTGATTCCGGTACGCAGTCCTTCTTGTTATGCTATGTTGAGTATATGTGTTAAGCCTTCAGAGCATAAGATGAACAAGAAGGGGGATAGAGGGTCCCTTTGGCGCAGCCCGCGTTGTGGTTGAATTAGTCCATGAGATTGTCGATTTATGAGGATTTTATAAGAGATAGAGCACACGCAAGACATTATCTAGTGAGACCATCTATCCTGAAACCCCATTGCCTTTAAAAGAGCTCTCAAGTAAGACCATTCTACTATATCAAAGGCCTTTGACATGTCCAATTTAATTGCAATGTAATTCTTTGACACAGTCTGATGGGTTCTCAAGCCGTGAAAATTTCATGAGCGATGATTATGTTATCCGAGATCATATGCTCCGTTACAAAAGCTGATTGATTGGGAGCTACAATGTCATCTAGAAGTGGTTTTAACCAGTTTACCAATATCTTTGAAATCACCTTGTACATGACCGAACAAATGCTGATTGGACGGAGATCAGTCATGTACTCAACATTGTTTTTTTTGGGATTAGATATAATTGGGTGTAATTCCATTCAGGATCCATTGTTCCAGTTTTGAAGAAATCCAGCACCTCTATTGTGAAAAGATCCCCTAGTATTGGCCAGTATTTATGAAAGAATAGACCTATCACCCCGTCGGCTCCTGGAGCATTCGCATGTTTGAAGGAGAATACCGCTTTTTTTACTTCATGATGTGTAATCTCAGTAACCAGACGCTCATTCATGTCTGCAGTGACAGTAGGGGCGTATCATGCAAAGAAATTTGATGCAAGGTCTGGTTGAGATGTGTTGAAAAGGCGCTTAAAATAATCTGTTGCAACTGCACCTTTTGACGCTTTAGATCTATGTGTTATACCCTGTTTATCAATCAGTTTCTCTAAATTGTTCCTTTGTCTTATTGTTCAGACTAAGGCATGAAAAAAATTAGAGTTCATATCTCATTCTTTTAGCCATTTCTCTCAGCTTTTTTGTTGCCAATAACTTTCTTTAGCCTTGTGAGTTAAAGAGAGTTCCTTTTTAAGATCAGCAAGCTTGGTAAATGAAGGCATTGTAGATGAGTGCTCAATCTCTAAATCTCTCTAAACTTCTGAGATTTGATTTTTGAGTTGGTCTTGTTCCTTCTTTTCCAATTGCTCTGTGTTTTTATGCAGCTTCTTACTATTGATCAAGAGGAATAAAGGAATAAAGGTGAGACAAGACAAAAGGAAGGAAAACATGTTTCGTGGAAAGTCAATGGTCACTAGAAAAGTCAACGGACGGTGTGGCACGGACCGCGGGTGTGGTCAACGGACGCTGGAAAATTCAATGGTGGGATCATGTACCGCGGGTCGTAGGTGGTCCGAGACTTTACGTATCGCGGGTAATAGATGGGTCGAGAAGACATACACGTACTGCGGGTAGTGGAAGGTCCGAGGTTCATGTACCACAGTCTGAGACCTACATGTATCGCGGGTAGCAGAAGGGTCGAGATCAGCATAGGTAGGATGCTCACGTACCGCAGGCCGAGAAGCATATACCGTGGGTCGAGACTTTGCGTACTGCGGGTCGAGTCTTCACTGACCGCCGACTAGTCAACGGCAGAATACTGAAAGGTTAACATTTTTGTTTTTGTGGGTTTTCTCCCACATGCGATTAAAGCCCATGTTTTTGGTTGACTAAGTTAACTTTCTAGAAGTGAAGAAGTCGACCGTTGAAGCTTGAAGACCGTTGAAGACCAAAAAGAAACATGTGACTCCTTTCATGCGGATCGAGGCAAGGTAAGGTCACTTTCATGCCTTGTGGATTCTAAAAAATGTTGTCTTTCTCTCTTTTGTGTTGGGGCTAGGTTTAGGGTTGTATCCACAAATATATCAAGCCTATTTATGGCTTTCTCATCATTTGTAAACCATAATCGAATTTTCAAAAAGAAATTTGATATTATTCTTTACTCTTTTCTCTTGTGTTCTTCGCTATTCTTCTTCTATTATTCCACAAATCTAACATGGTATCAGAGCAATTTGGTTCATTTTCTCTTCTATAATCTCATATTCTCTAGTCTCTTCTCTTCAAAATCTCTTCGATTTCATTTAAACTATGGAAAACACAAAATCTCTCTACATCTCGGTGGTCCTAAAAGGGCCGAATTTCTTGTTATGGGCAAGAACCACAAAGTTTGTTCTGCGCAGCTGTGGACTTTGGAGTAACATTGAAGGACCAAACTCCATTCCACCTCAAGCGGTGCCAAAAGGAAAAGACGACAAAGACTCTTCGGAAACGGAAGTTGAAGATGAGGAAAAATAGTTTCAAGATGACCAAACCGTGTTGGTTCTCATCCAAAATTCCCTTGACCCGACGATTCATGAAGCTTACTCCTATTGGGAGACGGCAAAGGAGCTATGGGAAACCCTCACAAAGATCTATGGAAAGATTTCAAACATTACAAGAGTGTTTGAAATTCAAAAGGCTCTCAACAATCTCTCTTTAGAAGGCCTTGAGTTTACCAAACACTTTGGTAAATGGAGGTGCTTGTGGGCTGAGTTGGAGATGTTAAGGTCCACCACCATTGACCCCAAAATTCTCGGTGAAAGAAGAGAGCAAGACAAAGTTTTTAACTTGCTTCTCACTCTTGACTCAACGTACTCCGACCTCATCAAGCATATGCTAAGAGAGGACAGGCTACCAACACTTGATGAAGTGTGCAGCCATATTCACAATGAACAAGGAACTCTAGGCTTATTCGGTGGAAGAAGTAACCTTCTCATGGCAAGCAAAGTGAGTTACAAACATGAAGATAAAAATACTCTCATTTGTGACCATTGCAAGAAGAGAGGACACATCAAGGACAAGTGCTGGCTCCTTCACCCTCATCTCAAACCGGCTAAGTTTAAAGACACACCTAGAGCAAATGTCTCACAAAAAGCTGTGGAGGATCAAGAAGCGCCAAGTACTTCCGGCCGTGAACTAGTGGCGGCGGCTTCAACAAGTAAACAAGAAGGCGTCCTCAAGCAATCGAACATTGAGGCTCTCCTTAAGTTCCTTAGGGACTCCGGTATCACATTTCTATCCCATAAACCTGTAGACTCATTTATCGTTGATTCGGGAGCTTCTCATCATATGATTTACAATCCGAATTTAATAAATAATATGAAACCGGTTAAAGGAGTTGGAACCTTGGAATTATTTGATAAAAACACAAAGGCATTTCTTATACCGGATTTTGCTTCTAATCTTTTATCCGTAAAAAGAATTGCTTGTGATCTTGATTGCTATTTTATGTTTGGACCTAATGATGTGAAATTTCAGGATATTAAGACCGAAAAAATCATTGGTGAAGGAACTATCAAGGGCGGACTCTATGTTCTTGAAGACACCAAGTTTATTTCTAATATTGCGCATGCTTTTAATTCTGTTTGTAGTTTGAGTAGTGTAGTGTGACATGGTAGATTAGGACATCCTCATGCTAGAGCTCTTAAGATTATGTTACCAAGTTGATAATCATAGTTGTGAGGCTTGTATTCTTGGAAAGCATTGTAAAACCGTGTTTCCCAAGTCTTCAATGTTTTATGAAAAATGCTTTGATCTTATTCACTCGGATGTATGGACCTCACCTTGCTTATATAGGGAAAATTCTAAGTATTTTGTTACATTTATTGAAGAGAAATCAAAATATACTTGGTTAACCCTCCTTCCCTCGAAAGACAAAGTGTTTAGTGCCTTTAAAAATTTCGAATCATACATTACTAATCACTTTAATGCCAAAATGAAGGTACTAAAAACCGATAATGGAGGGGAATACATGAGCAACTCTTTTCAAGAACACCTTGCGAAACAAGGTATTCTTCATCAAACAAGTTGTCCTTACACACCACAACAAAATGGTGTGGCCGAAAGGAAAAATAGGCATTTGATGGAAGTGGGCCGTTCAATGATGTTCCATAAGAGTGTTCCAAAGAGATACTGGGGTGATGCTGTAACTACCGCATGCTACCTTATCAATCGCATACCAACCAAAATACTTCAAGACAAATCTCCATTTGAGGTACTTAATAATTCAAAACCATCCATTGATCACTTACGCGTGTTTGGATGCATTTGTTATGTTTTAGTACCAGGAGACCTACGGAATAAGTTAGAAGCAAAGAGCAAGCGGTGTGTGTTCCTTGCCTACTCAACTACTCAAAAAGGGTTTAAATGCTATAGTCCCGAGGAAAGGAAGATGTATGTTTCTCAGGATGTCAAATTTATGGAGGAAAAGGGTTACTTTGATAACAAGGATTATGACAAGTTAAAGGATCTCTCTACCTCATCAACTGACCATGCCACCAACTTGAAAATATTATTCGATCATCTCGGAATTAACCGACCAAATGATCATGGACCAAAACCTAATGATGTACCAAAATCGGGTGAGAAGATTGGAGATCTACAAGAGGAACCAATTCACACGGGTCACATCGATCATAACAACGAAGATGCGAGTTCTCATCAAGAAGGGACCTCTTCAAGTTCTCATCAAGACGGGACCTCTTCAAGTTCTCATCAAGACGGGACCTCTTCAAGTTCTCATTAAGACGGGACTTCCAAAACTCATGAGGAAAATGTTGAGGAAGCATCAGCTGAGTCACAAGAGCTACAACCTCTTTGTAGAGGCACAAGAATTCGCCATACAAGGGTCTACTACAATGGTGCGGAACCACAAGAGTCTCAACCTGTTCGGAGAAGTTCAAGGAACCACAATACGAGGGTCTACTACAGCGACCAAGCCGTAGCACATCCCATTCAAGAAGTGTGTTCTATCGACTTTTTGCCACCAGAACATGCCGCCTTCCTTGGAAAAATTGAAGCTGAGTTCATACCTCAAATCTATGAAGAAGCTAAAGACATAAAAGTATGGTACAATGCGGTTAAGGATGAAGCCGGAGCAGTGAAACGGAACCAAACTTGGTATGAGTCCGAGTTACCTCCGGGAAAGAAGGGAGTTAGCTCAAGATGGATCTTCACCATAAAATTTAATAGTGATGGAACCATTGAAAGACACAAGGCTCGCTTGGTTGCAAGAGGATTTACTCAAAGCTATGGCGAGGACTACACGGACACCTTTGCACCCGTAGCAAAGCTACATACGGTAAGGGTTGTTCTTTCTCTTGCAAATAACCTTTCATGGGGTTTATGGCAGATGGATGTCAAGAATGCCTTTCTCCAAGGAGAACTTGCAGAAGAAGTATATATGACACCACCGCCCGATCTTGAAGACACAGTTGCACCCGGTATGGTTCTAAGGCTTCAGAAGGCCATATATGGCCTTAAACAATCACCTCAGATGTGGTACCATAAGCTAAGTACCACACTAAAGTCCCGAGGCTTCAAGAAATCGGAAGCCGACCACACACTCTTCACAATCCGTGGCCCGGAAAGAATTATGGTGGTTCTTGTATATGTTGACGATCTCATCATCACCGGTGATGATAAGGACGGTATTCAATCAATTAAATCCTATCTTAAATCAGTTTTTGATATCAAAGATTTAGGTGAACTCTCAAGTACTTTCTTGGGATAGAAGTTGGCCGATCTTCAGAAGGCTTGTTTTTATCTCAAAGAAAGTACACACTTGACCTTTTGAATGAGACAAGGAAGCTTAGTGCAAAACCAGCTAAGATACCTCTACAAGATGGCTACAAGGTCGCTCGAAAGGGGGAGACAGATGACACACCATACGCGGATGCACCACAATATAGAAGACTGGTCGGTAAGTTAATTTATTTGACGATAACAAGACCTGATATTTGCTTCTTGGTGAATCAGGTATCTCAACATATGAAGGAACCTACGGTGTACCATTGGAGCTTAATAGAACGGATCTTAAGGTATCTCAAAGGAAGTCCTGATCGTGGCATTTGGATGGGCAAGAATGGAAGTACCAAGATCGTGGGGGTATACTGATGCGGATTGGGCCGGAGATAGAAATGACCGGAGATCTACAATCGGATATTGCACATTCATTGTAGGCAACTTGGTGTCTTGGAAGACCAAGAAGCAAAAAGTGGTCTCATGTTCTAATGCGGAGGCCGAATACCGGGCAATGCGGAAACTCACAAATGAGTTAACTTGGTTGAAAGCTTTGCTTAAGGACTTTGGAATTGAACAAGATCAACCAATCACTATGCATTGCGATAATCAAGCCGCAATTCACATAGCATCCAACTCCTTCTTCCATGAAAGAACCAAACACATTGAAATGGACTACCACAAGGTTCGGGAAAGATCGAGGAAGGTGTGATTCTTCCATGTTATACGAGAAGTGAGGATCAACTAGCGGAAATTTTCACAAAGGCCGCAAGTCTCAAGGTTTGTGATCACATTCACAGCAAACTTGGACTTGTTGATCTCACTCGCCTTGATCAAAGGTCCATTTTCCCGAGAATTACACATTATTTTTTCCTTGGATGAGTTTTGTCCCACATGGTTTTCTCTCCAAGATTTTTAATAAGGTGTAGCTCTCGGGTCTTCCAAGCTTAACCAACATATCCATTTATAGCTAAGCTTGAGGGGGAGTATTGATCAAGAGGAATAAAAGAATAAAGGTGAGACAAGACAAAAGGAAGGAAAACATGTTTGGTGGAAAGTCAACGGTTACTGGAAAAGTCAACGGATGGTGTGGCACGGACCGCGGGAAGGAACCGGGTCGAGGATCGTGTACCACGGGTGTGGTCAACGGACGCTGGAAAAGTCAACGGTCAGATCATGTACCGCGGGTCGTAGATGGTCCGAGACTTTACCTACCGCGGGTCGTAGGTGGTCCGAGACTTTACCTACCGCGGGTAGTGGATAGGTCGAGAAGACATACACGTACCGCATATAGTGGAAGGTCTGAGGTTCATGTACCACAGTCCGAGACCTACATGTACCGGGGGTAGCAGAAGGGTCGAGATCAGCACGGGTAGGATGCTCACGTACCGTAGGCCGAGAAGCATATACCATGGGTTGAGACTTCGCGTACCACAGATTCTTCACTGACCGCGGACTGGTCAACGGTAGAATACTGAAAAGTCAACGTTTTTGTTTTTGTGGGTTTTCTCCCACATGCGATTGAAGCTCATGAAGCCCATGTTTTTGGTTGACTAAGTTGACCTTCTAGAAGTGAAGTAGCCGACCGGTGAAGTTTGAAGACCGTTGAAGACCAAGAAGAAACATGTGACTCCTTTCACACGGAGTGAGGCAAGGTAAGGTCACTTTCATGCCTTGTGGATCCCGAAAAATGTTGTCTCTCTCTCTTTTGTGTTGCAGCTAGGTTTAGGATTGTAACCACAAATGTATCAAGCCTATTTAAGGCTTTCTCATCCTTTGTAAACCATAATCGAATTTTCAAAAAGAAATTTGATATTATTCTTTACTATTTTCTCTTGTGTTCTTCACTATTCTTCTTCTATTATTCCGCAAATCTAACACTTACTCTTGCTATGACTGAAGAAGTAGATGTGCTATACGGATTTACTATGCTTCTTGTATGGTCTCTTTGACTTGTGGTTGGTTCAAGAACCGTTTATCAAACCGAAAAACTCCTTTGTAATTGTCTTGTGAGGAAGAGAATGTCAATAAAACCGGCATGTGGTCAGACCCTTTGATATCCATGAAGATCTTATTTGAAGCCGGAAACATATTGAACCAGGATGCATTGCCAAAGCTCCTATCCAATTTACATTGAATCCACATATCATTTTGACGACCTCCCCACGTGAAACTGTTACATATGCTTGGGAGTTCATTCATTTTGCTTGCAATAAGCATATTTTGAGAAGTTAATGAAGAATCTTTCATGTCTTTTCGGTTCACCCAATTTTTCATCATTGTGAAGGATGTCATTAAAGTTTATAAACATGGCCCAACTACTCATTGTGTTGACACCAATCCTTGAGATTTTTTCCCACACTAAATGTAGTAATATGGTTGTTGGATTACCATAAATGCAAGAAAAAAAGAAACTAGAAGAACCGGAAAAAACTTGCAAATCGAATAGATTCTTATCAGCATCCAAAAGCTTGATATTTACATTCTTTTTCCAAAATCGAGCTAAGCCACCTGACTTTCCTATTGGTTCAACTGAATGAACACCCTCATACCCTAACCATACTTTTATATCCTCAATACTATTCCTATTACACATTGTTTCCATTAAGAACAAAATCTCCGAGAAATAGTTTTGCATATTTTCAGGAGACGCGGAACTGTTAGGTCTTGAACTCCCCCTTGACCTTGACAGTTCCATGATAGGAAACTCATTGATCATTAGATGATCCCACACTAGGATCATCCTTTTAGATGCATGCTTATCTCCTTTTTGTTTTGTTGTGGTGTCATTCTTTTCTTCACCATTCATTGTAAGTCTATAATCCTTTATTCAGAATCTCTTCCATGTCTTTTTTTTTTGGAAGATGAACTAGAACTTCTCTGTTGAGAGAGCCACTCCATGAACCATGTCTTTCTTTTGCCATTTTCTAGCATGTCAAAAATCAAGAGGGATTTTTTCCATTTGTCTTCTCTTTTTAACGTCTATTTTTTATTTGTCTTCTCAAGGTTTTTTCAAGGTTCTCTAAAAAAACGTTTACTAATTAGTAATTTTTTTTCTCTCGACAATAGGATTAACAAAATTCGATTTATGGCTTAACATCATCCTAAAACTTTTTATTAAAGATGAAGTCAGAAATGTCTTAACCATTAGAGATAACTTTTAATCATCTAATTGAAAAGAATTTGATATTTTGTTTTTTATATTTAAAATATAAATTAAATCATAAAATCAAATTATCATAATGTGAATTCAGAAAATTGACCAACTTTCATTTTTTAGTTCTTTATCTTTGTCTTTTGTTTTATGTTGTAAACTACGAAATATTTTTTTGGGGCTTCTAGTATAATGTTGGTGTATCCTTTTATGTAAACTTTTTATATTTTCTTTGATTTTTTCACTCATTTTGGGTAATATAAATATGTTAAACAAAATAAATCATGTAGTCGAGTTGCTCTCAATCTGGTGGTTAGGATGATCCAACTAATGACTTGGCACTAGAGTTTGATTCTTACCTGCTGCATTATGGTAGCTTAAAAGAAAAAGATTATAGGGGTGGGATTTAGGTTATGGATCGGGTTTTGTCGATCCAATTGTAGACCAAAAAAAAACCATGTAATAGAAAATAATATGAAATTTCAAGCTCTCATGACTAAAATATTAATCTACTTTTAAACGTTTGAACATCTGCCAAATTTTTTTTTCAGCTTGATACTTTAGATTATTTAACTAATAATTTTGATATTAGGGATTCGACCTTTTTCTCTACAATAGATTGTAAATTAACAATGATGTTTTAGCAGCGAATTTTAAGCTATTGTCAATTTAATTATTCATAGAAAAATAAGATTTGAACATCTAATGTCAACATAAAAAATATTAGAGATTTTGGTACAAAGATAATGTACCATATTTTTTTCAATTTTGTAATTTGATTAACTTTTTATTGATAAAAGATGAAATTTCAAAATTGACAAATTAGTACAAAACTAGTTTAACTATATAACAAATCATAAACACATTTTTTCCCAACAATTCATAAATTATATTGCAGTTGAAAGCCAAAAAGAAGACATAGTTTTTACAAAGTAACAATTTCTAGAAAAATTACGAACAGTACGAGCTTACCAATTTGTCTTCTTGTTGAGTGTTCTCAAAATTTAATGAAGAGAAAATCTAAAGAAGAGTTTTCTACGTTTGTCATACTCTTCCAGGTTCAGTAAAAAGACAGGTCAATCTTCTGAAATATACACCATCTTCAATATCTTTGCACATTTTGTGACACACTCTACTTTAGTGACCCCCATCGCCAAGAGAGATTCCATGGCCCTAATGGTCCCTTCAGACTTCGTATGCAAGAGCGATATGCAGCGATAGATTCCTCTTACCCCTATACAGGCTCCATCTACAGGTTCTAGAAAACAATACCAACCAATTCCTGAAACATAATATGAGTCTTTCCAAGATTCATTCACAAAGCAACAAAATCATGTAAAACCATATTCCCAATCGCAGGATTAGAGAGTGCATCCTATAGCTTCTAAGACTGAGGATGAGCTTCCTTAGAGGTCATCACACTACCAGTCGGTATGTGTGTTTGAACCCAGGCAGACGCTTCAAGGTCAACAACCTGGAGTATATTTCGTGGATCCTTATCAAGATTTGAGAATACCTTATCGTTAATTATCTTCCAAATACCTAAATTCAGCTAGATCTGGTATTTGCCTAAAAAATAGTCGAGACTGGAATAAATTGATGGACTTGGAAAGATTCTTATACCAGAGGGGATATTAGATAAATCTCATGCTTGCAAAGCTGGAGGGCACTCAAATAAAGTGTGGTTAGTACCTTCGTTATCCACACCATATCTTGGGCAACTTGTATCACATCTAATGCCTTGATATTTGAAATTATCTTTAATCGGAAGACAACCTAAAATAGCTTGCCATATAAAATATCTAATCTTAAGGAGGGCATGAGATTTCCTTAATGCTCAGTCCATATCTAATTTTTTTATCTATGTTATTAGAAGTCTTTACCTTATAACATAACTTCACCGAGTAACTCCCTGATATATTAAGGTATCAACTAAAAGAGTCTTCCTTATCCAAGTTTGATAACCTAAGTACCAAGATTAATGACATGTCCCTAGATTCCACTAGTTTCCTTATTAGTGGAATACTGCAAGTTCTAGTGGAGTAATCAATTAATATTCGGACCCCTACATGTTGTAGGCTTAGGGATAATATCTGGCAAGAAGAATCAATTTGATCAAATAGAAGATAGAGTTGTGAATTGTCACAAATGGAACTCACTCGAATAAATGCAACATATTTGAAAGAGAGGAGATTTGAAAGCTTGATTCGATCCAAAATCAATTGAAATTTTCTTGGAATGGGAACCGTCGAAGAAGACGAAGTGAGTTCAATCTCTTTCTAGGTTATTGAAATTTCGTTTTCTGAAGATACGTTGTTTGATTGTTCTTTCAATTTTTGCGTGCAGATGTTCGATTGGGAAGCAGCAGTCAAAGAAATAGACTTGGCTTGCCTCAAAACCTCTGATGCATCTTCTTTTTCTCCCACCAATTACGAATAACATTTCGGTAAATGGCTCTAAGCCTCCTGTGAAAAAGCAATATACTCTCGATAGATACATGGAAATAGAGCACAAACCTCCGCCGAAGAATCAAGTTGTTTCTGACCAGATATATGATGAATTCGAGTGTGGTAACGACAAGAGTCCATGTGTTGCAATTGATCCCGAGACTGCTAATACTTGGATTTATCTAGGTACAGTGCTTTTCTAACTTATGAATTACCTTACAACTATCGGAGATTTACAAGGTTGAATGTCTTTCTTAATTCTGACATATTGATGCATTTGTGTTTGGTATCTCAGTGAATATGAATGTTCCTCTTAGAAATTATCAGTTTGCTATCACGAAGATCGCTTTGTTTTCGAACACATTGGTTGTTTTGCCGACAGGACTTGGTAAAACACTTATAGCTGTGGTTGTGATATATAATTACTTCAGATGGTTTCCACAAGGTCAAACATATGCTCCCACTTTTGTATCCTTGAAAAATAGTTGTGAAGATCTCTTGATTAATGACTTAGGAATGCAATTGAATGTTGTATTTGTTCTTGATTTATGGTTATGTTCATAATTGAAAACACACATTTGTTTAATCTCTACTTATTAAAACGGATATCTATTTTTATAAACAACTTCTATTTGTAAATAATTACAAAATATACCTAAGAAAACTTATGTTTTAGTCTCATTTTTTCATTCACTGAAAATCTTCTCACAAACACACGATCAAAAGCAAAACACATGTTTTGTGTCTTTTATGTGCTATTTTAAAAACACATCTTCATGTCTTTTCTTTGTCTTTTTAAAAGCAAAACACTTCACTACATAAACAGGAAATTTTAATGAATTATTATATGATAAACGAAAGATAAGAACAAACAAAATAGCGTATCTGTAATCTCAAATTGTTACCAATTAAAAATGGTCAATATCACAAAACCTGTATAAACCTATGATGCCAGTGTGGGTAGCATGTTAGTTTAATAATAATAAATACCGGTCATTAATATTCGTTCATTACATTTTGTTTAACAATAACATGTTAATTAATAACAGTATGATTCATTTAATAAAAATATGATTAATTTGTTATTATATATCATTTTATAAAAAATACGAGTTATTTGATATCGTAAATCATTCAACAAATATGATTAATTTGGTAATTATGGATAATTTGATATTCAATATTTATAATGTTATAGTTTTTATTTTTAAATTACAAAGGGTTTTAAAAGTCTGCACTACTTTTACATCCGACTCAATCTAGTGGTACCCATGTTCTTAGCAATCTCCCTAAGCACAAACTTCATAACTTTACCCGTAGAAGTCTTAGGCAAGTCATCTCTAAACAACACAGTTTTAGGAACCATAAACTTAGGCATCTTTTTTCGACAAAACTCAATCAACTCCTCCTCTGTCGGTTTCCGACTCAACCCACTTTTCAAACTCACAAAAGCACAAGGCGTCTCTCCCCAAAACTCATCAGGTCGAGCCACCACCGCCACTTCATTCACCGCTTCATTCGTATACAGAACAGCTTCAACCTCCACACTACTCACGTTCTCTCCTCCTGTTATTATTATATCTTTCGATCTATCTTTAATCTCTAAATAACCATCACTGTGAATCACTCCTACATCTCCGGTATTAAACCATCCCTTCTTCAAAGCCTTCTCTGTTCCTATCGAATCTTTTAAGTAACCAAGCATGACTGAGCTTCCTCTCATCACTATCTCTCCCACTGTTTCTCCGTTTCTCTCCACGCTTTTACCTGATTCTGGATCTACCACATCGATTTCTGTAAATCCCACCGTTCTCACTCCTTGCCGTGCTTTGAACCTCGCTCGATCAGTCGCCGGTAAACGGTTCCACTCTGGCTTCCACGCACACGAGACGTTTAATCCAGCCGTTTCAGTTAATCCGTAACCGTGACTGACCACGAAACCGATGGATTCGGCTCGGAGGAGCACCGCCGCTGGAGGTGGAGCACCGGCGGTTAAAATGTTCACTGGACGGTTTAACGGCTGAGATTCTTGAGTCGCCGATAACATGTTGAGCACCACCGGAGCTCCACACATATGTGTGACGCCGTGATCACGGATTAAACGGTAAATTAACGGCGCGTCGAACTTACGTAAACAGACGTTAGTTCCACCGACGGCGGCAATTCCCCAAGGGTAAGTCCAACCATTAGCGTGGAATATTGGTAAGGTCCACAAGTAAACCGGATTTTTCGGTACGGCCCAATCGATTAATGAATCAATTGACATAACGAATATTCCTCTGTGACAATGTACCACTCCTTTAGGTGACGATGTCGTACCGGAAGTGTAATTTAGCACAAGCGGGTCCCATTCACTTTTGGGTCGGATCCATTTAAAACCCGGATCACCTCTCTGGATAAGATCATCATACGTATAACTGAATTTGTCGCGATCCTCCGCCACGTCATCACCTCCTTCCTCTTCTTTATCAGCGATGATAACCAGAATCGGCGGATCAGTCGTCATCATCGCGATCGCCTGGACGGCGAGATCGCGAGAGAAGACGTCGACAAAGAGAAGCTTAGATCCACAGTGGCGAAGAAGAACAGAGATGGTTCGCGCGTCGAGGCGTGTGTTAATGTTGTTGAGAATTGCGCCGGACATCGGAACAGAAAATTGGAGCTCATACATCGCCGGAGTATTGGGAGAGAGGACAGAGACGATGTCAGAGCGTTGAATTCCGATAGAAGATAGAGACGAAGCAAGGTGGAGGCAACGAAGATTCGTTTCCCGCCACGTGTAAACGGTGTTATTACCGTAAACGATTGAGGTACAGTCACCGTAAACAGTAGCGGCTCTTTCCAAGAAGCCTAACGGCGTCAGTGGCGGCGAGTTAGCGGCGCATGGCTTCATTTCATCCATCTGGTTAAACTCTGTTATTTGTTTTTTTGGTTCAAAATTCTTCGCTTTTTAAGTTGAAAATACGCAAAATATAAAATAAAATGGAGTCGTGAGTAAGTACGACACCTTGGCGATGACAATGGAGATAAGGTGGTGACCACATACTTTCGATAGTAATCTTATGAAAATGAAGGTATTGATTGACTTGACTAGTTGGCCTTATAGACTTTTTATAATAACTCAATAGAAAAAAGGAATAAATTTCACCCACTTGGAATGTTTTTTTTTTTTTTAAACTTAAGTCATTTATAAGCAAAGAAGTAACCACCTTACATGAACATTGTTTACAAAAACTTGATTCCTAACAAGTTTTCTAACGCTTCGGGCAAAAAAAATCGGCCTTGTGATTTAAATCGCGCGAAATCCGAACTAAGGAGAAACTATTAAAACAACTCTGCAGTCTAGAGAAATCGTCTAGATAAGGCAGGAAGGCCGGCCGCGCAGATGGGTCTTCAATCATCTTCACCAACTCGGAACAATCCACTAGAAATTCTACTTCTGTCAACTGTTGGGTGGTGATGTTGGAATAAACTTAACATTATTTACTTGCTGAGAAAATTAGGTGGTTAGATTAGATAAACTTGAGATATTTTAGGAGTTATCTAAAATATAGTTATCCTAATAAGAATAAGAAATTATCTAATCTATATAAGGAGATGCCAAAGTTGTGACATAACTTGTGAGATTAAAGAGATTGAGAGTTTAAGTTTTGAGCTATTTTCCTAGGCTAATAAAGAAGAGTTATTTCTTTATAATCTTTGATTTCATTGAATTATTTTCTTAAGTCCAATAGCTGAGCCAGGTCATAGCCCACAAAAGTGCCTCCAGCTCCGCATGAAGAGGAGATAGACTTCGTCTGATACATTGTGCCCTCATAATTCTTCCACCTGTTTTAAAAGGGAAACCATACCATCCTAACTCAGTAAAAAGATTTTCCTCCTTCCAGGAGACATCTACCATACATCTATATCCTATAAAAGTCGGGTTCATCGTCAAAGGTCTGAAAATATTCTCTTTCCTAGGATGTCGTATCTCACCATGACACCATGTTTTGCTGTTTAATTCTTTATGAGATAGAGTTCACGCCTTCGCTTCACCCACTTGGAATTTTTTTAGAAACAAATCTTATCACCTAACTAATTACATGTAGGGGTGTTGGATAAAGAAATATAGCCGAAGCTAACAGTTGTTATTTTTTTTATCATTATAATATGATTCGTCGGTGATGCAAAGTGACTTTAGTTTGTTGTAAGTTTGTAACAATTGGAAGTAGACTACAACCAAATGGTAGTTCATGAGTGGGTAATTACCACGTATCCATAAAGATGGTAGACTATACCTATTTTGTATAATAATATTCTACAGCTGATAATAACAACATAATGTCGACGTGCCGGAGTGGTTATCGGGCATGACTGGAAATTATGTGGGCTTTGCGTTCGAATCCTGCCGTTCACGCTTTTTTTGTTTCTTTTAAATGTATCATTTTTCTTTAGGTACTTCGACAGGCCCAATTCTACAATGCTCTGAAGAAAAATCCAAAAGGCCTTTAGGATTGGATGATGATGTCACCTTTCAAGAATTTATATGTTATCAAATTCAATCAACTCCTTAAATTATATAGACGTTTACCGAAGTTTTCACGAATTTTAATAGAAAATATATGATATTATGATCTAATAAAAAGTTTAACAACATTTTTTTGGAAAAAAAATAATGGAGAATGACAAAAATACTCAAAATTTTATTTTTTTTGTCAACAATTGGATCGACAAGGTCTGATCCATAGCCTAAGATCTAATTTTTAAAAATAATCTTGTGAAAAAATTGAATTTTTAAAAATATTTTATAGTTAAAGATTACATTTTTAATGAATATTATGTGGAAGATTTAAGATTTTGGACTTTCTTGTGAAATATTTTATTTTAAAAAGTTTGTGAAAGTTTAATTTTTTGTTGTATTCCCTATTTAAATATTTGTTTTTTTAAAGGATATTTTGTGAAAAAAATCTAATTTTCTTGTTAAAGATTACATGTTTGATGAATATTATGTGAAAATCTAATTTTTTGAACTTTCCTTTTGAAAGATTTCATTTTTATTGAAACTTGTGTGAAAGTTTGATTTTTGTGTTTTCAAGTTAAATATTGGTTTTTGAAATGAGATCTTATGAAAAATTCAATTTTTTGGTCTTTTCTAGTTAAAGATTAAATTTTTAATGAATATGATGTGAAGATCTAATTTTGTTGATTTTTTCTTGTGAAATATTTCATTTGTAATGACAGTTGTGTACAAGTTTGATTTTCTTTTTGTGTTTTCTAGTTAAAGATTTGTTTTTGAAATGAAATCTTGTGAAAAATTCTAGTTTTTTAGTCTTTTCTAGTTAAAGATGTAATTTTTTGATATGATTTGTTAAATCATACTTGGTAGAGAATGTTTTAAGGAGTATTTAGTATTTCGATTCTTTTCTTAAAAAAAGATTGTATTTTTTCTCAAAATTTGATTTTTTTTTAGTTAATGATTAAAATTTAATGACTTTCATAAGAAAAATTGTTTTTTTCTTGTATAAGTTTTACATTTCTAATGAATATATGTGAAAGTTTGATTTTTTGACATTTTCTTATTAAAATTTACATTTTTATTAAAAATATTGTGTAAGAATCGATTTTTTTTTATCTTTTGTCGTTAAAGATTACATTTTTAATGAATATATTCGTTGGTTTTTTTAAGAAGACTTCTTAAAATGACTTAGAAGAAAACTTTTTTCCGGATTTAATTTTAGATTTAATTTTCAGACTTTTATAGTATTATTGATTTCATTATAGTAATTAACAAACTTAGTTTTCTTTCATTTATGTTTGCAAAATCTCATATTTAGATGGATGAGTCATAATTTTCACGAAATTTTTCGACAGATTGTGTTGAACTCAGCCAACAAAGAGTATATGCTATTATAGTGGAGATACTTACTTCAACCGAAGATAGTTTCTTGTCTCAATCGAACCGAAACAAGTGTTAAGATATCATAGCTTCTTGATGAGTGATTGACTCCTAAATGACTAGAGACGAAGACGATAATGATGGTCATACTTGATTTTTTTGGTTTGCTTAACGATTATCTTTGCTAATTATGTATAGTTTTTGTTATTATATTTTAGGGGTTAAAAAATGAATTTTTTAAAAAAAAATTCAAATGGCATTCCTATAATAAAATCGTAACATAAGATATTTCCACATATTTTGCTTTGTGAAACGTGATAAAAGACTATTCTAGTCATTTTTTTTATATTTTATCTCAAATCTTTTTATTTATATTATATTGAAGTGTTATTTTGCAGAGAATCTTCATGTGCAACAAAATCTTGCTTAATAACATAGCTACCAACATAGTCAACACTAAAATCAACATATAGTAGATTAAATAATTTAATAAAATTATGCAATCATCGTTACTACAATAAATTAACGTTGAACATGTATAATATATTTTGGCATTTCTTTTAAACTTGTCATGTTACTTTTTACACCAAAAATTCCTTAAAACTGCGACGAAATAGTGTCGTTTATCAAACAATTTACTTTCTTTGGTCTGTCTTCATTATATTAAAATATTAAATTATCTAAAACACTATTTTATACATTTATAAAGTTAAATATTGTAATTTTCAAATTTCATAGTTACTAATGTAAATTTAACTAAATCTTTTTATTCCAAACCCATAAACAGACTTTTAATTATGTTCGAAAAATAAAAAAAATCTTGACAACTATTGCAAAAAAACTACTAATGCATAGTTTTATTTTTTATCTAGTAACTAGTAAAACAACTTAAACATTGACGAATTTTTTCGTGCCTCTATTTATTTATTTTCACGAGAAAAACATGTACTTATTTGCTATATTTATTTTATATTATGAACTTTTTAATTCTTTGTTTAAATTCATTAACTTTTACTATTCACAATATACGTTTGCAGTTAAATCTTAAAAACTTTTTTTCCTAGGTGCTCATTTTGTATGGACTTTCACTTTCATGTTTCTATGTTTTTAGCAAAAAATAGAAAAATGAAAAATTTGTCAACTTATTAATTTTTGGAAACTATTTTTTCAAAAACTAATTGGCTAAAAACAAAAAACTACACTTAAAACACTTGCAATCGACATTTTTCTCGGAAGTTTCAACTTCCGATTACCTCCGGTGGACCTCCGCCGCACCTCCTCAACGTTCAGTCAAAATCTAGTCACTAAAGTCTGAAGCCCAAACTTAACTCCTGGTCTCTCCCCAAAAAAAGCGACTCAGCTCTCAGAATCTTCATCCTCTCATAACCTCCGGTGACATCTCGCTGCTTCACACCTCATTGCCGTATTTTGCAAACCCAGCTCTCTAAGTGTAGCGCTACCACGCAGCTGACTCTAGTCGCTCATCGGCTCAATCTTCATCTTGAAGGGAATCCTGTTTCACTCCATTTAAAGGAGATTTGCTCACGGGGACAAGCCACAAATTGAGATTCCTACTACCTCCTAGCAGCATCAACTCTTTTACCCTAGCGGCTGCAAATCACTAACCCTAAAATGGATTCCAAATTGGTGGAAGACCTGCGCTAGCGGGATGATTGATGTCAATAGACGAGGAGGGGATGATTGATCTACCGAACGCCGGGAACTACAACACGGTGGCGAATAATCAGCACATTTTCATTGGTAAGCTACTTAACTTGGAATTTCTGAACATGGCTAGGTTGATGATGGCTCTTCTTAGAATTTGGAAAATGCAAAATAGAGTTAAGGGAACGGTATTACGGAAAGACATCTTTAATTTCCGATTCCAATCAGAAGACGATCTTCTTGAAATACTTAAATCCAGTTACTGGAACTTCGAAGACGGGGGAATAGTGGTGGCCAAAATGGACTCCGATTTCACCTATGATAAACTTAACATTATACCAATGTGGATTCGTCTATCGAACCTTCCGATAGAACATTTCACTTTGGATCTTTTCAAAGCAGTTACCAATACAATATGAGAGGTCATAGAAGTCGAATACGACCCTGAAAAGACTCACCTTCACTCTTTTGTAAGAGTGAAGATACTTTTCAATATTAAAAACTCAGTGATACAAAGCAGCAACTTCAAGCTTCCTTCAGGAGAAATCATCACGATCAAAGTACACTTTGAAAGAGTGTGGAAGCTTTGCAACCACTGCCGGAAACTTACACACAATGAAACCAAATGCCCATTAGCACAGCCAACAATGGCTCCAACAGAAAGAGAAGGTAAAACAGATAATAAAATGAGGACATGCGTGCAGGCGCTGAAAACAACAACCAGACTTCTACACCAAAAACCTCTTCAACTAGGTACCGCCACGATAAGCGACCAATGTCACCGGAGATATCGGAGAGTATGATGAAAACAAAACCTCTGACTCATTTAGGGAAAGCTGCACCCGTAGCTATGAACTCACCAGGTGTCAACCGCCACATAACAAATGTGCCAAACAACCTAAAGAGAAGCATGGAATCGCTTGAAGCCGTGCCACAACCTAAAAAGCCAGAAAGTGCCTCTATAAAAGGTCAAATAACAATCATGGACAACATGATGGTTTTAGATAAAATTGGACCCGAAGGGTGAGGCTACATGACATATAAGAAACAAAAGACTAAGCCTCCGATCACTCCTAAAACTAAAGAAGACAAGCAAAAGAATCCACTTGGTTTGGTGACTGTCCAGAAGTCACCCATCACTCAATGAGTAGTATAAGTTGGGACTGTCAGGGAGTGGGGAGCACCCCTGACAGTTCGACGTCTTAAGGAAATACGCAAGCAGCTATTTCCCGACATCTTGTTCCTCATAGACACGAAGAATGAAAATCACTGCCTAGATTCAATTAGGAAATGGAATGGGTATGATCATTTATTTACAATAGAGCCGACTGGATTGAGTGGGGGTTTAGCCCTCCTTTGGAAAACACACATGATTGTTCAGATAACACAAACATGTGCTAATTACATAGATACCACATGCCATGTTGGTGAAGTTTTAGTAAAGGTTACTTTTGTGTATGGGCACCTGGTGACTCACCTACAGCCCGCAATATGAAATGACATTCAAAACATCAGAGTGGATGTAAATATCCCCTGGTTTCTCATTGGTGATTTTAACGAGTTATATGACAACATAGATAAAACAAGTGGACCTTTAAGACCATAGAATTCTTTCAGTAGATTCAGATCATTTCTCAGGAACTGCAGACTGCTTAAGTTGCCAAGCATTGGACCTCATTTCTCTTGGATGGGTAATAGAGGCGGCCACTAGACACAATGTCGACTTGATCATAGTTATGTTAATACGGAATAGTTTCAATGTTTTTCACGATCACTCACAACTTACCTGCCTATTATAGGTTTGGATCATCGACCACTTCATACCAAAATTGTGACAGGGACTGAGAATTTTCATAAAAGGTTTTGCTTTAACAAACGATAGATCCAATGAAGAGGCTTTGAAGACATTATTAAATGCAGTTGGACAAGATCTTCTTCTAACCTGCTGCTCACAACTCTAGACTACATTTCAGAATGCTAGAATGAAATCTCCAGATAAAAAAAAAGTAAAAACTAATTCGAGCTTATACATAGAGAATACCATAGCAAACCAGGAAATGGAAATGGCCTAGTCTAATCCAAATATTACGCTTATTGGACAACTTAAGATGGAGCTATCAAAACATTACAAGGAAGAGGAGAAATATTAGAAGGAGAAGAGTAAACTTCGCTGGCTTAAAGAAGGCAATCAAAACTCTACTTTTTTTCACAACTATGTTAACTGCAAAATGACACAAAATAGGCTCTTATGCCTCAAAGACACACATGGAAACCTTCTTGAGGAAGGCTCTAAAGGAGATATTGCAGCTAACTACTTCCAGAATAATTTTCAAACCTCATCTCCAGAAGGTATTCATGAAGCACTATAGGGACTAGACCCAAAAGTCTCGGAGGTAATGAATCAGGAGCTTTTAAAACCAGTTACAGCTGCGGAGATCAAACTTGCAACTTTCAGCATAAGAGGTGATAGCGCGCCATGTCAGGATGGAATAACTAGAAATTTCTTTCAAGCTTATTGGAACATTATTGGGGATAGGATTACCAAGGAGGTTCAACAAACTTTCACTACAAGTTTCTTTCCTGCGGAGTGGAATTATACACACATCGCCTTGATTCCCAAGAATGAAAACCCCACTGAGATGAAGGATATTCGTCCAATTAGTCTCTGCTCAGTTATCTACAAAATAATCTCGAAAATAATTACAAAAAGGTTACAAGGAATTTTGTCGTCCATAATCTCGTAGACTCAAGGTGCTTTCACTTCGGGTAGATTAGTGTCAGATAATATCCTTCTCACGCATGAAACACTGCATCACCTCAATACACATAAAGCATGACAAGAAAATTTCATGGCCATAAAAACGGATATGTCCAAGGCTTATGACAGACTTGAGTGAACTTTCCTTGCACCAACCCTTGAGAAGATGGGATTCCAACGGGAGTGGATTAACTTAATAATGCACTGTGTAACATCAGTCACATACTATGTAATCATTAATGGAATTCCCTTCGGGTTTATCAAACCCCAGAGAGGTCTCAGGCAAGGTGAACCTCTCTATCTGTTTCTCTTTTTAATAGGGACTGAAGCACTAGTGCATATTATGAAAAAGGCTGAACAGGCAAAGCAAATCACGAGTATCCAATTCGGGTCATGTGGACCTAGTATCCAGCAACTCGTATATGCTGATGACAGTCTCTTTGTCAGCAAAGTTACAGGTCAGGAAGCTAAGGCACTTAAGCGATGTCTGGAAGAATATGAGCAGATTTAGGCCAATGTATCAATTATGAAAAATCGGTTGTGACATTTGGGACCAAAATTAATATGGAGACGCAATTAGAAATCCAAAACATACTCAACATTCACTCCAGTAAGGGCATAGGCACATGCTTCAAAGGCTCCAAAAGGGAGACATTCAACTTTATATCCGAGAATCTCTCAGCAAACACTGACAACTGGTTTTCCAAAACATTGTCACTAGGTGGGAAAGAGATAATGATAAAAACGGTAGCTATGGCTTTACCAGTTTATGCTATGACATGCTTCAAGCTGTCAAAAACTCAAAGCAAAAAACTCACAAGTGCAATGATGCAATACTGGTGGAGTACTACTAAGGATAGAAAGAAAATCTCGTGGGTATCTTGGAAAAACATGTGTAAATCAAAGCAAAACGGAAGCTTAGGCTTCAGAGATGTGGCTAAGTTTAATCAGGCCCTGCTAGCCAAACAAGCGTGCAGAATTCAGAGTAAATCTGATTCACTGCTTGCTCGAACATACAAAGCCAAATACTTTCAGAACTCTTCCTTCCTAGACTGCAGAATAGGGACAAAACCGTCGTACGCCTGGAGGAGCATCTGCCACGGGAGAGAGCTTATGTCATGAGGAATCATGAGACACATTGGCAATGGCAGGATCACATATGTTTGGACCACAAAATGGATTTTTCATCACCAACCAAGACCTCATATAAAAAAGAATCTGATTTTCAATGTTTGCCTCAAAGTGTCAGACTTGATCACAAAGGGGGATTGAGATTATGAAAAAGTCTGCAACACCTTCATTGAAACATATGCCAAACGAGTCCTAGAATTTCCACCAAATGTAACGGAAGAGGACTCATGGCTCTGGAGCTTCAATCATTTTGGTGAATACACTGTAAGGACTGGGAACTGGCTACTAAACCAACAAGGAAACAATGGGAATATCAACAACAATGGGCACACAGACTTTTTCACTACTCTTAAGGCCAAAATTTGGGACCTTTATATTCTTAGGAAAATTGCTATATTCCTTTGGAGAGCACTATCTGGAGCCCTTGTAGTAAAGAAGAGACTGAAATCTCGAACTATTATTCAGGATGATCAATGTACCATTTGTGGTAGTGGAGCTGAGACTATTAACCACTGTTTCTTCATGCGTCCCCCTGTTAGACTCTTACTGACGATGACAACTGTTCCCATACCTCAGAATGGATATTCTCATCAGTCATTCCATTCGAACATGACATTCCTAATAAATTAGACATGTAGAATCACAAAGTCAGCAGGTGCCACCACATTCCCATGGATCATGTGGGCTATCTGGAAAGCAAGGAATAATTAGGTTATACAAGACATCCAACCTGATTTCACAGAAACATTCCGAGAAGTCACGCACGAAGCAGTTTGTTGGAAGAGATCAAAACTCGATACTCCTGGTAGGAATAGAAATCTAATGCCTAACCACTCAACAGTGGTTGAGAGTCTCGTATATCACCAACACCATAGATTCAACTGGAATATGAACTGGTCTCCTTACACCAATCTACATGGCACAGCTTTCATTATCACCACGCCTGAGAACACGGCCCAACTGCATGCACGACATGTCATTGTAAACGCATCATCGCTCTTAAATCTTGCATTTTTGGGGCTCATTTGGGTGTTGAATTCATTACAAGAGCTAAGCTTCATGCAGGTTGTTGTTGGAGTCAATAACAAAATCATTCACAACATTATCACAGCACCAGAAGCATGGCCCCGATACAGAATTAGGACAATGAAAATTCAGAATATTACAGATATACTGACCTTAGTTCAATTCACAAATATTCAACCCAAGGATAACTACCAAGCTACTGCGACTACTGGTAGTGTCGTCAAGGAGAGGAGATTTACCGATTATATAGCAAGGGGTGAACCAAGCTGGTTTAACACTCTCCATCATCAGAATAATGGCACTTCGCATTATGAAGTTCAGGCTCATAGGCCGTCATATTGAGCTCCAAGAGCCTTAACTATAGGATTCTAACTTTGAGTGGTTTCGGTCACATTCCTTCGGTTTCATCAGTATCGAGTCTAAGTTATTAATGAGTTTAACTCATTCTATTTATCACCTTTTTTCTTTGTCTTAGGCTTTCTTAGAAGTTTTTAGTGGGGCTTTTAGATTATGTTAGTGGACCGAATTAGGCTAGCTTTAGGACCCTTACTAATAGCCCAAACCATTTGCTGCTTGCCCCCTTCCAACTGGTCAGACGCATGCCCACTTTCTTTCAGGCCCAATTTCCTTCTCGCCTTTGCTAGATAGGTTTTGTCGTTATATTTGGTCGCTTCGGTTACTGGTTAAGTAATCATGTAGTTTAGTTCCCAAGGGCTCTCCAAGCAATCATTATCTAGGGGCTCTACATATCTGTTATTTTCAAGTCAAACTTTGATGGGAATAGGAAAAATGTCGTTTGCTTCTTTCCTTGACAGGTGGCATGAACGACATGATTCGGCCAATCATGTTCTCTATTTCAGATCCCTTGATAATCGCATTGCACCTTGCGTGTTTTCCTGAAGCGTCTCTTCGATTTCCAAATCCACTTTTGAGTGTGTCCAAAATGGTATTGCCACGAGTTTGGGTTAAGGGTGGCGCGATAATGATAACCATTGGCTTGAGGGGATTATATATGGAGTGTGGGGAGAAGACGTGATCATCACCAGTTCATATTCCAGCATACCACAAGATCAGCTATGGATAATAATCTCTGGCAGGCGCTTAACCAGTTCGACCTTGGACGATCCGCACCACCTACATTCCTTCCCGCGACGATCTATGACACTAACCTGGCCAAGAATAGAAAATTTTTATTCATGAGACCCCTCAATCCCCTTGAACAAAACATACACGAACTCATCAAAGATCTTATGAAGGATTGAGGACTAAAGTCTACAGTGAGCGGCAAGATGATTGATAAGGAAGTGGCCCAATTTTTCTTCTCAAATGAAGAGGATCTGAGTAAGATCATTTAGATGCAACCGCTCATATGTAATGGCTGGTTAGTCGCTGCACAAAAATGGCTCGACCACCCTCCGCCAAGTTTCCTCACACACATACAAATTTGGGTTCAACTTCGTCACTTACCACTTCAATATGCATCGGCAACAACTGTAAGGATGATAGCAAATGCCGTGACGAGGTCCTCGAGGTTGACTTGCATGACGCTTCGGTGACACGACCGTTCCTCATCAGAGCTAAGGTTAACTTCAATATAGCTGACAGACTTAAATTCTACAAACTGGTGGAATGCGAGAATGGGGATAGCTTTCAAGTGCTTTTTTACTATGAATGGGTCTCGCGCTTTTGCTTCAACTGTCAAAGGCTCACCCACAACACTACATTCTGTCACCAAATGCTTACGGTTGCAGACTACTTTGTCAACCCGCTGGGTCAAGTCTCCAGGAAAACATAAGTTCGGAGAGCAACACATCAACTGAAAACATATAAGCTCTGTCGGGTTCAATAGCCATACAACCTCCCTCGGCTAACACTGAAGAGATGCTGAACCAAGAGGATCCCACATGCGCAATTAAGATCACTATAGAGGATGTACTCAGTAATCCTCACGACACCTTCATGGCGGATGTCAACGCCTTGTCTCTCGATTTAGAAGCCCCTCTTCCAATTGGTCCCAATCCAGTAACTTCATCACCAAACCATGAAGTAGACCTACCAAACCATGAATCAGAACCTGGTATTGATGTGGCAGTTGGACCCTTTTCCGCTAATGAAGTGCAGCCGCACTAGTAAAGAAGTGGCATATATACGTGTGGCTCTACTCTGGTTTTTGTTTCAGTCGGTTATCTCTGCTTTAGTCTTTTAATAATCTAGTTTATGTTCGGTTTCCAATTGTAATTTGCTTTTATCCTTGTATCTCTCGAGTCTTTTGGTCGGGTTTGAGATTGAGATATCTCCCTTGTAACCTTGTTTCTCTTGAATTTCCTCCTTCGGAGTTATAATGATAAGTTTCTTGTCTTTTGGGAAAAAAAAAGAACACTTGCAATCAAGGCCAAATTTGGTGGTGTGGTTGCAGTTGCTGTCCGTGTTCAATGAGCTCCTCTCTCTTTGTTCTTTGTTCTTTGTACATATATCATTTCTCTTATCTCTTCCATTAACAAAGCCATGTTAATAAAACGATCATATATCTATCTCAACATCCTTTCTCTTAAACCAAGAAAAAAGTGATAACAATAATACAAGTGAGATCTTTCGGAAAACGTCACAAAGCATATAATATGTATATTCAAATGTATGTGTTATCACCTAATCTGTAACAAACCAAACGTACTCATGTCTCCTATGTTTGTCTATTGCAGTCATTGAAGCTTATACCTGATGATTCTATGATATAAGAAACTACAAGCCAAACTTTTCACAAGACACCATACCAGAAGACATCATCAGGTAATCTACAGTTCCTTCTAAGACTCAATCAAAAGCCTATGATGATGATACTGTCCAACGGTTTCTTCGTGGTCCAAAGATCGACGATTGGATATCTTCTGATTGCGTCTGCTTTATGGATTGGATTTCTTCAGATTGCTTCTGCATTGTCAGAGTAAAGAAAACAATGTAAGAACATTGATGTCAAAACCTCAGCAACAATGTTCAATTTCGTGTATTAAATAGAAAAGAAAAAAACTTCGATTCTTGTAATCAAGAAGTACCATCGGAATTCAATGAGTTTTTTTTTTTCAGAATTGTGCTATGGAATCTATAAACCCTTTTTCATAAAGCTATTGCCTTTTCTTTTTTACTCATAAAATTTTGGGGAAATCGAAACCCTAGCTATTAAAGACTGTACCCAAAATTATGCTAATGAAATTGCAATAACGTACCTCCAAATTACGGTGTGTAGAAAGATCAACCGCTTGGAGTTTAGATTCCGCGGCGGTGCAATCTCGAGGCGACTCAAAGAGCGCGAGAGAAAGCTGCTTATCAGCGACACCGACATCGAAGTGAACTAACCCAGAACTCTCTGGATCTACGTGTATTCCCTTGACAGAAAACCACAGAAACAGCTCCTTCTGCGTCACACCAGATAAATTCCCAATTCGACCATCAGATAGGACGCCGGAGATGTTGTAGTCAAAGTGGAACTGATTCTCAAAATTGGCATCGCAAGGAACCGGAAGAACGATGTTGAATCGACCCGATTTAATGTCTATCGAGAAATTAGTAATTCCCTTTGGAACTATTCCGGCGGGAAGTCCACTTTCCCGAAGATAATCGTAAAACGACGGATCCGGTAAAGAGGATAGCTGGAGGAAGAGAATCGAGGAGAAGAGAACGACGATGATGAACGAGAGATCTCGACTAGTTCCCATTGAATCCAAAAAGGAAGAAGAAATTGTCAAATAAAAAAAGGAACAGTTTCAGAGAGAGATTTTGATTTCTACGAGGAGGAAGAAGAAGAAGAAGAAGAAGGCGGTTGAAGTTTCCTCCGTCAACAAAGAATCCGTTTCGTTTAATTAAAATGTAAATATCATAAATATATTTAAGCCCTAAGGCCAAACTGTACATGGGCCTGACATTTCCAAAGAGATAGTCAGCCCACGTTGGACTTTTATTCTGAGATCGGAAAATTAAATTAAACGAGAACCAAGAATTTGTCGTGTACAAGAAAAAAAAAAAAAAAAACAGAGCGTATTTAGAAAAAAAAACATATCTCAGCTAAAAATTTTCATCCTTCCTCACCAATCTAATAAACCTAACAGAGACTTAAAAGTAAAAACGAAAGAGGCAAACATTCTTAAGAGTCTCAACAAATTGTTTAACCAAAGCGCAAAGATTGAATACAGTAGTCTCTTCTTTCTCCATTTCTCATGGTGGCCGATTCTACGGTTGAACCACAAACAGAGGCTGAAACACAGCAAGAAAACATCATATCAGTATATATATATATATATATATATATATATATATATATATATATATATATATATATATATCTTTCAAATAGAACACTTTCGATTAGAATATTGGAAGCATAAAAACACAAAATGGTTCTTGACATAGAGAAAGTGTTTCACTTGAGTAAATAATAGAGAAATGAGTAAACTTACAGTGTCGAGGCTGACAGGCTTGCCGTCTTCTGCAACAATATCGACTAGGGTTCCTGATTGGTCAGACTGAGGAGAAGAAGTTCAAGTTTAAGAGTTTAATCCAAAAGAAAATCAATTGTTTTTCAGACTCAAAGCTGAAGAAGAGGTTAAAGGTAGGATTTTGGAGTGTTATTATAGAATGGTTACACGTTAAGCACATTTATCCAAATATAATTGACAATTTCGAAACCAGAGTTTGGTCATGGTACCGTAAAAGTATCTAGATGTAATCATGTAGAGTATATGGACAAAATGAAGAAAAAGGCTACGTGTGATAGAAACTCACCTCTATTTCATTCATTAACTTCATGGCTTCAACGATGCATAGAACTTGCCCTTTCTGCACTTTGTCTCCAACCTAAAGCAGCAAGAAAGTCTCATATGGTACGAATTAAAACAGCAAAATGCAGCAATGATTTTGCAAAATAATTGAAAACTTGCTAAATATTACAAATCCGAAGTAGTTGGATTATCCTATTAGATTAATACACCAAAAAGCGTATGTTATAAAGTCCAAAAAGAAATAAACTCTTTTGCTGTTATGCTTATATGGCCCAGGCTAATTTAAAATGAACAGGTAGTTAAAGTTGCTGAACAATAATGGACGGTAAAATATTAGCATCCTGACCTTAACAAATGGTGGTTCACCAGGTGCCGGACTACGGTAGAACGTGCCTGCCATAGGGCTTTTAACAGTAGGGAGTGATGATTTGGCTGGGGCAGGTGGGGATGGTGAAGGCAGGGAGGCTGGCGGAGAAGGGGCTGGAGAGGCAGCAGGTGCAGGGGGAGGAGGCATTGATTGGGCATAAGATGGTTGGTTTGGCTGCTGCATCATAACATACGGTGCAGGGGATTGGGGTTGTGGTAAGGCTTCCTTTTTTCGAATGACTAGTTCACAGTCGAGTTGTTTCAACTGCAACTCAACGATGTCTCTCGAATCAACAAGCCTACATGATGGAGGTGAGTACTTAGGCATGGTTAAGAAGATCTGTTTTAAGCAAGAGAACATGGCAAATTGACTTACTTGACAAGAGTTGTCACTTGAGTTAGGAACTCAGAAATAGATTCTTCGGTAGCAACATCAGGTGAAGAAGAAGAAGAGGAAGAAGAGTTTTTCTCTTTTCCTTCAGCTGAAGGCCCATCAATTTTTGCAGCATTTGATGATACACCAGTGCCAACCTTCAAAGGCACGAGGAGTGTCCAGAAATGAACAATTTCGGGAGAAACACTTTTTCAAGGAAATCAATAAAAACAGCTTACCTTGTTAGATTGGGCTTTGACCACAGGGTAGCTACTGCGACTAGGCTGCAATATCAACTCCCAAAAGTTAGACAAATGAATACCAAACATCACAAATGACTGTCACAGTTATCTCATAATCTCAAACCATTAACCCATTGGAAGAACAATTTCCCTGTAAACTTAACTATAAACTTGCATAATGAAAACATGAAGGACAAGATCCAGCAGCATGGCAATTTAAAAAATGTGAAAACACACAACTCTTTTGGGATAATCAAATGAAGAAAAAAGCAAGTGGAACCGACCCAAGTCCTTTGGATTTCTACCAAATTTAAAAAGAAGACCGCCTAATGGAGAAATCCCCAAATCACGACTTCTCACGAATCTGGGAATCGCTTTTTATTACTCAACTCGGAAAATAATTCACCAAATTCCAATTTACGCCGGAAATATACAGAGAGAAGCGAATCAGAAGAACAAAATTGTCGAAGATTAGTCCAAGAAAACAAACTTGAGCAAATAGAAGTTATCCAAAAGCATAAAAAAACCGCATTGGATGAAATCTTCTCTTAGATTGGAGAAGAATCGCGTACCTTGGAGAGAAAGCGAAGCTTGGGCTTGGCAGAGAGACGGAAACAAACTCTGCGAGAACGGGTTGAAAGAGGGAAGTGGGAAGAGGTTTGAGTGACGGAATAGACGGAAGCAGTGGAAGACGTGATTGAGAACGAAGAAGACGCCATTATTCTTCTTCTTCTTCCTTATTGGTTCAGACTTGAGATCGGGTTTAGGTCTGTTCTCGTTGATACCAAAGAGTTCACAATAACACAGTTCACTCCAGAGAGAAAGAGATCTCAGACTTGGAACGCGTTTCTCTTTCATCATAACTTGCTCTCAGATTACGCCACTTGTCATCTTCTCATCTGTTGTTCTATATTGCGATTAAACCCCATCCTTGTGGACGGACGACGGACTATCGTAATCCTGATTATTTTACCTGAAGAATTTATATTAATTATTTAATTTTTTTTACAATGTTCGATTATTTCATTAAGACAAATAAAATATTATCAGATGAATGTTTTGAAAATGGATAAGATCCCAAAATATAAATAGAATTTGCAAGGTGAAATTTCATTTACAAAACTGAATATCTCTAGATAAAAACACATATGCTAGATAGAGATAATGGCATTCAATATTATTGTTGGTTTCCCCAAAATTTTATTTTTATAAATATATATATGAATATATCCAAACACATTAGCCTAATAATAAATATGCCAAATGGGATTTGGTGAACAACTAAATAGAGATATGACTTAGTCACAAATGTAGTTGGAAGAACAATTGAAAACAAAGCACAAACATCATACATGTAGGCCAAAACTATTCACAATGCATATTCTTCATTAAATTTAAAGTTTTTATGTAAATTCTGTAGTCATCAAGATTGTGCAAGCAGTGGAAAGTTGTTACTCGGAAATAGCCAACTAATTAGCTGTGTTGTGAGTTGTGAGAACTTGTGATTTAGCTCAACATTTCCATGCTTTTCCAGCATTTATACATACATATAGAGTTCTTGAAAAGACACTAGTTCCGGTTAACGGAACAGCAGTGAGTTACATACATACAACCAAACCAATTACATGTAGATGGAGAACGATGATCCTAATACTTTACAACATAAGTGATTGAGAGGGACTCAGCCTGACCTTGTTGCTTCAATGGCTGCAACTAAGTCTTCATATTTGGCCCCTGTTACTTCCTTCACTACTTTGTTGTCCTTCAAGATCTTAAAGGTTGGAACAACTCTAATTCCTAACTCCTTCGCCAATGGCTGCAAGTCAAGATAATTGTGTTCAGAAACAAGTGTAACATATGGACAAGAGATGCATTCCACCCGAAAAGAAGAACAAACCTTGTTGTCTTGGTTGCAGTCAAGCTTAAGAAACACCATGTCCTGGTACTTCTCTGATAGCTCTTTGTATTTAGGAGCCATCACTTTGCAAGGACCACACCTGCAGATAACCCAAGCAGGATTGGAAAAAAGGTTGACTGTTGAATTCTATCAACACTGTAACAAACATGTACTAGGAAACTCACCTCAAACATTCATGATGGTGTAAATTAGAACAATTTTTAGGCTTATCTATTTAATGTACATGCTATAATTGTGTGGAAAGTGTTACTATTCATAATTTAATATCCTTCTGTATCCAACATTCCTAACAGACAAGACATATTTGAATGAATGTACGCAGAGAAGCAGCTTGATCATGCTAAAGATTATGGGTGATACTTACAAATTACAATGTTGTAAAAGGTCTAAATACAAATGAGAGTAGCAAGGGGATTAACTTAAGCCCTAAACTATGGAAGTGAGAAGCAGAACAAGTGAGTTACATAGAAAAAAAGAGCTAAAGATCAGATAGTTTTAATCTTGTTTCACAATAGCCAAGAGTAGCATTAGAGATGGTTAGAGCAGGACATTATTATGTTGAAGCAGGAATTGGGTATTGAAGACACGAGGAGCCAAGTAAAGTTTTTCAGGTAAAAAAATTATCAAAAGGGCAATCTCAAATTAGCAAACAGTCTTCAAACTCTAGTTTCTAATGATTGATCCAAATTCTGCCGAAAATCAAACAAACAAACAAACTGTACAAGTATTTCCAAATTCCCAGACATCTGATTGAATCAAGGAGTTCCAAACATCGAGATTGCAATCAAAGAAGACGAAGTGATCGAACGTTACCATTGAGTGTACATATCGAGGACAACAATCTTTTCACCAGCTGCTTTAACAATTGGCCAAAACGTGTCCTTGTCAACTTCCGTCACCTGACCAACACTGACATTCACGGTTTCTAAACTACACCTTACCGCATAGGATCCACCCCTATTCCCGTAATACAAAACACCACCACCACCTGAACATGATCCGATTTTTGTCGCGACGCCGGAATTTGGGATCCGGTAATGCTTCTGGTGCGCAGAGTAAAATCTTCTGCCGGTATCTGAAGTCGGAGAGTAACAGAAATACGTCGGAGATGGAGCGATTCGGAGAGAGATTGAAGGCATTGTGAAGGAAAAAGCGTCAGAGTCCAAACCAGTGTGATGATCTTACAGAGGAAGCTGAGACTTCTTTTTCCAAAAATTGATTTGGTGTTGTATCGTTATCCGTGAAATATTGTGATTTCTTAATGTGAGGTCAATAATACCCTTAAATGGATACAGAATAAACATGATATCTCGAGGGTGTTTTAGTAGTTTTCTCTTGTCTTGGTTGTTCGATGGACGCGAGGTGCAGAATAATCGGAGAATTTTCATTGGATAATTCTGTCCCCACGGTTCTGTAAAATTGTTAGCATTTAAAGACCGGAAAATCTGAAACCGGATCTCCGGTTAGTACAAAACCAACGGCAGATTTTAAAAATCATTTTGCGTCGCCTTCACCCGCAATGTTAATATCTTCTCGTAGAGTCGCTGCAGCTCATAAAAAATGGCAACGATGTTTATTTCCCGCGTGAATGCCACGCGTTTCCATCGACTCGTAGCTTCTCGTTTCACCACTGCCTCCGCCGATCGTCTCCTGCAATACTGTACGGAGAAACCCCCGATCAAACCGTGGCCACAGAGGCTTTTTCCGAAGCGGTTAGTCTCAATGATCACCCAACAGCAGAACATCGATCTAGCTCTCCAGATATTTCTCTACGCCGGTAATTCGCATCCAGGTTTTACTCATAATTACGATACTTACCACTCCATCCTATTCAAACTATCCCGTGCTCGTGCTTTCGATCCGGTGGAGTCTCTTTTGGCCGATCTTCGGAACTCTTACCCGCCGATTAAATGCGGCGAGAATCTCTTCATTGATTTGCTTAGAAACTACGGGCTCGCTGGTCGATTTGAATCGTCTGTGAGGATCTTTCTTCGGATTCCTGATTACGGTGTGAAACGCTCCGTTCGATCGCTAAACACACTCTTAAACGTCTTAATCCAGAATCAGAGATTCGAATTGGTCCATTATTTTTATAAGAAAAGCAAGGAGTCTTTTGGCATCACTCCCAACATCTTCACTTCTAACCTACTCGTTAAAGCTCTCTGCAAGAAAAATGATATTGAGAGTGCATATAAACTGCTCGACGAAATTCCGGCGATGGGTTTGGTGCCAAATTTGGTGACCTACACAACGATCTTAGGTGGTTACGTTGCCAGAGGTGATATGGAAGCAGCCAAGAGAGTTTTGGTAGAGATGTTGGATCGTGGCTGGGATCCTGATGTGACCACATACACTGTTCTCATGGATGGTTACTGTAAGCTAGGGAGATTCTCGGAGGCAGCTAAGGTGATGGATGAGATGGAAAGTAACGAGATTGAGCCAAATGAAGTGACATATGGAGTTATGATCAGGGCACTGTGCAAGGAGAAGAAATCCGGGGAAGCACGTAACATGTTTGATGAAATGCTTGATAGAAGTTTCATGCCAGATTCTTCCCTTTGTTGTAAGGTTATTGATGCGTTGTGTGAAGACCATAAGGTAGATGAAGCCTGTCATCTGTGGAGAAAAATGTTGAAGAACAATTGTATGCCTGATAATGCTCTTCTGAGCACTCTCATCCATTGGCTTTGCAAAGAAGGCAGAGTTTCAGAAGCTAGGAGATTGTTTGACGAGTTTGAGAAAGGCTCGATCCCTAGTCTCTTGACGTACAACACATTGATTTCGGGAATGTGCGAGAAGGGCGAGTTGACAGAGGCCGGTCGATTATGGGACGACATGGTTGAGAGGAAATGCAAGCCGAATGCTTTCACATATAACGTTTTGATCGAAGGCTTGTCCAAGAGTGGAAACGTTAAGGAAGGAGTCAGAGTTCTTGAAGAGATGCTGGAGAATGGTTGTTTTCCTAACAAAACAACGTTCTTGATATTGTTCGAGGGGTTGCAGAAGTTAGGGAAAGAAGAGGACGCTATTCAGATTGTTACATTGGCTGTTATGAGCGGAAAAGTCGATAAAGAATCTTGGGAACTGTTCTTGAAGAAGTTTGCTGGTGAACTGGATAAAGGGGTTCTGGTTCTTAAAGACTTGTTGCATGAAAGTTCTACCTCTTGAAGAACCAGACAGTGATGCTCAAGGATATTGATGTCCTGAAGGTATCTATCTTACTCTGGAGCTTGGTTCTTCTGCTCGAGACGTGTAAATGCATTGTTTTACATATAAAGATACAATGAAGAATAGTATAAATACGGCCAAAGGCTCTTGTAGCAGATGAAGGTAAAAGGGAAAGAAAAAGGCAAAGACTTGAGACAGCTTATGATTCAGCATATACGTTCTGGTTCAAGCTAAATTTGATATTATGCAGCTGACATCGATGGTGGAAGATTGAGGCTTTCAAAGAAGAAATCTTCATATTATTTAAAAAGGATGGAATTAATTTTGAGATGGTAACAAATCTCTTTCTATTAAAACGGCGGCCTTTTTTTTGGAAACACCCTGGATTTATAAAAAATTAACAAAAGCCCCATTCTTTAATTGCATTTTAGTCCTCTGATAGAAACGGTTTTAGTGAGATAAAGTGGGTCATTATTTCCACTTCTCATTATCTGTTGATTATATTCTCTCTTTCCTTTTGTAGTTTCTCTGCATTCTTTTTCATTTCAGAACCATTCCAGAGAAAAAAGAAATAGTCTTGAACTCTGTCTTCATCTCTTTTCTAAGTCTCTGTTTTCTCAATTTCAAAATAAGTTTTTCTCGGTATAAACAAAAAATTAGTTTAATTATTAAAATTTCAAAAAGAAATTTTCACTTTTTAATCAAACTCTTTTGTTGAAAAATCTAAACAGTGGGAGAATAGCCAAATAAGAATAAATATAGGTCAGATTTTTTTTAATAGCAGTTTTGTAATAAAATAGATAAACTATATTATTTGTGACTTTTTCAACTCTTTTTTTTCAAAGTTTTAGAAATTTATTTTAGCAATAACATATATATTGTGGAGTATTCTACTCATTCTTTCTCTTCTTATTCACATAATAAAATTTGAGAGATTAGACTTTATAGATTCCAGACACAATTGGTAACAAATCTTTTCGTAAGAGTTTTGTTTTTTTTTTTATCTTGAGCTCATCTCTATGGTTAAGAAAATTGCTTGCATCCAAACAAGACTTGAATTCTTTTTTTTTTCATCTTAATTTACAAATAATTAAAAAAAAGATCATACCAAGTGGCAAATTGAAACAGAAAGTAAAATAAAAAAGGAATAAGACAGAACCAAAGGGGATGAATGACTGAGGTGCTCTTATTTGGAGAAGAAATGACTTATATATTTTCCATGAAAAAAGTAGACTAAAATTGATCGATTTTATTTTAAAAATGATGTTATTTACTTTAATGTCCATGTAGAGTTGAACAATTTACATGATCTAACCATGGATACCCACCCAAACCCGTATCTGAGTAAAACAATTTGGATCTTTTACAATTAACCACAATAACCGAATGAAATTGAGAAAACCGATTTAAAATCGGTTTGATTGAAATTTACATTCCCTTTTTACATTTTATGACTCACATTTTACCCTAGCTTTTCTAACCCAATCCCTCTATCCCCTCGACGGCGAATCCCGATGGCGACTGTGGCGATTCCATTACTCGTTCGGCAACGACTTATTCGGCGAAGGTCTTCCTCGTTCGGCAACGACTGCAAAGGTAACTCTCTAATCGATATCTTATTCACTCTTAGTTTAACTCTCAAATCGAACCTTCTCTTGTTTTCATCTTCTCCTCAACTCGAATCCATTGTCTTCGCTTTCTACACCGGAATGCCGCTCACGAAGAATGCAGCACGCTTCAGAGGGGCGGGTTGTAATTATCTTAAAAAGATTCCACTCCCTCCAGTTCCTACGTCTCCGATGAACCCTCCAGATCATGTGACTCCTCCACAAGATGAAACCGAAGATGAGTGACAGGAGAATGGAAGAGGTGAAGATGAAAATGTAGGAGATGAGCGACACGGGAATGACGGAAGTGAAGATGAAACAGTTTCAGATGAGCGACACAAGAATGTTGGAAGTGAAGATGAAACTGTAAGAGTCAGAGACCATGTTGGCGATGAGATTGGAGTAGATGCGTGTGAAGAAGAAGACAACGAAGAATAGGAGGAAAATGAAAATGTAAGCGGAATATAATTCCTTGCAAATTGAGTTTAAAATTGAATTGGAAATTGATATATGATTTGATAGGATCGGGTGGGTATCTGTTTTGTGTTTTGCTTGATGTGGGTAATATGATTTGTGATGATCTTTAATATTTGATTTGAGCAAAATGTAAAATGTGTGATATACCCTTGATAGCATCCGTAGAGCATTTTGTGATATTTGATTCTATTCAAATAGTTACCAATATACAGGATTTCGAGTGCATGTTTTGATAGTTTAGATCAATTTGATTCTATTTAAATTGTATATTGGTATACTGGTGGTTTAGATCACATTGGAACATATTTACATGTTAGATTCTGTCTTATATTGAATTTGTGTTTTATTTTCGTGAACAAGGGAACTTGAGTAATGGCTCCAGACATGCATTTGCCATCAACAGAGTGGACCAAGCCTATCAGAATTATGACAAGATGCTATGTTGCAAAGGCGGTTGAGACAATAGAGACTGTTATAGACTTCTTCGAGAAGGAGTGGTTCTATGACCACCCTACGTTCTGTCATTTCTTTCATATGCCGAAGGATGATAATCACAAGACGATGGGGATGTGGCTTATGATTGCTAGGATGACGCATATAGAAAAGAGAAAGGAGACTTTTGTTTGTGGTTAACGACGTGCCAATCCGGACTCAATGAGTGAGCACGCGTTGATCTCGAGACTTCACTGTCATGAGTATCCTGAATGGTATAATAATAAGCAAACTGGAAGTCTCAGCTTTGTGAAGAAGCACTTCAAGAAAAGCAAGTAACACAAGAATTGGTTGAGAAAATATTTCTGGCAATGCATGAGCCTACACGTGATAGGTTGAAGATGGTTATCTTGTTCTTCTTAACCGCTGTAATCAAAGGAAGCGGGAAGCGAGGTGAACATGCCACCCGGGTGGACTCCTTCCTTACCAAGATTGTGGTTGATCTCGACGCTTGCTGGAATTTCTCTTGGGTAGGTATACCTTCTTTGAAAACCTATCAGAGATCAATCGGATGGTAAAGCTCTTTGAGGATTCTGCCAACAAAACGGCTAATCTTTCGGGCTTCATAAATTCCTTTTGAGGTTTATTCTAAACTGTGATCTAATATGTTCCAATGTGATCTATCTAATGCTATTTGTTATGTTGGTAATGTAGCTTTTTCCATTCGAAGCAATCCTTTGTTTGATGAAGAAATTCTGAGTGCGAAATTCTGAATGCATGTTAAAGACGTAGCAAGTGGTTGTTCTAGGATGTGCAAGAGCAAGTTCACACATTCTTATATGAAGGGATATAGCCTTCAAGAAATCAACAAGGCACTAGGTGAAACTAAGGTTTGTGTACTTGTCTATTGTCTGAACCTTGTATTTTAATGTTTTATGAAATGAATTCAACTGAATTGAATTGAATTGTTGTGGGTACTCGCAGAGGATTGCTAGTATTCTAGTACCCAAGTGGGAGGAGCGTAATCTGATTCGTGATATCCCCGAAGATATAGATGATGATGATGATGCAGCAGTTGACAATTGGGAGGGATGTACAAGGAAGACATTGAAGTTAGGAAAAAGGCACGGGTACTAGTTGATGCCTCACATGAGCAAAGGACATCGACTGTTTTGAAAGAAATGACTGCAGTTATGGAATCTAGTTTCAACCAACTCTCTGCCACGCTTCAAACCATTGATCAGAGGTTGACAATTGTAGAAGATTCTGTCAAAGAACTCAAAGAACCCTCTGCTGCTGTGAACGTGCAATCAAGAGCTAAAACCAGTTCGCAAGAGAAACCAAATACAAGGACAAGGAAGTAATCAGAGGTTATGAAGCCATTATCTGGAGGTCGACTCTTAAGACCAATGACAGTTGTAGAAGATTCTGTCCAAGAACCCAAAGAACCCTCTGCTGCTGTGAACGTGGTTGAAACCAGCTCGCAAAAAAAAGGACATACAAGAACAAGGACAAGGAAGAAGCCAGAGGTGTTGAAGCCATTCTCTGGAGGCCGACGCATGAGACCAAGGAAAGAGTAGAATGTAGTCTTAGACAGTAACTTATCCCTTTTGCTTAACTTTTTAACTTAACGGGTATTAGGCAATATTTTGGTATCGTAGGCCCATTTTGGTTACTTAGGCTTTAAGTCTTAACTCTTAAGCTTTAACCCTTAACAATTTGAATTAACACCTAATGGAAGGAATGTATTACTTTTGTTTATACTCTTTTAACTAACGCCTATTGGAAGTAATCTTATTATCAAAAAACAGAGAAAAAAGTCTCTTCACAGGAATTAAAGATACAATAAACATTTATACAAAGAGACAACAAACAATCCATTCGAGTCATACCTACCCATTATCTCAATAAAGAAATAACAACACCATAGCCATTGGCTCAATAATTAAGCAACACTAATTAAGAACATAATCAAGCATACACACTTACCATTATAACACAATAATTAAGAACATAATCAAGCATATTCGGATTCACCTCCTCCTTGTTTGGAACACCATAGTCATTCTCTCAAATTCACGCACCTTCTCTTGAAGCTCCTTGATATCATTATCTCGTTTTGAGATTTTGACCTTTAGGGTCCTAATCTCAGCTCGACTGGAAAGAACATTAGACCACATCATGCGCAGGTCAACACGCTCACTGTCATGGTTGGATTTGGTATAGTTAAGTCGGTAGTTCCAAGACTATATCTCATGCCTATGATTGATGTTTTCTTCCACCATAGCCTCGTCCCACCAACACTGTCGGTGAAGACCTCCGTCCTACATAAAAGAAGTGAGTGTCAAAAGACATGAGATTACATATGGTGAGAAGTTTGTGTGAACGTACCCCGTTAAGGTTGCAAATGTAAAACTTTCTGCTAACATTTGGACATTTTATCTCAAATTTAGTGAGCATGGTTCCGCTACACCAGCATCTGGTTGGAATCCCACGTCGTGGTTCCGGAGATTCACGGAATAAGTCTCTGTCGTCGCTCTTCTCACTGTCACTATTGTTGGAGCTGTCGTCATAACCCTGAATAGGAATGTGCAAAATCGGATTACAAGTGAATACCTTTGATAATAAAGTGAAGAAATAGTTAGAAAGAAAAAGTCAAAAATCACATATGAAATCCAAAAATAAGAGGGAGTAGATTTTAAGCTCAAAGCTGAAGGAGAATCTAAACAAAATTTGAAACCCGAAAATATTATTTTCGGTTTGGAGGGAAATCTGAAAATTTTGAAATCTTTAAAAAGACAACACACATTTGAGAAAATTTGGAGTATAGAAGATAATATGGAAACAAATATGATGGGCAAACTCAAATTTAAGTTTTCAATTTTGGAGAGAGAAATTAAAATTTTTGGATTTTGGAGGGACATTTCAAATTTTTTGAGTAATGATAAAAAGTTTAAGGAGTACAACTATTGTGCCAGTTGAACTATAGTACCGTGCTTCTAAGTGATTAACTCATAGATTTTTAACAAAATGTTAGTTTTCTTACACATGAATAGAATAAAGAAGCAAATTATTTACGTTTACGTTTTTTACTTTTTTAAATTGTTTACGTCTTACAATGTTGGACACAAAGGTCACCAATTCTAAACTACTCACTCTTGTTTTCTTGTTTTTGTTTGAAGTAAACACATTTCATATAACTCACTATGTATAGGTCTATCTAATAACCATTCTTTAATTAGTGGAATGATGGGACAAGTGAACTCAACTAAATATTAATTAGTTTCTTAACTTAATGTATGTCATTTTTATCATATAATTCTTACAATGTAGGTCTAATATATGTCATTTCTTAAGTTAATAAATCTCATTTCTAGTGATGTCAACAATTTGATTGAAATAATATTAAAATGGTTTAATATAACTTAAAACAAGATTCGAGATATTTGTGTTTTACTATACTCTAAACGTAAATGAGAGCTTTGTTTTTTAATATAATCTAATACGTGATTCGAAGCGTTGTGCTTTGCGGCGGGCCCATAGCAATATGTAGCTCATCATGAAGTACACGCACAGACTTTCACGCAGCTTTATCACTTCCATTTTCACTTTAGTACGTGTTTTGTGCCGCTTGGGAAAAAATAAAGATGTGAGTCAAATTCTTTTAAATGAGCTAAAGTCACTTTTAGTTACATAATGGGCCAAATTAACTCTCATTTACATAATGGCCAAATTTGTCATGAACTCATTATGTTCGTAAATGTGATGAACTTGCATAATTGTTGTGTCATTTGTATATCTCTCATTCACTACATATATTACCTCATTACGTTGGCATATACGAATGGCCCATTACATATATTACCTTCAGATTGCATGACCTCTACTACTGTTGAAACACTCTTCTAAGTTTAGTCATGGTGTAGTCTTGTTACTTGTTCTTCGACATTTTTCACCAACTGAAGGAAATCGGTTTTCTTGATGTCAGCCTTTCTTTTTAGTACGATGTGGAGGTAAGACATCCATTGCAATAATATTGTCTGGAATCCCAACCCACTGAGATATATCCGAGACTGGATATAATATTCAGGAATACACCAACGTCCACACATCCATTAGATAATACTTTGAGCACAACTGATGTAGATATTTATCTTCTTTCATATTTGGATTCTCCATGTATATGTGTAGCGCAACTATTGCATGCACGCAAGGATACATGTCCATGTCAAAACGCATGCAAGCACAAGTTTTACTCTCCAAATTTACCAAATATGACTTCCCATCTCGTCCAAGGACGTTGTACTCACCCCTGAACACATTTAGCTTTTCACGTGTAAATGTGTTGCCTTTTGGCACATGCGATGCAATTCATTCTCCACAAATGGAACTAATATCTATGAGTTATGTAGTTCAGCACAATCATTATGACGTTTGTTAAACCACTCTCCCATTTTCTCAAGAATCATATCAATCATGGCTAGTAAAGAGTACTTCCTCGCCTCATTGAATATGTTATTCAATGATTCTGCACTATTTGTCGTTCTTATGTTGTACCTTTTTCCAGGAAAGTAACACCGAGCCCATTTATCGACATCTACACTTTCATCCAAATAATCAGCCACTTTAGGATATCTGCTTCTAAATTCTTCATACTCCCGCTTAAATTGAGCCTTTGTATAAATATGACCCAACTCCTTAAATCTCATAGCAACACTTTCTTTGTAGATGTTCGAAGTCTTTGTTCTCACATTCTGAGATAAGTGAAATATACAATATCCATGACGCGCTTTCGAGTACACTTCACTAATTGCCTTGATGAGGCTAGGATTTCTATCAATAGTAAACACCAATTCCGATTTACCTGGCACAACACTATTCAACAGAGTGAAAAACCAATTCCAGCTTGCATCTTTCTCACCATTAACTATAGAAAATGCAATCGGGTAATGATGATGGTTTGGATCCTGAGCAGTGGCGAATATAAGAACACCACCATAAGCATTTTTAAGAATAGTTGCATCAACACAAATCACTTTTCTCATCCCATTATAACCCTCAATACAAGCTCCTAAAGCGATAAATAAATACTTGAACTGGTTTTCTTCGTCTAAAACTAATTCTGTCACCGTACCAATATTCATCTTCTTCAAGATAAATAAATAGGATGGCAACCTCCTATAACTTTCCTCCGGATTTCCACGCACAGCACATGCAGCTTTATGTTTTCCTCTCAAAGCAGTTCTATACGACAACTTCACTTCGACTTTGGCTTGCACAACACCTACAATAGATTTAGCAGAGGGAGTCTCTAACTGACCAGGATAATCAGCTTTCAAAATTTTGGCAACTAAATCTGCGGATCCCCTCCTTTTAACATTTGATATACTCGCCGATACCCGAGAACAAGAATGCATCTTACGGTACCTTTTCACCGACCAACTACCATCACTTCCTTGTGGCCGTGATACACGTAAGTACCACTTACAACCTTGTTGACGACATCTTACAACATATCTCCACTTATCTGAGTTCAATACATCATAGTCAAAACATAATTAATGCGATGCCATTAAGACCAAATCCTGCACTTCCTTTTTGCACCCGAATTCTTGGTTTACTTCTAGTCCCATACCATCCGCACATTCCTCAACACACTGGGATCTTTCTACTTCTTCTGTATCACAAGGTAATTCAATACGATCATAAGGTCCATATCCATCATTCTCCACGTCGGTATTAAATAGAACCAAATCTTTATTTCCATTATTTACCCTAATTTTGTTTGGTGAAGCAATTTAATTGTTTGCTTTAATACTACGTACAGACATTTGAATAATCGAACCACTTTTTTTAAAAAAAAAATTTATTTAATAAAATAAAACTTGGCCCACCAAAAGAAAAAAGTAAGATGTAAGATTAAATAAAAAAATGAGAGTAAGAGAATATTGTAGTCAGTTAAGAAGTATGCTTGTCAAATTGGTTTTAAATAAGAGTACATGAGTCTTTCACCCAATCAAAGATGGCAAAGTAATTAAATAGACCAGAAGAATCCAAGATTGTCAAGTAATCTCATGATTCCTTTCTCTACGGTCCACCTTTAAAATCACTTATTGTCTTCTCTGAAATAGTAACACTGTGTGACGAGTTCTTCTGCATCTCAATTTCGTCTGATCCAGGTAACAAAAACTTGATCTAATCCCTTCCACAGATAATATTTTCAAAAGTTTTCATTTTTTAGGTTATGGCTGGGTTAAATTTTTCCAGAAAAATAGATCCAGTGATCATAATTGAGCTATCGAAAATCTGTTAACTTTTTAATTTCTTGACTTCTGCGTCTGGAGCGTTAACGAATCATTGAATAGATTTACTATACTCAATCTATGAGCTTCAAAGATCATAATTGACATCCTGGGTTTGGCCAATTTTGCCACATGAAAGAAGAGGAAAAAGGATAAATCATATGATTATTTCGTTGGATTACTTTTGATTGATTAACTTACAAGTATCAAAATTTGATCATAGTAAACTAAGGAAATGGCGTTCGTGACCACTGCGGAAGTTTGTGACGCGAATCAAGAGCTGATCCGAAGTGGTCAGCTACGAGCTTTGCAACCAATTTTCCAGATTTATGGCCGTCGACAAATATTCTCAGGACCAGTTGTTACTGTCAAAGTATTTGAAGACAATGGCTTAATCCGTCAATTCCTCGAGGAGAAAGGTAATCAAAGTGCAACTCAAAGTTCAAAACTTTCTGAGATACTTGTAGAGATATGATTGATATGAAGCTATTGAACGTTGACATGCTTTATCATGACATTAAGATATAGTTTCTACTAGCTTAGTATGTGTACTTTATCACCTTGCTTTGAAAATGGATCCTTTTATGACTAAAAAGGGTAATACTTTTAGCTATTATTTGATCCATCTCGGAGTATATTTCAGACTCTTGTTAACTGTTCAAGATCATCTCTTTAACTTTCAATATTCTCACATTCTAGCAATTCTCTAAATGTTTGGTTGTTATCAGGCAACGGTAGAGTTCTTATGGTTGATGGTGGAGGGAGTCAAAGATGTGCAATACTAGGAGGTAACCCCGTAGTCCAAGCTCAGAACAACGGATGGGCAGGCATAGTAGTGAATGGATGCATCAGAGACGTTGATGAAATCAATGGTTGTGATATTGGAGTAAGAGCTTTAGCATCTCATCCGATAAAAGCGAGTAAGAAGGGACTTGGAGAACAAAGAGTTCCTGTTAATATTGCAGGAGCTCGAATTTGTGATGGTGAATGGGTTTATGTAGATACTGATGGCATTCTTGTCTCTCAGATTGAGCTATCCGTTTAAGAAAACAAAACTTTAAAGCTTGAGCTATGTTGGTTTGTGTTTTTTCTGCTCGTGTTATGAATCATGTTACTTGAGAGATTGTTAAAATTATGATTTGATAAATAAAGTTTTACATGATTTTGTTAGAAACCAAACATGTTGTATATGAATCAGTAAAGGCATAGAAGAAGAGCTAACAGTAACATCGACAGACAGAACCAGGAGGACTGTTAATAGGTTGACAACCACCACCTTTGTTCTTGCGGCAACCACGAAGACACATCTTGCTGCATCTCTCATCTGCTTGTTTTGTATCACATGTTCCAAATTGAGGCTGATTCCTACAACACATTCTGTTTGAGTTCCTCTGAGGCCACTCAACCTTTCTTGTTTCAGCACCTGCAATTACACATACTTGAGTTTACTCATCTATTCCGTCTCTTGTTGATGTAAATGTTTGATGGATTGTATCTATAGATTACTAACCGGAAAGTAGAAGAGACAGAGCTAGTATAGCAAAAAGAACGAGTTTTGTGTAGACCATCTTTTCGACGTTTTCAACTCTGTAAGACTTTTTGTTTGTTGTTGGTTAGACAAATTGAAGGTTGAAGATGTAAGATATATATAGAGAAATCACTTGTTTGCTTAGTGTAAAAGATAACCAAGATCTTCAATGATATTCATTTCCTCGTCAAAACTGATATTTTTATTGTCAACACTGACATCTACAATCAAATATACAACTAATTAAAATCCAATCTGATACTATTAATTGAAAATCACTTAAAATAACTATAAGGTTATAAAAAGTTACATAAAATATCTTATTAATTTATCAAAATATAAAAGTCTCCAAAAACCTTTAGCAATCAATCAGAATTATTACCTTACCAAAAACAAAATCAATCAGAATTATTATGAACAAAATGGATATTCAATTATCTTATATTAATTATTTTAGATCAACTCTTTTCTACTTTATTTGACTTGATTTTTATAATTATATCCATAAACATAAATTTGACACAAAATAACCGAGTTCTTCTTACGATTAAGATGATATAATTAATTAGAATTCGTCTAAGTTAAAAATCAAGAATTAACTGGTATAAATGTTAAATCCTTCTTCACTAGAGTTAAGCTTTCCGCTATGGTAAGTTCTTATCGATCTAATTGCTTAACAAGCGGGCGTGAACTCAAAGAAGGTATTGATACATTGTTACTTAGTCGATAAATTGTTGAAACCCTTAAAAGTTATTATTCACAGCTCTTCTTTATAGTTCTTGTTTCTTACTATTTGCCGGTTTATTACAGAACAGAATTTGACCCTAAAAAACTAAGAATCTGCTTACTATGTCTTAAGTTTTGTGTGTCCAAGTGAAACCTTGTCGACGAGGCCTGTTTCTTCTTTCCCTCCGTCTTCTTTCTATTACTTCTTCTTCTTCTTCGTGAACTACTTCCATCTCTGAGTATTCGGTCTCAGCAATGGCTCTTGAAGCAATATAAGGAAACAAAACTGGTCTAAAACACCAAAGAAGCGGAATCAGAATAGCGACGTAAAGATACATAGAAGTCCATACACACAGGGTCCATTTCCAATTATAAGCCATTCGTTTAATCCATGGTGGTTTGGAGTTTATGATGATTTCTGCTTCGTATAACTGAGGCAATGCCCAAGTCAATGCACGTGGAATCAGAGTGACTCTCACGGTATTTGTTCTTGGCCATTTCTCTTGATGCTTTAAAGCATCAATTCTCATTGTTTGTGCTTCGTTTGCTATTCCGGCTACAAGTGGAACACTCATCACCAATGTTCTTGCAAGTCTTATGGGTTTGCTTCTGAACCTTAACATACAAGGTTGGCTTGATCTTGCTATTGTCTCGCCTTTCAACGATATTAGCTCCACCTTCAACTGAATCATATTAAAAAGAAATGCTATCAATGTATGATCCTTGAACAGAATCATACAACAGAACTATCGATCCAAATTGTTGACAAAAGAAAAAAAATTATCTATGACGAACAACTATGCCATTATCTAGAATTGAAGTTTGATTTAATTGATCAAAAATATTTCTCGGTAATATGCAATTAATGAGGGAAATTACATTTACCTGAAAGATTCCAATTCTTCGATTGATATCAGATTCAGGCAACCAAAGAAGTAAAGAGACATGAACATTATGACCAACAGGAACACCAAAAGCTCTCTTCTTCTTGTCCAAGCTTAAAACTGCACTTGGGTTTTCTTCAGTGTAATCAAAAAACAATCTTTCTCTCACAACCACAGGCTTTTCTACATACAAATTTACAATACCGATACCAACAACAACCGCCACGGTCATAGCCACAGCCATCACCATTGACACGTGGCATGCACCCATTATCCCAAACCATGTCTTCCTCAAAACACGTCCCGCACCGCTCGTTATTCTCGACGGAGCCTGTTTAACTGCTTTTTCCGCCGCCGAGACAGTAGCGGCTGCTCGGTGGTAGGAGCGATAGAGAAGATAGAAAGGTGAGCATAAGACCACAAGTGCGTTGTAGATAAGATCAGCTTGGAGGGTTACTAAGACCATGAACCAGTCGGCTCGTAATGGTTCAGGAATAGTGAGTTCATTGTCATATTCTTTCATTGTTTTTTTCTTTTTTGAAGGGACTCTCTACTAAACGGTTTCTAGTTTACAACATAACATGATGATGATTGAATAGATAAGCGTCGCTGTCACATAAAAAAATAATTGATCTGCATGAAAAATATTGAAACGTGTTGGGCTGTGTTCACGATTAGTGCCACGTTGCTTCAATGAGATCATACTTTAATGTACCACAACGGATGAGTTCAGAAGTTCGGGTCTTTTTGTACTTTATTTTTAACCCTATGGACAATCTTTGTTTCTTTGTTCATCTGAAATTATAAAGATAGAACAAAGTTGTTCAAGGATTACAATTCACTACAATACTAAAATGGGTAAAATACAAAAATATCTCAAGATACTAAAACCTAGAAAAAGGAGAAACTATTAGAAAACGGATCAGAAATAATGTAAAAGAACTAGAAAATACAAAACTTGAAATTAAAAGTTTTTGATCCAGAAAAACTAAATCAATGCGCAGCAAGCACGACAAAAATAGATAATAAAATTTTGTATGATGATTTGGTGCACCTAATAAATAAAAAACTGAAATTTTGAATCGATAGGAAATAAATCTTATAATCTTTCAAAAATGACATAGTCGAAAAAGAACGTTGCTGAAGGACAAAATACAACTGAATAACATCTCAAACAGAATCCATAGAAAAATAAGACCTTAATCAAGTCTTGTAAATAGGGATAAGAAGAAGCAAACCCTAAACCCGAAAGTGTTGAACTCAGAGGAAGACAACAATATATCAACCCAAAAAGATATAAAATCTCATATCAGGGAAAAAATCTAAACCAAACCTAGCCTATTTAATTCTAACTAAATCAGAACTAACCTAAAACCGAACCAAACTTAACTAAGCAAATTATAAACCACTTAAAAGCTAGTAAAATTAAAGGAAAATGGAGAATGACAAACCATAACCACCGAAGAAAATACATGTGTAACCGATGGTTGGAGGGAAGAGCCCAACCAGACCGGAGAAGCCACTAGAACCGACAACCTCGAGGCAAATCCCAGAAAGACGAAACTCTTATTCAAAAGTCATATGCCAAGCTAGTGAAGAAAGAGAGAAAACAACCCCTCTATAAGGTCTCCGACGGCGAGAAGAACCAAATCCCGAGGCCCCCACCTAAGATTTGCAGAAGCCAAGCCCCTATCAAGCCCACTTCTTCACCAAAACAGAACAAGGTCCATCAACAGAACAAGGCCCATGAAGACACTAAACCCATGAAGCAGCAACGGTCACCTCCAAGCAAATGCAGAGTGATCATGAGCGATAGTACACCTGCAAAACCTGCATAATGGAACATTAAAATCAGTAATATTTTTGGTGTTTTGAATTCACTAGAGACAAATTAAGCCAAATGTAGTGTGTGCTAGGGCTTCTCATTTTCTTTACATATAAATAGTTCCCATATACCATTGTAATTGTTAAGAAAATCAATAGAGTCAAAAAAGGACTTTTTCTTCATCTTTCTTCTCCGCTTTCTTCACTCTGTTTTCATGGTATCAGAGCCATGGATTCAAGAGCTCTATATCTTTATACACAACCCATTCTTAACATCACAAACTGCGTGACAATCAAACTCAATGAAAAGAACTTCATCATTTGGAAGAGCCAGTTTGAAACTTTTCTTTCGGGACAATAGCTGCTAGGATTCGTCAATGGAACCTATCGTCATCCAGCTGCCACCATCTATGTTCCTTCTACATATGGGAAAACAATTGAGGAGGTTTTAAACCCAGACTTCCAAGCATGGGAAAGATCAGATCAAGTGGTCAAAGCTTGGCTGTTGGGGTCCTTTTCCGAAGATATTCTCCGCCATTTTGCTACAGCCAGAACAGCTCAAGAAGTTTGGACCTTTCTCTCAAACCACTTCAACAATGTTTCGTCCACTCGGTTATTTGCGTTACAAAGAAACTTCAAACTGCAAGCAAGACAGACAAAATTATGAGAGAACTTTTGATGAAAATAAATGAGATATGTGACCAACTAGCCTCTATTGGTAGTGCTATTTCAGAATAAATGAAAGTTTTTGCTGCGCTTCAAGGTTTGGGTAGAGACTATGAACCTGTAAAAGCTAGCATTGAAGGTCAGATGGAATCTCTTTATGTTCCTACCTTTGAAGAGATAACACCGAGACTCATCAACTATGATGAAAGGCTAATGAGTTATCTGTCTGAAAATGTTGCATCTCCTCACTTTGCCTTTGCTACTGAAAGAACTAACACTCCTCTAATTTACTACAGTAACAACTACGGTAACAGAGGGAGAGGAAACTTCTCTAGTCGAAGTGGTTCTCGGGGAAGAGGCAACTACTCCACCTATGGAAGAGGTTTTTCTCCTTAAATCTCTGCATCAAACGCTCAATCTTCTTACAACAAGGGTGAGCACCCTGTGTGCCAAATCTGTGGAAAGGTTGGTCACCATGCTCTAAAATGTTGGCATCGTTTTGACAACTCCTATCACAGTGAAGACCCGTCTCAAGCTTTAGCCGCAATGAGGATAACTGATGTCACACACCAAGCAGAACAAGAGTGGTACCTAGACACTGGAGCTACTGCTCACGTCACTAGCTCACCGAACCATTTGAAATAGTCTCGACTTTATCAAGGTTTTGATACAGTAATGGTCGGAGATGGTAATTTTCTCCCCATCACTCACACTGGATCAGCAAATCTGGCATCTACATCAGGTAACTTACCGTTAAAAGATGTACTTGTTTGCCGTGACATTGCTAAATCTCTGCTATCTGTGTCAAAACTTATCAAAGATTATCCCTGCTCCTTTGAGTTTGACTATGATAGTGTGCGTGTAAATGATAAGGAAACCAAGAAGTTGCTGGTACTAGGAAGCAATCTTAACGGGCTATATTTGCTGGATGGGTCGGTATCTCAAGCTCTCTATTCCTCACGACAACAATCAGCATCAGATAAGGTGTGGCATAGAAGATTGGGACATCCTAGCTCTCAAATCCTTTAACAATTATCTGCAGCAAAATCTATTATCATAAATAAACACACTAAGAATATGTGTGAAGCTTGTCATCTTGGGAAGAGTTCAAGATTACCTTTTTCTGCTTCTTCTTTTGTAGCCTCTAAACCATTAGAAAGGATCCACTGTGATCTCTGGGGACCTTTATTAATTGGTTTTGTTCAAGGATTTCATTATTATGTAGTGTTTATCGACAACTTCTCTGGATATTGTTGGTTTTATCCTTTAAAAACAAAGTCAAATTTTTTTACAGCCTTCACTACATTTTAACCTCTAGTGGAGAACCAATATAACACTAGAATTCAGACTTTCTAGTGTGATGGAGGTGGAGAATTTGTAAGTAACAGATTCACAAAACACTTACAACAATCTGGGATTCAGCAACTCATCTCTTGCTTTCATACGCCTCACCAAAACGGATTGGTTAAACGCAAGCATATACACTTCGTTGAATTGGGTCTGTCCATGCTCTTTCAAAGCAAAATGCCTCACAAGTATTGTGTGGAGGCTTTCATTACTGCAAGTTTTCTCATCAATCTATTGCCATCTTCAGTATTTGACCATAAAAAGAGTCTTTTTGAATCATTAAATGGTTCTACTTCGGATTACACATCCTTGCGGACCTTTGGCTATGCTTGCTATCCCACTCTTAGAGATTATGCACACAACAAGTTTGATCCCAAATCATTAAAATGTGTGTTTCTCGGCTATAACGAGAAATATAAAGGATATCATTGTCTTCTCCCTGCCACGGAAGAATATACGTAAGTCGACATGTATTATTTGATGAATCGCAATTTCCTTTTGAAGATTGCTACTTTAACAAAAAAAGGATCATCAAAATACTCCTTTATTTAACTCCTGGTTACAAGATATACCTTAACACAATGTTGCTAGTTCTGCTGACCCAATAAGAGTTATCACCTTCTGCTCACAACCAACGAGTTTACGATGTACCTATGCCTAATGTTCCCCCTTTTGCAACTCCAATTGCAGAAAACATAGCAAGCACTTCTCAACCTGCAACATCGAATTCTCCTCCTCTTCATTCTGTCGTGTCTACTACTGTTGAAGAGGCAAGTCCTGAGTGTACGACATGCTTAGAGCCTGTTTCTATAGGCAACAACTTGTCTTCTTCTCCCAGCAGGTCGGATACGGCTAAACAAGCAACATCTTCAAGCACAGAAAATCAGTCCCATCACCATATGACAAGAAGGGCCAATCCCCATTACGTAATACTCACTCAAAGAACATCTTACCGAGAACCAAAAAACAGTGACACCAGCGTTGAAAGATAAGGGATGGACAATGGCAATGAAAGAAGAAATTGACAACTGTATAGAAACAAGAACATTTTCTCTTGTTCCTCAAGAACCAGACATGAATGTATTAGGAAGCAAATGGATCTTCAGAACTAAACTCAAAGCTGATGGCAGTCTTGAAAAACTAAGAGCTCGTGTAGTGGCTAAAGGTTTTGAGCAAGAAGAAGGCATTGACTATTTTGAAACCTATAGTCTCGTGGTTAGAATTACCACTGTTAGATCAGTTTTACATCTCGCTACAATCATGAAGTGGGATATAAAACACATGGACATTAAAAATGCTTTCTTACATGGTGATCTTGCTGAAACTGTCTACATGATGCAACCAAAAGGCTTTGTGGATAAGGAAAAGCTTAATCATGTGTGGAAGCTACACAAAGCCTTATACGGCTTGAAGCAGTCACCACACGCATGGTTTGACAAATTTAGCTCCTTTTTAATTGAGTTCGGCTTCACTTGCAGAGTGAAAGATCCATCCTTCATCTGTTACAATAATGTAAAGGATTTGATCTTACTGCTCCTATATGTCGATGATATGGTGATCACTGGTAACAGTTCTATTGCCCGGTCTCAGCTGCTTGAAGCTTTGAACAGAGAGTTTCGAATGAAAGATCTTGGTTAGCTACACTATTTCTTAGGCATCCAAGCTCTTCAACACGCAAATGGACTGGATCTCTCACAAGAAAAATATGTAGAGGACCTTCTCACAGTAGTTGCGATGCGTGATTGCACCCCAATGCCCACACCATTGCCCTTACAACTTGATAAAGTGCCTGATCAAGACACATCTTTTCCATATCCAACCTATTTTTGAAGTCTTGCAGGAAAACTTACATGAACGATAGTACACCTGCAAAACCTACAGAATAGAACATTAATACCAGCAATACTTTTGGTGTTTTGAACTCACTAAAGATAAATAAAGCCACATGTAGTGTGTGCTAGGGCTTCTCATTTTCTTTACATATAAATAGTTCTTATATACCATTGTAATTGTTAAGAAAATCAATAGAATCAGAAAAGACTTTTTTTTCATCTTTCTTCTCGCTTTCTTCACCCTGTTTTCAGCCCCCCATGGATTCCAATTTTACGCTCCTTCATTTAGCACCTAGAGAAAACTAAGCAAAGTAGGAAGATATACCAAAGGGGACCGAAGTCGAAGCTAGATAAGCCTCCAACAGCCAGGGTATTCCAGGGTGGCAACACAATAGAAGAGACTGAAGGTATGACTTTGATCTGGGAATCACATGCGACATGTGCCAAAGGTCATTCTCAAGTCATTTTTGAGGGAGATAGTTTGGTTCTCAATCGATCTCTACAAAATTCTAAGCCTAATCTTCGTCTCCAACCGTATGTGGCTACGATAAAGGCACGAAGTCTGATAAGCCCTTAATAGCATAAGGGGCTTGATTGTAAATAATAATAGAAGTACTTGATTATATAAGACTTGCGACTCTATTTCAGACCTCGTTACGATTGTTTTCATATGTGAATTTTTGGTGAATGATTATAGTCTAAAACTCTGATTTTGAGTTTTTTATAGCTTGAAACTCTGTTCAGTTCATCAATCTTGAACGAAGTTCAGACTAATTACTTTTGATCGTATCTGAGTCATCTCGTTTCTGCTATACGATTTCATTACGTAACAAGAAACAAGAATATTTGTGCTGATTTATTAGTCAAGTCTATAGTTGCAGATAGCACAACTTGGTGTATCTATGATTCATGTCCTATATTTTTAGGATTGGATGTATTATACTATAACGTTACGATATACTTAATAAAGATAATTTTTGAAGGGAAAAAAGTTACAAATTTAATTTTTTATATTTTTTCATTTATTTTTTATTTTAAACTATCTTTATTACTTTTTTTAATTAAATGATAATATAAAATGATGATTTTTCAGTAAATACAAAAAGCAAAAAAAAAAATTAATCTGTGTGCAGTGAAACAAAACAACTTATATTAAGAAGCCGAGGGAGTAGAAAATAGTTGAGTAATCATCGTTGAATTTCGGTGAATTTTTATATTTTTCATGAATTTAAAAAATGAAAGATATCAATGAATAAAGTTTTGTACAGTAATAAAAAGAATAAAGCAAGCAGATTTGAACGAATATGAGTCAAATGGGAGCAAAAGTCGTTGAGTGTGCACCGTACTACACTCTATAAATGACCTTTCACAAAACCGGATAAATATTCTTTTTTTATATTTATTTATACTTTTTTCAGGCCCTACTTTAGACGAGAGAAGATAAATAATTTCACATCGAACTTCTCGTCGCCCCCAAATCGTTTTCGACGAAATTAGGGTTAGGGTTTTCACTTTCCCCCATTTCGATTTCTCATCTCTCGTAGCCGCACATCGACGATGACTGGCAAGGCGAAGCCAAAGAAGCATACGGCCAAGGAGCTCCAAGCAAAGGCCGATGCAGCGCTGACCAATAGAGGCGGAGGAAAGGCTGGGCTTGCTGATAGAACCGGTAAGGAGAAAGGTGGTCACGCTAAGTACGAGTGTCCTCACTGCAAGATCACTGTTCCAGATCTCAAGACGATGCAGATCCATCACGAATCTAAGCATCCTAAATTGCCATATGAAGAGCCGAAGAATCTCCATGAGGCTTTAGCCGCTCCGGAATCGTCCAAACCCAAACCTGGAATCAGAGGAAGCCTCAAGAAGTGAAGTGATGTTTCTGATGATCGTATCGAAATTTGCTTTGAAAAATTTCTCATCTTTAAGCTGTTTGATGTGAGCATATATGAATTACGTTGATGATGCTTATGTCTTCGTATTTTATGTTTATGATCATATATAAAAAGTAACTGATATTTTCTTATAAAATGGTTTGTTTCCAACTTGTGGCTCTTTGTTTCTGAATTCTTTATTCATTTTACTGCAAACTCTCTCATCTGGTGATTTTGATGAAGAGTTCTTTGATTCATATACTTGTTCAAAATCTATACAAGCTGATCTGAATTCCAAATCTCTGTTTTTGGTCAGTCATGTTAACCTCAAGATAATCCATTTCTTTGGTGATTTTGATGAAAGAAGCTGTGGTTTTGGTTCTTTGATCTATCCATATGCGTATTGACAATCTTTACAAGTTACTTTTAAAATATGTTAGCATCTCTGTTTCTTCAGATCAGGCTTAGTAGGCAAACCATTGTTTTGGTGGAATCTGTGGGTACTGGTGGGAATAGTTGCGGCAACACATGTTAATCCTATGAAGAGATTGGTTCATTGACTTGATGTCTGAAAGCTCAGAGAATCATTTAGTATGTGTTCATTACAGAAACTGGCTTTTGTTTTTATACTTTAAAGAATTAGATGCATTCTTCGACCCTTAATATTTCATTGGAAAAAGAATGATTCGTTTAACTCTTCATTGTGTGCTTCAGGATGAACGTGAGATTACCACTTATTTAGTCTTTCGAATCAGAATCATCACTTCAGTGTCTTTTCTGTTTATTTTTCTTAGTGGTTAACAAAGCATCAACAACACTAACTCCAACAATTCTGCCACATGTTTTTGGGGAAAACAATGTTTTTCATCTTCGAACAATGATCCAGTTAAAATCGGCATAACACACATATAAATACAAGATTCAGATATCATAGTTTATGGGGAAACTTGCTAAAGCTAAAGGGTCATAAGATCGATTACATAGTGTTGCCCATAAACTTATCATGGGCTTAGTTTGAGGCTCGCAATAAATCTGGAAATCAATGTCACTTAAAAGAGAAGGTAATGCTGAATTGCATGTTTGTTTATTTCTTGTTAGTTTCTTATGAAGAAACAAACAATCTACTCTGTAAAATTCTCTTAACTCTCAAAGAAAAAAAGGACCAAATCAAATCCGCTGTTTCTCAAGGTTTTAAAAACTATCCTAAAGTCAAAAGAATCATCATCATCATCACGATAAATGTAAAGAATCAAAATCTAAACAGAGATGAGAAAGAAAAAAAACAAAAACAAAAAAATCCGATTTGAAATCTCTATCAACCTTTGGTGGCTTGTGGTTCTTGTTGTTCTTGAACAACATTCTCTTCTTGATATAGCAACTTTCTTCTCTTGAGACCATAACCATTGTACTGATAGATAATGCTATATAGACATTGCCTTAACCTCATCACATCAAAATCCTCTATGAAACTTAAATCTCGTTGCCTCCATTTCAAACCCGCACATTTCTGGTATTCCTCTAGAACTGATGATAAGCACCAGTTCTGCACTTTCCTCAAACATCCCACAAGACAACCTGTCCTATGCTGAATCAGCCAATCAAAGAAACACCATCAGACTCGATCCGTTAACTCGACGAAAAGCTTACTAATAAATCATGTTTGGTTACCTTTCCACGCTTACAGTGGATGAGAACTGGATGATTTCTAACATCTGTAAGCAAATAAACAAACAAAACTAATTAGCTAGCTGATAGGAAAAGCTAATCCAGACATCAAAGATTGTCTTTGATTCCTTACCAACTAGGACTCTAAGAGCATTCAAGATTGTATCCTTTGGCATAGAAGTTGGAGGATCCTATGAGCGTAAAACAATCCAATAGAAAAACAAGACATAACCAAAGTTACAATTCAGAGAAGCAATTCAAAAGGGTTAAGAGAATCATTACCGTTTTGCCTTGGATTCCGAATTGGAAAAGCTTAACGTTGTTGGATTCAAGAGCCTTGAGATTATCCTCAGGGTATGGTTCAGGACACAGATAACTGTTTCCAGATAAACCCAACAAAGAAAACTGGTTTTGGTAATCAGAACATTCTGCGGATCAATTTCAACGATTAATCCACTATTTCTCACAATTAATTAAAAAAAGGCCATGAGAGTTAAAGTGGTAATTTAATGAAACTTCAACGACAACGATGTGTGATTAAAGATTCTAACTTTATATAATAAAATACCTCAGGAGATTCAGAGAAATAGAATCTTACATGATGGATCGAAGATTTAAGGTTGATAAGTAACCAAAATTCTCAATCTGAGGAAACCCAGATCGGTAAATTCCGTCTTCAACCATAGAAAAATTAGGCGGTGGAATCAAAACTTCGCCGTAGTTATCATCAACGATTAAAGCCATCGAGATTCTGAATACAAATCAGTTAATGTTTTCTCTTTCCCTCCGAAGACAGAAAGATACGAGAGAAGGCAAAACCCGAAAATGTAGAGAGGGAGATCGTTAAGTTAATTGGACTAAAAAAGGTGTTTTTAATTTATTTATAGGATTAACAGGATAATTATCAAGTGGGGTTTTAATATAGAATTTAGACGAAGATGTGGGAGCTTTGGTAGATTTCTTTGGATGTGGGATTACATCAAAATATTCAAATAGGGAATGTTTTCTCTGTAGTTTTCACCAGATTAGTCCATCGAATGACTGAAGAGTCAATTTTTAGATTTTTCTATGAATTATAATACTCTATCAGATGAATTAATGGATCATATTTTCAAAATGTAATTCAATTTTTATTTCATAGATAAATAAATTAAATAATTTCATTTGAGTCACATTAAGATAGACATAGATAAAATCAAAATCAAAAATAAAATTTAATTGTATAAATGTTTGCGTGACATTACTATCAAATCATATATATATATAGTCCATAAACGAAATTCATATATCATGATTAATATAAAATAAAACATTCACATAATGTACAACCACTCTATGTATTTATTTTAAATGCGATTATATATCATATATAAAATTCCCCACATATGTGTATCAAAATATGTCTAAATTCATAAAGAAAGCATACAAATAAGATTAAAGAGAGTGAATTAATTATAAAGAAGGATGAAAATGAGGATGAATATCACGTCTTGAAGGAGCAGCTTGAAGCACCTCAGGGGGTACAAGATGATCCCATGATCCTTTACCAGAACCTGCAACTTCACTTAATCCATTTTCCCAACCGATGTGGGATACATGTTTTACATTTGTCGGAACTCCTATCTCCATTCCTGATCTCTCCGCTTCTTCTTCTTCTTCGTCTTCTTCTTCCTTGTAAACTACATGATCCATAACTTCCTTTTTATTGTTTTACTCTTATATATTGTTTTAAATATAACATTAGAGAATATTACCAAAGAGTTGAGAAATGGTCTTGAAGCTCTTGAATAGCCGGTTAATGCCCGTAGATATCTCCGGTTTAGAAACCGCAAGAAACTTGAAAACATTCATGTTTTCTTCCTCTTCTGGAAGCACACATAATGATACATCATGAGATATCAATTCATCAATATATATGTATATATATAGAGGAAGAGAAAGAACCTCTATGAGGAGAGTGTTGATGAGGTTTAGAGAGAGGAGATAAAACGGCAACACTTGAATCAGAGATACATCCAACGGAGAAAGGAAGCACAACAAGTCTCTCCATTCTATCTCTCATTCTCTACTAAGTCTTTCCTTCTAAAATACTTATATATTTATATTTAAGAATATGTGTATATCTATATATATACAATGAAAATGACAATTCACCAACTGTTTTAATGTAATTTGTTCTTCTTTAAGTCTGTAATATCTTTGGTTAGAATTGAATTTGGTGGTGGTCGTGTTATGTGTTTGGCTAACTTAGCTTGGTTGTGAAGTTACAATGATGTTTACGTGTGTTATGAAGTTGCGGTTCGCTAGAAAAGAAAGTGATTGCTTGACCTCAACGACTGTTTGGTAGACTGTTTACTTTGATGACGTACAATTTGCACTATCTATATATTAGGATATTTAGAATTATTAATGAGACAATTATCAAAAAAAAAAGTTTACAAAAATGATTGAAAATTATTTAGACGCATTATACCTTTAACTTTTGTGCTGAATTCTAATTAGTCTCTAACTCTTGTTAAATGACCCTAATTAATTTCATTGTCCAGTGTATTAGCACGGATAAATTGTGAGTAATGCAAAAAGTAAAATTGGTTTTTGGGATCAAAAATATCTAAAACACATTGTGAAACACTTAACCATGCAGAATTGAGGGTTATTTTAACATTTTTCTAAGTATAATTAAATTGTGTTAAGATATAATTTTTAAGTTATGGATCGGGTTTTGTCGAATCCAGTAGTTATTGACAAAAGAAAAATAGTATGAACAAGAATTGAGTTGTGACGATGAGAATGACTTAAGTTTCATTTGTTAACAAACTTTGTACATATGTATTACTCCCTCCATTTCAAAATACAAAAAAATTTAGAAATAATTACTTAAATAAGGTAAAATTGGACCTAAATTACTCAAATATGTTTTTTTCGGAAGAAAAAGAAGGGAAGGGTGCAATTACCATTTGCACCCTTTAGAAGAAAAAAAAAAGACAAAATGCTGATGTGACAAATTTCATTAATGGCAATTTCGTAATTACGGTTATAGTATGGTAGAGTTCGTTTTAATGTATTAGAGTTTATTTTAGTGTAGTAGAGTTGACGTTAGTGTATTAGAGTTAGCATATAGTGTAGTAGAATTGACTTTAGTGTAGTAGAGTTGACGTTAGTGTAGTAGAGGTAGAATATAGTGTAGTAGAGTTGATGTTATGTAGGTTTTTAGGTAATGTTTCGGCCTCTTACATTAAACTGATCATAATTTTCGCAATACAACTCTGATCTACAAAATGTTTGAAGCTACGGATTCTTGAGATCGAGATCTTTCTAACTATACCAAAAACACGATGAACGGATAAGTGACCGAAGAGTTATAGTCCCCGAAAATAAGCAAATTATACTCAAACTCTACTAAACTAAAATGAACATACTATAGTTTAGTAGAGTTGACGTTAGTGTTGACGTTAGTGTAGTAGAGTTGACGTTAGTGTAGTAAAGTTGACGTTATAGTGTAGTAGAGTTGACGTTATAGTGTAGTAGAGTTGACCATACAACCATGCTGACGTGGCAAATTTCATTAATGGCAGTTTCGTAATTATTTTTTTGTTTACTCATAAAAAAAGGCAAAATGGTATATTACGAATTTAAAAACGTATTCTAGTAATTTTGAAACATTTGGCCTATTTAAATAATATTGCAATAAATCTACGTTATTTTAGTAAATCACCCAAAATTTTAATTTAAAACACGTAAATTTAGAAAATTAAATACTTATCAATAAAATTATTTAATATTTAAATTTAATATAATTTTACCAATCGTATAAGAGATTACACAATTTTAATAATCATCAAAAAAATCAGATGTATTTAGTTTTATATAGAAAAATGTAAAACACCTGAAACAATTTTCTTTTCCTTAAACACCTCATAAAATGAAACAGAGAAAATATTTATTATACTTAAATTGGGAAGTTTACACATATTGTAAAGGACAAAAAAAAATCTATCAGAAGTCAACTGATCTAGTTATATTCATTATCAGATTAAAATAATATTCTCAACTTTAGTTTATTATTTTACACATTGATTTATCTTACACGTTTTATGTTTCTTGTCACGAAAGCAAAAGTATACTTCTGTATTCTGATATTGTGTTTAAAAAAAAAGATAATCTATGAATTGTCTTATAATGGAGTCCATAATGTATAATGATGGCTTAAATGATTGAAAGGTACATTAGTTGGAATCAAAGCAATCTTTTATCATATTGCAAAATATAATCATGAAATGGATAATGCCATTATTTGACAATTTATCATGAATAAGTACATATAATTGAGCCATGAATTATTACATATGCAATAGTACAAGCCTACAACTAATAACATCACAATATTTGGCATTGTGAATTGGTTCACAATTATACTTTTATTAAGAATAAGAAAATCTAAAGACGTTTATAAATTCAGTAATTCAAATTTATCTACATAACATTGTACCATGTTTTAAGTCAAATGGTTAAATAATCACTTATGCAGCTTTACCACCAGAATTTGATTATGTAAAATTGTGTTTTCCCATATGATATTTTTTATTATTTGGATTATGAAATCGTCAATTAATTGTTAACATAAAATAACAATATAACATACTTCATTATGTCGAGATTTTAGAAAAAAACAAAAAAAGATAAGAGATAAATATTATATCGAATCCTTTGGCTAATATATGAGATGTTGAGCAAAAAAAACATACAAATTTTGCTACTTAAAGTTAGAAAAAAAGTATATTGTGAAGATTTTCGTCCTAGTATATAAAATGTAGTACTGAAAATATATACAATAATTGTGTTTGTAGGTTTCATATATCTCAAAAGAAATGCAGACATATGTATATTAGATTTAAATTGAGTTGTCTCAAAACGAAAAGTTGAAACATTTTTTCGTGTGTTCAAAAGATGAATTTCTTGATCATCAACCTTTGAGAACAAAGCTCATGAAAAAGATTTAGTCATGATCAGAGGAATTGTATTCTTCTTCCTTAGGTTCGATCCGAGGCAAAGACGACTCACCACTTTCCTCTCCTGCATCATCATCTGAATGAACACTTTGATCTTCAGATTTTGAGCTCTGAATGTGGTCAAGCCGAATTTCAAGTGTGTCCTCCTCCTCGTCTTCCTCCTCATCATCATCATGAGAAAGACTATTCATTCTCCTGCTTGTGTTATTTGGCGAATCATCATGATATTTATTGTTTTCATACCGCAAACAAGTGCTTTCTTCGTTTGATTTAATGCTGCTTTTACTGCTTAGCCTCTCGTTTTCTTCTTCCTCACAGCTATAGTTGTACTCTATTTTCAAGCTCTGTGCAGTTGCATTTGTTTCGTTGATAGACCTTATCTCGCTTCCAGAGTCTGAGGAGCTGTTAAAGCTTACAGGTTTCTCAAACCGAGCATGCTCCTCTTCTTGACCCTTTTCTGAATTTGAATCGGATCCATCATCTGAATCTGTTGCAGTTTTTATGTCCTCTTGCTTGATCTGACTTCTTGATTCTTCCTTTTCTGAATTTGAATCGGACTCATCATCTGAATCTGTTGCAGTTACCACCTTTTCTTGCTTTTTCTGACTTTTTGATTTCTTCTTTTCTTCTTCTGAGTCTGATGAAGAACTAGATTTGTTGTCTTCCTCTTTTCGAGGCATAGAAAAAGGAGCTGCAGAAAAAGAACTATGTCTGCTTAAAGCAATCGACATACTCTTGTCCCTGAAGGACAAAATTGGAACCGCTGTTGGAATACCGTCTGCTGTTGACATTGAAAGGAAGCTAAGAGCAACCATTACATCGCTTATCAAAGGACGAGCAGTTGGTTCCTCTTGTAGACACATTGATGCTATTGCCACTGCTTGATTCAAGCCTCTCTCTGAGAAATTATTCTTCAAGATAGGATCTGCCATATCCGGGTATCTTTTGGGGTCTCTAAATATCGGTTGTGCCTACACAAAACCCAAAACATATTATCAGAAAGATCACAACATGATGATTCAAAGAGAAAGTAGAAACATGGGATTTAATGAGTCATACCCAAGTAACTAGATTTTGTTCATCATTAGGCTTAGTGGTGTCAACAGCTCTTCTACCGGTGATGAGTTCGAGCAACACAACTCCAAAGCTATAAACATCGGATTTGACAGTAAGATCGTCTTCTCTAGTGTACTCAGGCGCGGAATAGCCATAAGTGTCCATAACCCGAGACGAAAGAAACAAGCTATCACCTGTCCCAGGCTCTAGATTTTGCAAACCAAAATCACAAAGCTTAGGGTAAAACTCATCATCTAACAAGATGTTAGAAGCTTTTAAATCTCGGTATATCACCGGTGGATCAACTTTATCGTGCAAGTACTCCAATCCTTGTGCTGCACCAAACGCAATCTTCATCCTTGTTATCCAATCCATCGGCTTCTGGTTTGGCTTTGGTTCTGCATATAAAGTTCATTATCAACCTCCAAACAAAGCTTTAAAAGTTATCTACTTTAAACACTTAAAGAAAGTGAAACATCTTGTATAAAGCTCAATATACCGTAAAGATGATCTTGAAGGGAACCTCCAGAGACATATTCAAAGACTAAAAGCCGTTGATCTCCATCAGCACAGTATCCCATAAGCTTAACAAGATTCGGGTGTTCGAGTTTAGACAATGACAAGACTTCAGCTTGAAACTCTTTGCTACCATGTAATCCTTGCTTGTCTAGCTGCTTTACAGCTACCAACTACACTCACAAAGCAATAGAATCACTTGGCCGAAAAAAAGAACATGTAACAAAATTATACTCTGAATCATTGAAAAGGTAGCCAAAGTTGTGAGCTTTGGAGAGGTTTCTGATTACAATAACAAACCTGACCAGTAGATTGAAGGGTTCCTTTGTAAACCCTACCGAATCCACCTTCTCCTAAGAGACATTCTTGCCGGAAATTCTTCGTCGCTGCCGCTAATTCCCGGAAATTAAATGTTTTAACCGACGATTGTTCTGTTTCTTTTTCTTCTACACGTTTCGTCGTCGCCACTACTACCAAACATATAAGAAAAATGGGTTTTCAAATTGGAGAAAGCTTGAATCTTTTTAATATGTAAGAGATTAAAACATCAATTATGATTCATTACCAGGTGGTCTGATTTCCTGTTGTTCATCGTGTTGGTGATGAGTCTCGGTCTTTTTGCTCTTTTGTGAAGAGAAACACGGAAAACAATTCATTATATTTATCGTTCAAGTCAATTTTGTATTCACAATCTAAAAAGACTAAAACCAAAACAAAACAAAAAAAAAAGAGAGAAAGAGAGTGAGAGATGGTTAACAATGGCGGGGTCCTTCAAAATATTGAAGGACCCACGTTAAAGAGACAAATATTTTGGGAGATTGAAAAGAAAAGAAACAGAGAAGAATGCGAAAGGAGAGGAAGAGAGAGAGATGTCAAATTGAAGCCAATCGGAATACATGAAGAACAATGAACTTCTCCGATGAACCACGCGAGAAGAAGGGAAGGGAGAATTTAGGTTGTTTTTATTTTATGTTTCTTTATGAATTCTATTTTCTGTTTTTGCTACTTTGTTTATTTCCCTAAAGCATGGAGAACCATTCTTATTACTGTTTTCTCTAATCTCTAGTTTTAAATTAGTTTTTGTTGTATAATTGAAATCTTCCAAATGTATTTATTTTAACTCTTTTTAAAAACTTTATATTTTTGACTATGATCTTATAAATACAATGCAGTAGAAAAAAAAATTAAGAAGATTTCGTAAAATTTATTTTAAATTAATGTTTATTATGATTTTATTTTGTATTTTTTCAACAATTATAGATCTAGAAAACTTGATTCATAAGAATTTCTAAATCCAAACTTTAAATGATATGATAATGAATTATGAATTGGAAATTGTTACTCCTTCTCTGACGTTTTAGGCATTTTTAATTGTTTCATTTTATAAAATATTTTATGATTTTTCATGTAAAATTTAGTGTGTTTTTATTATGAACTATTAAATTTTTACAGTATTTTATATGATTGATAAAATTATATTAAACTACAATATTGAATAGTTTTTGAAAATCATTAATTTTTTTTTAATAAGTGTGTATTCAACTAAAATATTTAATAAATGGGATTGAGGGAGTATAGAAATACAAATTTAACCATTTCTCAAACAAAAAAAATTGTTAAATATTTAATCACCTTATTTGAAATTTTTGATAAAACAATATGTTCTATTAAGTAAAATTAAGTTGAGATAAATGTTACAACGCAGTATACGATATTTGTTTTTTTTTTTAACATCATAATGGCTTTATTAATTAGAAGAAATATAATCATACATCAGTTCATTCGTAATACAAGAGGGTATATAATTGAATTGGTGACATAGAGAAGACGTTGTATGAGATCGTACTAATCCGTCTGCCACTCTGTTACAATTGCGCTTGGTCCAACTAAATTCAGCCTTTACAAATCGATCTTTCCAAAATTCAATTTCTCGTATCCATGGAGATAATCCGAAATTTATGGCTTCATGTGACAGTAGTTTGTTCAATTGTTGGTTATCACCTTCAAATATAATATATCGATATCCTCTAATCCATGCCTGATGAATAGCCATTAAAAGGGCTTGGGCTTTAGCTTCTAAAAGAGAAGAGCATTTATTTCCAATTTTTGAACCTGCTTCTACGAAAACTCCATTTGCATCTCTAAATATCCAAGCAGCTTTTGATGGTGTTCTATTGTCTTTATATCCACAATCATAATTGCACTTGACACATCCATTTGGTGGTCTCGTCCAATGTTCATTGATACTTCGTTGTAGTTGTACAGTTTGAGACGTGTTCTCTTGTGGCAATAACGACATAGTCCATTCTGTGATGTCTTTTTGGATCGCATGATATGTCTGTAACCAAGACATAGGAACTTTTTGATAAATCAATAAGTTTCGAGCCTTCCAAATTCTCCATAAGGTCCATATCGGTAGCTGTCTTTGAAATGTAGGCAATCCTATTATTTTGGCATATTGGAGTAATGTAGTTATTTTATCGTCAAAAGTTACTATTGGATCTTCTAGAAATGGTGATGATATGTTTACAACTCTCCAAATTGCGAATGCATAAGGGCATGTAAAGAAAAGATGGTCCAATGATTCTTCATGGTCACAACAACGCCGGCATTGGGTCTCCGTAATTATTTGGCGCTCTTGTAATATAGTACCTACTGCTACAGTTTTGGAGATTAATCGCCATAGGAAGTGTTGTAGTTTAGGTGAGGTTTTAAGCTTCCATATCTGTTGTTTGAGTTCCGATGATCCTAATGGTGGTCGTAGTGTGTTTTGGTTCAAATGTGTTGCCAACCAATAACCGGATTTTACTGTATAATTCCCATCATCTGTATAATTCTATCCTATGATATCTTCACTATTAAAGGAGTTAATCTTCAACTTCTTAATTTCCGTTATATCATCCAGGTCTACAATGTCCTCCATTAACTCTAAGTTTCATCCCTTATGATTTGGAAGCATCAGATCTGAGACAGTATGTATATCTGTTCGAGTTTCCTTACCTCGTCGAGGAGCCCGCGGTGGGTGAGTATGTAGCCATGAATCACTCCATAGCTGTATATTTGAGTCGTTACAACAACACATCGAAGTCCCTTCTTTATTAGTTCTTTCCCTGCTTGTAACGACCTCCAAAGGAAGGAAGGTTTGAATCCCATGTCCGATTCTATTATAGATGTGTTGGGGTAATATCTATCTTTTAACACTCTTGCAGCTAAACTTTGTGGGTCTCTAAGTAATCTCCATACTTGTTTTCCCAACAATGCAGTATTGAATTTCTCAATATCTCGAAATCCAAGTCCGTCTTTTTTTTTTGGGAGGCTTAATCGTTTCCAGCTTAGCCAATGCATTCCTCTTTGATCTCCTCCTTTACTCCACCAAAATTTTGATAATACTTTATTTATTTCTTCACAAGTACCTTTTGGGAGTTTAAAACAATTCATTGTATAGACGGGTAGGGCCAACGCCATTGTCTTTAATAGGATCTCTTTTCCCGCATCCGATAGGAATTTATATTTCCAGCCTCGAGTTCTCTATTCAACCTTCTCAATTATATACTTGAAGATTTCTTTCTTGTTATGGCCAATTTGCTCTGGTAATCCAAGATACTTTCCCCCGCCCCCATCATTGTGAATGTTCAGAATATGTCGTAGTGTTGTTTTAACATTAGCTTGAACTTTGCTTCCAAATGTTATGGCCGATTTCCGGAGATTGACTGACTGACCTGATGCCCATTCATAAATTTTTAGAAGTCGCATGATCGTTGTGGCCGACTTCTTATTCGCATGGCAAAATAATAATGTATCATCAGCAAAGACTAAATGATTTATTATCGGACCATTTATGCTAATCTTTATTCCTTTGAGTTGATTTTCCGCAGCAGCTTTGTTTAAGATATGACTCAACACTTCACCACATAGAATAAAGAGATAAGGTGACAATGGGTCTCCTTGTCGTAGTCCTCTACTTGGTGATATTGAACCATAGGGTGAACCATTGATTAGTACTGAGAAAGTAACGGATTGTACACACTACATAATCCAATTAGTCCATGTAAAGCCGAACCCTATAGCATTCATTGTGTCTTTTAAGAACTGCCATTCTATTTTGTCATAAGCCTTCGAGATATCCGTCTTTATTGCCATATATGACTTTGACCATCTTTTCCTTGATTTCAATGAATGTAAGAGCTCTTGTGTTATGATGATATTATCCACAATTTGTCGTCCCGGTGTAAACGCTGCTTGTTCCGCACTTATAATAGAAGGTAATATTGGTTTCAAACGTCGTACAAGAAGTTTTGATATTATCTTATAACGAACATTGCATAGTGCAATTGGCCTAAAATCTGTCATAGAGTTTGGTGTTTCTATTTTTGGTATAAGACATAAGTGGCTGTGATTAGTTCCTGGAGTTAAGACCAACGTAGTGAAAAAGTCTCGTACCTCACGGTAAATGTCTTGTTTGATTTGTGGCCAAAATTGATGGTAAAATGCTCCCGAGAAACCATATGGTCCTGGTGCTCTATCAGCTCCAATTGAAAAAGCAGCTTCATCTATTTCATCATTCGTGATCGAACGTTCTAGTTGCGCATTCATATCCGGGGTTATTTTAAGACTGAAACTTGAGAAGATATCTTGGTATGAAGAATGAGAGTCTCGTTGACTTCGGAATAGATTATTGAAGTATGTTGTTGCTGTTTGACCCATATTCTCATCACTTCGACTCATAGAACCATCAGGATTTTGAATAGCAAATAGTCGATTCTGAGTGGTGCGTTGTTTAGTTGCCGCAAAAAAATATTTCGTATTCCTATCGCCTGATTGAAGCCAATGATTTCGACTTCGTAATTTCCAGTATTCTTCATTATCTCGATACGCTTTCTGTAGGTTCTTCTGAAGACTTTGTATCTCGGTTGTAGAGAGTGTTCCTCTAGACAAACCTTGATCAAGTAATCGCTTTAAATCCCGTATAGTGTTAGCATCATTAGTACGATAATGTTTTTTTCATCTTGAAATTGAGCGTCTACAAGCTTGTGTTCGCATCTCAAGCGTTCCCTGTCTTATTTGATGCCAAGCTTGTAACACTGTATCTTGAAAACCATCATGATCAAACATTCGTTTGTCATATCGAAACTGGCCCCATCATATTTGTCTTTGCGGGCTACAATTTAAGAGGAGTGGACGATGATCGAAGCCTTCAAATGGCAAAAACTCAATGTGGGCATTAGGAAAGTATGACAGCCAATCATTGTTTGCCATTGCATGATCTAGGTCAGCACCACACACGGTGAGAGTATCGCATTCCGGTCCATGAGAAACGATCACCTATTGATTTAACGTCATGAAATTGGCAAGTGTTAATCATTCTCCGAAAGTCTTGGAAGCTTCTCTCCGGCCTTCTATTTCGCCACGTTTTTCAAAATTATTTTTGATCTCGTTAAAATCTCCAATTATTATCTACGGTCCTTGTCGTGACCCCGATATCCGTTCTAGGCATTCCCATAAATTATTCCGATAACTTGGATTCGGTGGTCCATAGACAAAAGACAAGTAAAAAGTAAAACCATTGCATTCAACTGAAACATCAAGCAGATTTGAAGACATGAAACTAACAGATATAGTAAAGCAATTCTTCCATAAGATAGCTAAGCCCCCACTTATACCTTGAGGGGGGATTGTTACATAGTGATCGTACCCTAGCAGACTACACAAGTCATGAATGGAATCATCTTGTTGCTTTGTTTTGGATAGGCATATTATGTCCGGGAGATAGGGCCGATGTATCTCCTTTAGGCGTCGAACTGTCAAGTCATTGCCTAGACCTTGACAGTTCCAAGCGGTTGTAATCATGGGTCCGTGGGTGGTTTGGGAACCACCAAAACCTGAATCTTGTTGATATTAAGTGCCTTGTCATCATCAGCAAAACAATTGTCTGACCTGGTATTTTGTCTCCGAGAGGTCGAACCTTCAGCTTCATCATCATATTTGCGCTTCCTAGATGGGGACATCAGTGAATGCTCTATTTCCATCTCAGGGGCCATCTCATCAGCATTTGATCACATGATAGTCTCCTTCTCATCCACAAGACCATTATCTGGTTCTACATTCTCAGCATGAATGTCATCCTCATGTGTACCATCTTCGACATCGTTATTTTCCGGAGATAGTTCTTGAAGTTGGACTCCGTGATGAACATGAGCATTGTCGTTGTCGTCATCATCTTGATCGTCTTCACTGCCGGAGGAGTTGCCTTGAACACCATTTTCCAGAACACAAGCACCCGAATCGTGGGTAAGAAGACCGCACATTTCACACACCCCCCGAAGTCTTTCGTACCTAAATTTCAACAGTGTGTTCACTCCCGGAGAGAATTAGAAGTATCGTTGGAATTGGAGGGGCTGAGTGATGTCCCAATTGAGACAAACACGAGCAAATTTAACACGTGTTGCCATTGCTGAATTGAAGTCGGTATGGAGAAGATGACCCAAAGCGTCTCCTATGTGGGTCTTCCAACAATCACAAATCTGTTTTCATTCTCCGCATGGGTCGTAACTTCCAGAGGGAGGACAAAAGGTTCAGCAGCAGCACCAATTTCCAAATTTTGGAAAGAATTGCGAAGATTGGTCGACATTTTGAAGAGAAAATAAGAGTATCGCACAAAGAGGCTTTGGGTTCGGTGGATTTGATCTCCAATTGCAAGATTAACATCTCTCTTGTTCATATAAAAAGAGGTCTCATTGATAGAGGGGAAGGCTTCACATCGTGTATGTATCGACGTGGGGATAACCACCGAATATGGGGGAAGTTTCCAATGCACTTCAGTGTAGAGGGGTTTAATCGTCGCCGGTTGAGAAGTGAGGATCGTGGCGAGGAATCGCCAAAACAATCGCACAAGAAATCGCATCGTCAAAACTTTTTTTATAATCCTAAGTCGTAATTACGATATTTGTTTTATAATGATTTGGTAAGCGTTAAAATATGTTACCAAAGAAGAGAGATAAATTTCAATTTTTCAAAAGAGAGATACTTAAACTCTCTTCTTTAGGGATCACAGATGCGGTTGGGCTCTGGAATGTCATGAACTCCTAATCATACAGATGATGGAACATATTCGGTATTAGATATCATCTTGGTTTGATAACCGCCGTGAGTTGAGCTAGAGATGGAACTCAATACTCGTGCTATCCGCAGAGAGACGGATAATTGAAGCAAATTTCATACGCATGTTGTTACCAAGTATTGCGAGCAAATGAGGACGAGTTCGAGATTTTGTCAACAGAGAGAACGAACGTCGTGGATATACATCACGCATTTGCTCATGCACTACAAGAAAAACACCTACTATAAACAACAAATTTCATCTAGAATTTGTCTAGAATGACCATTCGAGACAGATTTGAGATATAAATGCTTTGTCTGTTACAGGTTGTCACAAATAGAAAATTCGTATGTATTTTTTCTGGAATTATGGACAGATTCTAGACGAACATTTGGTTGTCCGTAATTTCAGACACTTTCTTTCGGTACGGTTCCAGACAGATCCAAAGTAAACTTTTCCAGACAAAAGACCAATATCTGTCTGGATTGTTTAGACAGTTTGTGACAGAACTTTGTTGTCTTAATATTTTACAGACAGAAAGAGACTGTATTGTTATATCTGGTATTTCAGAGAATTTGCAATGACATGTCTCTGTCTAAACATATTCCAGACGAGTTACAACAATGTTTTATTGTTTTGATTTTGGACATGTATACGATAGAATTGTATTGATGAAATAAAATTGAAACCAAAAGTAAAATAAGCACCATTTCATTAGGCAATTGAACAAAAGTTAAGAAACACGTTCATAACATAATCATAATAGCAATACACAATCCAAAACATAAGTTTCACGACATACAATAAGCAGAGATAAATTACTTAAGGGTTTAAGAGCAAGGTTCAACTACTTATCCCGACCAAAACCGTTGGGATCCATCCTCTTAAACAAGTCTTCAAACCTACGTTGGTTCTCGAGGAGTGTTGTAATCATGTCCTTCATTCCTGCAATCTCTGCTGCAACAACTGGAGACACCATCGGTGGTGGTGGTGTGTAGGATTGTGTGCTTAATGTGAGGCTTCCCAAACCACTGTGGCGGCCTCTGGTGTTGCGTGTCTTCTACGTAGGACACATAAAGGAACAAGGAAGCCAGTTAGTCAGATGGTTAAGTAGTAAGTGTTTATAAGCATGAATGAGTTAGGAAATACCTTTAGGACCATCTGATTGACCTATTCTCTGGTAAGTTCATGTGTTGCGTCTTCTTGTCTCGTCTGATGTTTTTGAGTCTGCTTTAGACATTTATGATCACCAATCAATCTTCATCTTCTTAACCGAGTGGATGATCGTAGCAACAAGTTTGTCCTGCACCTCGTTGGTGTGCTTGTTCGTATGTGTATCTTCTACGAGCACAAGAAAATTTGGTAACTCGCCATTGTTTTCTTTTACCTGTAAAAAATAGTAATAGTATTAGATATATATGATAATAAGATAACATAAATTAGAGTTACAGAAACGGGTAATGAAGAGTGTACCATTTCAAGTTCCTTTCGCTTGAAACTTTTGGAGCCGCAGTTATGAACAACCATACCTTTCCTGTTGCGATCATTGCGATGGTTCTTAGACTTGATATAAGCCTATGCGGCTGTCGCTAGCAATGACCAATATTTCTTAAAACCATCCCAAACAGTTGGATCAAGTCATTCAGGACAGTCTTTGCATTTCTTCCATTTCCGCTTCTACTCACACATATGTTTGGAGTACGACTCTGTTGCTACCTTGTTGAATGCATTGCATATCATTTGTGTGTTGTAGCTTCAAAAACGGAAAGAGTTATTGAAATACACACTTAATTGTTTTTGTTAAAAAAAATTAGAGAAAACAAGCAAAGACATATACCGCAAATGTCTGAAACAACATGTCTTTTTCATCAGGTTTAAGTTTTGAGTACTTAGGACCAGTGTCGTGCTAACATTATTAACTACCGTAAGCGAATATAAATAAGATGCCCTAGTTTAAGAAAATAAAAAAGTCTACAATAACAAGCGTCATATAACAAAATATTTAGCGAACAAAGTAGTAGTTCTAAAATAATCGTTAATCAAACTTTCAAAATCAAGGTTTCTAACTAATTCTCTTTTGATGGATAAGATAGTCAAGTCACTCAATCTTTCTTGTGATATATTCGAACGAAGATAAGATTTGATCAGCTTTAGTTTCGAAAAACTTCTTTCAGCAGATGCAACCGAAATTGGAATTGTCAACATTATTCGATAAGCGATCCATGAATTTGGATAACAATTTTCAACTCTTTTCAAAAGGTCCAAGACTTCCATTGGTCTTTTAGCTTCTTTTGGTAAAGCTTCTCTTAGAATTTTAAGTACAAAGAAAAAATCATTACCAACAACATCTGAATGTTTTCCATGAGTCAAAGATTCCTCAAGATTGACACAAGAAGCCATCAAACTCTCATCACTTGCAGATTGCAATTTTCTCAAATCGAACAAAAAACCAAATATTTGTATCAATCTTGAGTGATGAGAGTTTGATGGCTTCTTGTGTCAATCGAACAAAAAACCATAACTTCTGGCTTTTACCTTGAACTCTTGAAGCTTGATTACTTGAAGGTAATTAACTTAGCTATTTGGTGAAGACAACAAAAGAAAGAAGAAGATCGTAGAGTTACGTGACGACTTACGACGGCTCGTAAAGAAGTTGAACAAAATAAACTCTTCATCTTCCTCACGGGCTCACCTAATATTTCTATTTTGCAAAGCCCATTTACTAAATCCATTAGTCTTCTTAATAATTTGTTTAAGAAACCCATTTATTTACAGCCCATTTGTATCACTTTTACAATGTAAACACACTAATACATAGCCCATTTACAATGCCCACGTGACAATATGCCCTTGACTTTTCTTTTAAGAAAAGATGCCCTATCATAACTACAGTCTACAGTTAGGGTATTAATACGGGCTTTAAACCCGCATGCTTAAACCGCTCCGCTATAGAGCGAATTAAGGTTATAGATTTTATGTCCAAATAAAAAGTAGATTTTGTAGGTTGATCCGTTGTAGACAACGAGTTAATGCAGATTTGACCATTTGATCAGTCGACCCGCAGACAAATAAAAACTACAAAAATAATTAAAATTTATAAATAATCAAATTAAATAAAAAATTATAATTTATATGATGTTAATATAAAACATAAATATCTTTTAATTTTGTAAAGTCAAATCCTACAAAATAAGTTAACTAATAATTTTAACTTTTTTATTTATTCAAATTTATGTTTTATATTATTAAAAATATCTCACAACAATGGTGCATCTTATGGTTTTATTATCTAATTATTAATATATTTTGTTTAAAAAAAATTTGTATATTAAAATATAAGCACATTCAAGAAAACCGCGGACAACCCGCATAACCCGTAATCATAAAATAGGGCGGGTTTGGGTTACCATATTTATGATCGCGGGTTGTGCGGGTTGGCCTATTTAACCCACAAAAAATATTGGACCCATAGCGAAGCGGGTTAAATGGGGCGGGTAGAAAAAACTGAAATACCCGCAAAATTTTCGCGGCAATTAAAAAAGAAAATTCGTGGCATTTCGTGGGTATACCCGCGAAAAGCAGCGAAACAATTTCGTGGGTATGGCGTCGTGGGTTAATTGTTTCGTGGCTCCACGCGGGTAAAGATACTTGCGAAATTCCACGAAATATTTTGTGGGTATATTACCCGCGAAAACTCACAAAATATTTTGTGGGCCACCTAACCACGAAAACCCACGGTATTTTCGTGGCAACTGAAGTAAGCCACGGAAAGCCGCGAATTAATTCGTGGGTCGTTGCCACAAATACCCACGAAATACTTTGTGGGTCTACCCGCTAATTGCCACGCATCAATTCGTGGGTATATTGCCACGAAATCCCACGAAATATTTCGTGGCACTTTAACCAATATTTCCACGATATCCCACGAATTATTTCATGGGTGTTTTTGTTTTTTTTTTTTTCGTAATTTTTAAAATTAAATTGTAAAAAATAAAAATATTAAAAACATTAAATATATTCATAATACACAAAAATAAAAATAATGTTTTGTTGAAAGTAGTTCAAAAATAAAATGAAAAGAAAAAAAAAAACTACTACGGGTTGTCGTCGAAGTCGAGACGCATCGACGGGAAAGGAGTAGCTGCGGGGTCTCCCGGTTGAGTTGGAGCTGAAGGCCCCGGTGCGGCAGGGAATCGCTCCATCAATAAATCCAGCTTGGCGTTGATGTGGCCCATCTGAGCTCTAAGGTCGTCGATCTCGCCTTGCTGATGGTCGTGGGAGCTAGTAGGGTAGTCGTCGAGCGGCTGATAGAACTACGTCTGGGCACTGCCAACACCGTATAATGTGCCATATCGCGGTCTAGCATGCTGCAAGTGATGCGTTTATATCGTAATGTTAAAATATTTAAAATATTGTCGAATGCAAAAAAAAAGATGAGAACGTACCTAAACGTATAATTGGTTCATGACATCTCGCGAAGGACCGGTGGTGGATCCTACAGTCCCCGGTGAATCGGAGAAGTGAGTAGCTGCAACCTCGACTTCTCGCACAAGCTCCTCGCACCGTTGATCGACGAACGTCCCGTCGTCGCGTGTATGTGTGGTCTTCACCAGATCGACAATCGATGGTGGCTCAGAACCAATGGCTTTCTGCTTCTGCAAAAGTAAAATTATTAACTTACATTTGTAAGTAATTCATAGTATACTAACAAAAAAAATTGTGTGAAATTAGAATTAGGAACTAAACTAACCAACTGGTACTCAATCTTCGCGAAAGAGTTAGGCCCGGCGGTGTGTTTGTGCATACCATTGCCGTCTTTATTGGTTCGACGGCTGGTTGCTGCCGCTTGACTCTTACGAAGGGCAGGTTCAGACTGCCAACCCTCCATAAGAAGCGTCCAATCGTCTTCGCTTATGTAGCTGGGACGTTTGTTAGAGCGCTTCTTGCGACTGATATCTTCCCCAATTCTTTTTTTTGTCTTTTCCTTCCAATTGTAAAAGACGATGTCTTTGTATTTTGGATCCCAGTAGTAGTTTTGCTAAAAAAAATTAAAACATTTAAGAATTAATAATTATTTAAATTAAAATTAATATTGTGTTAAACTTAAAAGATTAGACCGTACCACAAACGTTCCCCACCAAGATTGAATTTTTCCCGGTGCTGCTTTTTTTACGTCGGACCAATTCCTCCATGGTCCCCAAAAATTCCCTTGCCATGTGTGTTTAATAAAGTGTGTGACCGAATCATCGATCCCAAACCTTATTAAATCGCATAAACTATTAGGGTTCGTTCGACAATATAATTAACATAAAATTTATTTAAAATTTTAAGTCTTACCATAACTCGCCGTTTTCCTTATCAGGATGTAGAACGGGTTGCGAAGCCCTAGATGGGGCTTCGTAAACCGCACGTAGACGGCAACGGTACTCCTGGGAAGCCCCGTGAGCTGATCTCGGGAGATCATAATGGGTGCCATATGATCTCGTGTAATCAGAACTTGATGATGCCATAACTACAAATATAATTTTTAGTTTATATGTTACACATAAGTAAACCGAAATTTGCAATGTCTTTATTCGTGGTATTGTAACATAAATTTCAAATTTGTAGATTTGGTAATTTTTTTTTTTATTAACAATTATATCTTTGTACTTATTAGTACGAAGACTTGAATGTTGTTTAGAAGTTAAATTTTATAAATTTTAAATTTTAATTTCCACTTTTCGGTAAATTACGTTATATTGTTTTTACTTGCCGGTATTAATAAATGCGATAACTCGTTCGGTATTGTATACGATTTTTTTAACATATTCCATTAATTAATATTTAGAAAATTATAATTTACTTTAAAAAAAAAATAATAATATCAAAAAAAAAAAAACGCGACGGAAACAAAAAAAAACAAACAATCAATCTAACAAAATCTTTGGGCAAATGGATTTCAAAGTGTAATTGGTTATGGAAAGCAAATCTAACAACGAAAACAAGTTTACAGTGAGTTTCCATGTTTAAATCGGATTAGAACGACACAAACGAACCAAAAAATGAAATTTTGTCAAATCCGGAAAATTTCCGAAATCTACGGTTTCTACAAGCAAATAAGGCCAATACGAAGTTCTTATAGTGTTATGAGTGCTAAAAACAATTCCTAAACATGATATGTTCAACATTTGCGGATTTAATTTCAAACCCTAGAATTTGGGGGTTTTGATAAATTAAAGGATTTAGGGCACTTACCTTCGTTAGTGGGCGGACCGGTGGTTGCGGGATGAGCTGCGCTTGTCAGAGTGAAGAAATCGCCAGGAGAATCGGAGGAGACGAAGCTTTCGAAAATGAGGAAGAAATGGCTTGTCGGGGAAGATGAAGAGGTACCCGCGAAAAATTTCGTGGGTATCCGCGGGTCTTTTTTAAAAAGCCACGAACTACCAGCGAAAACCCACAAATTTTTTCGCGGGTACCCATTTAAAAAAACTTTGTCCGCACCCGGGGTTCGAACTCGGGTCGGTTAGTATGCATAAAGGTCTTCTTGCCAGCTGAGCTATTGTCAATCATTGGTATTTGTTTACATTCGGTTATACATATAAGTAAAGAATTAATTTTCAACTTAGTAATAATTTAGTAAATTGCAACATAAATGTGTGTTTTTCAACATGGACATTATATTTATTTTAGTGAACCACAACATTACAACAAAGAAAAACAGATAACTGGATTTTGAAACATTAAGGTAGATAATAATCTGGCAAACAACAACATATTGCATAGCGCTTATTCATATCACATGTATTAAAACAAACTACGATGCTATGGTCTTCAAGGGTCGGGTCTATGCATCACTGTCAGAGTCTGGAATTGTTGCAAATTCGTCACCGTTATTGCCTTCGTATCCGGCCACCATAGCATTTATACCGATTATCTGTAACGAAAATAAGTTAAATTGTTTTCTTAAATCACAAATATGTATTCATTAATTAAAATGAACCTTAACGATGTTGCGGGTTGTTATGTTGAGGTACTTTGACGCCAAATTAAAACGGGCTACAGTAACATTCCGAGCAATAACCACTGCGCCAACCGAAGTAGCTAGTCGATACTCAGGATTCATGAAGATGTTACGGTGCATTGATCCGTCAATTTTACCTGATGGATCCTTTAGGGTCACGAGTAGATCTCCTTGGGCATTTGGGGTTAAAGTTGAGATCATTGCCACAATCTAAAATTGATAGTAGTTACGATAACAAAACCACGAAAAAACAGGAATAAATTAGCAAACAATAAACAGTAGAATTACCTTTTTAACTTTAACAAACTGAGTTGTCGGGCACTGTATGTCTGCCACCTGAGTCCAAAATGGACGCGTCCTGCCAACGAAAGTACCTACAAAAATATGATTTTAGAATTTTTAGCTTCGAATCAGAAAGGAAAGGTCATCGTTTTATTTTCTTATATACCTTCGCGCGTAAGGTATTCAACTATAGAAGTCCACCTAGGTGTATTAAATTCTAAGTCAACCGCTTGTGTCTCATTACAGGCATCCTGAATAAAGTCTTGGGTAGGTCAAGGATGAGAACTTTCACCCCGCAAAACCATTGCGTCGTGACTCCTTTTGCGGAATAGGCCTAACTGAATTCGACAGCCTGGGCCGCGAATCGGCGGAGTTTGGTACTGTAACTGTTGAGTTTGCTGGAGGGGAATGGAAGGTGGAGCTTCAACTACATTTAGTTGATCATACGGTGGACTTCCAGGCAAGAGAGAGGGGGTTGAACTAAGTTCGATGGAGTTGCGAGTTTCCAAGTAATATCTCCATAGCTCACGGTTAGACATTTTTTAGAAGTGTGTCGTGTTGTAATTCTGATCTTGTGACAAAGGTGATATCATTTATAGAAGAAACATATAGAGGAAAAGAAGTCACGGGTTTTAAATTGTGGAGATGAAAATCGTAGTGGCAAACTGATTGACAGGATTAGACATCTGTGCAGACCCATAATTTATGCACTACGCATGTGGCACAAATAATGTTGTCGGCAATCTACTGTTGACGTGACAATACAATTATGATCACGGGTGTTGGTAAATAATGGCTACAAACCTTTGGTTAAGTGTTTACGCAGGCATGGTCAATTACGATACGCAATGTAACATAGAGTTTAACACATATATCATTCAAACTATTTTACATAATATCAAGTTTTTTTCGAACAATAATTCAACAAGCTGATCAAAGAAAGTAGAATGCTAAAACTACGGAAGTGCTTTCATTCATCATCGCTTGTTGAATCATCTTCAGATACCTCATTGTCGGTTAACTCGTGTTTAGATGTGTACATGTCATTCGTGTCTTGGTTGGGCATATCGTCGTAATTTTCTGTGTCGTCAACGACGTGGGTCTCAACTCTCAAAAGGCCTGCTGGAGCTACGATGTTGTTTTGCGATTCGTCTTGAAATGCCGGCTGCAAAGCATTTGTTACATTTCGAACCCCCCGCGGTATTACTTTTTCACATGCTAGCCATTCCGACACGGGTCTTCTCCTTACTTTTGGATACGGTATGTAACATACTTGATCACATTATTCTGGTGTAATAAATGGATCATATTTTCTGTACTGCCTATTTGCAGCGACATCAACTAGTCCAGAACGACTTATACGCGTTCCAGTCCCGCTTGTGATATCGTACCAAAAGCATTTGAATATTACAATCCTCAACCCAACTCCTCCATCGTATTCAATTATTCTGATGTCGTCTATTTTGCCATAATATTCTGTATCAGTTGTTCCGGGAACACAAACACCAAAATTCTGTGTTTTTTTGTTCGCACTCCGACTAACGGTACGGAATAAGTATCCCCTTGTTGCAAACGAAGGCCATGATGTGTAAGCACGACGTGGACCTTGTACAAAATTACTCAGCCATTGGGGAACGTTTTCTAACAAACTTCCATGATTAACCTGTTATAACGTATAAATATGTAACCTACGTATAAGAGTATTTAATTCATAGTTGATGTAAGAATACTTACATATTCTTTGCACCATTGGGCAAAATTGCTTTCCTTGAATGATTGAAGGTCAGTAGCACGCATTTCCGGGTATGCCGATTGCATTAATTCTTCAAATATCCTGGACATGAGATATTCCAAACTTGGTAACTACACTGAGAATTGTGACTATAAATAATAAAACATTTACCTTTCATACTTCTCTAATTCTGGACAGTTACTCATGAGAAACGTCTGCAAAACATTATACTCTTCATCCGATATCCATCCCTTTGATGGTTTCCCAATTAATCGTCCTTTCTGTCTGAACATTAAAGGCACATTTTCGAAAGCGTAGAAGTTAAGGTTTTCACTATGCCATCCTTCATTTTCTCGAAGCGAAGGTCTTTCAAGCCAATGCGTTGTCAACGCGGAAATCTCTTCTTGTACACATTGGGCAACGATAGACCCTCCAATTTGGGCTTTGTTCCTCACCTTTTTCTTTAAGTGGTACATGTACCGCTCGAATGGATACATCCACCTATACTGAACTGGTCCACCCAATATTGCCTCGTCGGGAAGATGTACCGGCAGATGCTCCATAACATCAAAAAAAGATGGTGGAAATATCTTTTCTAAGTTGCATAATTTGAGTGAGATGTTTTCCTTCATCGTTCGAACGTCTGCTCTCCTCAACATAGGAGCCCCCAGGTCTCGAAAAAACCTAGCAATTTCTAAAATGCACAATAAGTAGAGTCTTAGTGATTACTATACGGGGTTTATAACATGTAAAATGTTAAGAGAAACCTTTTACCTGATATCGCTATGTGTACGGATTTAGGTAGTAGTTCCATTAGAGCAAACAGAAGAAGCCTTTGCATTATGACATGACAGTCGTGGCTTTTCAAACCCGAAAGTGTCCCCGTACTTTCATTTACACATCTACCAAAATTAGATGCATACCCATCAGGAAAGCGGATCTCATTCTTCAACCAACTCAGGAATATTGTTTTTGCCTCACGCGATATACCAAAAATAGGTACTGGAGCACTCCCATTTGTTGTCAATTCCAACGCTCTGCGGCTGCATATCATAGCCAAGTCTACCCGCGAATTGATATTATCCTTAGTTTTTCCCGGCACATTCAAAACAGTGTTCATAATATTATCAAAAAAATTCTTTTCAATATGCATAAAATCGAGGTTGTGCCTTAGCAATAAGTTTTCCCAATACGGCAAAGACCAGAAAATACTTTTTTTATACCAGTTGTGATATTGACCATAACCGTCCACCGTTCTAGCTGGATCGTTGTGCCCATTTCCACCACAGCAACTACTCATTTCTAGGCCTTCTATACTGTTTATGATTTCCAATATAGAACTTCCACTCGACCATGTTGGAGTTTCATCTTGGATAGATTTGGACTTGGTGAAGGCAACAACATTTCGTCTGTACGAGTGATCAGCCCTCAAAAACATTCTGTGGCAGTCGAACCAACTATGTTTTCTCCCGTTGGGTAACCAGAATGCTTTTGTTGCATCCATACAGTATGGACACGCAAGCCGCCCGTGTGTCATCCAACCAGATAACATCCCATAAGCTGGGAAATCGCTTATCGTCCACATTAGTGCCGCATTCATCTTAAAATACTGTTTCGTCGAAATATCATAAGCATCAACACCATGTGTCCAAAGGTGGTTAAGCTCGTCAACTAAAGGCTGCAGGTATACATCGAGACTTTTCTTCGGGTGCGCAGGACCAGGGACCAGAACCGAGAGAAATAAAAATTCCCTACGCATACACATACCGGGAGGTAGGTTGTAAGGAGTGACTATGACAGGCCATATTGAGTGCGCCTTGCCACTCATTCCTAGTGGATTAAAGCCATCTGTCGATAATCCTAGGTAAATATTTCTTGGCTCTCCCGCAAACCGCAGATATATTTCTTGGAAATGTTTCCAAGTCTCTCCTTCTGATGGATGATTTATTACACCTTCTTCCACAACATGCTCGGCATGCCATCGCATTTGACTTGCAGCTGAGTCGCACTGGTATAATCGTTTCAAACGTTCTGTAATGGGAAGATAAAACATTCTTTGTTTTGGAATCTTTTTCCCTTTTCCATTCCATGGATGGTACCGCTCAGTATGACAAAAGCGACATTGATCTAGCGTAACATCTTCACCTCTCCAGAATAACATGCAATTCTTCTCACATACATCGATTTTATGGACGGGCAAGCCAAGAGCCTTTGTGATCTTCTTTGTTTCATAGTATGAGTCAGGAGCAGAATTTGGGCCAGGCAAAATCCTTTTCACCGTACCCACGATATCGTCTATAGCACTTTCTGCTATATTATAATCCGTCTTCCATCGTAAAATACATGATGCCAAAAATAATCTGGTATTTTCTTCACTACAACCTTCGTATAAGGGTTGATTTGCTTCCATGAATGCCTCAAACGATTTGTCAGCAAATGTCTGAACATCTTCTGTCTCTAAAGGCGGCTGATATTGCCAGCTTAAAATATCTCTGGCGGTTTCATAAGCATCGTGGACCATTTCTCCTGGATTACCTTGGATGTGAGAAGGATCATAACCCCCTCTGTAGTCCACCCCACCACCAAAAGTTGCATTCGAAGTTTCACCACTATCCATGAAAGATTCGCCATGATTACTCCATATATAGTAATTGCCTTTAAAACCTACTGTGAAGAGATGCCGCGTTACCACTCTAGCGGATTGTAGTTTCTCGTTTTTGCACCGGGCGCATGGACAGAGGAGTTTTCCCGTGGCTATAAACGATGGTTGTTGGCAAGCAAAAGACATGAACACGTCGATCCCTACCGTGAATTCTTCAGTTACACATTTGGTAAACGGATTGAGCCTATTGTCCATCCACGATCTCGGGTGGCTCGAGGATGCCATTGCTAATTTTTGAAAACTATAAGATGTTAGTGAATTGGATTTTGTTCTTCACTTGCAACATACACATGTCCATCACAGTTGCAAACTGCAATATATAGGCAAGGTGTGGTCATTATACAATTAACGGTCAGATTATACAAACTACCTCCGACGGCTGAGATTGTTGCGTCAAATTTCCTTTTAAAACTTATCCCACTAACATATTCAGACTTACAAGATTTGACTACAGCTAACAGTGGCGGGTCCATTTGCGCTTGATGTGACATAACAAGGCAGACTTTGTCCCCCCTGCAACTTCCACTATTGATTTGACAATTCACTGCTAGTTTCAGATTTTGACCATCTTTAAACATCCACAATTCGTAATGGTGTGGACAACATTATTACGTGTACTGCATGCTACTATGCCAGAGTGATGTGATAACTCTAGAGATGTGTGGCTATGTCTGCATACATCCAACGGCACAAATCTAAGTAGCAAAAGCAAACAATAATACATGTGTAGTAGGCTAAACACTCACGAAACCAAATATTATTATATCAAGACGCGAGACACTTACAATAATAGAGAGTAACGTACATTAAAAACACAAATTATTCATGAAGTAAACAACATTAACTTATAAAGAACAACAAACATATAAGCTACGTAGCGAATCATGTCTAAAACCATCCAGGCCACCCCTTCCCCTTGATTGGTTGAGCATCCCATTCTCCAGAACATAACTCATTTCTGATTGCATCTACATCAAGATTTAAATCTGGGCTTTTAGGTCTCTGGGCATCCTCATTATCACTAAATTCATAAGTTTTACTTCCACTATAACTATTTGAATTAGTCTTTGGAAGAGATAGTTGTACATCTTTGCATACACTTTCCCATATTGCATCTACATCAATATTTGGATTCGGACTTTCCGGCCTTTGCGCGTGCTCCTCTTCGTTAAAAGCATACGAGTCCACAACATCACATTTTGGACTCGAGTCACCATCTTCTGAGCAGGTTTCAGATTCCCACGAGTACTTTGGTATCGCCACGAAAGTATCGTCGATTTGCGTTTCAGTTTCCCACGAGTATTTCGGAACTGCGAAGTTGAACGGCTCTTGTGTTTCGTCACTATCATCTGCCATGTTTCAAAATTTTGATTGTTCTATTCTAAAACAGATAGCTGGTGAGATGCTTAAACTCCACCACTAATATTTATAGTGTGCACATGCATGACACACTGGAGGAAAAGTGACATACCCGCGGAAAATTTCGTGGGTATTAGCGGGTTTGTCAAAGCCCACAAAATTTTTCGTGGGTTTTGGTGGGTTATATGGTTACCTGCGAAATATACAGTGGGATTTCGTGGCTTTTTTTCTTACCCACGAATTTTTAAGTGGGTTTTCGTGGGAAATATGATACCCACCAAATATTTCGCGGGTTTTCGTGGGATACAGAACAGCCACGAAATATTTCGTGGGTATTTACCCACGAAAACCAGCGAATAGTTCCGCTGCTACGTGTTATTGTTCACCGTGACTAAATGCAAGATTTCGTGGGTTTTTGGCTATACCCACGAAAATTTTCGCGGTATTTTCGTGGGTATAGCGAATTTTTTTACTAGTGCATTGACACCCCTAATTACAATAATGCTTTACTAACGTTAAAATATATATGCCCTTAATTTTTCTTCAAAAAAAATGATGCCCTAAGCCATTGTTTCCTTTCCCTTCACTACGACACGGCTCTGCCTAGAACAAAAGCGTACTTGTGGATCATAGTCAAAATAGATTTCTAAATCGCTAAGTCATATTTAAACCTAAATGAAAAAAAAGAAATGAAAATTAGTAAATAAAAAACCATTTATTTATAAAAAATAAGTAATATCAGTAAAGGTAATTAACTAAGCTAGAAAGGTTTAGAGTTACACCATATTACACCATCTTAAGGTGAGCATCAAGTTTTTTCACATTATTCCTCCCTTTTGCAATCAACTCGTCAAGTGTCATATTAAGTGTCTGACTTGATTGTTCATCGGGCTGAATAGATACTACAGAAAAAGGGCATTAATAGTAAATTACCATAGCGTCTTTTTTGTAAGTGCTAGTGTAAACTATATTTTAAGTTGGTATACATATCACAACATTTTTTCAACGTAGCATAGCGGGAATCTGAAATCTATTGGGAAGAAATTTAAAAAACACTTAGAATATTTTGCTATATTTTTCCGGCCCTCTTATCTCTCTATCGGACTAAAAATCGAAAACCTAGACAAAAAAAAACTCTCTAATGGCGGTCGGTTAGGGATGGGATTTCGATCCCTTTTGTTGAAACGTAAATCCCCAACTCATTTCCTCCTCTCATTCTTGCTTCTTCCTACTACTGTTTCGACATCTTCTCAAAGCCCTAGATTTTCTTCTTTTCATCTTTCTACTCTCGCAATGAAGCACATTAGGTATGATTTCTTGTTGTACCTCTTACTTGGATTTCACTCTTTCTTTGGTTCAATGGACTTTGCTACGAAAATTTTGAGTTTCTTTTTGTGTTACTTATTCGTCCCTGGTTGATATCATATTAGGAATTTTTGCAGTTTTTTGATGAAATTGAATAATGAGACAGTTTCAATCGAACTTAAGAACGGAAAATTTGTTCATGGAACCATTACAGGTAGGCTTCTATTTATATCGAGATCTTTCGTTGTTTAGGGTTCTGCTTTAATTTCTGCGATGCTTCTTCTATCATGAACATGTGTTCTCCTTTGATAGTTGTAAACAGTGAGCTTCTCTATTTCCAAATTCTGATGTGTAATTTGAGTTTAGCAGAGTGTGTACCCTACAATGCTTAAATTCTGAGGGTTCTTTTGCTTGTTCTCAGCTTAAAATTTGGAGTTTTCTAGAGCAAAATAACAAGGAGAAAGAATCAGTAGAGGTCCACTTCCTACGCTCTTATTATTTATTTGGTAATAGAGTATTTGTTTGGTTCTTAGGACTTCTTGTCTTATATAATTTCATTATTATACTTTAGATGTGTATTTTAAAGAGTTCTTGATCGTAGATACTTGAGTTATATAGTTTTTAAGTCCTTTTGGGTGTCAGAACTATCCTAATAGACATATTTGCGCATTTGTACAAAAATGATTGCACTTTGTTTGATCACATTTTCTATCTCTATTGTTAATTTATTGTAGAACGAATTGATGCAACAACATATGGAGAATCTAAGCAGAAAGTTCACTCTCTAATCACTCTTTTCTAACTCTCATTTCCTCTAATCGATAATCTTTATAATGATCATTATCGTATATCTGTTGTATGCATATAATCAGAGGCGAATGCTAGAAGAAGTCTGGAGCCATTTCGTGTTCTTCAGCTTGCTACTCTTCCATCTGAGATTGATCCTAATTACCATTTCCAGCTTGCTCAGCCTAATCTCCAGAACGATCCAACGCTTGATGTCCTCATCATCAATACAATCTACTATTTCAATTTATATGGACAAACTCATGTCCGTGTCCTTTATTACAAAAAATTATTAGGATCTTATTCTTACTTCTCATATTGGTTGGAAATATAATATCTTCTTGAAGTGTTTTTGTTTTTTCATGATCTAGTAGTTGGTCTTGCAACATAAAAGTCTGGCAATTTGACAGGGTCTAATGGCACTTAGGAAAAATAATTCTGAAGCTGACTCAGTTTTTCTCTCAATGAGTGAATTACCTAGCTCTTCCTATAAGTATCATGCTTGGTAAATTATGATTGACAAATTATTTTGTAATAATTCTCCCTAGTATTTGTTGAATGACCGTATCTTCAATGATTCACTAATGGAGTTGTAATTAGCTATATATTTGATGGTTTGAGACACTGTTTGCATATATATATGTTTCAGCCATCAGGGAAATGTTTACTACACATGTGGAGCAACACACCCAAACAATATCCATCAACGCTAAAGAGGTTTACCATGCATGCATCCAAGAGCAGATATGAGATTTGTAGAAATCTGCAGCAAAAGGTTTGTACTCTTTTCTATCTACGTTTACCATGTCCTCCATTAACATTATATGGCTCACAAGTTGATTTCACAAGATCAAACTAGACATATATCTGATGTCTTTACGTTTTTTTGATCCCTTATTAAATACTTGCGTCTCTAGGTTAAGCCTTGGATAAAGATAAGTCTTGCTCTTGGCTCAGGAGTTGTTACAAAATACTTATCAAAGAGGTATGTAGTAGTCAAACTTTGAGTACTTTGTCGACCTTCATCCTTTATATTCTTGTTACTGATTCGATTATATTCTTTCACTGGTGAAATTTTTATTTTGAAAACCTGTCTTACATATCCATGTCATTTTGTATTTAGCAGTCTAGATTTTTATGTTGTTATTAACATTTTGTATTCAGGTTGAGGTACTTAAGAACTTACTCGAGCAGAAGAATAAAGAGAAAGAATCGACAAAAGCTCGGACTAGCGAAGCAAAAGAACAAGGTGAGTCTCTTTTATCACAAATAATTGCTTTCTTTGGTGTGAACACTGCTACTTGGTACATAAAATTGATTCAACCTTCTTTTTAAACAGAACTAAGCGAAGCACTTAAGGAGGAATTCCAGCATCTGAAGGTGTGGACAGGCCAAGTTACTCCACCAACGATGAACTATTGGCTGATTCGATGTTTCTAGACTTCAAGAGCCTTGGCTAGGGGTTCCTTTTGCAGCAAAGATGTTAAAGCAGGATGGACTTCTTTGGTATTTCTCACCTTGCATCGAACAAGTACAACGAACACGTGAAGTCCTCTCGTGAAGATCAAAGATGTTGTAGTTTGGAGGTATTCTTTAGAAATCAAAGATATACAGAAGATAAGTAATGTTGTAGTCTTTTTGGTTGTATGATGTTGGTAGAAGGGAGGTGTAGTACTTGTAGTCTAATGTATGAATTTGTATCTTTTGGATGTTATATATATTGATTGGTTTCAGATTCATTTTGTGTATATTTACAATATAGTATATTCGTTTCCAAATGCAGAACAACAAATAGCACCGAAAGAGTAGCACTAACTTGTAGCTTATATATTTAGTCATTGTTCAAAAAATTACAGCAATATTATGCTGTTACGAAACACTATTATACAACACAAAGATATTGTTATCATAAAATATTTGACAGCGAGAAAAAAGTGTCATTGTATAGTCTTGGATATCAAATACTTTATGCTATTATAGAACGACATATAATAGCAAAGAAAATAAACGATATAGTATGTACGGACTCTAAAGATAGTTCCGGCGAACACATCGTTTACAAAAACGCTATAGATCACCTATAATAACGTTTATTATGAGCTAACAATGCTCATATTTGTTGTAGTGAAAACTCGGTGAAGACTGAGGTGTTGGACCACATAAGTAATTGGGATCACTATTAGACCTGAGAAACTCGTCAAAGAACCTACAAGTCAAAAAAAAAGAAAAAAGTAGGCTTCAATATTGTATGTTTGTTTGAGAATGAAATTTTAAATCCACATAAAAGAACAAGGATACATATCTGATTGAAAACAATATCAAATGAATATAAGTATCATTATAAGTAAGAGTAATCAACTTATAAGTAATTATCCCAAAAAAATGAAATGCATAAGCGATAAAAAAATATTCAATCTTGATAATGTATAGTTTTATAACCAAACAAATCACTGGTAAGTGATAAAAAAATAATTTAACTTAGTCCTAGCTAATATTCTAAATCTGGGTTAAAATAAGCAACAATAGACAAAAATATCGACAAGATTTAATGTACACGACTGCAAGTACATATAATATTCAATCAGATTGTAAAGTTACAAGAAGTATAATATACAAGTCAATATAAACACAATTTTGTCGGATTTGTTAGGTTTGAAGAAGCTAATGTGAGTTGTGTGGACCACCAGAAATTATGGAGAAAAGTTCGTATGTGGGCCAAAAACAATATGCAATCTCACATTTGGAATGAGTTTCTAGAAAAAGTTATAGACTAGTATTCCCATCATAAATTATGGAGAGAAGTTCGTATGTGGTACAAAAAGTCTCATGCTGATGCGCAAACACCGTCATTTGTCGTTAGGCTAGTACTCCCATCCTTTTTAACTCTGAATGCGTGCCCTTTTATATAATACATTGGGTACGAGTTTGCTACAGTTTCAAGACCAGATATAATTTCGAGAAGCCATGTAGGAATTGTTTCTCCACGAGTAGTACTTGTGCTTAACTAAAACATCCAAGATATGTTAGTAGAAATCAAATAAAATATTAATTTGGCATAACAGTATGGTAACATATATAATATTTTAGCTATTGGTGGAACTCCCACTAACGTTTTTCTAAAAGTTGAGCTTCATTCAAATCAGGAAAAGCGTTCTTAATTTGATTCATGTATATACTTGTAAAACCAAAATTGAAAGATATGTTAGTAGATAAACATCTAAAATTGGAGTTTTATATGGAATGGGATACTACCTTTCATAATGCATCACTTCCTCTATTTTGGACAACATATAATTATGTATATGTAGTTACTCAATATCGGACAATCTTCTTTGTGTTTCCTTCCATGTAAGTCTTCCAATTGGACTAAAAATCTCTGGGACATAGACATGGTAATTTGGTTTGACACCGCCGTCATCATGCCTCCCCGGCTTTCTATTTTTCATATGAATCTCTACTGGGAGGTATACATAATTAAAATTAGAACACTCCTCATTTAAGTTTTGTGCAATTTTTAACCTTCTTTTTAAGGTGAAACATGTAACACTCAAATGGATACATCCAAATCTAATGCACTGGTCCACCTAGTAATGTTTCGTACGACATATGTAGTGGGAGATGTTCCATTACATCAAAAAATGAAGGAGGCATTATCTTTTCCAAGTTACAAAGAATTGTCGGAATGACTTCGTCTAGGTGGTGTATCTCATCTACATGTAATGTACGCTTCCCTAAATCTCTAAAAATGACTCAATTCCTACATAAGCATCCACAAGTTATGTACTAGTAATGGTAATTTATAAAAAATGATCATAATATAGAATCCTTAATCCATATATACCATTAGAGCTGGGCATTCGGTTTATACGAGTTATTTGGTTTGGTGTATTCAGTATTTTGGGTTATTCGTAAATTCTAAAATTCACCAAATAACCCGAGTAAGTATGTCGGTTCGATTCGGTTCGGATCGTGGATTATTCGGTTTGAGTTTACAAAGAAAAATGGTTCTGAAATGATCTGATTCTTTAATAAATCAGATCATAGAATCTGATTTTTTTTAAAAATTATACAAACATATGTTCCGAAATGGTCTGATTTGTTCCGAATATACACGTCCTACACATCAGAAAGACAGAAACATTAGAAGTCATAAGTTTTACAACAATGTTCTTCACTCTTGCTTTTGCCATTCAACTTCAATTCTCAGAATCTACACAAGCAAAACACAGTTTATTAGTATGGTATGGATAAGAAGAGTGTTCAATATAAAAGAATAATACCTAAAGATTCAAGGAACTCCACATCTTCCAACTGTTCCACCAAGTTTGCCACTTTTGCTTCAGATTTCTCATTACATATGAACCATTGTTGTGAGCAAACCAAAACCTCAACCAAATATGGAGTTAGAGAACTCCTATAAGGATCTAACACTCTGCCACTAGTGCTAAAAGCAGACTTTGAAGCAACAGAAGAAACTTGAACAACCAAAACATCCCTAGCCAATTCGGATAAAATAGGGAACTTAGAACTGTTCGTTCTCCACCATGACAGAACATCAAATGGTAAACCCAACTTAACTTCAGCTCTAGTCTCAATTCGTTCTGCCATATATATATATATATATATCTAACTCACTATAGCTGTCTTCACTACTCCCTGAGTTGACCATCTTGCTGTATATTGAATCCATCCGCTCACAATCATCATCATCATCAAACAATGTAAATCTAAGACATGATACTGCCATTGAGAAGATTCTCCTTCTACATTTCCACTACACTTAGCCTCATAGTGTTTGCTAAGTCTTATAGTGTACTGAGCAAACAACTTCTTCAATAAAGAAAGAAGTGAATTATTGAGTTGTCTAGCTTCTATCATACCTTTTCCATAAAGCTAATCATAACAAAGGGCAGCAAATTGTAGCTTGTTCCTCGGATCAAATACACTAGCAATAGCCACAAGCGGATTCATATTTCCAAATCCATCCCAATACTTATCAAACTTATCCCTCATAATCCTAGCTTGTGCTTTTTTCTAGTTCATCACTGCTGGCACACTTGACAATTAGATTCCTCTCTATTTTAACAATCTCATTGAATGCAAGCGTACTAGAAACTGTTTGAGAAGCCGAGAAGGTTAGTGTACATAGGTAAAAGATTTTAAGGAATTTAGCTAACCTCCAAACTTCTTCCCAGTTAACTTGAGTTGGTGGTCCAACTCGTTTCAGTTTTGTCTTTTCATCTTCTTCTTCGAAATAAGCGCAGTACAACTTGTCCTCATTACGCATCCTCTCAAATGGAACCCGGAGTTTAATGGCAACAGTCAGCATTAGGTAAGTGGAATTCCATCGTGTGACACAATCTAACGGCAAGCTACCTCTAGTGATGGTCTTAGCTGTGTCACACCTAAGCTGGAAAGACTTTAGCCTACTGATAGATTACTGCACAAACTTAAATGCATTCCTAATAGCACCTAACTAAGCTTAGCCTTTTTCAGACCATCTCCTACTATTAAATTGAGAATGTGAGCACAACAACGCATATGAAGAAACTCTTCATCCGCCACTATAGACTGAGGCCCTCTCATCCTCAATTGATCCTTGAAAACCTTCAGTGCCTTGTCATTGCCACTTGCATTATCAACTATAATGCTGAAAATCTTCTCAACACCCCACTCATCTAGGCACTAGATCAGCTGACCCGCAATTGTATCTCCTCTATGATCTGTGATGACCTTAAAGAACAGAATCCTCTTCTGCAGTTCCTAATTCTCATCAACCCAGTGAGTTGTGACCACCATGTAGTTGTAGGAGAGACCAATATGTCTGTGGTGAGAGATACATTCTGCTTTCAAGCTTGAAATAACACTTTCAATGCAACCTTCTCTGCCACATACATCGCAGCTATATCTCTAGCACATGTCCTTCTAGAGAAAGTCTTGTACAATGACAAGACATCAAAACATAATCGTCTCCACCCTACAGATTCCACAAATGAAAATGGGAGCTCATTCATGACTATTATCCTATTCACTGCTCTCTTGAACAACTCAGGGTCATGCCTAACTACCTTCATGTCACCAGCATTATCACCACTTAACACTTTTGATTCTGCCTATCACCAAAGTCTTTAAACAACTTACATCTACCTAAGTGGCCTTTCATTGGACTAGTACCAAATAATTTCGAGTCACAGCCTACCTCTATACCAAAATATCTACAATTGCACCTACCTGGATCATTTTCCCTTTGAATGAAATGCTCCCAACATGAAGCCCTTTTCGGATAAACTCTCTTAGGTTTTGGTGGCATACCTGAAACCGAATCACATGTTTTTGTCTTCCTCTTCGTTCTAGATTCCGAAGTTAGTGCTTCTGGTATGGGAATTGATGTTTTTGCCCCATCTTGAGAAGACACCCTAATTAAACACAAAAACTAAAAAAGGTTAACAACTAGCAATGTCACTTAATCCGTTAACAACTCACCAATTTCAACGAGACAAGGTCAAGAACTCACTAATAGAACTCATATACGTAAGAATTTGTCATAACCCCCCAAAAAAATTAATTTTCTGATTATGATCAATCGAAAAGTCAAAAGTTGAAGACAATGTATTAACAAAAACTTGAAATTAACAAACGATTCGATTTTAATATACCTAATAGAACGCAAATACGTAAGAATTTGTCAAAACCCAAAAAAAAAATTGAGTTTCCAATTAGGATTCAATCAGAAAATCAAAAATTGAACACAATGTATTAACAAAAACATGAAATTAACAAACGATTCGGTTTTAGTATACTTAATCGAACGGAAATACGTCTGAATTTGTCAAAAGCCCCTCAAAAAAATTTGATTTTCCGATTAGGGTTCAATCGGAAAATAAAAAATTTAACACAATGTAAGCACAAAAACTTGAAATTAACAATCACACACCTTATAAAACTCCTAAACCCAACTAATTTGTAAAACACGCAAAACAAAAATGCAAATATTCCGGCGATACCTGGAGCTTATGAAGGAGGCGGTAGACTTGCCAATATTCCGGCAGCTAGGACTTGAATCTTCGAGTCTTCAATCTAGCCGATTATGTCTCCGAATCTATGAGAATCGAGTTGTCTTCTTCGAGTTCGAGAGTCGCCGAGAGTCACCGAGAGTTTTTTTTTTTAGATTGTCGAAATGAATTTTTTTTTCATTCAGTTTAATTAAGTTGGTTTAATGAAATATTGAAATTGGTTTAATAAAATTGAATTGGTTAAATGAAATTGAATTGGTTAACCAGAATTGAATTGGATATCTCGGTTATCTCGGAATCCAAATACCAATCCGAAAAACCCAAAAATCAATTATTTTTTTTAAAAAACTCTGATCGGATTTTAATTTGGTAGAAATTCAGATTCGGATGAAGTTTATTCAATTCGGTCCAAATCGAACCGAATACACCAATCCAAACGCCCACAGCTACCTACCACATTGTGAATATTTTGCGGAAGAAATTGTGAAAATGCAAACGGTTGTAGACATTGCATCATGACATGACACTACAAAAACATTAGGTTTTTATAGCATTATAACATAGCGTTTGTGGTCATAATGCTATCGTTTAAATACATCTTAAGTTTAGATAGCGTTTGTATATTTGTAAACGCTTTGATAGTGTGCTAAATTTGGAAAAGAAAATTCATGACTCGTTTAGTAGGTGAAAGGTTATATTTAATAGCATATACTGTATTAAAACGTAATAATAGTGTTAGGCGGTAGAATTTTATTTCAGTCCCGCCACCCTCAGAATTTTTTTTTGACTCTCCAAAAAATTAGGCTCGAAACCTAATTTTACCTCAGCGTCTTTCTCCTCTCAGTCCAACTCTTTCTCCTCTCAGACTTCTTCGTCGATCTCTGTCTCAATATCTGTTCTCGTTAATCTTAATCTTCTAATTCTTTGATCTCTGTATCGATATGTGTTTTCCTGAATATCAGTCTCAATCTTCTTCTTTGATATCTTTATAGGAAGAACTTGAGGAGAAACTTCATATAAAGGTATCAAATTTCTGATTTTTGGATTTCTATTATAATGTCTTGATTTTTCTCTTTTATAAAAAGAGCTCGGTGTCCTGAAGGCTAAAACATTCGGATCCACAAACTCATCAAAAGAAGATAACTACCATGGTCAAATGTCAGCACTTAACTCTTGAATTCAAAGGTTCGTATAATTGATGTATGAATTTTGACATGAATGATTTCGACAAAGTTGAATTGGTTGCAGAATTGAATAATCTGTTTTGAATCTGAGTAATGATTGAGGTAAAGTTCGGGAAATTAAGCTTCATTATGCATCCTGGTGATTATAAATCTCGATTTCGATTTTAATTTTTTGAGGTAGTATTTGACTGTCATTTTGTACCCTCTTTTCCTAAGAAAATCAAATTGATGTGGGTTTATCAGTTTCTATCTGTTCCTCGTTGTATAGAACTCTGATTGTGTGATTTAGGCTAAAGTTCCAAAATTTATATCTCCGAGATGTTGTGAGAGACATAATGTCTCTGGAATTTGCTGTGTTTTTTTAGCGTATAGAGTAAAAACCAAACTGGCTTATTCACATTGGGCATTGATTGTACTTGTGTGTTAAAATCTCTCTGGTTTTGTTCACAATGTTGACTTTAATTGTTTGTTGCAGCCTGGTTATCGTATAAAACTTGTTTGTGGAACCATAAACTAGGTATGATGTAAGTTTCTTTTAGAGATATACGGGCGAAGATCTTTATGACTATAAGTAATGTTGATCGTGTATTTTGTCTTGTGTGGTGCAGTTGGAGGAATGTGAAGAACTTAGATTCAAAGGCTATTCCGGGTTCTAGCACAACTTTTTGAGACTAAAGAAACCAATTCTTTGTTCGGTGAATACATAATTTCACTCTATGAAATCCTTGCTTGTGTTCATGGACCTAATGTTGTCCCCCAGATTGATACACTCATGTCTATAATGTCTCACTTGTTTTGTACATTTGCAGTGGAAGGCAGTTTTGATGGTAACTCGTTGAAAGTGGCTGAATTACTGATCAAGAATGGCTTTAAAGAGGCCTACTATATCAAAGGCGGTGCTAGAGAGAAGAATGGTTGGTTGGTATGTTTCATCTCTCTCTTTGGAATCAGTATGATCTCTATGCTTTCTGATGTTTTTTTCTTGATTTTCATATCAATAAGTTCTCAGGCCATTCAAGTAGAGCTTTTGCCTCCTCCTATTCATATGTCTACTACCAAAAATGTAAAATCTTCAAACAACAACGAAGCTACCATTGTTGGAACTGAAAATTGATTTCATGTTCATAGTTTAATGGTAATGCAGATTCTCATTCTCTGTTTTTTACAGAAGGTTCTTTGGTACTCCCATAAATAACGAAAGAAGAAATGGAAGTCAGGCCAAAGGAGTCCAAGAGTTATTCAAAATATGTAGAATTGTAGTGTTAATCTTTTTGTATACATGTCAATTTTTATGTATTTTTCCATATTTTGTAACATTGGTTTCAAACTTTCAACTTGGATGAAAATATCATGTTATTTATCTTTTTTAATGTGTCAAATATAAAAATTGAATTGTATATATATGTATATATCTATAAAAAACATTGAAATATTTAAAATTAAATATATATATTAAAAACAATACGCAACACATATAATATGCTATAATAAAATATTACATATCAATGTTATTAAAAAACTGTTTATATAAATAATATATATAAAGCGTTATGAATATATATTTAATTGCAAAATAAAAACTGCTATAGCATCTAAAGATTTAATAACAATATCAAAATCCGCTATATAAAGTGTCAAACATATTATCGCGGGTGATAATAAAGCATTTAACTAAACGCTATTATATCGTCAGATAGCATTTTCTCGGCGCTATTAATACCCATTTTTCTTGTAGTGGTCGACAATCCTGACTTTTCATTCCCACAAATTTGCCTTCTGAACTATCGACAATATTCCTTAGATTATATGCATATCCATCAGAGAATTTCACACTCTGTATTATCCATCTAAAGAACTCAGCTTTTGCAGCATCGCTTAATTTGTAAATGGGTATTGCACCTTTCCCATTACCCATTATTTGAAGTTCTTTTCGAGTACAAATATCAGGCAGATCCATTATGGACTTCATTAGCAGATGATCCTTCCAATATTCTAATTTCCAAAAAATATTTTTCTTATGCCAATTGTGATTAACACCATATCCATCGACATTAGAATGTTGGAGGCCACCACAGTCGATAGATCGCTCTGCTCCAAAGTTCCTCAACTGCATTACAATTTGGTGCCCATCATGACTGTGAGTTGGTCCCTCAAAAACTTTCTTGTTCTTACGAAACACGTGTTTCGTCTGTATGGATGAGTAGGTGGAAGGTGCCTATAGTGATAAAATAACCAAGATGTCTTTCTACCATGTTAAGTTGAAACGCATCTGTTTTGTCTTGGCAATATGGATAAGAAAGTCGACCATGAGTTGTCCAACCAGACAACATACCATATTCAGGGAAATCACTTATCGTCCACATCAAAACTATTTTCATCAAAAAATTTTGTCCCCTGATATGTCAAGTATTTCAACCCCATCACTCCATAGCATCTGCAAATCATGTATAAGTGGCTGCAAAAATATATCAAGAGAACGTCTAGGATGGTCAGACCTAGGGACAAGAACTGAGAGGAATAAATACTCGCGCTTTATACATAACGTTGGTGGAAGATTATATGGAGTCACTATTACGGGCCACAAAGAATAATGTCGACCATGTTTACCGAATGGACTAAATCCATCTGTACACAAATCCAATTAGACGTTCCTAGTCTCAGCAGCAAAACTAGGATACACAAATTGAAAATGCTTCCATGCATAAGCATCCGAATGTTGAGTTAGATCACCTTCTCTATTGTGTTCAGCGTGCCACCTCATTGCAGAAGCAGTCCTTTCTGATGCGTACAATCGTTTCAACCTATCAACAATAGGTAAGTACCACATTCTCTTATATGGAATAGGAGTTTTCCCACTACCACATTTGTATCTTGTTTCTCTACAAAACTTGCAATTCTGTAGTGATTTATGTTCCATCCAATACAATATACAATTATTTTTGCAAACATTAATTACCTTATATGGTAATCCTAGACCTGAAACCAGCTTTTGAACTTTGTAATATGACGTCGCAGCTGTATTGCCTTCGGGAAGTTGGTCACGACAGTGCTTTGCAATTGCATCAACACAATCTTCGGGAAGATTGTAATCTGTTTTCAAATTCATAAGACATGTAGGAGATGATAACAGGGAGTGCCAATCTTTACAACCTGAATACAATGGAATTCGACCGCTCTGAAAATTCTCAAAAAATAAACTACCTACATTCGGTATAGAAACATTTGGAGCAGGCATAGCGTTAGAATTTAAAGCAACTTCTTGAACTTCAACATGTTCAGTTGACTCTTGATCATCAAAACCGACACTTACTTTAACATCCACTGACCTATTAACCACTACTGCATCGTTGGCAATTACTCCCAATGTACTAGCAAGAACCATTTCTTCAGTTTTACCATGTATATACCATATCTTGTACCCGAGCATAAAACCACTCCTATACAAATGATTTAATACTTAGACTTTCTCTGATGATTCCGACAATTAACACATGGACAATACATTTTATTGGTTTGTAAAGTTACCATTTCATTTCCGGCAAATCTCAAGAACTCTATAACTCCATTTGCATACTCTTTCGTCAGTAGTCCACTATTGATATCGTGGGGAGGTGTATCTATCCAAGAACGAAAGTAGTTTAAGTTCACTATATACTACAAATTTAAGATGCTGAGAAAGATCTTGGCCAAAAAGATAGAGAAAACTATGGGAAACGTAATGAAGTAATGAAGCACTTGTGAAATATTTGATGGGATAAATAAGTGGTGTCTTCCGAATGTGTGTAGATAAGGTGAAAAGTAGACGATCTAGACGGATCCAGACAGACATGCATTATTGTATAAGCCATCTTAATTTGTCTAATTATTTCTCGCATTATCATTTTGCTACGTTGTCAACAGTACTATACTTGTACTTTCCCACCAAAACTTAGCTACTTACAGTTCTAGAAAACATTTTCCGTCTCGAATTTTTAACTATTAACAATCTTCACCGATACTCCCAAACCTCACAAAACATCACTATTATCATCTTCTTTCTTCACCAAACCAAGGTACACTTTTCATTTCCTTTTTACCTTTGCAATCATAACTTGAACTCATTTTCTTTTATTTTTTATTTTCAACATCTTCATTATTGTGTTTTACAATTTCTATTACCGCATTTGATAATTCCAATTGCTTATTAAGGTTTGCAAAGGTCATAAATACATATTGTGGAATTAGGATTATGATAGTCATATTATTAACAAATCTTCTCTTTTCTAGTATGAGTTCCAACGAAGCAATGAAATCCGAGTCGATGGAAATTAATACAAACAAACCAAAGAATAAAGAAACATCCAGATTGGAAGAGAGTTATTTGTCTCAAATGGTACAACTTATAGGCCATTTGATTTAAACAAGAAGTTTTACATCGAAGCGGGATCAATTGATCCAAATCTAGAGATTGAGGAAATGATAATATATTTTTGGCGTATTTATTGGTCAGAATTTTACTAGATTATATAGTATGACAAAAATGTTCTACATTTTATATTTTTAATTTCATAACTCCACTTATAATTAGTGGACCTAAAGTAAAATTATTCTACTATGTAGTAGTTGTATTGTCTAATTTTGTAATGTTTTCGTGGTTAAATAGTAATTTTATAAAGAGGTTTTGAATTTTGTGTATTATATACTCGGCTTATATAACTCGGCTCTCTTGTATATAATTTTAATTTTTCGCATCTCCGTCTCAAACCGTCTCGAAAAAATCCAAATTTTTTAAACACTCTACAACTGTCTATTGTCTAAAACTGCCCAGTTCTGTTACAAATTTCGGACGGTTTGGTGACTGTTTTAGATAGATATGGTTTCGTCCACTTTTGTTTGTTTAACCGTCCTGAATTCACTTACATTCGGGACAGAAATTATGTTCGTCTGGACTTCTGTCTAAAATCATCTCTTTTCATGTAGTGATGCGTTTGCTGACATCTTTAAAGATTGTCATGCGCTCACACAGCTGCATCACTGATCTCGTGCAGTTGGAATGTGCATTGTTTGTTGAATTGTGATTCATAGTGTCTAGTTATCAGCAAACGTATGCACAAATAATTAGGGAGATTTCGGGATAGAAACATATGGAAGGACAAAGAAGAAGAATTTTTGAGGATGAGGGAGCTTGAGGATATGGCGGTCAAAAACGAGAAGACCACCGGGTAAACCGAAGAAGAAAGTGGTTAGAATTGAAAATCAAGAGGATTGTGCAATGTGGGAGGTGTCATTTGCTTGGACATTCTCAGAAGAAAAGCACACAGCCTATTTGATAAACCTTTTACTACTTTGTGGTTTTCTTTTATCTTGCTTTGATGTAACTTGTAAGTTGTAATGTTAAATGTTTGTTTTGTTTTGTAGACACTTGTCGTCAATGGAAACAATAGGTAACGGATGGCCTAACTTAACCGGGTTTTGAATAAATTGATCTTTTATTCAAACAATTCGATTGACAAAAAACTTAGATGAACTCCTTTCAGTATCTTTTCTTACTTTTTGGTTCAGTTTATACTACACTTTCGGTTGTCAAAAACATGGTAAAATATTGGATCGAATTAAACCAAATGGTTTGTGTTGAACCGAAGAATAGCGATTTCGGTTTAGTTCACAGTGTCCTTCAGCCTAATTTTCGGTCAGCTTCGGTTTGGGTTGCTTCTGGTTGCATTAGAATTGAAGTCGATGGACACTTTAATGCACGATTGGAGAGGAAATTGTGGGATGAAGCAGCAAATGCGCGAGACGTTTTTGGACCAATTCTACAGAAACTAGTGCATAACCACGATTTGTGTTTACCTCTCTGAAAACGAAGAAGAAAAAATTTCGGATCTGCTGCATTCATTTCTCTCCAAAACTTGAGTCAGGTCAATCCTTCGCAAATGAAAACCTTTTTTCGTCTCGTTGATTTTTATTAGAACCTGCGGGTATTGATTTGTTTGATCTGCCAATTCGTTTCTTCGTTCTGGGTATCGTTTGGTTCCTTCAGTTCTCTCGAGTATTTGTTTTTAACAAAATGTGATTCTTCTTGGTAGCAAGATCTTCGTAGATTTGGTGTGTGATTCCGCTTGTTGATCTGAATTGTTTGACTGTACTATTCATGCGATCTTGAGTTGGCTGAGAAGTAGATCTTAATTGCGTTTGAGGCTATGTGGATTTTGTGTTTGGATCGAATTTTGTTTCATTGATAATCATTGATGCGTGATGTGATATATATGGCTGATGGTTATGCCCTTTATTTCGTTTCAGTATTTGCTCCATTTAGGTATGGCTTCATATTGATCTTTGTAGTACCGTTTTTCTAGTTTGCTTCAAGTTTAAACTATAGAAAGATTCTGACTTTTCTATGCTGTTTGGAGGGTTTCTGACAAAGTTCAAGCTCTGATATATGTGCAGAAGAAAGTTTTTGAAGATTTCCTAGGAAGTTTGCTGCTTGAACACTAAAGTGATCACAAAGTGCGTAGAAGATTGTTGAAAATCAAAAATGTCTTTGGCCGAGATAAACAAGGATGAAGTCGACATTGTCATTGGGGCTCTTAATGCTGACCTAACACAATTCTTGACCAGCTGGAAACCTTTCTTTACCGGATTCCATCTGATTGTTGTCAAAGATCCTGAGCTCAAAGAGGACCTTAAGATACCAGAAGGCTTTGATGTAGATGTCTACTCAAAGACTGAAATGGAAAACGTTGTGGGTGCATCCAATTCCACGATGTTCTCGGGCTATTCTTGCAGATACTTCGGTTATCTCATATCTAAAAAGAAGTACATTGTCTCTATTGACGATGATTGTGTCCCGGCTAAAGATCCCAAGGGGTTTCTAGTGGATGCTGTTTCTCAGCATGTGAACAACCTTGAAAACCCAGCCACCCCTTTCTTCTTCAATACCCTTTACGATCCTTACTGCGAAGGAACAGATTTTGTCCGTGGATACCCTTTCAGCCTTAGAAGTGGTGTCCCTTGTGCTGCATCTTGTGGACTCTGGCTTAATCTACCTGATCTTGATGCTCCAACACAAGCTCTCAAAACAGAGAAAAGGAATACGTTATATGTTGATGCGGTTATGACTGTCCCCGCTAAGGCTATGCTACCAATAAGCGGAATCAACATCGCTTTTAACCGCGAGTTGGTGGGTCCAGCTTTGGTGCCTGCACTTAGAATTGCTGGAGAAGGGAAAGTGAGATGGGAAACACTCGAAGATGTTTGGTGTGGGATGTGCCTGAAACATATCTCTGATCATTTGGGTTACGGTGTGAAAACTGGACTGCCTTATGTGTGGAGAAATGAGAGAGGAGATGCAGTAGAGAGCTTGAGGAAGAAATGGGAAGGAATGAAGCTGATGGAGAAAAGTGTTCCCTTTTTTGAGTCATTGAAATTGCCCGAGACTGCGCTTAAAGTTGAAGATTGTGTGATTGAGCTTGCTAAAGCTGTTAAAGAGCAGTTGGGTGCAGATGACCCTGCCTTCACACAAGCTGCTGATGCTATGGTTAAGTGGGTCGAGGTCTGGAATTCTGTTAATTCTAGCGGTTAAGTTGAGCCAATGAATCTATCTCTCGAGGTTAGGTCCCTTTATCACTTCAAAGCGTATTATCATATGGTCTCAGGGATTTACCAAAGTCGTTTGCTTTTTCTAGTATCATCATGTTTATTTTATCTGTTTATCTAATTATAAGCATGCGTTTTTGAGACTTATAATAATGTAAACCTTGACTGATGAAACCTTTCTGGTTCATCTCAACGATGATATCTATTGCTTACCTTTTTCTTCTGGTTCTTGCTTGGTTTCAATCTTGTCGAATTATAAGCATAAATTTGCTAGCAACTTGGTATATTCACAAAGATACAACAAGCTTTAGTCCTTCCTTTTGTTCTATAAATGAGGACGTTAAAAAAGAATACAAACAATACATGTCATGCAACCTCAACGGTTCTAGGCTTTGTGTGTGGTTGAAGATGATGATGCTTTGGATTCTAAAGCATTGAGCAAAGACTGAGTGTCTATAAGTTTTTCCCTAAGCAATACATTTTAATCATAGAGAAGTTGAAATTTCTTCCTGATATCAATTGCATCTACTTCTAAAGCAGAAGACCCTTCAATGAACTCTGCAATAGTAGCTGTATCAGTCCGAGGTTTCTGGATTGAAAGGATCTAACAATAATCAAACCAAAGAATATCATCTAGATCCCTGTTGCAGTTAATGTTTCTGTTACAAATAACTCAATTCAGACACATCTAATTTCCACTTCTACTTTTAAAACCTTAACCATGCGACACAGCTACTGCTACTGATTCAAGATCACTAGAAACTGGATGTTGTTATCAAACATGGTATAAATGTAAGCCATACCCATTGGAGGAGGTGGTGGGATTATATCTTCTTTACTATGAGAAAGTGAATGGCTTTGAGAAGAGCAGCTTAGCCAAAGAAGAAGCCGAATCAAAAGATCTCATTTCTAGGCTTGCAGGTTGTGAACATTCTGCACAAAAATAAACTATTAAAAACTCAAATGGACAAAAAGAAAAGGGCAGCCCAAAAATAAATAGTGACCTTCTCAATACTTAAGCTTCCATTTTTGTTCGACATAATAGAATTTGTTCTCGATGATCCACGTTCCGAATCAGAGCACTTAGGGGATGTTGAAGGTCTCATTAAGCCACAAATTTTCGATACCTTAGTTGTTTTGTTTTACGACGATTCTGTATCTTCCTGAAGACGATATCTTCATTTGGCAGCTTCTTGACTCACACTGTTTAAAGAGCCACATTACCACCATCCAGGATATGCTCAATAAAGGACTAGAAAATTTTCAAATACTAGAGTAGACACTTGCTAATTTCATGCTTAATTATCTTTCTTATATTGGTAGGTCGCGAACACAAAGTATATTGAAAAGGCTCCTTCCAGAATGAAAGGTAAACACTAAGTAAAGCTGAAGGAAAGGTTTCAGACCTGCACTAGCAGGTAGAAAAATATGCCAATACTGATGCAATACAAACCACCAAGATCAGCAAGGAAGCTAACTGTAAAACAGAAAACATAAAGAAATGAATGATACTTCAGTTATAGCTGAAGCTTCTCTAGTAATGTATTCTCTAATTGCATACTAGATAAAGAAAGTGGGGCACCGAGTATGCCTCATTTCGCAGCGCGTAAAACTCCTCTCTTCTTGTTACGAGACATCAACAAGGGTCCACCTATTTTCACAGATTCAAAGAAAACAGAAGAGATCATTGTTGTGGAGATTAAACTTAAGGAGATAGAACAAATGGAACCACATGTTAGAGATACAACAAATAAGAAAGAAGAGCTTGTAGTGAAGGTGATTGTCACCAACTACAAAGGTGAAGAAAATGCATTAGGTGTCAAGAAATTCTCTTCCTTGATTCGCTGTAAGATGCGTGAATTTCCTATAGCCTATGTGGTCTCTTATCTTCCGACCAAGGTGGTGATTTTGGTTGATTGATGTGAAAATAGCCATTCACTTTGGTTCCTTTGAGAACGTAATAATGCTTGCTTTTGGCGGAAGCTTTGATTGTGAGGATGCTCATGGAGACGAGATTGAATTGTTTCCACACTATAGAAGGGGGAGAGGAGCTGATGCAGGAGATAATATGTAGACTATATGGGAGAGCCTCTAAGAGCAGCAGAGTCTTTCTTTACATTTCAATTAGGGGTGGGCAATGGGTGTTCGGTTCGGTTCCAGGTAGGAACCGAACGGTTCCGGTATTTTCGGTTTCAAAAATTTGGAACTATTTAAGAACCGAAAAGTTTCGGTTCGGTTCCGGTTCGGTTTCGTCCGGATTCAGTTCGGTTCGGTTAGAAACCGATATCTATGGTTCCTGAAAAGAGGAATCATCGGATATTTGACCAAGAACCAAAAAAGAACCGGAAACAAAATTTCGGTTCGGTTCGGTTCTGTTTTTCGATTCTGGTTTTTTGCCCATCCAGCGAGACAAAGAGAGAAGATTTGTTGTCTTTACTTCTCTCTTCGTGAGTGTTTAAGATCCTCTAACTGGGCAAACGGGTATTCGGTTCGGTTCCAGGTAGGAACCTAACAGTTTCCAGTTTTTTCGGTTCCAAAAATTTGGAACCATTTAAGAACCGAAAGGTTTTGGTTCAATTCCGGTTTGGTTTCGTCTGGCTTCGATTTGGTTCGGTTAGGAACCGATATCCATGGTTCATGAAAAGAGGAACCATTGGTTATTTGGTTAAGAACGGAAAAGGAACCGGAACCGGAATTTTGGTTCGGTTTTTCGGTTCCGGTTTTTTTGCCCACACCTAATTTCAATAATGCCTTATGGTAATACTATGTCGTTTCATTTAGAATTTTTGTCGTAAAGGCCTATATGCCTAAACCCTAAGATGGAAACATTTCCCAATTAATCAAACAAAATTCAATCATCTTCTTCCTCTCTCGTCTCTCTCTCGCTTCTTCCTGTCTAAATCTTCTTCTTCGTGGCTTCTTCTTATCTTCTTCTTCATCCCTATTTCTTCTTTTATCTCTTGGATAAACCTCTGGTTTTATCACAATTCCACAGAAACTAATGCATAACCACGATTTGTGTTTACCTCTTTGAAAGAGAAGAAGAAAATATTTCGGATCTGCTGCATTCATTTCTCTCCAAAGCTTGAGTCAGGTCAATCTTTCGCAAATGAAATCGTTTTTTTCGTCTCGTTGATTTTTATTAGAACCTGTGGGTATTGCTTTAATTGATCTGCCAATTCGTTTCTTCGTTCTGGGTATCGTTTGGTTCCTTCTTTCTCTCGAGTATTTGTTTTTAACAAAATGTGATTCTTCTTGATAGTAAGATCTTCGTAGATTTGATGTGTGATATTCCGCTTGTTGATTGTAATTGTTTGACTGTACTATTCATGCGACCTTGAGCTGACTGAGAAGTAGATCGTAATTACGTTTGAGGCTATGTGGATTTTGTGTTTGGATCGAATTTTGTTTCATTAATAATCATTGATGAGTGATGTGATATATAATTTTCTGATGGTTTTGCCCTTAATTTCGTTTCAGTATTTGATCCTTTTAGATATTGCTTCACATTGATCTTTGTACTACTGTTTTTCAATGTTCTAAAGGATGATCTTTTTGGTTAGTTGAGCTTATGATCCAAGCATGGAATTAGGGTTTTGTGTTTTCCGATTCTGAGATATTTTACCTCTTTATGCCTCTATTAGTAGGTACCAGATGAATCCTTGTGGGATGATATTAAGTGTATCGCATTGAAATCAAGTAGTTGAAGAAATCCTCTTCAAATGCAATGCCTAATGGCTGATGGAGCTTTAATTACTCTAGATTCCGACGATATTTTGTCAACGGAACATGCTTTAGCAGTCGGTAAAGAGTTTCCCGATGTGGAAACTTGCAGAAGAACTTTGAAAGATTTGGCTATAGCTTTGCATTTTGATCTCCGTATTGTGAAATCAGACCGTAGTCGATTCATAGCCAAATGCTCTAAAGAAGGTTGTCCGTGGCGTATCCATGCCGCTAAATGTCCAGGCGTTCAGACATTTTCGGTTAGAACGCTTAACGGTGAGCATACTTGTGAAGGTGTTCGTGATCTCCATCATCAGCAAGCATCGGTTGGTTGGGTTGCTAGATCGGTAGAAGCACGGATTAGGGATAATCCGCAATATAAACCGAAGGAGATATTGCAGGACATACGCGACGAACATGGGGTTGCGGTTTCTTATATGCAGGCTTGGCGTGGGAAAGAGCGAAGTATGGCTGCGCTTCACGGGACTTATGAGGAAGGGTATCGGTTTCTTCCTGCGTATTGTGAGCAGATAAGACTGGTCAATCCGGGGAGTTTCGCTTCAGTGTCTGCTTTGGGACCGGATAACTGTTTCCAGAGGTTGTTTATTGCATATCGAGCATGTATTTCAGGATTTTTCAGTGCTTGTAGGCCTCTTCTTGAATTGGATAGAGCACACCTTAAAGGGAAGTACTTGGGTGCCATCCTCTGCGCTGCAGCTGTTGATGCAGATGACGGTTTGTTTCCATTAGCTACCGCGATTGTGGATAATGAAAGTGATGAAAACTGGTCGTGGTTTCTCTCAGAGCTGAGGAAGCTTCTCGGGATGAATACCGATAGCATGCCAAGGCTCACAATACTCTCAGAGAGACATGGTGGAATTGTGGAAGCAGTAGAAACTCATTTCCCGACTGCTTTCCACGGGTTTTGTCTTTGTTATGTAAGTGAAAACTTCCGGGATACATTCAAGAATACAAAGCTGGTCAATATCTTCTGGAACGCGGTTTACGCGCTCACAGCAGCGGAATTCGAATCAAAAATAACAGAAATGATCGAGATATCACAGGATGTGGTTCCGTGGTTCGAAGTTTTCCCTCCACATCTCTGGGCTGTAGCATATTTCCAAGGTGTGAGGTATGGACATTTTGGTTTAGGGATCACAGAGGTGTTATACAATTGGGCTCTGGAATGTCATGAACTCCCAATCATACAGATGATGGAACATATTCGGCATCAGATATCATCGTGGTTTGATAACCGCCGTGAGTTGAGCTTGAGATGGAACTCAATACTCGTGCCATCTGCAGAGAGACGGATAACTGAAGCAGTTTCGGACGCGCGGTGTTACCAAGTATTGCGAGCAAACGAGGTCGAGTTCGAGATTGTGTCAACAGAGAGAACGAACATTGTGGATATACGATCACGGGTTTGCTCATGCCGTCGCTGGCAGCTTTACGGATTGCCATGCGCTCACGCAGCTGCAGCGCTGATCTCGTGCGGTCGGAATGTGCATTTGTTTGCTGAACCGTGCTTCACAGTGTCTACTTATCAGCAGACGTATTCACAGATAATTGGGGAGATTCCGGACAGAAGCTTGTGGAAGGAAGAAGGAGAAGAGTTCGGAGGTGGAGGAGGGAGCTTGAGGGTACGACCACCAAAAACGAGGAGACCACCGGGTAGACCGAAGAAGAAAGTGGTTAGAGTTGAGAATCTGAAGAGACCGAAGAGGATTGTGCAGTGTGGAAGGTGTCATTTGCTTGGACATTCTCAGAAGAAATGCACACAGCCCATTTGATAAATATATTACTACTGTGTTTTTTTTGCTCTTTTCTTACATATCTTCTTTTATCTTGCTTTGATGTAACTTGTAATGTTTAATGTTGGTCTGTTTTTTTTGTAGACACTTGTCGTCAATGGAAACAATAGGTGATGGATGGCTTAACTTAACCAGGTTTTGAATAAATTGATCTTTTTTTCCAAACAATTGGATTCATAACTTAAACCTTCCAATTCGATTATGCGGAGACTTCTTTCAGTATTTTTCTTACTTTTTGTGTCAGTTTATACTTCACTTTTGGGTATCAAAAACATTGTAAAATATTGGATCGAATTAGACCAAATGGCTTGTTTTGAACCGAAGTATAGCGATTTCGGTTTAGTTCAGTGTCCTTTAGCCTAGTTTTTGTCAGCTTCGGTTTGGGTTGGTTCTTGTTATCAAAAACATGGTAAAGTATTGGATCGAATTTTGTTTCATTAATAATCATTGATGAGTGATGTGATATATATGGCTGATGGTTATGCCCTTTATTTCGTTTCAGTATTTGATCCTTTTAGGTATGGCTTCATATTGATCTTTGTAGTACTGTTTTTCTAGTTTGCTTCAAGTTTAAACTATAGAAAGATTCTGACTTTTCGATGCTGTTTGGAGGGTTTCTGACAAAGTTCAAGCTTTGATATATGTGCAGAAGAAAGGTTTTGAAGATTTCTTAGGAAGTTTGCTGCTTGAACACTAAAGTGATCACATACTGCTTAGAAGATTGTTGAAAATCAAAAATGTCTTTGGCCGAGATAAACAAGGAAGAAGTCGACATTGTCATTGGGGCTCTTAATGCTGACCTAACACAATTCTTGACCAGCTGGAAACCTTTCTTCACCGGATTCCATCTGATTGTTGTCAAAGATCCTGAGCTCAAGGAGGACCTTAAGATACCAGAAGGCTTTGATGTAGATGTCTACTCAAAGACTGAAATGGAAAAAGTGGTGGGTGCATCTAATTCCACGATGTTCTCTGGCTATTCTTTCAGATACTTCGGTTATCTCATATCTAAAAAGAAGTACATCGTCTCTATTGACGATGATTGTGTCCCAGCTAAAAGATCCCAAGGGGTTCCTAGTAGATGCTGTTTCTCAGCATGTGAACAACCTTGAAAACCCAGCCACCCCTTTCTTCTTCAATAACCCTTTACGATCCTTACTGCGAAGGAACAGATTTTGTCCGTAAATACCCTTTCAGCCTTAGAAGTGGTGTCCCTTGTGCCACATCTTGTGGACTCTGGCTTAATCTAGCTGATCTTGATGCTCCAACAAGCTCTCAAAACAGAGAAAAGGAATACATCATATGTTGATGTGGTTATGACTGTCCCCTGCCAAGGCTATGCTACAGCGCAATCCACATTGCTTTTAACTGAGAGTTGGTGGGTCCAGCTTTGGTCCCTGCACTTAGAATTGCTGGAGAAGGGAAAGTGAGATGGGAAACACTCGAAGATTTTTGGTGTGGGATGTGCCTGTAACATATCTCTGATCATTTGGGTTACGGTGTGAAAACTGGACTGCCTTATGTGTGGAGAAACGAGAGAGGAGATGCAGTAGAGAGCTTGTGGAAGAAATGGGAAGGAATAAAGCTGATGGAGAAAAGTGTTCCCTTTATTTTATCTGTTTATCTAATTATAAGCATGTGTTTTTGAGACTTGTAATAATGTAAACCTCGACTGATGAAACACATCTGGTTCATCTCAACGATGATATCTATTGCTTACCTTTTTCTTCTGGTTCTTGCTTGGTTTCAATCTTGTTGAATTATAAGCATAAATTTGCTACTACTGGCAACTTAGTATATTCACAAAGATACAACATGCTTTACTCCTTCCTTTTGTTCTATAAATGAGGACGTTAAAAAAGAATACAATCAATACATGTCATGCAACCTCAATGGGTTCTAGGCTTTGTGTACCGTGGTTGAAGATGATGATGCTTTGGATTCTAAAGCATTGAGCAAAGACTGAGCGTCTATAAGTTTTTCCCTAAGCAATACATTGTAGTCATACAGAAGTTGGAATTTCTTCCTGATATCAGTTGCATCCACTTCTGAAGCAGAAGACCCTTCAATGAACTCTGCAATAGTAGCTGTATCAGTCCGAGGTTTCAGGATTGAAAGCATCTTACAATAAGTAAACCAAAGAACTCAATTCAGACACATCTAATTCCCACTTCTACTTTTAAAACCTTAACCATACGACACAGCTACTGCTACTCAATCAAGATCACTAGAACAATGTGTATATTATTAAGTTATCAAACATGGTATAAATGTAAACCATACCCATTGGAGGAGGTGGAGGGATTATATCGTCTTTACTATGAGAAAGCGAATGGCTTTGAGAAGAGCAGCTTAGACTCTTCTTATTTGAGATTTTTTCTCCATAAGCCAAAGAAGAAACCGAATCAAAAGATCTCATTTCTAGGCTTGCAGGTTGTGGAAGCACGTTCTGCACAAAAATAAACTATTAAAAACTCAAATGGTCAAAAAGAAAAGGGCAACCAAAAAATAAATAGTTACCTTCTCAATACTTAAACTTCGTTTTTTGTTCGACATAATAGAATGCTCTGTTTTTGTTCTTGATGATCCACGTTCCGAATCAGAGCACTTAGGGGATGCTGGAGGTCTCATTAAACCACATATTTTCGATACCTTTGTTGTTTTGACAGCATCATCGAGCAGTATGCTGCAATCCCATGTGTATGCAACATATCTTCTCAGCTAAGTGAGGAGTAATCTATGAGCAACTTATAATAACAAAAGAGAATACTGCAAGAAGAGAAACCAAAAAGAAAATTCCGCAAAATAATTACTTTATCCCAGTGGTCTAGAGCTTTACGACGATTCCGTATCTTTCTGAAGACGATATCTTCATTTCGCAGCTTCTTGACCCTGTACTCACACTGTTTAAAGAGCCGTGTTACCACCATCCATGATATGCTCAATAAATGACAATCAAATTTTCAAATACTAGAGTAGACACTTGCTAATTTCATGCTTAATGATCTTTCTTATATTGATAGGTCGCGAACACAAAGTATATTAAGAAGGCTCCTTCCAGAATGAAAGGTAAACACTAAGTAAGGGTGAAGGAAAGGTTTCAAACCTGCACTAGCAGGTAGAAAAATATGCCAATACTGATGCAATACAAACCACCAAGATCAGCAAGGAAGCTAACTGTAAAACAGAAAACAGAAAGAAAAGAAAGATACTTCAGTTATAGCTGAAGCTTCTTTAGTATTCTCTAATTGCATACTAGATAAAGAAAGTGGGGCAACGAGCATGCCTACATATCGCAGCGCATAAACAAAAGTTTCCATCTCGAAATTGATAATTAATAACTACTAAAACTTGAGGGACTCACAAGAGGTGATGATTGATATACCATAAATGGAGTAAATTTACTTACCAGGTCCGAGTATATTTTCATGGTCGATCTCAACAATATAATCAGACAGATAGTTGATGAACAAAGTGGTGTTGAGTATGCCATCCGTTGACCTCCCCATAGATGCCTGAAGCTGCGTAGTGTCTCGGTAAGCAGAGCCAGGAACAAACTCGTGAAACAGAGGTTGGATTAGCTTTAGGTCATGCAAATGATGGTAAATCCGAGGGAACAGATTAAACTTCAATATGTTCCCTTCGGTTCCACGGAAAGTAACCGGACTCTCATCAAGGATGCTTCCGTTTCTCAGAATGCCACTAACAAAACTTATATGCTTCTTATTAGCTACATTCTTAGAAGTGAAGTTAAACTGAAATCCAACAGCGGCCGCTGGGGAATCAGGAAGATCAACGAAATGCCATGACATATAAATGTAATCGCTGGTGAGACGACATTTATTACAATTGAAATTCACAGTTGGCCCTGAAGTTGTATTCCTACAAGTATAGTTTCCTAAATTGGAAAGAGAAGCAACTTTGAAACCGCTGAATCCAGGATTACCAGTGAGCACATTTCCGATACCGCGTAAATTGGAGCAACTCATATCAGAGAGAGCAGTGATGTTGAACTCCAAATTGTTTTCGAATGAAATTAAATCTGGAGAGCCAGTAGCTCTCACGTTGTGAACTTCAATGGTTCTCTTGGTTATGATTTGGTAAAGCAACCTGTGAAGATACTGAAAAGCAAGTCAGTTTCTTGTTTAGCAAAAACCAAACAGAAACATTGATTTCTGAATTTCTCTCATACTCACGCAGCTAATAAACCTATGAAGACTATCCAGCTCGCAACAGATAATGTTCCACCAAGTTCCGTTTTGCGTTTTCTGACAATTTGCTGATCATCCTGCAAGATTCAAAGTGATGTTAAACCCTGATTGGTACTCAATAAGAAGCAATAAATCAGGGGTAAACGAAAAAGAAGCAGCTTCTTACGAGCCAATGCCTAGTGGAGAAGAAGACGTCGAGTCGAGTAATCCACCAACGGAGATTAAACCAAACATTACGACCGTCGCCGAGTTTGGTGAATCTCAGAAAAAGGCAAAAAAGTAACCAGGAGATAAGCATCACAAGCGTAGCTTCAAGGAATACAGCCTGAGACTGCGTGAACTTCCGGATCCTATCGAAGGCGAATAACGACTCGGCGAACGATATACCACTGTAGCTGATATCTTTGTCCGTCGAGATCTTCGATGGAAAACCATAGATCTCGCAAATCCACGAGCTTCGATTTAGGAGCTGACCAATCCCACAGGCGCAGCGCGTGGCGTTGTATGTAATGGAGTCCCTAGGGCATGCCATCATCACAGAGCTTCGAAACGAAGACCGAAGACGAAAACGGAAAAATTGAAAGAGAGAAGTACAAAAGGGGCAAGAAAGGAATTTCGCTTTTTAAAAATAATTATTTTTTGTCTAGCGTTAAAGAACCAAACCACCAAGAAAACAAGTTAAATCTAAGTATCACAAAAAAAATCTTTCAATTCTTTCTAGGAATTGATAACCCTGTCGGAAGTATTTGCCTCCGATAAACCACCGGTGACACCTCACCGTCTCAGTCTAACACAACGACAAAATCTCCAGCGAGTATTCGAGCTTTCCGTGATTATCGATTCATCTAATCAATCCTAACTCAGCCTCAAATCGATTTCAAGTAATCAATTCAAATTTTCCATAACCTAAGTGTCAAATCAACAAGGCAAAATCGGAGACGCACGACCCTTAATCCCCTTCTCAAAGCTCTCATAAACCGAACATTACTCTAGAAACCACTTATCATGGACCTGCAGTTGCTGGAAGATCTTCGATCGATGGCTATAACGGAGGATACAACTATCGATCTTCCGCTCTCCGTGAAATACCACACTACACTGGAGAACCAACATATTCTGATAGGTAAGTTACTCAATCTGGGAACGCAAAACATGACTATGCTGATGATAAGCTTACCTAGAATATGGCGATTGCAAAATAGAATCACCGGAATGGTGTTAGGAAGGGACTTGTTCCAATTCTGATTCCAATCAGAGGACGAGCTTAACGAGGTTTTAAAGTTTCAATACTGGAACTTTGAAGACTGGGGGGTAGTGGTTGTTAAACTAGAAAAGAATTTTAATCCGGAGAAACTTCACCTTGTCCCAATGTGGATTAGGCTATCGGAGATCCCCCGATAGAACAATTCACAGCAGACTTCTTTAGAGCCACAACTGAATCCATAGGAGAAGTAATAGAAGTAGAGTATGACTCGGAAAAGACGCACCTTCTCCCTTACATAAGGGTGAAGATTCTTTTCAACACCAAGCACCTGGTAAGACAGAGCCGTATCTTCCGACTACCCACTGGTGAAACAATAAAGATTAAGATCGCCTTCGAACGGGTACGGAAGCTCTGCTCACACTTTAAAAGACTAACACACTCGGATAAAAAATGCTCATTTACACCGCCCTCTAAGGAACCAGCAGAAGATGTGACCAATAACAAGGATAATGAAGACATGAACTCGAATGGAGGGGAAATTCCCAACCAAACATCACAGCCAACGAGTCCAACAGGTAGATTCCGTAATGACAAGAGGTCGATGGAGACAGAGATGGCTGATGCCGAGATCACAACTAAGCCACCAACTGTTGATGGAAAGGTACAATCAATCTGCAGTCATTTCGATATTAGTGGACAATAACTCAGGATTAACCTCGCTACAAAGTCTTAAATGCAACATATAATTCATCTCCCAAGTGGCCAAGACTAAAATGAAGAAGGTAAACACTCTTAAAGGGTTACTTACTGCTAGTAGGAGCTCAATGATTTTAAATGAACTCAGACCAAATAACCGCAGCTATAAGACTTACAAAAAATAAAGAACTAAGCATTACACATCTTCCAGTAACTTTGAAGGAAATTAGGAACCCTCACTTGGTCTGGTGGCTATCCAGAAGCCACCCAATGCTCAATGAGCATAGTGAGTTGGAACTGTCAGGGAGTGGGGAGCACACTGACAGTTCAACGTCTAAAGGAAATACGGAAGCTCATATATCCTGACATTTTGTTCCTCATAGAAACGAAGAATAAACATCATAGACTGGAAAATATTAAAAATTGGCATGGATATGACCACTTGTTTACAGTAGAGCCGTTGGGAACTAGTGGGGGACTGGCGCTATTATGGAAAAATCACTTGAAGCAACAGATTATCCAGGCAGTGCTAACTACATTGACACTACTTTTCACATTGGAGATGTACTAGTTAAGTCCATATTTGTCTATGGACATCCAGTGACTCATCTCCGAGCTGATGTGTGGCAGAAAATACAGACCTTTGCTGCGGCTCCTGGAGAACCATGGTTCCTGGTAGGAGATTTTAACGAGATTTACGATAACAGCAAAAAAAATCAGGTGGGCCGAAGAGACCAGAAAGCTCATTTCAGAGATTTAGATCCTTCCTTAAACACTGTGATCTCCTTGAATTACCAAGCATTGGCCCCCTTCTCTTGGATGGGTTCTAGAGGCAGCCAATGGATACAGTGTCGCCTAAACCATAGCTTTGGCAACTCAGAATGTTCTAATCAGTTCTCACGATTGCTCACTGCATATTTGTCAATCATGGGCTCAGACCACAAACCATTACACACAAAAATCATGACAGAAAATAGGGACTTCCACAAACGCTTTTGTTTTGATAAACGATGGATCCAAATGAGAGGTTTTACAGAGCTAGTTAAAGATAGTTGGTCTAGATCTACTGCCTCCCAACACACCACAACCTTTGACTCTATTGCGGAATGTAGGAAGGAGATATGCAGATGGAAAAAATGAGTTTCAACTAATTCTAGAGCCCACATTGACAAAATCAGAGCTTGAGATGGCGAAACCAGCTCCAGACAACAATCTTATTAGTCACCTCAAATCGGAACTTGCCATTTACTACAAAGAGGAGGAAATTTTTTGGAAGGAAAAAAGCAAGCTGAGGTGACTTAAGGACGGAGACCAAAACTCTAAATTTTTCCACAACTATGTTAAATGCAAGAGAGCAAAGAACAACCTTATATGTCTCAGAGATACCCATGGTAATTTACACTTTGAGGAAGGCTCCAAAGGAGATATTGCAGCGGATTACTTTCAGAACCTCTTACGGACCTATTCCCCCCTTGGTATTCAAGAGGCGCTTCAAGGACTTACTCCCAAAGTCACTGAGGCCATGAATCAGGAATTACTAAAACAGGTCACTTCAACAGAAATTAGGACAGCTGCTTTTAGTATCAGAGGCGACAACTCCCGGTCTGGATAGAATGATAGGGAAATTCTTCCAGACCTATTGGGACATCATAGGGGATAGGATCATACACGATGTTCAAAACGCTTTCACAAATGGCAAGTTCCCTAAGGAATGGAAATATACACATATCGCCTTAATTCCCAAAACTGCCAACCCAACTAATATGAAGGACCTCAGGCCAATAAGTCTATGCTCGGTCCTTTATAAAATTATTTCGAAAGTAATAACTAAGAGACTTCAAGGATTGCTTCCCTCTATTATCTCGGAAACGCAAGGGCCTTCACCACAGGAAGACTAATCTCTGATAATATCCTAATCGCTCATGAGATCATGCATCATTTGAACACACACCAAGAGGGACAAGGAAGTTACATGGCGATTAAAACTGACATGTCTAAGGCATATGATCGGCTAGAATGAGATTTTCTAGCAGAAACACTCAAGAAGCATGGTTTCCACCACAATTGGATCAGTCTGGGTATGTTCTGTGTTACCTCCGCACATACTCAGTAATGATAAATGGAGTTCCCTTTGGATTTATTAACCTACACCGCAGACTTCGACAAGGGGACCCACTCTCACTTTTTCTTTTTTGTCCTGGGAACAGAGGCGCTTATCCATATTATGAAGAAATCAGAAGAGACAGCCAAAATAACGGGTATACAACTGCACTCTAGTGGACTCGTTATTCAACAACTACCCTATGCGGATGATAGTCTATTCATTAGCAAAGCTACTACACAGGAAGTCAACACACTAAAAGAATGCCTTAATAACTATGAGTGGATTGCAGGACAAAGCATCAACTATGAGAAATCTGCGGTCGCTTTTGGAGCCTAGATCACACTAGCGATCCAACTTGAAATTAAGAATATTCTAAACATCCATTCCAATCATGGAATTGGGAAGTACCTCGTCCTACCAGAATGCTTCAAAGGATCCAAACGAGCTCTTTTTTATTTCATTTCAGAAAAACTATCCACCAAAATGGATAACTGGTTCGCTAAAACATTTTCGCTGGGTGGCAAAGAAGTCATGATCAAAGCGGTAGCTATGGATTTCCGGTTTATGCGATGTCTAGTTTTAAACTGACCAAAACTTAATGTAGGAAAATCAAGAGCGCCATGACGCAATTCTAGTGGAACACATCAAAAGGTACTAGGAAAATTTCATGGGTTTCGTGGAATAACATGTTCAAATCGAAGACAGAGGGAAGACTGGGGTTCAGAGACATAGCAAAGTTCAACCAGGCCCTACTAGCAAAACAAGCGTGGAGAATTCTCAGTAAACCTGACACGCTGCTAGCAAGAACCTATCGAGCACGATACTTCAGAGATTCCTCAATTCTGGACTGTGGTTTGGGGAAGAAGTCATCTTATGCTTGACGAAGCATCTGCCATGGTCGAGATCTACTTGAAAAGGACTAATGAGACAAATTGGAAATGGGAGAAGTACATTTGTATGGACCACCAAATGGATTTTTGATCATCAACCACGACCCCCAATAAGCAAGGACTTAACATTTAACGTCTGTCTAAAAGCATCTGACTTAATATCAGATGGTGATTGGAACCAACAAAAAGTTTACGACATCTTTATTGGGAGGGATGCCAAATGTGTACTGGAATTCCCACCAAACACTGAAATAGAAGACTCATGGATCTGGTGTTACAATACTTCGGGGGACTACACAGTAAGAAATGGCAATTGGCTTCTTAACAGACAAGCCAGCTCTACACCACATTCTGGCATGAATGGTTCTTATTACATTACCTTAATGAAAGCCAAACTATGGAACCTGCATGCTCCGAAGAAAGTCATCATCTTCCTCTGGCAGGCAATCTCAGGGGCTTTGGCTATGAATGCAAGACTGAAAACCAGAACTGTGGTACAGAATGATCAGTGTAGCATCTACAAGTAATCATTTCATATGGTTTACTTATAGTTATACTTAGATAATAATCATGTCAGGAGTTCTACTTTTAGCCACCTTTCAAGCAGGTTTCTCGGGGGCAATGAGAGAGCGAGACTGTTGGGTTCCTACTGCAACCAAGTGGATATTGTTACAGAAACTGACCAATCATACACTTTGGCATTTGCAAAACTGACATGCAAGGAATTGTTACCGCTGGAGAGTTACCTCGATTTGGGAAAGGCCTTGTGGCTCTCAAGACAATCATTGCGCCCTCTGGTTCACCCGTTGTAACGTTCATTAGACGAAGGCTTCACAGTAGGACTTTATAAAGACAATAAGGAGCAATGACAATCAGCATCACTACTACAAACAAATCACGTACTAGGAGAAACTGGACAACAACTTATGGTAAGCACTCAACCAATTTGATCTTGGCATATCTGCCCCACCAGCATTTCTCCCCGCGGTGACTTACGATGAGACCCTAACTTGTAACAGGAGGAGTTTATTTGTAAGGCCATTAAACCCGCTTGAACAAAACATCCAAGAACTAACTAAAGATCTCCCAAAAGATTGGGGACTACAATCCAAAGTGCAAGGTCGAATGATAGATAAGGAGATTGGCCAGTTCTTTTTTGCCAATAAAGAGGACCTAGTCACGATATTGAGAATGCAGCCGCTCATATATAACGGTTGGATGGTAGCAGCTGCGCGATGGGTGGACCATCCTCCACCAAACTATCTCACCACTATCCAGCTATGGGTACAACTTCGAAACTTACCATTACAATATGCTTCGGAAGAGGCGGTTCGTGTCATTGCTAACATTGTGGGGGAGGTCCTAGAGATAGACCTGCATGATGTTGTTGTAACTAGGCCATTTCTGATACGGGCAAAAGTTAACTACACTTTTACGGACAAATTAAAGTATTACCAAATGGTACAATGTGAGAACGGAGATGGATTTCAAATACAGTTCTATTACGAATGGGTTTCTCGCCTCTACTTCAACTGTCAAAGGCTTACACATAACATGACTTTCTGTCGTTACTTAGCCACCGCAGCAGACTACTTCGGGGACCCCCTAGCCCACGCACATGATGACATTAGAAGCCCAAAAAGTAACACTTCATCGGAGAACATTACAACTATGTCTGACTCCTTTGCTACACAACCTCTCTCACCTCTAATAGCAGACACGAAACTACCAAACAACTCATCAAACAACACCCGAATCATGATTGAAGATGTAATCAACAACCCTCATGACACTTACATGGTCGAGTTGAATGCATTGCCATTGAATTTAGACGTCCTCGTGCATATTGGATCACCTCCGAAACAGCCATAGCTCTCAGCAGCAGTTAATCCGAGGGATGATTTACAAGCTAGCACATCTGCTACGATTGATCCTGATGTGCATGAGGAATGAAGATTAAAGAGGTATACTCTTAGGTTCTGAGTCTTTTATATTGTTTTGAACTAGTGTCATTTTGAAGATATTTTGCTTATGTTTTATGTTATGCTATATTCTTATCTAGCATTCTTTGAGTCTTTTAGTCGGTCATGGGTCAGAGCTAAGCTCCCCTTCTATCGTGTATGTACTGAGATCTTCGTCCTTCCTATTATTATTACAACACCCTTCGTTTGGGAAAAAAAACCAGTTAAGTAAATGTTTGTCTTTGACTTCGTCAAAAGTCAACAAAATTAAAAATCGGCTGGTTTGTGTTAACCGGTCCGGTATAGCAACCATCAAAATTTCCTGCCAGACCAAATAAACCACCAAAATCAATCTCAAACTCAGATCATTTCTTAGCTTTTCTTTTTCTCTCTAGCTAAATTCTATTATTTTTAGTAGATGGCCAAAATATCCGAATATGAATACTATTTACCTCAAACCGAAATGATAAAAAAAAGTATTCCTAAATGAGATCTATGTTTTTGGTACCAAAACTCCGAAATATCCGAATCGAAGATGATAGGGTGTCCCAATGGCCATACAATTTATTGGTATGTCATAATTTATACCAAAAAACTAGATTTTGAATGTTAGTTTGGTCCATACCCAGCTCTCCAATTTTAATTGTGGATGGTTGTTCAGTCTCATAAATAAACTTCAAATGTCTAGTTTTAAGTATGAGAGAAATGTGTTTGGAATATTTTACATCGATTAAGTCTGCGATTTTTGGATAATGTATAAGTTTATGGCAATTCTGTTTGATCTGAGTATAAAGTATAGTAATATATACTTATACTTGATAGTTAAATAGTTTATGATCTTTCTATTTCTATCTAAACCGAAATAGTACTGGAATGTTTTTCCTTTGCATTATAAGTAGATATCTACATGATTGGGTTTCCCCTGAGATTTCATGTCATACGTTCCCATAATCCTGGAAATATTGACAGAAACAAAAAAAACATATTGAGTAAAACCAAACAAAGATTTCGGTCTTGATCGATATATCTTGTGTGATTTTATCAATCTTGACATAGAACTCTTTGCATGTAACTTAATGTGGCCTCTAAGCCTCTTTACGCTGAATGTAACTTATTCATCATTAATCTCCATACTTAACCTTTCTTCTTTCATCTTCTCTGAATGTTCCCAGAATAAAAACATGATGTGAAGCAAAAGGAATACAAAGCATGAATTAGAAAGATCATTGTGAGCCACAAAAGAAGATGAAAATTTCTTTCTTTTTATTTTATTTTAACAAGAAAGAGGATTTATTCCACCTGCACTTGGAATTTCTTCTTTACCTAAGTCGAAAGAACAAATGTCTTTTAAGAAAATTGTTCTTTGTTTAAATTGATAATTATAATTGACAAAACTTTGTGTAATATTTGATATGATTGTATTATGGTATCATTTCGATCATCTACTAGGCTTCAATTATTGATAATGAGCATCTTTTCAACCCAAATCATTCTCTCCTTTAATTTTGTTTCTGCTGATTTGATTTCTAACTTTTTTGTTTGAAACGAATAATAATATTGGTATTCTCAAATTTGAACTCTAGTTCAGAAACATGATCAATAACAAACATATATGTGTTTCTGGTTTTAAACAGATAAAAACTATCTGCAATCTGTCGAGATAGATCAATCTAGATAGTTTATAGCGTTATTATTTTGTTGTGATGTAATGTTAGAGGTGGACCTCGCCCTTCTTCAGACTCAACCAGGCTGGATTCTATTCGGCTTCACTAGGACCAAAAACATAGGTAATTTGGAGTCATAAGTCCAATTATGGCCTATCACGCACATCATAAATACCAAACATGCTCTTTAGTCGAAAGTATTACTGACACAGCCGACTGGCTATAGCCGAACACTGTTTCCCCTGTTATCTGACTCGCGGACAACCCCTTACGGGCATAGGAGTTGATGGATCGACAGAAAAATCTACCTATAAATAGAAGAAAGCATTTATTGTAAAAGGATTTGATCTCTTGCATATTTAATACTTATAACTATAATTGTATTAGCCTTAGTGCTCTGCTGCAACTATAATTGTATCTTTTGAACAGTCACTAATCATTTTATTTGTGTGGACTGCCATTTAAACACGTATGATTCAGAAAATTTTAAAAATTGTTTGAGGAAAAAAAAGCACATCATGGCGTAAAAAGTTTAAATGCTTAAGATGGATATGGAATAAAGTTTGAAATCATGTTAGCTATAATTTGAAATAATTGAAGAAGAATATAGAAAATATTGACGATGAATGAACGAGTGAAAACAAAACCAAGTGTATTATCAACACATCAGAAGAAATATTGAAAGCATATATTATAAATATTCAGATTGTATAGTCATGAATTGTGATAAATAGAACTTATTCTAAGAACATTATTATTATATTAATAAATGTGATCCATCAATTTTCAGCAATGGAGACGAATCCTCCACGTTCTCAACATATTTCTAATCCACCAATTTTAATTCTTGTTCCATAACTCACTTCGTTTTAGTCCGACACTATGTATATATCTCACAAATAATGTCTGTTTATTTATTTATTTATTTGTTTGTTCCAAATCTTTGGTAAAGATGGGTATTTTTTGTTCTCATTCCAAAACCATGAAATGTTTTTGTCAAATCAAAATATAAATATATGCTTTCCAGATCATTTTATGCTTATGCATGATTCTCTAATAATTAGGTCAAATCAATTTATTCATCATAAATATAATGTACTAGAAAAGACATCACTCTGAATGATCAACACGCTTATTACAAAACAAAATTATCTCATGGTTTGATTGGTTGATTTTGACAAAAACTAAAAGGGAGGCATGCTTTGGCCAAATATGATTTGTTTCCAAGACAATCTAATCAACGTAAAACAAAGTTTTAAATTAAAGTGAGTTATCTCTAGGAAAACAAAAAGAGATCAACGTAGTAAATTTTACTCTTATTAATCTATTTATTTATTTGTATATATATATGGTTAGTGTTGAGCCTCAACAAACTTGAGCCCAAAAGAAAGATTAGGAAGGGTCCATGAGTCGGCCGAAGACGAGCTTGCAAGAGATGAACCCGCGTAAACCTAAACCTATAACTCTAAGATCAAATTCTGCGCAATCAAGGAAAAGAGATAAGGAAATAAAATTCTGAAACTCTAGTGCGTGAACCAGTATAAAGGAGCGAAAGAACACACAATAAAAATCATCGAAAATCGAATGAAAGACTCCTTAGAAATTGAAATAGATTATAGCTAGTTTTGAACTTAAGATTTACTCGGTTTTTAGCAAAGAAATTCCAATTTGTTTGATATTCTTTCAATAAACAATCCTTTCTAAGTGTTGGTTCAAGCATTAACAAATAACATATGTTCTAAAAAAACATGGAATTTTATTGTAAACCAGAAAATAAACACGAGTAGTAAGTGAAATACATTGTCAACAAATCTCATTTTGATGGTTATGAAAATGGTCGCTGTTACCAGGAGCTAAGGGCACATATATATACTCAATTCGACATTTGCATTATAAACCATTCAATACACTTCTACTTATATTACATGTGCACATAAGCATATTCTGCTCCCATATTATTAATTACTTTCAAGATTGAGCAAATTCAAATGACAAACTGAATAGCTAGATATTAATTATTTGGGTTAAATCTAATATATATATCTTGTAAATACATAGCTTATGTAGTCTATGCTCGTATGTTTCATTTTTTTTTTGTTAATACTGGATCACAATTGGCCGATCCATTAGCCAAATTTTTACATAATGTAAATAGTGGGACTCGAGCCCTGAATGTGCAAATACGTCTGTTTTTAGTGGACTTACCACTTACCACTAAACTAAAGATCAACTCGTATGTTTGGTTACTAAGCCAAAAACATATTTTGATAGAGGATTTATAATTATGGGGGCTTTCATTCTTTATATTCCGCGGCATATATCGCCATTAATTATTTCTATATATAAAAATATAGTCAAATATTGAAAGAAATGTTTACGTCATATATACACAAATATTACACTTAGAGGAAACAATTGGAATAGAATCATATTCCACGCCACGGTGCGGTCAATTATCTTCATTATCAAAATTGCCCGATCAATCTAATGCCCAATTGCTATAAAGATGAGGTTAATTTTTAACAAAAATTTCAAAATAATTATGATAATAATATTGTCTACCAAAACTTTGCTTTTATGTGAATATTACTCATGGATCTCTCATACATATACATATACACATATATATATATTTCTCTTTTTTCTCTCACATAAAATAATTTAAAATGTTTCTATAAATATGAACATGTTAGTTTCTATCTTAACACATCTAGTCATCTACAAAAGAGCTTATCAAGCTTTGTTTCTTTTCCTTTCGTTTGCTACTATTGCAAACTCCTTCTAACTCCAAAAAATAACTCTATAGGAAACTATTAACAGTTTTTGTTTTTTTTCCAAAAAATCATGATAAGTTTTGGAGACATTTACAAAGTGATTGAAGCAATGGTTCCATTGTATGTAGCCCTAATCTTAGGTTATGGTTCTGTAAAATGGTGGAACATTTTCACTCGTGATCAATGCGATGCAATAAACCGACTCGTTTATTACTTCACCATGCCACTCTTCACCATCGAGTTCACGACTCATGTCGATCCATTCAATATGAATTACCGGTTCATTGCAGCTGATGTCCTTTCTAAAGTCATGATAGTAACGGTCTTAGTGTTTTGGGCCAAATATAGCAACAAAGGAAGCTATTGTTGGTCCATTACGAGCTTCTCTCTATGCACTCTTACTAACTCTCTTGTCGTCGGTGTGCCATTGGCTAGGGCCATGTATGGACAACAAGCGGTTGATCTTGTGGTTCAATCCTCTGTGTTTCAAGCCATTGTGTGGCTTACACTCTTGTTGTTTGTCTTAGAGTTTAGAAGAGCCGGGTTTAGTAGTATTACTAACAGTGAAGTGAAAGTAGAGAACATCAATATTGAAAGTGGAAAAGGAGAAAGTCTGGTTGTGGGAGAGAAGTCGTTCGTTGAGGTCATGTCTCTGGTGTGGTTGAAGCTTGCAACGAATCCAAATTGCTACTCTTGCATCTTTGGGATTACATGGGCTTTTGTTTCTAACAGGTAAAAAAATGAATATATCTTTAACTAAAATTCTGTGAAATGTTTAACAAAGCATATCAAAGTGAGTGTTATCATGAGACACTAAATTTGACATCTAGCATCTAAGATACCATTTAAATTTCCTAAAAGACATTTATAATAAAACATCTAAGATACCATTTTTTCTAGCCCAAAAACAAACAAAAAAGTCTATTTACTTAACTGGTTAAATGATTTTTTTTATCAACACTGGACCAAAACTAGCTAACGCATTAGCCAAGTTTCTACATAATGTACACAGTAAGACTCGATTTCTGTATGATTAACATAAAAACTTAATTAAACCTGATTGTTGATGAAAATAGATGGCATTTTGAGATGCCGGGCATACTGGAAGGATCGATTCTTATAATGTCAAAAGCAGGAACAGGAACTGCCATGTTTAATATGGGTACGTTCCTTTATCTATCTCCATGCAAAAAAATTTATATGTCAATATATATTATTTGTCCATATTGAGATAGACATATAAAAACGCAGGAATCTTCATGGCACTTCAAGAGAAATTGATTGTATGTGGACCTAGCTTGACTCTTATTGGGATGGTCTTAAAATTCATTGTCGGACCTGCCGCTATGGCCATCGGCTCTATAGCAGTTGGTCTCCGCGGCGATGTCCTTCGCGTCTCCATCATTCAGGTCATTATTTATAATTTTTTATATAAATATATATTCATTTACTATGTTCATCTATTATGATACAAATTTTCATGTTATGAATGTATAGGCTGCTCTTCCACAATCAATCACTTCATTCATTTTTGCTAAAGAATATGGATTACATGCAGATGTTCTAAGCACAGCGTAAGTCTAAAATAAAAATTAATATAAAATAGCAATAATTTGTTTGAAAAAGATAATAGTATGAAATTAATTAAATTTTAAAATTTTGACGAATGCAGGGTGATATTCGGGATGTTGGTCTCTCTACCAGTACTCATTGCCTACTACGCAGCTCTAGAGTTGATTCATTAATTCAAGAGAATAAATAAATTCCACTAATATAACAATCTCTTTTTCTTACCTTTTCTCATCTCTTCATAACTTTTTCTTTTTCATATTTTGTTTATCTCTTTTACACTTTAGAGAGAAAAAAATTATGTCTTTTCTTCTTGTTTCCTCTCGAGAGGATTTTGAAGTGTATTCGAGATATGGAAAACAATTAATCGAACTGATTAATTATTGCTGAGAAAATCTGTTTATTTATTTCAAGTATAGTTTGAATATTTTATATAGTTTCTCTTTCTAGAGTGAGTATTTGTAATCTTAATAATTTGATCACGCAAACTTATAAAAGATAGATAAAACTCATAATATAATCGTCAAATAATCAAATATCTATTTTCACGATTTTTACAAGAAAATTTTGAAAATCACGTGTTAGGTAAAAAGATTTGAAGAATGGAAAGTTTATTTTTGGAAAAAAATATTAAAGAAAAACCTTAACTTTCAAAAATAATTGGAAAAAAACAATCAGTTTTTAACGATTGCATATTGTGAATGTTTTATCTCTTTTACATTATTTTTTTTTGAAAATGGGTTTTCTATTTAACTGTAAAGAGGAAACAAAAAGTCGGGATCCAGTGTGACACCCCAACCTGCCTTTCCCGAAGCCATGTCCAGAACGCTTTTTCCCGAAGCCGTGTCCAGAACGCTCCTTCCCGGACAGTCCAACTTAGCAATTTTTAGACTCGGCCTTTACTACGAAGGCTTCTTAGAGGTTCTTTCACCAAACTCACGAATACACACACAAATTCAGATTAAGTTCGACAATGGGCAAGCCGAACACTTAGACAAATTCCGTTCCAATTATATACTTAGTCAATTTTCAATTATCAGTTTATTTCAGATGGCCCAAATTATCCAATCCAACAACTTAATCATTCTGTTTTAACTATCTTACACAGCTAGAATCATAATCAGTCATAGTTACACATACCTTAGCATAATCGGTATGTACGATTCTAATCTAGTAGGTAACTAGTCGCTTGTTCCAACCATCACATCTCCTGTTCTACCTTTACCCAGTCTGTTGTGCAGACTTCTTCACGGATAGTTCCACCTTGTGTGCTTACTGCTCAGTCCATCGGACTTCATTTCATCCCGTTCATGCTTCTCCATCCGTCAGTCTTGCAATCCAACCATTCTGTTTCCCAGACTGATATATACCCGAGCCACGTTCAACCATCACGAACATTATACGATCTGCTAGCAACCATGTCTGATCAATCCTTCCTTCTCTCCACCACGGTATGTGTTTATCATCACCTATCTCCCCTTATCACTCAGTCACACAGCCAACCATCCCATAAAGTGACCAAGCAATGAACAGAGATGGCTCGACTCCTCCGAGACCATCAGTGATCTGTTTCCAACCAACGATCACCTTCCTATTAGTAGCACCAAACATCAGTCCATCTCACATTGGTCTGTATCGCATTTTCCTCATCCCAACTCGCAGATCCGTCGACACTCGATTGCCTTATCAGAATCATGACACCTTTTATCGCTCCTTGTTTGGTCATCATCGAAGAACTCTCAAAATTACTCGACCCATCTCGATTATCGATCACCCTTTCACGTATCTGATCGTTAACAGTCACAGATTAATCAACACCAGTTGCATATCCATCGATACATTCGCAGATCCCTCAACCACACTTAGATTCCCTCGATCACGCTCGATCTGCAGTCAACCTTTCCCATATCAGAACAAAAATATCTCAATCGTGGTCGCAGATTGCTTAACCATTGTCGAGCTCATCTAATCACGTCTCGATCACCATTGATTCACGACCAACATTTTCTCATATCAACATCGAAGCCCTTCAATCGTAGTCACAGACTACTCGGAACCCATATATTACATCTGATCTCGGTCAATCCATAGCCATCGTAACCCTTCTTTCTCTTTTCGTGTTCTTCTCCCTTTTCTCTTTTTCGCTGATCAATTCTCTTTGTGTCTTTGTTTTCTTTTGTGCCCCCAAACGGCGGCGACTAATTCTTGTATTTATAAGGTTTCATCTGAAATCCTAATCATAGGAAACCCTAACCAAATCGGTCAGACCAACACTTAAACGGAACTGGATCCCTGACCACAATAGAATTCATCCGTACCAACTCTCGACCAGACTTGCCAGTCTTCAACCAACACTGTCCAGACTTTGACCAAACTTGTCTGAATACCAACCATACTTGTCTGAATACCGACCTTGTCCGAACACTGACCAGTCTATCCCTAATATTTTACATCCTTGTCTGAACCACGGCCAATCTGGTCTGAACATCAGTCTTGTCCGAATCCGACAACCCTATCCAGTCCGACCAACTTATCATATTCCGATAGTCTTGTCCTTAAACCACGGTCTTCCCCGAATTTCACAGACTATGTGTGAAACCCACAAAACTCATTTTTCACGTACGTTCGGATTCTCTTTAACTATTTCCTCAACTTCGATCAAATTTTCTCGGCTTTTGACAATCCTATTTGAAATGATCCGTCCGTTTCGCGGAACTAGGGTGTGACACCCAGCCCAATACAAAATATAGCCACTATATACTAGCCCATGAAATCAAGCAATACAATATCCATTAGCTTTGAATCCAGTTCATTAAGATTTGTGAAGAGAGAGAATTAGTGGTCGTTTCATATCGAGAACGACGACGAAACAATTTATCGAACTGATTATTATTAATTTTTTTGTTAATTGGTGTAAGAAACTAAGAACTGAATAATTATTACTGAGAAAATCTGTATATTATATTAAGTATATAGTTTCTCTTTATAGAGTGGGTATTTGTAATTTTATGTTCACACAAACTTGTAAAAGACAGATCAAATATTATATATCTACTGTCTTTAAAAGAAAATTTTGAAAATCTCGTAAGGCTAGGTAAAAAGAATCGTAGAATAGGAATTTATTGTTACTTGTTATTACTTTGGTCAAGTAAATTCTTCTATACATAGAAATAAATGGGCAAGCCTTACAAGCCCAAATAATTATGACACTCTAATTACACCATCTCAACTACACCATTCTTGGCTTCAATTACTTCGTAATTTCCTCCAAGGTTATCATACCTTTTCAGAAAGCTGAATTATGCATAAAGCCATGATAACTTGGAAGAAATCACCAGGTGATTGGAGCAACAATTTCACTCTATGTAGCCTTAATTAGTCTTAGGTTATGGTTCTGTAAAATGGTGGAACATTTTCACTCGTGTATATCAATACGATGTCCTCAAAATCGCCATCATTCAGATCATTAATTATAATTAATTTCTTATATATGTATCCATACTTAGTTCATACACTAGGGTTTGTCTGATAATATTTCAGTTTGATTTATCAGCTGCTTTGCCACAATTAATCACTTCATTTATTTTTGCTAAGGAATATGGATTACATGCTGATGTTCTAAGCACAACGTAAGTCAAAAATAAGAATTAATATACATAGCAGTAGTTTTTTCGAAAAAGATATTTATTAAAAAAATTAATTGTGACAAATACAAGTGATATTTTGATGTTGGTCTTGTTTTACCGGTGTTCGTTTCTTACTACACAACTCTAAAGTTTTTTCCGCAAAAAAAAAATCCTTTAAAGCTGCGTAGTACGCTACGAGCACCGGTTAACTCATTAATTAAACCGAATAAATATATTTCATTAATATATTTTTTTTCTTACTTTTACTCATCTTTTTGGAAGATTTGGTTGATCTCTTCCACATTTTAGAGTAAATTTTTTTTCTTGTTTCCTCTCAAGTGGATTTTTAAGTGTGCTCGGGATGGAAAATTACTAATGGAATTGACTAACTATTACTAAAAATATCTATCTATTTATTGTTTTATAATTTCAACATTTTTCATTATATATGTTGAAGGCAGATGTAAACATGTACAATAGTTGAGAAACGTGACATTATTTAAACATTAAAATATTGTTATATTATAATTAATAGTATAATTAATATAAATAAATAATAAGATTAAGTACAAAAAATAAATATAAATAAAATTTATGGTGGTATGGGTAAGTTTGAGGGCATAGTTACATCTAGGGATGGGCATAATAACCGAAACCAAAATACCGAATCGAAATAATCCAAAATACAAGAAATCGAACTGAACTAGAACTGGCTAAATAACCGAACGGTTTCTAAATTCAAGAACCGAAACCGAATAAGTACGGAATCAAAAACCGAATAGTTACCCGAAATAACCAAAATACAATTATATATTTTAAAATAATTGCTTGTATAAAATTTAATAATATAAATATCTAAAATTGTAACTATAAATCCAAATTTATTAGTGTTTTTGAACCAAAATTACTAAAAAACTTAAAATATTCAGTTTTTATAATTACTTTATAGTTTTTCTAAGATTTTTTTATTTAAAAAATTAAATAGAGGTATCCAAACCGAAACTAAACCAAATTTTAATAGATACCTATTGGCTACCACATTTTTATAATCAAAACTGAAACCGAATCGAATCGAACCGAATGCACCCTTACATGAGACGAGGCGGAAGGATCGGCTCGACTTTGGGCACTCCAATCCATATGGAGGCTAGGTTATAGACAGTAGTCTAGTTATTACAGAATGTTATAAGCGAGAAAGTACTAATACAATAAATTCTAAATATAATTGGGTTTAATTCCCGCTGTCCTCTATTTTTGCAACAAGCTATAACACATGATATTGGTCCAGCCTTTTTCTTGGTTAACAAAAAAATAATAAGTATCATGTATTTTGAGAAAGAAAAAACCGAGTATAGTGGGCTTATTTTTAAGATTAATGAATGGGCCTTTATAAGGAAGCCTGAAAAGCCCAAATAATAAAACCATAATGATTATGACGTATATGATATTTACTCCGGTTAATTAGGGTCTCAGGCCACGTCGGTGCTACACATGCCCGATTTCTCCTGAAACCAAAACTAAACAGCTGTTCCATATTTCTCCGCCATTACCTCTTAAAATCTCATGTTTTTCCTCTTTTACTCTTTTTCCCTAAATCCGATCGAAACAACTGGTACTTTCTAATTTCCCACAATGGCGCAAGATCAGGACGACGTGGATAATAAAACATACGCCGGTGATGATGTAGGAGAAATAGTCAACGGAGGAACAAAGAAGGAGGATGTTGAGGAATCGAAGAGTCTCTATTCCTTGCTTTGCCTCACGATCGGTTCGGTTTTGTTTCCAGATTCGAGGACTGGCGATGCATCATCGTCTTCGTTACTTGAACGCATAAGAATCTCCGTCGCTGAAAATGGCACGAAAATTCGAGAAGCTTCTGAAAGAACAGGACGCGAGATTCTTCTCTGGACTCGTAAAGGAAGCTCGCTTCGTGCACTGCTTGTCATCACTGTAAGTTGAATTTTTAATTTCAATGATTGGAAATATTCTATTTCACTCTATCCCTCAATTAATAGCTTCGATTTGATTCCCTGAAGTAAGTTAGCATTCTGTGCCCTAAATTGGGTTTATTGGTTGTGTTACTCTTGACCATTGATGAAAAGTTTGAGACTTTATTGAACCCTAGTTGAGTCAAAACCAATTGATTAGTTATTATCTTGTTTGTTTGTTGCAGATTGGAACAATAGCTCTTCTTACAACAATGGCTTTACTCGTATTCATGCTCTTCTTTGTAGCTGCAACTGTAAATGCAATCATAATATCTCTTCTGATTTCACTTGCTGTTGCTGGTGGCTTCTTGGCTCTCTTCTTTTTCTGTTTGACTGCTATTTACATCGGAGCCTTATCCATTGCTGCATTCGTCATCTCTACTGCTACGGTTTCAGCTGTTGTTTCAGTCTTAATTGCTTCAGGTTATATACATAATCTGCTCTGAATCTATTTGGGAATCCTTAAATGTTTGTTTCCTGTTTTGGAACTCTTATTTGTAGAATGAATTGGCATTGGATCAGGTTGGATTGGGTTTTTCTATGCTGTATGGTTGGGAACAAGAGGAAGCCTACGTTTGGCAAAGCAGTCGATGTCAGTGATGGGTTCAGCAATTTCAGGTAACACTTTCAGTCGTAATCAGCACCAAAACCGGGAAGTAAACACCGAATCATCGAGCTGAGAATCAGTCATTCTATAGAGTTTTGATCAAGCTTGTTATTAAAGGAATGTTACCTACTTATAGTTACTTGTGAAGAAGCAGAGAAGTAGAAGAAACTTTGAAAACCCATCTTGAACAGTTTATGATCAATGTGTGTGTTTTGTTTCAGATACTAGACCTGTGTGTATGCATACATTTATGTTTTATATGTACTTAAAAATGATCAGTGTACATATGAAATCTCTCTCTCGATCCCTCTACATTTTCAGCTTGAGAACCCTCCAATTCACAACGGGGATTTCAGAAAAAACTTTCACCAAATTTTGATGATCTTCCAATTATATTAAATTATGATCAACCTCAGAAAAATGGAAGAAAAAAAGAAAGCCCCAAAAAAACCAAAACCAAAAACAAAAACGGAATACATTGATTCATTCCACTTTATAATCATCAATGGCACTTGGAAGAGAAGAACCTCCAACATTTCTTCCACTTTTATGCTGAGAATTTCATCGTCATGATGATAACTGCATACACTTTTCTGCTATACTATATATATATAAAGAGAAATCGATATATATATATATATAAATTGAAATGAATATGGATGAAGAAATTCATTTGTCGTGCCAATCTGGTCTGCCTAAAGTGAACTCCAAACTTGGATTGTTACAACTAAGATCTCCACATCTCTTTGCTTGCTCCTGCCAATTGACTTTAATTTAGTTTTTTTTTTTCAAACTAAGATAAGCAATATGTAGTTAATATGAGAATAATTAGAACCTGAATTTGAAGGTTGGATCTTTGATGGTGAGAGATCATTGATGTTGATGAAGTTCTGATCATCGTATTTATGTCGCTTGACTGATTATCACCTAATGCCCACGTTTCTCTATTTCACATTACCAAAATAAAACAAATTAAATTAGTTTTTTTTCTTATATTGCTGGCTGACAAAATCATCAGTAACAGTTGATAATAGTTTAAACTTTTCTGAATTAAAATAAATAAATTACAAAAAAAGAAGACAGGAAAATCACTAGACTAACTCAATTTAGTTATGGAAAATGTTACAAATTGCGAATTGTAAATGTTACTATCTGATCTCACAATCTGCATATGTTTTATTATAAGCTTAAAACCCCAAAATAATAGATATAATCAAAGGAAGAATCATCAGCCATAAACCCTAAATCCAAAACAATTTCATCTCATTGTAACCAAACCACTTGGTTCCCTTATATTCAAGGAATAAAACCATAAAATACCATCCAAAAGACAATTTTCGTAAGCTGAAATATATGTGATAAACCAAAAACTTAGTCATATAAACGTGGTAGGAAGTAGGAACAATTAGGTGAGAGAGCCCCAAACCCTATATGTTCAATTTTTCCTCAATTTCACATAAATATTGGCAAGAAAGATCAAAATCTAGTTTGTAAATATACATATCGTGTGTGATGATATTAATGAATGTAAATATAATAAGATAATTACAATATATATATAATAGGTAAATTAACGTACCGTGAAGAGTTACTCCAACGAGGTTGTGTAGAAGGAAATTCAATATCGTGAGGAAGAGAAGTTGTATCATCAGATTGTGCCCTTTGATCTGTCGATGATTGATTTTGAACTTCATTTCCATTTATTCCCATTTCTTCTTCTCCTGACCCATCTGCAATTTCTAATTAATTTGGTTATTAATTTTCATTTCATTTCTTTTTACCCTTTAAGGGTTCTTGTTTAATCTTAAACAATTGTTGTAAGCTTTTGGTAAAAGACAATTCAGTGAAGAAAGTTTTTTTCTTCAAATGTTTTTCGCCATTCCACTTGACTGCAATCTCATATAAGCCCCAAAATAAAATTTCAAACCCTATAATAAATATTAATAATAACATTTAAAATCAAATTAATGAATTTTTTTAATGCATGGTTTTTCAGATAGTTTATAATGTGATCTTTTAATTAATATATTTGTTTTGAAAATATTAACATTTTGGGATGAATGTTTGTTTGGTTTATTGTGAACATTGACCACTCAACTTTAGGGTTTCAATCAAAGGCAAGATAAAAGCCTTGATCTTGACTAATATCTATAGGATTTGTTTTATATTATTTTTGGAAAACATGAATAGTTGAAATAGTGAAACTATATAAACAGTAGAATCAAATGGTAAAAATAATAGTTATAGTTTGACATCAATATATACATACAGATATCGAATCACTAATTAAAAGCTTGAGTCAAATATCACAAACATTAAATTTATTGTATGTTTTCTTATTATTAACTATATATTGCAATATAAAGCTGAAAAAAACTATACTATGGAAATGTGAATAAGCATAACATTATGTGTAAAGGAATAATATGTACCTGATGAAGCTGCAGACTTGTTAGTGGTCTTAACAGTTCGATACATCTGCATGCAAAAATTAAAAGACATGAGAGCTCTAAACATAAATCAAATCAACAATGCAAGAAAATCAAATAAACTAAATAGATTATTTTGTATATATGAACAAAACTGGAGACATATATGCAGACACACATAAACTTTATAAAAATAAAATAAATAAATGTATATATGTGTGGTTTTCTGGGTTTGTCTTGGAACTAGTGAATTGTATATTTAATAATTAATTATTTTTTTATAAATTTAAGACCACGAGGTTGATGTCTGAAAGAAGGTTGAGTAATAGAAAGATTGTATTATTATCATTGAGTAATGATGACTACTTTTGTCCCCTCTTCCTAATTTATTAATCGAAATAAAATTCTATCATCTAAATTCTCAATTGTTTAATAATTCTCTGTATAAAGGTTTCAGTCTCTTAAAGCTTAATAACTACTCTCTCTCCTCTCTCTTTAAATTCATTCAACTGCTTCAATTTTATTGGCAATTGTGCATCTCTTCCAGAAAAATGACTAAACTTCAAGCAAAGACAAAGACAAAACATGAAAAATTCAAAAGTAAAACATTAGAATTGGATCACTATTCATTGCTCTGACCATGTTTAGAAGTACACCAAATTTGTTTTTGGATGCAAAGGAGAAGAATTACGATGGTGATGAAAACTATGAATAATCCCTAATAGTGATCTTGATCGGTATTGAGCTCATTTGACTTAACTCATCAAAGAAGGGAAATGAACCAATTAGAAGATGAGAAACCATTAAAGTTTGATTTCTTTCATGTTCATATAAACACAAAATCAACACTTTATGTTGTTTAATTTAATTTCAAGTATAGAGTGTAGATTGTACCTGCAAATGGCTCTTCACATGAGCTAAAGTTAAGTCTTTTACATCCATAAGCTCAAGAACCGACTTTGGGGTTGCTCCTAACAACAACAAAAACAGGAAAAACAATTCAAACTTCTGAAGAAGAAGAAAAAGGAAAGGTCTTTAGAATGCGATGATGGTGTAAAATGTGTGTGTACTTTCATGGCCGCCTAGAAGCTCAACAGCGTGAACAAACCGAGCGTGAAGGCTACTAGTCCAACGCATCCTCGGAGCTCTCATGCTCCGTTTTGTCGGCATCTTAGGTAAGAATCTTGATCTAATCATACCATGATGATGATGGTTATGAAGATGAGGTGAAGATGAATCTGAAGATCCAACGATTCCATAGTGATTATGATTATGATGATGATGTAAAGGAACACCTTTAAGCCTTGGAGAAGATTGTAATGACCGATATGCGTTGTTGTAGCCAGAAGATGAGTTTAAGATTGAGATTTGATCTAAGTCTGATCCTCCAAAAGAAGGTAAAGAAGAAGAAGGAGAGGTTTGTTGATGATGAAAAGGGAATGAACGGTTGTGATAGACTGGGATGCCTCTAATCGGACGGTGGATATTACTACTCTCGGATTCATGATGAAGATTTCCACCATTGATGATAGGGTTGTTGTAATGCTGATGATGATGATGATGAGGAAGATTGAGGTTTCTTCTATCAGGACAATGGAAGATTCTTGTGGTTGGATGATTATGATGAGATAATGAGAGTTCGAAGTTTGATGATCTGTTGTTTTCAGGCTGTGATGATGATCTTCTAGAAGAGTCTTTGGAAGATTCATGATGATGATGAATATCAGGGAGACTGATGTGGAGAGAGAGATCAGGCAAAGTAGAAGTTGTATTGGATTTGGGTTTCTCTAGAAAAACACCTTCCATAGACATAATTAAAAGAAACCTCTCCTGCAAATTGCTGCTATAGACTGATGATGACTTTTCTTTTGCTTATGAATCTAAAATGAGTTTTTCTGTAAGGAAGAAAAAAAGATGGGTTCTTTGGGCAAAGAAGTCAAAAGGGTGTCTGAAAGACTTGATTTTTATTTCTCTCTCTCTTTGGATATCTGAAAAAGAAAAGAGAAAGTGATGAAGTTGAAGAAGGAAGTTTGAAAAGTTAGAAGAAGAAGAAGGAAGAGAAGAGAGAGAAGTTGATAGATGATGTTATTGAAGAAACAAACATGCTCAAAGTAAGACGCAGAGAGAAAAAAAAAAGGAGGAGAGAGAGAAGAGAGAGAGAGAGGTATGTGCGTTGTGAAGCAAAGGCAGAAGAGAAATAAGGAATAAAACTAAATCCAGGAAAATTAAAATTAAACATGTAAGAGAGAAGAGAGAGAGTGTAAGTATTGTGTAGATGTATGCATGTGTGTATGTATGAGATGTTGTTCCTCGAGAGTATATCTTGGAAAACGATTGTTGAGAAAGGGTATTATTGTAATTTCGCTATATTCATTTTTGGGATTATTTTTTAATGTCATTTTTTCACCTATAGCCAATATGCCAATATAACTATTATTTTTTTGTTAACTAAAAGAGATTTATCCCAAATCTATCTAAGAACTCGACTAAATATCTTGGAAGCAGGTGGATATTCAAAAAGGTCGAAAGCAAAAGTTCATATATGTGTAAGAATAGTGTATGTGATTTTCTTTCGTGAAGAATCAAACATGTAAACGCTTTAACGTCCCAGTCTTGCCTCTACTACTCAACCACAAAATCCTAGTCTACTATAACTATGTTTAATGGTTAGATTTCGTTAATGTTATTTCTTTTCATTTAAACTGTTAGAAATTTGCTGAGTTTTTCCTGTATAGTGGTTATGATTGGCTATGATGATTCAACTAATGATTCTGATATCAGAAATTCGACTCATGTCTACTATAGTTGGTAGATTAAAGAATTTTAGGAGTAAATTTTAAACTATAGATCAGAGCTCTATTCATGTTTACATACAAGGGCAAACTGAGCAAGTGCTTAGGTGGGGCATATGCCCCATACTAATTTTTGTTGTTGTTAATTTTTATTTTATTTTTTGTTTTATACAATTTTTTTCATATATGCAGATGAAATTGTGCTTTATGACTATGCTTAAAGATTAATAAAATGAGCATTTGTCCAATGCCACACCAAAATTCATAATTTAGTAGGCTACATATATTATTATATTTTAGGTAAATATATAATTTAGAAGACCACACTATTTTTATTATTTTTACAAATCCGGTAAATATATTAAACAAAGATCATGATAATTGTTTAACAATACCGAAAATTCTATACATTTTCTAACAAATTTCATATATTTTTATTTCGTTTTACACCTTATATAACTTAAACACGCCGCTGTTGTATCCTATATAAAAAAACAGTTTTTGATCCATCGTATAAAACAGATGAAAGAATAATAAGACAATGAACTTGATTAGTGTTGATTCAGTAGCCGGAAATTAAATGTAAATACAAATTAATAGTCGACCATTTTCATAGTTGACAATATGAGTAATAAATCAAACAAATTGAACTCTATAATAAAAATGAAAAAGAAGGTCACAGATTATGATGAAAAATAAAGATTAAAAAATGGAGGAGAAGAGTACAAAGAGGAGAGAGAGAATAAAGGGTCGCTCTCTTCTGTCCTATCTAATCTAAATCTAGAGTCAAAGCAAAAGCCAAACTTAATACTAAATTAAATCAAATAAATAAATAACAATAAGAAAGAAACATAAATATATAAAATTAAAAACAAAGAATGGCTTTGAGTTTGGTACCCCGGAGACGACGGGATACAATATGAAGAGAGAGAGGACAGAGCTGTCTTCTTCTCACTGACTCCTTTTTTTTTATTTCTCCCCCACTCTCTTCGCTTTTCACTTCACTCTTTCCTTTTCTTTTATAAAGGATTTTCATATATTAAACAGAGTTTATCGGGGGAGCTACATCAGTATTGCAAACACAATCACCAAAACAAAATTGAAATAAAAATTTTAAAAAAAAAGACTTAGGCCCAAAACTCTAATAGGTCAAGAGGAATGAGGACCAAAAAACTTTGAACTATAAATCCTAGATATTGTATCCTAATCGTCGCGTCATTAAAGACTTTCCGCCGCTGCCGCTAGCCACTGAAAGATCCACTGCCAAAGAGAGTAAGACGTCCAAATCACCAGGAACCGCTGGCTTCATCCATGCTATAACCAAAGCCACAAGTCGCCATCGGGAAGTTGCTGAGAATCTCACTAAAGAAACGTCGGAACCAATGAGAATGTCAATGAAAAACTCCAGAGGAATCCAAACGGAGAGGAGGAGAGGAGAAAGCAATTGTTCCCGGAGTCTCTTTCAAGACCACAACGTCCCTAACTGAGCTTACTCGAGACCACCGGAGAAAGCATCACCACCGAAGATTCCTTTCTTACCCATTGACGCCCTCAAATCTATGGATTTACTTGCCGATCTACCACCATAGGCCGCTTCCAAATCCGCTACTCACCATATCTTTCTCTGGAAAACATTTGCTCCACTCGAACCGCGGCGAAACACATAGAAAGCACGACGGAAAGATGGAAAAGGATCTTCACTACACCAGCTTCATCCACGCTAGAACCAGATTCGTGAATCACCACCAAGTTGATACCGGCTTCATCCATGCTGTAACCAAACTTACAAGGTTCCATCTTGAAGATTTACCGCGCTTATGTCTACAGAAAGTCAGATATGAAAGTATACCGACAGAACCAGCCAACCACACTCTAGCCACAGAAGAAAAAAGTTAGACTGAAGAGGGAAGAAAAAAAAAGAGAAAAAATTGGGTCTCTCTGATCACCGATTCGCTTATCGGTGATCAGAGAGAAAAAACAGAGCCAATGAAGCAGCGGGTAGGTTTAGAGGAGAAAAGAGAGTTTTGCCACTTCACTCTTTTCACATCTTTCTTTTTTAAATAAAATTAATTTATTATACGATTTTGGAATCTAACAAATTCAAGTTTCTGACAGTAGATAGTTAAACTATACCTAATATTTGTACTATGTTCTTCTTTCGATTTCTAAATACCTCCTCTAGATAGTTAGTTCGTAATATTGTAGACTATAAAATCATTCTTTGACCAATTTGTCAACTCTATTCACTATTCTACCCAAATCAAATTTATATCTATGAATTTTTATTACTTTTTATTTGGAATATATATTATGTACTTTTTTTCAACAAATAACCATTAGATCGATAAAATTTAATTCATAGTCTAAGATTACCTCCAATGGTTTATTCTATTTTTACTATAAAAATAAAGTTTTCTAGAAATAGAGAAGGCTTTGTTCCAATCGTTTACTCTATTTTTCACTCTAAATAATATTTTAACTATATTTTGTTTTAGTAATTTAATATTAATTTCTAAGATATCCGTTTACTTTACAAATCAACATATTTTACCCATCAATATTAAATAGTCAACAACAAAATTAGTAAAATCATAATTTATTTAAAATAAAATTTCATTATATCACATAAACAAAATTAATTAAAATTTTGTATTATATATATTTTGATCATATATCTTTATTTTGATATAAAATAATAATACACTAAAAATTAAAGGACTATTTTGTAAAGAAAAATTATACTCTAAAAATAGAGAAAGAAATAGAATTCTCCAAATTTGGAGTAAAATATAGAGATCTTTATTTTTAGAGCAAAAAATAGAGCACCATTGCATATGCCCTAAGTTCTCTAACTAAAACATAATGAGATTCGAACTCACCATCTTATGTTTAGCTAACTTAGAAACAAGCCAAATTGGACCATCTGATTTTAAATTTGTAAAATGACACTATCATTGACGCACTTATCTTCAAGGCGGGCTACTTGTTTCTTTACATATACTATGTGTTTTTGTCTTAAAAAGTACCCTTTTTCTCTTCAAACGCATTAATATAATTATAATATACAGAGCTTATATTATACATACGCATTCGTTTTGTATGTACATAAATTAAATTAAACCAAGTGTCATAAACAAATATATTAATGTAACGTAGAAACTGTTTTAGCAAAAATAATAATAAGGCAGAAAAGTGGATATTGTTTGTTTCCTTGAGTAAACAAAAACAAGTAAACCCTAACGAACCTTAAGATTTGCTTCTAATTCCCTTTTTATTCTCCCAAATATTCTTCAATTTTTTAATTATTAAGTTTTTCTTGGAATTGTCTTCTACGAAACAATCAACTATTATCTCCTCACATGACCATCACTGTATAACATTTTGATTGATCATAAATGCTTCAATAATATAATTAGTATAAATTTATACTACAACCACAATTATACTAATAAACGAGATTTCCTGCTTTAACTAATTATACTATTATTCTTAATAAGAATATAAATACAAGTAATGTACAGCATGCTTGCAGTTTTTATACGTTTTGCTCCATGTGAGTTAAATAATATATTAAGAACCAGTTTCAAAATTTATTTTTTGATTAAACACAATATTACAACCCTAGTTTTATACATATATATATATATATATTGAATAGGGTTTCTAAAAGCCCTAGGCCATAATAAAATACTTTAGCTTTTGCTAGTAAAAATGGATTTCATTAGTTTTCTGTATAGTGTTCTATTTTCTTGTCCATAAAAATTGGGGTTTTAGCTGTTTCTATATTTTATTGATTAAGATTAATAAATCATACATTTCATGGAATATTAAAAGTATTAGATAACTATTCCTTCTGTTTCAATTTATATGTTTCAATTTATAAGATGTTTTAGTAAAAAAAATTTGTTTCAATTTATAAGATGTTTTACAAAATTCTATGCAGAATTAAATATATTTGATTATTAATATTTTGAGTATTTTATGTGATTGGTCAAATTTATTAAACTAAAATACCTAATAAATATTTATTGAGAAAATTTTAAGTTTCTTAATATGCGTAATTTTATTTATAAAGTCTTATATTCTGAATCAGAGGAGGGAGTATATATTAGTTCACGATTATTAGAATTTTTAAGAAAATAATGTAAGTTTAACTAGACATTTATTGTTTCTTAGTATATGTAAAAACTTTAAACAATAAAAATTTATTAAGATTTATTTCGATTTATGTTTGTCCCTCAACGAACTACATTGACACTTTTTCTTTTGTTATTTAAATATTTCTACTTGTAAAAACTGTTTTTTTAACCCCTAGCTAAGCTCAGCCAAACGATCTGAAGTTGACAAACAAAAAAGTTCATCCAAAGGATTGTAATTAATTAGGAGTATATATTAATTAACAGAACCATTAATTTATTGATTGGGAACTAAACCTTTTTATATTACTCATTTCTTTCATAATATAAGTTGTTTTGCTTGAATGCACACATATTAAGAAAAAAAATTATATTTTCTAAAAAAATCATCATTTTATATCAACATTTAATTAAGAAAAATAAGGAAAAGTGGTTTATAAGAAAAGAAAAAAATGAAGAATTAAATTTGTCTTAAATTTTAATTTACTTTTTATCTTAATTTTACAAAACAACTTATATTTATATTATGAAACAGATGAGTATTTAGTTAACTAAAGAAACATTAGAGAGCAACGAAGCTTGATTTATTCGCTTGGTTTTAACGTTTGATCGAATTCTGTGCCTCATTAATTTCTCTAACGACATAAGCTTTCCTTTCTTTATTTTGCTTTTATTCTCTCTTCCTAATGATTTTTTATAAGTTTTACATATATTAAAAATAATTACTCCCTCCGTTTCATTATATTTAATTTTTAAGGTTTTTCAAACAGTATAAGAAATCATTAAATTTTGTATTTTATCTAAACAAAACATGTTTTTATCACAAATTCTAAAATAATCTAACAAATCACAAATTAATATACAGAATTCAAAAAGTTAAAAACACTGAAAAAACAATAAATTTTGCATAGAAATCTTAAAACATCAGTTAAAAAGAAACAAAACAAAATTTCAAAAACATCAACTAAAGTGAAAGAGGGGAGTACTGTATTTAAGTACTTAACCATTTTCAATAAGTATGAATCAATAATTATTTAATTACTTTTAACGCATTTAATAGTTTATGATTTATCAATATTATTTTTGAAAATTAATATAAAATGCTAAAAATAAAAAAAGTTTGTGAAAAAACAAGAAAACCAATTGTCTCGGAATATAGTGAATATATTCCATGTTTTATTCTTTCCTTTATCAAGATTTCAATGTCTAGAAAAATCCAAAAATTATTCACTATACAAAGCGGATAAATAAACATTTGATTACGAAAGCTAATCATTTGAATAGCATATTACAGTTGAAATTATGCGGTCACAATAACAAATATATGGTTGGTGCAGTAATGGTCATTGGTTAAGGAAGTCATGTCTCAATTTTTTTTACTTTCATCATACTCCCTCAGTTCCAAATTATATGATATTTTAGAAGAAAAAATTTGTTTCAAATTATTTAATTTTTTAACTTTTAATACAATATTTATTATATTTTTATCTATTTTAACTTTTTTATACAAATTTATTTTTAATTGGCTGAATAATTATTATCTATAATTAAAGTAATATTTTTAGTTAGAAAAATCAAAAATTAAATGATTTCTTAATTTATGTTCAAAAACCTTGAATATTATATAATTTAGAATGGATAGAATATTATTATACATATAAAAAAATCAATTAAAATAATAATAAATAATTAAATTATCATCTATGACACTTTTAGATCGATTTTAGAGATTCGCATAACTCTCTGCTGTTGGAAATTTGAGAAAATTTAAATTATGGACATTTTATCGATCTAATAGTAAAAATAATTAAAAAAACTATTTAATTTGTTTTTAATATAAAACATGTTAGTCTCCTACAACTACGAGGAAGAAAACAAAGAAACATAATGTAGTAGAGACCACTTGTGTATAAGAAGAAGTTAAAACGAAACTCATTGCATAAAAAGTCATATATATGCCAAATATTTGTATCAAATAGGCTTCAGTGAATAGTCATACTGAAAATTGATGAAAATGGCTTAATTAATTAGTTTAATTTATAGCATGATCCTCTAGTAGCCAAGTGTCTTCCATTCATTAGTTTCTAGTTTTAGAGATCTAATTAATGTGGATCCATTATTTTGCATGTATGTCTTTATAAGTTTATATATTTTTTGCTCTGTGAGCTTTTTGCTACGTGCATTTTCGCATTAATTATGGTTTTGACTATTGTCAGTGGATTTAATTTTAACGAAAAGAAATATATGAAGTTTGAATTTTGTTTTGTGGAAATTGCTAATATAAATTGCAATTTTACAATTATATTGTGACAGATAAACAAAAAGACAACTCAGTCACATAATCAATCTGTCGTTGTATAGATTGATAGCCAGAGATAAGAGTTATAAAAATAAAATAAAACTAATTGTTTTTTTTGTTTTTTTTTTAAAAAGAGAGAGAATAGTTACTAAAAATGAATAAATTGCAAAATAGATGGATCTCTAAACGTGTGATAAATATATAATGCATGGACACGAACGTACGTCGGTGAGTGAGATCCAAAATGACAAGTAATTAAAGAATTAATTAATTAATGCTGTTTTTGTTTGTTTTTTTAATAATAAAATTGAAGAATCCCTATTAATTTAATAGAAAAAAAATAAAAGAAATGATCACTGCATCGCATTAAATGGATCCAACAGAAGGTGAGGTTCCATATTGTCTAAATAAATAAGTTACACCTTTTTGGAATATATCGGAGAATGAAAGTCTCCGTTGATTCTACCAATCCGTTGACGTTCATATCTCTTTGTCACACATTCTATTTCTTTTTTTAGTATTAATTTTGTTTTATTTCTTACTTTTTGTTTTCTTTTAGTTAACGGGATTATTTTTCTAATTCGATACTTTAATTAGTTTACTAAGTATCAATTAGATATGAAACAGTTATCTTCAAAACCAATAGTTTTGTTCATATTTTAAGCAAAATAAAAGATTTGTTTGTAGAAGATGAAAAGTTTCAAGCCAAGAGACAACGAACATTCGCAATAAATCACATATATATATATATAATAAAATAAACTTGATTAAATGATACAAGTAAAAGCTACATATTCTTAAAAACATTTCAAATCAATCAATCACTAAACCCCACTTAATTACGCATATATTTTAGGGTTACTTTCAACCGGTAAATTACAAGTTTGTTATAATTTGGTAGTTAAAAATCTAAAATTAATTTAGGTAATAAAAGTGGAAAAAGAGATAATCAAAGAGAGTGTTAAGTAGAAATGATTCAAGTAGGGCAAAAGGCAGGAGTTGTCTAGGTGCCTAATATATAAAACCAGCTGTCGACTCCTGTCTATATGTATATTGAATTTTAATTTAACTTTTTGTAATGGTCCTACATGTTTCTTGTATTCTGTTACTATAGAAATATTGTCATACACATTAATAATAAAACTTTGGACTAAATGAAAACATATGATTATTTTTTCTTATTCAGGGAGGAGAAAGAGATAATGATTAAGGAATATTATATATATGAGGTATAAATCGACCCCATTGGAGGAGCGTCTTTCAAAACTGTTTTCTTGTGGACCTATCTTAAATTAATTAATCACGTTTGCTTTTAAAAATAGTATATAGTGGAATTAATTTTTTCAAAAATTTAAAATGTGATATCGAATAAGAAAAATAATAACAGAATTTTGTTTTTAATATGTATGAAAACATGGAGGTTGATTTATGTAAATCTTGGTTATTTTTTATTGTTTTTTAAGTCTTTTGATTAATATAAAGTCCATAACCAATAAAATATATATGAAAAGATAAAGAAAATGTATATTATTCATGGTGATGAAGATTATTGTCGTATGTGTCAAATTATTTTCTTACAATTTGGGCATTAATTGGTTTTTGGTATTTACATGGGAATAGGCCAACATGAATTGTTTATCATTGTCTCATTAACAATAATATAATGATCTAATCTACTTTTTATTTCCATTTTTAATTTTTTTCTTTCCTTTCACTTTCACCATGCACAAAATATCCTTCTCGACTCTCAAGTGGCCATTCTAATTGGAGAATAAAGCGAATACTAAAATCATCTTTCTTTCATTTTTTTTGTTTAAAGAAGCACCCAAAAATTACTTTTAAGTTTAACGTATATTGAAAATCTTAGGCCTATTTTGGACCCACAACTTTATGATATGCAAATAGCAAAATTTCTAGAGTAATGAATTAAATTATTTCATTCCCTTCCAATCTCAAAAACAAGAAAAAGGTTGACATTATTACTCCCTTTTAGATTTTGTAAAGTTATAGCTAAGAAGAAGCTACATATATATATTTCCTACGAACTACATAATGCAATTTCATTATTGCACGGCCAAGCTGCATATTATTCGACAATACACTCATATTGTGAAGCTTTTTTCTAGCAATACTATTTTGGAACTTCATAAGATATTTATACTTCCAAAAACATTTATCTGAAAAGTTATCAAATTATTTTTATGACAATTAAATAGTTTTCTTTGAATTTCTTTTCATTAATATTAAAGGAAATATTTTAAAGAAGTGAAATTAATGTAATGTTTTCTGTAAAAAAACTACCAAAGTGACTCAATTTTCAACAAAAAAAAACTCATCCAAGTTTAGATATTTTTTGAGTATTTGTATTTTTTGGTATATTCGGGATAGAGTCGAATACCCGAATACCCATGGTTAAATATAACGAATGTTATAAGAGAATGTTATATTGCATTTTTAAAGATTTCATAGTATTGTCTTGCAAATATTTTAGATCTTATGGTATTAATTTAGACATATTTTATTTGGAGAATTTTTATTGTAAATTACTTTGAGAGTTTTTGTTTTGCGCATGTTTTATTTAGAGAGTATTTTTTTTAATGAAAATTATGGTCACTTTGATGGTTTTTTGCATACAACCCTTTTAATATCGACTAAAATTTGGGTAACATATGCCAATTATATTGCTATATGAATAAAATAAAAAAAGAAGAAGAAGAAATAAAGAGATGGAGCCAAAGGAATTGGCAAATTGTACCAAGGGGTTGGTTAATCAAATGCAATGGACAAGACCGAAGATTGGGGAAGAATGAGATGTGGCATGAAGGTGTTGTAGTTGTCTCATTAACCAACAACAGTCTTTGAGAGAGAGATGTGATGTACATTGTTCATGAGGGCTCCATACCTTTTTTTTTCTTTCATTTATATTATTATGTCATATTCTCTATATATAACTATTTTTATATCATGATTTAATAAATAAAGTTAGAATATTATGAGGGTAAAAGAGCACACAACACTAAAGAATGTACTGTGACACCCACCCAAACATCTCATAACTATTATACATATATTGTACTTACCGACTATATTCCAAACTATACCCTGCTTTTTCCTCATGGTTTGGTTCTTTATATATTAATTTTGAAGTCATGTTTTCAAATATATATGGTTGTTATTGTCATGGACCGATAGACATTCACAATTTAATGAATGATTGACATATGTATATATATGATTGTTTATTTGTCAACAATTGGATGACAATATCTGATTTATAACCCATATTTACTTTCCCTAAACCCGAACATTAGCACGTGGGTTATACAATTTCCTAAAGTTTGCAATGATGGACATTTAACCATTTGACGAATTTTTTTCCCATTTATTATATATAAATGATTGTTATGAATTTAATGGTAGATAATAATCTTGTACATATTTAAATTGCATATGTATATAAAGTTAAAACATGATTAGATCAAATTTTATTTAATTTTCACAATCCATGCCATTCAGATTATTTTTATAAATATTTTTTTGGTAAATTACATAATTTTTTTTAATAATACTATCTCCAATTGTGCTCTAAATCATACTTCAAACTCTATATTTAGAGAAAAAGTATCTCCAATGATACTCTATTTTATGCTCTAAAACTGAAAACAGAGATCTCTAGTTTTTTCTCCAAATTTGCAGGACTCTATTTTTTAGAGCAAGATTTTTTCCTTATAAAATGGTCATTTAATTTCTATTGTATTATTACTTTATATCTAAACAAAGTTATATGATCAAAATATACATATTACAAAATTTAAATTATTAATATTATTAAAACTAACTAAATTATTAAAATCTATGAAATATCAATAAGACTAACTAAGATGTATAATTGATTGATTATCTAATATAAATGGGTAAAATATGTAAATTTGAAAAGTAAATGGACATCTTAAAAATTAGTAATAAAATACTAAAAAAATATTATTAAAATATTAAAGTAAAACGATTAGAGCAAAACCTTCACTATTTGTAGAAAAAATAGATTAAACCATTGGAGATGGTCTAAGAAACTGATCGAATCTGGTTTGAAGGCCATAGTAACCGCAATGTGGGAAGGACGATTGAGAAATATGTTCGTCGAAGAAAAACCAAAAAGATGCTAATTAAATTTCATAGCGATCATGAGGTCGATTCAGTAAACCAAAGATGAATTAAGAAAGTCATTATAAGCGACATTATTTATGTTGTAGACAAAGTTAGGTTATGGAATCGTCGTGATGGAGATATTGGTTTTGCTTCATGAACTAACTGAATAAGTAGTCAAAAAAACCACATAGGACCTTGATTCATCCACATAGTTCAAAGACCCAAACATAAAATGTGATCCTTTGTTGAATTTCGATAAAGGATAAAACCTATAAACATATGATGATCTTCATTAGTTTGTAGCTTGATGAAATTACAATTGCAAACAAGTAAATTTGGAAAGCAAAGCTAATTTTGAATCACAAAATGCCAATTAGTATTGTGCAATATTAACCGAAAGTTAATTGTTTCTATTTAGATTCTTGATTTTGTGCAATATTAACAATTTGGTTAGATATAATCCTCATATTAATTAATGTACGAATTGAAAATCATGTGCTGCAAATGAATGATTATGAAAGGCCATAACATATATCGACAAACACAATCTAAAAACACATCGATCACATTTATGATTGATGAGAGTTTTTTTTTTAACAAACTCTTTATCTATAAAACCTATCACATTTATGGATTACGTTGATATGAATTTCTCTAAGTAGGTATGAAACCTATAAGAGCTTCTTGAAAGACGTCAAAAAGTGGGCACTAAATAAATTATATATATGTATATATAAAAAATAGATATGAATGTAGGAATATCGAAAAAATCCGATAAGCAAAGTCAGCATAAATGGATCAAATGTTAATTAATTGATGTAAGTTTAAGGTTGAGAATTGAGAAAAAGAGAGAAAAGAGAGAAGAAGAAAAAGAAGAAATTAAATGATAATAAAAGAGTGATAAATGTGAAGAGACAGAAGGGCACAGGACTTTTCTGCACATTGCAGAAAAGATAGCTTGATGTGAGAGGTGATGAAATCATTTTGTAATCGATTGCTTTATGATTGCTCTTTTTTTATTTATTTATTTAATAGTAGCAATTAATAACAAGTGAAAAAGTTACTGCTGAATTGGAATTTGTTTATTTCTTTCTTTAAAGCTGTTAAAAAGTAGAAGAAAGTGAAATATTCAATAAACAAAGTGCTTTTCCCAAAGCTTTATTTCTTCCCCCTCTGTGTTTACACTTGAATAATAATGTATTATTTTTTTCTGACAAAAATAAAAATAAAGATAAAGTCAAGGCAAGAGAAAAAGCAAAAGTAAAAAAAGAAGATTGACGGGTATAGTGATAAATAGAATGCATGCATGCATTGCATTGTCCTCTATAAGCATAACACATTACATTACTAACTTTTTATACCAACTTTTCCTGACTCTCTTGCTTCAATTCAACTCTTTTTTAACCATTTTACTTGATGAAGCTTTTTTCAAACTAGTACTCTGCATGCATGTCAATCTTAACATGTACATTTTTCATTATTTATACGTAGTTTAGAATTTTTAAATCAAGGTCAAGTGTCAATTATTATGGAATCACAAATCAACACTGAACAAGACTTACTTTTACCATTGACCTACATGACTATAGTACAATCACTGAACTCTTTTTTTTAATAATGTTAAATTTAACATCAACGAATACTCACAAGGCATTAAATTCCTAAGAAGCTTGAGACTCTTTTATCAACAAAACAGCTTAAAAATTGCTGAAAATGTATGTCAAAATTTGAGTAGCAAAAGTATCCTTGCATTAGCTGCTGATGTAGCGTCTTGAAGAAGTATGTGTTTTGGTTCATTCTTTTTGGTCAGATGTAACAAATATATCATTTTTTTTTGGGGTAATACAAATATATAATTGTTGAAATGGTATTTAAATGGAGTATTAATAAACTCTCTCAATATATATATATATGCGTATCCTAAAAATCATCCAACTCTGGTGTGGGTCTTTCTCCTAAGAGATTGGCATGAAGTGAGATTGGACTAAACCATGAAGTAAGAGGTAATCAAAAGATTATTTTTTTCCACACAAGTCATAACAAACCCCTGAATTAGTCCCCATTTACTAATAAACTGATTTAAGATTTGGTCTCAAAGTGATGAACAAAAACTGTGATCTAGTTCTAATGGTATGTAAAAAGTCCATTGAGAATATGCACTATCTTATATCCATGGATCAAGTTCTATTGCCTAAATTATGTACGAACTTGGCTAATAAGCCGGTTAAATATTGACCAATGTTGAAAAAAAAAAAAAACAAAATGTAGAACTGACCGCTCAAAATTTTGAAGGTAATAGTAAGATTTTTGGTCAAGAATTATATTAATTTTTTTTTGTACCAAGAAAGAAAGTTAATAATAGACTTCGATCAATGGGTAAGGCTTTTAAAGATACTAAGGTTAAAAATTTGAGTCCATAAAACTGAAATGGATCCGATAAAATGAATGTGTTAAATCAGTTATCCAAGCCTTTTCTCTTTTCTATTTCTGGTCAATTCGGGCTTAGGAATTTGGGCCAGCTAGTGATAGAGAATTCTGAAATCTTGAGTTCTATACTTAGACTGTACTTGGAGAATTATAAATAGAATAATGTAAAAGCTGGACAAAGTATCAAACATCATAAAACCAAGAACACATAAGAGTTGTTTCGTAATGAGAAAGAGAACATAAGATAATCAACAATGAAGTGAAATTAGAGATTTTTTGTTCATCATGTTTCATGGTTTACAGAGGATTGTGGTTTGAGCAATCATGGAAGTGACAGTGTAAGGATCCATGTTGGAAGCTGGCCTACGATCTTCAAAGTATCCTTTTCCATCTTTCTCTGTGTCGCGTCCAACCCTAATCGATGCTCCACGATCGAAACTCCCTGAATTAAATCGTTTTTCCCGGTTTAAGCTCATCATGTGATCTTGAATGATCAATGAAACTTTGTACAATGTCCAATTTGAAACAATGTGTTTAGTAAATATACTTACCCATAAGAAACTATTGATATCTGCGGTCTCGTGTTTTCCTGTGAGACGTCATTGGAGGAGAGCGATGACAAAGTCGAAGTCGAAGATAACAATCTTCAATGGATCTAGTGATTACTGTCTGTGGAAGAAGAGAATGGTTGCCTATCTCACAGTCGAAGGGTTAAAGGATGTTCTCAAGACTCATGAACCGAAGATTCTATTAGAGGAAGAGGAGAAGAAACCTGAAGTGAAGCAGAAGCTAATCGAAGAAGAATAGGCTCGTGCAGACAGAGATGAGAAGGCATTGAATCTGATATTCTTAGGTGTTGGCGACAAAGTCTTGAGGAAGATTGAGAGCTGTACGACTTCGGCGAGCACCATTGAAACATTGGATAAGTTATTTCTTCCCACAACTCAACCTGATAGAATTTACTCACAGTTGGAGGTATATTCTTTCAAGATGCAAGAAAATAAGATGATAGATGAGAATGTAGATCTATCATATGGAGAAATAGACCAAGAAGAATGGATTTCTAGATTATGGTTGTTCCTTTCACATGACACATAGAAGAAACTTGTTCATAAACTTCAAAGAGAGCTCAACTGGAAAAATCAAAATGGCTAACGACAGTTTATGCCAAGTAAAAGGTATTAGATCAATAAGATATACTAATCCAGATAATACCACTTTTGTTCTTCATGATGTCAGGTACATGCCTGAGATATCAAGAACCCTCATATCCTTGGGAACTTTGGAAGAGAAAGGATGTGGTTTTAAAGGTGAAAATGGTATCCTTAAGATCGTAAAAGGCAGTATGGTCATTATGAAGGGAAAGATGAGACAGTCGTTGTACATTCTTCAAGGTGCAACGGTAATTGGAGAAACATATGGATCAATATCAAAGGAGAATTCAGAAGATTTTAAGAATGATGCAACAAGACTTTGGCACAACCGTATGGGACACATTGGAGTTCAAAGTTTACAAATACTTCAAAAGAAAGGATGCATCAAATATATGAAGATCACAGACATCAAATTCTGTGAGGACTGTGTTTGGCAAAACACACAAGGTAAGCTTTGCTACATGTAAACATGTTACTAAAGAGAAATTAGACTATGTGCATTCTGATTTATAAGGTTCTCCTAATGTTCCCTATAGTTTGAGTAAGTGTCAGTATTATATTTCTTTTACTGATGATTATTCTAGAAAGGTTTGGGTAAGTTTTCTGAGGTTCAAGGATGAAGATTTCAAAAGCTTTGTTGCATGGAAAAAGATGGTAGAAACTCAAACAGAAAGAAAGGTAAAGAAATTGAGAACTGACAATGGACTTGAGTTTTGCAATAATGAGTTTGACAGGTTCTATAAACAAGGGAATCATGAGACTCAGAACGTGTACTTACACACCGCAGCAAAACAGGATTGTAAAACGGCTCAGTAGAACTATAATGAACAAGGTTCGAAGCATGCTGAGTGAGAGTGGACTGGAGTCAAAATTCTGGGCAGAGGCGGTCTCCACTGCTGTATATCTGATCAATATATCACCTTCATCAGCAATAGAGTTTAAAATTCCAGAAGAAGTATGGACATCAGCAGCACCAAATCTGGAAACTCTGAGAAGATTTGGATGCTTAGCGTATGCACTCATCAGAAGGAAAACTGGAACCTCGAGCAAAGAAGGGAATTTTCACAGGTTATCCTCAAAGAGTGAAAGGATACAAGGTTTGGCTTATTGAAAATCAGAAAAGTGTAATAAGAAAGAGTGTGGTCTTCAGAGAAGACGTGGTTTATAAAGAAATCAAAGTAGAGAAATCAATAGGTATAAATCACTTTGATTCTAACAAGCTGATAAGTTTTGAGTTTACAGATAGAAGTACAGGTGAAGGTGGAGCAACTACCAGAACAAAAGAAAATGTAGCTACACAACAACCAACTCAAAATGAAGAGAACGAAGACCAAGTATAAGGCAACACATGCTCTCTTAGCAATTATCAACTTGCTAGAGACAGAACAAGAAGAACAATAAACCCACCAACCATATATGAAGATTATGAGTGTGAAGATGAAGCAGAAGAAGATGCAATCTCAGCCTTCGTTTGTGCTCTAACAGATTATGCAAACTAAGAGAACCAAACTCATTCTCAGAGGCTATGCATGATCCTGATAGTGACCAATGGAAAGGAGCAACAATAGAAGAAATTAATGGACTCACTCTATAAGAATGGTACATGGATTCTTGTAAACAGACCAGAAGGTAAAAAGGTAATAGGTTGCAAGTGGGTGTTCAAAAGGAAGGCATGTATTGCGGGAGTAGAGAAGCTTAGGTTCAAGGTGAGACTAGTAGCAAAAGGCTACAATTAGAAGGAAGGAATAAAATTTAGAGAAATCTTTGCACCTGTGGTTAAGCATAAAACAATTATATTCATTTTATATATTGTAGCTAATTTTGACTTTGAGTTACAACAGCTAGATGTGAAGATGACTCTACTTCATGACAATCTAGAAGAGTACATTCTCATGGAACAACCCGAAGAGTTTGTTGATAAAGCTCATCCAAACAAGGTATGTCTCTTAAAGAAATTTCTGTATAGGTTAAAGCAGTCCTCTAGGTAGTGGAATAAGAGGTTTGATGAGTTTATGCATAAGAATAATTACATAAGAAGTGAATATGATAGCTGTGTCTACTTTAAGAAGTTAGAGTCAGATCAGTATATCTATTTACTACTTTATGTAGATGATATTCTGATAGCATCGAAGGATAAAGCTCAAATAGGGATTTTAAAGAATTTATTGAAATATGAATTTGAGATGAAAGATCTAGGTGATGCTAGAAAGATATTAGGTATGGAGATTTGTCGAGATCGAAATGCAGGTACACTCAAAGTCACACAAGAAAGCTATCTGATGCAGGTTCTAAATAACTTCAAGATGGATAAAACTAAAGAAGTGGCAACACTAATAGGAGCTCATCTAAAGTTAAGAGCACCTCAGAACAACAATTAAAGGAGCAAGAGCAGAGCATGAAGAGCATTCCTTATCAAAGTGCAGTCAGAAGCATCATGTACGCAATGATAGGAACAAGACCAGACCTTGCTTTCATAGTTGGATTAATCAGCATATACATGAGTAAACCAATCAAGGATCATTGGCAAGCAGTAAAATGGGCGTTAAGATACATCAGAGGATCAATGTCCACATGTTTATGTTTCAAGAAGAGTGAAGAATTCACAATAAAAAGGTATTGTGACTCGGACTATGCAGGAGATTTGGATAGCAGAAAATCAACTTCTAGAATAGTGTTCACAGTGGGAAGAAACACAATAAGTTGGAAGTTGAATCTTCAAAGTGTAATAGCCCTGTCAACAACCGAGGCAGAGTATGTATCCTTAACAGTAGCAGCTAGGGAAGGAGTATGGTTGAAAGGACTTGCAAACGAGCTTGGTTATCCTCAAGACACAGTGAAGATATACTGTGATTCTCAAAGTGCCATTGCACTCTCAAAGAATGCAGTATACTATGAGAGGACAAAGCACATAGCAGTCAAGTATAACTACATAAGGGATCAGATCAGTAAAGGAAAAATCAAAGTATTGAAGATTCCAAAAACCGATAATCCAGCTGATATGCTTACCAAGTTCATACTAGTATACAAGTTGCAAGAAGCTTGAAGATGCTTCATGTATCAATGAACTAAGCAAAAGGAAACAGAAGATCCACCAAGACAAGGAAGATCAAGACTAAGGTGGAGATTTGAAGTAATAGTCTTGATCAAGGAATTATCAAAGGCAATGGAGAGTCTCTGTGTGCACCAGAGGGTTTCAAGAATGTTGCAAGGAAGCCAAGTTTTGGGCTTCGAGTCTCATTTGGTTTTAATGGGCTTAATGGATCTGGGTTAGATCCAACCACATCACGCGGGTGGCTCTTCTTTGTCAGAGCGAGGACGTGACAGAGCTAAAAGCAGATGAAGAAAACGTTTCGTTTTCTTTAGAGTTTGTTAAATCCAATCTTTCTGGTTTTACTCTTTGTAAGCTTCATTTCTGTTGTAAATGACAGTTGATCGAGTCAGTTGTAACAGAGTGAGAGAGAGAGAGAGAGGATTCTAAGTGTAAAGAGTCAAGTTTAAGGCTCGGTGATAGTGGATTCTGGAGCTCCGACTCCGGTGAGATGTAGGATTCCGGCAAGGAATCCGAACTCGTAAAATCTTATGTGTCTATTTACTTTCTTGCTCATGCGCTCGATTCAAGTCAAATACGATTAATTTCGTACAAGTGTTTGTGCATACCTCGAGGATGTAACGAGCGACCTAAACCTGATCAGCAGCAACGATTCCAACGGTTGAACCGACTTGGAATTCCCACTGAAACCAACACAATATCAGTTTCACGGATTTTGATTACTTGTTCTGAAATCAATCAAAATACGATGTTGAAACCTGGCCAGACATGACTTCACCGTCAGTGCCACCGATATTAATTTCGGCGTAAAGACAAGCTTTGTAATGAGAATCTACTATGTCTCTTCCAAAGGCTATGTCTGCTCCAACTCCACAGTAGTATGGTCCCTAATTTTCATCAACACATATTTCAATATTTCATTCTGAACAAAGTCTAGATTTTGGATTGATCACCGGAAAAAATCTTTACCTGAGGACCTGGGAAATCGCCGACTGGCCAACCTACATGCCACTTGATATCCTTTTGTAGCAATGTGTACTCTTGCTCTATTCTGTACCTTAAGATCAACAGTTTTCTTATAACTTTGACTAACCAAATATGTTACAAGTTTTGGGCTGCTATTTTTATAGTATTCCTAGGCTATGAATGCATTAGTGTTTGGTTCTTGAATTTTAGATTTTGGTTTTTAGGTTTTAGAATTTTGTTTTTGCTTTCAAAATACTGAAAAGTTGGTTTTTGGAAAAGTTAACATTGAATTCCTAAAAAATTCAAGTTAATAAAAAAAACCAAAAGTTTGAATGATTACATCCAATGAAAAAACACTTAAAACTTTACAAAAACTATTTTATCAAAAACTTATTGGCTTAAATGTAATTTATGAGAAAAACTAAATCCAAAAACTAGTCTAAAAGCACTTGCCATGGCCCTAATATTTTCATCACATGTGAGTGGTTGATAATCCAAATTCATATTATTAAAGATACTACAAATAGATTCTTAATATATGTTGGGTTAACCTCTTATGATACTATGTTAGATTAGTACTTTTCAGTCCAAAATAAATTGACCATAAGTGAAAAAACTGTTATCTAGGTATTTTACGTTAGATATCCAAAATAAATTGACCATAAGCAGATGTGGGGCAATTGAGGAGACCATTAATCATGTCCTTTTTGAGTGTCCTCCGGCAGTTCAAACATGGACACTGTCCCCTGTTCCCTCGCCCGTAGATATTTTTCCGGGGAACTCGATATGGTATAATCTTGAATATCTCATTTGGAGAAGTCTTGACTCAGAAAATGTCACGGTTTTCCCATGGCTGATTTGGCACATCTGGAAAACAAGAAATGATTGTTATTTTTTTGGGAAGAATAAGGACCCTTGTGAAGTGTTAGCTCAGGCGGAGCAAGATAGGGAAAAATATTCAAATGTTAGACGTCAAAATTGTCATGCCAGCCAAATAGGATCGCTTAGCTCAGCTACGATATGGCTAGGGGTGTCCAAACCTTTGATCGCTAACCCGGCTTTTACGGGTTTCCAATACCTTGTTGATGCGTCGTGGAAAAGTTCTGATATTCATTCCGGGGTTGGCTGGTTTTGTTTTCCCGACATTGTTTCAGGGGGATGCATGGGGGCACAATGAATACGAATGAGTTTTTCTGCACTTCATTCAGAGGTAGAAGTTGTGTTATGGGCTATGGAATCCATGATTTTGCTTCAGAATTTAGAGGTGGAGATGGCTACGGATTGTGTGGATGTGTTGAAGCTTTTGATCCATCCAGAGGAGTGGCCGGCCTTTCAACCTTATCAGGAAGATTTTCTCAGATTAAAGTCTCTTTTTCGAGCATTCTCTCTCCATGTAATTCTGAGATCTCTAAACCATAAAGCTGATGTTCGTTCTATTAAAGAGTCAGCTAATGGCTTAGTATTGTAAACTCTTTCCACATCCTTTGGCGTTTTCCAAATAATATATTGGTTGACAAAAAAAATATAGTGACATAATTTTATTTTACTATATATAACTATTTCATTTAATTCTTATATATTAGTTCCTTGAATATCTATAATTCTTTTACATGTATTACAATTTTTCATACTTGTAAATTAACTTATGTTACATTTCTAAATATATGGTAATGTGTTTTATACGTATAAATTCATTTTGAATATATAAAATTATCAGTAGATGTATAAACTAAATTCAAAAACTCAAATTGTGTATGTTCTAATTAAAATGTTATTTTTTTACTGGCATTAAAATGCAATTTTAAAAAAGTAAAATATAATTTAATCATACAATATGATCATTATTTATAAATATCATGAATTATAATGTATTATAAAATGATACAATTGTTTGGTAACCTAATTGAAATTTATAGTGAATGCATATACTATTTTTAATCAACTAATAATTCTTTGTAATATGGTATATTTTTGGGGAAATTTAGATACAAACTCGTTATTTTAGTTATCATGAATAATAAAAAAGAAAAAAATTGTATAATTTTTCGAAAAAATATTATATTATAATATTTTCCAAATGAAATATATGAATAAAATGGAAAAAAACTAATATGTAAGAAGATAAATGAACTAAATTTTAAAGAAATATAAATAATTATTATTTTCTTGTCAATCAATTTTTCTTTCTCAAGGAAGCCACGTCTGAATGAAGACTTGAACCATAAAAATAAAATTCATCAAAGTCATGATCATTTTCTTCTTCATACTCAAATGGAATATCGATATAATTGAAATTGTTATTGTGTTAATCCCGCTCCACTACTTCCAAATTTCTATAATCTTCAACGTTGTTATAAAATATAGCAAACAAAAAATTAGTTAGAAGTGAAAGAGAGACAATGTGTAAAAAATATGACAAATCAAGAAAGATACATAAAGGAGGAAGTCAGGTAAATAGAAATAATATATGTGCTAACAAACCAATGTGAAATTGACCCATACAAAAGTATAAAAGGCTAAAAAATAAGGTTTAATTCGATTATGCATGTAACTCACATCATCAACATTATCCTCTCTTGTTAGCAAGATCCTGCCTGCTATTATTATTTTTTATATACCACACAAAAGCAATGCTTTATTATTTATTTTAATAAAAATATTATTACATAAAATAAATTACCTATATAACTATGCACCATTTCGGATAAAAACAAAATGTTTTCTTCCAACTTGAAACAACACTAACTATATATGACAAAAAAACGACAATGACTCTAAGTGGAGATCAATGATGATGCCATTTTGCACCATTTGTGCAGATCATCGCTGTATATAAATATTAAGGTTTTACGATTTATATTTCTTAAGTTATATTTTCCGTTTAATATAGTATGTCATAAATATATAACATTTCTTAAAATATTAACCCCTAATATGCTTTGTAAAGATGATAAATGTAAGAAATATATTAAATACTAATCGATTGAATATTTTAGGAAATATAATGATTTTGTGATAACACTGTTTACATAATTGAGTATCCATGTAATAAATGCTGCACGTTAAGATAGTTTGACAAAATTAACCATCTTAACATTCTAATAAAATAAATAAATTCTAGTGGCATGCCATGTAATATAACACATGGTTAAAGGTTATTGTTTAAATAAGTTACTTTAATTATATAAGTATTATGAATTTATTATTGCAGTTCTTGTCATAAAAATAATTTTGTATTTTCACATATTTCGAATTTCCATATACATAAAACATAAATAAATAAATAAATGTTGACCGGATAACATAATACCATATAATTACTGAGAATATATGGACTAATAGTAGTATTCTCTTTACAAATCTTTAAGCATTAGGGTTTGAATCTTCTACCTAAAGTAGTAAGAATGAGTTTAAATATCACTAGACCAGTTGAAAAAAAAAAATATAATACCATATAAGTTTTTCACCTAACCCTAACCTAATTTGTGTTTAATGAAATTACATTTTTACCAAGGAAATAGGATGTTATAGAACATTTTGGAGTGTATTTAGTTTGGAATGATTGTGTTAAAATAAAATAAGAAATTACATAAATTCAAAAAACTGGAAAAGAAAAATATCCATTATTATTGTTAATTTTTTTGTCAATTTTACTCGTAATTAGATCGATAAAGCTCAATCTACGGCCAAAACTCACATCTTGAAATCTTTTTTTTTCTTCTCCTTGTATCAGTGAGGAATCAAACCCTGGTACCTGAAGATTTGTAAAATGATCATTACCATTATGCCACCTATCATCGGTCCTTTATTATTATTTTTAAAACAAAATATAATAATTTTGTTTTGTCATCGCTGTTTGTTTTGTTTGTTTATGATTTTTTCTTTGTAGTTTCATTTTTTTTTTGGATTTTCTTTGTTTATGATTATCTATGGACCAAAACTCCGAGCTTGAAAAATCACTTAGAAAAAGATAATATCTTGATTTGTCATCACTAAATTAAATTTGTGTTTGCACTGAAAATACGTGACCAATATTCTTCCCAGTTCGTGGGGCTATAACATTTGAGTGGTGAGTCATAATAAGCTTCCACTAATTACAAAGGTCCAAACTTTTATCCTCAAAAGATTCTTGTTTTAAGGAATCTTTTACAGTCACTCTTCCTCTCTTTGTCTCACTTTAGACTTATTGATTCAAAATTTTGTAAATTTCTTCAAATACACAAGAATTTTCAATAGAACAGATTTTAATACGAAAGAGCAAAATAAATTGATTATAATACTAATTATTTCTTTCAACATGCTTTAATTTTGATAAAAATGAAATTTAAATCTATATACAAAGTTTTTTAAGAAAAATTGTGAATCGACAAGAACTCATCGATAAATCAAACTTTCAAATTTTAAATTTGATCACGCGGAGGTATATGATTGTTTGGAATCAAATTTAACAGAAAAAAATGCAGATATGAATTGTTAGCCCGTTGACCAAGACTTTTTTTCGTATACAAAATCTTTCTCAAACATAAATCACATAATCAAACACAATTATTTATTAGAATAAACTAGTAATTTGAACAGAAACCAAAAATCATAACTATACCAATATATTGACATCAGAAAATTGGAATCGGTGGATACAAGGTTTGTGATCTGTTGGTGGGTCAGAATGTTCCCGTGACTTTGGGGCGTAATTGGACATATACTTTTGTTCCCATTTTCCAACTATTAATCTTATTAATTACCCTAAATTATATAATATACACAACTATACATAGTTGATAACCAAATAGTCTGCATTTTAGTGTTTTAATACCAAGAAAGAAAAAAAGGAAGCTATGTTTTAAATTACATGTATGCGCATACTAAAATCTAAGTTTTTTTCATAGATATAAACACTCTGGCTAGTGGAACAAAAAAATTTCTAGTGAACAATTATTAGAAAACAAAAATTATTGGTGTGGATGATTCTATGCGGATTACTTAGCTCAATTGATGATTATCTTTCACGATTTGAGCTGAATACTAACTTGAAATCAATTTAACTTTGTAGAAACTATGGATTTGAATCAAGAGAATAAATGAGATGAGAATTGAGAGGAAGAAGACACAAAGCGATTACAGAGTTCCCGCAAAACCTCGGGTACGTCTCTTTTGAGGTGATGAACCTAAAATTCACTATATTCTCTCTGGTTTTTACAAATGATTCGATCAAACTCAACATGAAGAAGAGATTGATCTTATATACTCTGTTTTTCATCAAACATATTCTAACCGAATTCTAAATTCGGTTAGAAAGGCTACAAAACTGGTCCATCTTCCTTTGAACGCTGACTCTAGCTCAATGAGCTTTTAATGGGCTGAACCAGCAACATGCCCACTCGGCTTAAGACAGAAGATCCATCGACACTTCACAGTTGGTCTAGTAGCATGAAATGATACAGACTCAAGGTATATCATAGTGTAACAGTCGACGTTTTTGATGGGTGTGATGTGGTCATAAGATTTAGGTGAAGTAAAATTTAGAAAGGTAGATACGGAGAGAAAGGTAATAATGACATAAAATAATAATAAAATATAATATAGATTATACATTAGTGTAGAAGAACTCGAGGAATTCTTTCGCCTAATTTGATGTTGCTCCTGATCAGATTGATGATGACTAACACTTGTACTTGATCGATTTCTTGCAGATTACCGAAAACTCAATTTGAGACTAAGAAAGAAAGAAAGAGATTCAAGAGGAAAAAGATGATCCACAAGCAATTATAGAGTTCCCTTATAACCAAGGGACATCTCTCTTCATGTATTTCTCCTCAAATCCACTAATTTATTTCTGATGATTTTTACAGTTACAAAGATCAAGCTTCAAGCTCAAAGGAAGAAGAAGGAGTTGACTAAATAGTCAACTTTGTAACAGAAAGTAATTCTGTTACAACTACATCTAATGAGCTATAACGAATTTGGCCAATAAACTGATTCAGCTCTAACGAGCTCCTTCTCTTCTTTGCAGGCTTCGTGGGCTTTACTTACGCCCATCGAAATGACTTGGCTCATGAAAGAGCTAAGAAACATATGTGACTCTTCACACACTCCACCTCGACTCCGACTTTCTCTCTTCCTGTCGGAACCATCGAGAAACACCACTGTGGATCCATACCTGAACATCCGTGACTTTCAAACTCCGAAAGACACCATCTTTTATCCTTCCCGACCTTAAAGTTGAAAAAAAACCTTCTGTTTTCTTCTATCCGATCAACGGATAAGCAACTACAACCTCATTGACTTCACCTTTCGAAGAGCTCAAGGGTTTCGATTTCCAAAGCTCTGGTTTCAAAACCCTTTCCCTGAGAGAAGCTCATGCCTTTTGCATGTTCAGACTCGACATGCAATCTGAAAACTTCTGACCAGGTAATACTTTCCTCATAGCATCTGCAAGATTGTTAGATGCATGAATCTTAAGTACTGTTATCTCGTTGTCTTCTATTAGTTCTCAAATGTAGTTGAACTTCACTTTGATGTGCTTTTTTATTTCACTACACATTTGATTCTTTGCTAAGTAGAGAGCACTTTGAGAATCAATGTAGATTTTTATAAGATCTTGCTTGAAACCCATTTCTTCTGTGATTCCTTTTAACCAAATTGCTTATATGCAACTCTCTGATAGAGCTATATTCAGATTTTGATGTTAAAAAGAGCTACTACATGTTGTAGTTTAGATCTCCAACTGACTACCACCAACTGTGAATCACTACAAAAAAACATGTGATTTGCGAGGAAAATTTATGATGTCGTTGCGAGGAATTTGCGGAGAAACACAAAACACTACAACTTCCTCGCAAATTTGCAAGGAAAATTTCCCTCGCACATTTGCTATAAAGTTGAAGTGTTTTTGCGAGGCAATTGCGAAGTATACATTTTCCCCGTATATCCATAGCAATATTGAGAAGAGTTTACGGTGGACACTTTCCCTAGCAAATTTGCTAGGCCGTTGCGAGGTTTTTTAAGTTAGGTGAAAGTAGGTATAACGAACGAGAATTTCAACGATTTCTCCGTATTTATTTTATCTCTAGAGATTTCTTGGTTTATTTTACTGGGTTTTTAAATTTCTAAATTTAGAGTTTTTGTGATGGAAGAAGATTCGATGGTGAAGAAGCCGAATAAGCGGAAGAGATAACCTTTTGAGGAGAAATAAACTCATATTTCATCTTTGAATCAAGAGATTGAAGAGCTTTTCAATTACTTGAACCGTAAAACCCCGAATATTTTTTTTTCCAGATTTTGCGAGGAAAAATGGCTTTTCCCTAACAATTCCCTTGCAAAATGAATTTTTTGATCCGTAAACCGTATTCCCTATCCTTACCCTAAACATGAAATTGTCCTACGAACTATATAAATCAAAGTGTCATTTGAAGACAAATCTACGTGTCAAATCTTTGGTGGGAAACTAGTGACTCCTTAATTCCTTTTACCAAAGCTTCCATTGTTCTTTCAAGACCCTTCGTCTTCCCACTACAGGCTTCTTCTCAAACCTAAAGTTAAAGAGAATAATCTATAATCTAGAGTCAATTCTCATAACGAACGACAAATTGATGGTGAAGAAGCCGAATAAGCGGAAGAGAAAACCTTCTGAAGAGAAATAAACTCATATTTCATCTTTGAATCAAGAGATTGAAGGGCTTTTCAATTACTTGAACCGTAAAACCACGAAGATTTTCTTTTTGTTGAGATTTTGCGAGAAAATTGTCAGGACTAGGGATTTGCGAGGAAAATAATTTTTTCCTAGCAATTTCCTCGCAAAATCAATTTCTTGATTTGTAAACTGTATTCCCTATTCATACTCTAAACATGAAATGGTCCTACGAACTATCCAAATCAAAGTGTAATTTGAAGAAAAATCTACATGTCAAATCTTTGGCGGGAAACTAGTGACTCCTTCATTCCTTTTACCAAAGCTTCCATTGTTCTTTCAAGACCCTTCGTCTTCCCACTCCAGGCTTCTTCTCAAACCTAAAGTTAAAGAGAATAATCTATAATCTAGAGTCAATTCTCATAACGAACAACAAATTGATGGTGAAGAAGCCGAATAAGCGGAAGAGAGAACCTTCTGAAGAGAAATAAACTCATATTTCATCTTTGAATCAAGAGATTGAAGGGCTTTTCAATTACTTGAACCGTAAAACCACGAAGATTAAAATTGTCAGGACTAGGGATTTGCGAGGAAAATAATTTTTCCCTAGCAATTTCCTCACAAAATCAATTTCTTGATCTGTAAACCGTATTCCCTATTCATACTCTAAACATGAAATGGTCCTACGAACTATCCAAATCAAAGTGTAATTTGAAGACAAATCTACATGTCAAATCTTTGGCGGGAAACTAGTGACTCCTTCATTCCTTTTACCGAAGCTTCCATTGTTTTTTCAAGACCCTTCGTCTTACCACTCAAGGCTTCTTCTCAAACCTAAAGTTAAAGAGGATAATCGATAATGTAGAGTCAATTCTCATAATGAACGACAAATTGATGGTGAAGAAGCCGTATAAGTGGAATAGAGAACTTTTTGAGGAGAAATAAACTCATATCTCATCTTTGAATCAAGAGAGTAAAGGGCTTTTCGATTAATTGAACTGTAAAACCCCGAAGATTTGTTTTTTTAAAAAACATTTTGCAAGGAAAATGGCTTTTCCCTAGCAATTTCCTCGCAAAATCAATGATAAAAAGATGATTTCAGATGTATGGATTTCGGAACGACTAGACACGATTTCTCAGACTCTTTTCGAGTCTCATCTACTCACGTCTCCCGAGTCTTATCCCGAGATTCTGAATTGTTTTTTTAATTTTTGTAAACTATTTTAATTTAAAAATATATATATTTTAATTTTCTATATAGAATTAATTTAATAAAATATTTTAAAATTAAATTAAATTTAATATTTTAAATTTTTTTTATGCAAACTCTCACAAATTCCTAGCAAAAAATCCCTCGGAGTTTCCTCACAAATCTTGCTAGGCCCTTGCAAGGGAAATCTTGCGAGGAATCCGCGGTGCTACTTTTCCCTTGAAAATTTGCGAAGGAATTGCGAGTATTTATTCGCTCATAAATCAGTTTTTTTTGTAGTGAATGCATAACCTGTTATTATTAATTTGCACTTGTCTAAGTTACATGCGTAATCTGCATCACATTAACCATTGACCTTGAAATCTGAGTGCTTTATGAATGTTAAATTCATATATGATACGTCAATCAGATATTTAATAATCCATTGAACTACTTACCAATGTTCTTTGCCTGGATTTGCCATATATCTACTAACCATTCCTACTGCATATGCAAGGTCTAGACGAGATCCCACCATTGCGTACATCAGAGTACCAACTGCACTGGAATAAGATACGTCTTTTATTGCTTCTGACGTATCTTTTTCTTCTTCAGTAGATTGCTTCTTGAGTTTTAACACACAAAAAAAATGTTAATCGATGTCACTACAAGACAAGGCTACAAATAATGAGTGAAAGCACATCAGTTTCAACATCTTTAGGTTCACAATTTAAACTCAAGAAGCAATCTACTGAATTATTTGTAGTCTTGTCTTGTCTTGAGTTTAAATTGTGAACCTAAAGATATTTAAACTGATGTGCTTTCACTCATTATTTGTAGCATTGTCTTGTCTTGTAGTGATATCGATTAGCATTTAGGTTATTATTTTCTAAATTTCCTTTCTTATTTATTATAGTTTAGTCTTTCTCTGGTTTGGTTTAATATATCTTCTCCCTTTTGAACTCTAGTCTCCGAGAGTATTTTTGTATCCCGCTGACTTTAATATTTTACCGATATATTCCAATGTTGTAAAAGTTGAACAATATATTCTATTTATATATCTCCAATTAAAAAAAAAACTCATTCCATAGCATAAGAAGGTGTAGTTACTGCAACGTCCAAGTATGCGTGCTGGGTAGGCTGATCCCATGTAATCAAGTAGGTTTCAAATTAATTATTTCATTAAGAGCCCATTCTCTTTTGGTTGTAAGAAATATTATGGGCCTTATCCTAAAGAATGCAACAGCCATTCTCTTTATTTAATTATCAATTAGAATTTGGGCTAAAATCAAAATTTTGGCCTACCAATTCCATTTTTTCAGTCAAACCAAAATATTAAGAGTATCTTCTATATACTATATGAGAAATTAACTTAATATTGTTTTTGTCAAAGAAAATTAACTTAATACATGTCATCATACCTAAATATCTTTGCTGAAGTATTCTAAATATATATTAAACTTCGGATTCTTTGTTGTAAAACTTAGTTATAAAATATTCCACTAAATAGAGAGAATATTTTCACATTTCGTAGAAATTTTTTTTATTTCTTTTATTAAATGTACACTATATATATATATATATATATAAACATTTCATATCATTTTTACTATGATATAAACTATAAATCAAAAATATTATCAAAAAAAAACTATTAATCAAAAATGGTCCAAATTATATCATCTTAATAATGTATATGTTTGTCAGTTAATTATATTGTATACATTAAGTATGGATCTAAGTTAACTTTTTGATCTAGTACATAACAATTCTTTTTATTTGCTTACATGGTTTATTCTTTTATCAAACATATATTTTGTGTGCAAATCCTTTAATAGTAATCATCCTACTTATCTTCTCTATTTTTTTTTCTATTTTTTTGGTATATGAGACTCTTTTTCTTGTCAACAATTACGGTAATATCCAATCTTTTTTCATCTATATCTTCTGTAATGGGAGAGATCTAATATGTAATACCAAAAGTATTAGTTGAATCATCTACCATCAAACCCAATATTAGTAAAGGTTAAAATTATTTATTAATTTAATTTAAAAAACTAAGCAAAGAATCTATATATATAAAGATTTATATAAAAGATTTATTGCAAAAATTTTGCGTTCTTGGGAAGCCCATAACATAAAAAAAGACAGAGAACTCATGGGGGTCGACATGTTACTCCTTGATGACAAGGTATAATAACTTTGAAGAATAAAGTTAAATGAACTACTCAAATATAACATGTATTTCTTAATATTATCTCCAATACTTGCAGTCTATGGTCATGCAAAGATATATTCATGTTCACCGCCTACATCTATCCAAAGATCTTTTGAAAGAAGGAGAAATCTACTTCATTTGTGGGTCTGACATCATCCGAAGTAATCTCAACTTCAAACTATGTGATTCAAAGGTATCAATCCGCTTCACCGACCTCACAACCTTTGTCGAAGTAACTGAAACTGTATGTTCAATTCCAATGGAGATGATCAGCTTTCGTACCTACGAAGAATTAATAGCCTTATCAAACACAAACATTGAATTACCTGGTATGCTTCTCAAATTTAATTAATTAATACCTACTCCATATTTAAATTTTAATCATATAATAATACATTTTAGTCATATAATATTGTTATATACTATGTGTTTAATCTTATTTTGTTTGTGAATTTTTAAAAATTATAGTCGACACGTTTTTTACTGTTTTACTAAAAAAATTTGATGTTAGTGTGCAAAATTATAATTATAGTCATAAAATACGTATTTTTCCATTTAATTAAGGTCATCTAAAATTATATTTTGTTCATACAACATGTTACATAATTAATAATCATACACAAATAACTTACCCAAAATTTTGTTCATTAACCTACATATAGATATAAGAAATCACTTTTTATAATCACTTAATTCAATATTACAAAAAATTATATTATAAGCAAATTAATACTTGATAAAAAGATGTATAATTTTAATATATAGTCCAAAATTTCAAACAAATTATACAAGTTTCCTCTTATTTTACATACAGTTAAACTCAACTTCTTTCAAAAAAATGAATGTTTATTATATATCTAAGTTAATTTGTGTGACACAAATCCCGTCCGAAGGTAATTTGTTTTGAGTCAAAATACTAAAAACACAATACATTTTACATAGATATCTTAAAACATCCGAATCTTTACCCAATGAATAGTATTAAAATAGAAAGATTCTCTAGGTTTCTGTTAAGAAAAAAAAGAAAAGAAAAAAGAAGTAAAATTCAATAATTAACTTTTTCTTTTCCATACACTACAGTCTGCAATTATAGTCTCTCTCTCCTCCTCCATCATCTTCTCATAGCCGGCGAGAGAGAAAGACAGAGCTACATTTCATTGAGAGGATTTTCTTCCGACATTTTCTCTTTCCAAACACTGTTCCACACAAATTACAAAGATTTTCTCGGAAAAAAACCTCTTTTCGAATCGATCTCAGAGCATTCACTATTCTAAAGGATTAAACTTTGGAAAGAAGAAGATGAAGAGCAAGACCAGCTTAGGTCTCTCAGCTTTCTTCTTCTTCTTCTGTCTCGTTTCCGTCACATCAGATCTAGAAGCTGATCGACGAGCATTAATTGCTCTCCGTGACGGTGTCCATGGCCGTCCATTGCTCTGGAATCTAACAGCACCACCGTGTACTTGGGGCGGAGTCCAATGCAGTTCGGGTCGGGTCACAGCTCTTCGATTACCCGGTGTGGGTTTATCGGGTCCATTACCATTGGCTATCGGAAACCTTTCGAAGCTCGAAACTTTATCTTTCCGATTCAACGCTCTTTCTGGTCCTATCCCGTCGGATTTCGCTAACCTAACTCTCCTCCGGTACTTGTATCTCCAAGGAAACGCTTTTTCCGACGAGATTCCTTCGTTTCTCTTCACTTTACCAAACATTATCCGGATCGTCCTTGCCCAGAACAATTTCACGGGTCGGATCCCGGATAATGTCAATTCAGCTACCCAATTAGCTACTCTCTCTTTGGAGGATAATCAATTGACCGGTCCGATCCCGGAGATTAAGATACCACTTCAGCAATTCAATGTATCTTCCAATCAATTAAACGGGTCGATTCCGGATCCATTGTCGGGTATGCCCAAAAGTTCTTTTGAAGGCAATTTGCTCTGTGGAAAGCCGTTAAAAGCTTGCCCCGACAACGTCACTGAGACATCCAGGAAAGGAAAAAAAGACAAGTTATCCGCCGGAGCCATTGCCGGAATAGTGATCGCTTGCGTCTTCTTGCTTCTCTTGTTTTGCTTGATCTTGTTCTGTCTCTGCAGAAAGAAGAAGAAAGAGGAAAACCAATCGAGAAACATCGAAGCAGCTCCTGTTCCTACTTCATCAGCAGCGGTACCTAAGGAATCAGCGGCGGCTATTGTCCCTCCTCCGGTGGCTAACGGTGCACCGCATTCATCTGAAAATGGTGCATCGAAGAACGCTGCAGTGAGTAAAAATCTGACATTTTTCGTGAAATCATTCGGCGAATTCGATCTTGATGGATTGCTTAAAGCTTCTGCGGAAGTTCTTGGTAAAGGAACATTGGGATCATCGTACAAGGCGAGTTTTGATCACGGATTAGTGGTGGCTGTGAAACGATTGAGAGATGTGGTGGTGCCTGAGAAAGAGTTTAGAGAGAAAATGCAAGTTCTTGGATCAATAAGCCATGCCAATCTTGTGACATTGATCGCTTATTACTTTAGCCGAGACGAAAAGCTTGTTGTTTTCGAGTATATGTCTAGAGGAAGCTTGTCTGCACTATTACATGGTAAGAAAGACTCCCTTTTATTGTCTCTAGTTTCACAATTTTGATTATTTAGTGATCATAGATTGTAAAACTCAATTTTTTTGGAATTCACAGGGAACAAAGGAAGTGGTAGAAGTCCATTGAATTGGGAAACAAGAGCCGGTATAGCATTAGGTGCCGCAAGAGCGATTAGCTACCTCCATTCGCGTGACTCGACAACATCTCATGGCAACATCAAATCTTGCAACATTCTCTTGTCTGAATCCTTTGAGGCCAAGGTGTCTGATTACTGTCTTGCGCCAATGATCAGTCCAGCTTCTGCACCTAACCGCATTGATGGTTACCGTGCTCCAGAAGTGACCGATGCTCGTAAAATCTCCCAAAAAGCCGATGTTTACAGCTTCGGTGTTCTCATTCTTGAATTACTCACAGGTACTACACAAACCCAAAGAGAGACAGATTTTGGAAAATGTAAAAAATGTGATTCTAAATTTGGTTTTTGTATCAATTTTCAGGGAAATCTCCAACGCACCAGCAGTTACACGAAGAAGGAGTAGATTTACCAAGATGGGTTTCATCAATCACTGAACAACAATCACCATCCGATGTGTTTGATCCAGAGCTCACAAGGTATCAATCTGAAGGCAATGAGAACATGAAAAGGCTTTTGAAGATCGGTATAAGTTGTACGTCTCAGTATCCAGATAGTCGTCCTACAATGACTGAAGTCACAAGACTCATTGAAGAGGTTTCTCGTTCACCTGGTTCACCAGGTCCTTTGTCTGATTGAGTTTTTTCTTTTTTTTTTTCTTTTCTTCTTATGGGGTTTAAATTGATCGATTTCAAAATTGTTTGGTCTAAATTTGAATTTCTTTAAATAGTTTGGTCGGTAATTCTTGGAGTCAGTTGAGAAATACGTTGAATATTTTTTTAATTTTGTTTTTATAGTGTTCAAAATTTATAAAAATCTAAATATAAAATTGTTTCAGTGTGGAATCCAAAGATATATTTCTCCTTATTTTATTGGCCGCCTCCACCAATTTGAATTTAGAAAAAATTCACTTTATTTCATCAATTTATCCACTATTGACTATTTCTTCGTAAGCAACTATACAATATAACGGCAGAAACAAAAAATGTTTATAAAATTGCTAAATTGTAAAGTGGACCGACAAAATTTACTTAAATATGGAGTAACTATACTTGCGAGATTTATGATAAATTGTTTGTTTTTTTCTCCCAACTTCAACTCAAAAGTCAACGAAAACAAAATTCTGTTTTTCCTCAATTTCATGTTTCAATTTAGTGACTATGACTATGATATAAATACATATATCAAGTTTCATGGAATAATTATAATTTTAGGTAACGGCTCTATTAAAGTCCCCACCTTTCAACTTCAAATTCAGATAATTTGGTGAAAGCCATTAAAATAAAAGTTTCTTCATTTTTCCTTTAACCTTTAAAGTAAATCTCAAGTGACTCTTTAACAATTAAAAACAAAAGCAAAAACAAAATAAATGATCGTTTTATTACACGCCACATGAATTTTTATTAGTCGTATTATTCAATAATTATAGATCGACAAAGCTCAGAATACATTACCGAGTTACTCTCGGTTTGGTGGTTAGGATGATCCAGTCAATAACTCATGACACTGAGATTCAATTCATCCTCATAACACTAGTAGATTAAAATTAAATTTTAGAGTATAGATTTTAGACTATAAATTAGATCTTATCGATTTAATTTGTGAAAAAAATTTCATAACACATTTATTTATATTATGTATGAACCAATTAGTTGAGTTCATCATTTATAACCTAGAATATATTGTGTGGTTGAGATGATGACAATAAAATAATGTTTGTTAAATATGAGTTTGTTGATATTGGTTTAATTTGGAAGTCTAAGCGAGATTGATGGAAATTGTGACCCACATCTACACTTCAAATGTTTAGTTGGTCTTGTTAAATTTGTAATCATTGAAGTTAGATCAAATTTATTATTATCAACTAACGTAACTAAATCTATTCAATGATTACTCTTAGTTACCTTGTTAGCTACAATACAAATATGTGTGCTTTGTGACTTCTACGATGGAAGAAGAATATGTAAAAACAAATCTATATCAGAAATGTCTCATATGGTAATATAATTATGTTAAAATTCTACATTAAAATGTGTTTAAACTGGTAAGTCTTGTGGAACTTTGTATTGTAGATTTGTACGAGGATGAGATACATTCAAAGGACTACAATAGACCTAGAGATGACAGACAAATCAGTCAAATAAATATTATATTTATAAAAATTGAATTAAATGATATCCCTAACAATTTTATAACTCTACGTGTCTCGTTGTCGTAGCATTTATTTTGGAATTTATTATGTTGTAGTAGATGTTAGAATGGTACTAGCATTTAATATTTTATCTTAGCAAAATGCACTTAGTATATTATATTTTTTTAAATAATTATTTAATATTAATCTACTATGTGTTTAGCGGTGTTCAATCCGGATTTCAGTTCAGTTTATTCAGTTTTCCAGTTTATAAAAAATATCTACCATATTAATCTACTACCACTCGCATCTTCAATCAAAATCTCTCTAAGAATTTCATGAATAGTTACAAACGAATGAAATCTAATAAAGAAAAAACATGATTAGCAAGGTTATCCGCTAAACGGTTCGTTTCTCTAAACTTGTGAGAAATATGAATTGTCCAGTCCTTTAAAAAAAATCATGTCACATATGTACCAGGAATGAAATGGGATGTGAGTCATCAATCCTCTTTTTTATACTAATGACGATTTTTCTAATTTATTCATTTTAAATAAGTAAATCATTACTAAAATAATAATCTAAAACATTATAAATAATAAGTTAATACTGCTACTGAATATTTGTGTTTAATTATATCTCTATATTATTATACTAGAACTATCATTACGTATAATTATATGCACTGAATATTTTACGTGTATATCATTATACTATTACTAATATATTAATCTTTATATTATAACTAAATGGTTTTGTTCGGTTTGATCGGTTTAATTGGTTTATTACCAAAACATATTTGTATTTTATGGTTTTGATAAAATTGTATCCATATGGTTTTTATAGTATAACCAAAAACCAAAATATATTATTTTTTCGGTTCGGATCAATTCGGTTTAATTCAATTTTACCAAATTGAACAGTACTATATGTCTTGATTAGAAGATTACCAAGGGCATAAATCAATTTACACTAAGTCATGACACATCAAATTATTCAATAGTTGTAACTCAGATGCATGTGGGTTCACATGCTCATGTATATCAACATTTTATAATTATATTTATATTTAATTGTTACAAATGGATTTGCCCAAGAAAATGCCACATATCTTATGTACCATGTACCACTGTCAAATCCACATATAAATATATTCTAAAACCTTTACAACTTGTATTTCATTTTTCTAGAATCATAAAAAAATATTACTTTTGCCAGCTCATAACTTATTCTCTATATTTGTTGGTGCAAAATTTGTTTGAACATGGTTGATGAATATGATAATAATATATGGTAATTATTAAACCCATAAATGTAACATTAAAAAAACGTATAATACATGAGCTGGAGAATGAACTAATTGAGGTGTTAACAAAAGTTCGCTCATGATAAAAACAAAAAATAAAGGATAAACAAATAACTCCAAATAGAAAATTAGTTTATAAGAATAAGATATAACAAATCTAAGTTTATTGTATTAGCATATAAATAAGATGGACATATGTGGAGAAAAATAGTTAATAATACAAAGTGGTTCTTTGAAAAAATATTTATCTCGTGACACTTATAAATTAGTTTGTGAAAGAAATAATTGTGAGTTTGTTTGAGATCGACAAGGAATAGAACATGGCCACCTCAGCGAGACAGCATTGGACGCGGTTTTTCTCCAATGCCAATAATCATGAAGTTCTTGACAACAAAATAACTTTACATTTGGAAACAGAAGGACCACCTTTTCTTTCATCTGATAATAATAGTTCGAATACCTCAAAGTAAAACAGAAACAAAAGCAAGAGGAAATACATATCTCTGAAAGCATTGCCTGAACAAAGAAAGCACAACTCTAATGAAAGGAAAATTAATAGAGAGTAAAATCTAATGATAAAACACAAATGATTACACATACAAACTCCTAATAATTCAAATTACACTGTATAACCAACCCAAAGTTGTGACCTATGTATGACAATTGGAAAGACGTCATAAACTGCACAAAATCAAGCGAGAAACTCAATGAAGAGGACGCCTAAAATAACGGATGACCTAAAGAGAACATTAAACCGAAACCAAGACCAACAACAAAGAAGGCATATAATGTAGCAAAGATTAAGCTCATAAAACCAATTCCATCGCATCTACATCCAAGCAAAGAGATACCACAACGATAGAAAAATCGAAGAGAAGAACCAAGAACGAATCTTCAGCTTAAGCACCCTCATACCAGAAGGAGAAATATACGAACTGAAAAACAGAAACTAAGAGTCAATAGAGTAATCAAAATCTGAGAAAAAGAAGGCATAACAACATATTTGAAACTAACCTCCTAATATACTCAAACTAAGTTATACCCAACAATTTTAACCCTCTTAACTCTAGCAAACCGTAACCAAAGCTTCACAAAGAAAGCAAAAAAATTAGCGAGATTCAATCACATAAGCACAATTTTTATTTTTTTTTGTTTCTTAAAAAACTTTGGACGAAATTCATAAATGTTGTTTTAGAAATTAAAATAGAGTTGTGAAGTTTTTTTCATTCTAGTGATATCAAATTTTGTTGACCAAATTGTTGAATAAAAAAGAAAATCAAAACAGAGTTGTGGGTTAAAATAAGACATAACCCGACTTTTTCAAGTTTGACTCTGGGTTTGATCGGTTCAATTGTCTACAAACTCCACACTACACATTTATATTTAAGGATCTATACTAATTGATTTTCTTAATCTTAACTTAATAATACCATGTTGCACCAATTGATTTGCATGATATAAGTTGTATATATCTTGTCGAGTTAGGAACATTCTTGAGGATTTGTCCTCGTCAGATCTATCTTTCTCTTTCTATATCGTTTTTGGTCGGACCATGAGTTGGACTCTTTTTGAAGTTCTTGGAATTGGATGGAAGCTAAATTTTGGGCCGATACAACTATGTTAACATTTATCATAGGCCTTTTTGTATATATTGGCCCTTTTACTGAACTGGGCCTTTTGGTGGCCCACATTGGTGCAGTTGTTCCAAGTTCCAACTTAAAACCATTTTAAGGCATTTCATTATTTCGACTAATCAATATTTTACTGTCCACATATAAACCCAGTGATTAAAAGGGTTTTCATAATTATAAAAAAAATGTATACACATATATCTAGAAAATTATATTTATATATTATGAATGTTAACAATAATAAAAATAAGAATGATATAACGATAATTTAAATACAATCTACAAACTTTGAATTTAAGATTTATTTTGGGATTACCATTTGTCATTAGAATGTACATTCTTCTACAATTATCCTCAAACTATAGGAATGGAATAATGACGAAAATGAGATTATGGATAGCTCTGAATATTCGGTTTGATTCTTTCAATTATGAAAAAATGGTAACCAATAGATACTTATTAAAATTCAGTTTAGTTTAGTTTAGTTCGGTTTGGATTCATGTTCTTTTGGTTCTTAAAATATGATAACCAATGGTTACCTATTCAAATTCAGTTTGGTTTTGGTTCGGGTACTTCTATCTAATTTTTTAAAAAAAAATCAAAGAAAAACCATAAATTAATTATAAAAACTGAATATTTTAATTTTTTAGTAATTTTGATTAAAATTGACTAACAAATTTAGATTTATAGTTACAATTTTGGATATTCAGATTATTAAATTTTATATAAATAATTATTTTAAAATATATAATTGTGTTTCGCTTATTTCAGATAACTATTTGGTTCTGATTCTTTCGGTTCTTGAATTTAGGAACTGTATGATTATTTAACCGGTTTCGGTTCAGTTTTTTATGTTTTGGATCGGTTCGGTTTTTTGGATTAGGGGTATTATGTGTATGCCTAGATAAATGTAAGCAATGGTGACGTCATTGGTATCGTAAGTTTGTGTTGGCATATGTTACCAACAATACAAGAAAAAAAAAGAATGAAAAATCCACCACTTAGTGGTTAGTGCTAACAAAGGCCCGCCAATTACATTATACGATTAGTAAAATATTATGATGATTCGTTTCTCCTAAATTTTATTCGGGGAAAAAAAAAACTGTGATATTATTCAATAATGTGATTTTGAGACAAAAGCAGAGAACTCTACATTCTCTCAAGTTCTCGAAGCCTCTTTACCTTATCCCGTTTTGCTTTACGGGGACTGGAGACGGTGGCTCCGTCTAGCACCGTTCCAGTCATCGTTTTTACTTTTCCGGTAATCTTTACCGTGTAATATATCGGCTCCGGTTTAAATCCGGTAAATAAACTCCGGGATTCAAATCTCCGGTTCTTTTGGCCTCTATACCCACAGATCTACTCTTCCCTTTGCTTTCCCTTTACACAACAGCTGAGTAACTCCTTTAGTGTTCACCGTCTGATTTCTCCCTTAAGTGTCAATCTCCGGTACTATTCACCAGCTCTACAAGGAGGAGCAAGAAGGTGGCTTGAAGATGAGATCAATAGATTGGGTCTCACGGCGTCGAAGTCTCTTGGGGTGAAAGATCTTCGGCGCGAGCTCTGAAGGCGATCAGATCTTCTCAGCCGTTTTGCATGTGTTTTGGAAGAAGTAGATCGGCAGTGGACTCCATCAGAGAGAAAATTTAGGACCTTCGGCGGTAGCGACGGCGGCTATCTCATCTCTTCGGCTGCAAGGTCGGCGGCTGAAAGGCGGTGCAAAATTAGGGCGAACTCGACATTGGGCCTAATAGTTTTGGGCCTAATCTGTTTTGTAAACCCTTTACTTTTCTTTACTGTAGATCCACTGTAAATTGGGCCTTTTAGCCCATATCAATATAACACCTTTCTGACAAAAAAAAGCAGAGAAGACAAGTATGGCTGATGAGGTAAGGTGATTTTGTCTAAGCATTAAGAACTATGCGCGTGTCTATCACACTCGCTTACACGTGGCCTAAGCCCATCAAGTGTATCAACCTTTATTTTCCTTTTACCGCTACACATCCCATTTTATTTGTTACTCATATTGTAAATAGAATCGAATTTCGACTCTAGTTCGCGTTATTTTATATGATATAATTTAAAGTTTAGGAGACTTGTACTGATTTTTGTTAATTTAATTGTTTACATGTAATGTATTCAGGTGGTGGGTTTGAATTTTATTCTGCCTCAATTAAAAGATTTAGGTTATGTATCAGATTTTGTCGATATATCATTATTTATTAAAAAAAATAATGGTTTTCATCAGCCACAACCGTATGTTATATAAATACAAATCCCTAAACTGAAATTTATTATTGAAGTGCGGACAAAATAAGAAAAATTCATCGTATGAAAATTTTATGTTTGGGTCTTTTCGAGTATTTTGGATATTTAGGTTTGGAATTGGGTTTGGTTCGGGTTTTTGGGTTTGGTTTGAGTTTTCGGGTTTAAAAAATTGGAAAATATGGATAAAAAACATTATAAGGTTGAATAAAATAAAATAAAAATAAAAGAAGATACGAGAAGAAATGTAGGTAGAAAGCAAAAAAAATGGAAGTCTCTCTATATATAGGTTGTTGTGATAGCTTCTTCAGGATTCGTATTGAAAATAAAAACATCATAAGTAACATATTAATTTGATCATATATATAAATCTCTTCTCTATGGGGAGGCAACCATGTTGTGAGAAAGTAGGGTTGAAGAAAGGACCATGGACTGTTGAAGAAGACAAGAAGCTCATTAACTTCATCCTCTCCAATGGCCATTGTTGTTGGCGAGCTCTTCCCAAGCTTTCTGGTTCTTCTTCTTTCTTTCTCTCTACTTCGAAACGCCACCGTTTTGGGGTTGCTCATATTTTTATAATTAATGATAGTGTTAATTTGGCCGAAACAATCATAGTGTTTGATTTTCGTGGTCCTCACACGCTATTATTTGGTTCATTTCCAATCACTTTTTGTTTTTGCAGTTTAACTTTCAATTACTATATTGTTCGTTCATTTTATCAATTTGGTGATTAAATAAATGCAGGATTACTGAGGTGTGGCAAAAGCTGCAGATTAAGATGGATTAATTATCTAAGACCTGATTTAAAGAGAGGTCTTTTATCAGAATATGAAGAACAAATGGTCATTGATCTTCATGCTCAACTTGGCAATAGGTTTATTCTCTTTCTCTTCAAAATAATTATATACTCGTCCGAAGTGTTGTGGTCGAGTAGTAAAAGACAGATCCGGACGTTAAACATATGGCGGATTCAATTCTCCCAACGCTCAAAACTAAATCACAATTATTTCAGACACCTCTACATAGATTTTTTCGGCCAATTTGAATATCCGGAAAAATAGTTTATCCGTGGACTACATCTTTCCCAGAAGAATAGTACTCAAGACCCTTCCCATATGTTTTAATCAGGAACTCTAGAATCATAAAAAGAAAAAATTATTATATACTAAATTACTTACCTTAACTTTTGACATTGTAACCAACTCATCATAAAAAATTTGGAGTTCAATGTTTTTAAGTTATCGGAAATACAATTGAAAACTTCAACTTTATCTCCTCTTTTACACGAAAAAGATTGGCTATACATATTTTATTCTTGTCGGTTGATAGAAACTAGTGATCAGTCGAAAATCATTAATTATAAGTTTTTGAATCTCTATTTTTGTTCCTAAACTATGCAGATGGTCAAAAATTGCATCTCATCTACCAGGAAGAACTGATAATGAAATAAAAAACCATTGGAACACTCACATAAAGAAAAAACTAAAGAAGATGGGTATTGACCCTTTGACTCATAAGCCTCTCTCTGAACCAGAAGCTTCACAACAACTTCAAGAGTGCAAGCAAAGCTTACTATCTCATGATGACAAGAACCAAAAACAAGATCAATCAGAGCAAGATTTGACCAAGACCAATACATCAATCTCTAATGATGGTTTTTGCATTGATGAAGTACCATTACTCAATCCAAATGAGATCTTGATGGAAATATCTTCACCTGTTCATCATCATATTAATGATGATAATGTCAATATCAACATAAGTAACTTTACTTCACCTTCTTCTTCTTCTTCTTCGACCTCATCGTGTATAACATCAGTAAAACCAGGTGATGAATTCTCAAAGTTTCTAGATGAAATGGAGACTCTTGACCTTAAGTGGTTCTCATCAGAGGATTCATCAGGGGACACACTATGCAAAGATGACGACAAGTTCAACAACGATGTTGATACGATGAATTTGTGGGACATTAATGATTTGAGCAGTTTGGATTTGTTTATGAATGATCATGATGCAAATTTTGTTGGAAGTCGTCATGGAACGGTTTTAGATCAAGATTCATGGACATTTGGTCTCCTCTAACCTTTAGTGTGTTTTTGTTTTTCCTTGGGGTTGGCCTTAGTGTTGCTATTTAGTGGATAATTAGGTGTAAAATATATAATAAAGATTTGCAATTGTGAACTTTTGTTTTTACCTTGATTTTTAACATATGTTTCTTAGAGAAAATAAATTAATTTAGAGTTTAACCTCGTTGTAGATACTAAATGATATAATTTAACATAGTTAATTTCGGAAAAGTAATATTAATTTTTTTGATAATGTATTATTATATATACTGACAGACCAAAATGGTTTTCCAAACCCAACATACACCTTGATTTTTTGGTCAACCTTACTCATTACTCAGTGAATCAACAATATCTGATCTATAACTTAAATATTTTTCCTGAAACGAGTGAGATTCAAATTCATCACCTGATGCTTAGCTAGATTAGGGACAAGCCAATTGGATCACATGCTTATTGGTTAACTAGACAAATTAATACTCCTACAAATTGCAGTGAGAGACTATTAAATATAAATCATTATTATGTAAAATGAAATAATTTTGGTTAAATAGTTTTTTTATCAATAATTGGATCGACATGATTTGATCCGTAATAATTTTTTTTTTAATTTATCAATTATTGTGAAAAGATGTCGAACCTCTCCTAATTATTAGACTAAAAGGAATTCGACATGGTGAAGTAGTTAAACGTCGACACCTATGTTCCTCAAAAAATTTATAACAGCATGTAAAAAAATTTAGTTTATAGGATTTGAATTATGGATGAGAGCTTAAAAAAATAAAACTTTTTTACTTAGTACGTTGATGATCATTAGCCGCAAGCCATACCAATGTCTTTCGTTGCTAGTAAAGCAATGTGTCCTATTTTTTTCTTTTCCGTAATTGGAATTTTCTTAAAATAACGCATAGTAATTTAATTCGAATAAAAGTGGAAATTACTAAATACTGATGCAATAATGGCGTCATAGTGATGAATTACATTGCTAGATATGATATGATAAGACTTCAAAAAAACGACGTCACAATCATGATTGAACCTCTTAGAATTAATAAAATCCACCTACCAATATATTCACAATCTCTAACGTTCAAACATCAAACCATTTTGTGGTGGACCATCGACCTCTAGAGTTACTTCATTATTCATTTTTATACACATTCATATATCAAATTACTTATTCTAGCGGTTAGCATTTGTCTGTTAATGTACCAGTAACAAGGTAAATTAAAAGAGATACGTTTGAATTATGTGAACCTAAGATTGAGAATGCATGAACAAAACTTGAATATGAGACATTGGTTCATTTGAAAGATGAAAAATATATAAGAATGACAAGAAATACAATTAACCCAAAAGTGAAAAAAATCGGTGCGAGTCACTTGCTCCATGCAAGACCTATGTAGATCCGCCTATGCATATATACATACGTTGATTTAAAAGCAGGCCAATATTATAAATTATAAAGAGATTAAAAAGTGAGAAATAATTTCACGTAGGATCAGATTTTCATATAATGATTGACCCAATAAGAGCGAAGAAATTAGCTAATTAGTGATATGGCAAAAAATACTAGCTAGATTAGGTAGAATTTAGATAAGTAATCATATCTTTGGTAGAAATTATCTTTTTAAAAAAGTAGGAAGAAAAGAAAAATACAACTCACGCATGTCTATGTGTGTGTCTATTTGTTTTTTTTTTTGTTTTTCTATATATAGATGGTGACATATGCAGGTACACAAAACCAAAAAGGAATATGAGTTTTTCTTTTAACAATTACAAAAGTAATCAATTTATGTTTATTAATTTTTGTTTTTTGAAACATGATTTACATATAATATATGGTATCGGTGGCTACTACGTTGATATATAGCTGCTCATTCAAAAAATAAATGCAAGTTTTTAAAATCACTAATTAACATATTTTCTACGTCCTACAAAAAGTTATTGATTTTTACAAATCTTTGGTTATCTACAAAATAAATTCACGTTTTAGAAAAATTTTCTTTGGTATAACAAATGTTATATTATTATAGATGATATTGTATATCAAACGTAACATCCAAAAATTAACTAGGGAAATGTAAAGTTATCTTGTCTTTTTGGCACGTAATCTTGTTCTTAACTAGTATATATATATATATATTAAACAAAAAAAACTAAATCTTTATATATCTAGGCATATTTAGGCATCGTCATGGCCCTTTCGATTGCAGTTTGTACTTATCATTATCAATAAAATTTTTTTTTCCTAAAACCCTACATAGTATCACAGCAGAGAATCTAACCCTAATTTTTTCTGCCGTCTTCTTCCTCTTCCTCGCAATAAACCCTAATTTTTCCGTCTACTACTTTTTCTACATGTCATATCTCAGGACTTTACTACTGTAGTTCTATTCGCTTCTCCTTACACACTCTACCCTTTTAATAACCATAGTTCTCTTATTACCATTGTAGTTCTCCGAGGTGATAACTACACATAATGGGCTACAGAGCTTTCTAATTCCTTGAAAGCTAAGCAGAAGATAGGTTTCATCAATGGATCTATTGTGAAATTGACTATTGAACATAATCTCTCCCTCTTGACTGCGGAAAACTCCATGATCGTGGGCTGGATAAGAACGTCGATTGATCCCGTTATCCGATCCACCATATCTCATCTCGCTGATGCTTACAAACATTGGGAGTCTATTAAAAATTGTTACTATGTGAAGAATGGTGTTCGTCGCCACTTGGTTGAAGATCATATTACAAACTGCAAACAAGGAAGTCAGTCTGTTGCTGGTTACTTTGGCCATCTCTCCAAACTCTGGGAAGAGCTTCAAGACCTGAAGAGTAGTCGCGTTTATACTTGTGAAGCTGCACAAGATATTGAGAAGGAACAAGAGGATTCTCAAGTACATAAGTTTCTGTGTTGGCTTAGATGATTCTCGTTTTCGTACAATCTGATCGCAAATCATCAATGAAGATCCCTTACCTGATCTTAAGACTGTGTATTCTCGTGTTGTCTGTGACGAACAACATATACTCTCTATGCATTCCCAGGAGGTTGTAGCTGACGCAGTTGGGTTCTCTGTCAGATCAGATTCTCCATCGGTTATTGCTGCAGCTGTTACTAATTCTTGGAATAGTGATGTGCAACGTTTTGTACACACTGCAATCGAAAGGGCCATGACGTTTTCGAGTGTTTCTTACTCCATGGTTTTCCAGATTGGTATCTCGACCAATAACAATAACGCAACAACGATTCGTCAAAAAGGAGAGGCGGTCGTAAGAGCCCTAGTTCTTGCAAACGAGGACATGCCAATCTATCACGTGTGAACGCTGCTATCACTTCTTCTCCTGCTTTGCCATCCTCTGATCAAGTTGCACAACTGATTGCCTTACTCTAGAGACAACAAAAGAACGTTTCCACTGATCATATGTCTGGTAAAGCACTTATAACTGATGTTATTCTTGATACAAGAGTTTCACATCACATGACTGGAAACAAGTATATTATGTGTGATGTTCGTCTTATACACTCTTTGATGGTCACGTTTCCTAATGGTCGAAGATCTTGTGTAACACACTCTGGGAAATTATATTTGCGAGAAGATTATGCACTCGATCACATGTTTTATGTTCATGATTTTAATTGCACCTTAATTTCAGTTTCGAAGATTCTAAAGCAAACTGGTGGTATTGCTATATTTATTGATACACTTTGTCTTTTACAGGACCGTTTCATAAGGACCCTGGTAGGAGCCGGTGAGGAGCGAGAGGGTGTGTATTTCTTCACGGGACTCTTAGTTGCTATAGCTAATCATGTCTCGGCTACTTCTACTCTATCTCAGGTTGTTTTGTGGCATTGTCGTCTCAGACATCCATCTTCTCAAGTTTTGAATTCGTTACATTTATTTAATAAGTCTGATGTTAACTTTGAAAGTTAAGGGTCTTGTGACATTTGTTTTCGGTCTAAACAAACACGTTATGTTTTCAATGAAAGTTCTAATAAAACTTTTGCACCTTTTGATCTAATACATTTTAACGTTTGGGGACCGTATCGTACTTAATTTACATGCGGTGCCTTATTTTTTGACTGATGTAGATGACTACGCACGAGCCGTTTGAATATTTCTAATGCTAGAAAAATCTGAAGTAGTACAACTCTTAAAGAATTTTTTCTCGATGGCCACTCGATCATATGATAAATCTGTCAAGTCCTTACGAACGGACTATGGGTCCGAATTCTTAGTACTGTCATCGTTTCTCAAAGAGCAAGAAATTTTACATCAAACATCTTGTGATGATAATACACAACAAAATGGATGAGTGGAGCAAAAACACATGCATATACTTAGTGTTGCTCGTTCTTGCTTGTTTTTAGCAGGTTTACAAGTTAAATTTTGGGGTGAGAGTGTTCTCATAGCAGCTTACTTGATCAATTTTACTCATACTCCTCTTCTCAATGGAAATAATCCATATAAACTCTTACACGGTATACCTCCTACTTATGACATTTTGCGTGTCTTTGGTTGTCTAGCTTATGCACATAATCGAGCTAGGGAAAAGGACAAGTTTGGCGAACAAAGCAGGAAGTGTATATTCCTCGACTATCCTTATGGTAAAAAGGTGTGGAAATTATACAATGTTGAACGAGAGGAAATCTTTTACAGTCGTGATGTTGTTTTTAAAGAGGATATATTTCCCGGGTTAACTAAGCAACATGTCAACGAGTGTGGTTCACACCAAAACTTTATCATCATTGATGATTTAACTCCTATTGGTTCGCCACAATACCTACTACTACTACTGATGCATATGTGATGGTAACTTCACCATTAGTTCCGGATTCTCCATCCTAACTTCCTCTATCTACGCCAACTTCACATGTTTTGGGTGAGACAGTCGATTCTTCTACTACTTTATCTGTAGAACCACAGTCTCTTGGTTTACCAGAACTTCTAGGGCGTGTTCAACGAACGTGGAAGCCCTCGGTTTTGCTAAAGCATTTTGTCACGAATTCGGCCAAACTTAAAAACACCCCACTCTCGCTCTTCCTACATCAATCATGGGCTCCTCTCTGGTCTCAGGTAAAACATTGTATCCTATTACCAATTATGTTTCTAACGACTCTTATTCTCCAAGTCACCAAGCTTTCTTAGTAGTAATTACTTCTTTACATGAACCAACAAACTACAACGAAGCAAGTTTAGATGATGTTTGGTGTGAATCTATATCTGATGAACATTCCGCTATACAACTCAACAAGACATGGATTGACACTACTTTGCCTTTAGGAAAGAAGGCTACTAGTTCTAAGTGGGTCTATAAAATCAAGTATCATTCTGATGGGACTATTTCTCGACACAAGTCAAGACTGGTTGCTCTCAAGAATCGTCAAAAGGAAGGCGTGTATTATTCTGAAACGTTTGCACCAATTGTGAAACAATCTACTATACGAATTCTGCTTGATGTAGCTGCTGCAAAGAATTAAGAGGTACAATAAATGGATGTTCATAACACTTTCTTATATGGTGACTTTGAAGAAGTGTATATGAAGCATCCACTTGGATTTGAACATGCGGATCCTAATATTGTGTGCTTACTTAATAAGTCCATCTATGGGCTTAAACAAGCTCCTAGATGTTGGTTCTCTAAGCTCAACAATGCGCTTATTTCATATGGTTTTCTCTAAGGAAAAGCTGATCCCTCACACTTCTCTTACACAAAATCGTAAGTATGTATTCATATTCTAATTTATGTCGATGATTTTGTTGTTGCAAGTAATTATCTTTCTACACTACAACGGTTCAAGACTTATTTTGGTGAGTGTTTTCACATGAAAGATTTGGACAAACTGAAGTATTTTCTAGACATTGAGGTTGCTAGAAATGTCGAAGGATTCTATCTCTCGCAAAGGACGTATGCGTTGGATATTGGGGCTGAAACTGGTTTATTAGCCTCCAAGCCTTATACTGTTCCAATAGAAGCAAATCATAAACTGTTTGCTGCTTCTGGTTCGCCTCTTGCAGATCCTTTACCACACCATTATTTGGTTGGGAGATTAATTTATCTCACATTCACCAGACCGTAACTCTTGCATACGATTCACATTATATCATAGTTTATGTAGAAACCACTTCAAAACCATTGGGAATCGGCTTTACGAACAATTCGATACTTAAAGGGGATGTCTGGATATGGCATACTTCTTCGGTCAGACTTCAATCTTCATCTCACGGCCTATTGTGATGCAGATTAGGATGCTTGTCCTCTTACATGGCGTTCCCTCAGTGCCTATGTTGTACTTCTAGGCTATTCTCCGGTTTCTTGGAAAACAAAGAAGCAAGACACAATTTCTATGTCTTCCGATGAAGCTGAATATCGTTATATGGCCTAGGCTTTGCGTAAACTAAAGTAGCTCAAGGAACCTCTTTCTTCGTTTGGGACTCCAATGACTCTATACTGTGATAGTAAATCAGCACTACACATTGCAGCCAATCCGGTTTTCCATGAACGTATGAAACATATTAAACATGATTGCCATTTTGTTCGAGATGCTGTCACCTCTAAACTCATTGTCACCGAGCACTTATCACACATGATCAACCATCCGATCTTCTTACCAAAGCCTTGCATACGCCTAAATTTTTTTATATACTGTCCAAATTAAGGATTCAAGATATCTCACCGCCAACTTAAAGGAGTATTGAAATAAAAATATGTAAATCTTTATATACTTAGACATATTCTATTGTAATTGGGTTTTAGGTCATTCTACATATGTAACTCTCTATATATACTTATATCTATTATTATCAATAGAACTTTTTTTTCCAAAACCCTACATGTATATTTATATTTATATAAATATGGGACCTCAGAAATTTGGAGGTGCGGTGGCTTCATAAGGCTGGGGTCATGTCGTGTGTATTATGTATTTGTATGTGTATAAAGTTCAGACAATGGACCATAAGTGAATGTGATTGATAGCTAAGTCTTAACTACCTTCACCAAACCATTTTATCAAAAAGAAACATCCATACTTCTTACTTTTTAGTACTTTTGTTTCTTAATTAGCATAGTACAGTATCATGTTTGCATCAAACAATCATTCATCCTCAACTAAAATATCAAGATTAGACTTTTTCACATCGATCAATTTCATTTATTATGTCTGTGTTAAAAAACTGTTATTGATATATATCTTAGTGTTATATAATAACATACATAACAAAAATACCTACATAATGTGTATAAACTTTGAAAATGTTAGAAGATCTAGAAGATTAGCCGGCATTTATTTCATATATTAAAGAATTCGCGAATCTAAAGAATAGATTCAAGTTTTTTTTTCTACACCTTATTTCTCGTTCACTGAATTGTAAAGTAGATTTTCTCGACTGTTATGTACGAAGTTTGGCTCATAGTTCAATTTTTGTAAATTCTTTTTAGTTTGGGTGGAAATTTTATAAATAAGTTTAAAAATTGACAAAAAAATAAAATAATGTATATTATTATGTTCAATAATTAGTTAAATAATTATTTTTTACCAACCGTTGAAGCGAATGTTTGAACCATAATCCAAATATCCAAAACCCAAAACATTGTCACCCATGACATATATTCACTTGAGGAAAGAAAAATAAAAAGACATAGTTTTACTAATAATGTATGGTGGCTTTTAATTCTATGTTGAAAAGAAAATAATTCTATGACGTTGAAAAGAAAATGTAGAAGAAAAGTGCTTTTTGAGATGTGTTTTTTTCTATTATGAAATTTTTGATTGAATTAAAAACTATTAATGCATTTTACACCATTTGTATAATTTCTTTTAAAGAAATAAGAATAATAAACTACATAGAAAGTGGAAAAAAAGGAGTGCATGTATGTGAACTTTCTTCATAACAAATATGATCATTGCTTAGGCAGGACTTGTCACAAAGAAGAGCAAAAAGAATGATAGTGGAACTGTAAATGATGGATTAAAGATGAGAGAAAGGAAGAAGATAAGGGAACTTTTGTTAGGTTGGTTGATATTATCTTTTATTTTATTTATAAAAATGATAGAAAAAGAAAATTTGGTAACGACAACAATGATTATAATACATTTGAAGTTGCTGAATAAGTATAGTTTTTTTTTCTTTTTTTTGTTGTCAGGAAGTATAGTTTCGTTATCTTATTGTGTGACACATTGGCTAAACTTCACACCTTTCAAAAACTAAAGTACAGTTCCTTTTGCGAAGTCACCCAAAAATATTTTATATAAATTATTCTTGAATATTTCGGCTGAAATTCAATTAAACTCTAAAGGAGACAATACTGATAACTAATTTACTTCTATTAAAGGCAAACATACTTTACATCCAAAAATCAAATTTCTACTTATATTATATAACAATTTGATTAATGGGTCAGTCAATTGTAGTTCATTATTGATAAAAAAAAATTTTACCTTCATATTTTCTAATAAAATTTAAGAGAAAACTTTATTTTTATCTAACCACATATTAGAGAATATTATTTCATATCGGAAGTTAAAAGAGATCCTAACTAGTATATATAAACTATGGACCTTTCAATTCATTGTTAATTAGTTTTGAGTTGGAAACTCATATTCTAATACTCAGGACCGTGCCTCAATAAAAGTTTTTTGAACATTTGTTTATGTCATTTTATTATTTAATAAGTAATAGGGGCATATTTTTTGTCACAAAAATTTAGAGACATATATTTTATAAATTTCATATATTTTACAATAAATAATAAACAGTAGAAATATGAATTCTTAAAACATAAATTGTTTGTTTGATTTAAAGAGTTCTAATCTTCAAACGATGGTAATTAAATTGTTTAATGTGTCAATTTTAAAAATTATCTAATTTATTTGTGTATATTACACAAAAAATTAATTAATTAATTATTTAATCTATTAAAACAAATAGATTAGAAAATTAATTTTAAAAATTTGGATAAATATTTTGTGGAAAATATATACTTTACAACTAATATTTTGTCTGCAAATTTGTTTTATTGTATATGATTATAGTAAGGCTTTTATGTATGTTTTAATTTTGGGGGTATTTTTTCTTAATTCGTTCGTGAGATTATTTATATTGGCACAGCTCTGCTATTACCACACAACAATTATTTAAATTTCAGTAATAACTAAACTCAAGTTTGACAAGAATTAAACTTGGGACCGACCGATTTACACTTTACTCTAAATCACCCAAGCATTTTTTTCTAATTGATATAAATAAAAAGCATGTTTACATTTCTCTGTTTTTGTTTTGGTTGAAGTATCTTACATATTAAAGTAGGAGATATTTTTATTTTGACTGTGTTATAAATTTTATGATATATTTAATTTAATATTTATAACAACTCTTAAAAATAGGTTTAAGGTACCAAATTTTTATATAAAAATTTAATAAAAAATATTCAAAAAATTAAAATTAATAAAAATACATTGGATATAAATATGGTTATTGATTTGGTTTCGGTTCGGGTTTGGATTCGGTTGTCTAGACAATTTGGTATTTTGATTTAAGACTTATTCAATTATTTTTAATTTTTGGATATAGTTTAGTTCAGTAGATCGATTTCGGGTTCGAATATTTTATATAAAAATTCAAAATTAATAGAAAAACTCTAATAAGCTAAAATTTGATTCTTGATTTGGTTTCATTTCGGGTTCGGGTTTGGTTTTTCGGGTACATAGATTTATGACCTATTTGGGTTTTTTGTCGGATTCGGTTCCTCTAATACGGATCGATTTCGATTCGGATTTCGGGTCTCTAAAACAAATCTCGAAAACAATATTCCAAAATTTAATACGGGTCTTAAAAATCTAAATGAACACAGTTTATAAAAATAATTAAAACAATCAAACTTCACGTTATAACGCATGTATAATCATAGTGCATTATTATTTGAGTGTTAGATAAAATATTAGAAAAAGTATAATAACCATATAGAAACAATGTTGAATTAATCTTTATTACGTATGTAAGAAATTTTAAATGGAAATAAAATTCCGAAAATGTGGGATAAATTGTTCATTAATTTTTGGGCAACACAAAATCTGTCTGGATGTGAATCATTTTATATTCTTGTCTCATGCGGCAAAGTAAAATCCTCCATGACCGAAACTAAGCGCATCTTTAGACGCTAAAGATCACCTGGTTGCTTTGGCTATATCAATACCAGTGCTGAAACAAATTCTAAATTTTAGATAGACGGTGATTTTCTGTTTAACACATAGAAAAACTAATTAGGGTTGATTTTTGACAGTTTAAACGGTTTAAAAAAAATTATTTTATATATATATATATATATATGATAAATAAACTATATATAGTATAAATATAACAAATAATATTAATCATACGATTTAAAATTAATTATTAGAAAACAAATAAGTATTTATCTTTTAAAAATACCTTTTAAGGTTAAACTCACAAAAAAATCAAATTAAATTTTTTTATAAATCTAATTTATTAAATTTTTATTTTTTATTTTTTTTAAATATGACCGTCTAATCCGCCTAAACACCATTTTAGCCACTTAATTTTCGATTTAATCGTTTTGTTACCGTAACCACTTAATTCTTCTTATTTGTCTAAAAATTTAGTCGAATTTTGCTCGCCTAACACTTAGGTGTCGCCTAAACAGCGACCTAACCTGATTTTTCTAACATTGATCAATAGGCCCACGACTACACACTTTGACATAATCGACAAATAACTATACTGACATACAATTGCTGCAAACTATGGAGGTTTGTGGTTATAAAAGCAAGCATGTGATCTTTATAGCAAAGTGATTTAGTTTACCTTTTTCTTCTTATGTCGTGTCTAGGGTTAGAGGGACCTTAGACGACTGAAAAGAATATTTAAAAAGTAAATTTTTTATAACATAAATATGATATAGTTTTAAATAACATATATAAATAAAACAAAAAGTATGTTTTTATTACAATACAGTATTCATAATATACATTCGTTTTCTTTCTGTATATATATTAAGTAATACATTTTTTGTGATATAGTTGATCGCAAATAAAATATAATTTAGGATTTGAAAAAGTTTTCTTAGAAAAGATAGTTAGAACTATATTGGGAAAACAACCATTTTCAAACCAAACTTATTTCCTCGGGCTGATTTCAAAATGAATTATAGCGCTGTGTATAATCTTTCACGAATTGTCTAACAATTCAAATAAACGACATAAACTTTAAATTGTAGGGCAAAATCAACATTGACCGTTAATAACGTTAGTCAACAGTTAAATTTTCGTTAAATGACTCTTAAGTGACACGAGTATGGTTGTAACCGCAGTAGAAAAAATAGTCATTTTCAAATCGAACTATTTATATATTTATTTTTACATATTCAAAATTTAAGCTTTAATCTTATAATGTTTGTTGTAAATAATAGTTACACAAATGGTAATAAATTTTAGACTTTAAGTTACATTTATTTTATTTATTTGAAATTGGTACTATGGGAGGAAGTTTGATTTAAAAATGGCCATTTTTTTACTACGGTTATAACCGTACACGTGTCACTTAACAGTCATTTAACGGAGATTTGACCGTTGACTAACATTATTAACGGTCAATGTTGATTTTGATCTACAGTTTAAAGTTTATGTCGTTTATTTGAATTTTTAGATAATACGTGTAGGATTATGCACAATCCTATAATTCATGTTGAAATCGGCCAAATAAACAAAGTTCGGTTTGAAAATAACTGTATTCCAAATTATACCCAACCTAATTTTCGAAATAACTTAATTCTCTTTTAAAAAATTTAAGTTTTGAAAAAAAATATTTATAAAGATCAAAAATTGATGGTTTCTATAATATAAACCTGAAAAATTATTATAATATATGATTTTAAAAAAAATTAAGGACCTCACAAAATATATTTATTTAAAAGGATTCGAGACGAATGGATTTTTTTTATTATTCATCGGCAGGCCTCTTATTCACAAAGAAACGAACTTTAAAGAGGGAAAATAAATTTTGATCTTATAGAAGTTAATGATTCGACCAAATTTAGTTGAGCAAGTAAATAAACAATTAGGTTTCATATCAACAGTTGGGACTCTAAAACAGTTCGACTTCAATAAGGCTCAAGCTTAACACCTCCGATGTCAAATCTGGCATCATTATCATCATCAACAACATCATCATCATTGTGATGAGGAATGAAAGTTGAGACAATGGTTCCGCTGTTATAGCCATCAACAAGAAGCTCTGAAATCTTAGCTCTCCATTCTGATGTCTGGTTTTGAGTCTTCCTGTCATGGTAGACTCTGTCGCGGTAGTTTACTAATGTCCCTAGTCCTGTGTTCGCAACCCAACCGTACTTCATCAGCACTTTTGCTTCGCCTTCTGTCATATCTTCTCCTACCTTTTTATACATATCCCCACCAGAGTTACAGAAACAGAGTTTAGAATAACAACACCTAGTTTATAGATACCAGATCATATTAACCAATGACGACAGAAGATGTTTATTACCAGTAACGGCTTGTTTTCAATCAGTTGATATCTCCCACAGCTTGCTAGTTTCATGGCCAAGATTAGCCGTTTGATCTGCCATCTGATTGATGCAGTGTTGGTGAGCTCAAAGAAGTATGTTGCGTAGCCATATTCAGGCCGTTCCATTACTATACTGTATCAACCAAAAGAATCAATGAAACTTTGAGTTTTCAGTTTAGTTGCAATGACACGGGATAGAGAGTTACTTTACCGGTTATGTCTCTCGAAAACGAATATAAAAGACTGGAGATCTCGGCACCAGCCCCACTCAACAGGCCATTTGCGGAACTGCAAATACTGGGCCTTGAATAACAAAAGGAAACAAGTTAAGAAGAAAATGAAATATATAAAAACCTGAGAAGACAGGGATGCGGATTTTTACCTGTTCGATGAGAGAGAATAGACAGTTTAAGCAATAGCTAGTTCTGGAAGCTTTTGAGAATTTTAAATTAAGAAGTTTTGTGCCAGTCTCCCGTTTGATAAAAAGCTGATAATTGCCAAGACGATTTTAATCTTTTGACAGAGCGGAAGAACGCTATCTTTGTGAAAAAGGGATGTTTTTTTACCTGCGAGATCACATCTTCAAGCTCCGAGAAGCTCTCATTGAGAAGTGAATCATCTGAGGAAACACTGCCACCTTCATTTTCCCCATAAAGCCTAAGTTCATCTACTGATACCCCCTGTTGAATTAGTACCTTTAAATAGCAGATTCAAACACACAAGCTTTAATGAGTCTAGTTTGCAGAACTTCAGTCATATTCAATGTTAATAAGGAAACCATAATACCTGCAAAAGACCAGGTGCATCTTCCTCCAGAGCTGTCTCAATTGAGTCCCTGTAACGGTTATATCATATTTTAACATCACAAAAGAAACAGAGAAGATATAGATCCATGAGATGATGTATACGTTAGAGAGACTCACGTGGCGGTTCTCTTCCGCTTCCAAGGACGCAATACCCTCAAAGGTTTAACGTATTCATCAGATGTACAGAAGCTAAACCTGGAAGACGGAGCATTAGTATCTTCATGATGACTTAAACCATGAAAAGATCGATTCTTTAGTCGATCACATAATTTCATGTGGTCTATCTCATCTTCATCCAATTCATTAGCTGTCTCTGCTTCGTTTTTCAGAAACCTAGAAGGACTTGGAGCAGATGTACAAAAATTCAGCCGATAACTCAACTTGGCGCAATCTAGCTCATTTTCATCATCAGCTTTACCAAGGGTTTCCACCTCTTTTTTGACCAATACTTGCTCTGAGGTAACGGAATTTCTTTTGTCACTGTTCTCCATGACACAATCAACCAAAGACTCAACCTTTACTTCAATCGACTGTATTTCATTCACAGTCAAAGGCAAAGGATTACGTTTATGTCTTTTCACATTTTTTCTCGGATTCTTTGCTGCAGTTGCGGTGTAACCATCCTTAGCTAATGAAGAGTGTTCATCATCTCTACAAGATAATTCAGGTAGACCAACTTCAGGTGATACCTCAAAAGACCTTTCGTGAGAAATTGGAATATCACTTTCTTGATTTCCACTATGCTGACTTCTAGATTCTAAACCTATACTTAAATTTTCACGAAGGACAGAATCAATTTTCTCTAGAAAGCCACTGAATTGGACACCAGAACATGAAGCAATTCCATTTTCGCATGAAATCTCGGCTTTTATTTTATAAAGATCGGTTCCATTGCAATCTTTAGTATTATCCTGCACTTGTAACGCAAAATAACTACTTAGCCTAACAGATCCTAGACAAAATGTTCCAAAAATCAAGAGAACTTTTCACTTTATTACCTCTAAGTTGGATTCTGGCAACCTTAAAGATATCCTGCAACGAGTATGGTAGATAAAAGCCGTTACACATCAAGTGAAAAGAAGCAGAAGAGAATGCCATACTCGTGATATTACACGTTAAAAGTAAAACACCTTTCTAGAAGCATTTTGTGCCGGTCTTTCAGTGTGAGATGTTCAAAAGCATCATTCCCTGTGGTTTCTTCAATTTGTTCAACTCTTTTGGTATTCTTGTCGGCATTCCTACAAAAAACTAGAATGCTGTTCTCCGGTCTTAAGTTTCCAGAATCATTTAGACAGTTACTGCAACCAATCGTTGAAGATTCCAAAATTTCGGTGTCTACAGATTCTGCAGCACCACAATTTGACACTATACCCTGAAAACCATATTATCAGTTCTCTAACCTTAAGAGCAACAATGGTGAAATTTGGGAGTACAAATTACCAGCTCATGGAAGCAATCTTCATCTTCTCTTTTCACAATACGATCAACATTCGATCTATAAACAGAAGAAACCAAAAGAAAACATATGTGAAGAAAATAAAATAGTTTCCTTTCTGATCTATAAACCATTGAGAGTACTCACGCAGGCATAGAAGCACTGATACTTTGAGACGCTCTTACACTGGATAGCAACAAATTCCGGCGTGTCGTCAAGGGAAGGTGGTCTAACTCAGGGAATGTAAAATTAGACTCCAACGGAGAGATGTTGGTAGGTTCATGACACATATTATACATTCGGATCAGAATAATTCAGAGGAAAAGTACATAAAGATTAAAGAAATTGATATAGTCGAGTTTTCTCCAAATTTGCTACTTGGGTATAGAACTCAACTAACTACAAAGGAGAATCAATAACTAAGAAAACAATTGCTTTGGAGATAGTAAAAGAGAAGGGTTTATTGAGAACGTGAAGAGAATGAAAAAAAGAAATCTCTTTGGGACATTAATTCACAAGGAGAATCTCAGATTGTCGAAACCCTGAAACATAAAGAGATAAAAGAGATAAACTTTTTGTCATTTGTATAAACACAATAAAGAGAACATGGTTTTCAGCGAAACTGAAACATTAATAGGGGAAAGACATTAAACGTACTCCTTACCATTCTGCAAATTCGATGAAATATTGAAGAGATAAACGCTCTCACTGATCGGCAAACAGAGAGGAGAAACCAAGAGGGAGAGAATAAAAAAGTAACTTGGGCCAATGGGCCTATATAGATAAAAGCTAAAGGCCCATTTACAACGGTTTAAAACCTAATCTATAAATCAAGACCTCGTCTTTGATTACTTCGCCGCATACATCTTCATGAAGATCCGATTTTTTTGTGTTTCCGTTAAAATCCGAAAAATTTGCCTGGAAATCTTAGGTTAAGAAATAGCATTTAAGGGAACGGATTTGCGACAAGTCTTTAAGCTTATCATTCATGTAGCTTATAAGAATCGTACGTTCCGATGCGAAATCAAACACCTTCATTGTTGGTTTGGAATCTCTGGACATGTAGAATTTTGGGAATTGTTTCCCGTGGATTCTATCATTTTCTCGAGATTCGACAAACTCTATGCTTGTTTAATTTGATTTGAAGTATTTACTTATGTTTATAATTCTGATTTTTGTTGTTGTTTGGTTTTCTTCTAGATGTTCGAATTTCTATGATAAAGTGTTAATCTTTCCTCAGATTGAATTCGGGTTTCTCACGATTTCAGATTTTGTGAAATTTGTTTGTTTCTTTCGGCTGCTCTATGATGATTTATCTTGCTTTAACCACACTGAAAAGATGGGCTTGAGAACTTGACACTTCTTTAGTCAAACCAGAGAAAGAGTCTAAGATCTCGAGGTTCCTTGATGACACTTTGATCTAAGTTGCTTGAGGGTTTTCTCCTTCGTGGTTTAGATTAAGGTAGAGAGAGATTTCGAGCTCTTATTGCACGTTTTTCCTTGTTTGAATCTTGAAGAATGTACTCGTTTTCGAGCTTACTTATGTGGACAACCTTGGCCCTTGTCTGAGAGCAGAAGTCCCTCTTGATGTGTTGCTTATTGAATTTTTTTAGTTTCTATGATTTAGTTTCTCGTTTTATTTTTGGCTGCTCTATGATGATTTTCTTGCTTTAACCACACTGAAATGATGGGCTGAGAATTTGATGTGGTTCTTGTTGATTTAAGCCAAGGAAAAGTCTACTTGAGCTCTGTTATTGCTTGATGACACTTTGATCTAGAGTGCTTGAAGGAAAATTTCCTTTCCTTTGTGCTTTAGATCAAGGAAGAGAGCAGTGTGGAGCTTGTGTTTGGACAGTTTCTTAGTTTAAATCTTGAAGAACTGGTCATGTTCTCAAGCACTCGTATGTGGAAGCTTTTGGTCCATTTTCTGAGATAGCAGCTTTGAAATTTTTTTTTGCCTTGTTTGTTGTTTTTGTTGTAGCTCCTATCAGTCTGACAAAGTGTTTATTACTTGGTCATCCATTTGACTGCATAATATGTATCCGGAACTGTTTTTCAAAAGTGGTTGTTCATTCAAAGATGTGGAGTTACCAATTGTAATGTCTGAGGCTGAAGTTATTGTCAGAACATTCAAATTTATATTTGACTAAAATAAGATCAATCAAAATTAGTCAATTTAGAACAAGTGAAGAGAAATCATTCAATCCTTAACTAATGGTAGTGAAAAAATGAAACAAAAATGGATTTAAAGGGAAAGGATGAATATGGGTTTGAAACTTTGAATGTTTGGCAGTAAAATTGCAGATTTTTTGGGATTATGCAGAATCTTTTAACCAACACTACGACTTTTCAAATTATTTATAAATTATATTCTTTGTGCTAATGTTTTTTGGTGGCAGATGATATTTGTTTCCGGTTCCACGAAAGAATTTGCATTTCGTCTACAATTTGATTTTGTATCTACGAATTTTAAAATGTTATTAGTTTTAAGAGATCATATACTATTTTTAATATTTCATGGAACAGAGAAAATATAAGTTGTAATAATTTAAATTATATAATTAAAACAACACATTAAATTTTTTAATAACAATGTCCTAATCTATCTTACATTATTTCCCCCTTAATATCTATTAACAAAATTTTTTTGTTAAATTTGTATTATATTAAGTTTAATAATATATTTGACTATATCGCTATGTAAAGACTAAGATTTTGATAATAGATTGTGAAGATTTATAGAGGATATTGTTATTTTTGGGTTAGAAATTTTGTGTTAAGATGACTAAGTCACACGGAAAACTTTATTTCTCCTTTAAACGGAGGCGAAGACGAAGACGCGTTCATTCAATCCTTGCCCTCTATTGTTGGTTTTTGTTGGGGAGTGGTGGCCGGACGCTCCCTCAGCTCCAACGCTGTGTCATCTACTCCTCTCCAGTTGTTGATTTTTGCCTAGTCTAGTCATGGTTCGGAGAAGGTTTCAAATTGGTTTCAGATCTGTTTGGGGAAGACTCGCCGGAGTTCTCTCGAGGTAGTTGTCCTAATGAAGCTTGCCGATGATTGTTGTAAGCTGAGGTGGCCGTCAGTAATGTGATGATTTGTTGACGGTTCGGTAGGGTTTGCTCCTTCTTTTTTGATCTCTCGGTTTGCTTCTCCATTAGAACCTTTATCATAGTTTAAGTGGCTAGATCTTAAGTTTGGTTTACCCTTGTTTAGATTCTAGGTTAGGCTTTTGGCTTAGGCTCTCTAATTTGCTCCCCTAGGTTAATTATCTACTTATTCTTCTTTGGGTTCGATCGGTAACTATGCTTGTTTGGGTCGGGTTTCTCTGTGTAGAAGATTGGTTTGTTTCTTGTTCGTACTTAAAGATCTAATTGAGGTTTGGTCTTATCATGGGCTCTATCGAGGTGTAAACACGGTCAGTTGTATTTCGACTTCACCATTTCCAAAATTAGTTTGTCTCGTTATTACAATAGTTTCTGCCATTTAGTTTGTCTTTGGTCTTGCATCTAAATAAGCTTCTTTCTATGGCTTTGCGTAGTTTGGCATTCCGGTTTAACCGTTTTTTCTTCATTTGTGACGTACTCATATTCGTCATAGGAAATTCCGCCATCAGCTTGGATGTTGGTTAGTCTCTAATAGTTTTGATTTTCGGTCGGGGTAATAAGTTTTTTGAGTCTCTTTATTCAAGTACCTTTATCTAGTCTTTTAGGGTTTTATAATATCGCTTCAATCTTTTGTGTTTAAGTTTCCAGAGATATTTCTGTATTTCGCCGCCTTTAGTATTCCACTCATGTATTTCACCCATGTATTATACTTTGGGTTTAATAATAATAACTAGTGAAAAGGAAAAGAAAATGAATTAAGTAAAAAAAATAATTGTAGATGGGGTGAACCTATAGAGGGGAGTACACCTACACATGTCTTTTTTTCTTCTCTTTTGTGATCTGCTTATAGATCAAAATATTTATTAATTTTGTTCTCATGCAAAAAAAATATATGCATGAGAATTAAAAAAGTATATGGGCCCAACTACATTTTTTCTGTGCAGATAAAAAATGCAGATTATGCAAAACATTTGCAAATCACACAAGTCATGCAGAACATACATTTGTTTTGTTAACTAGCCTAATGGCTTTTTAATCTCATCATTCCACTACATGGAGGGATTCGAACCTTGATATCTAAAGATTTATAAAGAGAGTATTACCACATGCTCATATGGTGCAGAACATACATTTAAAATGAAATATTTTGATTTTCCCATAACAAATTTCCAAATAATATCTTTATTTAAATTACAATTAACATGAACATAAAAATGACTGTTAATTATATTCATTTATAATACATAATTTTAATTTTACTTATTTTGTTCTTATTAAAAATTTTTTTGCATAAGATATTAAAATCGTCAAAATGTAATACCAAGTTTTGTTTCATTTCAAGAAACACAAAAAATATTACTTCAAAATTTATAAAATATGTAAAAGAAAAATATCGAGATAGTTATGCAAAATTTATTTTTATGAATTATGATTTGTCATGAATAGTAAAAATTTAAAAATTTTATATATACAATATTTGACTAGAAAACTGATATTCAACATTTATCATCCTTATTTATATATAGTTTACATATATTATTGTACATGTGTTTGTTAGGACTTGATTATAGCTAATGACGAATATCTTTCTTAAAATTTTTAGAATTAGTATAGCTTCTTCATCGTAGTTATATGTGTTTGATATATATATATATATAAATAAAGATTACTTAGTGAATAATTACTCAAAAAAGAAAAAAAAATTGTCATAATTAATGGTTACACATAACTAAATGTGCACCACAGAAAGCACGAAATGATGGTGTTTTCACTGGATCGAGTAAAGATCCTCGAGAAGTATTATCACAAGCGGAGCAAGATGTGGCGGAGTGGTTAAGTGTTAGACGGTTAAAGAATATTGCTAGTCAACCATGATTTATTTCCTCCACTACGACTTGGCCGGGGGTGTCTAGGACCTTGATCTCAGATCCGGCCTTTACGAGCTTTCGATGTTTTGTGGATGCGTCATGGAAAAGTACTGATATTCATTCCGGGAATAACTGGTTTTGTTTTCCCGACGCTGTATCAGGGGAATGCAGAGGTGCGCGACGAATTCGACAGTCTTTCCGCCCTTCATTCAGAAGTTGAAGCGGTACTTTGGGCTATGGAATCCTTGATTTTGATTCAGCATCTAGAGATGGAGATGGCAACGGATTGTGTGGATGTCTTGAAGCTGTTGACAAATCCAGAGGAGTGGTCGGCTTTTCAGCCATATCAGGAGGATTTTCACAGGTTAAAGTCTCTTTTTCATGCTTTCTCCCTTCATGTAATTCCGAGATCTCTAAACCATAAAGTTGATGCTCTCGCTCGTTATATTAGAGAGTCAGCTAATGGTTTGGTGGTGTAAACTTTCTATCACCTTCGGTGGTGGTTTTTGCTATTAATATATTGGTTGACAAAAAAAAAGTGCACATTTTCGATATTATTTTAATCCTTAACAAGAAATATTATTAAAACTTTTTTTTTGTCAACTTAACTCAAATATTAAGAAAGTGATTTCAAGAACGGGATACATTGTTCACAAATACATGATCTCTGGGAAACCTTCGAATGCTGCGGACCAAAAAATTTGCTTTGTGATTAAGGAAACGGGAAATCCGAACAACCTCACACACTCTGAATAAACTCTTGAATCTCGAGAAATCATCAAGTATGGGTTGAAAGCAGGTTAAGCAGAATGGTCTTCAATCATTTTCTTGAGCTCTGAACAGTCCACTGCAAATTCTACCTCCATGATCTGAAGTGAAAGAAGACATGTCATGGTGCAGAACAGAGCTTCGAACTCAAAATGCAGCACTGAGAGACTCCTCCTTAAACTTCTTGCTCCCATATTTGCGCCTCTGATTCCGACGGGGAAAGAAGTACCATCTGAGACTTGTAAAGAGATCTGAGTCCTTCCATGATGCATCAACCATACATCTATAACTAGTGAAAGCGGCAAAAACCGTTAAAGGTCTGGAAATCGTCTCGTTTTGTTGGTATATAGCTGGAGAACCACTCCTTAGTAAATTTATTTTTCCTTCCTGAGCCTTCCACCAACTTAATGCTTCAATCTCCACCGCTTGAACTAGTTCTCGTGGGTCTCTACCAATGTTTGAAAAAGCCTTATCATTCCTAGCTTTCCAAATAAGTCATAGGATCCATGGTAAGCTCCTAGTGTCCTTGGTCTTTGGAGTCCTCCATAAAAGATAATCAATATTAGTATATTAAGAAGGTTTTGAGAAATCTGATCCTGAAGGGATTTTGAATAATGCCCATGCTTAAATTGCAGGTGGGCATCACACAAAACGTGATTCACCATCTCTTTATCTGCTCCACATCTATAACATACTTCCTCGTAATCTATGCTAGATATTAAAACTTAGAAAAATTAAAGATTAATCAAAGTCGTTAATTGATGTAATTATTAATTGCCCATTTTCAAAAAAAAAAAAATGCAAAACGTTGGTGAACATCTCCCTTTAGTGCATAGTCTTTAGGATTTGAATGTTCGGCATTAAATTTGGAAAATTTATGCACATGGTGTAATGTGCTTTTTGTGTAGCCACTCATAAATTTGATTGCAAATAAAATAAACTATTATAGAACAAAGAAAAAAAAGAGAAAGTGGATATACTTTCATTTCATACAAATCATCCGATTTGCTATTTTTAAAAATTTAAAATCAAATATTTTTGCTAGATCTATATCCCATACATACTTTTTGTTGTTGTATATAATATAAAATATATAACATTAAATTCCGATAAATGTTTAAAATTAATATCTTTGTTATCTTATCGCAAATCGATTTACTTGAGAAAATCAAAAATCTTAGACTTAAAAATTCAAAATCATCAATTTCGATCAGAAAAATCTTAAATATGAAAATTATATGTTTTTCTTCCTCGTAATATTGAATTTTGGGTACGATAATTTGTATAATTACTATAACTTAAAAGAATCACACTTATTTTTTGTAAATTTAACCCAGGTTTATGTAAATTATTATTATATTAATTATTATGATATGAATGTAATTTAAATTATGAAAAATTGTATATCAATTATAAAAATCATTATCATACTAATTTTTATAATATAGATGTAATTTAAATTATAAAAAAAATTATATATTGTTAAATATCACATAAAATACTTTAAATTTGTTATGGGAAAAGCAAAATACTCAATTTTAGTTTTTGTTTGAATGTTCTGCATGATATGCAAATGATCTGCATGATTTATATCTTTTGATTTGCATTCACCATTCGAAACCTTAATTTACACAAGGACATGGATTGCATGGAGACCATCAACCAATTTTTTTTTACTTTTTAGTTTTACATTTTTAATGAACTGATTGATAAAAAATATGCAGATGGATCCTAGCAGCAGTTCTTCTACATTTCTCTCATACACCATTCAAAGTCTAAGAGTTTGAATGTATTTAATTTAACCCAAGTTTATGTAAATTATTTTATTAATTATTATGATATGGATGTAATTTAAATTATGAAAACTTGTATATCATTTATATAAATCATTATCATACTAATTTTTATAATATAGATGTAATTTGAATTATAAAAAAATTATGTATTACTAAATATTGCATAAAATACTGTAAATTTGTTATTTAAAAAACAAAATACTCAATTTTAGTTTTTGTTTGTATGTTCTGCATGATATACAAATGATGTGCATAATCTGCATGATCTGTATTTTTTTTATTTGCATTCACCATTCGAAACCTTAATTTATACAAGGACATGGATTGCATGAAGACCATCAACTTATTTTTTTTACTTTTTAGTTATGTATTTTTAATGAACTGATTGGTAAAAAATATGCAGATAGACCCTAGTAGCAATTCTTCTGTATTTCTCCCATACACCATTCAAAGCCTAAGGGTTTGAATGTATTAAAGATTTAATAGAGAAGTAATGCTGGTGGGGTCACCTGTTTTTCTTTTTCTCATTCAAAAAATATAAATTGCAGTACAAAAATTTAAGAAAGCCCATAAATTATATGTGCAAGTCATAAAATAAAATAAAATAATACACACTCTCTTATGATGTACGGCCCTGAAATAATTTTTCTTTTTTTTTAATTATCATTGGGATTATGTAACTACTCATTCATTTACTTACATTCATTCTTTAACTACAATTCACTCAATTCATTTTTTTTTTCTCTACTAATTCACGAAAAGTTATGTTTTTTTTTCAATCTTGTTATTTTTTTCATACTTAATCATCATTTAATTTATTCATTACAAGATTATTTATTACAAAAATTGTAAAAATGCTGGATACTAATAAAAATAAAACAAGAGTGAACAAACAAACGTTAGTGATACTAGAAATATACTTGAAATCAACATCTTCAAATATCATTTGTTATTTTTTAAATAATTTTTATAATGAAAAATATGATATTATTGTTTTTATGGAATTTAGTTGAGATTTTTAAATCAAATGTAGAATTCTAATGTGTGCATATTTAGTTACATTAATAAAAATGGAATGATTGTGTGTATATATATATAAGGTCTATATTATATATCATAGTAAAAATAATTGAAAATTCTGAATAACTATCACTATAATAATTAAATTATTAGATAATTCATGATAAATCTTTTCTCACATATATTACTAATCGAATATATATTTTAGCTTAATTGTTATAAAAAATAATTTATACTTAATGTTATGAAAAAAGTATCATAACTAAAAAATTTATATACATATACATATATATATATATATATATATTATAAGCACATTTTATTGAATTTTCATAGAAAGAACAAAAATTAGAAAACTATCATCACCATAATTTAATTTAAGAATGTTGGTGAATAAACAACAAAAATAGCCCTTAAATATGGGGAGAAGAGGTGTAAAGCAAGCATGAGACCCTTCATTTAATATTTTAGAGCAATATTTAATTATTCCCTAACAAATTTATTAACTGTTAACGCATTTATTATCTGAATAACATATATATTACTCGCTAACTCTTATATTACCTGGTAAAATATATGTTAACACATATATTATACAACTAATATATATATTACCTGTAATACATATATTAAACCGATAACTCAAATATTATAAGATAAAAGTTATGTGATTATACATATGTTATGCGTTAACGCATATATTACATGTTAACATATTTGATATCTGATAATACATATTTAAATTATATGACTAAAACAAAATTTATACATGTAACACACATTATTTGGTAGCACATTTATTATCTCGTAACACACTTATTATCTCATAAACATATATATGATTAGCACATATGTCATGCACTAACATATATATTATCGAAATAACACATATATTACTTGATGAAATATATGTTAACATATATATATATATATATATATTAATACGACTAACACATATATTATCAGTTAACATTTTAATTATTTGATAAACATGTAACTGATTAGCATATGTATTGTGTGTTTAATATATATATTTCCTGATTAACAAATAGTTACCCGTTAATACATTTATTATCAAAAGTATTGCTTGTGAACATATTAATTACTCGGTAATATATTTATTATTGGATAAAAATATGTATATATTTTGAATGAAGACTAAAATTGTCAATATGTCTTATCTCCTTCATCTTTAACCTCTAATCGGATCCCTCATAAATTTTTTCATAATAACCCCAAATCAAATCAAAACACTAAGTTTATCTCGATCTGATCTGAAAAACCTCAAATGTTTCCCAAACTTTTTCAAAATCAAGACCTTATTACGGAGAAACCAATCCAGAGATCCTTCCCACAATAGCTCGAAGAATATAATCCCTAATTCATCTACCTTTCTTCAATAATAATAAACATGTGTTGTTTTCATAACCTTGCCGTTTTAGGAGCAAACAAGAGATAAAAAAAGGAATTTCGACATAAAAAAAGAAGAGAGATATTAGGGGTTTTGATGGAGGAGAGATGAAAATTAAGAAGAAGAAGAAAAAGAGGAGTATGAGAATGAATGAGTAATGAAAATTTTCTCTTTCGTGAGTTCTGGGTGAGAGAGAAAGAGAAAGAAGACAACATGTGAGAGAAAGTAGAAAATAGAGAAATCTATATAGAGGCAAAACATACATAAAATGAGTAAAAGACCTAATGATTTATAAGATTGTGGTCCATCTAATTATGAGAAACTTTGTGTATATACACTCAAATTTCTCTTTTCAAAAATATTAGATATATATATATATATTATATATATAATCTGCATAGAAAATAAAATAAAAAGTGAATTAAAGGTCTGAATATTTTCTAGACTAAATGCAGATTTTCTACAGTCTAGCCCATATGCAATTAAATCACCATCAGAGAAAATATTGTAAGTTTGTTATATAAATATCAAAATATTCAATTTTAGTTTTTGTTTTGTATGTTCTACATGATCAGCATGATTTGCATATGTTCTGCCTGATCTGCATAATCTGCATGATATGCATTTTGATATGCATTCACCAATTGAAGCCTAAATAGTGAAATAAATAACAACATATCAAAGAAAAAAAGAAATAATGGACATACACTCATCTCATACAAAACACCAGATCTGCATTTTTTTTTTGTTAACTCATAAAATATTAAGAAATCTTAAGAAGGCAATGAAACTTTACAATAATAAACCATTAGCCGACTTTCTAATATTGTGGGTGAGAGCATCAACTTTATGATTTGAAGGATTACATGGAGAGAGAGAGATAGAGCAGAAAAGAGTGCTTAACCTCGAATAGTCTTCTTGGTATGATAAGAAAGTCGACCACTCTTCAATTTGCATCATTATCTTCTGAACATCGTCACAATCTGTCGGTATCTCAAGTTCTGTAACTTGGATGGATAGGAGTGACTCCATCGCCTAAAGCAAAGCTTCAACTTCTAAATGTAATGCAGAAAGACTTCTTCGTACTCCACGGGCTCTCATACATTCTCCCTCCACAAAATGTGGGAAGCAAATCCATCCAAGACCTGAGTGTAGATCCGTGATTTTCAAAGAGTCCTCCACAAAACTTCTATAACCTATGATGCTTGGATTGGTTGTAGAAGGTGAAGCTGCTGGTTGTAGTCAGCTTCCGCCTGATTGATGATATTTCTTGGATCACTATCAATACCTGAAAAACAACAATCATTTCTTGTTTTCCAAATATGTCAGATAAGCCATGGGAAAATCTTAACATCTACTCGGTCTGGAATTCGCAGTAATAAAATAGCAAAAATTATACCAAATTGAATTTCTTGGAAAAACATCAACCGTAGAGGATATACACAAGAGTGCCCAAGTTTGAGTTGTTGGTGGGGATTCAAATAAAACATAATTAATTTTCTCTGTATCAGCACCACATCGGGAGCATCGAATGTCACATTAAATGCCTATGTGATTAATATTTTGCTTAACAGCAGTACACCATGATAATGCTTGCCATATCAAATGTATTATATTAATAGGACGGTTCATTTTCCAAACATGTTTTATCTTATTAAAACAAATATTTTGCTATATCTATACCACGTAAATACTTATTGTTGTTGTATACAATATAAAATATATAATATTAAATTCTGATAAATGTTGTTAAAATAAAATCTCTTTGTTATTTTATACAAAAAGGCACGAATTTTACTATTTTATAGGAATATTATGCATGTTTTTTCTTGATCATGTAAATAAATTTGTGCATTTTATTGATGATGTTTTATTATTACTTAAATTTTTATTTATTATTTTATCAACTAAAAATAATAAAAATGTGGAAAACACAAAAAATAAGATTGATATAGATGTTTATGTAAATTATTATGATATAGATGTAATTTAAATTATAAAAAATTATATATCATTTATGTAAATCATCATTATACTAATTATTATAATATAGATGTAATTTAAATTATAAAAAACTATATATTATTAAGTATCATAGTGAATATTTTGTTTTGTATTTTTTGCATGATCTGTATGATTTATAATTTTTTTTTTTTTGCATTCACCATTCGAAGGCTATGTCTTAACTTACCATGGAGTAAAGCCAAGTAGTCAATGACATAACAAAATCGATATCACCTACGCATTTCTTATCACCGTCTGATGTACATAACCCTAAGACTATCGCTATTATTATATAAAATTATTCAACACCTTAATGTGTTAAGTATGTGTGGATTCCTGTTAATAAACAAACCAATATATTTTTTTTTGTCAATACTGGGTCACAACTGGCCGGCCCATTAGCCAAGTTCCTACATAATGTAGGCGGTGGGACTCGATCTCTGATTGTGCAAGTGCACATGTCTTAGTAGACTTACCGTCTGCCAGTAAACTAAATGCTACTTGCAACAAACCAATATACTTAGCCTTAAAGAATGTGTTTATAAAGAATGTGCTTATCTATGTTTCTCCAAATGCGATAATGATATACGAAATATAACCAAACTAAAGTCATCTTGAATGGGATACTAAAACACCAAATATAATGTAAAATCTTTTTCAATGGGACACTAAATATACACCATAATTTGATGTAATTATTACATTGTCACATCATATTTAGTGTAAAACTATTCACTATACTGAACAATAAAATAATATATGTTTTTATATATTGGTATAGTTAAAATGTAATCTATTTTTTAGTTAAAATGTATGTTATTTTATGAATATAAAAAAAAGTTGTAATAAATATGAAATTTTAGTTGTAATTATTATGAAATTTTAATTGTAATTATGTCAAACTTTAGTTAACATGTAAAACGATAAAATTGAAAATATATAAAATTGAACAAAACTTTAAAAAGAAAAATCTTTAGTTTCATAATAAAATAATAGAAAATAGTGTTTTTAATGTAATATTTAGTATTTTGATTGGAGATAAAATAAAAAGTAGAATACTAAAACATTAAAATTGGTGTAATTTTAACACCAAATATAATGTTATGGTTGGAAATGCTCAATCAAAAAGAAGCAATCACTGAAAGGTTGTATATACTAGGGAATCCATGATTGTTGGCCTTTTACACTTACTCGAATTAAGCTCCAAGCGATGATATTTGTTTGACATAAGAGCTATGGAGTTTGACATAAACACTCTGGTTGATCCCTCTAAATTCGAGTATTTCAAACAAAAAAATATGTATTATGTAGATAGAATTCATGTATCTATAACAAAAGAACGCATATCTCCTCTTTTTTTGCAACCAGATTACCACGAGATTGAAAGGAACTCGAATCATGTGTTTGTAATTTTTCCTTTAAACTAAATAGATGAAAAAAAGAAAAAAAGCTTTGGGCAATTAATAGTAATTCAAGTATGTTTTTTGGGTATCAAATGTTAGATCATTCATTATACCATTTTTAATTTTTTTGACAAAGTTATAGGAAAAACGAAGAAACAGACCAAAAAAAACCTATAGAAGAGACGAAAACACAACAAAAAAGTATGAACCCCAAGATTACACAACACTAGAAACAGAAGTGAATTGAATCTACAAGACAAAAATCAAGAACAATACCAACAACAAGTGGAGAGAACCACCTCAAAAATCCACAACCAATGATGCAAAAAGCCTGAGATGCGGACACAACAAGAACGACAACATAAAAGCCGAGCCTAAACTAGCTAAAATCAAAACTCCCTCCGCATCACCTAAACTAGATACACCCTAAACTAATCCCGAGAAGCAAAAGCAAGAGAAACACTTGCACAAAGTTGTCTTAGTGTTAAGCCTAAGCTCACTACAGACAAAAGCTAATCAGAAAGAGGAAAAAGAAGAAACAACCAAGAACTCCGATGGACGGCAACTCTGACGAGAGACAAAAGAGGCGGTGGAAACTTCAACGGACTCGTCCTTAGATCGACTATCAAACGAAAAAGAAGAGAAGACCAAATAAAACTACCACGGCTAGGTCCAACACCGCAACTAGCACTCTAACGAGATGGCGATATACCGGATAAAACTGATGTAGACAAGCTTCACCGGCGAGGACATGATATAAAGTAGTAGAAGACTTTCTTTCACGACATCATCGTCCTCAACCGAGCCAGAGAAAGAGAAGAGCTCCATCGCACCACCCACGGTACTCGACGAGGCATCACGCAAAAAAATCACCATATAGGAGGGATAAACCTAAATTTGGGGTGCGTCGAATATCAACAGAGGGTGAGAGAAAAGGAGGAAGAAGTGGAAACACCAGTGGTCCCCTTATTGGCGGCGATGAAGAACAGAGGCAGCTGGAAGAGGAGATTGAAACTTCACAGTGGCTTCTGCAAAAGAGAGAGAAATAGTTTCGCTTAAACCGATATTATTAGTTCGAGTATGTTACTAATATATGTCATCTTAGAAAGAGTTTCATACTCTCTTTCCCTAGATAAATGTTTTCAGCATCAAAATTTATTGCATTTAATATATTATTATCTTTTTCTTTTTTGGTCGAGGAAAGGGGAGAAAACCCTCCCCAAAGCTTATTCAGTTAAAATAAAATTAATGTCTACAAACCATACGTAAACTCGTGAAACCATTCCTATCAGAATCTAATAGAGAAAACAAGTCCAGGGGGACGACATGAAAAAAGTGATAACCTAGAGATAGATCAAACGCATAATTAGCTAAACCGTATGCTAAACGATTCGCCTCCCTATACACATATGTAACTCGGGCTATCCAGTCCCTTTGAATGAAGCTATAACACAAACATACTAGGAAAAACATGGGGTGAAGATCACTGATCCCTGAAGTAAGAAAAATGCTATAATCTCGGAGTCTACTTCGACTTTCACATTAGAAACCCCTCAATCCCATGCAATGTAAAGGCCATAGTAAACCCCCCCCCCCCCCAAAGTTTAGCCAAGGGTGCAGAGCAAAAGCCTAGATTCACTGCGTAAATGCCACACCAATTTCCATATTCATCTCTTAACACACCACCAGCCGATGCTTGCTTGTTAATACCTATTGATGCTCCATCAGTATTTAGCCTAAGCCACCCCAGAGTCGGAGGTCTCCACGCAATATGGTATTCCACTCTTAACCTACATTCCTTGTTTCTCGGCCTTGTGTGTGAGCAAGTCATGATTCACGACTTTTTTTCCTTTAAAAACTGAGTACGATCTCTACAAATTGGTTACCAAACACGTTGCAACACCACCAACGCCAAGCCCACCATAAAGCTGTTGCAAACGTGATATACCAAGGTGTACCATTGATTACATCATGAATACTCAGGTTAGAAAATAACCAATGCACTAACGAATCACCGAAGAAAGATATCAATTGAGTCGAAGGAACTACACGAGTCCATATACCCGATATTACTGGACAATCGCGGAGAATATGAATGATAGATTTGTCTCCTCTTTACAGATTTGACAAAGGCTGGATGTTGAAAGATGTCGTCGACATCTTTCAACATTAATCATTATAGCCTGGTGAGCCGTGAGCCACAAGAATACTCAGATTTTTTTCAGGGACTTGCACTTTCCAAATTCTGTCAAAACACGTACCCATCGCATGTCTCGGGACCAAATTATAATTGAGCATTTTATAAGCAGATTAAACTATAAATACTCCATTATCTGTCTCATTCCATGAAAGTCTATCCACGACGTTAGTAACCTCATCCACCACCCGTGTTCGAACCCATCTTGGAACATAAGAGGATAACACATTAACATTCCATCCAGAAGTGCTGCTCCAATAATCAACAACTTTCAACAATAACTCAGCTTTGGATAAAGGTAATAGACAATGCTCCGCTAGAGGTTCCCGTAGAAGCCATTTATCCGACCAGAAGCAAGTCTGCTTGCCGTCACCAATGTTCCATCGAATCCCATTTAGAATAATTTGTGTAATACCTTTTCTAATACTACACTATGTTGCAGATTCACGACATAGTCTTGTAAGCCAAAAAAAACTCAAAGCTATCTGAGATACCATACTTCTTCCGAAGGAGTAACACCCACAAGCTTGACGATCATGAAGGAGACGTCATCCGACCTTGGCGATCAAAGACATGTTCATCTCGTGTGCTCTACGGATCCCAAGTCTGCCTTCACATTTTTGGTTGACTAACTGTTTTCCAGCTAACCAAATGTTGTTTGCGTTGCTCTCGAAAACTACCCCATAAAATTATCTTGAGACTTTGTCTAGTTGTTTTAAAGTCTCTTTTGGAAGTAAAATAGCTCCCATATAATGAACCGGTATCAAAGCTAGCACCAACTCATCCCGTAAGGTTTAAAAATGACATTTCCAACCTGAAAGATTCGATGTAATGCGCTCTAGGACATCACCGAAAGTCTCTTTGTTTATACGTTTCTGAAGAATGGGCATACCTAAGTATTTGCCTAAGTCCTTTGTAGCTTTAATGCCACTCATCGTACTGATATTGCATCTAATTCACGACTTACATTCTCCGAAAAGTACGCCTTTGAATTATCCAAGCTCACTCTTTGCTCTGAAGCTTTACAAAAAGTGTCAAAAGACATTCCGAGTAACTCTAGTTTATCCCACCGAAGCTTCAACAAACAAAATTATATCATCCGCAAAACAAATATGTGAGAGTTTAGGACCTCCACATTATAACATGATCGGTTTCCACTCATTTCTAGCACCCTCCATCTCAATTAAGTGGAAAAGACATTATATGTAAAGAACGAAAAGATATGGCGATAGAGGGTCACCTTGACGAAATCTCTCAGACTTCTCCCCATTAAGTAATAACCTCATCTCAGGCCACGCTACACACTGCATAATCCAATTAATCCATTGACTTGGGAGATTAACAACTTTTAACGAGTCCTCCTGAAAATCCTATCTAACTTAATCATAAGCCTTCTCCAAGTCTTGCTTTAATAACATCCAACCCTTTATGTCTTTCCTTTTTCTCATAGAGTAGACTCCTTCTTGAACCATAACAATGTTATCAACACTCAAACGTCCCGGCAAAAAACTAGCTTGAGCTGGACCAATCATCTTCATCATGATCGGTTTTAAACAGAGCATCATAGCTTTGGTAATTGTCTTGAAAAGTACATTACACAAACTAATGGGGTGGAATTGTCGAATGTTATCAGGTTTGAGTATCTTAGGTATCAAAACCAATAAAGCATCATTTATGCCCTCCGAAAGAATTCCCGACTCAAAGAAGGTCATGGCAAAAAAGATGACCGATTCTCCTACTATTTCCCAATTACGATGATAAAAATAGGCTGAAATCCATTTATTCCAGGTGCTTTATAACTATTCATGCTGCAGACTGAAAGTTCAATATCAGTGGCCATAAAGGGAACATTGAGTCTCTCCAAATCCAGAAAAGAGAGTGGCGAGAAGCCAATCGGGTCTAGCCTCTCGCATGCATTCACTTCATTACCAATGAGTATAAATCATGATAATAATTTAATGCCAAATTCTCTAGTTCTGTAGGTTCTAAATTCCACGTCCATGAATCATCCTTAAGGAGATCAATTATGTTTCATCGTCTTCGTACGACCGTTGATGTGTGAAAGAATTTAATATTCCTATCACCAAGTACCACCCACTTCTCCCTTGATTGTTGGAACAAAAGAACCTCCTCCTATTCCAATACCACATCTAGTTCTTTCAATAACGCATCTTCCTTATCAAGTAATAGAGTCAATAGAGTTAGCTCAATCTGGTTTTTCACTTCGACAATGTCTTGCATAATTTTATCCTTTCTTAGTTTAATATCCCTAAACACTTCTCGATTCCACTTTTTTAAAGTCCCTTCTAGTCGTTTCAGAGCATCTGGTGTTGAGATATCACTATTCCATGATGCATTCAACAACTCCTTAAAACCCGGATGAGCAAGCCATGCCGCTTCAAAGCGGAAAGGCCTTCGTTGCGGGTTAGAGATAATTGGCGGGTCAAGCTGCAAAAGCAAAGGAGCGTGATCCGAAGATAAAAACGGCAAATGAGAAACCAAAGCCTCCGGCCAACATAATCTTGTTTGTGCACAACTTAAATCCAAAAAAGTCTTTTAGCTACAAAATTCACATCCACTTTTCCCCTCTTCCAAGATCCAACAAAAAGAGCTCATTGATTGAGTTACCAAAGGCAAGGTAGTCCGGAGACAAGCACCAATTACCTCCCGATCTTTGATCAACCCAAATAATTGTATTAAAGTCCCCACCTATGATAAGCGGCTCAATAATCAATTTGATAATATCCGAGAGTTGCCCCCATAAACCAATCCTTTTACTAATAGTTGCGGCAACTTAAACTGCAAAAATATGTAAAATCTCTGAGCCAGAAGTAACTTGAGCATGAATAAACTGATATGAAGAATGCAAAATATCCACAGTACCAACTTCTGATCTCCATAACAACCACAAACCACCATTCTATCTGATTGCGTCGACTCTAAATGAATTAGCGAAAACAAGACTTCGACAAATCTTACTAGCTTTCTCCCCACTAACATGTGTTTGAAAGAGAGCTAAGATGTCAGTCTTGTGTTTTTTCAGAATATATTGGATTGATCTCCTGAAGTTGGGTTTATTCACCCTCCCCCCTCCCGCGATAGTTATAGAAAAGACAATTCATCATAAATGAGATATTCAGAAAAATATGAACTACCAGAGCATCCCATCAAGCACCAATTGCCTTAGGAACCATGGTAAGTGGCTCTTCAAGCATAGCAGATGTGTTATTCACAGTCTCCATATTAGTCACCGAAATGACTTCTGAAGGAGAAGAATCTAACGAGGTCTTGTTCGCCAATAGAATAGCAATATCATCGATTTCTTGGTTATTACTCAAAGTATTGTCAGGTCCACCCACTCCAATAAAATCCGTTCTCCACCGTTTACCAGCTGATGAAAACTCCAACTCATCCCTCACCGGTCCAAAGATAAGACCTCGATTATCTTGAATTTATCGATTGCTATTGAAGATTTTGTTGGTTTTATCATTTTCGTTTGCAATCAAAGAGATGATCACGGAGGAGATTTTAAGACCTTTGGATTATCATTCATATTTATTGATATCGACGGGTTTACTCTTGCCACGTGTTGATCGCAAAAAGGTTCCAGTACACCTAATTTCAGTAGATTGAAGACCAAATTGTAACTCAAACCTCGTGCTTCAAGGATACAGTGGCTTTTGGACCGAAGAGTCTCTCTTCCTTGCTTTCTTCTTCCTCATCATATCTTCCTTCTACTACTTCAACTAGAATTCGCTGTTGCAGGAGGCTCTTCTTCTATTTCTTTTATTCCAAAGAAACAACTACAAATGGAGAATCTTACCCTAGTTTCTTGTTCAGCTTCTTCTCCGAAGCTTCTAATCGGATACAATTTCACTTCCTCGCTTAAAAACCCAGTAGGGTTTCCTCGTCGGACTCCCAAAATTGTCCTCCGGTGCTCCAAAATCTCTGCCTCCGCGCAATCTCAATCTCCCTCTTCGTGTCCGGAGAACGCTGGAGATATCGGTTAGTTTGCTACTTCCACTCGATAATCTGTCCTGGAAAATGCGAAAAGTTTTCGGCAAAAAAATTAAACTTCCTTGTGTTTTCCATATAATTGAAATTCAAATTGTAAGCCCTTTTTGACTGGTGGTAAAACAAAAGCTTATGATTTGTCTTATCTCTTAAAAAAGCTCCACTTTTTATGAATTTGCAATTCGAAGTCTTTAGAAAGCCATTGATTGTTAGTATTGTTCACTTTGATTTTATGTTCATCTTGTAGTGGTTGTGAAACATAGAAGCAAAGCATTCGCAAGTATTTTTTCCTCGAGTCGTAATCAACAGACAACTTCTTCTGTTGCGTCTCCAAGTTCAGCTGTGCCACCACCATCTTCTTCAACCATGTATTTTTCAACTATTTTCATTCATTTGGAAAATGTGCCAAGTTTTTATATTGTTTGATTTTGGTAGTTAATTATGTTTTTTCTTGTAGAGGATCACCACTTTTTTGGGTTGGTGTCGGAGTTGGGCTATCAGCTCTATTCTCAATGGTGGGTTGAGGATTCCTTTCTTTATTTATTTTTCCTCGAGACCTATTTTTACTTGCTTCAATATTCCTAACGGATTCTTTTCTCCTGATGGCATTGCAGGTAGCTTCGAGTTTAAAGGTACCAGTTACTATTACGGGATTTCTGCTCTCTAGTCTTTTGCAGAACTACAACTTTATTCGTCATGCTATCTCTACTGTATAGTGCTCCTGTTTTTGAAATAGTTTTTATTTTCACTGAATTGGTTATCTTAACAAGGTGAACTGTTTGTTCACACTTTTTGAATCATAAGTTTAAAAGCATGGGACATTTGCGTATCGTTTTTGGTTAGTCACTTAATTCATATGGAAAGTTTGAGATAACCTACACATCATTATGGTTTTAGTCATGCATCAGGTATTCACACCTATTATTATCTCATTACGCTGGTTGTAATATATTTCGCAAGTTCTCAATGCTTTTTATCATTATTCTTCTAACTGGCTTTTACCCTCTCTGGACCTTTTTGGCTTTGGTTTCAGAAATATGCGATGCAGACTGCTATGAAGACTATGATGAACCAGATGAATACGAAAAGTGGCCAGTTTAATAATTCTGGATTCCCATCAGGATCACCTTTTCCGTTTCCATTTCCTCCTCAACCAAGTCCTGCTTCCTCACCATTTCAATCTCAGACCCAGTCTTCAGGTGCTACTGTTGACGTAACAGCAACAAAAGTAAATACACCTCCTGCAACTAAACCGCAACCTATGCCTGCAAAGGATATAGAAGTGGATAAGCCGAGTGTTGTTTTAGAGGAAAGCAAAGTGGAGAAAGAAGAAAAGAACTATAGTAGATTCTTTTTTTGTTTCAAAAATCAATCTCTTCTCATTTGTATCTTCAATTTTGAAGGTCTTCCTTTCTCCATTTCTAAGTTTGGAATTTGATTTAATTTCGGATGCAGCCTTTGAAGACGTTTCACCGGAGGATACCACAAAAGAAAGCCCATTTAGCAACTATGCTGAAGTCTCTGAAACTAGTGCCCCCAAAGAAAATCGCTTATTTGAGGATGTAAGTTTCAATTTTTTTTATCTGCCCAGCACACCAAGTGGCAAACTTAAAACGTGACCTAATTTTGCTAACCTTGGCGTTTTTGTGATCTCTTATCTAATCTTTGGGTGAAGGTTTTGCAAAATGGAGCTGGTCCAGCAAATGGTACAACTGCTTCAGAGGTTTTTCAATCTTTGGGTGAGTTATGACTTGTAGGTTTCATCACTTCCAAAGAACTGTGCTTGATTCATGAATAAGGTTATTGATTCTCATTATATTTTGTAGCCTATGCCAACAAAAAAGACATTTTTTATGTTGGTGAATAAGAGAAATAAGTTGGCTTGGAAATATTCTACCCCATTGCTTGTGTGTCCCTCTACTAGTCGTTGCTTTGTATTGGTATAACCGTATAAGACTTGCAGCAGTAAGGAATGCTTAGTACTCTCAGGCAATAACAGTGCATAAGGATTGTTTCTTCTGATCTGTTATTTTGGTTTACCAGCATATTAGCCTACTTATATGTTTCATATCTCAATGAATATAATTATTTTTTCTTGTCTCATCTCCTTGCATAAATAGTTTCCTCTATTAAGGTTTAGAACTGAATCCTTAGTCTGTCCATTGTTTACTCAGGCGGTGGAAAAGGAGGACCAGGTTTGTCTGTAGAAGCTTTAGAGAAAATGATGGAAGATCCAACAGTTCAGAAGATGGTTTACCCGTAACTCATCGTCCCTTTCACATTATACTTAAATGCATTTTCCCTTAAGTTTATCTTTGAACGTAGTTGCTTAGTGGATGTTTGGTAACATTGCATGTATAATGCAGGTACTTGCCTGAGGAGATGAGGAACCCAGAAACTTTCAAATGTAAGTCTGTAAACATTTGAACCTTTTATGTTATAACTTTTGTTCTCATATTTGTGTATTTCTCGATTTTGGATAAAAGGCTATGCAACTATCTTTGAATGAAAACCTTGAACTAGTTTATATAAGGGAATTTCGGAAAAATACGTCACCTACCCAGTATTGAAAGAATGATCTCATTGACATTGGGTTTGATATGTATTGTCTCCACTTGGAATTTCGCAGGGATGCTTAAAAATCCCCAGTACCGTCAACAGTTACAGGACATGCTGTAAGCTCCATTTTACGAACAATTTTTCTTGTTTTCATTGCTTTTAAGAATCTCATAATTATATTATCACTTAACACTCTTGTTTAATTCTTTCTGTGGATTTAGGAATAATATGAGCGGGAGTGGTGAATGGGATAAGCGAATGACAGATACCTTGAAGAATTTTGACCTGAATAGTCCTGAAGTGAAGCAACAATTCAGTAAGACATATTTTTCAATTTCTACCAAGTTGATGTCAAATAGGTTTGATACTCATTGATTAAAACCGTATATTCAGATCAAATTGGACTTACCCCAGAAGAAGTAATTTCTAAGATCATGGAGAATCCTGATGTTGCCATGGCATTCCAGAATCCTAGAGTCCAAGCAGCGTTGATGGAAGTAAGTTTTCGTTAACTTGAAACAAAGAGTTGGATTTGATATTTTTCTACTCTCGCTCTTTTCTTTATACAAAACAAAAACCAATGTTCATTGTTGTTGCAGTGCTCAGAGAACCCAATGAACATCATGAAGTACCAAAACGACAAAGAGGTAATAATACTTAATCTTCTGCAGCTTCTTTTCCATACTTCTGTAAGAGGTATAAGGTTTTATTTTGTTGCAGGTAATGGATGTGTTCAACAAGATTTCGCAGCTCTTCCCAGGAATGACGGGTTAAAAAAGCTCACGTCTTTTGGTTCCATCTTACTGGATCAAATGTCACAATGTCTTTAGCTATTTTTGTAGGATAAAAACATGTTTTTTCTAGTTTCCAACCAAAGGTTCTTCAGTTTTGCTCATCAGATCAGAGGACTGTAACATATTCATTTCTCCATCTCTATATATCGAAAATTAAAGTTGTAACTTTTAAAACGCGGTCGCGAATTGAAATTGTGTAAAACGTCGATTGTGGCGTTTTGTTTGATACATTACATTTGTTGTTTGATAATAAAAGAACAAAATTACTTATATCCAAATATATAAGACCAGAAAAGGAGGGAAGACAAAAACCAAACCTCTCGATTTTCTCTACGGAAATCGACACTTCTCTCGGAGATCTCTTTATCCGATAACCCTTTACAGATTCTTCGCCGAATCTCTCCCCCACACGGACAAAAACCTTAAACTAGTATTACTCAGAGACACGACAATAAAATTAAGCATTGACTCTTGGATCCTTGCCCTTTTTCACCTTTGAGGTGACACAAAAATCAATTCACAATTGGCGTCAAAGTGGACTACGATAAGAAACATCTCATCTATTCGAGGTAACTACTAGGGACACTCGCATTCTACACTATCGACTCACCCTCAACCCTAAAATGGACCCCAAATTGGTGGAGAAGCTTCGATCGATGGCAATTGAGGAGGATTCAACGATAGACCTTCCGGATACGGGCAACTACAACATCGCTTTGGACAACCATTGCACCTTCATCGGTAAGATCCTTAATCCTAAATCACAGAACATGATTAGGTTGATGATGGGCTTACCTAGGATATGAAGATTACATAATAAAATCAAAGGCACAATATTAAGTAGTGATACATTCCACTTCCGATTCCAATCGGAAGAGGAGCTTCAGGAAATCTTAAAATTGAACTTCTGGAACTTTGAAGATTGGGGTATTGTTATAGCCAAATTGGATTCAGATTTTTCTCCGGACAAACTTAAAATGGTGCCCATGTGGATTCGCATTTCGGAGATCCCGATTGAGTACTTCACCATGGACCTGTTTACAGCCGTGGCTAACTCTATGGGTGATGTCCTTGAAATAGATTATGACCCTGAAAAGAATCATCTTCACTCTTTCATTAGAGTGAAGATTCTTTTCAATATTAACAACCATGTGAGACAGAATAGGAAATTCAGACTTCCAACCAGAGAAATGATTACAACAAAGGTGAACTTTGAAAGAGTGAGGAAGCTATGTACTCACTGTTGAAGGCTAATAGACAAGGACGATAATTGTCCCTTATTAAAGCCAAATGCGGAATTCTCGGAAAAGGAAACAATGGACAATGATAACAAAAAAGGGAAGCAAGATGGTGAGGAGAAACAAACCAATACCCCGGAACAAGATACCTTACTACATAGATTCAGACAAAGACAAGAGACCAATGAAGGCAGTGACACCAGAAAAATCAACAGCAACGACCACTCCCAATAACCTAAGGCCACCACCTTTAGCTGACTTAGAGTCAGGTTGGACCATCGGCCTTAATACAAAAAGCAACACCACACTCAAGAAAAGTATTGATTTGATCAACTCCCTATCTCCAGGCATCAAAATATTGAACGAATCAAGACATATGCAACCAATGACTAGTGCGCAGGCATTCCTCACGGCAGGAGATGACATGGAAGGGTAGGGGAGGCGATATAAGACTTACAAGAAGCAAAAAAATTCTTAGACATCATCCAACATAACAACATAGAGAAAAACAATTACACAACTCGGTATGGTGGCTGTCCAGAAGTCACCCAATACTCAATGAGTATTCTAAGTTGGAACTGTCAGGGAGTGGGGAGCACCCTGACAGTTTGACGTCTGAAGAAAATAAAAAAATCCATATTTCTAGACATTTTGTTCCTCATGGAGACAAAAAAACAACAAAAAGAGTCTCGAAATAATTAGGAAATGGAATGATTATGATCAGATCTTTATGGTGGAACCGAGGGGTCTGAGTGGAGGACTTGCCTTACTATGGAAAAATCATATGAAGGTCCAAGTCACACATGCATGTGATAACTTCATTGGCTCTACGGTTTTCATAGGAGAGGAATTAGTGTCAGTAACATTCATCTATGGGCACCCGGTTACCCACTTGAGACCAGAGGTATGGAACAACATACAAAGAGTAAGGGCTGGTAAAACCTCACTGTGGCTCCTTATTGGAGATTTTAATGAGTTGTATAGCAACAATGACAAAATAGGCGGCCCATTGAGAGCAGAACGGACCTTCAGAGTTGTTAGATCCTTCATTCGGAATTGTAGTTTGCGTGAGATAACAAGTACGAGCCCCCACTTCTCATGGATGGGAAACATAAATGGTCAATGGACACAATGCAGATTAGATCGTAGCTATGGGAACACAAAATGGTTTTTGGAATTCTAAAGGTCAACTACAGCTTATTTGCCAATAATGGGCTCAGATCATCGACCTATATACACGACTATCATGAATGACACCACAAGTTTCCATAAGTGCTTTTGTTTTGACAAAAGATGGATCAAAAGGAGGGGATTTGAAAACATTATTAACGCCAGTTGGGCCAAATCTGTTACTAATCCATCTCTAACAACTCTAGACTGCATAGCGGAATGTAGAAAGGAAATTTCCAGCTGGAAAAAAAATGTTAACTCCAATTCAAGCTTGCACATCGAGAGGATCAGAGCTAGTCTTGAAAGGGAAAGCTTTAAAATAAACCCTGATACTTAACTCGTTGGCCAATATAAGAAGGAGCTATTCCTACACTTTATAGAAGAGGAGAGATTCTAGAAGGAGAAAAGCAAATTGAGATGGCTCAAGGAACGTGATCACAACACTAGCTTCTTCCATAACTACGTCAAATATAAGAAAACAAAAAATATGTTAATATGTTTCGAAGACCCACAGGGAAATCTACATTTTGAGGAAGGCTCTAAAGGCGATATAGCTGCTAACTACTTCTGAAACCTCCAATCCCCATGGAATACATGAAGCATTACAGGGCCTACACCCAAAGTAACCACTGAGATGAACAAGGAGCTATTAAAGCAAGTGTTACTTGAGGAGATTAAAGCGGCAGCCTTTAGCATAAAAGGAGACAACTCGCCAGGGCCGGACGGAATGACCGAAAATTTCTTTCAAGCTTACTGGAACATCATAGGAGATAAAACGATACAAGAAATTCAACAGGCTTTTACCAGCGGCGAGTTTCCTAAAGAGTGGAACTATACGCACATAGCCTTAATACCAAAATGCACATACCCTAAGGAAATGACAGACCTTAGACCTATTAGCTTGTGCTTAGTCCTCTACAAAATTATTTCCAAAATTATAACAAAATGACTTCAAGGCATTCTACCATACATTGTTTCTGAAACTCAAGGAGCCTTCATCGCTGGAAGACTTATATTGGACAATATTCTCTTGGCTCACGAGACAATGCACCATCTCATACACACAAGCAGGGACATAAGCAGTTTATGGTCATAAAAACAAATATGTCTAAAGCTTATGATATACTTGAGTGGTCCTTTCTCACTGAAAAACTTAAGATATTGGGCTTTCAACAAGAATGGATAGACTTGGTAATGTTTTGTGTATCGTCGGTTACCTATTCAATCATTATAAATGGCGCTCTGTTTCGATTTATCACGCCTCAAAGAGGCCTCAGGCAAGGAGACCCGCTATCTCTTTTCCTCTTTGTACTAGGTACTAAGGCGCTTATTCATATCATAAAAAAGGCTGAAGTGGAGCAAATGATCACATGTATTCAGTTCAACCTAAGGGGACCCACGATACATCAATTACTATATGCAAACGATAACCTCTTCATAAGCAAAACATCTAGGCAGGAAGCTAATGCCCTCAAGGACTGTCTAAAAGTTTACGAAAGAATATCGGGACAATGTATCAACTATGGAAAATCGTCAGTGGCCTTTCGGACGAAGATAAATATGGAGAAGCAGTTGGAAATCAAACATATCCTCAATATACACTCCAACCATGGTACTGGGAATTATCTCGGCTTACATGAGTGTCTTAAAGGTTCTAAGAAGGAGATTTTCAATTTTATTTCTGAGAAACTTGAAACAAAGATGGATAATTGGTTTGCGAAAACATTATCCATGGGTGGAAAGGAGATTATGATCAAGGTAGTAGCCATGGCACTTCCGGTGTATGCCATATCAAGCTTCAAACTTTCAAAAATACAGTTTAGGAAACTCACTAGTGCTATGATGCAATACTGGTGGAGCCATGTCAAAAACAAAAACAAGATTCCACGGATATCATGGAAAAACATGTGCAAGCAAAAGAATAAGGGATGACCGGATTTCAGAGACATAGAAAAGTTCAACTAGGCCTTGTTGGCCAAATAAGCGTGGAGGATACACAATAGACCAGACACATTGCTAGCAAGATAATATAAAACCAGGTATTTCAGAACCTTCTCTTTACTCGCATGTGGTAAAGGGATCCGACCATCGTATGCCTGGAGAAGTATATGTCATAGACGAGAACTATTGACACATGGTATCATAAAACAAATTGGCAATGGCAGAGATACTTATGTGTGGACAACTAAATGGATCCTTCATCACCAGCCGAGACCTCCCATCAGCAAGGAATCCATTTTCGATGTTTGCTTCAAAGTGTCGGAGTTAATTGTTGATGGTGAATGGGACCTGGAGAAAGTTAAAGACACTTTTATTCCAATGGATGCAAAGAGAGTCCTAGAATACCCCCCTGTAACACCTCCAGTTCAATCTAGACCAGAAATGCTACCAATGCGTATTCAAGCCGTCGAGCCAAGGGTTCCAAAACAGATTCGGTCATTGACCTAAGCTCGAACACACATCCCATCCTAATGTTTCAAGGCTTTGTAATCCGAAATGATAGTCCGTTAGTTTGCCCCGGACTAAGGCTGAGCACATATGCGAACCAATTTACATGAAAACACTTTATACCATTTTCAAAAGCGTTTACAAAACAAAACCCAAAGCCTCGGTTGAGTTTAAAACAACTTTACAAACCGCAACCGTTATGTACATTTGCAAAAGGAGAAAATCTACACCGGCTTCCTATGCTTTCCTTCGCGGCCTAGGGGTTCTTACTACGGTCACCTGCAAAAGGGAAGTGAAACGTAAGTAACCACTTGCTCAGCGAGTTTGAGAACCACCACTAGGCAACGTTAAACGTGATTATATATATCAACAAAGCATCAACATAACACACGTAACACGCAATTTACATAAAACACAAACAAACCACCTTCATTCACCATTCACAACACTTGCAGACCTGTCGCAATGAAATACCAAAAATCCATATTACCAGTCCGCGAAACACATATCAAACCCACTACGGACCGGTCCCAACGCAATACCTATAATCCGCGTTGTCGGTCCACCACACACCACGTACACACAATACAGTTATACCACAACACATGCTTCACGTACCCTCAACGGTACGAAGCCACAATCACATTTCGCTTCACGTACCCTCAACGATACGAAACCACAATCACATTCCGCTTCACATACCCTCAGTGGTACGAATCTACAATCACATTCCGCTTCACGTACCCTCAACGGTACGAAGCCACAATCACATTCACCATCCACAACCAACTTCAATCATGTGCACATGATACCATTACACAACAAATAATGCATGCTTACATTTACAACTATCACACATCATTCCACGCATTAATATACAACCTTAGTCACACATAACCATCACGCAAGTTCAACACCAACCCATTCATATGACCCTTATCCATTTACAACCTCCCTTCAATTCTTAGCATTACAATTTCATAATCGGTACTCGCTACCAATTAACCCGCAACTACAATCCAATCATCACAACAAACATTACTTTATACTACCCACAATATTCACGATTTCCCCTTCAATTTATAATCTCTTAAATTTTTCTAGATTATTACCAACTTCGATTATCATGAACCCGTTCTATTCATTTATCCATTACCAAAGAATCTCTCATTCATGACAAGGACACTAACACCTTATCAACCACGTGACCAATCATTATTCATCCCACCCAACACATTCAAGTTATTAACATATCATTCACAACTATCACACAACACACACCCACACAATCACACAACTACGCACGATATTCATATTAATATCTGCCAAAAATTTTGATTTAATACTCCACATCTAACACGATTAATCACAAAGATCAACAATCTCACGACACATAATCACATCCCCTTTTGAAGTCCTAACCACAAACTCACCTTGTTTGCTCCTTCCTTTATTCGGTGGGATTATGCAGATTGGTCTCCTTTTTAAGCACTAATCTCCTATTCTTTTGGTAACGATTTAGCAAGGATTTTGACAGCAATTTTGCAACAAAATACTAAGGATTTCCTTCATTTCCCATGAGCTTCTCCTCATATTTATAAGTGGTTAAGCTAATAGCTTAATCAAGCTCACTAGAAATTTAACCACACAAGCTATATGGTGACTAAATGCTCTTAAAACATGCCCAGTGTCATACTTATGACTCATGAATTATTACTTAAAGACTAAGCTTCCTCTTGAGCTCTTAGTCTCGGTTTACTTCCGCAACATTCCCGAACACGTCAAATCCTGAGTAATTCCCGACACTTGGTCTTAACACCTTTCCCATTACTTTTTAGACAATTACGTCTCTCTCGTGACCAGCTTAAACTTTTTATTTTCTTCGCGACCTATTAGTAGGATCGCAGTCGGGGCACTACACCCCCCCCCTGATATCTCTACTGAAGATGCCTGGATTTGGAGCTACAATAAGTCTGGAGAATATACAGTTATAAGTCAAAATTGGCTACTTAACCAACAAGAAAACGTGGTACATACGAATAACCTTAGAAATCCGGATTATGTCACAACAATGAAAGTTAAGATTTGGGACCTCTAAACCCTAGGAAAATAACAATGTTCCTGTGGAGGGTACTCTCGGGAGCCCTAATTGTATGAGCATAATTAAAATCCAGATCCATAGTACAAGATGATCGATGCCCAACCTGTCCAGGCTTAGGATGAAGGGCTTCCTTCCCGTGGATCCTTTGGGCCATATATAAAGCTAGGAATAGTCATGTGATTTAAGGCCTACAACCAAACATGTCTGAAATCTTCAGTGAAGCAACCGAAGATGAAGAAAGGTGAAAAAACACAAACATGACGACAGCTGACAGTACCAGAAAAGTACCCCACAATCAGTCATCAAGAACACAAAACACATCATTGAGTCGGAGCTGCATAGTTAGTTGGAAGGTCAAATGGTCACCATATTGCACCCTGCATGGAGCTGCTTTTATAATTAGCAAAGATGGGAATTCAACATGGTTGCACCTGATATTTGAGGGATTAATCTGGGTACTAAGGTTAGTATCAGAGCTTCAAGTTACAAGGACGTTAGTTGCGGTCGACAATGCCATGCTCTACAACATCATTTGCTCACCCAACTGTTGGCTTCGATACAGATCGTGGAATAAGAAGGTTCAGTCTCTAACTTCCAGATTCATTGAGATTCGATTCATGAAAGTGCATCCAAAAGAAAATGTCAAAGCAAAGGCCATCGCCTGCAGTGTAGTGTAAGATAGGAGGTATAACGACTACATAGCAAGGGGTGAACCCACATGGCTCACAGATCATCGTAACCAGAATGGGGACAATAGTCTGGAGAAGTCTCCAGTAACTTAGATATCATCCTGTTTCCCCAGGTTCTTTTCTCAAGACTTGCTAACTTGTTGGGGGTTACCTTAACTAGTCAATAGAGAGTTAGGTTCCTTAAGATACTAACCAAGAGTATGTCAGCGTCCTCTTGTCTTAAACGACCTCTCGGGCTTGCTTATAGAAATTAGCTAATTAATGGGCCGATTAAGTTAGAACTTGGCCTAGAAAATAGGCCCAGCACCATTAATAAGTATGTTTATAATTTCTGGTTTCCTCTCCCTCCATACTGGCCAGATATCTAGTTGACTTTAGATTAGGCCCATTAGCTTTCTCTGGCCCATCTGGTTCCCGTTTTACCCAATATAAATCGAGGCATGTCCTCTTCCCCCTGTCATATTAGGTCCGCCTTTGGGTAATCATTGCAGTAGCCTATATATCAAGTTACATAGGATATCATAGTCTTGGGGCAACATATCTCTTAAACAAATGAACCACGCTAGTATTGGGAATGGTGGACAGAGACGTTTGGTGTTCTGTAATTAACAAGTGGCAGAAGCTTAGGAGTCTTGACCAATAATAATAACTCTGCCTGCGATTTGGATAACAGAAATCATTTTTGCGTGATACACTGAAGAAACTCCTCGATGTCACATCCACTTTAGCGTGCTTAAGCACAAATTCAGGCTTCCCGATACACATCTAAGGCACACTGGTAATGATGATATTACTCAGGTATTGACTATAAAAGGGAGTAGGCATAACTAGTTTTCGTCACCATCAAGTAAGCTGAATTGATCAACTGCAAGAGAAATGGATAACAACCTTTGGCAGGCTTTGAACCAATTTGATCTCGGGAGAACTGACCCACCCACTTTCCTTTTAGAGATGATCTACGACGACAATCTGGCCAAGAACAGAAAATGTCTCTTTGTCAGGCCCCTCAATTTGCTTGAACAAAACATCCAAGAACTCACGGAGGATTTACCAAATGACTGGGGTCTGCAAAGCTCAGTGACAGGAAGAATGATTGACAAGAAGATTGCTCAATTCTTCTTCTCCAATGAAGAGGATCATAACTCGGTTTTGCGGATGCAACCATTCATCTACAATGGGTGGCTGGTGGCGGCAGCAAAATGGGTTGATCACCTTCCTCCAAACTTTCTTACAAAGATACAATTATGGATACAGCTCCGCAACTTACCCTTGCAATATGCCTCGAAAATGGCAGTATGTAGAATTGCGAGTGTTGTAGGTGAAGTTCTTGAGGTGGACTTACACGATGCCTCGGTAACCAAACCCTTCCTGATCCGCGCAAAAATTAACTTCAACATTGCGAATAGGCTCAAGTATTACAAACTGGTACACTGCGAGAAGGGAAATAGCTTCCAAGTCCAATTCTATTACGAATGGGTCTCGTGTTTCTGATTTAATTGTCAGCAGCTTACGCACAATACAACCTTATACAACCACTTGCTAACCGCTGCGGATTATTTCGTGGACCCTCTTGGACACGCTCATGAAGGTAACGTAAGTACTGAGTGTAACACTTCCTCCGACAACATCACAACTATCACGGGATCGATTACCTCGCAACCGCCAACTCCTTTAACTGAAGAGACAAAGAATCAAGAGGACTTGGTATGCAACATCAGGATAACAATTGAGGACATCCTCAAAAATCCGAATGACACTTTTATGGTTGAGGTGAATGTCCTGCCTATTGATTTGGATGTCTCGATTCCCTTTGGTCAGGATCAATCAGAACCCACTCCGAACATTGATGCCAGCTCTAAGAACACTACAACTGCAAAACCACCTTCCGGAAAGGCACTAAAGAAGGAACCGTGATGATGGCGCTAAGTCCAGATTCCGCTGCTTTCTACTTCCTTACATGCTTTTTAACTGCCTTTGTCATTTCGTACTAAGCTAATATATCACTTTCTGTATTTTGTATTGGGCCTTAACAGGCCGTGTCTTGAGAGTCAAGTCCCTAGTATTATAACCGAAACTTTATGGGCTGTGCCCCTTTTAATAATATGTTTCCTTTGAATAAAAAAAAAGAAAAGGAGGGAAGAAGTGACGTGGAGACATCGAGGCGGTTAATGAACCGTCTTCAAAAATAATCTGACTCTGACGGTCAAATTATCGTTGTTCCCATTTTGTCGACGTCGTGATATGTAGCGTAGGGTTTTACCGATACGACGGTTGCTGTTTACCGCGCGGGAGTGAATTGGCTCGTAAATTCTTTCGCTCAGTCGAATACTTTCTGTCTCCGACGAAGTGGCGGATTCGTGTCGTGTCATTACTTCGTGGGTTAGTATCTTGTGACTTCGGATTTGTGTTTCCCTTCGTTGTTTCCTGACTCTTGAGCAACTCGAGGAGAAGGAAACTCATTCCTAGTATCTGAAGTTGGTAATAGATTTTTTTGCCATGTGATTACGGTGACCAGTTTTTTTTCTTTTTCTTTCAATTTGTCTCTGTGTTAGGTAATGTACTCTCAGAAATATAAATTATCATCGAAATTGGATGTAAAATGTTGAGTTTCATCAATTTTCAATGTAGAGAATTACGATGCCATTGTCTTTTGCTTTCCTGAAAATTTGGATATAATGCTTAGGGTTCTCTTGAGAAGGACTAAGATGAAATCTAGAAGCGAAAGTAAGAATGGAAGACTTGCAGCAGACACGAGAAAAGCAGTGAACAAAGTTCTAGAAAAAAGCAGTGCTTGTGGCTCTCGAGGCAAGGAGAAGCTAGTTGATACTGCACAGAGCGTTGAATCCGCAAAGGTTTGTTTTCTATTCATGCAAAGAACATCGTTATTTTGCTAGTTTTACTGAATTTACTAGGGTACATAAGATGTTATGGAGTTCTATTGATTCTTTGTAAGGTTTCCTTAAAGATTAACAAGGCCGTGGTACTAGTTAAGCAATAATCAAAGGCGTTGAAAAGCTATTTTGCTTGTCCTATGCGTAAATATTTGATGGGGAAATTTCAGTTCTCTAGGAATGTAAATTATTTTAAATATCATTGCAGCGAGATAAAGGTGAAAATGTGAAGGTGAAGCAAGCCGTTGAGGAAAAATTAGCGGATAATGTTCTAGAGGACAGGGAATGTGGTAACATTGCATTCTGTGGTGATGATGAAATGAATGATTCAGACTGGGAAGACTGTCCAATTCCTAGTCTTGATAATATGGTTGATACTAATGTTGATGACACCAGAGAGCTAACCATAGAATTTGATGATGTTCCTGGTGCAAAGACGCAGAAGAATGTTTACCGTGCAACAGCAGAAGACAAAGTATACTGTTCTTAAGAAAACTTCAGGAAATGCAATATGTTTTCTTAGATTGATTCTTCAGAAATGAATGGTAGCTTAAAGAGTTGTGCTTTGTCTTAAAGGAACGGACGGAACTTGTCCATAAGGTTCACTTGCTATGTCTGCTTGCGAGAGGAAGGATAGTTGACAGTGCTTGTAATGATCCCTTGATTCAGGTAAATTCCTTGTTTCCATTTACTACAGTTGTGTTAGCTGTTGCTTTGAAGTTATATTTTTATTATTGTTTGCTTAGGTTGCAGCTTGCGTATAATTTTTGTCTTAATTTTTAATTTGATGCGCAGGCTTCCTTGCTCTCACTTCTACCATCATACTTGTCAAAAGCTGTTAATCTCGAGAAAGTTACTGTCAAGGATATTGCCCCTCTTCTTCGTTGGGTATGGATTTACTGGCCCGTAGCTTTTGTTTTCTTCTGATGGAAAATTAAACAGCATTTTTATTTTTTTTATAATTTAATTAAGTTAAACAACTTTTCCTTGGCTTGAATTGTAGGTTCATGGAAACTTTTCTATTAGGTGTACTCCCAGTTCCGAGAAATCTTTTTATACTTCCCTAGCATTTGCTCTTGAATCCCGTAAAGGCACAGCCGAAGAGGTCAGAAGTGATCAGATTTTAGTTAGTTGTATTGTTGAAACCTCAATTTTCAAAATTTTAGCTTCATTCGTCGCTGGGGGAAAAATTATACTGTGAAAGGAGCTGTACAATATTGATCAAAGTTACTCGATGGGAAACTTATTTGATCATTTTTGCAGCTTGCAGCACTGACTGTTGCTTTGCTTAGAGCACTAAACCTCAGAACTAGGTATTTGATATTTGTTTTGTTGCCACTATATAGTACTTATACTTGTTTCTGAGCTTGGTTGTAACATCTTTTTTGCTCTGTAATATAAATGGCAGCTTCTCTAAAGTGGCATATAAACGCTTTATTAATGAGAATTATTGAGTTTGCTGAACAGTGGGAATTTCCAGTCCTATTTGGCTTGATTTTCAGCTCTATAACGTTAATTGACATTTGATGTTATTTTTTTCAAGATTATTCTTTGTCAGAGAGTTAGTTACAGTACCATTCTGAAGTGCTGTATATTTACATTGTCTTGCAGCTTAGTATGCCAAGCGTGTTTACTAATTTGAGTTTGGCAGGTTTGTGTCTATTCTTGATGTTGCATCCCTAAAACCAGGGGCCGATAAGGATGAATCATCAGGTCAAAACAGAGCTAATATGAAGCATGGGGTATTCAGGACCTCAACTCTTATGGTACCAAAACAACAAGCCAACTTGTCATTCCCGAATACATCTTCTTTCCGTGTTGAGGATAAAAATCTGTGTGAAACATCTGAGCCTCAGCATGAGAATCCCCAGGGCTCCAGTCAGTTACAAGAGAATACAGACAATTCATCTTGTGAAGTAGGATTGTCCAGCAGATCTGACAGAGCAAGGAGGAAAGGAGATGTTGAGTTCGAGATGCAATTAGCCATGGCTTTGACTGCAACAGCAAACAATCAACAGAGCTCTAAAGTGATGGAGAAAAAGGAAAGTCCGGAAATAAAAAAATCAAATGATGGCTCGTCAGTTTCTGACCAAGTAATATCCACAGCTATTGGTTCAAAGAAAGTGGAATCTCCTCTTTGTTGGGCTGAGGTGTATTGCAGCGGGGAAAACATGGATGGGAAATGGGTCCATCTGGATGCTGTCACTGGAATGATAGATGCAGAGCAAAATGTAGAAGCTGCAGCTGCCGCATGCAAAATGTTTCTTAGATATGTTGTCGCCTTCGCTGGTGGTGGAGCCAAAGATGTCACTCGCAGGTTTTCAATTTCCTGTATTATTATAATTGCTATATCAGACAATCCACATCATTATAGTAGAATTATGACGCCTGCAAATAGTTTCCGTTTCTAGATACTTCATACTTGTCTTTACATCTAGTTTCCTTTGGAAACTTTTCTTATTCAGGTACTGTACAAAGTGGCATACTATTTCATCCAAACGGGTGAATTCAGTGTGGTGGGATATGGTTTTAGCACCATTAAGAGAACTAGAGTCAGCAGCAACTCACGAAGTAGACATTGCTTTGAGAAATTCTGATAGCCTAAATTCTGTTGCTAACATAGCTTCCTCAAGTAGCTCGTCATTTAGTTTAAGGAGTGCTCTTGAAGATATGGAGTTAGCTACGCGGGCATTGACTGAACCTCTTCCCACTAACCAGCAGGTAAATTGGATGTAATTGTCACCCAATAAACAAATTTAAAGCACACAATTCACTTAAACCTTCAGTGACAAAACTTCCTTTACTTAATATTGCAGGCCTATAAAAGCCACGAACTCTATGCTATTGAGAAATGGCTTAACAAGAACCAGATACTTCACCCAAAAGGTCCAGTTCTGGGATTTTGCTCTGGTCATCCTGTCTATCCTCGAACCTGTGTGCAGACTCTTAAAACAAAAGAAAGATGGCTACGAGATGGGCTACAACTCAAGGCCAATGAAGTTCCATTAAAGGTTATTCATCCCTGATGATTATTTCTTTAGTCATTCCCCCTTCTTTTTTTTCCTGTTTGATGATCAGCTCTTGAAGTCCACTATTACCTTAGATACTTACGCGTAACCAGAAGTTCAAAAGATTAAAAGATTTTGGGGATGGCGACAAGGACAACGAGGGTGGTTCTAATTGCATGGAACTATATGGGAAGTGGCAAATGGAACCATTGTGTCTCCCTCACGCTGTTAATGGAATTGTGCCCAAGGTTGAAACAAAGCACTGTTAAATCTGTCCTAACATAGCAAACGTTATAGACATGAGTAGCATAAAATCCTTTTTTTCTGTTTGTGTTCGGGGTTTTCAGAACGAGCGTGGTCAAGTTGATGTCTGGTCTGAGAAATGTCTCCCACCAGGAACAGTCCACTTAAGGCTTCCTCGAATATTTTCAGTGGCTAAGAGATTCGGCATAGATTATGCACCAGCCATGGTTGGTTTTGAGTACAGAAGCGGACGTGCTACTCCTCTTTATGAAGGTATTGTGGTGTGTACCGAATTCAAAGACACAATCTTAGAGGTACAAATCTCCATATTTCACAATCTGGAACACAGAATTCCGTATTTGAATATGAATCCTTTGGTTTTATATCTGGATTTTCTGGTTTCGGTCAGGCATATGCAGAAGAACAAGAAAAAAGAGAAGAAAAGGAGAGAAGAAGAAATGAAGCACAAGCAGCTTCAAGATGGTATCAGCTTCTTTCGTCTATCTTAACTCGTGAAAGATTGACAAATCGTTACGCTAGTAACTCTAACGATGTTACAACAAAGAGTTTGGAAGTGAACCCAAAGACTGATGACGGTAAGGCAGAGAATGTGAAATCACCTGAAAAGCAGAGAGTGGCTAGTAGAGGAGGATTGTCACGGGTAAGAAAGTCTCGTAGTGAAGCTGAAAGCCATGAACATGTATTTGTTGATGACGAAGAAACCTTCGATGAGGAAACCTCTTTTAAAACAAAACGGTGCAAATGTGGGTTTTCTGTCCAAGTGGAACAAATGTAAGCACTTGCTTATGACTTGAACCACTTACTTTGGAACAATGAGGGAAAAAGAGTAGCCGATTGTATTGGATTGCATATTTTCGGTTTAGTAGATTGGTTTACTGGCTAATATCAAATCGGTTTGTTCTGGGAAAAACAATTTGTACAAATTGTGTGACTCAGTCGCTTTTTCAATCTAACAGAAATTCTCTCTCTTTCTATCTTTGATTCTTAGCTTGATTTTTTTATCTCTTCTAATATGGTATTAGACCAGAGTTGCTCTTCTTTCATCATCGTATTACTTGTTTTCGGCTGCACATTTTGACCTCTGATTCAAGTAATTGTGGTGATAACTTTAATCCGCCGTAACGCTCATTGTGCTACTCGGAATACTCGTACCAGAAGCTCCTCCTCAACTCAGGAAGCTCATATCATCGCTTCTACGATGATGAATCCTGACACTACTCATTCACCTCTGTTCCTTCACAACGCATATCATGCTGGGTTGATAGTTGTTTTTGTTCAACTCGATAGATCATACTACAACAAATGGAGCTCTGCGATGAAGATTGCACTAGATGCAAAGAACAAGATCTCGTTTATTAACGGATCTTTACCCAGACCGGAAGAAGATAATCATCTATCTCATATTTGGCCTCGTTGTAATAGCATGGTGAAGTCATGGTTATTGAACTCGGTTTCTCCACAAATCTATGAAAGTATTTTGTCATTTGATGATGCTTCACAGATCTGGGATGATTTACATACCGATTTCATATGACAAACTTGCCACATACATTTCAACTCATTCAGCAAATACAAGATTTCCGTCAAGGATCTATGGATCTCTCTGGTTTTTATACCCAGCTTAAGACTCTTTGGGATAATCTTGATGGTGCTGAAGCTAGTGAACCTTGTGGTTGTTCCAATGCTTCTAACTGTGCAGGTTTACAAGCTGTTAAAGCTAGATTGGAGAGAGGAAGAATCATTAAGTTCCTTGCTGGATTGAATGAGAAATACTGAATACCCAGAGGACAAATTATAATGAAAACTCCCCTTCCAAGTCTTGCTGAAGTATACAACATGTTGGATCAGGATGATAGTCAAAGGCATTTCAATACGGCTATCTCTCCCACTATTTTTCAAGTCAGTAGTGATGTCTCTCAGTCTCACTCTGGTACATTGAATGCAGTTCAACATTCTGTCCAACTTGGTGAAGTAAATGCTGTTCAGAAGAAGAAACTAATGTGTTCTCACTGTGGTGGTATGAGCCATATTGTTGATAAGTGTTACAAACTTCATAGATACCCTATTGGATGGAAGAAAGGAAAGAACTAGACTAATAAATTAGCTTCCGCTATGACTGCTCAAGTCTCAGTTATTAACAAGAATGATTCAATTACAGCAGGTTTGGAGGGTCTGATTGGTAATATGAGTAAAGACCAGATCCATAACTTCATTGCCTACTTCAATTCTCAATTGCATACTCAACATACAGTGACAAAAACTGCCAGTTCTTCTGGCATTGGGAATGCAGAATCATCTGGTATCTCTTTTTCCTCTTCTACATTCAAATTCATCGGTATCTTGGCTGTAACAAAACATGTGACAAATGACAAAATGTGGATCATAGATTTTGGTGCCACTCATCATATGTCACACATTAGATATTCCTTTATTGATCAGGATACTAGTGTTCAACATTATGCGAACTTACCCACTGGTGCAACGATTCTTGTTGGAGGTGGTGGTACAATTGCAATCAACAGTGATATAATGTTGAAGAATGTCCTATATATACCCGAGTTCGGAATGAATTTGTTGAGTGTTAGTTCATTGACCACAGATCTAGGATCTCGATTCATTTTTTATCTTGATTCTTGTATGATACAGGATCTCACCAAGGGGTTGGTGATTGGCAGAGGTAGAAGACTTGGAAGCATGTATGTGCTGGATGTTGAAGATTCAGATTGCAGTGAATTATCTTCTTCTTCTTCTTTTGTTACAAATTCTGTTATTGATGCAAGTGTTTGGCATATGAGACTTGGTCACACCTCTTTTGCTCGTATAGACTCTCTCACAAATGTACTTGGAATTTCTAAAGATAAGAATAAAGGATTAGTACATTGTGATATATGTCAGCGAGCTAAACAGAAGAAATTATCTTTTCCAACTAGTCAGAATTTATGCAGTCATCCATTTGATTTACTTCACATAAATGTTTGGGGTCCATTTTCTGAACCTACACAAGAAGGATATCGATATTTCTTAACCATTGTTGATGATCACACAAGAGTAACATGGATTTATCTGCTGAAACTGAATAGTGATGTCCTTACTGTTTTCCAGACTTTGTTAAAATGATAGAAACTCAATTTGAAGCAAAGATAAAGGCAGTAAGATCAGATAATGCACTAGAGCTACGCTTTGATAAACTGTACAAAGAAAAGGGTATTGTTGCTTACCATTCATGTCCAAAAACTCCAGAGCAAAATTTTGTAGTGGAACGGAAGCACCAACTCATCTTAAATGTTGCTAGAGCTCTCTTCTTTCAGTCTCAGTTGCCATTAACTCTTTGGGGAGATTGTGTTCTCACAGTTGTGTTTCTAATCAACCAAACACCTTCGACTTTGTTAGGAAACAAATCTCCATATGAAATGCTGATGAAGAAAGTCCCAGAGTACACTCACTTAAAGACTTTTGGGTGTCTTTGCTATGCATCAACATCATCTAAAAGTAGACTCAAGTTTCAGGACAGAACTCGAGCTTGTGTCTTTCTTGGATATCCATCTGGCTATAAGGGATACAAGTTACTGGATCTTGAAAGTAATGTAGTCTTCATTTCATGAAATGTGGTATTCAATGAAGACTTGTTCCCATTTCATACAGATAGAGATATGCCACTAACCATGTCAGATTTTTTTCCTCATATTGGTACAAGGAATAGTTCCGATATTCAGAGTGAGTCTCCAGACACTGTGATTCCGACTGGTACTACTTCAGATATTCAAACTGAAATTCCAACCACCGTGATACAGACTGGTACTTCATCAAGTCGTATTAAAAAGGCACCTGCATATCTACATGATTATCATTGTAATAATGTTTGAGTCACCCACAGTTCATCCAATCTCATATGTCTATCTTACTCATCCTTGTCAGATCCTTACTTCATCTTCAGTAATGCTGTCAATAAGATTCCAGAGCCCCATACTTATGAACAAGCTCATGCAATAAAAGAATGGTGTGAAGCTATGAATGTTGAGATCACTGCACTTGAGGAAAATGATACTTGGCTTGTATGTTCTTTATCAAAAGGAAAGAAAACAGTTGGTTGCAAGTGGGTATACAAAATAAAACTCAATGCCGATGGGACTTTGGAAAGGTACAAGGCCAGGTTAGTGGCAAAAGGATTCACGCAACAAGAAGGATTGGATTATGTGGAAACCTTTTCTTCAGTAGCTAAACTACCCATAGTGAAGCTATTGTTAGCAGTGGCAACAACAAAAGGATGGACTCTTACTCAATTGGATATATCTAATGCCTTCTTGAATGGTGACTTGAAAGAAGATATATACATGAGCTTGCCACGTGGATACTCTCCAAAACAGGGGGAAATTCCTTCCTAATGTTGTTTGTAAACTGAAAAAATCTCTTTATAGACTCAAACAAGCTTCTCGCCAATGGTTCCTCAAGTTTTCTGAAGTTCTTTTGCAGCTTGGGTTCAAACATTCGTCTGGTGATCATACACTCTTTATAAAGAATGTTGGTAATGTTTACATAGTTGTGTTAGTCTATGTAGACGACATCATCATAGCTAGTAGTTGTGATACAACAACTGATCTATTGAAGAAGGCCCTGCAAACTGCTTTCAAGTTGCGAGACCTTGGTGAGTTACGATATTTTCTTGGTTTGGAAGTAGCTCGCTATGCCACAAGAATTTCCATTTGTTAGAGGAAATATACTCTTGAGTTGTTAGATGAGACTGGTCTTCTTGGATGCAAACCATCTTCAATTCCAATGGAACCAAATACTAAACTCTCCCACGATGATGGTGATTTACTTCCTGATACAGAGTTGTAAAGAAGGTTGGTGGGAAAGCTTATGTATTTGACATTCACGAAACCTGACATCACTTATGTTGTTCACAAGCTCTGTCAATACACTACAACACCTCGTGTTCTTCGTCTTCAGGCAGTATATAAGATCATTCACTACCTCAAGGGAACTGTGGGACAAGGTTTGTTTTACTCTGCATCTTGTGATCTGAAACTTTCTGCATTTGCGGATTCTGATTAGGCTTCATGCTCTGATTCACGCAAATCCATTTCTGGTTATTGCATGTTCGTTGGATCATCCTTAATATCATGGAAATCTAAGAAGCAATCAGTGGTATCTATGTCTTTAGCAGAGGCTGAATATAGGTCTATGTCCTTGGCTACTCGTGAAATGATTTGGCTCAGACATTTATTTGAAGATTTATAGATTGGTGTCTCTGAACCTGCAGTTCTTTACTGTGATAACACGGCAGGAATTCACATTGCAAACAATGCTATGTATCACGAGAGCACCAAACACATTAAACGTGACTATCATTACATTCGGGAGAAGATTATTACGAAGATGATCAAGACACTACACGTTTGAACAGAGAACCAACTTGTTGATATCTTAACTAAACTTCTATTTCCTCTCAGTTTAAGAAACTATTTTGCGAGATGGACATTATAAACTGCTCCATTTGAGGGGGAATATTGGATTGTATATTTTCGGTTAGTAGATTGTTTAGGAGATTGGTTTACTTGTTAATATCAAACTGGTTTGTTCAAGGAAAAGCAATTTGTACAAATTGTGTGATTCAGTCACTTTTTCAATCTAACATAAAAGCTTTTGAAAATTCTCTCTCTTTCCTTCACCATTTCCTCTTCGGTAAGCTAGATTCTCTTTGATTCTTAGCTTAATCCTCTTCTAATAGATTGTTCAACTGAATTCTTTCGACTGAGTGAATAACCGAGTTGTGTTCGATCCGTTTGGTTTAACACCATTAATGAACCGAAAATCCAATAAAAAATTGAGCTGAATTCTAAACCGGTTAGGAGTCGGGGTTTACCACTTCTCCTTCAAGCTCTCACGACAATCGCTTCAATCCTGAGACAGAAAGATTGGGAACAAACCTCAAGCTTGAAGCATGAGGAGATCGATTTCTTCGAAAGCCAAGTCCTTTCTTCATCGGAATCTTCTGGAAAAAGGTAATTCTGGAACTTCTTCGTCGTCGTTTAGCATTTGCTGTTTCTGTTTCTCGAAACGAGATTATTCTGGTGGCAGTGATTATCGAGAGATTTTGAGAAATGGGATTCAGTATATGAAGTTAAATGATTCGCTTGATCTCTTCTTTCACATGGTTCAGTGTCGCCCTCTTCCTTTAATTGCTGATTTTAGTAGATTGTTAAGTGCTATCTCCAAGATGAAGAAGTATGATGTTGTGATCTATCTCTGGGAACAGATGCAAATGTTGGGAATTCCACATAATCTCTGTACTTGCAATATCTTGTTGAATTGTTTCTGTAGAGGCTCTCAGCTTTCTCTTGCCTTGTCGTTTCTTGGGAAAATGATTAAACTTGGTCATGAGCCCAGTATTGTCACGTTTGGCTCATTGCTCAACGGATTCTGTCACGGGGATAGGATTTACGATGCTCTATCTATGTTTGATCAAATTGTGGAAATGGGATATGAACCTAATGTTGTCATTTACAACACAATCATTGATGGTCTATGCAAAAGCAAAAAGGTGGATAACGCTTTGGATCTTTTCAACCGAATGGAAAAAGATGGGCCTAGACCGGACGCTGTTACCTACAACTCTCTAATATGTGGACTTTGTAATTCGGGTAGATGGAGCGATGCTACTCGAATGGTAAGCTATATGACCAAGAGGGAAATCTACCCTGATGTATTTACTTTCAATGCGTTGATTGATGCTTGTGTGAAAGAAGGAAACCTTTTAGAGGCTGAAGAATTGTACGAGGAGATGATCCGAAGATCTCTGGATCCTGACATTGTCACTTACAGTTTACTGATTTACGGGCTTTGCATGTACAGTCGCCTAGGTGAAGCAGAGCAATTGTTTAGTTTCATGGTTAGCAAGGGTTGTTTCCCAGATGTAGTAACTTATAGTATTCTCATTAATGGATTTTGCAAGTCTAAGAAGGTAGAGCATGGGATGAAACTCTTCTGGGAGATGTCTCAGAGAGGAGTGGTTATAAATACAGTCACTTACACCATTCTTATCCAGGGGTATTGTCGAGTGGGTAAACTTAATGTTGCCGAAGAAATCTTCAAACAGATGTTTTTTTGTGGTGTGCCTCCTAATCTTATCACTTACAACGTTTTGTTACATGGTCTATGCGATAATGGGAAGATAGAGAAAGCATTGGCGGTATTGGCAGATATGCAAAAGAGTGGAATGGATGCTGATATCGTTACATACAATATCATCATCCGCGGGATGTGCAAGGTTGGTGAAGTGGCAGATGCTTGGGATTTATATAGCAGCCTCCGCCTTAAGGGACTTGTGCCTGATGTTTGGACATACACTACAATGATGTTAGGATTGTACAAGAAAGGCCTACGACGTGAAGCGGATGCTCTGTTTAGAAAAATGAAAGAAGATGGGATTTTGCCAAAAGAATGTTACGTATAGTGAGGGTAATTAGATTAGGGCTAATTTCATCAGCTTAAGTATCTCAAGGTCAATGTCAAAAAAAAAAAAAAGTATCTCAAGGTAGCTTTCAAGATATTTCTATCAGGGTCAGGCTGTGAGATCTTTGCCCCTGGAAAGATCAACTCAGATTTTTGCAAGCCACCTTTAGGATACTATAAATTAGCTAATTTTGACATGTTCATACTTATTAGGAGAAATTATAGAGATGATGGATATTGGCGTGTAACCTGCCTGGCATCACAGTGGATTTACTGACAGACATTAGAGTTTTGAAGCTCACATTGTATCTGTATCCGGTTTCTCTTCAAGAGAATGTCTTCCCTTGAAATTAAAAACTCAGGTCTATTAAAACCAAGTTGGGATTCTTTGAGAAGTGCTTAATTCATATGAAGCCATGTTCTCATGTCACTGACTTATCTCAGTTTAGAATTGTACATTCTTTCATATACTGTATACCAATGTATTTCAATCTATTCTTAAAACAAAAATTTTGTATCAATTTTTTTGTATGTATTCTCTTACGAAGTTGATGTACTATTTTGTTTCTCAGGTTCCTATATGTATTTCTTTGAACAAGCAATCAGAGTGTATTGTAAAAGAACAACTTTTCTTGTCGAAGAGAAAACATTCTTACTTAACTTTTGTAGGATTGTAATGACTGATGCTCTATCTAACTCGTATCCTATCCTGGATTGTCAATAAAGATTGTTACTTCCCAAATAAATAAATAAAATCAGGAATTGAGACATTATCAGATTCCCCTCCGTTGACACTACATTAATTGCTATCTACTGAGTTTGCATCAAATGGATATACATACTATATTCACTCTATCACTCAAGTCCAAAAAAACCAAGATGAATGATGAGTAATAGTAGAAGATCTGAACTATCACCAATGTGTCAATGTATGAATAGAAACCATAGACCATATAAACTTCTCCAATTCTACATCGATTCGGAAACAATACAACAGATCTAATTAAAGCATTTCAATATATCATCAATGCGCCATAAAATGCGCTACGGCTCCAGTTTTGTACAGTTTTACAGCTCTCCTCTAAAATCCGCTCAATTTATACAGTATCCTGTGAAGATAATGAGTACAAAAATTGATCCCAGTGGTTAGGTTTCAGATGGGGTTTAAAGAAATAATTTACAATGCCAAGAAGAGATGAAAGACAAAGAAAACTGCACCTTGTTCATCTGTTGTTTTGCTGGGGGTCTCAGCCAATTGATGCATCCTGCATGCAAAGTTTTACCGATGAAGACAAAGTACTTACATACAGTTTCATGATATAGTATTGGAGATTTTGACATAGTAGACCAAAAAACTGAATAATCTGAAGAGGTTGTAACCATGGTGATGATGATTGGCTAATACCAAGTCCATTGCAAGTGAGTATCAATCCCTTAAATCTGGCGAGATATTCCTGCATGAAAGATTGAGTTGGGATATCTCATATCTAGAGACCATGGTTTTTTCCAAATGTAAAAACATTGATTTTTTTTTTGTCAAACAAAAACATTGATTTCTTAAAAAACATAAATGTAACATACCCGTAAAGTATACTTGTGGATCTCATAAATACCAGTGAAATCATACTCAAAACGTTTTGCTGGGTCCATCAGCACTGCCAAAAAGAAGAAGCTAATACATAATACGAAAAACAATTCATTGGAGCCATTGCTCGAAAACATATTCAGACCAATCTCAACTGTTCTCAACAATTCTCATATTCTCAACTGTCTGATAGAAAACATAAAAGACTCACATTCATATAAAACTTCATAAATAAAGATGGTCTAAGCTATAGTTAAGGAGATAACAGACAAAAAAAAAAAAAAAAAAGCAGTGTTATCTAAACAAGTAACAGAGAGAGGCAGAGGATGGAAATTATATAGAGTTGTGTCAGTATTTGTACAGAGGTAGAAAACTGTAATGCTAAGGAATTGAATGGAGAAAGCTGAAGGCTCTAAGTAAAATATGTTCTCCCATCGATTGCTAACCTTTATATCTTCCTAATCTTTCTGAAAAGTATCTGCTTTCTCTATTTTCAATTACTTTTACTAATTTTTAACTCTTTCTCTTCTCTGTCAAGTATCATTCGTATAGACCAATGAAGTTTACTGAAACTTGCCACAATCTAGGGTACTGAAATGAGGTCTTTCTTATTAGACACCGACTATACCAAAAAAAGGATTTACCGTTATAAGCTTCATTGATCTCTTGAAATTTTTCTGTAGCTGTACTATCACCCTTGTGCTTATCAGGATGCCACTTCTGTAGATGGAAGCACATAATTTCATTTTTCAAATGCTAAAATGAAATTTCAAAGCAATAACCAGATGGTAGCAAATAGTCATGAAAGGTTTTTGAGTTGACAAACCAATGCAAGCCTCCGATAATTCAGTCTGATCAATTCCTCTGTTGCATCGTAATCAACTTCTAGAATCTTATAGTAATCCTTCGAATGAAACAAAAAATCACAAACTTTAAAGTCAAATTGGCATTCGTGAAAATGAAAAGAGAACATGCAACCATAACATTATTTCACAACAAAGAGGAAAGCTTCCATTGAAGAACACCGACAAAAATCAAACTTTTACAGATAAGGTCACACCTGTAAATCCATAAATAACGACAATAATTGTTGAACTAAGAACACTACTCCACCAAATTGAATTAGATCTTCATATTCCAATCTAAATAAAAAGGGTACCAGACATTATCTAAATCAAAATTTCTATGGACCTTACGGATTTCTCTAAGAAAACATTCAAAAAATCAGGAATTGGGAACAAAAGGAGTGATTTTACCTTAGAGGGAAACTTATCATTGTCTTCCATCTGACAAAGGAAGAATCTCTTCGCACATCATCTGATAGAGAAAATAGAAACCCAAAACCCTAAAAGTGAATGGGCAATTTGCAGGTTTATTTGTTTTCGTTTAACAGAATCAAAGCCGAAAATGTTTGAAGAAATATGAATCGAATCTTGTGGATAGCTTTCTCAGTATTTTTTTGTGTTTGGAATCTAAAGAAGCAAAAAGGCTTTGGCTTTATGAAGTTTTTGATTTCGGCTCCTTTTTAGATATTTTGGATTTGTGACGAGGCCACCGGCCAATGTTTATCTCTCTCGTATTTTTTTCTCGTCCTTTTCGGATTATTTCAAGAAAAATATAGTAATTATTCATATGTTGCATTATATGTAGCTAAAGGAGAAAAATCTTTTAAAAATAATGGTTTTTCGTTTTTTTTTTTTTTCACTGCAAACATATTAATTGATTACTGGGAAGTAGAGTGGAGTACATGAGATTATGGGAGAGAAACTCGATCCCAAAGACCAAAGACTCGATAAAGAGAGGTGAGAGGGACTAGAAGTGACTCTAGAGGAAATAGAAAGAAGAAAATTTAAAACATATAACTTAAAGAGTGAAGGTTTTTGCGTGCATTTCGCAACGATACTCTCAAGGGCTCGGCTTGACCGTCTTGATATGAGATAGTTCAAGGGCTGTCTCTGGCCCTTCCATTGTCCTTGGCAGTAGTTCTGATGGGGTTTCCAAATGAGAAGGGAGTGCATTGACCTCTGACATGAAAGTGTCTTGAGGGTTGCTCATCACATCATCTATAGTGATTGTAATGTTTTCGGAGGGATCCTCCTCATCCATCATTGCGTTTATAGGTGGCAGAGGTGGCTGAGTTTCCAATGAACCGGAGTTAGCTGAGTATTTATCAGAAGAGTTGTTACTTCCTGCATGGTCATTACCGTCCGATCCAAAGTCCAGAGGGAACGTCGCGTAATCTGCTGGTGAGAGTGTGTGGTCGCAGAATGGAGTGCTGTGAGTGAGTCTTTGGCAATTGAAGCAGAAACGTGATATCCACTCATAGTAAAAAACCACTTGGAAATGATCACCATTTTCGCACTCCACCAGCTTATAGAACCTTAGTCTCTCTGCAGTATTGAATCTTACCTTTGCACGGACTAGGAAGGGACGTGTAATTGTTGCTTCATGGAGATCAATTTCCAAAACCTCTCCGACCTCACTAGCTATCATATTTGCCGCCTCCGCCGATGCATATTGAGGGGGTAAGTGCCGGAGTTGGACCCAGAGCTCCAGTTTTGTGAAGTAATCGTGTGTGGGATAGTCTGCTCATATTTGTGCTATTACTGGCCAACCATTATAGATTAGGGGTTGCATCTTCATGATGGTGTCGATATCCTCCTCCTTTTCAAAGAAGAATTGTGTTGTGTTCTTCTCCACCATGCGCCCGTTAACTATCACTTGGAGGCCCCAATCCTTCGGCATATCTTCAATAAGTTCCTGCAGGTTCTATTCGGTGGTGTTGAGAGGACGGATCAGGATGCTGTTGCGGTTCTTAGCTAGTGAGTTTTCATAGATCTCCTTAGGTAGAAACACTGGAGGAGCAAATCTGCCCATATCGAACTGATTAAGAGCTTGCCACATGTTATTGTCCATTGGAGAGTTTGAGATGGACGTTTGTGTTTCTGTGATTCATGTCTTTGCTCCAGTTAGCTATTTATACTCCGTTGTATCTCTTGTAATCATTATTGGCTACATTTTCACTATTATTTAGCAGTGCACGTCATTTACAGCAGAACCAAGGGGACTTAGTAGAGGATCAAGTAATCGTCTTCTGTAAACGAGGAGTCCATTGTGATCTTGTCAGAAGATTTGTGTCTCAGCCTTCCCTTGTTGCACAAGCCATATCAAAGTTTAAGATCCACTTCAAAAGTGTTGTGTGGTGGTGTGAGGTTAGGGTGCACTCTCCAATGTAATGATTATGTAGTCAGAGTAGAAGGTGGCGGGGAGGCATGATATCTGCGGGATATTCAAAGCGTCGTCGTTAGTGACACGCGCTGTGTCTTAATGGGCTATTCTCAAATCCGGCCCAATCAGGGACCATGCCTGCAGGTCTGTGGCTTGCTTCGTTGGCCAATAAGAGCGGCTGGAGGATGAAGGCTTCTGTCCTAGATGGCCCAAATTATAAAACCCACTTAAGGAGCCATTAATCCAATCCAGAGGCCCATTCCAATCCGTCGGGAGTTTTTTAAAACCTGTAAGATCATCAGTACTCTCCCAGCCCACTCAAGCTCTATGGAAGTGGTATACCATGATCGTTCTCTGCTAGTCTCAACCATTGGGGTTCATCTCAATGTAATCTTGGAATCGTCCTTCATTTGTCACACTTCGGGCTATAGCCTTCGCTCTAAGGTTGGATTTTGGCGAGATGCTCGTGAATCGAAGGTGGAGAAAATCTACTCTTGATTTTGTTTATCCTAATGCACCATGTTCTGTAGCGTGGCCAGAGTTCTGGATGGGATACTACATTGTATAAAGTCTTGTTGTCCACTCTAATCACCACCTGGAGAATTTGAAGGTCTAACATCGAGGCTAGTACCCATAGTAAGCCTTGGAAAGCAAGGTGCATAAATGATGGTGAATTTGCGAAAGTGTGACAAGCGTGAAGCCATGTGACGTTATTTTCCTTGTGGATAAGAAAGCTTGCTCCATGGAGTTGTTGTTGAGATTTCCATATTACCTTCCAATTAATTTTTGGAAGAGCTCCATTATCTTCAATCATGTTTTTGGTCTCGCCCTTCGAGCTATGATTATTGTGGCTGCTCCGAGGTGTGGTGTGTGATTGTTCCCATAGTTTTTCTTCTTGGCTTGCTTGACGTAATGTTTCATGGTGGTCAGTGATTTTTCCTTTCAGTATTGTTTGATTTCTTATCTTCCAAATGTACCACAAAATCCATGGGAAATGAATTTTATTCGAAACTCCCCTCGAAGATCGTGAGTTGTTCACCAAGAAGGCTATGTTGGCATGGATTGAGGTGTGTGAGTATCCATTATGTGGTATTGGTGTGGACGCTAGTGCTAGTAGGAGCTTTGCTTGGGGGCAAAGAAAGAGACATTGATTAATGGTTTCTGTTCCATTGTGGCAAATTTGGCATTGGTCGGTTTGTGTGATCATCCTGGACTTCAGTCTTTCCTGACCCGCTAGGGCTCCTGAAAACGCTCTCCATAAGAAAATTGCGATCTTCTTTGGGATGTCAAGGTCCCATATCTGTGATTTTAACACCGTATGATAATCCAGTTGTGAGCTGCCCGTTGTGTTACCGCTGGAGTCTTGGTGTGAGAGGAGCCATGAGCTGCTGCGTACTGTGTATTCCCCTGAGTTAGTGTAGCTCCAAATCCATGTGTCTGGGTGAGTCACATTAGGTGGGAATTCCAGCACCCTTTTTGCATCGGTATGGTGGAAGGTGTCAAAGATTTTCTGGTGGTTCCAATCGTCATTTGTGATGAGGTCTGAGACCTTTAGGCATACATTGAAAATTAGGTGTTTGCTTATCGGGGGTCGTGGTTGGTGATGAAAGATCCATTTGGTGGACCAAATGTATGTGTCTTTACCATCTCTTATCTATTTCATTAGCCCTCTAGCCAGAAGTTCCCGACCATGGCATATGCTTCTCCAAGCATACGAGGGTCTTTTCCCTAGTCTTCCTTCAAGGAGTGAGGTTTTTGGAAAGTATATAGCTTTGTACGTTCGGGCAAGTAACGAATCTGGTTTGCTTAGTAGCCTCCATGCCTGTTTAGCCAACAAAGCTTGATTGAAATTTGGGATGTCTCTGAAACCAATACCTCCATCCTTTTTCGTCTTGCATAAGTTTTTCCACGCCACCCATGGGATCTTCTTCTTATCCTTTGTTGAGCTCCACCAGAATCTTCTTATCCCACTTGTGAGAGCATTGCATTGATTTTTAGAAAGGCGGAAGCAAGTCATAACGTAAACTGGAAGCGCCATGGCAACTGATTTAATTAGTATCTCTTTTCCCCCTAGAGAAAGTGTTTTCGAGTACCAATTATCTGTCTTGGTTGCGAGCTTCTCTGAGATGATAGTGAAGATTTCCTTTCTTGATCCTTTGACACATTCCGGCAGCCCCAGATACTTTCCTATTCTATGGCTGGAATTAATATTCAGGATAGCTTTTATTTCTTGTTGCTTTGACAAAGTGACCTTACTTCCGAACATCAAAGCCGATTTGTCGTAATTTATACATTGACCTGATACTCGTTCTTAGTCGGCGAGACATTGTTTTAGTGTTGTTGCTTCTTGTTCATTGGCCTTGCAGAGGAAGAGACTGTCATCTGCATAGAGTAATTGTTGTATAATGGGGCCATTTCTTCCAAATTGTATTCCGCTAAGCCTTTTGTGTTGTTCAGCTTGAGTTATCAAATGTACTAGAGCTTCCGTGCCTAGGACGAAAAGGAAGGGGGATAGAGGGTCTCCTTGTCTGAGTCCTCGATTCGGTTTGATAAGCCTGGAAGGCGTCCCATTTATTATTATTGAGTACGTGACAGACGTAACACAGTACATTACCAGTTTTATCCATCTAGGGTGAAAGCCCAATTTTTCTAGAGTCTCTGCCAGGAAACTCCATTCAAGTCGGTCATAAGCCTTGGACATATCTGTCTTGATAGCCATAAAGTTTTCTTGGCCATCCTTTTGGGTGTTAATGTAGTGCATGACTTCATGTGCAAGTAATATGTTATCCGAGATCAGACGACCCGCGGTAAAGGCTCCTTGTGTCTCCGAAACGATCATCGGCAGCATCCCTTGTAGGTGTTTTGCTATGATCTTCAATATGATCTTGTATATCACTGAGCATAGACTTATTGGCCTGAGGTCTTTCATGTCCGTCGGATTTTCGCACTTAGGTTGATTCTTTCTGAGTTTGGATTGGTCTTTAACATTTCCGCTTCCAATTGTTGCCTTTTGCTCTCAATTTCGATCTTAGAGTTTGCCTTTGTTGTCCGTTTCCATTTACTTATGTCTTTTCGGCATTCCGCTAAGCAGGCCAGAGCTGTGTGGGTGGGGATCGATAGTGATCTGAGCCAGCTGGTTTTAATCATGTCATTGAAACCCCGCCTCTTGATCCATCTTTTATCAAAGCAAAATCTTTTTTGATGTTCCGTCGTGGTAGACATAATTTTAGTGAGGAGGGGCCTGTGGTCCGACCCCATGATCGGTAGATATGTTGTGTGCGATCTCGTGTATGTTTGGAACCATTCCGGATTGCCATAGTTGTGGTCGAGACGGCACTGCGTCCATTATCCCCCCATGTTTCCCATCCAAGAGAAATGTGTTCCCGAGCTCGGGAGTTCACGAAGGCAGCAATTCCTTAGGAAGGAACGAAAGTGAGTGAAAGAACTCATTGGTCTTGGATTGCCCCCCAGTTTGTCATTATTGTCATAGATCTCATTAAAATCACCGATAAGGAACCAAGGTCCCGCTATTCCTAGTCCCTTGGTTTGGATGTCCTTTAGTATTCTTGGGCGTAGATGTGTTACCGGGTGACCATATACGAAGGTTGCTTTAACTATAGTGTCTCCCACTTGGAAATTAGTGTCGATGTAATTGGCACACGCATATAGTATCTGTATCTTCATGTGTTCCTTCCAAAAAAGAGCCAGTCCACCACTTAGGCCAATTGGTTCTTGCGTGAATAAATGATCATAGCCTTGCCATTTTTAATATCTTCTAGTCGTTGTCTATCGTTTTTCGTCTCTATGAGGAACAAGATGTCTGGAAATACTTGCTTTCGTATTTCCTTAAGACGTCGAACTGTCAGGGTGCTCCCCACTCCCTGACAGTTCCGACTCATTATGCTCATGGAGAATTGGGTGACTTCTGGATAGTCACCATACCCGCAGAGGATGTCCATTCAGTTGTCCGCCTTTTCTGCAGCTACCAGAACTTTTGTTCGTTGTTTTTTGTATGTTTTATGCTCCCGTTCTTTGGGTTCCATGATTATAGGCGGCAGTGTTTTATCACTGTCTGTTAAGCTGGGGGGGAGATCAGCTTTCGTTGAACTTGCCTCGTACTATCCAGTTCCAAAGTCCCACATATTTCTTTTGAGCGAGGACCGAGGGTGAGTGGGGTAATCACTATCATTTATTTCTGCAGCAACTTTGTGTGTGTTTTCTATAGGTGCATCCAGGTGTTCTTTGTGTATCGTTGTCTCCTCGGGTAGGGTGTATATTGGTCTCTTGTCGTCCCGATAACGGGGTATGGCCTTTGTGGGATGTGGAGGTCCCGCTTGTTCTTTGCTTCGTTCAGGGGACAATTTCTTTAATTTTGTAGTGTTTACTTCCTCTTAATTTTGGCATGTGTTTGCCTCTAGGGTGGGGCATTTGTCTTCCACATGTGTTAACCTTCTGCAAAGTTTACAGAATTTGCGGATTCTCTCAAATTTAACTATGATCGAGATTGTTTCTCTAGAAGGGAGCCGAAAGTTCCTACTTTGCCTCACTGGGTTCTGTATATTGAAAAGGATTTTGACTCGAACAAAGGGATGAAGGTGCATTTTTTCAGAGTCAAAATCGATCTCTATGACTTCTCCAAGTGAATTAGCTACAGCTTTGAAAAGGTCTTCTGTGAAGTGTTCAGCGGGAATGTTTGATAGCCGTATCCATAGTGGTACCATTTCCATTGTGGCTGAGTTGAAATTAGTTCCCATCTGCTTCACCACTATTCCCCAGTCTTCAAAATTCCAATAATTATGAAGTAGGATCTCTTGAAAGTGGGCAATTGAGTGCAATTAGTTTTGGTGGGGGTTATTCTTTCTATTTACAAGTGAGGAGTGGTTTCTGAACAGCAAAGAGGCGGAGCTCCGCCTCTGTGGTCGGGAGATGACTAATGCTTTTGGTCTGTAGGGATTTAGGCGAAGCGCATGCAACGGCGAGGGTGTGTAACCACTGAGTTGAAAGGGGATGAAGAGTAGCTAGTTATGGTGTTGGCCACCAAGAGGGTTATCGACTGGTTTGACCGTCGAGAGTAGGAATCGCCGATGAGATCGTCAGCGAGAGAAAAAACAGCAGAAGTTGAGTTTTCGTCCACCTCATGGTTTTTCGTTTTATTAGAATAATTGTGTCATTAAAAAAAATCGAAAAGAAAAAGATATTTCTTCTTCGCCGTTTAGGGTTTCTTCTCCAAAAGCTATTGTTGAATCTCTTCAAGTTCTTCCTCTTCTCCTCTCTGCTTCTCCTCACTGCGTAAACATCTTTTCCTCTCTTCTTCTCCTCTCTGCTTCCTATCATCTCTCTTCTTCTCTTCTCTGCTTTGCATCATCTCTCTTCGCTGTCATATATGGGTCGGAGATCTTGTCAAAGAGAAGAACTTGCACGATGGTTGGGAAGATAAATTCGAATGTCATGTCATTAATGAAGATTTGGTTAGTTTTCTACTTGGGTCATTGTTAAAGCTTTACTCTTTAATCAGACTAATAGGTGAATTCAATCTGAACTATTGAATGCAACTTAGGAATATTAGTCCTTACATGTAAAATTGTTACTTAGATATTGTTGGAGATACAAATTGATGAACCTGTACAAACAAAGTATTTACTAGATCACGTGGTTGGGCTTCCAAATTGTTCCAAGAAGTTTGCTTTTTTGAACGATGCTAATATCATTAACATGGTTTTGGTTAATTATCTATTAAATAAAACTTGGATCAAGTGTGTGATGAGCTTGAAGATGTAATGGAAGGAGGAGGTGTTATTGTGGACTATCATGGTTGTGACTTCTTTTCTCAACGATGGTTTAATCGTGTTTCAAACTGAGAACTTTGTTTTATATGATCGTTTAACTAAGAGGTCAGAATCCGATTCATCTTTCTTCATAAAAAGTGAAGTAGATTAGTTGTTTTGCTTTAACAGGTTCTGATTTCGTTATTAACCAAAGCAGGGGTTATTCAGGAACCAAGCTTAGCAAGAACATCGAATGTGAAATTTTTCAAGTCCTACTTAAAGAAGCAAGGGAGAGTTATGAAGCGGATATTGTCACTACACTACAAAGCAACACAATTGAAGATATCTCTAACAATATCTCAAGTTTGACCGATTGGATTGGAACATGGCATCTCTGATTGATAATCACCATATTGTAATCTAATTGACAATGTATCTTTAATGGTTCACAAGTTCAATTTTTCGCAATTAACTTATGTATGCTCCTTTTGATACATGATGAAAGAAAAAAAGTGTTCAAAGTCTACTAGGTTAAATCATCAAAGTCTACTAAACTATCCAAATGTTTGATTCAAAGATCCACCACATTGATTTATAGGCGCATACAAAGTCCACCATGAGTGTCTTCAAAGTCCACCACACTCTATTCTGAAGGCCTTAAAAGTTTACTCTACATCGACTGATAGTCCTCAACTGAACACTCTATATTCTACCAAGCTGGCTAATAAACTCAACTGTTAGTCTACTAAACAAAACATTTCTCTTAGAAATAGACTACTCCATAATACTCTACCAAGGTAGCTTGTCTAGGCTTGCAATCTCTACCATGAAAGACTACAAAGTCTACCACATTTCAACTCATAGTCTACTATGCTTAGAAATTTCTTCCTCAAATCGGTATTTTTAAGTCTACCATGAAGGTTTTGTTACCTTTACCTAAGTCTACCAGGAAGGTCTTCAAAGTTTACCACACTTCAACAGATAGTCAACTATGCTTAGAAATTTCTTCCTGAAATCGATACTTTTAAGTCTACCATGAAGGGTTTCTTACCTATACTTAAGTCCATCGTGAAGGTTTTCAAAGTCTGCCACACTTCAATAGATAGTCTACTATACTTAGAAATTTCTTCCTCAAATCGATACTTTTAAGTCTACCTTGAAGGGTTTGTTACCTATACATAAGTCCACCGTGAAGGTCTTCAAAATCTACCACACTTCAACTAATAGTCTACTATGCTTAGAAATTTCTTCCTCAAATAGATACTTTTAAGTCTACCATGAAGGGTTTCTTACCTATACCTAAGTCCACCGTGAATGTTAAGTCTACCACACTTCAGCTGATAGTCCACTATGCTTAGAAATTTCTTTCTCAAATCGATACTTTAAAGTCTACCATGAAGGGTTTGTTACTTATACCTAAGTCCACCGTGAAGGTCTTCAAAGTCTATCACACTTCAGCTGATAGTCCACTATGCTTAGAAATTTCTTCCTCAAATCGATACTTTAAAGTCTACCATGAAGGGTTTGTTACTTATACCTAAGTCCACCGTGAAGGTCTTCAAAGTCTATCACACTTCAACTGATTGTCCACTATACTTAGAAATTTCTTACTCAAATCGATACTTTTAAGTCTACCATGAAGGTTTTGTTACTTTTACCTAAGTCTACCATGAAGGTCTTCAAAGTCTGCCACACTTCAGTTGATAGTCTACAATGCTTAGAAATTTTTTCCTCAAATCGATACTTTTAAGTCTACCATGCCGAGTTTGTTACTTTTACCTAAGTCTACCATATCATTTAAAGTCTACTACGCTTCAGATCATTTAGTTTAGTAGACTTTATAACGCGTGATGTGCTGATGTGGCAGTTTTCATTAATGATATTTTCGTTATTACATTTTTTTTCAAAGAAAAATAGAGTAAACTTGTATTTTAAAATTTTTGGACACCATTTCAATAATTATCAAATAACACACACAATATAAGTAATTATATATATTTCATGCACTATACTATATTAGTAAATCACTCTTATTTCAAACATTATCCACTTTGTGTAAATGACTAAATATATAATCTTTTCTTTTTGTCATTTCAGTTTTTTTAAGAAATTAAGAAAAATCCTAATATTTTAATTTTTTTGTAAGAAACAAATACATTTTCGATGTTAAAAGGAAAAAAAAATTATTAACGTTTTGATCAAGATCGGCGTTTAGCACGTGTGATATGTGATCTGACACAGGACCCAAACAAATTGAGGGACCTTTGTAAAAATATTATTAGTTTATTTTGAATCAAATTTTGTTAACATTTTTTCTTACATTATACATTTTTTTTAAGTAAGTCGTAGAGCCAAAATCTTTTTAATAAAAAGTTTAGTAAGTTATAATGCTCAAACAATTTTTTAGTAAAACTTATGGCCAAATTTTTATTTTAAATAAAAGTTTAAAGTCAGTAAATTTTTTTTTACTGATTTCGTAAATACTGTTTTACTTCAGTAACACTGGACCTATACTTTCTTCGAGACGGCCCTGGATTTGATAAAACATGAGCTCACATAAATATGTTGTAATTCAAAAATAGGCACTGTGATTTTTTTCATGATTAATAAAAAAGAGGAAAATAACTGTAAAATACATAAATCAGCGTAAAAAATCGAGAAATAGGAAGCAGAACTAAAAGGGGTTTATTAGAGGTGTGATTTAGAAATCTATGTAAGATTTTTAAATCTATGTAGAATTATTTGGTTGTAAAATCATATAAAGTGTATTCATTGATTGAATTTATTCTTTAATGTAATCGGTTCCAACCAATTTCAATGTAATAAAGTGTTAGAGTGGAAAAAAAAATCATATAAAGTGGATTTTGTAAAATCAACTCCAAATAGCAAGTATTAAATAAGGATTTGAGTCTTTGTATTTTAGAGAGAAATCCACAATAAAATCCAGTCAAATCCATTAAAAAAACAAATATATACTCAAATTCATAATATTGAATAAATGATAATTTTAATTAAGGTTTATAAATGATAAAACCTGTAAGGGGTGATTTTAAGTAGGATTTACAAATGATTGAACCAATAACACATATAATTTTAAATAAGATTTGGAAATCAATATTTGAATAACACATGATTCTTCAAAGATTTATAAATCCGTTAAAATACCTCCTTGATAAACCCCTTAACGTAGATCAACTAAGAAAAAAACTCAATACAGAGCAATCCCAAATCCGATGAACAAAACCTCCACAAGAACTGTGATTTAGTTTAGGATTCAGTTAAATCAAATGCTGTTATTGATTGAATGAATCGAAGTAAGAATTCAACTTCACTAAGAATAAATGTCGTATATTCACTTTGCAAGAGTTCTTTCTTGTACAGAGGACTTGGAACACAGAAGCAACAACCAAAGAGAAAAAAAACTGAAGCACCAAATCAAACCTTGAGGAATGCTTTTCAATACTGGTTAGAAATGAAACACAGAAGGAGAAAAATACTTTTGTCTGTTCAAGTCGTAGCTTCAACTTCTGGGTCAGTCTCAACCGGTACATTTAGTGAAGAGCTGTTCTTTTCTTGACCTCTTAAACGTGAAGAAACATTGTCAATCGCTGAATTGAGTTGTCCAATCTTCTCATTTAAAGTTTCTCTTGTTTTCTCTAAACCTTCATCGTAATACGCTAGCTGTTCCGGTTTCTTAAAACCAGACTCATCTTCATTTAGAACCGATCTTCGAATCTGAATCAACAAACCGCAAGAAAGAAGAAAAGAAAGATCATCCACAGCTCGAAGAACCAATGAAACAGTCATGAGATAACAAAAGAACTGTCTGTTATTGCCACTGGACTGTGCATAAGCAAGAACAAAAGCTCAATCAAATCATTCTGTATTTCAATAGAGTTTCCATAGACAAATCATTGAACATGAGCTATAGTATTGTCTATTTTACATTTCAGTTTCCAAAGAGTTAAGGTGTTACCTGTGGAGCAAAGATATAAGCTACAGCGCCAAACACAGCACCTCCTAAAAGAAAACCAGCTATGAATTCACCACCGCCTCCACTCCTACTCCCGTCTCTGAAATCATTTGGAAGAATTCATTTTTCATAAATTTAAAGTCAATTCAACACTATAGCGACACACGTAGATTCATACCGGTACTCTGCAGAAACAGAAAACTTGCGAGTCCGGTCTGAATTTTTCTGAATTATCAATGCAGAGGTTTTACAAAAAGAATTGATCTTTGTGGTAGACAATCCATTTGCTTTGACATGATGAGATTGAGACCCACCTGCGTAACCAGAGTCAACAAACCCAATCAAGAAGCTTGCTGCTATGTTTCTTTTTTAATATGAATCTCTCTCACTAAAATTTCTTACAAATTTTACAGCTCCCAAAAGCTAATTTACAAAAGAATTGATTCTGATCTCAATTTTAGTTATCTGGACTGAAAAATCAGGCTAATTTATTAAGGAACGATGTACGATCAACTCACAAGTGTCTCCATTCAGCAAATGATCAATCGGACAAAATCTTCTCTTCCTAATTCAATCGGAGTTCTAGAAGATGAGATAATACTAAAGAAAGATGAACTGGATCAAATAGACATACGTCGGTGAAATTTTGATTTTGATTCTTTCTTATCCGTAAAGAAAGAATTTGAATTTCAGCTGAAAACAAAAGAATCTTAATAGATAAAGAAACTAAGGAGCGATAATATGAAGCGAAAATAAATCAATTACCAGAGAGAGAAAGAGGAGAAACAACACAGGACGCCATTGAAACCAAGAGATCTGAGCAACGAGAGACTGGGTAGGAAGAAGGATATGCTGAGAAGCTTTTTGGTTATCTTTTCCTGGAAATAAAAATCTATACAATTACTAAATTATCCTTTTTTATTATTTGCTCGTAGATTTTAAATGGTTGCATTTAGTTAACCGGACTAAACTAAAAATGTCAACACACTTATTTAATTCTAATACATCTTTCAATCTATTGAAATCTTATTTTACCCTTAATAAAATGTGAGTGATGTGGAGGAAAGAAGGCCATAAAGATAAAGGAAATGGGGTAAGTTGCTGAAAAGCAGTTATTGATGCAAAAAATATCTCAACACACTTATTCAATCCAAATACATCTCTCAACTTATTGAAATCTCATTTTACCCTTAATGAAATGTGAGTGATGTGGAGGAAAGAAGGCCAAAAAGAGAGGGAAAATGGGGCATGGGAAGAGAGTGAGGTGGAAGAGAGAGAAGAGAAATGGTTGGTGGAAATTTGATGAGTATAATTTAATTGGACTAATAGGATTAGAATAAGTACATTCATCTTCTCCTCTCTTCTCTTTTAATCCCTACGAAAAACTTGGTGAAAACTTCCATTGAAAAGAAAGAAAAAGCTTCTTGTGAGGTAATTTTCTATGCGTTTTTAATATTTATGCTTTTTCATTGGTTTGTATGAGTAAAATACAATGTAATTAGGTATTTTATTAGAAAAATGAAGATATAAAAAAACTTTTGGAAAAATAATTAACTTCATTTATATGCACGTTAGGCTATGAAACTCGTTTTATTGGTCGATTTTGAGTGCTACATTGTTAGTAGTTGATTATTTATGGGTTCCATTGTAGAAATCGCACTGAATCTAAACTATAGAAAAGTCAAAAGCGGGTGTAAAAAAAAATTCAAAATCGCAGGTACAACTTGGTACAACTATGTGTAATTGGTACAACTTGGTACAACTAAGTACAACTATGTAACTTGTACAACTAAGTACAACTTGGTACAACTATGTGTAACTGTTTTTGGAAATAACAGGTTTTTCTTGAATTTTCCTGCAGAAAATGGATAGTAGTCGATGCACAATCGTACATTTTTCGTATGGAGGACATTATTCAAAAGATGGAGTTAAATCAATATGGATTCCAAGCAAAGATAAAGTATACGTTATAGTGATTAAGAAATCGTTTGAGGAGGTGACATATTATGATTTGCTTAGTAGCATATACCAAAAGGTTAGGAAAGATGAAGCCAATACGAGTTTGATACTGAGCTACATCACATTGCACTTGGAGCCTCCGATGACATCATATATATCGAATGATGAAGAAGTCTTCGCCTATTTTATGACACTGAGCTATGAGAAACGTTAGAGTATTTTGAATGTGGAGGTTGTGAAAGATTTAAGTCAGGGGCATGGGGATGGTTTACGAGAGGATCAAGGAAGTGCAGTTGGTGTAAGCATCGAAGTGAATGACTATGGTATGATAACTCTTCACGGAGAAGAACCATGGAATGTTGCGGAGATGGTAAACCGTGGTGACCCGATTGACTCACATATCATTGAAGAGAATCCACTTGAAGAAAATCTATTAGAAAGTAACCCGCTTGAAGAAACCTGCTTGAAGGTAATCCGCTTGAAGAAAATCCGCTTAAAGGTAATCCGCTTGAAGGAGATGATGTGATGGGGAACGATACTGTCAATGTTGGATGGGAAGATGGTGTTAATGTATCTGTGGGCCAATATTTCGGAACTAAGAGAGAAGTCCAAGACATTGTTGAAAAAGCTGCACATCTGAATTGTTTTAATTTTGCTACAATAAACTCCGATACGAAGGTATATGTGGTAAAATGCTTTGAAGCAAGAAATGGTTGTAAGTGGTATTTACGAGCTTCAAAACCCAAGAATTTGAACTTCTTCGCGATAAGAACTCACATGAGTATACATACATGTTCTCGTTATACGATAATGAGTAGCCAAGGAAGGAGGAAAGGAACACTAGGGCAAGTTACATCTCTTTTGCATGAGGACTTTCCAGGGCAATTGGAGACACCATCTCCAAAAGTTATCATGGGTCTAACTCAACAAAAACTTGGTGTTCAGGTGTCATATGCAACCGCGTTGAGAGGTAAACAAAAAGCTGCAAATGATTTGCAGGGCAGCCCAGAGGAGAGTTACAGGTCAGTGTGCTCGTATTTGTATATGCTAGAGAGGGTGAATCCTGGAACAGTTACACGTGTGGAAGTTGATGAGAATCAAAGGTTTAAGTACATATTCTTTGCTTCTGGAGCTTGCATTGAAGGTTTCGAATTCATGCGGAAAGTTATTGTTGTAGACGGAACCCATCTTAAGACTGTATATGGTGGAGTCGTAATAGTTGTACAGCTCAAGATCCGGATCACCACCATTATCCCATTGCTTTTGGTGTGGTTGATGGGGAGAAAGATGTAAGTTGGGGCTGGTTTCTGCAAATGTTGAAATTAGTTGTGCGTGATTCTCCTGACCTTATATTTCTTTCTGATAGAAATCAAAGCATCATCAAGTGTATTAGTGAGATATACCCATTATCTCATCATGGATATTGCATGTACCATCTGTCGCAGAATGTGAAGGCAAGTGTTCACGGTGTCAACAAAGCAGTAGTTGCTTCTAAGTTCATAGAATGCGTAGAAGCATACACCGAGGCTGAGTATATAAAACTGTATGATGCATTTAGGATGAGGTACCTAAATGTAGCCGCAAGTGTTTTGACGTAGACAAATATCCATGTGTCCATGCATTGGCAGCAAATTATAATAACATGATGGGAGAGATCGATGTACGTGAGTTGTGCTCCAAATATTATTGGGTGGAGATATGGGCATTGGCTTACCACCAGACAATTTATCCAGTTCCAGATAAGAAAGATTGGGTTGTTACCCGAGGTACTAGAAAAAACGACATTACCTTCAGTGTACAAAAAACAAAAGGTAGAATTCAAAAAACGAGGTTCCCATCAGTTGGAGAACATCGTGGAATAGGTCGGAGACGTGGGTCTGGTAGTAGAGGACGGGGATCAAGTCAGATGGAGGGAGAAACAAGTCAAAGTGGGGGCGGATCGAGTCAAAGTGGTCGAGGCATGTTTGGCTGGATTCGTAGTGGCTCTTAACTAATTCTTAACGTAATTGTAATGTGTAAGGTTATCTATGTTTGCCTAAGATCCATTGAAATATATTAAAACTAAAACAAAAATTCAAGTTTTTATTTTTTGGTAACATATCACTAGCATTTTCAAATAAGTCTCTTATACTTTTAATGCTTGTTTAGATATGAAGAGGTTGAATTTTGCATAATTTTAAAAATCTGTTATTTACTAAAATTTTTGTTATACAACTATAGTGCATAGACTCTATTAATGCACTGTCACTAGTACAACTAAAATAAATTACGTTTTATTATGGTACAACTGATTAAAGCTTAAACCACCAAAGTACAACTATGTTATGTTCTGGGTACAACTATGAATTTGGGTACAACTAAGGTACAACTATCGGACAAAAATTGCAAGAACGGGACATGTATTCGTCCGAGCCTTTGTGGATGTGGTCGCTTAATTGAAATTTTTAACTTTTGTGTCATATCCTAGATACTTTTTGTGTCAGATTTTGTTTTATACTAGGTACATTTTGGTTTTTGTGTGAGATATTTGTTTTAGCCTAGGTACTTTTTGTGTCATACTTTATTAAATTAAAGTATTAAATAAAAATGAAATAGTGAATTAAATTAAATTATTTAATTAAATTATTAAAATTTTAAATTAACATACATTTTAGCTCAAACTTGGTACAACTAAGTACAACTGTTGTACAAGTATGTAACACTTGACACAACTGTTGTACAACTTGGTACAACTTAGTACAACTATGGTTCAACTATGTAGAACTAGGGTACAACTTAGTACAACTATGGTACAACTCCGGTGCAGCTAGATTCAATTAACGTTAAAGTTCCAACTAAAATTAAACATTAAGTTCCAACTAATTTCAATAAAAATACTACAACTAAGTTCAAACATCACCAACAAGCAAAAAAAAATACTACAACTTCTACTTCTTACGTTTCTTCGGTCTACCTTCCGTGAATGGAGACTTCACGAATCTGGAGGGTACACGTTTCTGAGCTTGCGTCTTGGTACGCATAATTCTGATAGGCTTAATCCACTCGATAGCCAGCATGGGGATCTCGGGAGCTGGTGTGGGGATCTCGAGAGCTGGTGTGGGGATCTCGGGAGCTGGTGTGGGGATCTCGGGAGCTAGTGTGGACATCTCGGGAGCTGGTGTGGGCATATTTGGAGCTGGTGTGGGCATCTCGGGAGCTGAAGCCCCTGCGGGTTCTGAAGCCCTCGCACCATCATCACCAACAAAATCCCAATCACACCAGTGTTCTGAAGCTCCTGCACCATCATCAACAACCATTTCCTTACCCTTCTCGTTCTTCTGGAGGTTTTGCACATCAGCTTCAAGCAATTTCACCCTCTCATCATTCTGACTAACCTTAGTCTCTATGGCTTCAAGCATCTCGCGGCTATGGCTGAACCCAGCTTCTAGTGCCTCCTTCAATTCCCTGAACATATTCGGATTAGGAGGAGCATACTCATGTTGTGCTTGAGAATGATTTTCTGGCACATCTGGCACGAATGCTGAAGGATTTTCTGGCACATCTGGCACGGATGCCAAAGGAGGAGAAGCCCTTTCAACTACCCTAGAAGACACATCCTGCTGGTAGAGGTTTTCCCAAAATATTTCTCTCCCGGAATTGAGATGGGCAGTCATGGCTTCAGCATATTCATCCGGGTTATCTTGCGGAAAAGTCTGATCCCATATAAGAGCCAGCATACGTTCTTAATCAGCTGTAGCCTCCAAAATGCTATAAATATCCTACATTAGAAATAAAACTTGTTACATTCACTTCCAATAATAGATTCCGCCAAACCAAATTCTTACCTTGTTATCGGCCAACGTCTCATTTATAGCCGTTAACGGATAGCCTTTCCTCCGCGCCTCTGTGAACTTTGTTTGGCACATCCTTGGACAGCCAAGAATTCCTCCAACATCGACACGGTACTCTTTCTTTAGACCATCCACAGCCTCAAATGCCAAAAGCTACAATAAATAGAAACAAATTGTTATAACCATTACACACAAACCAAAAAACATTAAAAAAATTGTTGGAATATTATTACCTCTAACGGAATGATGAATGCTGGAAATGTCAGGGTTAATTTGTCTCTGACTTTACCCTTCAAAGCCGGCATCATCTTATTCAGCTCATCTGAACAATGCTCAAACGTGTACCTCCCCCACAGAAAGGTTTTGCAGGCCTCTAAATCATCGACAGTCCGAAGTATAAAAGGTTCGATGGCAAAGGGTACCTTAGCCTTCATTCTAATGATGGAACTGAGGAGGTACAACACACCCATCTGCAAACGATCTTCAGATGCAGGCATCGTCTTCAGCTTGTATTCTACATCTTCCAAGAAGATCTTTTAGGTGCGGTTAAACTGCCTCACAACGAAGTCGAATCCGCCAAGGTTCAAATCATTTTCCGGGTAGACTTTGCAATTAAGACCGAATATTAAGGCATGTTCCCTTATCGAATACCGGACTGGAACTCCATTGACTACGAACCACCATTCTTTCCGCTTATTGAGGTTGATTGTCCGTATAATCAACATCCACATGCCCATCAACTTCCGGTTTCTTTCCCTCGGCATGTAGAATAGATGTTTAAACTGGCTATGCTCCTTAAACCACTCCAGCTCCATATCCGAAAGGTACTTATCCAAGGTATTCAATACCTTAGAGATGTCACACCTCATCATGAATTTACATCCCTTCGTGCAATTCAAATAAGAAATGTGGAATCTCCCATGTTGCGCAAACGGCTGCACATAAAACAAGATTTTATCAGTTGTACTAGCCATTTATCAGTTGTACTAGCCATTCGTCAGTTATATTAGCCATTTCTAAGTTGTACTAGCCATTTATTAGTTGTACTAGCCATTTCTCAGTTGTACTAGCCATTTATTAGTTGTACTAGCCATTTCTCAGTTGTACTAGCCATTTCTCAGTTGTACTAGTATTACCTAACCAATGTTACATGTAAATTTTACTAAATTCTACCTCTACAATACATACCGGATTCAAATCCTCATTATTTTCATCTTCACTTGGCCTTGCGTTTGAGGAAGCCCCTCTTAATCGCACCATATCTGCATTAGCAAAATAAATGTCAACTCAAAAACAAAATAAAAATATCGCAAAGAGCAATATCATATGTTTTGATTTCTGTAAACAAAAACGGATCAAAAGTTTTGATTTTTTAAACCCCAATCAACGAAATTCATTCATAGTTGCTTAGCAATCACATTATCTAAAATCCATTCATAGTTGAAATACTAGAAGAATCCAAAAAGATATTAAGCAAACAAACCCCAAACCTTCGGTGAAGAAAGTTCGTTAACAAAATTATGAAGAAGTAAACCCACTCAATTTCAACACATAGTAAACATAAAACCTTCACGAAACAACAACTAACCATCGGAATCATCAATAAAGCAAACCAAAGTAAATTTGGGTCCAGTAAATTTTGATTAGCTGGGTCGTAAAGAAATGTGGAACCAAGAAATGTCGCACACCCACAAGGATTTCGAAAACAAAACTCTGCTCCCAAACTCGCGTAATCCAAAATATTCCTCGCCGAAATCAAGTAAAAATCAAAGAGAGGAAGGAAACAACAACTCAGCAATTAACCGGAACGAAATGAGACAAAAAAAAACCTCAAAGCCCAGCGTCGAGAAGAAGGACACGGAGAAACAAAACGAAATGAGGGACCCCGAAATGAGCTTGGTGTTGACGGAGGAGATTGGTATTGGTGGAAATTGCGAGGTAGAAGACAATAGAAGCTAAGAGAGAGAAATTCGAATCCCAATTATAAACACAGAAGAAGAAATCGAAACCCACACAAAAAGGATTTTGAGAAGAAACAACAATGAGAATTTTGAATTTTTGATGTGGAGAAGAGAGGACCCAAGAGTAGAAGAATCGTGGGGGGGGGGGAAAGTTAGGGATTTAGGTTTCTGATTTTAGGGGGTCAGTTATGGTCTTGGTTTAAATCAATTTTGGTTTAGTGTTTTGTTTAGTCAATAGGTTTTGTTGTAATTAAAAGAAAGTCAACCTGTTATTTTGTCTCTTTGCCCAGCCAAACAGTAAGGCATGTATTTGAGCAAATTTTCTTGGCAATAAGTGTTTCTCAGCAATTGATCCGGAGAAATGGCGTGGCGAGAGAGTGATGTGGAAGAGAGAGAAGAGAAATGGTCGGTGAAAATTTGATGAGAATAATTTAATTGAACCAATAGGATTAGAGTAAGTACATTAAATATGTCATCTTCTTCTCTCTTCTCTTTTTATCCCAACGAAAAACTTGGTGAAAACCTCAATTGAAAAGAAAGAAAAAGCTTCTTGTGAGGTAATTTGCTATACGTTTTTAATATTTATGCTGGTTCATTGTTTTGTATGAGTAAAACACAATGTAATTGAGTATTTTAATTAGAGAAATGAAGATATAAAAAACTTTTGGAAAAATAATTAACTTTATTTATAAGCATGTTAGGCTATGAAACTCGTTTTATTGGTCGATTTTGAGTGCTACATTGTTAGTAGTTGATTATTTATGGGTTCCATTGTTGAAATTGCACTGAATCTAAACTATGGAGAAGTCAAAAGCGGGTGTAGAAAAAATTCAAAATCGCAGGTACAATTTGGTACAACTAAGTACAACTATTCGTAATTAGTACAACTAAGTACAACTATGTGTAACTTGTACAACTAAGTACAACTCGGTACAACTATGTGTAACTGTTTTTTGAAATAACAGGTTTTTCTTGTATTTTCCTGCAGAAAATGGATAGTAGTCGATTCAAAATCGTACATTTTTCGTATGGAGGACATTATTCAAAAGATGGAGTTAAATCAATATGGATTTCAAGCAAAGATAAAGTATACGCTATAGTGATTAAGAAATCATTTGAGGAGGTGACGTATTATGATTTGCTTAGTAGCATATACCAAAAGATTAGGAAAGATGAAACCAATACGAGTTTGATACTGAGCTACCTTACATTGCACTTGGAGCCTCCGATGACATCATATATATCGAATGATGAAGAAGTCTTCGCCTATTTTATGACACTGAGCTATGAGAAACGTTGGAGTATTTTGAACCGATAGTGTCAATGTTGGATGGGAAGATAGTGTTAATGTATCTGTGGGCCAATATTTCGGAACTAAGAGAGAAGTCCAAGACATTGTTGAAAAAGTTGCACATCTGAATTGTTTTAATTTTGCTACAATAAACTCTAATACGAAGGTATGTGTGGTAAAATGCTCTGAAGCAAGAAATGGTTGTAAGTGGTATTTACGAGCTTCAAAACCCAAGAATTTGAACGTCTTCGCGATAAGAACTCACATGAATATACATACATGTTCTCGTTCTACGATAATGAGTAGCCAAGAAAGGAGGAAAGGAACACCAGGGCAAGTTGCATCTCTTCTGCATGAGGACTTTCCAGGGCAATTGGAGACACCATCTCCAAAAGTTATCATGGGTCTAACTCAACAAAAACTTGGTGTTCAGGTGTCATATGCAACCGCGTTGAGAGGTAAACAAAAAGCTGCAAATGATTTGCGGGGCAGCCCAGAGGAGAGTTACAGGTCAGTGTGCTCGTATTTTGTATATGCTAGAGAGGGTGAATCCTGGAACAGTTACATGTGTGGAAGTTGATGAGAATAAAAGGTTTAAGTACCTATTCTTTGCTTCTGGAGCTTGCATTGAAGGTTTCGAATTCATGCGGAAAGTTATTGTTGTAGACGGAACCCATCTTAAGACTGTATATGGTGGAGTCGTAATAGTTGTACAGCTCAAGATCCAGATCACCACCATTATCCCATTGCTTTTGGTGTGGTTGATGGGGAGAAAGATGCAAGTTGGGGCTGGTTTCTGCAAATGTTGAAATTTGTTGTGCGTGATTCTCCTGACCTTGTATTTCTTTCTGATAGAAATCAAAGCATCATCAAGTGTATTAGTGAGGTATACCCATTATCTCATCATGGATATTGCATGTACCATCTGTCGCAGAATGTGAAGGCAAGTGTTAGCGGTGTCAACAAAGCAATAGTTGCTTCTAAGTTCATGGAATGCACAAAAGCATACACCAAGGCTGAGTTTATAAAACTGTATGATGCATTTAGGATACGGTACCCAACTACAGCAACATATCTTGATAGAAGTGTCGGGGAGTGCAAATGGTCAAGATGTTCTTTTCCAGGCGAAAGGTACAACATCTTAACAACTAATAATGTGGAATCTAGATAAGAAAGATTGGGTTGTTCCCCGTGAGGTACAAGAAAAAATGACGTTACCTCCGGTTTACAGAAAAGAAAAAGATAGAATTCAACAAACGAGGTTCCCATCAGTTGGAGAACATCGTGGAAGAGGTCAGAGACGTGGGTCTGGTAGTAGAGGACGGGGATCAAGTCAGATGGAGGGAGAAACAAATCAAAGTGGGGGCGGATCGAGTTAAAGTGGTCGAGGCATGTTCGGTGGGTTTCGTAGTGGCTCTTAACTAATTATTAACGTAATTGTAATGAGTAAGGTTATCTATGTTTGTCTAGGATCCATTGGAATATATTTAATTAAAACAAAAATTCAAGTTTTTATGTTTTGGAAACATATCACTAGCATTTTCAAATAAGTCTCTTATACTTTTAATGCTTGTTTAGATATGAAGAAGTTGAATTTTTCACAATTTTGAAAATATGTTATTTACTAAAACTTTTGTTATACAACTATAGTGCATAGACTCTATTAATGCACTGTCACTGGTACAACTAAAATAAATTACGTTTTATTATGGTATAACTGATTAAAGCTTAATCCACCAAAGTACAACTATGTTATGTTCTGGGTAAAACTATGAATTTGGGTACAACTAAGGTACAACTATCGGACAAAAATTGCAAGAACGGGACATGTATTCGTCCCAGCCTTTGTGGATGTGGTCGCTTAGTGGAACTTTTCAACTTTTGTGTCAGATCCTAGGTACCTTTTGCTATTTGTGTCACATTTTGTTTTATACTAGGTACTTTTTGGTTTTTTGTGTCAGATATTTGTTTTAGCCTAGATATTTTTTGTGTCTTATATTTTTGTGTCATACTTTATTAAATTAAAGTATTAAACGAAAATGAAATAATAAATTAAATTAATTTAATAATTTAATTTAATTTAATTTAAATTAATTATTTAATTAAATTATTAAATTTTTAAATTAACTACGGTGCAGCTAGGTTCAATTAACGTTAAAGTTCCAACTAAAATTAGACGTTAAGTTCCAACTAAGTTCAATTAAAATACTATAACTAAGTTCAAACATCACCAACAAGCAATAAAAATACTACAACTAAGTTCAAACATCACCAACAAGCAATAAAAATACTACAACTTTTACTTCTTACGTTTCTTCGGTCTACCTTTCGTGAATGGAGACTTCACGAATCTGGAAAGTACACGTTTCCGAGCTTGCGTCTTGGTACGCATAATACGAATAGGCTTAATCCACTTGATAGCCAGCATGGGGATCTCAAGAGATGGTGTGGGCATCTCGGGAGCTTGTGTGGGCATCCTTGGAGCTGGTGTGGACATCTCGGGAGCTGAAGCCCCTGCCGGTTCTAAAGCCCCCGCACCATCATCACCAACAAAATCCCAATCACACCAGTGTTCTGAAGCTCCTGCACAATCATCAACAACCCTTTCCTTACCCTTCTCGTTCTTTTGGAGGTTTTGCACATTAGCTTCAAGCAATTTCACTCTCTCATCAATCAGACTAACCTTAGTTTCTATGGCTTCAAGCATCTCGCGGCTATGGCTGAACCCAGCTTCCAATGCCTCTTTCAATTCCCTGAACATATCTGGATTAGGATGAGCATATTCATGTTGTGCTTGAGAAGGATTTTCTGGCACATCTGGCACGGATGCTGAAGGATTTTCTGGCACATCTGGCACGGATGCCAAAGGAGGAGAAGCCCTTTCAACTACCCTAGAAGACACATCCTGCTGGTAGAGGTTTTCCCAAAATATTTTTCTCCCGGAATTGAGATGGGCAGTCATGGCTTCAGCATATTCATCCGAGTTATCTTGCGGAAAGTTCTGATCCCATATAAGAGCCATCATACGTTCTTCATCAGCTATAGCCTCCAAAATGCTACAAATATCCTACATTAGAAAGAAAACTTGTTACATTCACTTCCAATAATAGATTCCGCCAAACCAAATTCTTACCTTGTTATCGGCCAACGTCTCATTTATAGCCGTTAACGAATAGCCTTTCCTCCGCGCCTCTGTGAACTTTGTTTGGCACATCCTTGGACAGCCAAGAATTCCTCCAACATCTACACGGTACTCTTTCTTTAGACCATCCACAGCCTCAAATGCCAAAAGCTACAATAAATGGAAACAAATTATTATAACCATTACACACAAACCAAAAAACATTAAAAAAATTGTTGGAATATTATTACCTCTAACGGAATGATGAATGCCGGAAATGTCAGGGTTAATTTGTCTCTGACTTTACCCTTCAAAGTCGGCATCATCTTATTCAGCTCGTCTGAACAATGCTCAAACGTGTACCTCCCCCACGGAAAGGTTTTGCAGGCCTCTAAATCACCGACCACCAGAAGTATAAAAGGTTCGATGGTTGAGGGTACCTTAGCCTTCATTCTAATGACGGAGCTGAGGAGGTACAACACACCCATCTGCAAATGATCTTCAGATGCATGCATCGTCTTCAGCTTGTTCTCTACATCTTCCAAGAAGATCTTCTCGGTGCGGTTAAACTGCCTCACAACAAAATCGAATCCGCCAAAGTTCAAATGATTTTCCGGGTAGACTTTGCAGTTAAGACCGGATATTAAGGCATGTTCCCTTATCGAATACCGGACCGGAACTCCATTGACTACGAACCACCATTCTTTCCGCTTGTTGAGGTTGATTGTCTGCATAATCAACATCCACATGCCCATCAACTTCCGGTTTCTCTCCCTCGGCTTGTGGAATAGATGCTTAAACTGGATATGCTCCTTAAACCACTCCAACTCCATATCCAAAAGGTACTTATCCAAGGTATTCAATACCTTAGAGATGTCACACCTCATCATGAATTTATATCCCTTCGTGTAGTTCAAGTGAGAAATGTGGAATCTCCCAGGTTGCGCAAACGGCTGCACATAAAACAAGATTTTATCAGTTGTACTAGCCATTTCTCAATTGTACTAGCCATTTCTCAGTTGTACTAGCCATTTCTCAGTTGTACTAGCCATTTATCAGTTGTACTAGCCATTTCTTAGTTGTACTAGCCATTTATCAGTTGTACTATTATTACCTAACCAATGTTACATGTAAATGTTACCAAATTCTACTTCTACAATACATACCGGATTCAAATCCTCATTATTTTCATCTTCACTTGGCCTTGCGTTTGAGGAAGCCCCTCTTAATCGCATCATATGTTCATTATCAACATATATGTCAACTCAAAAACAAAATAAAAATATCACAAAGAGCAATATCATATGTTTTGATTTCTGTAACCAAAAATGGATCAAAAGTTATGATTTTTTAAACCCCAATCAACAAAATTCATTTATAGTTGCTTAACAATCACATTATCTAAAATCCATTCATAGTTGACATACTAGAAGAATCCAAAAAGATATTGAGCAAACAAACCCCAAACCTTCGGTGAAGAGAGTTCCTTAACAAAATTATAAAGAAGTAAACACAAAACCTTCACGAAAAAACAACTAACCATCGGAATCATCAAGAAAGCAAACCAAAGAAATTTTGATTAGCTGGGTCGTAACGAAATGTCGCACAGCCACATGGATTTCGAAAACAAAACTCTGCTCCCAAAATCGCGTAATCCAAAATATTCATCGCCGAAATCAAGTAAAATTCAAACAAAGGAAGGAAACAACGACTAAGCAATTAACCGGAACGAAATGAGACCATAAACAAACCTCAAAGCCCAGCGTCGAGAAGAAGGAGACGAATAAACGGAACGAAATGAGCTTGGTGTTGACGGAGGAGATTGGTGTTGGTGGAAATTGCGAGGTAGAAGACAATAGAAGTTAGGATAGAGGAATTCGAATCCCAATTAGAAACCCAGAGAAGAAATCGAAACCCACACAAAAAGGATTTTGAGAAGAAACAACAATGAGAATTTTGAAGTTTTGTCGTAGAGAAGAGAAGACCCGAGAAGAGAAGAATTGTGGGGGGGGAAGGAAAGTTAGGGATTTAGGGTTGTGATTTTAGGGGATCGGTTATGGTCTTGGTTTAAATCAATTTTGGTTTAGTGTTTGGTTTAGTCAACATGTTTTGTTGTAATTAAAAGAAAGTCTACCTGTTTTTTTGTCTTTTCACCCAACCAAACAGTAAGGCATGTATTTGAACAAATTTTTTTGGCAATAAGTGTTTCTCAGCAATTGATCCACTAAACTGTTTGCCCGCAGATGAATTATGTTCGATGCTGACCAATTGCATACCGTACTGAGAAATTCGATTCCCGGTCCAATGTGGTTTAGTTTTGAGATATCTCTTCTGTCTTCAGAACACGCATTTTCCCGCCAAAAAGAGAGCGGCTCGAGATCCACAGGCAGACGCATTAGTTAAGAACCCTAAAAAGGATTCGTCGTTCTCGGTTGTTACCCCTCCCAACGACAATCTCTCATGGCGCCGTCTGCCACCGTCGCCGATTCTCCGCCACCTTCAACCACTGATTCATTCAATTCCGGCGACACAGCAGAGAATGATATTCGGGTCCTCTCTCTCTCTCTCTCTCTCTCTCTCTCTCTCTCTCTTTATACTCCGTCAAAATATTCATTGAATAGCCGTTCAGAATTTCAAAGTTTGTATTGGACATCGTTATCTTGGCTCTGAGCTGGTTGTGATGTTTCTCCGTTTTCATGGCAGCCATTTTTTGTCCTTCACAAGGCTTCATCTGGGAAACTCCATGGGAAATCAACTGGGACATTGAAAAGCAAGCGTAGGATCGAGTCACCTACACCTAAAATTGCTAAGAAATCTGAGGTCAAAAGCGTGGATGAGGAAGATGGTCCTTTTTTCTCAAGTCTACGCTTGGAAGTTTTCGAGACTGTTTGGTCGAAAATCGAAAAGACAATGGAAGTCCGTCTCATTCTTTTCTCCTAATTTTTTTCAGTGTATATGAATCTTCAATTTAGGGTCTTTTACACCTTGATTTCTCCCGCAAATAAAAGTTGCATTCGGACTTTTTCGATTACAGGATGTTCTGAGAGTCTCGAACTCCAAAGTATTCAGTGGGATATATGATTGGATACGGGAGTCATTTGATTCGATCATATCATCAGAAGCAGTTCGGTCTTATCCTGTTTTAACTCAGGCTTCTTCCAAGCAATTGCTTACTGCTATGGTCCTCACCAGTAAGGATTAGTGTTTCATTTGGAATTTACTTCTAGGAATATTGATGTCTTCAAAGTTTTAGGTTTTACATGCACCACACTTATGACTACAGTCGATATTGGTCCTTAGATAGCATGTAACATTTGGATGATCTTTTAATGGGTTACTAAACTTCCAGAAACTTTACAAGCAACCAGTTACTATATTTTTTCTTAATAAACAACAATCAGTTACTATTACTACGCTTCTTCAATATAGTAACCAACTAACCGTACATTATTGTCAGGAAATCTGGAAATGGTTGATGATTTATTGACATTTGAAGAACTGGAGATACACTTGAAGTCTCAAGGATGCCATGTGGCTAAACTTTCATCTATGGACTTCTCAGCCAAGAATGGTGTAGGAGGTTGCCTTAGAGGTTTGTTACGCCAGTTTGTGATGCCAACCATAGATGTTAGTAATCTGCGTAGCCTTTCATATCCTTTAGTTTTGTAGCCTAGTTGCACATAAGTGCATCCACTGAGTGCTTTTCTTGAATTTTGAACAGGTGGCTGATGTTACCATTCTCGCATCATGGTACAGAGAAAACAAAAACCATGATAATCCCGTGGTTATAATTGTGGATGATACAGAAAGATGCTGTGGACCTGTCCTATCGGACTTAATTCTTGTATTGAGGTAGGAGTACATCTTTATGTTTGCAACACTTACATTGTATCATGTTGAGGTTTTTCTGCTCACTGGACTAATAAGTTTTTGCATTTAAGAAACCTAGTCTTTAATCTATTTTCAGTTAAGTCATTACCAATCAAATGTGATGACCTGCTCTCTCATTTTTTTCTATTCAGTGAATGGGCAGTCAAAGTTCCAATTTTTGTAATAATGGGTGTGTCCACAGCACATGACGCGCCAAGAAAGATACTATCAGTGAATGCGCTGCAGAGACTTTGTGCTAGTAGGTTCACTCTCAGTTCTCCGGCCGAACGGATGGATGCAGTTCTTGAGGCTGTTTTTTTGAAGCAGTGTTCTGGTTTCACTGTTAGCCACAAAGTGGCGCTTTTTATGAGAAGTTACTTCTTGTGCCAAGATGGAACACTGACATCTTTTGTTAGAACTCTCAAGGTTTCTAGCTCTATTTTTTCTGCTGTTTTAGGTTTTAACTTGTTTTGGATTTCACACTCTTAGGTGTTTATCTGGCTATACATTCGTTTCTCAGATAGCCTGTCTACAGCATTTCTCATTAGAGCCTTTAAGCATCATGCTCGAGCACTTTTGTCAAGATGGTATTAATCAGGTATGCTTGATGCACCTGTCTATAAGTTCCCCTTTACATGTATAATAAAGCGAATTTGCTTTAGTCTAAGTAAAGTTTTTCGTACAAAGCTGTCAGGTGAAGGTATTGAACTGTTGACAGAAGCAAAAATGAAACATGCCATTGACTTGCCATCTGTGACAAGGTATTCCGGAGAACTCATCATTTTGTATCATCTTTTATTTCTATATTGGTATATTGGAAGAACTGATGGGCAGGTTAGAGGTTTTGGACTTCATGACAAGGTTTGATCCTTGTTGGAGCTCGTGCACTACTAAAAAATCAGATGCACTAATTTTTGCTTATAAAAATTTGACTAGGAATAAAATTACTCGGAGTACGTTTGAAATGCTGCCTCAGTTTTTGTCAGACTTGCAAAGGATGCCAAATCCCTGGAGCATAGTAGTTTTGGTGAGTTCTCTCTTTTTTACGGTTCATCATTATAGAAAGAGCCTTTTCCTCATCTTGCATGACTAGTAGCCATTTGTCTGTGGAAATAATTTATCATATTATAAATAATTTAGATAGAAGTCGTGGGAAAACTGTTTCAATGATTAAAAACATTTTAAGGAGGATAGAAATATCTTGGAGCTTGCACCTTCTATCCTCAGGTTGATGAATTTGAGTTCTATTTTTAATTTGTTTCTTTTTCATCTCTCAGTTGAAGGCAGTTTTTTAATTGTTTCTCATGACACGGTTTTTCTGTTGGTTTAGTTGGACTCTTGATGCATATTATGCTTCTCGTAATATACATCAGAGGATGATTAATGAAGCAGTTATGTCATTCATCTGTTAAGAGCATTTTCTGCATCCTGGATAAATTTGAGCAAAGTTTTTGAGTACTGTTTTGCAGTGCATATTTGAAGCTGGAAACTTTGATAAACTTGGATTGCTAGACATATTCTGTGAGACACTTGACCCAGAAGCACGTTACTTGAAATACTTCTCACCTTTGGCATTTGTCAACTGTCAAGGTCACGATTCAGGACGTACTAGTGTTATCAGACGTGTTCTGCACAAGCTCAGGTGAGTAGTGTTGTATGGAAGAAACGTGAGGTTTTTCTCCCACATAATAGCAACCAAGGAGTCTCGTAAACATATGGATTGAATTTAATTTTTCTGATGAATCTGTTCAGATGGCGTCTTAGTGTACTTAGGATATGTTGCCAAATTTGTGGAACAAGATTCTGATGACTAGTTTTTGTTAATCAAGTTAGACTGATTAATAAATTTCTCTGTTCTTGAGTTATTTGGCCAAAAATTCTGAGGTGATTGAGAGCTTGTTGTTAAAATCTTTACTAGGAGCTTGGCTCAAAATTTCTGAAGCTCTTGCATTCAAATATTTCCAGGGATCTTTCACCGTCACAACTGTCTAGCTTGTTGAAACGTTGGGAAAATCTCACCGTGGGGTTCAGTGAGGTAATAATATAATAAAAACAATGAAGATTTTTATTTTTGCTCTTGACTTGCGTATTTTGTAGGTGATATAAACTTCATTTGTGCTTAAAACTATTTTTAATGTTTTTTGGCTAGTGTTCTTTCATTTCTTTTGAGCTAGAGCATCGAAACTGTTTCCATGCTCCTAGTAACCCCTAGTGTGAAGGAAATTGCTTTGTATTTGTCTGAAAATATTGCTTGAGTTGGAGATACCACATAAATAATGATCGTGAAAAAGTGATTCATTCAGCATCCTTTTGGATAGCGTTGGAGCATTTTTGTGTTATATGTTTATCCATCCTTGTAAATACATGGTAGTTTTAGATGAGCTTGTAACTTGTTTATTCTCTGCTGTTAGATCAATGAAAAAGTAATGGAATTGCATCCATTTATGAGATCCTTGGAAGCAGCTGGTCAGAGACAAGGACTTCCCAGCAGCCCAAAGTAAATCTCTGATATTGTTGTCATTTCAAATCAAGCATCATCAATGAGCTCAGATAGTTTCCTATTAATTTCCGGTTTTTTCCGGCAATTTTTCTTGAAAAGTTTGTGTCTTGAGATATATTTTCCTTTGTCCCCATCGTTCTTGCGTATGGGAAATAATTGATGAGGAAACTTGGTGTCTTATATAGCCGATGTTTTATCTTTTCTATATAAATAGTTCTCTACTTTCATTAGTTTCTGTTGTTTATTTCAGTAACCCTGTACCATGAAAATAAAAGTTTCACTTTGATGTGACAGAAAGCATGCATCCCGAAGCAATTCAAAGCTTGAAAAGGAGCATAAAGCCATGACTGATAAGGTTGCCGCAGTCATAGAATTCATGCTAAGGTAAACTATCCTTTGTCACAGTCTTATCATCTCCCAGGAAAAATCTTGTCTTTGAACGCTACATTGCTTGTCCAGTGTGGCTTTTGATTTGACTTCTGTATTTAAATGTTTTTATGTAAGATGTCTTTTTGTATGGAACAGGGAATATATGAAGCCAGTTGAGAGTGTGCCTTTCCATGAAATTTTATGTTTCAAGAATGTCGATAAACTTCAATCTGTAAGTCTGTAGCATCCCTATTCCTTTCGTATTCACTTATACTTCCATTACTTGAACGTTTTATAATAGATAATCAATTATTATATGTTTCCCATGTGGAGTCATGCTCATCAAATTAAACCAAACCAGTTAGAGATCAGTTCTGAGAGAGTCTAAGCATCATTCTTTTTTTAATCGATTCTTAAAACGATTGACATTGTGATATTGTTTCTCTTGGTGCTCAAGATTCTACCTGGAGCTTTCTCTCTCTTTTCCCCCTGTATCTGATGTTTATATCTGTTTTAGGCTTTATTTGGAGACCCGAGAGGCAGGATCCAATCAGATCTACTGGAATCTCACAATATACTCCACTGTATGTGCTGCAACCAGAGAGGCACAACTCTATTGCCTGCCATGCACGATACATCGATTTTGTGAGTCTTCCTTTACTTGCATTCTCATGTTGTCTTTCTTAAGACAAATTTGTTGGTAGTACTTTTTCTTGTCCAGAATATGATTTTTTGAGAGATGCCTGTTGGTCACAAATTATCTTTACAACACATGTACACACATGAACAAAAGCCGGCTTCTTTCTCCTTTTTATTTTTTTGTTTCAATATGTGATGCAATGAAAATGTTTTTTATAATTGATTGAATAGGTATACGCTGGCGCAAGAACACGCTGATGTTATTAACCTCCATGACTGGTATCAATCGTTTAAGACGATACTTGTTCCCCGTAGTAGTAAACCTAACCAAAAATCTAAGACAGCTTCAAAATCGAAGAAACGGAAGGAGATGTGCGAAGAAACTGAAGCACCTACTGATGCTTTAATTCAGTATCCTTTTTTGGTATTCAGATTCTGACCTCCGATAAGATAAAAAAAGCTTATGAGTTGATTCTTTAATCCTAAGAGGCTCTGATAAGTACTAGAAACAGCGAAGGAATTAGAAATCGGTGATTTACCTAATGTTCATCGTTGTTTTATCTGTTAATTTTGCAGGATAACTACATAAATGCACGACCAAATATTTGACATATAAATTTTTATTCCTTAACATTTGTTTCCAACAGCGCCCGATATTGCAGAGCTGTCATGGAACTTCAGATTGTAGGACTTATTCGCATGCCCTCAAAAAGACGTCCAGATTTTGTGCAAAGAGTGGCCTTTGGTTTCTAAGAATAGTTCCAATATTTCCATTGCAACTGTATTTTAATCTCAAAGTGTTCATATCCCGAAAGCATGAATCTGTTCAGACAAATTCAACTGTTTTGTCTGAATTATTTAATGAAAGCAGAATTATAAAAGTCAGTGCCCATGAATCTAATCAAAGCTGTTCACTAGGTGCCAATTTCATTCGACATCCTAATGGAGACTCGAATTCCTTTTTTGCTTTTTTCCAACAATTGAATATTTCAAGCCATGAGACATTCTGAAGTCCTAAACTTCTATTACATGACAAGAGACACTTATAATTGTTCTCTTTGTTATATGAAAGAAGTCTGTAATCAGATTTTTTTTTTTCTTCTGTTTTTACAGTAATGTAGTAAATTGCTATAAAAAATAGGGAAAATTGGAAATAAAGGATGTTTTTTAATGTATTTTTGTCAATCTATACTTATTTTCTCTAAATTTGTTACAATAACTTTTATATTAATGGTAAACCAATTATACCCTGGATTCCACCATATTATCTCCTCCTTCCATCTTCGTTTCCGTATGTATTTCCAGTTCTCTTTTATATGTGTGCGAAAAAAGAAACAGAGAAAGGAAGCAAAAGGCTGGGCAAGTAAGAAAATTAATTAAAATCACCGACGATGTTTGCGTCTACCGTTGTAATTCCGGCCATAATCAACCACTTCATAGTCTTAATTAGTTCTAACGCAAACTTAATTAAATTAATTACGTCTCTTTCATCTTCTCTGTCTCTGGCTACGCGATTTCGAGTTCCTCATTTCTCGGATTCGTCTGTATTTTCCTCTTTCATCTTCTTTTCCCTAATTATCGTGGTTTGCGAAATTAAGCAATTCTGGTGGTTTCAGTTATAGATTTCGGATTGTAAATTGAGTTCGACAAAAACATGTTCCATTCTAATTTGGTGTTTTTTGGTTGTTGTTTTTGATATTGAAATATGTTGTAAAAGGTTTTGAAGGGTGTTCGAGTAATAATGAGAGAAGAGAATGGAGATCAGATTTTGAAGTTTCTGAGGATGAGAAGAAAACCAGAATTGGGAATTTCAATTTCAAAAAGAAAGCAGCCAAAGCTTCAAGCAAACTCAGACACTCGCTGAAGAAGAAAGGAAGCAGAAGAAGAAGTAGTGATCGGAATTTCTCTCTTACCATTGAAGACGTTCACGATGCCGAGGAACTGTGAGCTGTCGACGAATTCCGGAATTTGCTCATCTCTGAGAATTTGCTACCTCCAACACTTGATGATTATCACATTATGTTGAGGTGATTTGTTTTTTCTCTCTCTCTCACTTCCTTCTTTTTTTAACTTCTAGATGATGATGATTGATGGTGATTCTCATGTTCCTATTCTCTTTAGATTCCTAAAAGCTAGGAAATTTGATGTTGGCAAAACGAAGTTAATGTGGAGTAACATGGTTCAATGGAGAATTTTTTTTGGTAAGGTACATAAGGTATCATGTTCGAGAGTTTGAGAAAACTATCACCATAAAGCTTCCAGCTTGCTGCATTGCTGCTAAGAGACACATTGACTCTTGCACAACCATTCTAGACGTTCAAGGCATGGTACTTGAACAATTCAAATCCTGTATATTTATCATGTCTAGTGTTTACGGTCTTGCATCTTTTTTTTTCTTAAGAGTTCCATAATTACGTTTTGCAGGGGTTAAAGAATTTTTCAAAGCCTGCGAGGGATCTCATAATCCAGCTGCAAAAGATTGATAATGATAATTACCCTGAGGTATCACCTGGCTGCTATTGATTTTTTTATCAAAATTTGAGTCTTCACATTAGTTTAATAAAGTAATATATGCAATAACATATAACATGTATGCAGACACCTCATCGTATGTTCATCATCAATGCTGGCTCTGGTTTTAAGTTACTTTGGGGAACGGTGAAATCATTTATTGATCCAAAAACAGTCACAAAGATTCATGTAAAATTTCCTTCATTTTTTCACCATTCATTTACATTTCCACAAAGTTATCCTAAAGATTACTTTTAATCGCATTGACTAGAGTCAGTGTATTGTTCTAATAGGTTGTTGGTAGCAAGTACCAGAACAAATTACTTGAGATAATTGATGCAAGGTAGAGAATTCTCAGTCCTCTTGTTTGGTTCATATAAGTCCAAAATATATTTGAACTCTCTAACCATATTTGGAACTTGTTCAGCCAGCTGCCAGATTTTCTTGGTGGCACTTGCACTTGTGCAGATCAAGGTGGTTGTATGAGATATGATAAAGGGCCCTGGCCGTTGATCAACCTATCGCTAGAGAGTCTCGTCCTCCTTCCCCAGCTTTTCCAGCTATCACAGAGAGAAATATGTTTTCGTCTGTTTTAAGTAGACTAGGAAACCTTGAGAAACAGGTAGAAACACTGCATTCGAAGCGACATGAGATGCCTCGTGAGAAAGAAGAGTTGCTTAATACAGCCGTTTATCGTGTGGATGCCCTTGAATCAGAGCTCATCGCTACCAAAAAGGCATAATAAGATCTCATAATTCCAGTTTTTTCTTTCATCAATTGATATAAAAAGTAACTCTCTTTGTATTGGTGTATTTACTTAACTCCATACTCATCGAATGATTCAGTATGGTTTAGAGAATATGCCGAGGTTACTATATTTTCAAGGACAAAGACTTCCTCAACAGTGTTTAGAGTTATTTAGAGTTAGGTCCGCGAGAGTTAGAGTTATATTCTTCTCAGATTTCAGTCTACTTCAGATTTAAAATTCATTTTGTATTTTACATGTCTCCTATTTCATTTATTTGATCGGATGACCAATTGAAAACACTTTTCAATATAAAATTTGCAGAAAAATGCAGGCAACAGAGGTAGAAACAGTCAATAGAACTAGTAACGTTCTAATAGCGTAAACATAAAACAAGATTAAAACTATAAAGCAAATTGAAACACGATTAAAACTATAAAGCAAACTGAAACATGATTAAAACTACAAAGCAAACTGAAATTGAAAACTCTAAAACACGATTAGATGCACGCAATAGAGCTAGAAACACTCCAATATTATAAATAGAAAGCATGATTAAAACTATAGAGCAAACTAAAATAATCAGAACTTAAATATTCTTCAACATTAATCGTTATATTGGCTTATCACATGTCGATCGGTTGTGCCCTTCAATACCACAACGACTGCACTCGTGTAGCTTCTTTGACCCTTGTGATCCTTGCGAATATCTTATCTTGTCTTCAACTGATTCGTGTCTTCGTTTTCTTGGTCTTCCAATACGTCTTCGTGTTTCAGGTGGAAAAACGTTGGCACATGCGACTTCTAGAGGTACACACCATGCTTCTTTAGGAACGTCAATTGGATTAATTGATTCCGCATACGCCGTTCTCCACGAAACCGTGCTATACACTTCATCGGCAAGTGTATGTAGTTCTATGCCTATATTGAAAGCTGCTTTTATGGCGTGTCTACAAGGAATCTTAACTAAATCAAACTTTCCACATGAACATATTTTTTTATCCAAGTCAACCACACAATCAAATTTGTCACCTTTGACGTCAAATATGTTAGATGATACCGGCGAAACGATCAAACTTTTTGCCTTCTCAATCTTTCTAGCAATCTTTTTCTCTATCTCACTAGTTAAAGGGCATTTATGCTTTGAACTCAAGGATCGACGTTCATGAAACCACCGTGTCAACATTTCTCTAATGCTTTCTACCAAAGGAATTACCGGATATTCTCTCTCTAATCTCAACACCGAATTAATAGATTCAGCAGAGTTGGTTGTTCTGATGTCAAACATGTATCCATGAAAGTGACATCGAGCCCATTTTATGACACCAGCCTCCTCAAGATATTTTCCTACCAGTGGACTACTTTTGCTGATTTGGTTGAATAATTCCTCGAATTCAACAATTCTATAAGCCTTTGAAGCTTTAGCAACCAAGGCGACTAAACCTTTTGCCTTGTAATATGTTACCACATTATTCAACAAATGGTGTATGCAAATTCCATGGCTAGCTAATGGATAAATTCTCTCAATACACTTTCCAATAGAGAAATGTCTATCAGATACAAAAGCTAAACTTTTGTCGTCCGCTATAACAACCTTTAGTTGCTCAAAAAACTATTTCCATGAACTGTCATTCTCAGAATCAACGATGCCAAAAGCAATCGGATACAAATTCGAGTTGCCATCTACTGCTGTAGCAACTAGTAGAACACCTTTATATTTGCTCTTCAGAAAAGTTCCGTCAACAACAATCACCCTTCGAATGACTTTGTAGAACCCCTTTATGGATTAACCAAACAAAAAAAAAAAGGTATTTGAATCTACCGTCACAACCAGTTTCATAATTAGTATGCATACCAGGATTAACTTGTTGTAGCATATACAAGTATTTTGGTATTTTACCAAAACTTTTATCAGGTATTCCTCGAACTTCATTGACTGTATACTCACGAGATTCCCATGCTTGTGAATAAGAGAGCTTACAACCATGCTCTGTACGCATAAAATTCAGAATATCGTTCGGCTTAGGTTCTTCTTTTACCCCCTCGTATTTATGCATAATAAGATTACCAATTGTTTTTGCTGAAGGTGTCCTACCGAATTTGCTTTTACTTGAAGGAGCACAAGTATAGTGAGTCACAATTTTGTTGATTTTAAAATAAGTGGACCCCTCCAAACATTTTTAGCATATTTTCTCTAAAAATACCCCTATCTTTATCTCCATCGGTTGATTCATATTGAGCCTCATCTATAATGTTTTTATTTTGTAGCTCATCATCTCTAGGTTGTAGACGTAGACACAATTTCAACATAGACGTTCTCATCGAACAAGCAATAAAATTTCTCAACTGTCAATCGGTATTCACAAGAATTGGAGGAGAATCAGAATCAATCATCAAATTAGAAGGCAAATAACTAAATTCAATTTCAAACTTACTGTGATCAATATTGTACTCTTTTGAAACCATAACCTTTAGCTCTTCAATAGTAGTAGTAGATTCCAAACTGAGTACTCTTGCAAATTTGCCTTCATCAACAATAAATTTTCACTCCTTTCCAATTAACCTCCATGAACCACAAGTAAGATATATTTGAATTGCCATCAATCTTCGAGAGAAAAATATTTACGAAACTTCTTTGGTCGAAGAAAAGAAGATAAAAATAGGAAATCATCATACATTAGTATTTAGAGTTAGTTAGAATCTAATATTAAATATTTTCAATTACATTTCTTAAAAAATATTTAAAATTATCTTTCCTTAGGTTTAGGAGTATAGATAAATATTTGAAAGTAATGATAAATATTTGAAAGTAATGATAAATATTGAAAAAAGTAATCATTATACGATCATAATTTTTCTATTTTCTTCCTCTTCCTTTATCATTGTATTGTTCTTCTTCATCCCTCCAAGCAAGTAAGTCTTTATTTTTTATTTTCTCAATTTTTATGTTAATGAACCGATGTGATCGGTGTATGAATACTGATTGATGACATTGATCCATTAACCATGATAAACCATTCACAATGATAAGGTCTCCTAAACAAAGGCTTACTGCTTTTCATCGATGAAGCTGATGCTTTCTTATGCGATTAAGATGCTCTTATCTCTTTTCTAATAGTTAACAGGCAGCACAAAGGCAATGCAAACGACTGCAACGATAGAGAACATACGAATGCTGCAGAGTTAAGAATAAAAGGCAAACCAACTGCGAGAGTTGTGAAGGAAAAGCACAAAAAGAAAAATTTATTGAAAAGATAAAATAGTTAGAAGGTACAAATCTAGCAAGTGGTTATGAAGCAAGTGGTAATGTTAGAACCATAAAAATCTAGCAACTAGAGGCATCTATTTCTTTCATCCAACAAATATGTTGGTGTTCTGGGTTTTCATAGTTTTTTCGGTTATGAGAAATTGTGGGTCGCTAATAGTTCATCATAGATGAAGATGGGGTTAAATCATCTTATATATATATATATATATATATACTTATCATCCCTCTCGCAACTCTTAAGGTTTAATATTGTTTTCGTCTTGTGTTACTTGTGCAGCGTTTGAGATCAGTTCTTAATAATCATAACTTATATTTGTAGAACTGATAATGATCTTTGGTAAGGAGTATTCGATTCGATGGATACTCCACTATACTACATTCTGCCATAGTGTTGGTAAAAAGTGCAATCCGAGTAAGTAATGTTATGGTTCAACCTCACATTAAAAACTATTATTTGATGCTGATACATTTGAAATTATTAATTTATCGAATTTGTAATGAATATTAAAAGAATAAATAGTATCCATTGATTTACAACAAATACAAAATTCTTAATATTATGTCGTTTAACTTACTTGTTTTATTCACTTTATTGTCGTATATTAGCTCTTGTGATTCCTTTGAACTTAATTATATATTTAGTTGAACTTGTGTAGGTATGGAAGAGAAGTTACTGAAACGTCTGTTTAAAGCAGGAAATGAGCCACAAGTATCCCAGATAAACAATAGCTGTAATACAATGAAGTGAAGAGAATCCAACTTTCAAGCATATTTTGGGTATGTATGAAAACTCTCTTGGATATTCTGCTCGATTAATACATAGCATCATGTGCATGCAATTAATTACAGAGAAAAAATATGAGTTTTGGTTTGTGTTTAGAGGAATGCCACTACGATTCTATTTACAAGAATTTCACGCAATTACAGGACTTAAGTCCATAGATGATGGAAACTGTGATATAGAAAAATGGAAAGATGATTTTGGGTTTCGGAGTAAACTACTTAAGAGAAAAGGCAAGATAAGCATCAAGAAGTTAACAAAATGGAGTCATGTGGACAGAATAAGGTTGGTGTATATTTGTTTGATAGCAGGGTTCGTAATGGCGAAGGATGAGAAAAAAAATATTCCTCACACATATATTAAGTTAGTGATGGATTTAGACAAGCTTCAGACTTATCCGTGGGGTGTTGAGTCCTTCAATCTTCTTGTAAAGTCCATCATCAAAACGAGAGATCGTTTAAAAAACCCAAAGAGCTATGTTTTGGATGGATTCTCTTTTGCATTTCAAATATGGATTATGGAAGCTATTCCGGAAATAGGGAAATTGTTGGGGAAAAAATCAATGAGGAGCTTACAGAAGGTCCTCGATGTTCTAATTAGAAAGGTGATGCAAAAGTATCATATGATGACATCATCTTAGTAGAAAACTCATTCGGATTAAGTGTGAGTTCTTATTTATTAATAGCTGAATTTTTCATTTTTAATCTTGTTATAATGATGCTAACAATTTACCTACACTTTTATTGTAGGATGTTATTTATCCATACCTATGTTATAACAGAAATAATGAAAGATGTGAATCTGCTGCTTTTTTATGGTCTGATAAGATGAGGGACGATAAAGTTGTTGATCTCGATTCATTAATAAGTACAGGGTATGATTTTGGTGACCATACTTGGGGGTTTGTGGAACTGGATGAGAATATCCTAAATTCAGTTGAGGATGAAATTAAAGAAGTAGGAAATCAAAATAATGAAAATGAGGATGCTGATTCAAATCACAATGATGAACAAACCCCAATTTCTAGTGTAAGAAGGTGTTAAAAGAAACTCCCTGATCACGGTGCAGAGAAACGCAAAAAAGATTTCCTATGTAAACGAGCTGGTTCAAATCAAGGAGTTATCAAAGAAGACATTAAAATTTTTATTCAAAAACTTTTTGAAGATTCTTTTTCTCGTTTTGAGAGTAAGATTGATGAACGATTAGGAAAATTGGAGAATGAAGTCTTAAAACTAAAGGACTATCTAGCTGGAACGGCAAAGAATGAAGGGTCATCCAATGATTCACAACCACCAAATACCAGTGCTCGGAGGAAATCTAAGGTAACTACGTACAAAATTTCTTATGTTTAATCTATGTTATTTTAATGAATGTATGTATGTTGTTATATAATATATCTCTATGATTATTTATCGTACTTATAACGATGTTATAAGAATAAGATTGGTAGGGATGGGCAAAATTCGAGAGCGATTCATCAGGACTAAAGACCCTATAGCTGGAACGACAAATAACATAAGGCTATCAAAAAATTCGCAACCATCTAATATCAGTTATCATAAAAAATCAACGGTAAGATTTAAATTTTTTTTTTGTAACAGTCTGTATAGCCGTTGAGTTGATATTTTCACATGGGTAAGTTATAGTAAAACCATCTTTCGGATCTTAGTTATTCATTAATTACTTCATTAATCATTTATATTAATAGGTTGAACAAACAGACAGAGTAACTTCACCGTCTTCCGATTTATACCTTCTGACTTGTGGGTCATAGGTGTTCAAAAAAAATCTGTGATAGTATTCCTACAATGCTCTTTAATGATACAATAAAAACTGACAAGGAAAGGAAAAAAGATGGAGATTATCCATTGGTGTTCGTTAGTGAAGATGCTTGGGAAAATCTAAGGCTGTGGGGTCTGAGGAACGAGTAAGTTATGACGAATCTTTTTTTTTTTTTCAGTTTTCAACTCATGTCTAATTTTATTATTTTAAAAATTCAGGGAGCTTAAAATTGTCCCAAGTGTTCTTAACAACAAATTACTTGACAGAGTTATTACACCGACAGAATGGCTTGAAAACAAGGTGAGTTTTGAATTTAAGATTTTCAGATGTCCGTTGTGGTCTATAAAATCCTGTGTGAATCTGATCAGTTATCACCCGATTATAATGACCAATTAAAATCACACAGCGCACAATGTTGATATGAGGTTCAGATGTTTTTTGACAAACTTTTTTATGATTTGTTTCATAACTTTCAGAAGATTTATGCAATGATGTACTTATTCCGGGAAAATACAACGTTACACCGATGGAAAGTTGAACGTGTTGGTTTCATGAACTGTATATTTGGAATGCAAATAAAGAATGAATTCATCAAGTTTCAAAGAATGGTCATAGCCATAAATGGGAAGATTTTATTCTTGCTTATGGTAACAATGAATTACCTTCACATGGGAAGACAAACAAACGATGGGCTACAGTTTGGACCGAATTTTACGTTCCGCTCAACGTCAACCAAAACCACTAGATATCTATGTGCATCAATTTTTTGCAAAGAAAAATTGAAGTCTTCGATTGTTCCGGTAATAACAATAGGAGGAACGTCGAACCGTTCATGATTATCATCCCTCGAATTGTGAAGCAATTCACCCACCGACTGCTGCAAAACATCTGCATGTGTCTCCATATTCTATCAAAAATGTGCAGGTGAAGCATGGAATAAAAAAATCTTGTTGTTGTTGTGGAGTGTATGCGATCAAGTATATCGAGTGTCACTTGTTAGGATTGGACTTTTCATTGTTGGACGATGAGAACATTCAAAAAGCTCGGCTGAAGATTGCAGTTGATTTATGGAATGCAGCAAATGATACTGTTCTAATTAACCGCATGTTGAAGTATGAACGTACACAGTTTGATTCTGATGTTGTAGATTTAGACAGAGAATTGACATTTTGTAATTTTGGTACTATTTTTGGCTCTTTAGATATGCCCACGTCTTTTTATACCATGACATCTCAGACAATTACATCTAAACATTGAACAAGTAATTCAATGGTTCATTTTTCTCGTATTGTGCATCAACTATTACACATTAAAGAAACATTCTTTTAGTCATATACCACTAAAGTCTTCATGTTTAACTAATTTTTGCTATGCGGAACATACTTCATGAGATAGAAAGTCTTACAAATATTGAAGTTTTAAAGCAAACATTATGTTTACTATGGAAATAGATATCGTTTGCTTTGTTTGAGGAAAATAGTTCTACATAAGGTTATATACTTGAAACCTGCCAATTCTGAACTGATTAGAGTATACGAAAAATATTACATTGTAAATTTTAAAATTTGTGAGAAATTTACCGAATTTAGAATTTAAGTTCTGCGGTCCGTAGGATATAGAGAGATCCGTAGAATATAGAGAGATCCGTAGAATATAGAGAGATCCGTAGAATATAAATTCTGAATTCCGTCAATTATATAAGAAACCGTAGAATGTATATTCTAGAATTTGTGAGAAGTCTACCTAATTTAGATTTTATATTCTGCAATTGGTAGGACATAAGGAAATCGGTAGAATGTAAGTTCTGATATTCGTAAATTATAGTAGCAACCGCAAAATACAAATTCTAAAATCTATGAGAAAACTATCTAATTTAGAATTTACATTCTGCGGTTGGTAGAACATAGAGAATTTAGTAAAATGTAATTTCTGATTTTCGTAGACTATAGAACAAAACGTAGATTGTATATTCTAAAATTTGCAGAACATGTAGAAAAAAAACATGAATAATAATTTTTGAATGATATTTTTATCATAAATTTACAAATGTATAAATAGACAAATCTATAAAAAAAATTAGAGAAAATTGGAAATAAAAGATGTTTTTTTATGTCTTTGACAATCCATACCTACTTTTCTCTAAATTTGTTACAATACTCTTTATATTAATGATAAACCAATTATACCCAATCTCTACAACTTTATGTCCTCCTTCCATCTTAGTTTTCCTCAACGCTGATTCATCACTTCTCTGACCAAGGCAGAGCGTTGATTAATACTCCTACTTCGTCGGATTCGTTGCCGGAGAAGCGAATCTCTGAGAACTGAGACTAACAATCACTTCACGGACATCTTAAATATGCTCGCTGAGTTACGACCAACACCGTCGAACCCAGAAAACCAACCCGTGGGTCATGCTTCATCATCATCAGCGGTGTATAACTCAAACCAACAATCTCGTCCACTCCCAGAACCATAGGATTCTCGCTTTGGACCAAAATCCATGGCAGAAACTCAACCCCTACGACCCAAAACAAGTAAAATCATTCGTCGGGTGAAATACTCATATGATGAGATAGATGAGCGAATCACAAAAGGATTGTGTATGCTCTGTGACGAGCAAGATACACCTGAACACCAAGAGCTGAAGCACAAGGGATCTCGGGTCTTCATGATTAAATGTGATAAAGATCAGGTCCCTGATTATCTAAAGGAAGCTCATCAAATTCATGAAACTCCACCGCAGTCAAATCCGTCTCAGCATGACAAACCATTGGACGATACCTCAACCTGAAAGGTACCAGGTTCCATTTGCAATGATTTGATTGTTGCTGATGTGGATTCACAGGTTAAGGAAGAGAAAATATCATCTCAGCTGTTACCAAAGGATGATAACAATGTCACACACCAACTGTTCGATCAAATGTCAGTGAGTAAATTGTCTCAGCAATTACCAGAGGACAATGACAAAAACGGGGAAACCAGTGATGAGAAAGAGAGGAAGTCTCTTAAAACTTGGAAGTTCAAGTTCAAACCCACTGCAAAGAGAGGCAAATTGGAAGATGATATGTTCTCTTTTGTGGATAAATCAAGTGGAAAGAACGACGCACAACGAGAGGATAATAATCATATGTGCTATGGTTTTGATTTAAATATATTAAATGGGTTCTCTGTTTGTGGTGAAGATGTTTATCACGCCACTGATCAATTGAAGAAGCTTGGAATTATTATTAAGGAGAAGCTGAAAATAGATTGTGTTCACAAGAATGATGCTATGGAGTTTCTACGAGGCTCGAGTTGTTATAGGGTGCATATTAATTTTACTATTGTATGCACTATGTTTCTTTGTGTTTCTGAGTTTAGTATTAATCTAGTGTGTCTTCATATTGCAGATGTGGTAAGAAGCAAAGTGGTGTATACTTGAATGGGGTTGCTCCAGATGGTTTGATGGGTTTAGGACCTGGAGAAATGTCTGTTCCAAGTTTTCTTTTTAAAGCAGGACTCATGCGAAACTCTTTCTCGATGTGCTTTGATGAGGAAGATTCAGGGAGACTTTATTTCGGTGACATGGGACCGTCAATGCAACAATTAACACAATTCCTTCCGCTTGACAACAAATAGTAATTAATGATCTCTATAGGCTTCTTACAATCTTACCATTCTAAGACATCTTTTACTAATTTGCATCTTGGGTTGGTGTTTCCAGTACGACATACATTGTGGGTGTGGAGTCTTGTTGTACATCAACTATTACACATTAAAGAAACATTCTTTTAGTCATATACCAATAAAGTCTTCATGTTTAACTAATTTTTGCTATGCGGAATATACTTCATGAGATAGAAAGTCTTACAAATAGAAGTTTTAAAGCTAACATTATGTTTACTATGGAAATAGATATCGTTTGCTTTGTTTGAGGAAAATAGTTTTACATAAGGTTATATACTTGAAACTTGTTAATTTTGAACTGATTAGAGTATACAAAATATTACATTATAAATTCTAAAATTTGTGAGAAATCTACCGAATTTAGAATTTAAGTTATGTGGTCTGTAGAACATAGAGAGATTCGTAGAATATAAATTCTGAATTCGTAAATTATACAAGAAACCGTAGAATGTATATTCTAGAATTTGTGAGAAGTCTACCTAATTTAGATTTTATATTCTGCGGTTGGTAGGACATAGGGAAATCGGTAAAATGTAAGTTCTGAAATTCGTAGATTATAGTCGAAACCGCATAATACAAATTCTAAAATCTATGAGAAATCTACCTAATTTAGAATTTACATTCTGCGGTAGGTAGAACATAGAGAATTTAGTAGAATGTAATTTCTGATTTTCATTGACTATAAAACAAAGCGTAGAATGTATATTCTAAAATTTGCAAAACATGTAGAAAAACAAAATGTGAATAGTAATTTTTGAAAGGTATTTTTGTCATAAATTTACAAAGGTATAAATGGACAAATCTATAAAAATAACTATCATCTTCCTCTTCTCAATGCATTCCAGGTACATTTTACATTTAGAGCATTAATGTTTTTGAGGGTATCTATTTCCGATGGGTTCCGGCGAATTTTTTCGATAGTTTCCAGCGAAAGATCCATCAGAAAATTTTCAACGACAGAAAATTTTCCGACAACAAATAATAGTCAATAACCATAGGAAATTTCCGATAGAAAATGTTTTTCGACCATTTCAAACCGATGACTAAAAATCATCGGAAAGCTTGGTTTAGACCATCAGCTTTTTATTTGTTTTCTTGTAGTGATTTTTTTTTCACTCCGAATTATGCATAGTTAAACCAGGTCTTTGTTTCATTATGGACTATCTAAATGTCAACTAATTCGAAAGGATATCAAAGAAATCTAAACCTACATTCCGAATAATATGTTTAATATTAATGATATAATTAATCAGGAAGTGGTATGGAACCTAGGAGAAAACAAAGTGATGGTGATACTAGATAACCACTTGACAACACCAGGCTGGTGCTGTGGCGATAATGATCCCGACGCTTTCTTCGGTTACCCTAACTTTGATCCTCTTGTATGGGCTAAGGGCTTAAAGAAGATGGCTACTCTTTTCCGCAATGTTACTAATGTCATTGCCATGAGCCGTAGGAACGAACCACGTGGTACTAGAGATTACCCTGACCTCTGGTTCAGGTACATTCCTCAACAACCTTTAACTTGTTTCCAATTATGTATAAATAATTATCTACCAAAACGATAAATCCATCATCGGTACAAGGAGCAGAAGCAGTGCACGCCGCAAACCCTAATTTACTAGTCATCGTCTCCGGCATTGACTTCGACACAAATCTTTCCTTCCTTCGTGACCGATCAATCAATCTCAGCTTCACCAACAAACTCGTCTTTGAGCTCCATTGGTACAGCTTCACCGATGGGAGAGGCTCGTGGGAAAAACACAATCCTAATGATTTCTGCGCCAAAATCATCAAAAAAGTGACAAACAACGGAGGATTCTTGCTCGAGAGAGGCTTTCCTTTGATCTTGAGTGAGTTTGGGACTGATGAGAGAGGCGGTGACGTCAGCGGAAACCGGTATATGAATTGTTTAGTGGCTTGGTTGGCTGAGAATGATTTGGATTGGGCGGTTTGGGCGTTAACCGGAGATTATTATTTAAGAACCGGTAAAACCGATATGGTTGAGTATTATGGCATTTTGGATGCTAATTGGAAAGACGTGAGAAATTATACTTTCTTGCAAAAACTCTCAGGAATCCAAAATCCCTTTAAAGGTCAGATTTCTTCTTATATAAATTTCCATAGCTTAATAGAAGAAACCTTAATAATATGATTTCGGATTACAAATTAGTTTGTATATTCTATATTGTCGGGTTCCAAATTGTTACACTAACCAACTATTATTGGAATATTTCCTTGATAGACCAAATGATTACGGTATATATTGATGATGATCATTTATAGTTGCAGGACCAGGATTGCGACTCGACAACAACTTTCTCTTCCATCCATTAACTGGACATTGTGTCACCCGATAATCCCTTAGACAATTTTAGCTATACTTCGATAACATGTGTGTTGAAACACCAAACGACTCAAATGCATTTGTCGTTCACGACAAGTAATAGATTATTGCTTTGTCTTGATGTGGATGGACGTGACAATAGCGTCGTTGCTAACCCTTGCAAGTGTTTGACTAAAGATGCTTCGTGTGATCCAGCGAGCCAGTGGTTTAAACTTCTTTGAATTCTATTTTCTATGTTTTAGTCTTGAGAACATGTATTTTTAATCAAAGACAATATACGATCGAGCATGTTCATCATTATAAGTTCATATAATAAATTGTATTTAAACTTCAATGTCAAACTAAATATTCAGATTGGTAACTAGATTCGATTCTGTGTGTTGCAGATCAAATCTCCTGAAAAGTAATCTGAAATTTTGAAAACAATGTCGCTTGTAAAGTTTTTCAAGTTAAGATAGGAAACAAAAGGACGACCAAAAAAAACAGGAAACAAAAGAAGTTGAACAAAAATAAAATATAGGAAAAAAAAGAAAAAAAGGAATTACAAAATGCTTTTACGGTAGTGGGCTGCTGTGATTAAAATAAAATTGGGCTAAGAATTGAGGAAATTGAGGCCCATTATAGTCGTTAGCTGATATCTTATATTCCGCCACGTGTCAACCAGGGAGAATTTCCAGATTATTCGAGTCAAGACTCATCGGACTAGTTGGGAATTAACGACAGACGAAAAATGATAAGCCTCAGGTTTCAGCCAAGCACCACCTGTGTATTATCGGCGTCAGTCAGCCGCGTTGGTTTTATCAAGCGGTGCGGTTCGATTAAACCTGGAAGGACGGTTCGGTTTGGAACGATGGCGATGGCGGCGAGTCCTCTCGAAATCTGCGTCAAAGCTTCCATCACCACACCCAACAAGCTCGGCGACTGTTAGTTCTCTCTTCTCTCCGTAACTCTGAAATGTGGATGATAAGCTGCAATTTGATCTCTGTCTTACTCAATTTCGAATTTCGTGTTACTTACATTGGTGCTTAGATTGTTTCTTTGGTTAGGAATCTGACACTATCCTCATAATTTCGAAAATATTGATGATAAAGCTGCAATTCGATACCTGTTTCGCTCAATTTTCTCTTGTAGGTAGATACTTGAACTTCAGAACTTAAGAAGTTCGTGTTAAATATAATTGGTTGGTGTTGAAACACGAAATCTGCAATTTAAAATTGGGGTCCGTGCAAAATTTGATAGGGGCTTATATTGTGAGTTAGTTTTCAAATAAAATTATATGAAGTGTTTTTCGAAATGTATAATATGCAAATTCAGATCACTTCATTGTCTAGTTGCTGCTTGTTTTGAGGGTAACTTTTTCTTTATGAGTTATATATAAATTTTGTTGGTAGGCCCTTTTTGCCAGAGGGTGTTGTTGACTATAGAGGAGAAGCATGTTCCTTATGACATGAAAATGGTGGATTTGAGTAACAAGCCAGAATGGTGAGTTATTGATATCCTTACTTTATGCGTTTGAAAGAGACATACTTCTTGATTGATGGCTTTGATTGATTTCCTTTTGTTTGTTTACAATGTGTTGTGTTCTTGTTTAATGTTATAGGTTCTTAAAACTTAGCCCGGAAGGTAAAGTCCCAGTGGTGAAGTTTGATGAGAAATGGGTTCCAGATTCAGATGTTATAACACAGTCTTTGGAAGAGAAGTATCCCGAGCCTCCTCTAGCAACTCCACCCGAAAAGGCTTCAGTGTAAGCATTCCTTTTTTCATTCTGTCTTCTTGGTCTTATGCGATTGACTTAGTGGTTTTCATGGCTGAAAAAGGTCTTATCTGACATTTTGCTTACTTCTAGTTAATAATTTGCGTTTGGACTTTTGATCTAATTCTGTAGTGGGTCGAAGATCTTCTCCACATTTATTGGTTTTCTTAAGAGCAAGGATCCGGGAGATGGAACTGAGCAAGTTTTGTTGGATGAGCTTAATACATTCAACAATTATATCAAAGAAAATGTAAGCTCTTTTGGTATTGATCTCTTCAATAACTAGTCTTCGGTTATTAGTTATTGTTCTGATGATCTTATAGTAGATTATTCCAACTGTCGAACAAAACATATATTTACCGCTCTTTTCTTCCTTACGTGAAGGGCCCTTTCATAAATGGAGAGAAGATATCAGCAGCAGATTTGTCTCTAGGACCAAAATTGTACCACATGAAGATTGCATTAGGACATTACAAGAACTGGTCTGTTCCAGATTCACTTTCTTTCCTTATATCCTACATGGAGGTACGTCTCTGAAAAACCGAGATAGTCATTAGATCTTGTTCTCTGCAAAACTTCAACCACATTCTCTTTCAATCATTTCTTTTCATTCAGTTTAACCAACCTCTCTATGATGATTCACAGAGTGTTTTCTCAAGGGAATCTTTTGTGAATACGCAAGCGCAAACAGAGGATGTAATTGCTGGTTGGAGACCAAAGGTGATGGGTTGAGTTAAGAGAGATAGATGTTGACTTCGAAGATCATCTTCTTTGTATTCTCTACTAAATGTACAAACATTATATAATCGTATCTTCTACAAATGTTACCTGTTTTATAAACTATAAAGCGTGGGCTATAATCGTATTTTATATTATTTGTTCAAATAGATTTTGCATATTTGAACTATGAATTGTTCATGTATAATATATATTATATAAGTAAATGTTTCTTTTGTTAATAGTGTTGTGTATTTTTTTTGCATAAAAACAATTTTTAAATTTGAGTTGAATAAGTCATAGTATTTTGTTTGATTTATAATATATACTTGTTTACTTATTAATTTTTTTTATCCAAAGTTTTTTATTTAAAATTATATATTAATTTAGTAAAAAAAAACTGTGTAGTAATGTATTTATTTTTTTAAATAGATCTATTAAGTAAAATATATTGTTGCTATAATTATGTTCAATATAATTTTTTTTCCTTTTTTGTATTTCGTAATAGAAAATATAGTTAAAATGATTTCGTAAAAAAAAAAAGGAAGTTATGAAAATAAGAATGAAAGATTTATTAAATGATTTCGTAAAAAAGAATAGGAAGTTATGAAAATAAGAATGGAGTGAATCATGTATAGATTTTGAGGTTATTTAAAAGTTTTCTTTTCGATTAATTAGTTAATATTTTGTTTTTTAAAAAATATATGTGAATAAAATATGAGGATTTTAGTGATAATGGGTTTTAGGTGGCTTTTTTAATTCAAGTTTTTCTTATAGTGTGTCTGAAAATTTTTATAAGATAGAAGATTTTTTATGATGGATCTAAAATTTAGGGGTCAAAATAAAAAATTTAAAAAGTATGTTTTGTAGTTATTTATAAATAGAGGTTAAAAAAACACCTCCATTTTAATAAATAGAGATTTAATTTTGTTGTTTTCTTATGTAATTGACTAATTTCTGTTTTCAATAGCTATAAATTCTTAACCAAGGTGTTGTTTTTCCTTTGGTTTCTTTTTTTAAAAACAAAGAGATGCACAAAGCAAGATTTTTGGCTTCTGTTTTTTTCTCGTTTTTGGAAAAAAAAATCTTCCATGATTATCTTAATTGTAATGTAATAAACATCGTTTAAAAACCAAACCAAATCTTTTTAAAGGTAATAACATTATACTATTTGATTGTCCCATCGATTTTGTAGAGGAAATCCATCATAATAATTTAAGATCACAAGCAAATGTTGTTAAAGTTTTAATGTTATAATAACTTTACTCCTGAAGCAACCAGTAACTTCGTCTTTGAAAGTTTTCATCTTCTTCATGCGCATAGTAACAATGTCTATCGTCGATGCTTTCCGCCTACACGGGTATTTATTAGCAAGAGAAATCGGTAATAGACACCTACCAACATCTTAATGAGACTAATATATCATATCAGATCATGGAATCACATGATGCTTCTCTTTTAATTATACTTATTAAAAAATTACCTTCAACCTCTCATGAGCTTCTTTGACTGTCTTTCCATCTTTCTTCTTCCTCCAATTGTGACCATCTTTCTTGAAGTATCTTGGCACTTTTCGATCAAACATAAATACAGACCTATCTAAAATGAAACATATATTCAATCTTAGACCTCTTGAGATTAATTCTACTATGTATATTTATATAGGCAAAAACCTTACTTGCTGGTCTAGTAGGTGGTTCAATAGAAATTTGAAATTTTTGGATTCTGTACCATTTCACAGATTTCAGGAGGACGAGTCATCGATGTCTTTCTTATGTAAGTATCTAGCCAACATCCGTGAACAAAATGTGTTGCAATCAGCAGACACACAAAATGAATACACTCAATTAATCATTCATCAACAAAGCTTTAAGAGATATAATCATTAACAAAGCTTTTAAGAGACTCTATGATACCCTTCACTGATATTTTTTTTGTCAATACTGGACAACAATTGATTAACTGACACGTTAGCCAAATTCATATATAATGTATTTGGAACTCGATTCATGCATCCAGTGCGCGTATGTTTAGTCTATGTTTACCGGACATGTAATGCATGTCAAATGAATAATAGTTTTCCCTTTAATATATGACAAAAAAATACAAAATACAAACACAAAAGACTTGCATTAACCGCAATAATTACCAGGAGCCAAATATTTAGAACTGCAATAATTACAGAATTGCCCTTCCGTCATCCATTGCTTCCCTCCTCGCTTTCACTCCTGTTTCAGTGACCCCTTAAATCCCATTTTTCCTCTGCAGCTTATCTTTTTCGGGGAATTTTTTTAAAAATTTCTCGCCCCAGATTTTCTCGGGAAGTTGTGGGGGCGTTTCTTCAAAATCTGCCATGATTCTCCAAACAGCTTTCTCTCTATCTACCACAGCTACTACTACTCTTCTATCTCCCAGCTGTCCTCACCAGCTCAACACTTTGTTCTTCACTCACCGACGCCGTCGATTAATATCTCCATCCCGCTTGGATTCAAGTTTTTCGCAACGCAAATTCTCTTTGTCTGGTATGTTCATCACCTCGAAAAATAGTAATCGGATTTTATACTTTTTGTTGCTTATGTTTGTTTTAAGAACTAGACTGTCTTATGTAAGTCCGTTATTCAAGAAGGGTATCTTAGAATCGAAATCCTTATGTGTAAATGTGAACCGTTATCATGATGGTAAGCAATTTTATATCCGTAATGTCCTCTACATGAGCTTCCCTTCTACTTTCAGTAACAGTTTTTCGAATTTTCTCTTTTCTATTCAGTTGCCGCGTCTAAAAATAATGTCTTTACTTCTCCTGAGACATCCAAGACCTTTGACTTTTACTCGGAGGAGAAAATATACAAATGGTAAACTTCCCGTTGGTTTATTAGGGTTATTATGAGTTTGATATCACAATGTTGATAATAATTCTGATGATATATGGGACTTGGGGCATTTTAGGTGGGAGTCGCAAGGGTACTTCAAGCCAAATTTTGACCAAGGAGGCAGCCCTTTTGTGATACCAATGCCACCTCCTAATGTTACTGGTTCCCTGCACATGGGGCATGCAATGTTTGTCACTCTTGAGGTTGTGGAATCGATATTGAGATAATTGACAGTCATTTGGGTATTCAATTACTATTTTCGTTTAAGCTTCTTAGTTTCTTTGTGTAGCTTTTGGCTCCTATCTGTGTATATATGTGCAGTTTCTTAGGCACTTTTAGTTGATCCGCAATTTTTTAAGCTTGCTTGAAAGATTATCTAACAATTTCTGTGCATTAGCTGTGTTAGGCTATGGTTCTGCTTTCTCATCACTTTTTGTTTGTCTTTTTTACAGGATATTATGGTTCGATACAATAGGATGAAAGGGAGGCCAACACTTTGGCTTCCCGGGACTGATCATGCTGGTATTGCCACTCAGGTTCATTTCCCCATTCAAAGCTCAAGTTTTGCATGGTCTTTCCATCAATGCTTGCATGTTTGTTTTGTGCTAACTGTGATTTCTACATCTTGCTTTTTTCTTACTCCATTGCTCTTGTTCCTATACCAATCTCTAACATTTTCTTTATTAAGAAGTCCTTTCCTTGTAGACTATTTTTTTTGTCTAGATAATAATCGCAACCTTTGGTGGATGTTTCTTCAATCTTTTACTAAATCTACTATATTTCCTTACAGTTGGTCGTGGAAAAGATGCTAGCATCAGAAGGCATTAAGAGAGTTGAATTAGGTAGAGATGAGTTTACCAAAAGAGTCTGGGAATGGAAGGAAAAGTATGCTATCTAATCACTGTAATGACTTACTTCAAATATCTATTTCAAAGCGCCAAATATAATCTGATGTTCTTGTACCATGTCAAAGGGAAACACTTTTCATTATAAGATAAAATTCACCATATGTATCTTATATTATTAGGGTAAGGCTGGAATTATAGTTTGTGTGGTTTTCTCAGGTATGGCGGAACCATCACAAATCAGATCAAGAGACTGGGTGCTTCTTGTGATTGGAGTAGAGAGTGCTTCACTCTTGATGAGCAAATGAGTCGTAAGGCGTCTTTCCATAGTTTCCATATCTTCTAGATGGTGATTCTTAAAGCAAACTTTGGGTGGTGCTCACAGTTGACTTTATATTATTATGAGTGGTAGTTTGGAACCCAAAAATTACGGCAAATAAAATATCATGCTGTAGTTCGGTGGTTCTTAATCTTTCTCGCTGGTGTTGCTTTCAAATTATATCTTCTTACATCTTGAATTCATTCTGTATATTCCTTGATTCTCTTTTACCTGAATTTGTAGAAGCTGTTATCGAGGCTTTCGTGAAGCTTCATGACAAGGGATTAATCTATCAAGGTGTGCTATTATATATTTTGATTTTTGCCGTACCTGTGAGTAGTTATGTGTTGTACTCATACGAAGCTCAGTGATTGTGGCATAATTTTGTTGCAGGATCTTACATGGTCAACTGGTCCCCTAATTTACAGACTGCTGTTTCAGACTTGGTGTGTGATGTGTCTTACTTCACTCTCTATTGTTTGATTACTTTTTCCTTTCTAGAACTGACTGTCTTGTTCTTCCCAGGAAGTAGAATATTCGGAGGAACCTGGATTCCTATACCATATTAAATACCGTGTAGCTGGAAGGTACTACCTAACTATCAGTGCTGCCTTTGCTTTTCCTTTTCTACTCTGACTTTTATGGACCCTTATATAAAACTAAGTTATGTGAGAAGACGGCTTCTTCTTATGTCTATCGGTTATTTTTTGCTCTTTAAAGAGTTCTTGCAACTATGATAAAGATTGAACAGTATATATATCGAGGCTTTGGATCCTGTGGTACCATCATTAAAATTTGTGGAACACAACTTTGGGTCTCTAAGAGTTACTTTGGCAGTAGTTAACCTTAACTCGTGCTAGTCAAAATTTGTGATTACCTCTTTGTTTATGCTAATAGCTAATCTGATCTTTCTTTGTATAGTCCTGATTTTCTTACTATAGCAACGACTCGTCCGGAGACATTGTTTGGTGATGTCGCCATTGCTGTGCATCCTGAGGTAGGTGTCATATTTCTTTTCTTTTTCTTTGATTATAGGCTATCCGGAATGACAGATGTCTCTATCAAATAGCCTGTTTCACGTGTTTTCAAGTTTTGGTATCTTTTTGAATGCACTGATCTCAGTTTTCGAACTTAGAAGCATTTTTTGTATCGCAGAGGAAAAATAAATAACTTGTAACACATTTTGCTTTTCTTTTTTTCATGTATATTTCTTCTACTTAAAATAAATTGAAAATAAATCTAGTCCAGGTAGTTTGCCAGGTAGCTGGTCTAATTTAATGTGCAGATGTAATCTACCAAATGGATGCTAATTTCTCACAGGATCTCATGTGACTGCAGATCTTTTTCTAATAATATTCTATGATAGGCTATTTTTTGGGCATTATTTGACAGTTAATGCTGTGAAATGTATTTGGTGTTTGGCAGGATGAACGTTATTCTAAGTATGTTGGTCAGACAGCAATTGTACCTATGACATATGGGCGTCATGTCCCAATTATTTCCGATAAGGTGAACTAAAATCTACTGAAGTCTTTAAAATCAAATATCTTTTTTTATAAAGTCAACAAGGTAAAAGATGCACTGTTTTCTTCTTTGATATTCCCCATGCCTTGTTCATCAGTTTTTTTTTTGCTGGGGGACTTTTAAGCTCTAGTTACTCAGAAGCAAGAAACTGAAGTTACGTTGTAGTAATCTCTTTGCTGTTCTTCATGGATCTCTCATCAGTTTCTTCTGTATTCCATGGCAGTATGTTGATAAGGATTTTGGGACTGGTGTTCTGAAGATAAGTCCTGGGCATGATCACAACGACTATCTTCTTGCAAGAAAGCTAGGTCTTCCTATTCTGAATGTGATGAATAAGGATGCAACACTAAATGACGTTGCTGGCTTGTTTTGGTAACAATTTGTTTTTAACTTATATGTTAGCTACACTAGTTTCAACATTATGAAATGAAATACCCTTAGAATACATCTAAAAGTACATGACGCCAACATACATGATATTTCCAGTGGCCTTGACCGGTTTGAGGTGAGGGAGAAGCTATGGGCAGATCTTGAGGAGACTGGTTTAGCTGTTAAAAAGGAATCTCATACTTTACGAGTCCCAAGATCCCAGCGTGGTGGAGAAGTACTTGTCTACTGAACAAGTATCTCTTTTCCAGTTCTTTTGAAGTTCTTATATATATATTCTCATGCATGGTTTAACTGGTATTAGGTTATTGAGCCACTTGTAAGCAAACAATGGTTTGTCCACATGGAACCTTTAGCTGAGAAGGCTCTTCTTGCTGTTGAAAAAAAAGAACTTACCATCATACCTGAGAGATTTGAAAAGGTATCCAAGCAATTGGTTGTGTTATTAGTTACTGAGCTGGTCTTTGTTGTTTTCTCCTCTCAGTTTGGCTAATTCTTTGCAAGGTTTCGATCTTTGATGGTTCACACTTAATACCCATGTTGCTTATATTTTTTGACATCATTTGCAGATATATAATCACTGGCTGACAAATATTAAGGATTGGTGCATAAGCCGGCAGCTGTGGTGGGGACATCGCATACCAGTTTGGTATGTGGCTGGAAAGGATTGCGAGGAGAACTACATAGTTGCCAGAAATGATGAAGAAGCCCTTAAGAAAGCCCATGAGAAGTATGGAAACGATGTTGAAATATATCAGGATCCAGATGTTCTTGATACCTGGTTTTCCAGGTTAGTTTCTCAGTTGGATTTATTTGGAGATGATCTTTCTTGTATGCATTTTTGCTACAGAATATAGTCTCTAGTTTAATTATGTGAAATTTTTAGTTCCTTTGGAATAGACACCATGAATTAGGGCTTTTCCTTTAATAAACCTACGCTGCTGAACATATCTTCTTCATATTGGAAGACTATCCTATATAATTTACCTGAGATGTTTTTTTTCTTCTGCAGCTCATTGTGGCCATTCAGCACTCTTGGCTGGCCTGATGTATCAGCAAAGGATTTCAACAACTTCTACCCTACAAATATCTTAGAAACAGGGTATATCTCTTTCTTCTTGTCAACCTGGAAACAAGTGGCTGCTACTATCAGAGCTAATTTTAATGCTAAACCTTTCACTCGTAAGAAATAGTTTTAGGACCAATAGCAATTTTTCTTTTATTAAGAACTCATATCTTCAAATTAAGTAAAACTCGCAAAGAAAATGCGCTTTTGTTACATGTTGCTTCTTTGAATTTTTCATTACGTCCATTATATAAACCATTTTCCTTTTTCTTTGGACAGGCATGACATATTATTTTTCTGGGTAGCAAGAATGGTTATGATGGGAATAGAATTTACAGGGACCGTTCCATTTTCTCACGTCTACCTTCACGGACTTATACGTGACTCTCAAGTAAGTTTAGGCATTTTGCTTGTTCTAGCAAATGTTTTGTTTTCTTTTTCGGTATAAGATAGATATATAACCTTGATAGTTGAGTCTTTTCATATCATTATCTCTCAGTTCACCCTTTATGAAATGTTAAGTAACCTTTAGGATTTCTATTTAAAAGTAGCATTCTCGTTCTGTATATGTAACCTTAGGATTTCTATTTAAAAGTAGCATTCTCGTTCTGTATATGTAACCTTTAGGATTTCTATTTAAAAGTAGCATTCTCGTTCTGTATATGTCCATGAAGTTAACCAGGTTATTTGGAAATTTCAGGGGAGAAAAATGTCAAAAAGTCTTGGGAATGTGATTGATCCACTTGACACAGTCAAAGATTTTGGCACTGATGCTCTGAGATTTACGATTGCACTAGGAACTGCTGGTCAGGTTTGATCTCTAATGGTTTTAGGCAGCTGAACTATGCTTTAGATTAAGATGTCATTTTTTTTTTCTATAATGACTTTACCTTTTTCTTAGGATTTGAACTTATCTACTGAGAGGTTAACTGCAAATAAAGCATTCACCAACAAACTATGGAATGCTGGAAAGTTTGTGTTGCACAGTCTGCCTAGTCTGAGCGAGACAACTGCTTGGGAGAATTTGCTGACCCTCAAGGTTTGCTTGCTTTTCCATCTTCACTAGAAGTATAAGGAAAATGTGGATTCCTTTTTTCTTTTAGTGACAAAGTATGATGTAAAGTCTAAACTCGTTTAACATCGTTTTAAGACTATCTGTGTCAAGATGGTTCATAGACCATAAAAGTCTTAGAAAAGAAAACGAGGCAGCATTACATATAAGTGATTGGTCAGACCTTTTTTATGGAGTTGCTTACCTTTTTCCATAACCCAGAACAGTTGAGAAGTGATAAGCTATGCTGATTAACTTGCATAAATCATTGCTGCTCTCTAAATATCAATCTGTTGTGAAATCTTACAACTAATTAATAAATTTTGTTTTACATTTTTTTTCAGTTAGACAAGGAGGAAACCATGCTCAGTTTACCATTACCTGAATGTTGGGTGGTATAATCTCTTAAGCCTGGAGTTATCAAATCGTATCAATCCTCCTACCATCTTATTTTCCTTTGTTAATATATTCAGGTGTCAAAACTCCATATTCTCATTGATTCCGTCACAGCAAGCTATGAGAGGTTGAACTTTGGGGATGTAGGAAGAGAGACATATGATTTCTTTTGGAGTGACTTTGCTGATTGGTATATCCACCTGAACTCTTACAACCAATTAATGCTTCTTTGGCTTAACTGACTGACTAGTCTCATTATCTCTGTTAAGGTATATTGAAGCTAGCAAATCTCGACTGTATGGATCTGGAGGGAATACAGTTTCTCTGATTTCCCAGGCAGTTCTTTTATATGTCTTTGAGAACATACTTAAGCTGTTGCATCCATTTATGCCGTTTGTAACTGAGGATCTATGGCAGGTAACATGCTCTCAGTTTTGCTATTTGGATTTTCGATTTTTACAGTTAATGTATCTTATTACTGCACTGGGCATGATTTTTATAAACCTTAGTTTAGTGTGCTCATCAAGGTTAACTATCAATGCGAGCTTAAGCTGTTATCTCTGACTTTTTTTTTTTTGGTTATGGAGCTTTGTTTTGAATATTTTGTAAAAAGACCCAAAACTTAGTCATATGTTGTTGATATTTGGTTCAGCAACCAAAAAAAGATTTCACCCTCACAGAACTATCTTCTGAAAGCATATTTATTTGCAGGCACTTCCCTACAGGAAAGAAGCGCTCATTGTGTCTCCATGGCCCCAAACATCCCTTCCAAGGAATGTTGAATCAATAAAAAGATTTGAGAATTTACAAGCTCTGGTCAGTATGCATTTCTGTCATTATTCTGCAATCCTTCAACAGAACCATACGTAAAGGATTTGATATTTATAAGAACATGTTGACACCTTGCCTGTTAAATCACAGACTAGAGCAATTCGAAATGCACGAGCAGAGTATTCAGTGGAACCGGTAAAGCGTATATCTGCCTCAGTTGTTGGAAGTCCAGAGGTTGTCGAATATATTTCGGTCAGTAACTTGTGCCTATGAACATTTTTATTTGGATTTTTTGTGTTATCCACATTCATAAGAAACTCTCTGCGATTTCTTGTATGAGTACAATACAATGTTTTAGTGAGGATTCCCAAGTTGAAAGTGAATATGCACTTAACACGGACAATTAGTTTTGAATTAGAAGCCTATGATTCATCAGATGGAGAATCCGTATACCACTTTCTCACTTTTGGTGTGAGCTTCGTAACAGTTGATTGTCTTACGAGTAAGGTTTACTAGTTGGCCTTGTATTTTCGCATTAAAAGCTGTGTTGTTTTTTTTTGTGTCGGTGCAGAAAGAGAAGGAGGTCTTAGCTCTTCTATCAAGGCTCGACTTAAACAACGTTCATTTTACCAATGCCCCTCCTGGTATATTGATATATGTACCTTTGATTCCAGTTATCTTAATTATTTACGATTTGGCGGATTCCTCTTCAACTCTGAACTTATAAAACTATTGGCAGATCTTATAAAACTCCACTTGGGTCTTTCAGGTGATGCAAATCTCTCAGTCCATCTTGTAGCCAGTGAAGGACTAGAGGCATATCTACCTCTTGCAGCCATGGTTGATATATCTTCTGAAGTCCAACGCATTTCCAAACGTCTCTCCAAAATGCAAACTGAATATGACACTCTCCTAACTCGTCTCAAATCACCAAAGGTATACCAATACCATCAAAAGAATTTAATTAAACACTTGTTAAATTCTGTTTTCCAATAAGCTTATTAAACCACAGTGCATTGGTTTTTAACTGGTTGTTTTAAACGTGAAAATGTGTATAGTTTGTGGAGAAAGCTCCAGAAGAAGTGGTGAGAGGTGTAAAGGAACAAGTGGAAGAATTAGAAGAGAAGATAAAACTGACCAAAGCTAGGCTTGATTTTCTCAAATCTACTTCTTTAGTGTCTCAGTAAATTCATTGAGGTAATTATTATGCTCTCATGTTCCGTCCCGGCCCATATCGGCCCATGTCAAATATCGGGTTATTTGTGATCAGTTGACCCCATCAATTACTTTCTCCCTTTTCTTATTTTTGGAGAACCCACAATTTAGTTTGAAAATCAATTTTGTTATCATTCAATATTGTTGTCACCAACTAAAGGCAAAATATGTTTATATTCATAGCTTTTTGAAGGAAAGGTTTGGTCTAAAATCTAATAACAATGTACTGATGGGTATTCAACTTGGTTTAGGTCAAAAAGTTTGGTTCTTTTAATGTTAAGTACTCGTGCATAGCAGAAGAAATGGTTGATATGCAGTTTCACTTGGCAAAAGTGTATAAAAAAAGGCTAATGACAGAAGAAAAAAATAGTGTTTAACCCACACCTTAAGGCAAAAAAAAGCAATAAGAAATCTCTAGCATTTGTGATCTTTTTCTTTTTCTTTTCCCTTTTTTTTTTATTTTTTTGACAGCCAAATATTCATCATCATGCTCTCTTTTTGCCTTTATACAGTTTCTCTCTCCAATTTTCCAATTTAATTTTCTGAAAATATAAATCGTTAATCACTTGCCATGATAGCAAACTCTGAACCAACTCACTAAATTAAAAAATCTGTTGATGAATTTTAAAAAATACAAAACACAATTTGGTGTTCCGAAAAGTACTCCACTTATCATTATCATCTGAATTCTAAAAGGTCCCACTAGCCACAACAAATGAAAGTTTAAATTGGATAATTTGTTCCGGTTTAATTCCGGTTCAATTCTAAACCAATTTAAACTAGACAAAGACAGCGTAGTTAGCGCATGTTACCCGACAACATCATTTACTCTCGTTCCTCCGACCTCTTCTCTCTCTCACACAGTCCCACAAACGGAAGCAGAGGAGCTAATAATCAATGGCGGCCAACAATTTCGCGACGAAACTAAGCAGAAACACCAATAGAATTACAGTAATCTTGGCCTACGCATTCCTTGAATGGCTTCTTATGTTCTTCATCTTCTTCAATTCCCTTTTCACTTACTTTATCGTCAAATTCGGCTCTTTCTTCGGCCTTAAGCAAGTCTGCCTTCTCTGCCCTAAGGTTGATCGAATCTTTGAGCGAAACCCAGAAAATAGTTTCACTTACAGAGAGCTTTTGTGTCAAAATCACGTCGCGGAGATCGCTAGTCTTAGATTATGCAAAACTCACGGAAAAGTATCCGAGTCGGTGAACTTGTGCTCAGATTGCCCAGATCTCGAAGAAGAACGGAGCAACATTGGTTTAGGGTTTTACACATGTTGTCAGAAGAGCTTGGCAGAAAGACCCTACCCTAATTACTTGCTTATCAAGTCATCAATCTGGGGGAAAAGTATCGGTGCAAGAGAGAATAAAGGATTGATCTTAGAGATGATCGACGATGACAAAATTGGTGATGTGTTCGAGACAGAGAGAGAATCATACCCCTTAAGGTTCTTCAGCGAGAAATCAGAAGAAGAAGGAAAGAGACAAGAGCATCAGCAAAATGGCGAAGTGATCTCTGATGTCGAGAGCTATGGTTTAAGCCTGAGAGAAGTGTCTGAGGAGGATGGTTTAAGATCTATTGTCAGCAATAATTTTCTCGGAAACGAAGACGAAATCTCAGAAGCTAAATCAAGCGTTTCAGAGGATGAACTAAGGAATGATGACACAAGTAATGGTGCCACATATGGGGAAAATAATATTTCAGGTAGAGTGAGCACATAAACCCAAAGTCTGAAACTTTATTTCTGTTTGTCTTTTTCTGGGTTTTATAGACTCCTCATTGTGATTAAAAAAACAGAGCGTGTGATAGAAAAAGAAGGAGAAGAAGAAGAAGGAGCAGATTTGGTGGATGACCTGTTGAACAAGAATTTCAATTGTAAGCTAAATGAAGCTTTTGTCATCGAAAATCTCTCTGTCGGATTTGATCCTCTTCTTTCAGGTCTTGTGCACATATGTATATCTTTGACTTGGTTTATATATCTATGTGAAGCACTTTAATCCTCAATAGATTTTTTCCTGCCATAGGTCACCAAAATGAAGAAGGAGAAGAAGAAGATCATGAAGAAAAGACTAATGAACTTCCGGAAACTCCAACTTCAGTCAATACTTTATTACACAAGAAACTTCTTTTTCTTGCCAGAAAGGAGTATACAGTTTCCGAAGATGCAGGAGATGGGAGTGAGATGGACGGTGGAGATCCTTTAAGGACTATTGAAAGCCTGAGAGAAACTGTAAGAGCAGAACAAGAAGCATTGAAAGGTTTATATGTAGAGCTGGCAGAAGAAAGAAGCGCGTCTGCAATATCGGCTAACCAAACGATGGCAATGATCACGAGGCTTCAAGAAGAGAAAGCGAAAGTTCAGATGGAAGCGTTGCAGTATCAGAGAATGATGGAGGAACAAGCCGAATATGATCAAGAAGCCTTGCAGCTGTTGAATCATTTGATGGTGAAACGAGAGAAAGAGAAGGAACAACTCCAGAGAGAACTTGAGGTTTGTCGAGAGATGATTTTGGACTATGAGTCGAAAGCTAAGGACAAAATCACAATTCTGAAAAGTGATTGCAAGACTGATGATGATGATGATGAATATAATGAAGATGATAAAAAGGAGGAGAATAGAGAAGAGGATAATTCTTCTGAGAAGGATGTGGATTTGGAGAAGATAACATTGGATTGTGTAGAACATATGAGCATGCTAGGTGAGTCTTTATCAGAGTTTGAGGAAGAAAGGTTAGTGATTTTGGATCAGCTTAAGGAGTTAGAGGACAGGCTATTAACAATTCAGGAAAATCAATCTGCTGAGGATCAGACATTTCCTGGAGAATTCAGCAATGATTACGAAGAAGAGAGTTATGAACATAAAGGACTAACAATGGCATCAATGGCAAAGAGTTTGCTTCCTCTTCTAGACGCAGCAGAGAACGAATCAGAAGAAGAGTATCAAAAAAAACCAGCATCCACTGAAAAGAACTTTCATTCGGAAAGTGAAAAGCTAGAGATCATCAAACAGGTCGATAGTGTCTATGAGAGGTTACAGGTGCTGGAAACAGATGGAGAGTTTCTGAAAAACTGTATGAGTTCGGCAAAGAAAGGGGACCAAGGAACGGATCTTCTTCAAGATATATTGCAACATCTCCGCGATCTCAAAACCATTGAATTCACTGACACAACCGAAAACCAGACAACACAAGAAGAGTACTGTTTGTTTTCAAGAATTATGAACTCTCACCATTTTTTAAACAGGTTTCAACAGAACCGGAATCAATGTCTTTGCACTGCTCAATGGAGAATCAGATAATTACAGAAATTCTTAGATGTCTCTTATTTGTGTTTCTTCTTTTGTTTGGCGTAAAAAAAGCTTTCACACACTAGTCTGTAAATTATCTGTGTTTCTTGTAGTTTATGAGGGTTTTCAGTTGGAAAGAGAAGAAGAAGTAATTATTTCAAAAGTAAATGAAACTGTTAGTAATTTTTTCCAACAATTGGATCGATAATGAACCGATCCATAGCCTAAAGCCAACCAGATTGAAAGTGACTCAACAACTGGTCGTAATACTTACAAATACTAAAAGCATAAAAATACCAAAATAAAACCAAACAAATATAAAAACTAAATGTAGTTAGTAATAACTTTTAGAGCATAATATAAATTTAAACAAATAATCCAATACCTGGGAAAATTATTTCTGGTTATGCTAAGCAACTCATAGTATTGGAAAAACTCTTGTGGGTCACTTAGTGGTATTTGGTCTTCACTTTAAATTTCTTGTCCTTCAATGTGTTCTTTAGCTTGATTGTTTTGGTAACAAAATGTTCGATATTGAGATACACAATATGGCTGCCAGAATCTTCTCCATGTTCTTCACGTTGGGTTTTTGGTGCTCTTTTTCTCAGAATAATAATCCATTGATTTTCAATATACACACGAAACGTTGAATCTCATTCTTTGAACCTCAGCCTTGTTTCTTTGTATATTGACCTTGTTATTTAGAGTTACATTTTTTTCAGACGTACTTTCATCAATAACTTTAATAAGCTTTTTTTTTGCTCCATCAATTTTTTAAATTATTCATCGGATTGTTGTTTTCTCTTTGCTTTTTTCACACCCATATTTTATGAGAAATACTAAAATTGGCTTATCACCACTCTCATATTAAGATTGAATGAATTCATATTGGAGATTGGTGACAAGTCACTTGGAGTGATAGATATAAAAAATGATTATGACCTTATGGGAATGCACTAGTTCTACTAGTCTCCTTATTTTGAAAATTTCTTAATACTTTTAAGAATAAACCATACATGATCGAATTTGAATTATTTCTTGTATTTAGCATCTTCTGTTAATAACTTAGCAATTGCAATACTTCGGAAGCACCGCTAGAATTTTTATTTTCAATCAGGTTAATGCGTCCCCTCAATTTGGATACTACATTAGGGGTTGTTGACATTCGAGTTTGTAAACATCTTCTTGGCATTTGTTGAGTATGAAATCTCAAATTTTTTGTATTCAATCTAAACTCTTCTCCAAAATTGCTCTCCTGATTAGTTGATTCCTATGTGAAATTTTGAGAAACATCAAGATACACATGACATAATTGTGAAACAGAGTGAATTGAAGTCATTTTAGAAGCAATATTAGTTGAAATAAAGATGTGTCCTCATTTTAAGAGAAGTATACATTTTATAGAGACGCGAAGGCGAAATCAACAACTAATATTGAAAGATTCTTTAAGAAAAGTTCAACGACTAAGATTAAAAGATTCTTTATGTAGACATGAAGTTACTACTCTAACCAACAATTAGATCTTGGTCAAACAAATTTAATGGCAAAGATTGAAAGATTCTTTCTAAGACATGAAGTCACTACTCGAACCAACGGTTAGATCTTGGTCAAAAAAATCAACGGCGAAGATTGAATTTTTTTTCGGAAGACATGAAGTGAGTACTTGAACCAACAGTTGGATTCTTGGTTAAAAAATTCAACGGCTAAAACTGAAATATTATTTCTAAAGACATGAAGTGAATACTCGAACCAACGGTTAGATCTTGGTCAAAAAAATTAATAGTTAAGATCGAAAGATTCTTTTTGAAGACATGAAGTGACTACTCGAACCAACGGTTAAATCTTGGTAAAAAAAATTCAACGGCTAAGATCGAAAGATTTTTTTAAAGACATGTAGTGACTATTCGAACCAACAGTTAGATCTTGGTCAAACAAATTTAATAGCTAGAATTGAAAGATTCTTTCTAAAGACATGAAGTGACTACTCGAACCAATCGTTAAATCTTGGTCAAACAAATTCAACAACTAAGATTGATTCGTATTTAAAGTAATTTTGTCATCAATAAAATGAGTACCATGTTTCTTCTTCTTCTTCTTCAGATATTGATTATGACGACGTTATACAAAATCAAGTATAAACAATGATTTTCTCATCACTCAAAACCTATTTAAATCAGATGGTTTCCTTGGTGGATCTAAACCGGGTCATGTAGTTATCAACCGTGACCGAGTAAATTTTTGCACAATCTTTTCAATGATTATTTTTCAGTAACACTTTGTACCCTGGAACAATGTTCTAACGAAGATTCTGGATGAGTCGTCCTTTGTTTTTGTGAATTTATGATGTTGTACAAAGACATGAAAATTATTTTGTCGAACGAAAGAGATGGTTTGGGTAGACTTGGATTGTGGTTTGCAATAGATAATTATTGTATTTCAGATGTTGGCATACAATTCGCTAGCGGATTCAACCGATAAGAGGAGCTACAACTATCAAAAGTTTGAAACATATTTCGTGCTGTTATTGAGGTGTTTGGTAGCCGTGATCTTCAATCACCTATTGCTCAAGATGTTACATAGCTACTCCGCATTGGTGTAAGTTAACGATTTTCATGTATGTTGGGTAGTTTAGATGTGTGCATTGGCATAGAAAAACTGCTTAACAGTTTGGGAGGACAATATGCTGGTCATAGTGGATCTCCTACATTTATTTTAGAAGCAGTAGCCGATTATGATCTTTGGATTTGACATACATTTTCTAGTCAACTAGAATCTAATAATGATATTAATGTGTTAGAAGCATCTCATCTTTTTGCTAATTTAGATGAAGGAATTGTTTCACCCGCTAATTATGTTATTAATGGAAAAAACTATGATATGAGTTATTATCTAGCTGACGGTATATATCCAAATGGGCCACTATTGTTCAAACAATTCATGATTCACGTGGTCCCAAAAAAAAATTGTTTTCAAAGAACCAAGAAGCAAGTAGAAAAGACGTGAAACATGCATTTGGAGTATTGCAGTCAAGATTTGCAATTGTAGTTGGACCATCATGCTTTTGGAATAAGCATGTATTATAATGTATAATATGATCATAGAAGATGAACGTGATGTTGATGCAACAATTGAAGAACATATCGAATTTTCAACAACAGATTTGAGATGGTGTGTGATGATGCTCGATTTCAAGAATTTCTTAGCTTGTCACAGAAAAATCAAACACCGTGAAACTCATATTGAGATTCGAAATGAATTAATTGAACACTTGTGATCTGAGTATACTAATTTCAAAAATTAGTACGATATTATTTTGTTTTTATTTTTAATTACCGAATGTAATCTTATTTAATGAGTTATGAAAATATTTACTTTTAAATTATATATCAAAATTATTAAGTAATTAAAATAATGTTATATCCTTATATAATTATTCACTAGTGAATTGTCCAAAAATTTATACTTTTTCCTTCTGGCTTGTGACATAAAACCCCAAAAATGACTCTCTTTATTCTAATTATTTTTATTAAAAAAATCTAAAATAAAAAATGTTGAACAAAAATTGTTTCCTTTCCCAAGATCTCACCTTCTCCACTTTCGTATTCACTTGTTCTATTCAACGATGAATCACATTTGTTACAACAAAAAATTCAAATTCTCTTCCTATTTGATATCCATAAATAACTTCAACAATATACTCATGTAAAATCAAAGTTCAAATAGTTCATCGTTGAGTTTTCCAAAAAACAATACCATCAGAATTCACATGAATCAATATTCTTCTTGTGAATTATAAGGTAAGTTAATTGTTATATAACTGTTTAAAATTTAAATCATAATAATTGTTACAACCAAAATCTAATAACAGTAGAGGAGCGTATGATTTTCGATCTTATAATAGTAGATGAGCGTCTAATCTTCGGTCTAATAATTGTCACAAGAAGTAATGGAAGAAAGGGGATTGTTCTTTGTACATGAAAGTCTTCGATCCCAAAATAATAGAGGAGCGTTTGATCTTCTACAAGAATGATTCATTTTTGCTGGATGATTAATTTTTTTCAATTATCGTTATACTTGAAGCAGTTCTTATCTCGTGAAACTAATTGCATATCTCAAAAAAAGAAAAGCACCACAATTAATTCATGAACAAAAGTAGTTGGTAACATATTATCTACCCTAAACTTTTCACCCCTCTGTCTGTAACTATCACCAAATTAGGTTAAAGAAGGTCTCAGCTAAATTTGCAAAACTAAGAATTGGGCTCTTTAATAATATAATAATAAAGAACATTTTCAGGTGTTAGATTTAATGTTGTAATTAGAGCTACAAAATAAAATGGTACACCAAAACACTAAATTTGGGGTTAGTTTTACACTAAATATGGTGCTAGGGTTGAAGATGCTTCTAGTCTCTCTCCATACGCTTCTCTTCTTCGTTAACAAAACAAGAAAAAGCTTCTCTTCTTCCACAAATGCATTAATCAATGCACTTAAAAGTAAAAACATCATTAGATATTATCAAACTAGTGGACCAATTAACCTTATTCATCCATGATGTCTAAATCAGACTTAAAACATGGAAGTTGTTATGCTAAATGTTATTATGACTTGTATATATTCTATGTCACCTAAAAGAGTTTAAACCGTAAAATATAAGCAAATTACGTCAAGACTAAATTATGTCATCATGACTCATGAGTATCTAAAACTATATCAACTTCCCATTATCCCATAGTAGCTTGTTTAGTTTTAATCTAATATATCAAGCTTATTTTTGATTAACTTAAAATGCACTTCTCTTTTTGTATCACTAAAGTATTTAAATGCGAAATAAAACACGATTAAAATGAATTTCGATGGCCAAAACTACATGTGATATGATTAACGCAGCTGAAATAAACCATTAGTCATTCAAACCTCAAACTTAAACATGGAAGTTGCCGTATATATTCATTATAAAAAAAACAAATTGTAGTACAAATTATATATGTATATACTATATATATAAATTATAATTATATTTCACACTACAAGAAAACAGGAGATTTGCGATGGGAAAATAATGTTGCAATTTTGCAACGTATTTGCAACACATTTGCGACGTATTTGGAATAATCGCAACCACGTCGCAATGGCGTAGCAAATTAGCGACATTGTTGCGATGCGATATTTCCATAGCAATCATGCGAGTCATCTGCGATGCACTTGCGATGTTTTTTATCTACATCGCAAATACATAGCAAATTTTTACATTTTCTTAATAAATAGCCCACAATGTGATTGTATCTTCACACCAAATCTTAAAGAGAGAAAGAATTCGTGGAGAAAGATAGAGGAAAAAAAAATTGATTTTTTTTTTAATTTAAGAAAATGACGTCTGAACATGAAATGTTCACAGTACGGCGATGGATGTATAATCGGAAAGATCTGGAGATGAGAGAAGTGATGAAAGAGTTTCGAGATGGATTACGAGGATTCATAAACCAAGCAGCTAATAACCCATTTACTTCGAATGACGGTAACATCTTTTGTCCATGTGTTAAGTGTGGGAACACCAAATATTTGAATGTTGATATGGTGAAACGGCATGTATATAATAGAGGATTTACTCCGAAGTATTTTGTGTGGTTTTCACATGGGGAGGGGTATAGCCTCGGTGCCGGGAGTAGTAGTATGGGAGCGGGTGTTGATGATCAACCTATTGAAAATGCTAATTGCAATTATGAAGATAATATTTTTGAAAGTTATGAGCATTTGCAAAGTAATAGATATCATGATATGGTTACATATGCATATCATGGGTCCATTCAAGGTGGTAGTGAAAAAACTAGTGAAGAACCTAATGCAGAAGCGAAACAGTTCTATGATATGCTTAATGCTATTAATCAACCTATCTATGAGGGATGTAGCGTAGGTCTATATAAATTGTCATTAGCATCTAGGTTGTTGTCTATTAAAAGTGAAGGAAACATAACCGAGAGAAGTATGAATCAATTAGTGGATGCGTTTAAAGAATATCTGCTAGCAGATAATAATTATGCTGAGAGTTATTATAAATGCAGAAGTTAATTGCGGGTCTCGGATTACCATCAGAAACGATTGATGTTTGCATTGACAATTGCATGATTTTCTGGAAAGACGATGATAAGTTGCATGAATGTCGTTTTGCGGGAAACCGAGATATCGAGCAACAGGTGGAAGGAATCGTGTCCCATACAAACATATGTGATATTTGCCAATCACTGATAGATTAAAACGACTATACCAATCAGAAAGGACATCAGCGGCAATGAGATGGCACGCATAACACACATCAAATGATGGGGAGGTTAAACATCCGTCATATGCAAAAGCTTGGAAGCACTTTCAGACGGTACATTCTGACTTTGAAAAAGATTCTAGAAACGTATATCTTGGTTTATGTACAAATGGATTTAGTCCATTCGGTTTGTCAAGGATACAATATTCTCTATGGCCAGTCATCTTGACTCCATACAATCTTCCACCTGATATGTGTATGCAAAGCGAATTCTTGTTTATGACCATTCTAGTGCCAGGTCCTAGCCATCCGAGACGATCTCTTGATATTTTCCTGCAACCTTTGATTCACGAGCTGAAACATTTATGGTATAGAGGTGTCCGAACATATGATTTCTCGCAGCAAAAGAATTTCAAGATGCATGTTGTTTTGTTGTGGACGATTAGTGACTTTCCTGAGTACATAATGTTATCTGGATGGACTACACATGGAAGGTTATCTTGTCTATATTGTATGGAATGGTCGGATGCATTTCAATTAAAGCATAGTAAGAAATCATATTGGTTTGATTGTCATCGTCGGTTTCTCTCTATGCACCACCCTTACCGTAGGAACAAAAAAAATTTCAAGAAGAACAAGGTTGTGTGCATCCCTCCTCTAACACACATGTCAGGGGATGATATCTTGAAGCAGATTGATTATTATGGTGCTGAGGAAACATGTAAAAGAAGGGGTAATTGGCACACTCCAGCAAACATGCCTGGCGGATATACAGAATCTCATAACTGGCACAAAAAGAGTATCTTTTGGGAACTCCCATATTGAAAAGATCTCTTACTACGGCACAACCTTGATCTGATGCACATCGTTAAAAACTTTTTCGATAACATCATGAACACTATTTTAAATGTGCAGGGAAAGAGTAAAAACAATTTGAAATCAAGGTTGGACATAGGTGAAATCTGTGTGAGGAGCGAATTACATATTACACGGGATGGGAAACAACTAATTCCCATATTTCAGTTGACTGGAGAAGTGAGGCAGACATTATTTAAATAGATTTTTGAAGACGTAAAGTTTCCTGATGACTACGTGTCAAAATTCTCCCGCTGTATCAAGCAAGGGATAAAAATCTCTGGTATGAAGAGTCATGATTGCCATGTTTTCATGAAGAGACTATTGCCTTTTGCACTACTTGAGCTTCCACGAAGCAATTGCAAGTAACTATGGTACTTGGATTTAAATTTGTCATTTAAGTAAAAACATATAATTTGTTAAATAAAATTAGTTTCATCTTGTAGGAATCGGAACATTTTTCAGGGATTTATGTACACGAACACTAACAGAGGATGACATTGCGCAATTACAAGCAAATATCCCAGTGTTGCTCTGTAACTTGGAAAAAATCTTTCCACCCTCATTTTTTGACGTGATGGAGCATCTTCCAATTCATCTACCTCATGAAGCAGCTCTTGGAGGCCCTGTACAATTTCGGTGGATGTACATGTTTGAGCGATTCATGGGACATCTAAAAAGAAAGGTCAAAAATCAAGCAAAAGTAGAAGGCTCGATCGTTGCAGGAAGTTTGACAGAGGAAACATCTCATTTCACTTCATATTACTTTAGTCCAAACGTGAAAACCAAAAGAACACAGGTAGGACGATATGATGACGGAGGGGTTGCACCATCATATGCCATAGCAGTTCCTGATATCTTCACTCAGATTGGAAGACTTGCTGGGAAAATAAAAGAAGAATACTGGGAAAATCACTCGTACAGTCGTGCAGCTCATAACTATATACTGAGGAATTGCGAAGATGTAGTACCATTTGAGAGGTATATATATATATATATATCAACTTATTATATATAGTTTAGTAAAATAATATCAACTTTATATAATTTGCAGTGAATTCGACAGACAGATACGCGAAGCATTTCCCGCGCTAAGTGAAACAGAATATGATACCTATATAGAACGTGATTTTACTCGATGGTTAAAGTACTATGTAAGTAACATAATTGCGGATATTTACTAAAAATGTTATATAGAACCACATAATGTTGTAATTAATATATATATATATATATGCATTTTGTAGGTCAAGAATGGATGTTCACGGAAGCCTTTACTGTTATGGCTGCATGAGATTGTTGATGAACCAATTGCAAGGATTGTGACAGCACCAATGTATTTTACGCACGAGTATACTTTCCATACTTACGACCATGGTTCAAATAAATCAACAGCAAATTTTGGAATCCACGTGCCTGGTGAAACCGACTTATACCGTATTTTGAACAAAATTGTCGAAGTCACATTTCCAAGAGTTCTCGGACTGAGATGCATTTTATTCCAATGTCATTGGTATAGTACAATGCCTGGTCGAGGAGTGCGTACTAACTAGTTAGGGGTAACCGATGTAAATGCAAGCTAAACTTATTCAAAGTTTGACCCTTTCATTCTAGCTTGTCAAGCAGAACAAGTGTGTTTTATTTCATATCCTCGTGTAAAGTAAAGACGCAAAATATGGCTATCTGTGATAAAAGTGAATCCGAGAGGTCGTATTGTGGGGGAAATCGACGATGTGGTTATGCAACAAGAAAGAGCGTCAGATGTTTCTATAGCTTTGGAATCTGTAGACGATATCATGCATTCTCAACTAGAAGTAGAAGACATCGACGATGAAGGACATTAAAATGCGGACTGTGACGAGTTTGAAGAGACGGACGAAGAAGAAAACACGAAAGACAAAGAGTCCGATAATGAAAATAACTACCGAAACACTAAACCGCATAAACCCCAAACTTACGATAAAAACATAAGCCGATATCCTTCACACCGTATCAATGATCAAAATGAGTGTCCGAGAATACATCGTCGATCAATCATAAATTCAATGCGGTCCAAATAAGGCTAAACTAAACCAAAAATTTTATATAAGTGTTTATAATCACGTTGAAATGTTTTCAGTTTTGTTTAGACTTAGACGTACCGCATTCACTTGGTGAATGTTTGACGATGTATTCTCGGTCTCTCGTATTGATTTATGTTATTGTGTCCAAGGTGTTGGTTTAAGTTTTTACGGTAAGGTTGGGGTATCGCGGTTAAGTGTAGCGGTTTAATTTTCTGCGAGGCCACTGTGACGTCTTGTTTTGTGGATGTCGCAGTGGTCTACTAAACCTTATGTCGCAGTGGCGTCGCAGAGTTCAGGTTATACTTAAAAACCCGAACCGCCTCTTCTTCTTCTTCTCTTTCTCTTCTTCCTCTCCTTGCCGCGGATCTTCTTCCTCTCTTCCTCTCGTTTATTTCTCTTCAAATCTTCTTCACCATTTCGCCTACCCGTCTCTCCCTCTTCTCCACCTCCGCTACTCCCTCACTCGGCCTCAATCAACTAAGGTAAGTGTTCTTCAACTCCAAAATCGTAGATCTATTGGATTGAAACATAGAACTTTAGGATTTGAACATGGATTTGCTTGATTTGAGGGTATGGAACTTAATTTAGGCATAGGATTTGAGGTTCTATAGTATTTGAAACGTTTCAAAATGTTTTGATAATTTTTTTGAATTTAAAAAATTTTAAATAACATTTTAATGCGTTTTGTAATTTTTAAAACGTTTTAAATTTTTTTTTGAATTCTTTAAATATATTTTGTTATTTAAAAAATGTTTCAATTTTTTGTAATTTTAAAAGAATTTTTAAAAACATTTTAGATAATATAAAATGTTTTTAATTTAGAAAAACGCTTTGAAAATTTTGATAGAATTTAAAAAAATGTTTTAATTCGTTTTTCTCATTTTAAAACAATTTTTAAAACCGTTTTTGAATTTTTACAATGGATTGTAGTATTTTATAAACGTTTTAATGTTTTTAGTAATTTCAAACTTATTTTTAAAGCATTTTTATATTTTTTGTAATATTTAAAACCTTTTTTTTTTGATAATTTAAAAAACTTTTAAACCATTTTCAATGTTTTTCTTAATTTTAAAACCATTTCAACAATTGTTTTGAATTTTAAAGATGGAATTTGATTTTTACAAAATATTTTAATGTTTTTAGTAAATTTTAAAAATACTTTTAAAACGTTTTTATGTTTTTTGATATATTTAAAAAGTTTTTATATTTTTTTATAATTTTTAAAAAGAATTTAATCCATTTTTATATTTTTTCTTAATTTTGAAAAAAAATTCAAATATTTTTTAAATTTTTTGTAATTTTATTACCATTTCATAAATATTTTTAATTTTATAAATATCATTTGTAAAAATAAATAAATTTTCACAAACAATATAAATAATTACATAATTTTACAAACGTTCTTAGTGTTTTAGAATGTTTTGTAATTTTCAATTATTTAGTGAAGCTAAAATCATTTTTCAATCTTAAATACATTTCATTTTTTGAAGTTTTCTTAATTTTAACTGATTAATTGTAATAACTTTATAAATTACTCGTAAAAAAATTTCCTAACAACGACTCCGTACATCTAAATCCTCGTGATTTCAGATGTCTGGACGTCAAAACCCGTATACTAGGTTCCTTACGGATGGCGGAGGATCTCACCCGCCTACGCCTCTTGACTCTCAGTCCCAACCGCCTTACGGGGAGAGGACGTCACAGCCAACTCGTTCTTTGGCCACTCGCTCTGTCCCATCCACGATGGGATGTTATTTCGGCTCTCAGCCGGGCTACACTCCGGTATGGGACACGGAGTCCATCCCCCGAGGTTGCTGCTGGGATGTTTATAAAAGACATATTGGCTGATGCGGACCACCACTTCCTACCCAATCTTGTTCCCGAGCGTCCGCCGGGAACACTATGATATTTCCTTACATCTCGTAGTTGTAAATTTTTAAATTTGTCATTCAAACTTAAAATAATTTTTTTGTTTAATATTATAGGTTCAATGATGACCAAAAATGGGCGACTGCTATTCGTGAAATCTTTAAAAGAGATTTCACAGAGCCATATGCCAATTTTTCACAACCAGCAACGTTATCATTGGAGTCCCTCGATTACGAGTGAAGTCCGTAGAAAATTCGAGGAAGTCTTGAAGAGTTACATGTGCGACCAGGTTAGTCGTTGGAAGGCCAAATGGAGGGCCTAGGGCGGCCGAGCAATGCCGCGGTGGTTCAACACCAAGGTCTGGGAGGGTCTTGTCCGCTACTAGCAAGACCCTAGGTCCGAGCAGAAGAGCGTTAGTACGCGGGCAGCTCGGTTGGACGATCCCGATGGCTATAGTCTGCATAGGCATTGCTCAGGTAAAAAGTCATTCAAGACCCGAGCCCGGAAGAAGGTATTTCATAACATCAATTAATTTACACAATACTATACATACTTTACTAATAATTTTTTTTTTAAAAACATTTCAGCAAGAAGAGACTGGGGATCCTCACCCAGATCTGGTAGAGACACTCTACCAGACAAAACGTAACAAGGTCGGTGTCTTCGTCGACAAAAAGGTCGAGATGATCTACAACGAGGTCACTGCGAAGATGCAGCAGTTGACCCAGGATTACGGCGACGAGAACACTGGATCTGCCGTGCTCTCAACCGCACAAAAGAACGCGATTTATGCTGAGGTATGAATTTCATTATTTCTTTCGTGTTTCTTTCGTTACAAATTGTTTAAATGTCTTAATAATTATTTTTTTCTTTTCAGGTTGCTCCCCGTAAAAAGGAAAGACTCTTCGGGACTAGTCGCTCCTTTTGCTCGCATATCGAGCAGAGCACTTGGTCGCAAGGCTCGCAGTCTCAACCCTCTGCCGATTCTTCGAAAATGGCATAGATGGAGACTAAGCTTCAAGCGCAGGATCAAATTATCTCGTCCCTAAAGCAAAACATCGCGCAATTCACTAAGTTCTTCTCGGTTTTGGCTTCGAAAAACCCGGATTTAGCTGCTCAGCTGAATGAGGTGCGACCAGATGACCCCGGATCAAGTTCGGCACACGCAGACCCGACCCCGGAGCAGGACCCGGATCAGAACCAGGATATTTCGGAAGATTTTTAGTTTTATTTTTTTGTAATAATTTAAATATATTTTGTAAAATATATTTTCATATATATTTTAAACATATTTTAAATTAAATTAAATATATTTTATTAAAAATATTTTTTTAATATAAAAAATAATAGACGTCGCAATGGAGTAGCAGGTTTACGTCTCGCAATGGAGTCGCATATCAACGACTCGCAACGACATCACATAATGTTGTCTTGCAAACGAGTCGCAGAGACACGCCTCGCAAGTTCATTGTAGTGCCTACCTCGCAACCACGTCTCAGATATAACCTCGCAAGCGCGTCGCAAAACCTAAAACGTTTGTGGAAGGCCCATATCCATCGCAGGTTTGCGATGTTTATGTGGTGTCGCAATGCATGCGACGTTTTTAATTTGCGACACATGTATTGCAACGAATTTAACGATGTCGCAACAATGTTGCGAATAAGCCATTTGCGACACCGTTACCTTACCATCGTAAACTAACAGTGTTTTTGTAGTGTCAGTTTGTCTTCATATTTCTACTTTGGGGAGAGAAAAAGCAACATTAATCTCATTTCCATGTGTTGTTTATCAAATGTGTCAAATACCCATTTTACTTTCTGAATTCTTAATAATAATAAAATCTAAATAAAAATAACAACTAGTCTATATGATAGTATTTATTTTATTTTTTAAAGTAGAAAGATGATGGCAATCATAGTTTCTGCCATGGGATTGATAAAAAGTAATAATATTTTTCCGAGTATATAAATGATTTTTAATGTATTCTTACCAGCTACAAGTACAAAAAAAAATATTGAATTAGAGAAAATATTCATATTTTCTTTACGCCAACGTGATTTTATTCTTATTTATTTTTTACATTTTTCCTTCAACTGTAAGCTTTATTAATCATTCGAAAACGTATCTTGTGTTACAATGGAATGTAAGAATTGAGCTCGATGTAGAATTAGATTATCCCCTTCAAAGATAATTTAGCTGAATCTTTTTGCCCATGTAATCTGTAACGTCCAAAATAAGGCTGTACCTTTGACTTTTTCAACCGTATTACGCTCTTGGAATTTATCCATGCCACCATGTATAACTTCACCAAAAGAATCACAGAAAATATAATCTATACCGGACGTCTCTAGACCAGTATAATGCGAGTCATCATAATTACATTTGAGCCAGCCTGTAGGTGGTCGTTGCCATAACACCGAAGGGGATACGTGTTCAACGTTTTGCCGATGAAGTTGGGGAAGAGTATTCTCAGATTGTTGCAACCATTCCTGAGTATTTTGATTAGCTTTTGTAATTGTGTCTGCAAAGGACCAAGTTGTGTTGCCAAGATCATTTCGGCTTTTCCAAAGTCGTCGTAGCAACCATATTGGCAAATAGCGAGCCAAAGGCAAGAGATTGATATCATTAGCCATCACAATTAAATGATTGAGTTTCGAAATAATCTTAACATCCAGATCTAAAAGTAGTATAGTAGGGAGACCAGAAACCCGCCAAAATGCAGAAACATAGAAACTGGTAAATAGTGCATGATCCACAGTTTAAAAAACCTAGCAACACCACAAACAGTGAGATGAGATAGTAATATTTCGCCTCTGAAGATTTTTCACTACACCAATCGCACCCGAACCTACACGCCATAAGAAATGTTTTAGTTTAGGCACTACCGATAAACAACATAGTTGCTTCGTGAAGGATATACATCTTCCGAATGAATATACCAACCGTATATTTCGATAATATATTAGAAATAACGAACGTTGACAAAATAAATCTATTTTCAGAATAATAACAGCCGTTGGATCATTGCAGCCGCAATGATATGTCAAGAGTAATGGTTGTTTCGCTGTCACTTTGATTGGACTAAAGAAAAAACAGTCAGGGTACTTTCGTCATTTTAGTAACCTTCACGTTCTCTGTTTTATCTATTAAATGAAGTTAAAAGTCTTTAACATCGGATCGGTAGGAGAGAATCCGACTGCTCATTATTTTCTTCCTGTAATTAATTTTATAAATATTTTATATTTTTTGCTTTTGAAAGTGGCCACTCTGGAGACAGCCACACCTGCTTCGAATCATTCTCGGTTAGTTCGACTCCTCTTTCCTTATTCTTCCGATTCGAATCATTCTCGGTTAGTTCGACTCCTCTTTCCTTATTCTTCCGATTCGAATCATTCTCTCTCTCTCGATCTCGCTTCCATTATTCAGACCCAATTTCAGAATTAGAATCGATCGAATTTCGGTAATTTCCAGCATTTTCTTCTTCGAATTGAGCGCGGCGGTGACGGCGATCGGCTGCTATGGCTTCGAAGACTAAGTAAGACTTAATTCCAAGTCTGTTTTTAGTTTTTCTATCTTATTTCTCTGTGGAAGTTTATTCCTTGTTTCAGATCTGTGGTTTGTGTTTTCAGAAGTTGAAGTTACTATTTTGAGATATTGTCAATGATGGAATTTAGATCTAAATTTAGTTTTCCTTTTTGTGCGGCAAATTTTGAAACCTTTGTATCAATTATGCTTTATTGCTGAGACTGAATTTGTGTTTTTTTTTGTGTGAACAGAACGAGATTATCTGAAACTACTTCGGGAAAATCATCTCCTGGTACTCCAAGAGTAGCAAAAGTGAGTAGAGTTAATAAATCCGAGCCTAATTCTCCATCACCAATTTCACATTCACGCCTTTCACTTGATCGTTCTTCCCCAAATTCAAAGTCTTCTACTGACAGACGATCACCAAAGGTTCCAACTCCACCCGAGGTTAGTGTTGACTGTTGAGTGGTACTAAATGTAATCACACCATTCATTGTCCTCTGTCCTGTCACAAAGTTATTCTTGTGGTTCTATGTTGGAGCTGCAATGTTTCAACACCACTTGACATGTTTTTGTTTACTAATGGTACGCAGAAAACCCAAACTCGAGTGGTAGCTAAAGGATCAGAACCACAGACCCGGTTGAGTGTAATCAAGGAGGATTTAAAGAAAGCAAATGAGCGGATATCTTTATTGGAGAAAGAAAAGGCTAAAGCACTTGATGAACTCAAAGAAGTTAAAAAGAAGGCTGAAGAAGCAACTGGGAAGCTGGATGATGCTTTAAAATCTCAGACAAATGTGGTGGATAATTCTGAGACTGAGAAAATTCAGGCTGTTGAAGCAGAGATCAAGGCATTTAAGAACAGAGAAGAAGAATTGAAGAAAGAACTCGAGAATGTTAAGAATCAGCATGCTTCAGATTCTGCTGCTCTTCTTTCGGTCAAACAGGAGCTGGAGAATATAAATGAAGAATTGGATGTAGCTAATGATGCTAAGAGCAAGGCCTTGAGTCAAACAGATGATGCTAGTAAGACGGCTGAAATTCATGCAGAAAAAGTTGACATTTTGTCTTCAGAGTTGGCGCGGTTAAAAGCTTTGCTTGATTTTACCCGGGAAAAGAAGGCTATATCGGGTAATGAGATGTTTACTAAACTAGAAGAAGAGATTGTGGTTTTGAAAAGAGATCTCGAGAAAGCGAGAAGTTTCGAGGCAGAGGTCAGAGAAAAAGAGATGATGATTGAGAAGCTTAATGTTGATCTAAATGCTGCGAAGATGGCAGAATCATATGCACACAGCTTGTCCGACGAGTGGCAGAGCAAAGCCAAAGAACTGGAGGAACAGCTAGAAGAAGCTAACAAATTAGAAAAATCTGCTTCTGTATCTTTGGAATCTGTGATGAAACAACTCGAAGGAAGCAATGATAAATTGCGTGACATGGAATCTGAAACCACTGGTCTTAAGGCGAAAATCTCGACGTTGGAGTCGACAATTGCTACACAGAAAGAGGATCTTGAGGAATCTGAGCAACGGTCGTGCAGTGCAGAAGAAGAATTATCTAAGATTGAAAAAGAAGTAGAGAACTTGAAGAGTGAGCTTGAAACTGTGGAGGGGGAGAAGAATCGGGCTTTAAAGAAGGAGCAAGAAGCTACTGTAACTGTTCATAGGCTCTCGCAAGAGAAAAGCAAGCTCTTATCAGATCTAGAGTGCTCAAAAGAAGAAGAGGAGAAGAGTAAGAAAGCAATGGAGAGTTTAGCTTCAGCTTTGCACGAAGTGTCGAGTGAGGGAAGGGAGTTGAAAGAGAAGTTGTTAAGTCAAGGTGATCATGAGTATGAAACACAAATAGAAGACTTGAAGTTAGTGATTAAAGCTACGAACGAGAAGTACGAGAATATGCTAGATGAGGCGAGGCATGAGATTGATGTTCTTGTTAGTGCGGTCGAACAAACCAAAAAACATTTTGAGAGCTCAAAGACGGATTGGGAAATGAAAGAAGCCAACTTGGTGAATTACGTGAAGAAAATGGAAGAAGAAGTTGCTTCAATGGGGAAAGAGATGAATAGGTTAGATAATTTGCTTAAGAGAACTGAAGAGGAAGCTGATGCAGCCTGGAAGAAAGAAGCCCAGACGAAAGAAAATTTAAAAGAAGTCGAAGATGAGGTGATTTATCTTCAGGAAACTCTTGGGGAAGCAAAAGCGGAAAGCATGAAACTTAAAGAGAACCTGTTGGATAAAGAAACTGAGTTTCAAAGTGTCATTGAGGATCTGAGGGCGAAGGAGGATGTTTCTCTTAAGAAGATCGAGGAGTTATCGAAGTTACTTGAGGAAGCATTATTGGCCAAGACGCAAACAGAAGAGGAGAACGGCCAGCTAAGTGAGAGCGAAAAAGACTATGATTTGCTACCAAAAGTAGTTGAATTTTCTTCTCAGAACGGCCATAGTAGCGTAGAGGAGAAACCTTCTAAAGTCGAAACCCTTGATCAGGAAGCTCCACAAGAAGTGGTCAACAATGGACATGGCAATGGCAATAGCAATGGTACGGAGGAGAAAGATGTGAATGGAAAACCTGAGGTGAAAACCGAGAAAACTGAGAAGAAAGAAGAATCTCCAGATGATGACAAAGATGATTCGGTTGAAGTTATATTCAAAATGTGGGAAAGTTGCCAAATCGAGAAGAAAGAAGCTTTACCCGAGAAAAAATCAGAACTAGAGTCTCAAGAAGAAGAAGATTTAAGTAAAATTGATGAAAGCGACAAAGCCTCCTTAGAGAACATTGATGACACCGGAAACACTTTGATAGCAGAAGATCAGCTTATGATGGAGAAGAAGAACAAGAAAAAGAAAACTTTACTTGGTAAAGTTGGGAATCTTCTCAAGAAGAAAGCACCCGTAAACCAGAAATAACAAACTCTTGGAGGTAAGCAAACAAAGCTTTATATATAAATATTTATCTATATACCCTTTTAATATTATATCAGTGTTATTCATTATATGTATATCTTTGTTGGTTCTTGATTCTTTTTTTCTTTTCGACTGTTACAACAATGTTTTGCGATCTTTTAATGTAAAGGCTTGTGTTATTCTTTATTTCCGCTTTTATATCTAAGCGCAAGAACGAACGATCCGCACTATTAGAACCAATCAACTTCCATGAGCGCGAATGCCTCGGGTAAAGTAATCGATCCAAAGAACATACCTGAAAACAACAAACCCCTCCCACCAAACCTTCAAGTATAACTAACGAGTCTATGAGGATCAAGACATAACCCAAGTACAGTATGATTAAAGGATGACTAGACACAGAGACAAGCCCATAAGACCACGAGCCACGAGCTTCGTGCAATCAGAAGGAAGCCTATAGTTAGATGGTTGAAGCCTGAAGGAGTGAACTCCGAGGCATATTTAGTCAGTGGGGTTAATACAGCGGCCAGAGAGATCTTGGCTCCTAATAAATATTATCAAAGACTGAGGGTACATTGGGGATTCAAACTTTGTCCGAACATCTTCGTCCCCGCCCCGTAGCAAAGCTTTGACTTTTGAGTATTTCTATTACATTCAAGTTGTAACTCTTTTAAATCAATGGCTTGTAAGTTCAAAAACAAAATTTTAGAACAACAGCAATTACAATAAACAATTACAAAAAGAAACCGAGAAAACCAAAAATTGGGACTTCACTCCTCGAATCTAAATCAAAATATAATCCATCCCATTCAATTGATGCAGCGTTTCAAGACTTAAACTGCGATTACGTTTCCCTGAGCTTCAGCTATGAGTCTCTTCTTATTCGATCTACCTTTTGATTTCTGAGACTTACGTTTCTTTGAAGGGGTCTCCATTGTAGAGACAGAAGCAATGGCCTTTTCTTCTAATTTCTTCATGTCCTTAGGATACTCCGTCTCAGTCTCTGGATCGATCACAGACATCTCCCCAAGTGTGTAGTCTAACAAGAAACTGCTTCTTACAAATCTATCGATCCTATTGAAATGTCTCTGAGAATATGGAATCAATCCTTCCAGGAGCTCGCCAATTCCTTTTACCTGTCGAAATTTTATTTTTATTTTTATCATGAAGCCAAAAGAAACCCATAATATTTACCGCTATTGGTCTTTGGCTTTTATGTTAAACCAAACCTGAACAATTTCTGTGGGTGGAAGTATGGTGAAGGTTTGGTAAAGAACAAACTGAGCAATGTGGCATAGCTTTGGTTTTGTGTTCCATTCTCGGACATATTCAAAAAGTAAACGAATCTCTTCTTTTTCAAGTCCTTGAAGAGCTTTCACTATCTGTTCATCTGATTCTCTTTTCCTGTTACACCAATTTTAGGTAAGAAAAGGGAGAGACATAGTATCGAGAAAAGAATATTGTTATACGTTCTTGAATGGCTTTTACCTGCAGAGACCAGCAAAGAGTTCGAAAACTTTGTGAGGCCTACGAAGCTCAAATGCTAATCTTATAGCTTTTGTGTATTCAGCATCTAACACAGCGTTTTCTAGCTCTTGACCTCTCAAGATTGCTTCTTCCTGTACAACAAAAGTGTTTCACGATGATGGTTTGACTAGAAGTTCAAGCACACATGACAGCTCCACTGAAATCAGACTAATAAACTTAGTTAATTAGTGACATTGACAGACCTCTTTCCGGAATTCGTCTTCTTTATCGGAAGCGGTTGAATCATGCCATAAGTTAATAACTGCATCACCTCCACCAGTTGCAATCATTTCTGTCTTCTTTCCGACAGCTAAAGCCCAAACCTATAAAATTAGTGCGATTTCTGAACAGATTAGCACGAGATCTCTGGGACTAATGGCAATGAAAATGTTCCATCAAAACGCTAGAAATAGTCACTTCCCATAGAGGTAAAGCAGAAGTTCATAAGACTACAAATAAATGCATCAAAAGCAGACCAAGATATAGATACATTAAGAAACAATGTAAAGTTCAAGTCACCTTGTCCTCGTGCTGGTCATATGTGGCAATGCATTCGCTCGTGTTCACATTCCAAAGTTTCAATAAACCATCGGCAGCTATAAGTGCACACAGTTCGAATGTTTAGACTACAAAAGAAGAATAAAATATGACACCAGGGTAGTGAACCTTACCACAGGAAACAAATTGGGTTCCATCAGTTATGAATGAGGCCCTAAGTACACTTGAGGTATGACCTTCAAATGTTTTAAGGCATGAACCATCAGATATAGCCCATATTTTTACTGTCTTATCACCTGATGCTGTCACTACGCACTGATCAACAGGTGAGAACTCAACAGAAAAAACCCGCCTTTTATGTCCTTTAAGTGTAACAACATGCACCAAGTCTGGTAGCCTCCATATACTAGCTGTACGATCCTGCAAGGCAGAAACCAACAGTCAGATTAGAACTTGTAGCATGTCTTCATCATAACCCACTGCATGTTCGTTCAATAATAGAGAACGAAAGAAATATTTCATAGTTGACCTGTATTTGACAAAGGTTCAAAAGAATGAGATATCAACAAAATTAAATCGAAACATCATAGTTTATTACCTCAGAACCAGTGCAAACTAAGCTATCATTACGAGCAACAGCCACGGAATTGATGTCTTTATCATGGGCAGCAACAACACTTCTAGTTTTCAGATTAATGGGCTCCTCTGAGTCCTCTGAGATGCCATCAAGGCTCCAGACCTTCAGTGTACGATCACTAATCCAAAAGAACATAAATTAAGAGTTTCAAAAGCTATCCTAAGAGAAAGATGACAATGACTTTAGGGAGACAAACTTAGAAGAAGATATAACAATAGATACATGTCTTTAATGAGACTATTAAGACAGGTTCTATATCATCTATCATGACATGGTCGTCTGTTCGTTTACGTGCAGATATTGGATTCATCCAGAATATTTCACTGAAAAATGAAAATGACAGCTAAAAGAGGATTGCTGTTACTTTCATTTGATTGTATGTTTTTTTCTCCAGACTGTAAACAGCTAAACATATAACAACCAAAACATTAATTATTTATTTTATTTCCCCAGTTGGGTGGCTGGTTAAAGAAAACAGCAAGTCCTAATTTTGATTTTCTTTGTTGTTAGAAAGAATGTATGCACATGCTAAAAGCAACATTTCTGGGAACTGCCTATAGCATTCTCATGCCGACACCATGCTTCACTGATATCAAAATAAAAGGCATATGAAATCATTTCTGTAGTACGTACCCACTGCCACTGACAAAGAAACTGACGGATTTCTTGGCAAAAGCAACTGCTAAGATATCACCATTATGACCTGTACCAACTCCAATGCAAGATTTGCGTGTTGCATTCCACAGCCTTACCTGGAATATGATCAAATATAAGTTAACCGATTCCACAGAGCACTGTACAGAAAAGATGTTTTTGTAGGTTGTGTTTGTGGAAAATCACATGCATGTAAAACAGCAATGACATAAGTAACAAACAACCCTGAGAAAACTGAGACAAAAAATTTCCATCCCTAGCTATCTAGTTTTGTATGTGATTTGCAGCTAAAAGTCTCAACTAGACCGTTGTTTATGAAAAACTACAAGGAGAGTAAATAGACTTACAGTTTTGTCTTTACTTCCAGTTACGATTAGAACATTCCCAGAACTAGATATGCAAGTGTCAAGGGAGAGAACAACTTCCTTATGGCCAGCTAACACGTAGGAACATGACATTGTCGTAACATCATAAACACGAACCTGCAGATATATAAATATATGCAAATCTTACACAAAGATATCAAACCTTGGACTTGATACTCACAGGACAATGATTAAGCCTGCATGACACAGACTGAAAAATTGCTCATTACCTCCTCAAGATTTGTAGCTACTGCGAGAAATTGTTCTTCATCACCTAGGAATTTCATATCAGATATTTCTTCATTATATCCAACAAGCCTCTTACTTAGCACTAACTCTGATTCTTCTATATTTTCCAATACAGAGTAGAAAAAAAACTGCTGATCAGCAGTCACACAAAGTAGTCCGCAATCAGAAGGCAACATAGTAGCTGCAGTGAATCCTCTTTTAGATTCCTCGTTGTCTGAGTTGACAGTAATATCCGATGACTTTTGCTCGTAGAGGCAAACTGAACTGCCAAAGTAAATAGCCAAGGATGTCAATACATTTTTCTTACGCTAAAATAGTTTATATGACATTACAACAAACATTAATCACAACAACAATAACTATTAAGGATATAAATGCTCACTCACCCTTCAGACTTCCAGATTCGCACAACACCACGTTCACCAACAGTAACAAAATATGTTGCTTGAGAAGCAGATTTCTTCTTCTTACTCTTCTTATCTAATGAAGCAACAAATGAAGCGAAAGGTGTCCCAGAAGAAACTGTTGTCACAGCTTCTAGTACCTCATAGGTTGCAACTGTAGTCTTGCAGCTATAATCATGAAGGTCCCACAAGTTCACAACCTGTGATTAACCAAGAAGTTAGAATAAAGGCAGTACTTACAATGCTTCATATCATTTAACAGAACACCAGCAGAAAACAATCCTACTCCTAAAGCATGTAAGTCAATCAAATTAGAGAGCTAAGAACTCACTTTATCTCTTCCAGCACTGAGTAAAGTCCATCCATCCTCTGATATAGTGATTGAAGTCACAGCTGAAAAATGCTTCTCCAAAATGCCAAGACATTTCTTCTCAGTATTCTTTGCCATAAGATCCCAGACACGAACGGTTGAATCATCACTTCCCGAGAAAAGCTACACCACACCATAAAAACGTAAGTCTTGCAATCAAAAAGAGAAGAATGACAGGTCTTTATAATATAAAATGATTCTCCCAATATAAGAAAAATATAACTCCCAGATTATTTGACCCTTAGAACGAATGAGTACATACGATATTTTTGTTTGCATCAGGATGGAACAAGATACTTGACACAACCCCTTTATGGCCTTTAAAATAGTGAGTGCAGAAACCACCATCAATATCCCAAACAAGGACTTTCCTATCAGCTCCGGCAGTGGCTAGCAATCCTCCAGATGCGTGGCACGCCATGCCCATCACGGGTCCATCGTGTCCCTGCTTATCATTAAGCATAGATTGCAGAAAAACATCAAACGGACAACATATTTGGAAATTGAATAATCATATAGTACAAGCTCATTTCTGGATAATTTTGGATCGTATGAATGAGTGTTCAGTCATCCGGATGAGTAACAGATTGACGAGCATTTTCGAAGAACTCAGAAATACAATTGTAAAGCACCATAAACCTAATTCAGTACCAATTTAATATGATAATTACCTTCCAAGAGCGAATGCATTTCGAGGTTTCCAAATCCCAAACTCTAATTTGTCTACTATGTCCAGCGGAGAAAAGGAGCTTATCGTCAGGACTCAGAGCCAGAGCAGTCAGAGTATCCGACTCGCCTTCGATAGTGGATTTCACTGATGAGTCCGAAGAATCAACAATGTTAATGTCGTCACCACAGGCGCAGACGATGAAAGAACCATCAGATGAAACGATGAAGGGACCACCGCCGTAGAACTGCTTTAGAGATCGAGAGCACTTGTAGCTCTTCTTTAACGAATGAGGAGCCATCACGACGACGAACTCTTTTTCCCGTTCGGTGAAGAGAAACGTCGGAAGAAGACGTTTATAGCTTTGCGCGAAGAAATAGGTAGCCGGAGAAAGAATTAGGGTTTAAGACGCTCGCTTTTATACCTTGTCTTTTTTTTCCTAACTCGGATTGGTACCAAAATTTTAAGATGTACGCACCAAATTAAGCGAACACGTCTGCGTTCGCGTTTTGGTTCGCGTCTATGTTTTTCACGTGTATGTTTAGGCTCCAAAGATCTAGGCCCATAAACAACATAGTGGCCCATACCAAAAGAAAGCATCACAGCCTTCCATCTAGTGGACAAGGCTTGTAATCGTCTACTCTCACACGCTTACACGTGTCCAACATTCGCCACTTGCATCCTCACACGTACGTATATGCCATTCCACACGTGTTTAACATTCCCTTCTCCGTTATTTCATCTCTTGAAAAGGCGACAAAAACCATCCTTTTTCGATTTCTCCTCTCTGGAATTTCGATTCGCGATTGATTCTGTATAATCTCTTCGATCTGATCGAGATTTTTCACGTTCCGTGTAGAATTTCACATTAGGGTTCGTTAAATTTTGAATTTTTCTTTCCTTTTTGTCTTTCTCTTGAAGAGGTTTTGATTCCTTGGCATGAATTTTCCCCTAATATTGTTAACTTCAAAGCAAAACAGCAAAAGATGTCGGATTCAATTCAGGAGAGATATCTAGTTGGATACGCTCTCGCAGCCAAGAAACAGCATAGTTTCATCCAGCCTTCATTGATCGAACACTCAAGGCAACGAGGCATTGATTTGGTGAAGCTCGATCCGACGAAATCGTTGTTGGAGCAAGGGAAGCTCGATTGCATAATCCACAAGCTTTATGATGTGGAATGGAAAGATAATCTCCGGAAATTTCGCGAGAAATGCCCTGGTGTCCCTGTTATTGATTTACCTGAGGCTATCGAACGTTTGCACAATAGGGTTTCGATGCTTGACGTGATAACTCAATTGAGGTTTCCTGTGTCAGATAGCGAAAGATTCGGTGTTCCGGAACAAGTTGTTGTTATGGATTCGAGCGTTTTGAGCGGCGTGGAAGCTTTAGGGGAGCTTAAGTTTCCGGTGATCGCTAAGCCGTTGGATGCAGATGGGAGTGCGAAATCTCACAAGATGTTTTTGATATATGATCAAGAAGGGATGAAGATTTTGAAAGCTCCGATTGTGTTGCAGGAGTTTGTGAATCATGGTGGTGTGATCTTCAAGGTTTATGTGGTTGGAGATCATGTGAAATGCGTAAAGAGAAGATCTTTACCTGACATCTCTGAGGAGAAGATTATGACATCGAAAGGTTCTCTTCCATTTTCACAGGTATCGAATCTGACTGCTCAAGAAGACAAGAACAAAGAGTATGGAGAAGATAGGAGCTTAGAGAAAGTGGAGATGCCGCCACTGAGTTTCTTGACAGACCTAGCAAAAGCAATGAGGGAATCAATGGGTCTCAATCTCTTTAACTTCGACGTGATTAGGGATGCGAAAGATGCTAATAGGTACCTTATCATTGATATTAACTACTTTCCTGGATATGCTAAGATGCCTTCTTACGAGCCTGTGTTGACGGAGTTCTTCTGGGACATGGTCACAAAGAAGAATCATGTCTGAGAAAGAATCTGCAAAAGTTAAATCTTTGTTAGGGGAGGTTTTGTAACCATTGCAATGTGTTCTGCAATTGCCATTGCAAGCATCTCAATTGTTTCTGGCCTATGGTGACTAGCTGCTCTGCTAATTTTCATTTGGATTCTTGAACTTGTGCTTCTTTTTTTAGTATATTTTTTAGTTGTTCATCTCTCGTTTACTTCAAGTTTTGCAAAGCCGTGTTCAATTGCACAACAGTTGCTACTCTTTATAAGCATTGGATCTCTAATATCTTTGCCATTTGCTCAGTTCTTATCTGTTGGTAAATACTGTAGATCACGATTGATGAAATTCCTTGCGTTTTATCACCAATGCGAGGAGTTTCAATGTTAGAAGCTATATGAAACTGTTGCTAAAACTCTTTGTGTCGGTCTTCTCATATAAGCAAGAGACATAGAGATGGTTAGAAGATATCTTCACTTCTTCAGTTGTTTGTATTTGTGTTCTGTGCTTTCTTGTTGCAGAATCCATACCAAATACATATGGTCCTTGTTCGATATCATCTTGAGTAAGGTACGTAATTGTTTAAACTTCAAACTCTAAGCATTGTCACTATGGATATTAAGATAATGAGAAGAAGTTTTCAGGTGACTCATATAAATCTCTTTAGATAAGATGAAGCTAGAAATCTTTTTCACATCTTTCTCTTTCTCAGTTTTATGAGTTCTTTGTGGATGAATAAGTAATGGGGAATATAGGTCATTGTTTTGAAACAAGTATCAATGGTTGATATTTGATAATGCAAAAGTAGAAACCGGTGCTTTAGCTTCTACAGCATCGTATACTGTGATTTGATGTGTGCATTGCATCATATGCATATTCTCACACCTGTTTATGTATGGTATGGTATGGTATGGTATGCATATTTTAAAACTGATTGATATTCCTTTATCATCTCTATTTTCGAATAAAGTAGTGGTTACTTACATGTATAGAGAGGGAGTGAAAGCCTGAGATCTATCTAGAGGCCCATCTATCAATCTATCCACTTTTGGAAAAGCCCGTTAGCCTTTGGAGCTTTTTCACTTTCTCAATGAAAAGTCAACAAGAGTCATTCTCATAATATTTGACCTCTACCGTAATAAAAGTTTGACAAGGTAAATCGAAGACTTAAAACTGCTGAGTTTCTTTTGTGACAAGGAAGTCTTCGTTTGAACCAACTCTTTTCCTCTTTTACATTTATTCCTAACCTAAAAGTACTTTGCGTAAGGTAAAATTCGTACATTTATTCCTATCCTTCGTTAATAATTCGTTAATGTATACGTAAGCTTTTTCGCGGTAGTTTTTCTATATGTAAATCTCGTGGGATTGAATATTATGTTGTAAAAGTTGACGACGGACCATCTTACTAACTAATTGAATTACTTAGTTTACTTTTGTTTCTAATTAATATTTTGTTTTTGTTTTTGTTTTTGTTTTTGGTTTTGTTGTTGAATTCTAGTTAATATTTAGCGTAGATGTATCACAATGTAACGTGTAAATCGTTGGAGTTGGTCTTTATCCAAGATGTTAGGTTTGACTCTATGACAACAAGATAATACATACACATATATGTATAGGTACAAATTCTTACTCCATTCTTCCATATGTGACGTGTATAAGTACCTTTGTGGTGTTGGTTTGTGCAGTTTGGAGAAACTTAAGTACTTTGAACAAAATTTGTCCTTTAATGTTTTAAAGTGATGAATGTTATTTTGGACATTGTAAAGTAAAGTTGATTTTTTTTGTTTGGATTCTAAGTTTGCGTTACAATAATATCACCACAATATGGAAACGCAACACATAAATGTTAAACCGAAGCTAGGAGTAGTTTTTCAATTATCTTAACTTTTTACATAATGTAGGCAGTAAAACTCGATTTTTGGATGTGCAAGTGCGTCTATCTTTAATAGATTTACCATATGCCACTAGACTAAAAGTCATCTGCACTTTGAGATTTGGTATAATATATACACTACATATATGTATTCTAGTATATGATACGAATAATTATTGCGTTAGCAAATATTTAGGTAATTAATTATTGAATAGAATAAAGATGAATGCATTGAAGAAAAGAGTATGAATTCGTAAAGGGTAAAAAGAAGGTAGGTTAAGCAATTAGTTATTGGGTAGAGGAAGATCAACTATAGGATTGGTGTCTTCTTTGATTTAGTTGGAAACTTGAGCCGTACGAATATTTCATCCATCTCTTCTTCTTCTTTATATTTTATCTGTACCAAGGCCCTTTAAATAAAGATCATATAAGATAGGTATTTATATGTTGAAGGAACTTAAAATTAGTGATTAAAGACTTTGCGGACAAATTAACAACGTCAACGTAGAAGCATCTAAAAAAGAGAGATGGGTATTAAATTAAGAAAAAAAGAGTTAAGTCGTTAGAAGAGTAATTAGGGTTAAGTGGGTCCTAGAGGGAATATAAAGCTAAGAGTTAGCGTGCCTTCATGTCCTTAAAACTAAATTTATACCAATAATCAACCACCTTTGCATTCATATCATATGTATGTAGCCAATTAAAATGTTTGTTTTTTTTTTGTTAAAAACAAAATATGTTGCCGAATACTCTCAATCTCGTGTTTAAGATGATCCAGCTAATAACTTAGGCGCTAGAGATTAATTTTTGTCCGTGTAAAGTAGATTTAAAAAGAGTTTTAAGATGTGAATCCAATTATCGAAAAATAATATATAAAATACAAAAAATGTTACTTCTATTTATGATTTATTTGTTTTTTTCTTCTTGAGTTTCACCTAAAACTAAAAGCTTTTCGTTTTTGTTGGTTTTAGCGTTGGTATTGAGTTTTTTTTTTAATGAAATGTAAACATATAAAATTATAAATAATGAAATCACAGTTTTTGAAAGCTTAAAGAAATCTAAATTGAGATGTATCATTTTTTTTCTTTTTCTTTGCCAACTGTTTTATTATCAGAACACTATATATTCAATGATGATAAACGTGACTGATTATGATATATATTTTGTTTATATGTATTATAGGCTTATAGCTGAGATGTGGCATGGTATGGATCATTTGTTGACTAATGACCAGTAATGCATACTATTCATGTAAACACTGTTTCATGTAAAGAGTTGTAATATTCATCATATATAAGTATACACAATATAATCATTTAACATCTCCACGTGGAAAACCTAACTTATATGTTGGTACGAATTGGTTCATTATATATTTTGATAATGAAATGGCAAACTTTTGAGATAAATAATCATTTAAATTACATATCGAATGAGGGGAATCATTTATATATTTCTACATGTTTTCTCATAAGTTATAATCATATACATAAAATTTAATACTCAAGTTTTGTAACAATTTCTCACTTTTGTGAGCTATATAATGATTATTTGAGTCCACCAAAAAAAACATAAAACTTAATACCATTTTTCATCTTTTTTTCCATAGGTATAATTTAAATTATGATTTTTATTGCATCAATTAAACATTTCATCGATCTTTATATTCCTATAACAAAACCTTGAGGCCAATGTTTTGGAGGATTTTATTTTAAACATAAAAAGTTTCACGTGAAGAGAAAAACAATTATTTCAAAAATCATATACTTTCTTCAAAGGATAAAGAATGATAGAAAGTATACAATCTCGTGAGTTGTATTTCAAACCCATATATTTTTGTTATTGCTTTGATAGTTAATACCTAATTAATTGATATTGTATTTGTACATAAAATAGTTAAAAGGGGTTGCTTTTTTGTCAACATATGGATTAGTTGGAGCAACTTTTGTGTAGCTACATTGCTTCACAAACTTGATTATCTTCCCTTCTCTTCCTTTCTATTTCTTCTTACAAACAAATATGCTAAGGTTCCACAAGGGCATTTCCGTCATTCTCATGTCATCAAAAGTCAAAAGCTAAACTAAGATCTTCTCTTTGTCGGACATGATACAAGACACACGAAACACAATATTAGCCCTATTTAAGCAAACACACACTTAGCCACATTATTATGAACCACGATCCCTAATTTACTTCATTTTGATCCTTTAATCAAATAATCTTTCTTCCTTAAGAGTTCAAGTGATCTTCAACAATACGTATGTTTTTGTGATCAAAAGTGTGTATGCATTATTCTTATTTTGATGCATTTATGTATACTAATTAGTTTATAGATTGTTATTTGTGACTATAGTAAAAATGGGAAGATCACCGTGTTGCGATGAGAATGGGCTGAAGAAAGGGCCATGGACACAAGAAGAGGATAAGAAATTGATAGATCACATTCAAAAACATGGCCATGGAAGCTGGAGAGCTCTTCCCAAGCAAGCTGGTTTAAAACGTTGTGGAAAGAGTTGTAGACTGAGATGGACCAACTACTTGAGACCTGACATTAAGAGAGGCAATTTCACTGAAGAGGAAGAACAAACTATCATCAACCTCCATTCTCTTCTTGGAAACAAGTAATTCTTTACTCTTTACACTTTATACTTCATTGCTAGCTTAATTAGTTTGATTAATTAAAACCCATATGTTAATTAATTAGTTCTCCAAGTAAATCTTTAATTATATATTTCTTAGAAATATCTAATGATTCTTTTACGTGAAACGATCTAGAACAATATATATATATAATACTTCTAACGATCGAAAAATTCTAATATATAGCATAAATCCTTAAATCTCAAACATTACCGCATAGATTAGATGACTTTTTGAAGTCGAACTTCATAAAAAAAACTGAAAAAATAAACATTTAATCATTTGACATAAAACACTTCCCTTAAAATTAGTATTATATATAAATATAATAAATAGTAGTATATGGTTTATATATGGATGAAATACCTACTACACTAGATTTTCTCTAGGTGAATACTTCTGTAGCCGTTTTTCAATCTTGAAAACTAATTATCTTGTTGTGACTTAAGTAAATCAATATTAGGTATATTAGTCTTAAAATAATCCATTATGATAATATATCAATTGGATTAATTTTAATTTTGTATATTATGTGTTTTGGAAGGTGGTCATCAATAGCAGGTAATCTTCCTGGAAGAACAGACAATGAAATAAAAAACTATTGGAACACACACTTGAGAAAGAAACTTCTTCAAATGGGAATTGATCCGGTCACCCATAGGCCAAGAACCGACCATCTTAACGTTTTAGCCGCTCTTCCTCAGCTTATCACCGCCGTGAATTTCAATAGTCTCTTGAATTTCAATCAAAATGTGCAGTTGGATGCAACATCTCTTGCTAAAGCTCAATTACTACACAATATGATACAAGTCCTTACCAACAACAATAACCCTTCTTCTTCATCATCAACCATACAGACTAGTTATAACAATCTCTTTGGCCAATCTTGTTTCTCAGAGAACCAAACTCTTTTTGGTCAGTCTGAACAAACTTTCTCTCAGATTCTTGAGAACACTACTCATGATGAGCATTTGATTGATCATTTGGATTCATTTTCTTCACCGATACAAATTGATCTTCAAGATGATCATAATTCATTTCCTCTATTGGTTCCGGCTTCTCCTGAAGAATCTAAACTATCTGAAATGATGATTAAGAACAAAGAGGTTTCAAATTATTATCATCATCATTATGACAATTCAAACCCTTCATCATCAAACTCGACGTTCACACAAGATCAACATCAGCCATGGTGTGACACTATTGATGATGAAGCAAGCGATTCTTATTGGAAAGAGATCATAGAGTAAGAACCCTAATACACTTGGATAAATTAAATTCCGTTATTATCACATGTACGCATTAATTCAGTGATAGCTAGTCTAATGTTTTCTCCGTTTTGCAGGCAAACAGAACCATGGCCATTTCCTGAATAGACAAGTTTGGAAAAAAAAAACAAATATTAAAGAGAATAAATTTATAATTGGTTTGTTGTCGATAGAGTTAAAAGACATATTTATTGTTCACTAATCCTTACAGTTTGTTTTTAGGACCATGTGTGGAAAGCATTGAGCTTGTACAAAATGAATTATCTTACTGTATTGAATACAAATATTCCTATTTGTACATTTTTTATTGTAAGATATATATATATATATATATATATATATATAGTTTTTTCAACGTCCACAATATCAGATATATAATTCAGATCTTTTAACTCTTTTTTTTTCTACACTCAAAGTTATAAGAAACCTAAAAACATAAGCTTATCTTCTAAAACTACAAGCGATGAAATCAGTTTTATGATTCAGAAAATGAGGGATTACATGAAGGAAGAAACAACGAAAAAAACTTTTCAACTTGAGAAAGTCTTCTAGATAAGTAGAGAAAGCTGACCAGTCTTCAAGATTAGACACCATCTTCAAAACACTTGAGCAATCTGTAGCTAGATCCACCTCCAAAAAACCAAGAGAGAAGAGACACTACATTGCCATAAAACCTAGCACTGTAGCTGATAAACTTCTCAGGATCGACCTAGCACTCTCACACACACCATGTACTAAGGAATCTCCTGCCATGATCTCGAAACTGGATCAATGACTGGTCAACAGTAAAATCCAGAAAAAGCCAAGGTTCAAATCCTTTTGTTGGTCTCGGAACTACATCTGGGATCCAAGGATCACGCCATACTGAAGAGGATTGACCATCATCAATTCTTCTAATAATCCCTTTACTTACCAGTAACCGAGGTGAGACAATACTTCTCCATCCATAAGATGGCGAGTTAATACTAGAAATTTCCATTGGGCTATTATTTTAAAAATAACGCCCCTTAAAAACTCTTGCAAATAGTAAATTAGGGAAATCCAATAGCCGTCATAACTGTTTAGCAAGAAGAGTAGTATTAAATTCTTCAAGAGCCTTTAATCCTAGGCCCCAATATTCTTTGGTTTACAAACTTTATTCCATTTCATTCAATGAACACCTTTTGACGTCTCCAAATTGCTCCACAAGAAATTTGCTATCGCTGAATTTAATTTCAAGATAACATATTTTGGTAGACAGAAACAAGACATGACATAGGTGACAAATTTTGCTCCACCAAATATTTTAACTCTTAAATCCTATCGTACAAAATTATACGACTATATATAGAATTTTGGTGGAAAAGAAACAAAATATATGGATAGTTAAAAGCATTTTCTATTTTTTCTTTTAAAAATAGAATTCTCTAAAATTAGAGATAAGTTTGCTTCAATAGTCTACTCTATTTCCTAGTCAAAATGAATATAGAGTAAAATATGGACTACTCCAAAAAGTTGCTCCAATTTGGAGAAAAAAATATATATCTCTATTTTTAGAGTAAAAAATAAAATACTATTGGAGACAATTTTTTTCTAAATATAGAACTTCGAGTAAGATTTAGAGCATTGTTGGAGATGTTTTTATCAAAAATATTTTCCCAAATAAATGTTTTATAAAAAAATTAGTTTTAAAGTAGTTTTTATAAATAGAAAAAGCATATATAGAACGAAAACACAAAATCTTGTAGTCCACTAATTTTGAGTTAACTTAAAAGTAACTTAAAAATACGAGCAAAACAAGCGAGCTTGTGAATTAATCAACATGTAAAAACAAAAGAAAATGTTGAATATCCCAAGCGGAATGAACAAATAAATATGATTACTTTTGGATGAGAAATATATTTAAATTTTGTTTGTGTTACCAAATATAATTGAAGATTAAGAATTTAGTTGGCGATGGGTAAGAAGAAGTGAACTACAATACATACTTACGATAGTGACACCATTTTGTTTTGATTTTGAATTTAGTAAGAGACAAAAGATTACTTGAATAAAATATATAAACAGTAGTTACATAACTTACGCTATATGTCTCGCACGACACAACATATTGCCCCTATTTTTTATCTTGCGGCCGAAACTAAACGACGACTCTCGTCAACATTAATGATCTGAAATCAAGATAGAATAAAAAACATGCACACATTAACAAAATTATTAACGAGAAAAAGTGACACTTGACTTCTTTTTTTTAAATCTTTTGATCAAATTAAATATCTATTGATGTAGTATAAATTTATGTTTAATTCAATACCAAAAAATTATGTAAACCTACGTGATAATTTGAGATTTAAAGTAGAGATGAGTTTTATATATTCAATTGTTCATCAAAAATATGAAAACCCTTATATATTAGGTATGGCAATAGATTCTTTAGAAATTAAGAAAATGACAAGTGAGAAAAGTGTAGGCTACTATAACTAAATAATGGCCAAAATAACTCTATAACATAGCAACACATATACATGTTTATTATTTGTTATTGAGAAACATTGCTAACAATAGTATTATCACGTTTTTATTTGTGTTATATGTTTATCTTCAAATTTGTTGCAATATATTTATAATTATCGCTATAAATTTTCTATTACATTAACTAAACCCTCTTCATATTCCTCCTTTAAACTCCCTCCTATTCATCATATTTATCTCAGTTATTTTTATACATCCAACTTGTTATTGTTATTGTTATTGTGTACAAACAAAACATTATCAATCTACATAACTTGTTATCGTGTATGATTTAAAATATATCATTATCGGATCATTTGTACTGATACGAGCATCCAAAATAATTTCGCATTTCTTTCTCTCTCTTCTAACATATATCATTCGATGTCTCATTCATTTTATTTTTCCTTTTTGATCTATCGTATTATCCGAATAAAATAGGGGTATATTAGGAAAACATTGTTAGATTGCAAATTAACCTATTAGCATTATCATTTTACTAATTTGCTAATTATCTGTTGCCATTTCGCAAATTAATAACCCTATATAATAATATTGCAATCGATAAGTATCATCGTAATCATAGCGTAATATGAACTTATTATCATAATAGTTATATTAACAAAAAATCAACGTTAGATATGATTCTTTAGAATGGTTATATATAATTTATTTGCTATATGCTTCATGATCTTGTACTAAAATCTCACACTAGTTGTATACATTTTGTCAAAGGAAACTGAGATTTTTTCTTAAATTTTCAATTCATCTTAAACACTCAATGTAGCACATTTCAACATTGGATCGTGACAGAGGAACAAGGAGAAACGTGTGCTTTAACAATTTAATCAGTTTCTCGGAACCTAACTCAAATATCCTTTGAATTATTTCCTATAAACGATAAATTTGACTTACTTCATCAAAATATGTCACATTTCTTCATTAGTCTCACTGAGCTACAAGTCTTCTTCTAGAGATGTTTTGTAACAAAAGATGAGAGATTTACTCAATGTGAAGCAAAGACGCAAGCAAAAGTGTCAATGCTTTGGTCTCTTTAGTGGTGTATTCGAGTTTCCAGGTTCTGTCTTCCGCTTTATTCCCAAGAAATGCTCCACCTGAAACGTTTCAATGAAAAGATCAGCACCAATCTTGGATTAAGTATCTTAATAGTAACTTGTTTAACGGAATCTATATCTATATACTGATTCTGTAACCTTTTTGTCACCAAGCATTGGTGTTAAGGTTCCTGGAACATCCTTCTCAACAGTCGCAAACCCGCTCTGAGGATCACTAGTTTGTCTGAAAAATGCAACCAACATCTATGTGAAGCCTAAAAATCGAAAATAAATAAATAAACTAAAATTGTGTAGTGAAACAAATCTATACCCTGGTTTGACATGGCCACTTAGGACAAGGTAAGGAGTTTTCAATTGAGCTTGAGCTTCTCTCATTCTTTGAACAGATTGCGATGGTGTATCTGAGTTTTTCATTTGCTTTAACTTGAGCTCTTCCTGGTACTGTTTCATCCGTTTCTCTTCCTTCATTTTTCCAGGCCCTTTTCCGTGGAATTTGTGAGAGAGTAACCGAAAAGCTTCTTTTGGAGTTAACTGTTAACAACGTGAGAGTTGAAGATCCATTACTTTAGATCCATACACAAAAGGAAAAGTCTATTAAGATTGAGAAACAAAACTTTAGAAAACTTACGGTTCTACCAAACTCGTCAGTCCTCTCAATACGGATGTCCTTAAATCTCTCTTTAGACTCTTTACCTCCTTCATCATCCACAATGCCCACAAGCTTGCTCTTCTTTTTGTCCATATTTCTGCCACCCCATTCGACCTTCTCCTTTAGGGTTCCTCGGTCTTTGAGGAGCTTCAGTGCACCAGATAGACCTTTTCCAACCGCAACCTCATGTATAGTCTCATCAGGAGTTATCTCTTTGCTATCTGATGCATCGTCTGCTGCATCCATATCAGTGTCTTTTACTTCTGTCCAACCATCGGGATGCTCTTCTTCTACTTCAACAGGAGATTTGGGTAATTCGTCTTCTTCCATGAAAACATCTTCACTTTCATGCTTCCGCACGTCTGAAATACCACACCGATAGATCAAAAGTTAGATACCATTTGTAACAAAAACGCATTAGCTTCTTTACGGAAAAAGGGTACTCAGCACAGAAAAAAATTCAAAAAGAATTAATCAAACGAGCAAGATATATTCAGACAAGTAAAATATCGGGCATTGAATTAGCACATGCATGTGTGTGAGAGAATATATCTGTATATGACCCCAGATAAATGTTCCAAAATGACGTAGAAAGAGCTATAGCAGATTAATATAATATAGGCAAAACTATAGATAACAATGAAAATGTGTCGAAGGTGGGTTAAAATAAACCTTTATCGCGCTCGAGACCCCAGACAAATCCTCCCATCTCTGTAAAAACCACTGTATTTTCTTGTGTCTCATCACCAGTGGTGCTATAATCACCTGTTGTTTGGTTGGTGCTGGAAGCCACAAGCTGTGCAACTGTCCGAAGACCAGATCCAGCTTCCTCTTTCTTAGTGAAAGCTAACTTTCTAGCTTTCTCTAACGATTTATAAAGATCTTCAGCATCATCGGCCAACACCATACTATCATCATCGTCTCTTTCAATAGGCTGAACTTGTTCCATTCTGAGTAGTCTGGATGCCTCATCAGCTTTAGTAAGGGCTGCCTGATAGGCATTGCTTCGTTTTTCGTTCTCGGACCTTTCTTTCTCTTCTTTCATGGCTTGCCTTTTGCTGTCTTTGCGAGAACCAAGATCCTCAGCCCCCAATCCCGAAGCAACAGCTTCTGCTTCAAGCACGCTCAAGTCCAATTTATCCTTTTTCCGCAATTGTTTCTTTTTCTTGGGTTTTTTGAACCGTAGCATTTCCTCATGTGAGAAGTAATCTGATGAGACCTTTGCTGATGAGTTAAGGTCTTCAAAAGTATTTGTCGTTTGACCCTGAATTCTCTTACGCAGCTGATAGGTAGAACAAGAAAGACGACAAAGTTCATTAGTGTATACTTACTAAAATCCATTAACCCTCATATATTTTTAATAAGAAAAGTACCTCCTCCAGCTTCTTTTCAGCTTCACCGGTAAAACGACCCTTCGCATCCAAAAAGATTCCCTAAAGACAACAACAGTAACATCGATTCATCCAAACGAGTGCATAAATTTCTGGTATTTGAAAATTCCGCTAGACCAAGTAACTTACCTCATCAGTAGCGGGCTCATCATACTGCGGAAGCATCTTCTTTTCTGCCCCGGGGTCATCATTAAACCTACAAAATAATTCATTCCCATGTTTCAATCTTAAGCGACAAATATGTGCTCATCCCAATGCCATTGAGATTTCCTTAACGTACTTATCATCATATATTCCCTTTTTCTTCTTTGCTGCTTCATAAGCTTCGTTCCGACGCTTTTGTTCACCAATTTCCACATTTTCTAGCATGTCAATCTCTGCCAAAACAGTTATGAATCACGTTTATGACAGACCCTTACATCAACCATAGTGATGACATAAATAAAAGAGCACATAAGAAGATACGAACCATTGTTAATGTCTCCATCTGCAAGGACACTTTGGTCTTTTAGTGTCAAGATAACGGCTCCACCTTCCACCACTTTCTCTAAACCATGTAGAACTTTAACACCAGAGAGATGTCCTGTTAACCAGAATATGTGAAAATAATTACCAACCAGAATGCATCACATAAAGAAAGTTGAATTAGAAAGGGCGACATAAAACAGAATTCTATGGGATTGTAGAATACTTGAATTGCTATACTTATTCGTCCTAATTTAAGTGAGTAGTTCCTTCAAAACTTTATAATAGGTGTGGAAACTTACCGCCATCCTCGCCATCTTCTTTTACACCTTGATTAAGAATGTCCTGAATAAATATCACATAGGATAGATTTTTAGAATGTCAAATAAAAGGAACTTATGGAGAAATAAAGGGATACAATATGTCCAACGAATGAAGGAAGGACCTGCTCCTCAAATTTTTTTGAGAGCTGTTGTGCTCTTTGCTTCTCAGCCTTTCTTTTTTCCTCAATCTTGCGGCTCCTTGCAACCCATGATAGAGCATCAGAAGCTTCTTCAGCTTTCTTCTTTCTTTCCTCCCTCATCCTAAGGAATAAAAATAAATGTTGATTCCTATACTAAGAAGACAGCTAATTGGCATATAATATACAACAAATAAGCAGAGCCTAAGATCTTATCAGTAATAACACAAACTGTAAAACGAGACAAAAGTTTCACATAAGATATACAAAAAGCTATATTCCTAAGACATCAGATTGATTAACTACCAGAATACTAAACAGCAACACTGCTAGGCTAAATCAAAAATCTACAAATTGATGCTATTTATTATTTCTATTAGATGGTAAAGTAGTTACTTATAAAATACGTTAACATTGAACAAACAAAAAGAACACAAGACAGAGAGGATGCTTAGAAAATCACTCTACCCAAAATTCATGTTCGAAGGGCAGAATTTTCTCAACCACGATATATGAAAATACTTGAAATAAATAAAATTTGAACGACTGAATAGTTAACAACAAACTAAGAATTACTTACTTCAAAATGCGATCCTCAAGTTCCAACACAGATGCTTCTTTCCCACTTGATGCACCAGCAGCACCTGCATTATCCCCATTTTCACTCGGACCTCTGTCGTCAATTTGTTCATATCTTTCTGCAGTTTTTTCCGTCTCATCATCATCTTCATGACTTTTCTTATTCGCTCTCTCCTTCACTCTTGACCTATCCTTGTCTTTGTATGCTTCCTTCTCTTTTTCTTTTTCCTTCACATTATCCCTATCCTTTTCTCTATCTCTGTATTTATAACTTTCTTTTTCCTTCTCCTTTTCTTTTACTCGATCTCTGTCCCTATCCCTTTCCCTGTCTCTATCCCGATCTCTGCTCTTTTCTCTCTCTCTCTCTTTATCTCTACCTCTACCGATCTCCTTCTCAGTGTCTCCTTCTTTATCTCTTTTTCGGTCCCTCTCTTTCTCCTTATCTCTGCGGTGGTCCTTTTCCCGTTCACGCTCCTTATCTCTGTTTTTTTCTTTGTCCTTGCTTCTATGATCCTTCTCTTTCCTCCTTCCATCTCTATATTCTCTAGCAGGCGACCCCTCATTTTCAGCCCTCTCTTCCCTACTGTCATGCCTTGATTTAGATTTCTCCACCTCCATTTACAATCGCCTAAATGAATACCAAGAACTTCAATCAAAACCTAATAAAAAAAAAGGAAATATCAGAAACAACAGTTAGAGTGGTTGCAGACTATAACCAGCTATTATACTGGCAAAAACATAAACAGATACAACGAGCTACATACGAATTACTCCGAAGAAACACTTACAAACAAATGGACAACATTCGGTTTCCCTACTTTCAAAGCACATTAAACAACCCAGAAGTTAGGTCCTTTAAAATTAGGGTTTCTTGACAAAAGCACTCCAAGAAGTTACTTAAACATCGCAATAAATTTCAAAACCCAATATAAAACTATGAATCCCGACTAATAGAGGAGAAGTATCTACGAAAGAAAAAGCGAAGCAATTAGGCATATTAAATCTTTGAAATTGATTTCTCCATAGAATATCTACTGAAATCGAAGATACAAACCTGAGGGATGCGAAAGCCCGACTGATCAGAACGGAAAATCGAAGAAGCTTGCTCCCAAAATTATATGATGCTGAGGTGGGAATGAATATAGGAGAACGAGAGAGCGATTAAGAAGAAACACACAAGTCATAAAAGAGCCAAATGGGTTGGGCTTCGCAAGATCTTTTTTTTCAACTGTATCATATTGGGCCTTTACATTTAACATCTCGACCTAAAATTGGTTTTGTTTTTTCCTTTTCTCCTGAAATTATTTGCCGTTGACTAGAGTTAAGAATGACAAATGAGCATTAATGAACTGATTTAGTCCAGTTTACATTTTGAATCGAGTTGTAGTCAAATCTATATTTTCGATTCAGTTTCTTTTTCTCATATCACTTGGAAAGATCTTCTAGTAGAGCCGACGGATTTTGTTTGTAATCAGATTTGAAGAAAAATACAGTAACAACTGTTGTTCATTTATCGAGATTGCTAGCCCAGAGAACAAGAAGCTTTGGATATTTCCCGCCATTGTTATTTGTTTCGACAAGCTTAACTAATTTAAGACATAAAATGGATTGAAATCCTCTGCTCCATGTAAAAGTTCTGTTAACTATCACAATATTTACATTTTTTATTACATAATTACTACACAGAACACACAATAGGAACATAACCAGAGCTTAATGAGACATGGAAATGAATGATATTACCAAGTCTATGAATCCGAGACGGACACTAAGCATAATCGTACCCGGATGACAATCTTTCAGGTGCAAGGTTTCGTTTGGTTTGAGTGGACAAGAGGCACAGCGAGTTGTCTTTGCATTTATGCCATTTCATGCCTTTCTCTTCGTGGTTCATAGTCAGCTTTGATGCAACTGACTTGATTCCGCTCCTCATATAATTAAGAACCAACACCGCAAGATCTCTGCAATGCAGCCATGATTCAACGAGAATCCCATATATGAAGAAATCGCAAAGTAACATCACAGCAAAAAGAATATAAACTGCAAAAAATACTTGTGTTTTGTACATACAAAAGTGAGCAAGGGGAGCGAGAACCGTTGATAAAGTAGACGAATAAGTAAGAATCGAAATGCTGGCCATTGATTAGGTAGAATCCGTGCAACCTCCTTATACATCTGAAAGACATTCTTTTGTACAATCGGATTGCAGGATTGTTGTGTGCAATCACATGAAGGTAAACACCGCGACACACGGGAATACTAGAAGCGTATTTGACGACTTCGTTAATAAGAGACTTAGCTGAACGAAGAAAAGTATGCAGAATTAATATTAACAAAACACAAGCAAGACAAGAGAAGAATCAACAAAATCTACATCATTGTATTTACTACATGGGGTCATATTCAATACCTATTCCTCGTTTTCTGTATGCTTCTACAACTCCAAGTGTTAGGATGTACACTAAAGTCTCTTCTCCCTTCGATGAGTCATATCTTATTATATCTGATATCTGTGCAAGACATAGAAATCAATCAAAATATAGACGTAAAAAAGACTAGACAATTGCATATTATAATCAAAATGTTACAAGAACAGCTAGGTTTGAGATCAAGAACTTTGGTAAGAAACCCATCTAATGGACATGGCTTAAAGTTCACGCTTAAACCACAAGACATAATGAAATTGTTCGACAACATTCAAAATCTACGATTTACAATAATTTGTTACTTGCTGTATAAAAGTTACTTGGAAATGCAAAATTTAAAAGGCGAATAACAAAGAGAAGACGATGCTTAAGACCCATGTGGTAAACATACTACAAAACAAACAAGCTTCAATCACACAATTTAAAACGTTTGAACAGAGTGTCGAAATTGTAGAAAGTTACGATTTTGTGAGAATTCTCGTGTAACTGTCTCAAACATTCAAAATCTACACTTTACAGGACTTTGCAGTTTCTTTACAAAACCCAAAAACCATTCAAAATAAGCTTTAACCTTAATTAGAAAGGTTATGCCTTGAAAGATAAAAAGCAACTCACTTCGCTTTCTTTGGCAAGCACGATTTTGGCAGTAACAAATCCAATAAGTTCCTCAGAATGACCATCAGGGCGGCTCCAATCAACAGCAGCCCATGAGACGATATCACCTCCGTTGACAACATTCTGAAAAAACTCAGACTCATACCTGAACAAATGAAATAATTTGATAAAACTTTCAAAAAGGGAAAGTCAAATTCAAAAACCAGATATATCTAAAAATCTTGCGAGCAGAGGTTTTTATGTACCTGATTGGGAATAAGTCGCGATGGATTTGCTCTAAACGTTCTAAATCAGAAGGGTTTATTGGCCTGAAGCAAATAGTTGGACGAAGAGCAAATTTAGATTCCTCCATTGATGAATCCTCCACGAATCCACGCGGTAAACTCGACATTATCGAGACGGTTAAGACTCAAACAACCTGAAATTCTAGAATTTTGACACTTTTCATTTGAATCAAATCGAGTTCAAGAGCGGAATCGGAATCGGGTTGGTTAGGGTTTCGAAATCCGAAGATAGGTTTGTTGATCTGCAAAGTTTCGCGGAGTGAAGTGAATCGAAAGAAATATAAAGAAACCAACGACTTTTTGGAGAAAGAAAAAAAAGGAAGGAAAAGTACTTAGATTGCTTTCCCGTCTTCCCCACAATGGTTAAGGCTTGAAGCGAAGCATCTTTAATTCATGGGATCATCTCACGTGCCATGCGACAAACAAGCACGGGCATTCTGTTTTATAAGTTTGATTCATCTTCATTATTCTTTTTGTTTAATTCGTTTTATACTTCTATGATTCCATAGTAACCGTACCAAATTACCAATCTACAAGTACCATTGAGGCGTTAACCAAATTACATGTCGGGAAATGGATCAATGAAGTGTAATTACGCTAAACACAGTCATCCTCTCGTCTTAAACAACGCTGTTCAAAAATCGATGAGTAAGAACAGTATTCGCCATTGGCCGCTTCCTATGGTCAGCGTTCAGCATTGCCTACAAAACAGGACACAAGAGTTATGTTTCTGATATGCCTCTTAAGGCATATGTTCGTCACCAGAGAATTAAGAGTTGGTTTTTATTTTATCGTTATTCTTTTTGTTATTGGATTTGTATTTCTTATTCGTATGTTTTCGTTTCGTATTATTAATTAGATCTTTATAAGATGAAGTTGTTCACTGCCCTAGTTTCTTATCTCGTTGGTGAGACAGTTGTACCGAGCCCCATACTCGAGAGAAAATATGTGGAAAGTTGTTTCTCTTTTTCGTTATAAATAAAATTCTTCACGATCGAAGAGTTTTCCGGCGTGAGTTTCCCTTTCATCTGAGTGGTTCCTATCAAATTGGTGCGGTGAGCATGGAGTTTCCCTTTCATCTGAGTGGTTCATATCAAATTGGTGCTCGTGACCGTTTTGGATCAATAAATCGCGAAGGAGATGTCAAACCCTACCGCAGCTCTGTGGAAGGTGCAGACACATGATGATCTCACGGAGATTTTATCGTCTTTGTCCCAAACAATGGAGAATTTGTCCAAAACGGTATTGGAAAACAGAGTTGAGATGGACAATCGCTTTCACGACGTGGATACTAGGCATGATTATATCGCTAATACTATGCAGAGAATCGAAACTTTTCTGCTCAAGCAATCTGAGAACTCGCACCTCATCACCACTATGATGACTCCGCCTAACCTTACTCCATTCGTGGTGAATCACGCGGAGACTTCGCAGCTCCGCGCGGGTCTTTATATACTCGTACCTGACCGTGATTCCTTGTTGAAGAAGTTAGAGATGCCGATATTCCAAGGTGAAAACACGTTTGGTTGGATTTCGTTAGTTGAACGTTTCTTCCATCTGGGAAGGTATGTGAAGAAGAGAAACTCGACATGATATCTGTTAGCCTCGCAGGTCCGATTTTGGGATGGTTTAATGTCGAATGTTACGTGGAGGTTTCGGGATTGGCGTGATTTCAAAGACAGACTCATTGCTCGATTTAGTCGTGAGAAGACTTATGATCCGAGTCAACCCTTCTCGCTTTACGTCAAGATGGTTCTATTTCTACTTATGTGCATGCCTTTGAGGATCTCTCAGCGCAAACTCAGGTATTGATGAAGATATATGCATTGGTTTATTCATGAATGGGTTACAACTTGAATCTCGAGAAGTTGTCAACATGTATAAGCTAACTACTCTACCCGAGATGATCCGGCTGCTCTACAAATGGAATCAAGTATTCTCTATAATTTGGTTACTTCTCATTCTAAGCAGTTAAGTAAACCTTCTCATATGCGTTCGCTCCCTTCTACTTCGACATGGAAGATGAAATCCATCGCATCTGATTCTCAGGCGCCAACACCGAAGCAACAAACACGTCCACAAAAGAAATTGATTGATGTAGAGATGGACATTCTTTGTCGTAAGGGTTTATGCTTTAAGTGTGAGGGTAAATGGTACAATGGTCATGTGTGCCCTAACAAATACCTTCAGGTTATCACGGTCGTGAATGGGTGTTCTATGGAGATATTGGACATGTCTGAAGAAGATTCAATATACATAGAAGAGCTACAAGATTCACCAGAGTGTTGTGCTCCCTCTCTTTCAAGTTCTTTCTTGGCATTGACTCTCTAAAGACTACCAAGATCAAGGGTACGATTCGCAGTCGTACAGTGATGGTGATACTTGATAGTGGACCTACCCATAAATTTATTTCTCTTACTTTGATATGTCGCTTGAAGCTCAAGGCAGAAACTCGTGATTCACTTGAGTTAAACTTGCGGATTGCTTTACAGTACAAGGATTGGGCTTGCGTAAAAATGTTCAGTTTACGATGCAAAGGGTCAGTTTCACAACCGATTTCATTGCTTTGGAGCTTGGTAACGCAGACATTATTTTGGGTATTTAGTGGCTGCGTACGTTGGGTACCTGTGAAGTAAACTGGGACAAATATTAGTTGGCATTCAACTATCAGGGCCAACTGGTTTTCTTAAAAGACGATGCAGAGCGGCACTTGACCAAGCTCTCTTTGCGCTCCTTGCAAGCCGCCACGCCTGTCTTCGGCACCACAATTGGTCCGCAAGATGTGATTTCACCACCACCATAATAGATTATGCAGCTTCCTCCAATGGTTGCTCATGTGCTTCGGGACTTCCAATCTGTGTTTCAGTTGCCTAAGTTTTTACCACCATTGCGAGATGGGGAACATCGTATTATGTTGAAACCCGGGATTGGTCCCATTAATGTTAGACCGTATCGATATCCTCATGCCCACAAAGAAGCTATGAATCAGATGCTTGTGGCATAAACTATTCGACCTAGCCGTAGTCTGTACTCTAGCCATGCGCTTTTAATAAAGAAGAATGACCAAAGTTGGCGCTTTTATGTTGACTACTGCGGATCAGTAGAGCCATGATACCTAATAAGTTTCTAATTCCTATGATCGATCAATTACTTGACGAACTTAATGGTGCGAACTGGTTTTCGAAATTGGACTTACACTCCGGTTACCATCAGATCCGGATGCACGAAAATGATATAGAGAAGACGGCTTTCCGAACACATGATGGCCATTACGAATTTCTCGTCATGCCCTTTGGGCTTACCAATGTCCCAACCACCTTTCAGGCCTTGATGAATGAGATTTTTCGGCCTTACCTGTGGAAATTCGTTCTTGTTTTCTTCGATGATATTCTCTTTTATAGCTCTTCTTTAGAGGAACATGTTGTTCATTTACGTGAGGCCATGCAGATTTTTCTCCAACAAGAACTCTTTGCTAACCAGAAGAAACGCACCTTTGCGCATGACAATGTCGAGTATCTCGGCCATGTGATATCTTTCAAAGGCGTGGCTACGGATCAGTTTAAGATCACAGCCGTGAAGGATTGGCCTTACCTAAAAAGGGTCAAAGAGGTCCGCATATTTTAGTTCTTACAGGGTATTATTGGCGTTTTGTCCAAGTTTATGGGTCTATTGCCAAGCCTTTAACCGAGTTACTCAAGAAGGATCAGTTCTTATGGTCAGAGTTAGCTCAGTCCGCGTTTGATAAGCTAAAGACAGCTATGATTTCGGCTCTTGTATTGACTCTACCAAACTTTGCAGAGCTATTTATTGTTGAATCTGATGCCTCCGGCTTTGGGTTGGGTGCGGTTTTAATGCAGCAGTTGCATCCGATTGCTTTCTACAGTTATGGTTATCAAAGAAAGCAAGCAAAACCGGTTTATGAACGAGAATTAATGGCTATTGTGTTCGCTATTCAGAAATTCAGATACTATCTCCTTGGTTGTCGCGTCGTGGTTCGCACCGATCAGAAAAGCTTGAAGTTTTTGCTAAAACAATGCGGGGTAACATTGGATTAACAACGCTGGCTGACACGGTTACTTCCTTATGACTTTGATATCGAGTATAAACATGAAAGGATAATCAAGTCGCTGATGGTTTCTCTCAGATTGTTGATCATGCGGTTTCTCTCAGCAATTTCGTGCAGGTACTCTTTTGAAGCGAGGATACTCTGTCCGTGATGATCGCCTTTGGTACAAGGGAAAGTTGCTAATTCCTGCAAATTTAGTGCACATTCCACTCATTTTACGTGAATTTGCCAGTTTGGTTGCTGGTCACTCATGGTTACTAAAGACACTTAAGTGCATTCAATCGTTATTCCATTGGCACAACATGAAGAAATAGATTCAGGAATTTGTGGCTGAATGTCTGGTTTGTCAAACTCATAAGTATTCGACATTATCACTAGCGGGTCTTTTTCAGCCCCTTCTCATTCCTTCTCAAATTTGGGAAAACTATCTCCATGGATTTTATCGGAGGTATCCCAATGTCATAGGGGGTTAACGTTTTGATGGATGTGGTGGATCGCCTCAGCAGATACTCACATTTTCTCACACTTAAACATCCTTTCTTTACCGCGGACATGGCTAAATTGTTTATCTTGGAAGTTGTACGGTTACATGGGTTTCCTCGAAGTATCATTTCTGACCGAGACAAGGTGTTTGTGAGCAACTTTTGGGGTGATTGTTTTTGTTTGTCTGGGCCCGACTTGAAGTTTAACACGGTTTTTCACCCACAGACCGATGGTCAAATGGAAGTGGTGAATCGATGTGTAGAGACTTATTTGCGATGCTTTGCTTCGGTACATCCTCGAACTTAGACAAAGTATTTACCATGGACCGAATTCTGGTACAACTCAAGCTTTCATACTTCTTTGAAATGCACTCCTTTTAAAGTTGTGTATGACCGAGATCCCCCATCCCTCTTGCGGTTTGAACTAGGTTCGGCTTCTAACTCGAGTTAGAGAAGTCATTGATTGAACGAGATGAAATGATGGTTGACATCAAGTCTCATTTAACCCGTGCACAAGACATCATGAAGAATAATGTTGATAAACACCGTCGTGATTTGGTGTTTGAGGTAGGTGATTTGGTGTTCTTAAAACTAGCAGCACGTTAACCGTCAGATCTGTCAGAAACTAGCAGCACGTTACTATGGCCCCTATGAAGTTCTAGCTCGGATTTGTCAGGTAGCTTATCGCTTACGCCTTCCTGATTCCTCCAATATTCATCTGGTATTTCATGTGTCTCAGCTGAAGCCAGTTCTTGGCAAATCTCATGATGAGGTATCTCCCTTACCTCTATCTCTCTCTACTGCGGATGAAGTTCTGATTGTTCCAGAATAGATCCTCGCCACTAAGTACAATGAGGAAGGCCATCTCATGGCATTGGTTTAATGGTCGGGACTGCCTAGTCACAAAAACTCGTGGCAACGAGTGAAGCTCCTATGAAATCAATTTCCATCCATTGCACTTGATGACAAGCTGTGTCTTGCCCAAGGGGTATTGATATGCCTCTTAAGGCATATGTTCGTCACCACAGGAAGAAGGTCACGACACAAGAAACTTCAGAGAATTAAGAGTTGGTTTTTTTGTTGGACTTTAAGTTATGTTTTAGTTTCGTTTTATTAATTGGGCCTTTATAAGGTGAGGTTGTTCACTGCCCTAATTTTTATCTCGCTAGTGAGACAGTTGTACCGAGCCCCAAACTCGAGAGAAAATCTGTGGAGAGTTGTTTCCTTTTTTCGTTATCAATAAAATTCCTCATGATCGGAGTTTTCCGGCGTGAGTTTCCCTTTCATTTGAGTGGTTCCTATCAGTTTCATTATTGAAAAATGTTACTTCCGAAATGTTAAATTTTATATCTTCATATGAAATATTTCTGCAAAGTAATGATCGTTTCTCAAACATATGCACTATACAACATCCGAGTTTAAAGCATGGTGATACTCTTGGGAGGTCACCTCACCTAACACTAGTGGAACAACAAATGTTGGTGGAATTAAGATTTAATGGCTGATGTGGATCTAAAGGGACTGTTGGTTAAAGGTCCAAACCTTTCCAAATGTAAACAAAATTAATATTTGGTCTAGCAACTAAACAGTTGACTTACATTACAGGCTCTCTCAACAATTCTCCATGTTTCTCTATATTTGCTATTCTTTACCATTTCCGTATTAATTTCACATTATTACCAGCTACTGTTGAAAGCGTTACTATTGGGGAGTTGAGTTTTAAAACTTTTTTACTTTGAACCGAAATAGATACAGAGAAAATTGGAGGGACTAATTACCTGTAGCAATTCCCAACCAGCTCTATCACCAAGATCCAGAAACTTAACAGCTTCGTCGAGGCGCTCATCGGCTAAGCAGTACCTGTAGGCAAAATTAGTGATGTTTTCAGACACAAAGACTTGGAGGAACAACGATTAGTTGATACAACCGCTCTTTAGTGCTTCATTCAAGAAATATATAAAAATAGAGAAAGTTAGTTAATCTGGAGATAGCAAGAGACTTACTCTCTTACAGCCTCAATATCCAGCCGGAAAGTGTTTTCAAGTAGCCTCTGCAGCTCAGCAGATTAGAATTACAGTTAAAACAAAAGTTATGTGAAGATCACAAAAGATAAGAGATGATGTATTTGTGGGGTCAATAAGGAGATGATATTGTGTTACATGAGCAAAACAGATTTGTTTAAATTAGCAGTACTCAATAATATGGCAATCTTACCTGAAGAGAAAGGGAATCCATTACGCCTGCTTCACAGAATGGAACAAAGGCTAAGTAGGCAAAAAGAAGGCCAGCTTCATAACTATAAACCATACGAATGTTTTAAAATTTATTAAAGAACATTCGCAACACAACACATTAGAGACTTAGAAAGCAAAAGCATTACATGTCTTCTGCTATCCCGAAAGCTCTTTTCTCAAAAACTGTGAAGGCACCAGAAGCAGTTGCCCTTCGCCAAAGTTGCTCTGATAGTGCACTAGAAGTTTCTCCTCCTCCCAAGCGTGAAAGGCTGTCAGGTATGCTCAGTCCATTATCAAAGAGTTGATAAAAAGCCTATCTTAATAATGACCGTTCCAGTTCTAAACAGCAAGACCAAGGCGTATAATATAAAAGTACAACAGCTGCGGAAAAAAATCAATCAGGGAGAAGAGAGGAGTGCGAGGGAACCTTATGTCAACAGAAAAGGCTAAATCTCGCAGCCGTGGTATCAAATATATGGCTTCTCGTTCAGCTGGTGTACTAATGATGGTTTCACAACACGTAAAAGAAAAATTAATTAATATAGCAAATAGATGATACATTTATATTGACAGAGAGAGGAGTGTGTGCTATCACTTTCAGGTGCTCTTAGGGGGGCATACTTGAGAACAATTGAAGATGGCCCGAGGCTTTGGTGTAATCTGTCATTATCATGCATAAAGGCTAGACCCTTCATTGTACCCTGTAGGATCTTAATGACAAAATTTCTTCTTCGTTTCATCATCTGCTCTTTTTCATAAGGATTCCATACTCCTTGGGAACGAGCTCTGGATGTTTTTTCACTTGCAATTCGTGCATAGTCAGCTGCACTATCTTTTCCACCATTACGAAAAGCTAGCCACTGTATGAATGAATCGATTCAACCTATATGTTCCATGAAGTATGCCAATATATCCTCATACTTGTGCAGCTTAGACTAACAAATACTTAAGTGCCTAAAAATGTAAGCCTGACCTGTTCCCCAAAGTTTGTCTCAAAGCCACCAACAAGTAAAAGTAGATTATCAGGCAAGTTTTTGCTCTGCACAGACAAGCAGAATAACAGGAAGATCGCACTATTATCTACTGATGAGATGTAATTGCTAAGAATTCATTTAGCAATTGTGCATGACTAAATATCTTACCTGGAGAAAAGAGTGTGCATTAAGCTCGTTTGCTGCCATCATGTCAGCCTCAACTCCACCAGCACGTTGTCCAGGATAGACCTTCACAGAGACAAGTACGTGAGACAAAGAACGAATGGAAAGCATATAAGTATCCAAAATGAAGTTTTGATGATTCGAATACTGCAAGGTGGACTCGCACAGCTGAAGAAAATACGCCCTGTAGGTAGTTTCATGAAACATTGGAAATGCCTTTCGAAAAACAACAATTTTGTATGCTGATAAAAAGAAACAAGATTAAGACAGCATGCAGAATCACCTTAAAGATAATAGGCGTTCCTCGAAATCTACCCTGAGATATTCTTCCTTCATATAGTCTGCAGACAAACTGCATTGGCTAATACATTTTTAACTTGACCAAATATATCACTGTCTAATACATTGTCGACATAACACCAAAAGTGTACCTGATTTTAACGCCGCCTTCTCCAATGTCTTGGGCTTTTAATCGCCCAATATCATCGGATGTATATTCAAAGTCAGCACCTGATTGCAATCCTGAATAGCTAGGGGTATAAAAGAAGTGAAAGAAAAGGGTGAAATATTTGGTCAAGTTAAAAATGCAGCAGAATCTAGCGAAAGTAAGGTAAACCATGGTCATAAGTTAAATCAATGTAACCCATTTCATACGAGTGAAAGCATATAGACAGAAGATTTGATGCAATTAACGAAAATGAAGTTCATAAGATTTAGACCTTTCATATAATTGTTAAGCAAGCTATACACTGCATAAAGCTGCGGCAACTACAGGCTGAGTTACAGATACATCTTTCTAAACTCTGCTCAGATCACATGTCCGTATTTATACAATAACCAACGGAACAATCTATCAGCGAATATTTTCACGTATACACACAATTCCTATATGAAGTTGTCAGCACACGAAGACGCAAAAGCACCACAGAAGCTCCAGCTAAAGAGAGAAAACATAATCCAGTGAGTACCTGGTTACATTCATAAATCCGTAGCTTCCGATAAGCCGCCCAACCTCGAACGAATCAGCGCTGGTGATCAAACTCGCCTTAACCGCATGCAGACGCAGAGTTGGCCTATTCCTTCCACGCAAATTTGCAATCTGACGAACGGACAATCCCTCGCCTGATTCTCGATGGATCAAAGAGAAGCGCGAAAGGCTTTCCAAGGAAACGCGATGAACAGCGACCAGATTCATCGTTCTGTTTGAGTTCCGTTGCTCCACTTCAAATTCCTTCCAATGATTTCAGCGATTTCAACGCTTTCAACGAGTGTCAGTCACTGTGAGAGAGATAAGAACCAGGAGTTTTCTCTTCATCCTACGTGGCTTTTAATGTAAATAATTACATTAATCGAACGCCGAACGGATAATCTTATTATTTTAACGGTGCACAACGTGCCACGTACAAAATATACCGGGAAAAGAGAAAGATGCAGAAAAAGCTGCTACGTGTACTCTTAAACCAAATTTAACCGTAATGAAATTCGGTTTAGCTTTGGTGCCAATCAAAATGTATTCCAAACCAAAATATCCGTGATATATTTGAGCTCGCGAAGGGAAAAGCCCATGCCTGTTCTCGAGAAGTCCTTCCTTCTCTTCGGCTTTAAGGGAAAAGAACAAAATTGAGTCTTTAACACTTGAGAGAATCTACGTATGGTGTTTGAGCTCGCGAAGAACGGAAGAAATCGTTCAATAAGTCAATCGATCGTTTGCTTTGGTTAGAGTAGCTTTTTGATTTTTCGTTCGGAGTTATGGAATCGGTTCGTGAATCTGTACCGTCTGCGAACTCGAACTCGAATTCGAATTCATCGTCTATACCACCGCCGGTGAACTCCGTACCGCCTTTTTTGAGCAAAACGTACGACATGGTTGATGATTCGTCGACCAATGAGGTCGTTTCTTGGAGCAGCGGGAATAACAGCTTTGTCGTCTGGAACGTGCCAGAGTTTTCGAAGGTGCTTTTGCCCAAGTATTTCAAGCACAATAATTTCTCCAGCTTCGTCAGGCAGCTAAATACTTATGTAAGACTAGATCTCTTTTCTATTTCATTGGATTTTTCAGTTATATGTAGGTGAAATCGTGAAGTTACAAGGGGTTTTAGTCTTAGTTCAGTCTCTTCTTTGCATAAAAAAGGGTTAATCGTTGCTAATTTAAGGGGTTTATGTTGAATAATATTAGTGAGGCATCAATGTAGATTACATACATGCTTTGTTGCCTTGAATCAATAATTGCAGTTTTGGTGAGTAGAACTTTATAACTATGTTCTCTCTGGTTAAACTGTATGGCTTATCATGGGGGTTTAATGACTAGGTCCTTATTCTTTTTGAAACCTTGTCAAACTTTCTACTCACCAGAAGAGTCCACAGAACTTTGCAGGCTCACTTTCACATATGTCTAAAGATTGGTTACCTCATTTCATTTCTGCCTTGTAGCTCTAAATCACAATACAGAATGTATATCAGTTCTCTGAACATTAGCTTTGATTTCGTATGTATATGTCTGTCCAGGTACATTTTAATAAACTAACAACTATTACTTTCCTTATACCATGGTAATATGGTGTTGCGGCCAAACATAGAGTGGAGAATTTCTTACCTTCATAAACTTATGTGTTTTTTTTTCCGTCACTTAAACTTATGCGTTAAGTAGTATATATACTTTTGTTTGATAAAAAGTGGAATATATATAAAACAATCTGGACTCAAGAAATGTTGTTATTCTCGATCTGTGTGTTTGGTCTACCTGTTTCTATGTTTTGTACAATTACTCTATGTTGCATTGTTTCAATTCTGTAGTTTGAATTTCATCGATCTCTACAGTCTCTCTGCATTGTTATGTCCAGGGTTTCAGAAAAGTTGATCCAGATCGATGGGAATTTGCAAATGAAGGATTTTTAAGAGGCCAAAAGCAACTACTGAAGAGTATTGTTAGGAGAAAACCTTCACATGTGCAGCAGAGTCACCAACAAACTCAGGTTCAGAACTCATCTGTTGGTGCATGTGTTGAGGTGGGAAAGTTTGGAATAGAAGAAGAAGTGGAAAGGCTTAAGCGGGATAAGAATGTTCTTATGCAAGAACTTGTCAGGTTAAGGCAGCAACAACAAACTACTGAAAACCAACTGCAGAATGTGGGACAGAAAGTTCAGGTGATGGAGCAGAGGCAACAACAAATGATGTCGTTTTTAGCAAAGGCTGTTCAAAGTCCAGGTTTCTTAAACCAGTTAGTGCAACAGAATAACGATGGCAACAGACTTATTCTGGGAAGTAACAAAAAGAGGAGACTCCCTGGAGATGACCAGGAGAATGGTGGGGGACATGGGGCTAATGGTCTTAACCATCAGATTGTTAGATATCAGCCATCGATAAACGAAGCAGCACAAAGCATGCTTCGTCAGTTCGTAAATGCAAGTACCTCATCTCGGTATGACTCAGCTTCAAACAATCCTGACAGTTTCCTCTTGGGTGATGTTCCTAGTTCTAACTCCGTAGACAATGGGAACTCCTCAAGTAGAGTCCCTGGAGTAACATTGGCTGAGGTTTCACCCAACACAGCTCACTCAGCAATGAATCAAGTACCCGAGGCAAGTTTGGCTCATCATCCTCAAGCCGATCTGGTGCAGCCAGACTTAGGTTCAAGTCTAGCTCAAGAAGTAACACCTGCAGCTTCTTGGAGCCCTGAATCTGATCTGGTTGGAAGCGAGACAGGTAATGGAGAGTGTTTAGATCCAATAATGGCTGTTTTAGATGGTCTAGAAGGTGATGCAACTTCTCCTGAAGGCGAGGGCAAGATGGATGAGTTACTAGATGGAGTCCCTAAGCTGCCGGGAGTCCAAGATCCATTCTGGGAACAGTTCTTTTCTGATCATAGCCTAGCGGTTGGAGATACAGATGAGATTCTATCCCGTTCAGTGGAGAATAGTGACCTGATAATGGAACAAAAACCAAACGAATGGACTGGGAATCAACAACAAATGAATTATCTTACTGAACAAATGGGACTTCTTTCCTCAGAAACACAGAGGAAATGAAGGTAGGAACATGGGTAAAAGTTAGAAAACTGTTTCTTTGCATTATTGTTATCATTTCTGTGGCTTACAAATGTAGATTTACAGGGAAGGTTGTGAAGGGGCTTTGAACGAAGGAGAAGGAATATATCAGACAGTGTTCATAATATTAGCCTTTTGCATTTTGGTTTTGAGATGCACAAAACTTTATAAAAGAAAATACTGAAGAACATCGAAGATTTACTACCATGCTTGTGAATAATATCATGCTTAAAAAACAAAAGGAAACGGTTTTTCCATGTTTATTGGAATACGTTTTCACAATTTTCTGCTCACAAAGATCTTTAAGATGGATTAATACATAGAACATTCACACGATTACAAGTTGAATCGAGTATAAAGAATCTGTACAATAGGATATATTTCTATAGCTTGAATGGGTCTTTGTATAGTTTCGTCGATATGTCTTCGTTTGATGCTTTTGAGATTGAAGCTTCGAAGTCATATGCCTGATGCTCAGACCAAGACAACGATGATGACGATTAGTAGAACAATCCCGAAAATGAGAATAAGAAGACACGTCTGGAACAAATGAAAACATATCAAACTTAGTCTTAACTGCTAAAAAACAGATCATAGAATCTAACGATTAAGAAGAGTCTATTGGTGTGTACCAGAGATGAATTTGATCTTTGAGTTTTAGCTGCTTTTCTGAGCTGAGCAGTGGCTTGTGCAGTTGCCGCATGCGAGTTATCAATATTAGAGCTGATGTCATCTGCCAATACACATTATAGTTTTTCTCAGTTTAAAATGAAAACAGGGAGATTAACAATTTCCACTGGTTGGGGGTTACTTACCAATCATAACTCCTTGATCGTTCACTAACACAGCTAGATCTTTGAAGATTTCATTTACTTCACCAATCTGTTCTTGAATTTCTCGAATTCCTTGATCTCTTTCCTCGATAATCGCTTCATTGAATGTTATCTCGTTATCCAATAACACCACTTCTTGCCTTGAATGAGAATAAGAAATCAGTTAAACTCATCTCGCTGCAAAATATGAGAAACACAAAATCTCCAAACAGAGAAAATGGATCTAGTGGGATTCATGGCCATAACCAACTTGAATATTCTATTTACCCTATTCTTAAGCCTATATCAACATTTAAGACTACAGCTACAGCCAAGTGTAAACTATTACTTTTTGAATTCTTAACTAGCATGTCAATAAGGAACTGAAGATAAGTGAAACATACTTTAAATTCTCAAGCAAATTGCACGATCGACTCACATTTGGGTTATGTTTATTTATGCTAACAAATGATCATTGAATTAACAAGATAACATGCTATTAGATAATCAAATTACACTCCTCACCTTCTTGATTGTAGAAGAAGATTTTGCTGCTGGGAGGCCCGTAAAGATTCAGTATCCAGTTCCTGTGCATTATAGCTGCATAGATTGGCATAACAATGAAGCATGTGTAAGTGAGACTCACATTCCATAAAAAAACAGTTACAATCTTAAGCTCAAACTTTTCTTAATATTTGAAGCAGTTATTCTACATTAATCAAGCTAAGGGAAACAACAAGATTCATTTAGATTTCTATTGCTTAAAAAGGTATGAAACATAAGTGGTCAAAGTGCAATCAACTTGGTTACCTGGTAGGTATTTCTTTTATAGCCAGAGGAGTATACGTTATTTCTCTTTCAGCTGCAAGTCTCTGAGCTTTCTGAAACTCTTTGAGAACTGATTGGAAATCTTTTGCCAGCTTAGCATCCGCAATCTTCTTAATTGGCTGCAAGTTAAAAGAGAAAATATAAACATAACCCACAATAAAAAATAAGGTTTATAGATAAACAGGTCTATGCATACATCATCTATTAGGCAACTAATTCTCTTAATGCAAAATGGACAAAATTATACAAACCAATGTGTAAAGGTATCATCACCAAAAATCGGTTCAATAGTAAATCTCATATCTAACATTCATTAGCACCGTATCAGATAGAAACAAAAATGTAAGCATTTTCGTACACTAGCTGCTCCATCGAGGTCGGCTTCACTAGCTTCCTTAAGTTTAGCTGAAGTATTTTTCACCAAATCTGTTATCTGTAACCTTGTCCTTTTCCTGCCAACAAAAAAAAAACTAATACTATAAGAAATTTTCTAGGAAAACTAAAACCTTCATTATAACGATTCTTAAGGCTCTGCTATCCATCATAATAGAAATCGAAGAACCCTAATTCTCATATCGGTCAGCCATCACAAATATTTTCTCCAGTAAGAAGAAAGAATGCAGGATCAGCTTTAAAGCAATTAGACTACTCTATTCCTTAATTAGTTCTAAGAAAAATCAAAAACAACTTAGAAAATTGACGATTGAAGAAAAAAACCCTAATCAAATCCGAGATTTAGCAAAATAGAAGAAGAGTGTGTAAAAAAAATTGCAACTGACAGCTTATCTCGCAATTCAAAAGTATCCTTAGGCGTTCCAATCGAATTAACGAGGCGGAAAAAGGAATTGACGGCCGTGCTGATCCTGAAAATCCCGGCGCCGACTTCCTGCGACGGATCCCCACGAGACGACGGTATTCGGTTCCTCCCGCCGGTAAAACGATTAGGCGTCTGAAATCGAGAACCAGCTTCGAGATCTTGGAAACTCATCTTGGGTATCTCTATCGCTGGAATCTATCAAATTTCGATCTCTTCGGGGAACAAAGACAACGAAGAAGGAAGAGTTAGTAATAAGTTTTTCCAAATTTAAAGTTGTTATTTTTTATTTTTCTAATTGTATAATCTCATGTGGTCCGCGTGAATATGGTGGTGGTAGAGGGAATTTAGTATTATCTACACATTTTTTTGGCGGTGTCACGTCATTGCAACGGAAGAATCGTGAGCTGTCGTTCTTGACCCGCCCTTCTATTTAAAATTATTGAAATATCGGTTTATTTCAACCGGACCGATTTCTTTCTTCTTTTCTGTCCAAAATTATTATATGTAATCAAAAGATTACATATAATTTTAAGCAGTGCCAAAAAAAAAAAAAAAAACTCTAGAGACATATTTAACGATATAGATGAATAAAGGAGGCATATTATTCCTCCAACCTCTACCGCACAAGAATTTAATTACAATAAATTGAATATCATCAAAAAATTTATCCGAGCAATGAAACTTTTTGTTTATCGGTGATGACTAAAACGGATATATGACATTGATTATTCAATTCATCCCATTCCGGTAAAACGAGAAAAACGAAATCGATTGAACTGAAAAATTCACAACCAATTGTCTAAGTTATTAAAGCTTTAAATATTAGGAAACTAACATATGAGCATACGGGAGGAAGGTATAATCAACAATTAGAGGCACAAACAAAACTATGATCTATTGTGATTTTGAAACACAAATGAAATCGACAAAACAAGAAATAGAATCTCTTGCTCTCGGAAGATAATCGACAACTAGCGTCAAATGATATTGGATCTGATCCTTGACTAAGCCATACAAACGGAATTCTCTCTTTTGTGTTATTTAGTTTTTGATAATTATCATATAGTTTTATGTTTGAGATTATTATAGAAAGAGGACATTTTTTAAGGAAAAAATGTGTTTTAGGACTTTTTCTACATCTCTTATGAAAAGACTATAATTTTATGTATGAAATGCTAAAATTGCCCTCATTTCTTTTTCTTTTTAATTATTTTTATTTTTTTTCTCCTTCTTTCATTTAATATTATATGAAATTATCAAAACTATACCCTAAACCTCATAGTAATCCTAACCCCAACCCCAGTGGAAAATATTAAAATTTCTTTTGATTTTATCTTTTTCTTCTCTTATTTTTCGATTTTTTTTTTCAAAATCTTCAAATTCAATGTATTTAGTAGTATATAAAATTATCAAAATTAAACCCTAAATCTCATAGAAAACCTAAACCCAAAGGAAAGTATTAAAATTTCTTTTGATTTCATCTTTTTCTTCCTCAATTTTTCGCTTTTTTCTCCTTTTTTTTCAAAATCTTCAAATTCAATGCATTTAATAATATATGAAATTATCAAAATTAAACTTTAAACCCCTTAGGAATCCTAAAGCCAAGGGAAAGTATTAAAATTTCTTTTGATTTCATCTTCTTCTCCTATTTTTTTATTTTTTTTTTCTTCTTCAAAATCTTCAAATTTAATACATTTAATAATATATGAAATTATCAAAATTCAATCCTAAACCCCTTAGGAAGTCTAAACCCAAGGGAAAGTATTAAAATTGAGAAATCATAGTTAAGAAAAAATAAAGTTCATCAATAAAAGAAATGAAGAAGATAAAGGCAAGATGGACTTTTCATAGGCAAAAGTGATTGTATTTTTAAAAGGGTTGTAAAAATGTCATTTTTTAAAGAAATGAATAGTAATAGAGGTAAAACCATAATCGATTCTTTATGTTTTATAGATATTTTTAATTTGTATTATAAAAAGTATTTTATATTTTTCTATTATAAAATAAATTTTAAACTTTTTTATCACGTGCACCGGAATTATAATCTAATATAAAGTATGAACTAATCAACCTTCATCTATGTTAAAATTAACCATTTTATAAGATAAACTATATGAACTCCCATGCTTTGCACATGACAAAATTATGTTTTTTACATACATATTTAAATTATTATAAAATCGAATATTAGGTTATATTTTTAAATATCTAAGTTACTAATAAGTATATACATATATAAATCTATGTTAGTGATAAGCATATATATATATATGTGTTTTTTTTTCTTTGTTCGTTATGTATATGTGTTTGTTTATTTACAATTAGTCCAAGACCTCTGAGATTTTTTCATTATCAAACCAAATTTGAGTACACTTATAACCATTAGAAATGATTATAGTATTTAAATTAAATTAGTTAAAATTAGAAAAAACGATGTAAGAATAAATTATAAATTAATTTTTTGTCAACAATAAATTATAAATTAATTAGAATTGTGAAATATTAAAGACACATATATATCTCTAAATATTTTTATCATTCAAAATTATAAAAAAAAATTATGGTTTAGAGGGCAAATCCATTATTGGCTTTCTCTTCAACCATCTCAACATATTTTTCCCACAAAACACAAGTAATCATAAGTTGTGTGTATAAAATAAAGTATAAATCTTGTACCATTAAATATTTTATAAATAATAAAACGTTGAAAAAAAAAATATATATATATATAACAAAAACTTGCTCAGTATTTCTAAGGCTAATGTTTATTCTTTTAGTTCATTTTTCATTCACTTCAGTAACTTAGTATTGTTAACACGAACCAATTGTCTGATGATATCTATAAAATAAATAAATAAATAAATAAATAAAAATTATCAACAATTATAATGATAAATTGAAATATAAATATTTAAAAAATAAAATACTATTTACCTATAAGATATATATTTTCAAGACACCTATCAAGTAATTTACAAATTTTAATTCCAAAATCGAGTATGGGAGAGGATCAGTTGACTTAACCGAGGTTGTGTATATATAGGAGACTTTTTACTTATGAGTAAAAGTACGGTAAGATCCGCTTGCAGGAGAAACATGTAGGTTTGTAATGAGCTTAGTACTTTTCTGCTCAAGAAGATTCACGAATTTAGAAACTAGGTCATTCTTCACATTACAATGAATTTTATCACTTACAAAAATATGAATTAATTCGAAAGTATTCCTAATCATTATAAAACATGAAAATAGATAAATTTTGACCAAATTTTTTAGTGTATACTTTCCAGAGTTTGAGAATCTTAATTTTATTCTCCAGTTTTGTTTGCAGGGTTTCAACGAATAAATTTTAGAGAAAAACATGATTAAGGGCAAAAAAATTGAGAGAAAAAGAAGACTTTGAATTGTTGAAAATCATTGGTGTTATGATAATAGTCATGAGATGAATATTAAATAGAAGTTGTTTAATATAATTTTTCTATTAGGATAATGAGTAAATTTTTAAATATATATTGATTAGGAATTTATTTTGTATAATATACCCTAAATATAAGGAATTAGTTAAGATAAGGTGTTATACTTATTTAAAATCTCTTAGTTGAAAAGATTAAATCTTATGTTTAAAGTTAATGCTAACGATATTAAAAAAATACTACCGATGACTATTGGAATAACACATATATAACGTTATTATATCATATGTTTATAGTTGTACGGACACAACTGTAGCCTATGATTATACAAAACATGATGTTATATTAGTTGGTGAATTATTATATTTAATATTAATATCATAAAAGGCTTGATAATTTAAATAGATTATATTAGTTTCTAACATTCAGTATACAATCTCGGTTAGATTTATTGCCTTTCGTTTATATTGTATTTAAAAGTTAAAGCAAAATAATAATATTATCAATTATATAATCTTATAAATAGATAATTTTTTTATTATTATAAGAGATATAAATATTATGTAATTATTATTTCCTACTAACAAATTTGTTACAATACTTCATAGGTCAAAACAAACTAATATAACATGGTGTTTTAAATTAACACTACGTTTTTATTATATGAGAGATTCCTATGTAAACTCGTCAACAATTTATGTCATAATATACTTTACCAAAACAATTATGTTTAGCTTTCGTTTTTTATAGTAGATTTTTGTTATATTTAATTGTTATATATTTATATATTTATATATTTAAGTTAAAACAAATCTTTATATATTTAAATTAAAAAAATTAATAATATTATGTAGATAAAAACAATAATTATTATCAGTAAATTTTTTTTATCAAATTTTATTAAGAGATAAAAAATTATTTTTATTATTATAAAAGATATAAATCTGTTAATGCTACAATTTTATTATATATAGAGATATCTTGTATAAATAAAGCTGAAATATTTTGTAAAAAAATAAATATTAAAATTGACGAAAAAGAAAAGCAAAAAAATGAATAAATAAGTACATGTTCTTGAAGTCTAAGACATCTGGGATCTGTTTCTTATCAATCCAAATTTGAGTACACTCAAAACCATTAAAAAGACTTATTATATCTGAAATAAATTAATAAATATTAGAAAACATTAGTGGTATGCAATCGAGACTTATACAATCATCTAAAAAACAAAATATATTATAACTTAGAATCTAACATATTTTAGTAATACATAAATATTATTTTCGTATACATAGCCGAAATATTTTTATAATTTTGGTAAATATTAGAAAACCAAATAATTGAATAAATTATATATTAATTAGAATTATAGAATATCAAAGAAATATATATGTTTACCAATAATTTTATTTTGCAAAATTGCAAAACAATCATGGTTTGGAAGAAAAACTCATTCTTGGTTTTTTCTTCAATAATTTCAGCATTTTTTCCAACAACACACACGTTACTCTAAAATCTTTTTATGACATAGAATAAAGATTTTACACCATTAAATGTTTTATAAATAATAAAACTTAAAAAAAAAATATAACACAACTTACTCATCATTCCGAAGGGTAATATAGTAAGTCGATTTATTTGTTTTCCATTCACTTGAGAATTTTAGTAGGGCTAACACGAATCAACTGTCCGATGATATCTATTAAAAAATCTTGAAAAATTAACACTTACAATCGAAAATTATAAAATATTTTAAAAAACTATTTACTTACCTATATGATAGATATCTTTAAGAAATCCATCAAGTAATTTATGGTAATCAACAAATTTTAATCCAAAATCTGAATTTGGTAGAGGATGAATTGATTTAATTGTGGTTGTGTACATAAAAGAGACTTTGAAGTTATGAGTAGAAGTACGGTAAGTTCCAGTTGCAGGAGAAACTTGTAGCTTTGTAATGACTTTTAGTACTTCCTTGTTCAAGAAGTTTCCCGAATTTAGAAACCAGTTCTTTCTTCACATTACAATGAATTTTGCACCCTAAAAAATATATCAATTAATTAGAAAATATTATTAATCATCATAAAAATATTCAAATAAATAAATTATTAGTAACATACCTTAGAATAACAAAGAACCATATCAATGGTTTGACCATGTTTTTTTATTGTATACCTTCCAAAGTTTTAGAATTTTAACTTTAATCCTCTAAATTTCTTTGCAAGGTTTCAACGCATAAATTTCTGAGAAAAACATGATTAAGAGAAACAAAAATTGAGAAAAAAATAGTGCTAAAATCGTTGAGAGAAAAAGAGTTAGAACTCGTTGGTGTTGTAAAATAAGTCTTGGTGTTGTAAAATAATTCTTGGGATGCTTCTTTTTTTTGTCAACCTTACTTTTATAATTGGATCGACAAGACCCGATTCATAGTCAAACTTCATATTCTAAAATTCCTCTTTTTTCCTTCTCCTTGCATCGGGGAAAAATCGAACCCTGATGCATGAGGATTTGTAAAGTGACCACTACCATTGGAGCATCTGTCATCGGCTCTTGAGATGCTTCTTATATAGATTTCATTTAATATTTTTCCTATTAGGATTATGAATATTTTTATTTGATTTTTCCTAAATATAAGGTATTAGGATTAGGAATATCTCAGTACAATATCTTTTGGTTGTTTTCTATTGTATTAACAAATAAAATTTATTGAAATTAAAACAAACTAATAATTTAAAACAAATGGACCAATAAGATTCACGTTTTAATCTTTATTTATCAAAATCAAAATAAACTAATTAGTTAAGGATTCTAACAAACGAACCAATTAAAACAAACAAACCAATTAAAACAAACGAATTCTTATCAAAACCAATGGATCAATATAATTAATTGAAATTAAAACAAATTAATTAGTTTTTTTTGTCAACAATTAGATCGATAAAGCCCGATCCATAGCCTAAAACTCACCCCTAAAATCTTTTTCTAAGCTATTATAATGTAGCGGGTAGGAATCGAATACTGGTGACAAATCATTAGCTGGATCATCCTAACCACCAGACTGAGAGTAACTCGGTAATAAATTAATTAGTTAAAAAAGATTTTATCAAAAAATAAATAGATAAATTAAATAGTTAAAATAAATCGACCAATCAAAATAAATCAAATGATTAAAAATTGTTTTTATTAGTATGAAAGATACGGAAGTATTTTTAACGCTAAGATTTAGACGATCGATTGTTAGGAGATTTTTAAGGTTTGTTTTGAAATGAAACTGAAATTATCGATAAATTGAAGTGAACTTTTTTACAGCAGTGAAAATATAATTTGTTGGAAAAAATTGAAGGCGTAACGCAAACCCACAAGTTGAGTGTGCCGTGTCATAAAAAGCAAATACACTTCCTTTTTTTCTCTCTCTCTCTATCTCTATAACATCAATCTCGAAGTACGTTTGGATTTAGGGCCAATTTCTAAATCTGCGTGAGAAAGCAATCACACATCTCTCCGCGATTACGAAGATCAAAAATCAATGGCGGTATGTTCTACATTTCCTTATCGGCCAGATTTTGCTGTGATCCAATTTGTTCTCCGGGAAATATTTGATGATCGGAATGATTGGTTATTGATTTGATTTGTTCCTCGGAAATATGGATTACCGGTGGTTTGATTTTTGCACTTGCCGATATATATCTCCTATGCTTTTGGACGAGTTTGATTGTTGTCTTTTGTTCAAATTAATCTTTATTTTCTGGAATCGTATTGATTTTGTGTCTCGGTGTGATCGGTATATGCAACTCTAGATTTGTTGCAGAAATTGGTTTTAGTTTATTGTTATACATCACGATTATGTGATAGGTAATTAGTTGTCTACTTTCTCCAGCAATATTTCAAGCATATTCGATTAGTTTTGTAATTGTGAGCCTAAGCGCGGAATGGTAAAACGTGTTCACAGGGGTTGAATATAGACGAAAAACGTACAAATCATGTGTTATCTGATGATTTGGTTCCCTTTCGTGTACGTGTGGGGAATTTGGTTTTTGGCCATTAGTGAAAGGTGAGGATGGAATAATATTAGGTGAAGCAGCTAAGGATCATTCTATTTGTAATTTCATTCACTTTGGTTTAGAAGCACATTATTCGATTTAGAATGATTAATTTTCCCTGAGCCATATTTCATATTTGGATCATTATGATTTTGTATAGTGAGATGATTACAGTGCTCTTCTAAGTCAATATATTTTGATCCCTAGATCAACGTATTTTACTTATAACAGTATCATTTCATGAAATTCTTGGCTTCTTTGAGCTGACTTGATTGAAGAGGCGAGCTTTTCTTAGTATGAAATGGGACTTTTGATCAATTAGATATTAGGATTTAAAAGTAGTACAGCAAAAATTTTCTACAAACACCTATTTTGTTGTTTTCATTAATGACTTTGTCCCTTTTTTTGTCTGATGATAGCAGGTAAGGTCAGTAAAAGTTGGCAATCTCTCTTCAGGAGCAACAGAACATGATATAAAAGAGTTCTTCTCTTTTTCTGGTGAAGTTGAAAGCATCGACATCCAAAGGTTAGTGATTGCCAATAGCTTTATGATTGTTGTATCCTTTTTTTTTTGTTTGATGGTCTCATAATCGGGAAATTAAAAGATATTCTGATCACTCAATTCCCGAATTATTTAAAGGATTGGATCTAATTCTTAGAAATTTAATTATAACTCTTTTAATCATATTGACTCTGAGCTTTTATTTTTTCTTTCATGTTCTAACCAGCAGTAGCGAACATAGTGCTTATGTCACATTCAAAGATCCTCAAGGAGCAGAGACTGCTGTTCTCTTATCAGTGGGTTCACTCTTATTCCCCTAAAACATTTTTCTTCTGATCTTAATATTAGTGTAGCATTCAACAACCACATATATGTGATAACCAATCCATGCCTTTCTATTCAGCTTGTAAAAACCTCACTTCCTCATGGAACTTCTGTGTGTGTGCCAGAGAACTATAAGTGAAATTAGTTTGCTTATAACCGAAGATTGAGATAATTTTTAAATTAGATTCATACTAATAAGGAATCTTATCTCAGGGGGCAAGTATTGCCGATCAATCAGTCACCATTGAGATGGCTCCCAACTACAGTCCACCACCAGCCCCTCATGCTGTAATGTCTTCAATCTTGAGCGTATCTATTAATACATGTGTATATTATTCTATTCAATAGGATTACTTAAAAAGAACTGATCATTCGTAACAGTTTGCAAAAACGTATGCCTCTCAAACTCGTCATTAGTAGATGTACTGAGCAAGGTCTTATTTTTGTTGTTTATTTAAATGTATTCATCTCAATAGTCTTAGTAACAATAGAGCTACTGCAGTCTTTGAGAAGTTCTAATTTGTGTTAATGTTCTCAGGAAACACAGAGCAGCGGTGGAGGTGCTGCAGAATCTGTTGTCCAGAAGGCAGAAGATGTTGTGAGCAGCATGCTAGCAAAGGGTTTCATTCTTGGAAAAGATGCAGTTGGCAAAGCAAGAGCTTTTGATGAGAAACACGGCTTCACTTCAACCGCAACCGCAGGAGTTGCTTCACTAGACCAAAAAATCGGTCTAAGCCAAAAGATTTCAGCTGGAACAAGCTTAGTGAATGAAAAGATCAAGGAGGTGGACCAAAGCTTTCAGGTATCAGAGAGGACCAAGTCTGTGTACGCAGCTGCAGAACAGACGGTGAGCAGCGCAGGATCTGCCGTGATGAAGAACCGTTATGTGTTGACAGGTGTAAGTTGGGCTGCAGGAGCGTTCAGCAGAGTGGCTCAAGCGGCTGGAGAAGTTGGACAGAAAACAAAAGAGAAGGTTGAAGCTGAGCAACCACCGCAACCATCACAATCGCAGCAGCAACAGCAGCCACCAGAAGGGTATGCTCCAATTCATTCGTCTGAGTACCCGAAGAACTAAACTCCAGTTAAACAGTTTCGTTTGTTTCTCCTTGGTGATTTTATCTGACATGAAAGTTAACAAATTTGGTTTTGGTCTTTGGGATGTAATATAAAAGCTACGTCTGGATTTTCTCTATTACTCTAGTTCGGTTTTTTTTTCTAGATATACTGATATTTAAAGATAGTAATAAAATGTAAAGACAGAAATTCAAGTTACCAAAATGATCAAAATAGAGTCCCAAAGGTAGTATCTCAATCTCAATAAGAAACTTCGAGCTCAAATCAGTACTTCAGTTTCCAAAGCGCAGAAGAGTTTGACCGGTCAATTGCATACTCTAATTCTGGCGATCGATTCTGAGAATGATTGTGTTTAGAAAGTGCAGATTTTAAATAGATCAAGAGTGTTCGATATCGTGAGTTTTTCTTCTTCAGGACTTGAATATAAGCGTGTAAGCCAAGCCATATCACTTCTTCTTTGCTTAGTTTGAGAACTGGTCTAATACTAGAACCAGTGTTGATTCTGTGCATCCGTCGATTTATAAGTCTGAACATGTACCTGTCATTTTGAAGGAAATAAAAAAAACACTAGATTATTTGACTGAACCATATTAGAAGAACCGAAATCAGAAGGAGTCTTGCAGTAACATATAATATAGTGTTTATTTCATACCTGATAGATGTTGTGATAAATCTGAACAAAGCTTGAGGATGAAGTGTCCAAAACCGGGTCAGATCGTAGAGATAACAATGAAACTTCATTGCAGCTAACAGAAAGATCTGATAAATGTTTAACCTCACAGTTCCTCCTGAATTGATATTCGAGTCAAAGAGAATGGGATGACATTTGGGAACCAAGAAGTAACACAATTTTTGCCGTAGATTTCTAACTGGTTTGTTCTGCCAAGGGACAGAAAAGGTTGAGCATATATGGCCACTCAAGTACCTTGTGTAGTCAACTTGAATTTCGAATGTGCGGGAATTAATAAGCAATCCCGTCCATCTGACAAAAGAAACTCCATTATCACCCACATACATCCTGTTAGAAGAACACCTAGATTCTTCTCCATCCTCAAAATTTATGCAGAACTTGCTTTCGTTCATAAAGCAGTTATATTCAGAAAATCCACGTTTGAACCTGTCATAAAAGCTAGTCGCCTGATCTCTCGAGGTAGACACGAACAGGTAGTCATCAATAAATCTCATTAACTTATAGCTCGTGGGAGTGATTAGTTTTTTTTCCTCTCTATTGCATTCTTTCATAGACGCATCTGTAGAAGCTTCCGTAAGGAACGGGTAGATCGAAGTCCTCTCAAGATTCCCGTAGTACAAACAACATAACAAGGGTGATAATCTGTGTCCCTGAGGTATTCCAGGTAATTGTACATAGACGCTTTTATCCAACTGTAGAATGTTATTCTTTAGCACATTTTTTATCCAATGCGTGAGATCCTTTTTCCTCACTAGATGGTTTTCTCCCTAACAGATTGGACCAAAACCATAAAACTGTTAAGTAAAGAACAAGGGAGACGCAACAAACTCTAAGAAATGGGATCTCTAGAGATTATTAGCAGTTCAATAAGCCTTCCCATCAACACATACTATGTCATGAACTGGGATTTTTGTTCTTATTGACAATATTTCTCATCCTATGAGCACAATGTGGCTTTGACGTTAGGTTCACATAATTGTTGCAGCGATAATTATTAGTCTAGCATATATGGTTTCCAAAAGTAACAAAAGATCAAAGAAATTTACATTACGAAGAAGAAGCATACCTGATCAACCATGATACTTTGCAGAGCATTATATGGAATAGTTGATGTGAATCTTGTAAAACTAGCATTTTTATCACTCGAGACTAATATATTGTTCATCCAGTTGGATTTCTTTCCACAGCAGACCAACCTACATCTGTTCAAGATGTATTCATCTTTCAGGACAGTCTGAATGACATCAAGCAGCTTATCCTGTTCGACTGAATCATATGCTTTAAATACATCCGCAACCACAAAGAACAAAGGAGGAAGTTCTCCAGGCTGACTTCTCAAATGAACCAGATATGGGCATAGGTTTCTGTAGAAATCATCGTGGTCAAAAACAGAAGACCCAAGAACATCTGGTTCCTTGAGCTGAATGTCCTTCAAAACAGCATGTGTATCACGGAGAAATTGTAACCTCGATGAGGAACTAAAATCTAACACCATCCTCACACCATTTTCCTTTGGTATGATTCGAAACTTCGCTAACCCCAGCGTTTTGCTTCTACTTTTAGCCTCAGCACTGTCTACTTGGACATATTCATTAAGGTTTTTGTTAAGTTCTTCGCTTATTAACCTTTCCCAGCTGCATTTCCGGTAATAGTAGATGTTAAGCCGCCCTTCTTGGCTTTCAGTGGCATAGAAGTTAAAGAGCACCAGTTTCTTGATAATCTCTACAAAAAGCCAAGAAATCCATTTCGTGCACAACATCTGCTGTGTACTTCTGATGGACTCATTTTGGAGTTCATGCTCATTGACGATACAGCATAACTGTCTTCTGGAAAAGAACGGGAAATCTGATGGTTTCACTTTATGCAAAAAATGATTTACAGTGCATTTCTCATTTTTTCGCCTAGAAATAAACCAGGCTATGTTTTTCCTTAGCATTCTCATTTGATGAGTGGTCCCAAGTAAACTTTCTGGAACAATGTACCTACAGATGGCCCAAATAAAGGAAACTACTTGATCTTTCGTGCAATATTGCTTTGGCTCTTTTTGTGTAACACTGGGACATTTGGTTGTTCCATTTTGCGAACTTGATCCATGAGGCAGCTTATCTGAATTTTGCCTCCAGGAACTCTGTAATAGAAGATATGCAAGGTTTGTCACTTCAAAGATCAAATTACAAGTGTCATTAGATGTATATTCTTGTGCAGGTTTGAAATGTATTTGCAAGCCTATCAAGCACTAACTGTGTTGATTTTCCCCTTCAAGTTTCTTTTTTGTTGTATTTATTTGAATATTCAACAGTATTCAAACGCTAAGGACATTTAATATGAATATAATCTTTGAAAGAAAAGTATCAACCTGGGAGGCTGGACTTGCGGACTTCAATGCATCCTCTTGCAGCAAGAGAACAGGACAGCTTTTATCCAGTAACATTTTCAAATATGATGACTTTGATTTTCCTATTAGACTTTTAAGAGACTTCAGTAATGAATGGTATCTGCAGAAAATGTGAAAAAACATCATGAGATCATCATATTATTTCTTGTATCAGTCACCTTAAGAAATCTTAATATTCCTGTCCTTCAGTTTAATGACTCAAACTACTTAGGTATATGCTCAACAATTATCTGAATACATGCTCTAAGTTTCAGAATAAGTTTAGCTTTCTTAAAACATCAGAACATATTGAAATAATAGATTGATCCCAGTTGAACCAAAACCAAAATAAAATAGAATAAGATACAATTTCCTATCTAGAAAACTATAATCTGATCAAGGATGACTCACAAGCAAAGAGATCCACTAGGACAATTGCCTTTGCCAAGAGATGGCGCTGCTGACCAAGTATTTACTTCACCAAATATATGGTTCATTAGGAGCTTTGAATCAGTGCAGTTGGGTCTCAAGGTTTTTAAAATGTCTGTACATCATAAGGAATCGGACAATGCAGAAGAACTATGTAGAGATGAGTCACATTTTAAAAGTCCTGTCAAGCTATTGTTGCTACAAGTCACTGAACATGTTCATACACCTGAAGGATACGCTTTGGTGGTATAACTGAAAATGTGTCCGAGTTGCCAACCTTGGAATGCTTGTTTCTCTTAACCTCTTTAGCCTACAAAAAACGGTGATTCAACCGTTGGAATGCAAGAACATGTTATCAACTTGAAGGTACTGGAATGTCAGGAAGACCATTAGTAATTATCAGACACCAACAAGATAGATGATACCGTTTTTAAAATGCATCAGGTTAAACTACAAAAACTTCGCATTCAATTTCGCCAGGACGAGAATAAATCAAGAGCAATTTTAACTCATCTCTTAATAACTTCAAGCAATAAATGCATGCTTAAACTTGTGTATTTTCAACGTAAAGTTGATTAGGCATATTGTTTTTAAGAAAATTACCTGCTTTGCAGAATTAGTGAGACTCTCATTCATACCCATGGGCAGATTCCTTTCGTCAGCTGCATCTCCAGTTGAGGCTCTACCATTGGTACCAGAAGATACACAAGGTGTATAACAGTCAACTTTCTGGAAACTGATCTTTTTCTGCTTTCGTCGACGCTTCAGATACAATCTTGAACGCTTACTTGGATTTCTCTCTTTATGCTGGCATATATCCATGGAAACTATAGGCGCAACAGCTGTGAAGTTATCGTTAGGACGGTCCTTGACAGCAGAAGCAAGCCGCTGCCTTTTCTTTGATGGCTGCATGTTGTCATCCCTCTTTCTTTTGTTTTCATATATTGATAATGTCTCTATACCATGGAAAATAGAAGCTTTACCAAGTTACTTAAGCTAAAATCAAAATTTGATCATGGACAAGAAAACAAAGAGAAATGATAACATATTCAGAGAACCGTCAAGTGGATATAACAAGAAAGCCAAAAGAAGACAGGATTGGGATTCTTAAAGCATATATTTATGGAGATTTCTTTTCAGCTAGAATAAAACTTTAATACTGAGACTTACCCTTTGGCTTGATATGTAGAGCAGGGCCAGATACTTGCTGGTGTTTCTTTCCACGAAGTGGCAAGAACATTGATGTTTTCTGTAGAAGATAAACCATGATATCATGACCCACCTACAACAAGAATATTTAAATATTAGTGACCACACACTCGAAGGTTGAAAGTAAATCATCAAAGGGTTTGATTAAAAACCCGGTCAAGAAGAAGCTCCCAAGATGAACTAGTCAATAACTCCAGATTAGGGCTCGACTGATCATACTGTTAAATAGATAAAAAGAAAAGAGCAACCATTCACTATATCTACCATTTCTAAAGGTAGACAAAAAAATTTATGAAAGAACAAGAGAAGAATAATACATAACGTAGATAAGCTTTCTGCACACTATATTGAGTTTTAGAAGGAAAAAAACAGCTCACCTTATCATATCTGGCACATAGCACATTTTGGCAATCACATCCAGATTGCATGATTTCAATAATTCTTTCAACAATCTGCAAACACAATTGAATTTTCTATGTTCAAAAATCAGCAGCATAAAAAGAAAAAGAAGATAAAATGGGTTCATCAACGTTATTACGAGTAGGTACGGCTTACAATTTCTCAAATTAAGAACTCAAAGCAATTGCATAGTACAGTGCGAAGCAAAATTCTACCTCTCTCTGTGACCACCAAGATGTGTTCGAGAAATTCAGCAGCGGAGGGCTTTGTTCGTGAATTACAACGAAGCAACGGTGAAGTAGTTTACGGTAGTGAATGGGATCATCGGAACGCAACAGAAAGGACGGTTTATCGCGGCTGCAACCGAGACATCCTTGGCCTCGGCATCGGCATTGCTCCGGCTGGGTATTCTGGCCAGTAATCAGATCTATTATTGCGTCCTTTATACTCCTGGCTCTATTTCCGAATACCCTCCATAGAATCTCCGGGACACTACGTCTAGGTTTACGCGGCATTTTACCTTCCTCCTCTTTTCTCTCCTTCCGAATCTGAGGATTTTCTTTCGGATTAGAGAGAGTAAAGACTAAACGAGCTTCGAAAATGGAGTCTGATGGTGTGAAATAGGCGGGAAATTAAGGTCTGGGTTCTCGGAAGTCGGAACTATAAAGTGCAATTTGACTGCTATCTAGATTTTAAGAATATTTCAAAGGTCCGGTTCGGTTAATACCCGGTCCAGTTCATTACTTTTTCAAAGCTTCTAATCCAAAACCGGATTATAAACGATAAAATTCTCCGAACCGTAAAAAATCAGGTTTCTATATGGTTCTGAAAACTAAACCGAATAAACTTAATAGCCCAATCGAACCGAACTGTTGCTAACAGATTGTTTGGTTTAAACGCAGATATCACCTGCCATGTATTATTACTACCTGTGCATTGCTGCTACTTCTTCCAAAACTGATTTCTAGGTTCTGAGGTGGTTCCATGGTTTAGATCCTATCAACTGGATGAAGAAAAGCGGCACAGCAGGTTATCTGCATCTGTTTCAAGAACAGATCAATTTCAGCCACACATTAAGCTTGCCAGATAGGTACAGAGCCAGATACTAAATGATCCAACAGGTTCTTATCTACTGCCCACAGTTATCTCCCTATATTGCTTGATATTTCTTTACGTAGTGCGATTTCACAACCTGAACAGGTTTTGTAACATCACAGAAGTTATGAAAGTGACCTGCACATGGATACAGCAGACTTAAGGAACATTGTGTTGTCAAAGGACTAAGAAATGGGTAATGAGCATTGTGTTTAAAGACCTCATGTAAATTGTATAACAAGAAAAATTTTAGGTGAATATCGTTTCCCTTTCTATTTTGGTAGACAATATAATAGATTCACACCACACATCATAAATTTATCTATAATAAAACATGATCTGCTGTTACATTTGTATCTTTTTCATACAAAGAAAACACTATCTTATGGATTGGCGTTAGAACAAGTCATTTGCGCAATGTGCCACAAAAAGGGCCGGAGCTTTTGCCACCTTTAACAACAAAAACAGCAAATATAAATATCACCATTGGTCAAATCATTCTGATCCTGGAGAGGCAAATTCAATATGTCCATGAAAAATGGGAAAAATGCTTTAAAATGGGATATATCGTCATCATCAGGAACGGGTTAACTGTTACAACCACAGATTTCAGACCTCACATACTCCCTGGGCAAAGCGAGAAGTTGGAGTTAGTGTCTCTCCCTTCTGCTTGGTCTATCTCAGAGATCAGGTTGAAGACATGTCATATCGAAATTCAAAGTTGCTATAGAAGCTTTAGTCCACCTGTAACTTCATCAACAACTTCGACTGGTCCTGCAGAAGTAATATCTTTAAGTGTTAGAACGTTATCCTACGAAAAGCTGATGATATCCTATAAACAAATTCTGCTAATACAGTCTCTAACTCCTCATCATAGAATGGCGCATATGCATTTGAATATCACACAAAAATATACACCCTCTTCTGACTGAGTAAACTTTTGATCTTAACTTTTCTTATTATGGATTCTTATGAGCTTCAGATTCCACATTCAGGGTCATGGACAAATACCAAGCTGTCGAGAGTCTTAAACTAATATACACTAGTATATTTATCTAGGCCAATTGCAATTTGTACACCCAGAAGTCATCTCTTGTCCATCAGAATCTTTAACTTTCAAACACATGATTTGGATCAAAATTAAAAACTTACCAAGAATAGCCATAACTGTCCTTGAATCTGAAAAGACATAGAAGTATATGAGAAACAGATTCTCGCAGAAAATGGATGTCAATACAAACAAAAGAAGATAAATTCACGAGAGGTTTCTCCCTAGTAAGTAACTAGCAAACACAGAGTTAAAAGCACCAAGGTATCTCATGTTTGAGATGAGCATGAATAAACTCACTTGGGGCAATTTGCGTTCTTCCAGCATCGATGGTAATATGGGTAGGCAGTTTAAGGGACTTAGCTCTTTCCTGTCAACATTGTGAACACTCAATACAAGATCTAAGAAAATGGGAAAGTCAAGATAAGCTCTATGAAATCTTCAATTCCCCTTAAGCATAAATATGTATGGTCAGAAATTTAAAAAAAAAAAAAAAACTAACTTCTGGCAACTCCTGCAAAGCCCGAGAAGATTGATTTGGCAACAGCACTAAAGCTGTGGATCCAAAATAAACCTCAATTACACAATTCACTTTACAATAACCTACAAATTGGTTTCCTAACTTACTTGCAATTCTAGCATCTCTTCCTCGCCTTCGATTTTCACAACAACTTTTGGCTGTGCACAGTCCTCCCAGCTGCGATAGGAACCAATAATGTTAATTCAATGCATCTCTAAGTAGCAAATGGATTGGATAATAACTTCGAGGAATGAATACCAGTTCAATGCTTTTGGCGCTCGACGAAAGAGCTTTCTGTACAAACCTAAAGTTGCATGACTGCATAAATGCAAACCAAAAATGAAGTGAAGAAAACAAAACAAAATAAAAAGAATCAGAACAAGAACACCCAAATGTAAGAAAGATTTAGGAGAAAGAGAGAGCATTATCAGTTTTAATCACCTGCACTGAGCTGCAATCTTCCCTTTACCCATTTTAAGATCATTCCTGACAACCAAAACCTGAGGAGACAACAAATAAGTTAATTCAACATCTTGTGTTTCGATCACAGTAAACAGAAAGAATAGAAAGAGAGACAAATGTAATAAAAGAACCATCTTGAAATCATCGAGAATATCAGCGAGTTTCTCAATCTCGAGTGGACCCTTCGATTTATTTTTGCTGTCCTCATCAACAGCAACAACAGCTTTGGAACGGCGAGTGCCAATGCAGAATCCAAGCGCAGCTCCAACAATTAGGGCACTCAACCACGTCAAATCCATCGTCCAGATATTTAATATCCTACCAACAAAAAATCCCGGAAGACACAAAAAGCGATTGAATTGAGAATATAAAATCAAATTAAGCGTTTTTGGGCAAACTATCGGCTCGACGTAATCCAGGTCAAATTTCTACAGTAGAAAGGGAACAATCAGGATTATCAATGGTCTAAAGAAGAAGATCGAAGAAGCTTACGAGTTCGAGAGACAGAGAGACAGCTTTGAAGATGAAACCTTTTTCTTCTCAACTCGGCGTGAAGATTTTAGTTATATTTTACAAATGAATAGACGACAACTGAAAATTTACTTATTTACTGTGAATAAATAAATATTTTTTTATATATACTAGTTGGCTACGTGCTGGGAGCCGTACGGTAGAAATTTATAATTTAATAAGTAATTTACTGTAAATTATAAAAACAATATATTTTTATTAATGAGTAACATGATGTTTTCCATCTTTTTGATATTATAGGTTTTGGAATGACATGTTGAGAGTTTCAACCAGGTTTCAATTAGAAAAAGAGGGATGCTAAATTTTCATATTGATTTGGTAAAAATTTAAGAAAGTAAAATTTTAGTAGGCGGCAATACTAAATTAAAATTATCAAATGATCTATTTAAAGGAAGAAAAATTAGTTACATTTTGTTGATTAAAGACAATGTAATTATTTTTGTTAAAAACTATTTATTTGGTATAATTTTTTATTACTCAGGATAATTTATTCTGTTTTCATTAAGTATAAAATTATTTTCTTATACATAATGAATGAGAGAGTATGAAGAGACATCATCAACATCTATTTAAAATAAAGAGTATGAGGCTAAATAAAATACGTCTAAATATATTACAATCTTTAAGGCTAAATGAAATACGTCTAAATATATTACAATCTTTAACCATTACAAAATGAAATTTTTGACTCAGTAGAAACTTTCATCTTCACTATATGTGATGCTCATGTAAATATTAAGATACTCATAGTCACCATATTCACTAATAGTCTACATATATTTAATAAATTTAATTTGATATCAATTTCATAATAATTTTTTAGAGAATTTAATTTTAATAGTTTTTATTTAGATTTTCATACATTAAATGAGTTTAATGCAAAAATCTACTATATCTTCTTTAATTTCTAAATTAATACAAATTTAGTAACTTTTCATCTTTTTTATTGTGTACAAATTAAGAGTTAAATTATTATATATCTATTTATAAATTCTAAATTCACCAATTATTAGACATATTTGTTTTAATTTTAGTTTTGTTGTATAATATAAAATTATATGAAGTACGTAGAGAATCTATAAAAAAAATTGTAATTGTGGTGAATTTATAAATTTTTAACATATTCAGATACATGTTTATAATAATTTTTAGTTGTGGTATTATATTTTAATTACAAATGTATGCTTTCATATGATATTTTTCATTGTGATATTAATTTTATTTTAAGTACTACTTAGTCCATTAAATTCTGGTTTAATATTTATAAATTGTTTTCAATTATGGTTTAAAATTAAAAGTTTGTTTTAAAGATAAACGATGATATATATATATATATACCTTATATATATCTTTACATATTAAAGCGGGAGTACAATTTGAGATTTTCTTCAAAATACCTCTCTCGGTCCGACCAATCGCATGATTTCTCTTTGGAGAAAAAAGCAGAACATTAAATGCGGTGATGACAAATCGGTAAAAAAAACTACAGGTTAAAATTAGCCTATAGTTTTCATATGACCCTCGAGGATAAATCTCAGCCGTCCGTCTCAGTTTTTAATATTGATGGTCCGTTTCCAAATTAGTTAAAAATACAATAAGGAAAACCAACTATTTTTTATTTACGGATTAGGGTCAACTTACCCTATAATCTTTGTAGCTCTCTAATGGAAATCAGAAAAATCATCTAAATTCAAAACAAGGCTCCTCCTATCACATATAAATTCTGAAAAATTTGCAAAAATTTTTTTACGCCATCTACCCCAACAATATAGTTTTTTAAAAAATTTCCAATATTTTTTATGTTTTCCGACGTCGGAGCTCATGTTCGTGCACGTCTGATCGACAATGGTGGAAACATTGGCGTAGAAAATGAAGATGTCTCATAGAAGACAATATATATTTCCTTAAACTGATCCACAATTATCTGTTGTATTTAATCGCCGTATTTTTTGATTTTAGAAATTTGATTTATGTGATAGTAATTTTTTCCCACCACAACTATCATTTACTTTTATGTTATCTCAAATTTAATGGTATAGATTTTTTTTTTATCCGAATCACCATTAACTTGGAAATTTTTTCCAAAATATCTACTCGCTCTTTCGTATATTAACTGAATTATAAATAAATTTAAAGAGAATTCGGCTACAATGTATTCCATAAACATAATATCTTAACTTAAACTACTCCCTTAAAATAATAAAATTTGCATAAATATAATATTTTGGCCCGATTTGGTCTTATCTCTACTAGGTCTAATACGCAGCTAAGCTTTGCTATATAATACCCTAATTGTGTTATATTTTTTTCCATTGCAATCTCTCATTCTGTTTTTCTTTCAAATCATTTATATTTTTCGTTTGAATTTTGTCAGGTCTATATGATAACTAAGCATTACTATATAATGTCGTTGCCACATCCTTTATTTTTTCATTGTATTCGCCATTATTTATCTGATCGTTTTTTTCTATTTTTTTCAGGTTCATCATGTCTTCTACCTTAAAAAAGCTCGATCAGTTCACCCTCTTCAAAGACATTCAATCAAACATTAACAACACTCTGATGATTAGATGTAAGATCTTGCAAACACTCTGATGATTAGATGTAAGATCTTGCACGTATGGTCACAATATAGTAGATTGTCCGATAAAACGATTTCGATGATTCTGGCGGATGAAAATGTGAGTTTGCATTTTTTTAATGTTTAATTTTGTGTTCTATTATTCGAATATGTTATAAGACATTGTTTAGGGTACAAAAATTTGTGCTACTATTAAAAATGATAGCGACGAAAAGTTCGAGAAGGCTCTTAAGGCTGGTGAATGGAAGATTATATATAATTTTAACTTCTCTAAAGACATTAATGATTTCAGGACTTTGCCATTATCTTTTAAACTTGTCTTTACCACCATATGATCTATCATTTTGTGTGATCCTGTTATGGATGATAATTTCGTCTCAGTAGCCACTTTCGAAGGTATTCTCAACAGACACTATGATAGCAATATTTTGACAGGTCAGATTTATTTTTTAGTTTTGTTCCATTATATACTAAATTTCTTATCGACATATATTACCTCAATATTATATATTCTCAAAAAATTTTTTATCTCAATGTTGTTCTTAAATATTTGTATCGTTATTACTAATATTATATTTTTTGTTTTTTGTTTTTTAACTCATATTTCAACATTAGTTAATTTTCTAATTTAGTTGTATGTTTGCAATTATTATTCTCCCCAATATCAGTATTATATTCTAATTAATTTTAGCCAAATATGGAGAGGGAAAACAAAATTAAAAGCCCAACCAAAACCAATGTATTGGATTATCAAATAAACAGTTAAATAAGTTGGCATAATTGTCTTAAAATTTCAATCGAAAACCAAAAAAGAAACTTTGGAATCTTAACATATTTTTCGAAAATCTCAAAGCTGACCCATAATATTCTTTTTGGTTAAGGATAACAATCATTTATATAAGTTATACCACAACTTTATCTTTGAAATTATATCAAATTTTTTGGAGTTTAGTTCATCGTTTGTGACTTTTCTTTCGTTTTATCTATGAATTTCATATCTTTGGAGTTTAATTTTGTATATTTAAATATCATATATCAAAGTGCATTACTTAATTATACAATTTTTATTTTGTTATTTGTGGTAATAAATATTTATTTGAATTATCTCTTATAGGTAACTAATAAGTGGAACAAGAAGATAAGTAACTCCTTTGGGAAGAATAATATGAATATGTTTGTAATGTTTTTTTTTGCATTTGTATGGTTATTTATATTTATCTACCATTAATATATTTTTGTTCATTTTATCTATTTATAATATATATCTATTTATATATTTGGATGAATGGGCAAATTTGTATTAAAATATTATTATGAACTGAAAATTAAAAAACATAGGAAAATAATCCAAAAAAAAAAAAATACAATAGAAATAAATAATAAACATAACATAATGTTTACTAGAAAAGACATAAAAAAGGAAATCATGGTATTCAAAAAAGAATACATTGAATAAAAATTCAAAAAGTAGAGAGAAATAGTTGTAGAATGTAGATCACAATCGGAAGATCTTTATTGAGTTTTGTATATATCGTCTCCAAAATATATATATTTGTAAAGATCATATTATACTTATATACAGTAATTTTAAAAAATTAGGAAAGATGCTAACTGAACTTTATTTTTGGAATACAAATATTCAGTTTCTATATTTGTTATATTTGAATTATATAAGAATAGTATCGAATTATATATATATATATATGGAATATATATATAAAGGAATTAATTATCAATGAAATAAATTTGGTTGATGCTTAATATAATTTTTTTCGTTTTTAAAATCTTATAACATTGATATCTTTTCCTTAGATAAACCTAACTAATTTTTATATTCTAAAAGTTTTAAATTGTTTTACTATAAAAACTCACACATGAATCACAATAACAAAACCTAATTCAATTGATTAAACCCACGCCTTTAGCTTTCATGAAATCCTTTGGAGATTTCACCATTTTCAAAATCTAACACCATTAAAAACTACATCGACGATTTGCTGTAAAGTCATTCATTCATGGAAAAATCCTAAATTTTTTTTAGTAATCTGATACACCTTATTCTTGCGGATAAGACTGTAAGTTTTTGGTTTTTGTGTTTGGTGTTTTTTTTTCACTGTTTATATTTTCCGAGTTTTTTTATAATATATATATCATAAGTGCTACTTTTTTATTTGTTTAGGGTATGAAAATTCTAGCAAGCTTTGAGTATCTGACCATGAAATTCGAGAAAGCTATTGCTATAGATGGTTGGAAAATAATTCAAACTTTTCTGGTGATAAAAGACAGTAGTCAATACAAAACTTCAAACATTGCTTATAAGTTAAATTTTAAATATTCAACTACAATTGCATCATGTGATCTTAATTTAGATGACCAATTCATCTCACTAATATCTTGATATTTTTACTGGAGAATTTCATTCTGCTATTTTGTCGGTAAGTTTTTCATACTTTAATGGTTATTTAAAAAAATTCATATTTATTTTTTGTCAATGTTTTGTATTGTTAGTAGATATTAACTTTATTTTTCTTATATTAGATATTGTTGGTCAAGTCGTTAGTATTCATCAGATTAATGTCATAAAGTATCTCGGTCAACCCATCAAGAAGATTAATTTTGAGATTAGGGATCACAAGTAAAATTGTTAAACCTTTATTTGTGATTACACTTTTTTTTATAAACAATTAATATTATTATCTTCCAATTTTTTTGTAGTGCTAAATATCATATTTCTCTCTTTTAATATTAGTGATTGTCGTTTGAGATGTTCATGTTTGGGGTCTATTGTTGAGTGCTTCATCAAACATTGTACTAATCTGGATATGACATTATCTACTTGTTTATTCGTTTTGCAAAAATTTAGCATTAGAATGGTAAAATTATGTTTTTAAATAAGATATAATAATAAAAAAATTGTTATCATTCTTTTTGTTCTAATTATATTTTTTATACATATACACATTTTCTCTGCAATGCCTCTCAGAAATCAATATTTCAAACGAGTCATTCGATACCTCATATCCAATTATTAAAAACGTAAAAATTATAGTAATAGTTCACAACATTAATAATTTTGTTTCATTATATTTTTTTCTCAATTTATTTGTATTAAAATTTCTAATATATTATGTTCGTAATGAAAAATAAAAATAAAAATTTAATATTTGTTATCATTGTTAACAGTTTTTTAGAAACATGCAATAATTTTGGATAATATACAATCTTCCAAATATATTTTCTCTTATGGAAACTGATATTCATTTTCTTTTTTGGACAATATGTGAACCGTATTCATTCTCGATTCTTTTGCCTTAAAAAATATATAGAAATTGTAATATTTTTAGTATATTCCATTTTCTAAAAAAGCTAACCCTTAACATTTTATATATCTTGGCGTTAAAAAAAAATTGTTTATATGTATGGTTCGCAAAATTTTCAATATTATGATTTATTTGAAACATGGAAACTCGCAATAAAAAAATCCGAAACAACTAATTTCTTATATTTAAACATCTAATAGAAAATAGTTTATTTTGTAGCTGTCTCTTCTAATAATGTTCTTTTAGAACAATCACTAACTACAAAAAAAATTGATATTTATAAAATATTACACATTAATATCTTCATATATATACCATTTAGAACAGTTAGATATCTTACATAAATTTCTTAGTAATATTTATTAGAATTTTAGATTGATGTGTTATATACAAAATTATTGGAAAAAAATATACGATTGAATAATGAAACCAAACTAATAACTTATGATATATTATTTTATTACTAAATTTATATAATTAAATAAATCTTTGATTTTTTGATTAACTGTTTCGATAAATATGCAATAATTTCTGATATTACATATTCTACTACAGATATCTTAACTTATCGAAATATATATTTATTCTATGTAATTGGACGAGATCTCAAACATATTCATTTCCTGAATCTTTTATTTTATAAAAATATAGAATAAATTAGAATAAATATGGAAATTTATTGATAGTATACTCCAATATTTTTTGTGATATTTTTTTAAAAAATGACAGAACCCTAAATCATTACTTATAAATATGGTAAACCCTAAATCATTGCTTATAAGTATTGTTCCTAACATTCAATATTTTTGAACTCATGTCCAACATGGAAATTGCAACTAAAAAAATTTCAAGGCAAAGAATTTCTCTAATGTATTTGTCTGATGATTTTTAATCAAAATTTTATCACGTACTGGCACATCCTCTTTATCTTCTTTTCGTAACGTCAGTTCTGTATATATAAAGTTTCATTCAATATGTTGCACACGCCATGTTATTTCCTGTCTTTCTCTTCGAGAAGCATGGTTCGATCCAATTTTGCGATATCCTCCTTATTACTACGAAAGATATGACAAGCTACGCACCAGTGGAAATCTAGAAACTCTATTTAGGTTGGGAATAGTTAAATATTTATATGATGAATTTAAATATGCAGGTTTTAAATTGTTACGGGAAGCGTCTGAGAAAAGTTTTAGTGATGTCATGTATCTCTATGGTATCATTCTTATATGTCTTGGAGGTTCTCCAATACCTAAAGGTTTCAAATTGCTGTCTTCTTATATCATGCCTCTGTTGTCCAAAACTAATGAAGCCTTTGAAAAAGTTTGGATGCGAGTTAGAAAACAATTCTGTCCAACTGCTCTCTGAGACCTTAATGAATTGATGAGATCATATGTCGAAAGGATTTGTAACTGTGATGGTAAGACTACTGAATTGCTACATCTTTACAACAATCTTTACCTTCAACATCTTTCTCATGTTGACATGAAAACATATTTGGCATGCAAGATCTGGTTATGCAATAACGTTGTTGATCGTTTGATGAACATGTATAGAATCAACGGCCCTTATTATTGATTCATATTATTACATTTACTTTATAGATTATATGACTATTAGTTTATTGTTTTATTTTATATTATATATATATGTAACATTTTTGTTTTCTAAAATAAATTGGAATAATTACACTTTTTGCATATATTTAATTTACTAAGGTTTTGAAATAAAAATATTGTGATATGTTTATAAACTTTTTTAGAATATAATATCTTGAATCAAATTCTGCTTTTATGTTAAATACTTTTTTGTCAATTCTGTTATAAAACTTTCATGACAAGCTGTTTGGAAAAATACAAACGAAAAACAAATAAAATCTTTTAAAAACTAACATAACAATCATCAATATCCTATTTTCTATATATCAAGCATCAATGTAAATTTGAATTTCAAATCTTCTTGCAAACAATCTTTCAAACCCTCTAAATGTCCATGTTTTCTGTTCCGACTATATTTTGTTATCAATTGCATCACAATGCGCCAGATTGTATGAGCAATGTGTAAAAAGTTCTATTCGATATGCTAGGATCATCATGTTCTCAATCGTCTTTCTTTCAAAGAAGATATCTTCACACCATATTGGGACTTTTCTCAATATTTCGATAGAACGTATGATAAATTTATAAAAGCAAGAAATCTTGAAGCTTTGTATAGGATGGGATTAATTTGCTATTTTTATGACAACCGTAGAAACGACATACTGCTGATGTTACGCGAAGCTTCTCAACTAAGTTTTTGTGATGCTACATATATGTATGGTATCATGCTTTTATGCTTCGGATGTGAACGAGGACAACAAGCTTTGTTAGTTCTATCTTCTTTGATAATGCCATTGATGTCAGAAACATTAGCTAGCTTTGAAATTGTTCGTAGACGTATCAACAGTTATCTTAGCCATTGCAGCAATTCGACAATTATAGACTTGAAAGTATGTTATGTCTAGGAACAATGTAAATGTAATGGTAAGACTACAAAATTCATAGGGGCTAACATTATATTTCCTCGATATCGTGCCGGTTATGATATGAATTTGTCGTCTGCGTGCAAACTTTGTTTATGGGATTTCCAATTTAAACTTTTACTTGATGGATATTATTTTTAGATATTTTATTTATTATTTATTGATATCAAATTTTTGGTGTATTTTGTTAAGCTTTATCTAAAAAAATATGAATAAAATTAATTAAGTTTACTGGTATTTTACTTATTTGAACGCATTAGTGAAGATTTCAGTTTAATCGATTGTATATTAAACATAAATCAAATCAACATATTTCATATATTTGTTTTCAGCAATATAAATTATTAAAAATTAAGATGGATTATTAAAAATAAGAATGTTTAAAAATTAAAATACAATATCATTAAAATTTAATATTAGAATATAAAAAAATGTGACTTGAACTATTGGGCAATACAAAAATTATGTTGAAGTTCTAATTAAACATATATCTTCTAAATGAATGTTTGACTGTGTAATTCCAAAAACATATCATGCACGATTTCTTGGTTTTCATATCATTATTTTCTCCAAAACAATGCCATGGATTTTCGGCTTTAAAGAAATTGGTTCATATCATTATGATAATATATCTTTCTATAACATACAAAAGTTTTTTTTCCTTTTTCCATTTTGATTAAACCATAAATATTGAGAAACCTTAATTTGTAATTTATTGTTACGCCCTAATTAGTATCTTTCTATATGAAACAGTTTCTGAATTTAAAATAGCACATTTTAGGTTTTTTTTTGTTTACTCCGCGAGAGTTTATTTTTGTTTGATAATGTTTTTCATTATTTCTATTTTATATTATTATAAGAGTTTATAAAACTAATTAATAGTTTATACTTAAAAAAAAAAATTTAGTATGTCGAAGAGAATTTGGTTCAAATAAAAAATGAAGTTTGGTAGTTCCCAAGGCGTTGCTAGGCGTAGAAAATCTTTTTTTTTACTAACCAAGCATTGTAATGACAATCATAAAAATTTGAATTTAACACATAAATAAAATCAACATATTTATTATAATTTTGTGATATAACTTATTCAAATTTATTCTATGTGTATTAATAGAAAGAAATCATTTTATACATAAAAACAAAAGAAAAAAAGGAAAATAATTAGAAATGATAGTCACTGAACCGGTGCTATAACCTACTTAGGTCGTCTCTTTTCACCTTATAAACACAATTGAAATAAAAATTGTATACTTTCAGTTCTTTTGATAAATATTTTTAATAGGTTTACTAACTTCTTTCTTTTGAGTTTTGCTTTTTCAATTTCTTTTGATGGATTCCTCCAACAATGATTGCATATATAACGGAATTAGTTTTCTCATGTCTCTGCACGAAGATCATTATATGTTAGAGATAATTATCACTGTAAATGTTCAACTAATAGGTTCCTTCGCATCAGCATTTCATGGCATAACTATGGTGAAAGTGAAGACATCTCTTTTTTATCTGTTTATTGATTGTGTTTATGGGATTACATAGTTCGTAATACACTAGATGGAGAGTACTTAGACGATAACCTATGAATAAGTTTATATATATATTATTAACTTATGTTTTTTTTACTATATAATTTTTTATATATTTTTTTTCTTTTTGTCAAGACTTGGTCACCCTTTTATTTATTTATTTGTCTATTTCAATTTTGTATTTCATAAAGTTTTTATATTTAAATTATTATCAAATTTCCTTATGAATTACTTTCGTCAACCATAATTGTTTTCTCAAACTCAATTGTATTTCTACAAACATAACAAAAACAAATTAGTCATTAAACATACTCGGTTACATAAAATATAAGTTATCTTTGTATAACCAAAAAACTTAAATATTAATTTTGGATATATTAATGTAACTCTTTATTTTGGGATATGCAATTGGAAAATATACTAAAAAATTTTGTTTATTTTTTTGAATATTAAAAAATCCCCTACTAACAAAAATAATGTTTGTTCATTTATTGATCAATTATTTGTTTTTTTAATAATAAGTATACTAAATAATACATAAAGAGAATCGTTTGTTCAGATGTATAGATATGGTTAAAGTTTCGAGAACATGTTAGTTTTTCAGATTTTATGGAAAGAGTTTAATGGTCTCTTATGGATGTATGTACCACAAACTTGAACGTAAATAAAAACTAAATATTGATTTATATGAATAATTTCTTACAAAGCGTTTATGTAAATTTTAGAGATACCAAAGGATAATTGATTAGCATTCAAAATTTTATTATATGATAAAATTTACATACGCTTAAAGAATTTCTCACAACACAGTTCCGGAAACAATTATAACACATTTTTTAGTCAGGATATCGTTATTTGCACCAAATTCATGCTAGAGATTCTCCACTTTATAAAAATTCTTTGTTTTTCTATCACAATTGCACTTATCCGGAACATACACTTCCTTGACTCTTCTCACAATGTGATGACATTGAGCCGAGTTAAGGGCTAGGAATTGGGCCCGCGGCCCGCAGGTTTGGAGGGTTTTAGGCCGCACGAGGTGGATATGAGGTTTGGATTTGAAGCCCCTTTTTTTTGCATGATTCGCGGTGCAAGTTTTTTTTTTTGCGGGTTTGGCCCGCGGGTACCCGCAAAAAAAAAGTCGTGTTGTTTTTATGAAACAACGTGATGTTTGCATTACAAGTAAGTGAACATCGTGACATTTTTTGTTTAAAAAACAGCACAATGTTTGAAATTGGGCCTAATTATGGGTTTGGCCCGCGGGGCCCGTGAGTTTTTCGCGGGTCTGTGATGAATTTTTTTTTTTAAGTTTTGCATGTCGACCGCGGGTTTAGGCAGGGTGGGTTCGGGTTTCGGGTTAAAAATCCACGTTTTTGCGGGGCGGGTGCGGGTCTAAAAAAACAAAAAACATGCAGGCTTTTTGCGGGGCGGAGCCCGCGAACCCGCCAACTCAATGCTAATCGAGATGATTATGTCGATCCTATGATCAAAATCAAAGAACACATGCATTGTTTTTGACAACAATGATTTAATATGTTTTGACAGAATTTTGATACATGCTTTTTTCCTTTTACCACCAAGATGAAGTAGAAGGATTCCGTAAAGGTACTTTCCATCAACATGATTCACCATAGCAGCCTCACGAAGTAGCTCAAGACCTAGATCCTTTGTGTCCTCATAAAAAACAAGCAGACGCCTAAACGGTATAACACTTCGGGATTTCTATTCTCGCACAATTTTCTATATCTTTTAAACTCTTGCTCTAACTCAGGCCACTAAGGAATGAATCTCACTTCCTCAAGTGAAATCCGGGAGAGAATGTAATAATCATCACATATTTGCTTCATCTTCTTGCATGTGGAACGAAGATTTAAAAGTGAAAATAAAGAAGAGTTACCAGAGATTAGAGCAATCGTGAGCAATTTCTCACCTGACAATGAAAATAGGATTGACTCATTGTCTGTTGATCTCTTACTTTAGTGGCCATGTTTTTGTAATAAAATAAGGATTGAAAAAGTTGTAGAAATTGTGTTATCGAAAGTAATTGATATTGTCTATATTTATTGTGTTTAATGAGTTTGTTGTTTCACGAACATGTTTGACGAATCGTCGTCTCTTTTGGTAGAAGACGGTTTAATTACACCATTCGATACTTTACTTTTTATATTTTCAATATATATTTTGCCCAATCATAGAAATCGTAGTTTGCTATATAGTAGACTTATTTTTGTAATCTTTTTTAAAAATATAATATTTACTTTTATATTTAGAGATATATTCGATTTTTGTTCTCTCGATATGTACAAATAAGTTAATTTTTTGATTTAATTCGTCGGATATAATCATTTATTTATTTTTTTCTCTAAAAACAATACTAAATAATACTAATTTTATAGTTGATAATAAAATTAAAATTTTGTATTATTTGGATCATGTTCTCGGGAAAAAATCAAAATATAATGATACATCAAATTATATATTATATTAAGCATCTTAACTTTAATCATAATAAATCAAATTTAACACGCAAATCTAATAAACATATTCCATATTTTATATGTTCATAAAATTATCATCTCTTTAAACATTTTTGTATTTGACTATTTCTTTCTCAAAGTCGGTTGGAGAGAATGCAAATTAATTTATATTTCCTGAGAAGTTAGTTTAAATTTTAAGTACAAATTGAATTATAGTTATCCTGCTTTCATTGTTATCTAATATATTTATCTATCACATTTTCAGTGTTTTTGCTTACAAATTCGATTATATATTAAATTCATTCTTTTGTTTCAAAATTATTATCGTAAATTTGAAATTGCAATTTTTATTTTAATTCTCGATTTTTCTAATTAAAAAGAAAATACAATTAATGTACTTTTAATATCAGAATTCATGAGTTTTTAATATAACAAAAAAAACTTAAACATATTTTGTATCGACTTTCGTAATATAGATGCCCTCTCCGTCTCCTAGAAAATTAAAAACAAAAACATAGTTAGGTGATTGGAAATATGTAATTCATATAATTCATGATTTGGATAGTAAAAATTCAAAAAACTCTTATAATTAATGAATATATGAATAAACATTTTGTATTAAACATAGAAACATTTCTCATTAATGTATTTTGAGAGTCATCGATAAAGAATACAAAATAATTATTTTTATTTAATAATAATAGATTAATAAATTTTATAGAAAAATACTTAACTTGCTATTACTTTATTAACGTTCAGCTTATAATCTTAAAAGTGTAAAGAAATTTAGTAATTTTACAATTTTTTCATAATTAAAGATTACAAATAGCATTTATAAATAAATCATTATGTTGAAAATATATTCCTTTTTCAATTGCCCCGAGAATCCTATCATTATTGTATAAATTCTAATTTTTTAGTTATCGTTAATCTAAACAATCAAGATGAAGTTCTTGGGACAATTAAAAATTAGTATAATGTAACTTAAACTACAATAATATTATCATTCAGTAAAAAAATTAAAGTATAGCAGAAGTACTTATCTTTATTTATTGTTATTTTTATTAATCCAAACTTTGTAGTCAACTCTAAGAAAAATTAGACAAAATTATTAATTAATTATAGACTGTTAAATGAACAATAACATATCAATTAGGAAATATTTAATTTTTGACATATTGATATAAAATATCATTCAGCACATGAATCACATCATTAAAACACATGTATATCATATTAGTAGACCTTCATGATGGGATTAGTGTGGATGAACGATTATATACCAATAAATCATAAATTAATATATTTCACACATCACTTTATAATTAAATCAAATAGAAAATGAGACTTATCTTTTTGTACTTCCATATTTTTTATGCTTGCAATAGGAAAATTCCAATAGAAACATTTTCTTGTCTGATATTTAACGATTTTTTAATTAAAAAATATAGAACACAAATATTTATCTTAATATTTTATAAAATCATAAAAACATTTTTATAGAATCTTATTCATGCAAAGCAAAATACAAACCAATTTAGTTTTTCTTCTAAAAATTTACTTAATATTATATTTGTTTCAATTTAATCATGTTATCATTGATTTAATTTTACCCTATGGAACAATTCCAAATTATACTAACTGTATAGTTGAGTATACAATTAAGTATTTGTATTATTTGGCTCCTATTCATTAGGAAAATCAATATATAATGATAAATCGGGTTAAAATTAAATAGATATAAAATATATAAGTAACTTATCTTAATATTTCGCAAACCCAGAAATTTATGTTTTGAACCGATTGGTTATCTTACAAACAAAATATGAATAAAGTTAGTAATTAATTTGAGTCGTTCAAAAACTTTGTCACGAAAGATTATTTACATAAAATATAAACACTAGCTACGGTTTGATAATTAACAGCAAACATTGATATATCTTACTAAATCTGTAATTTATTGCTATCATGATGTATGAAATTGTTGAGCACTCTTTCCATATCATAACAATACATCAGTTTATCAGATAAGTTGATTGGCATAATATGGCAAAGAGGACTAAAAATTTTCTTCAATCAATCAAATCATCATTCAACTTTATTAATTTTTTTCTAAAATATGATTTGTATATTTGATTTGATATAAAGATTTAGTCTACTTATCTGTTTTCTCTATTGTTCTATTCCTTCTTGCCTCAGTAATCGTATAAATAATTCTAAAAAAATTAAATTAAAAAAATATTAGTTGACATTATTCAAATATATAAAATAAATAAAAACATATTTGCACAATAAAAAAATATAGTACTTAGCTTTCAAATGATTACTGAAACCAACAAACTATTGTCGTAATTGCAGTAATATTCTACATTTAAAATATAATCAAATTTATAAATAAAATAATAATTATCACAAACTTATGTTTATATAATTATGTAATCCGTTTTTTATATTATCATTAAATTTAATTTTCCCTTGAATCCTATCAAAATTATACAAATGGTTTAGTTTTGCAATAATAAAATATTTGTAACTTTTTTATTACTACTTATCTTTTTATCAACCACAATTGTTTTTTCGAAATCAATTGTATTCCTACAAACATAATATACAAACAAAGTTATAAATTAAATAAATTCAATCACATAAAATATATGTTATCTTATAATTACTTTAAATTTGTAATATACTCATTTATTTAATTTTAGTCTACGAACAGTACCAAATAATACTATACAAAATCAAACTATAATAAGTAATCAATTTCTCAATAAATTTTGGCAATAAATGGAAATTAGTTTATTGACTCTTTCACATTTATCTGTTTTACATTATATATGTATATTCTTTTGTCCTTAGTTACTTTTTAACTTCTGTTTTTAAATATATGTAAACTAAAAGAATGGTAAAAGTTGGTCTAACTTTTTAAAAAATAATAATTTAATAAAAAAGATGAAAGATAAATCTTATATTTATAGATAGGGTTGGTTAGAGTTAGAGAATGAAATCGTTTCGACAGTATCTTTGTCGGTTGTGTTTTCAGAAAGTTTAGTTAGTTTCAACAAAATTATGATTACAAACATTTTCCAAGAATTTGAAATCATTTTTAAAACAATATTGGAAGCCACTTTATTTTATGAATTAATTCATGCGTTTGCTAAGAAAAATATAAACATTTTAAATCATTAATTCTAAACACTCATATGATATATTTCACCTTAAATACACCTATCACATATATGTTCTTTTTATTAGTTTGAAATTTTATATACAATCTAATATTAAAACTTCTAAGTCATCATAGTATTATAAAAACAAATAACTAAACAACATATAGTTCAATACTATCAATTATACGTCAATGTGTTAAAGAAATGTTTCAGATTTATATTTTTAAGCAATCCTAATCCATATTCTCATAATGTTTAAAAGAATACATAACTCTAAACTTAAAAAAAAAAACTAAATTTAAATTATATAACAAATCTATTTAAACTCTAAGTAAAAAAAGTTTTATTATTTTAAAAATCAATTGTTTTTTAAATTCAGTATTTAACACATGGTATTACGATGATATTTTGTTCACATTAGAGAAACTAAACCTCAACTATTGTTCTTTCTTAATAGTGTTTAACAGATAAAACACTAATTTTAAGTTACATGTTCTTATACATAAAATAATTTTGAAATCTTTTAGTATATTTTATTATAGAGCTCTAAAGAGTCTATAAAAATTATGTTTGATGTTATAATTTGTTTAGATCTCAAACATTAATAAGTAACAAAAGATTTAAATGTTAACGAAAAGATCTGAGCTAAAATATGTAGAAAGCTTTTACGAATCTACCTTTTAAAAAAATCTTTTGTGTATTGCAATCGTTTCAGATTTTTGCTATTTAAAAATATTATAAAAATAAAAAAAACTTACTGATCTATAATTTTTTTTACTGTGCTTCGGATCTGAGTATGTAAACATAACAAATTTGATCTTTTTCGTGAAAAACAATAATTATATATAAAAAATCATTATTTGGAAACAATACCAAAACCCTAACTTTAATTTTCCTAAATCTCTTACAAAGTAGTTTTAGCAGTCAATAGATTAAAATATATGTATATATATATATATGTATGAGTACAAAACGAAAACTTACATTTTTGAATAATCTAGACCACCATTTTGTCTCAACTTAGAGAGAAGACGAACAATCATTTTTCTGAAAGTTAAAAAAATGAATAGGTTTCAGAGTTAACTTCTCTACCTTTGTATTTATTACTTTATATAAACATATAAATAAATTATACTAAGTCCATTAAGGATTTGGTGTTCCATCATCTATTCTATTTGATGTTTTATTTATCAATTTTGCTTAGTCCATTAACTTTTTATATTTATCGGGCTTTTATCAATAGTCAAATATATTAATTCAAATGTTATAAATATTGATTATTTAGTTTCGTTTGCTAGGCTCAAAATTTTGTTACAAACTTATTAAAGTTATTTTTTCTCAGTACTCAATAATTTAAAACAATTTTTTAATTTTTTTATTGTATAAGTAGACGTATGTCACATGAAACAGAACAAGTACCAATTATCATTGTATCGAACAAGTTAAACAAATACATAACTATATTAATTAATTTTAATGCTGATTTTAAAGTGAAATCATTAATCTACTATATAATTTATATATATATATATATATATATATATACATCAATCAATAACAAAAATGTTATTTAGTTTTAAAATTCCAGATCAATATACGTGTTACATATATATTGAATCACAAAATACTCTTAAAATCATAATTCTCATGACTTCGGTATAATCCAATAACCATTATTTATTAATTGTATGAAATATTTGTTTTCAATCAGAGAAAAAGAAAACGATAAAAAATAAAAATGTTTCTGCGCTGTAGCGTATGTTAAATTCTAATCTTATATATTTAAGCGGAAGACACTTTCATTTTTACTGTATTATAAACTTTATGATAAAATTAAGATGTAATTTGTAATAACCTTTAAACCTTGTAGGTTTTTTTATAAATTTTTATATAAAAATTCAAAACTAAAAAAAGTTTAATAGAAAAAATCAGAAAAAACTAAAATTAATAAAAATATATAGGGTATAAATTCGGTTCTTGATCCGATTCCGGTTTGAATTTGGATTTAATTTTTCGGGTACATAGATTTAACATATATTATGGTATTTTATCGGGTTCGGTTCATATAATTTGGTATTTTGATTATCATGATTTAAGACTTATTTAGGTAATTTTTATTTTTTAGATATGGTTCGGTTCGGTATAGATCGAATTCGAGTATTTTTATATAAGAAAATCAAAAATTAAAAAAATAATAGAAAATTTTTAAAAGTTAAAATTTGGTTCTTAATTTGGTTTCGGTTCGGGTTCAGTTTTTCGGGTGCATAAATTTAGGATCTATTTAGATATTTTATCGGATTCGATTACTCTAATTCAGATCGATATCAGTTCAGATTTCGGACCTCTAAAATAATATCTTAAAAACAATATATCAAAATATCAATACAGATCTAATAACAAATGATAGGAACACTATTTTAAAAAACAATCAAATCCTAATGCGCGCTATAATCCATAGACTTTCAAAAAAAATTAAAAATTAGGAAATGAAAAATAAGAAAGCATCTTTTTAGCGTCAAGGAGGGGATATGTAAGTCATATGCTCGGGATAAAGCTAATCTTGCAACCAAACACTTTTAGAGAAACGCACATTTCTTCTTCTTCCGAGGTCTCCGGCGTCAACGGCCATTGACCTTGTCGCAGATTTTTGTCTCTTAAGTCGCCTGCTTTTTGCCAGATCGACCTAACTCAGCTTTGTTATTCAAGCTTTGCGCAAAGGTAGAGATTCTTGTGAACTTGCTGTTTCGCTGTTTTTGGTCAATGTTCATCGCTCTATTTCTGGGGTTTTCGATTTTCTAAATTGTTTTTTTTTCTTTACCTCATGGGTTCAGTTGTATAAGATATTTCCCGAATTTGTTTTTTATCAGCAAACCCTAATTAGATTCTTCCTTAAAAACCAGTTTTATTTCTAAATTAACAAGTTTCGTAATAATCGAAGTGGGTACCTTGATGATTTTTTCTTGACTTAATTTGATGCATCAAAAAGATTTTTTGTATGATTGAGGAGATTGGGTGTATGTGAAAAGCCTAATGGATCAAATACTATTTGTAGCTTGATGAAAATTTTCAGGTCAGGCCATATAGTTAATTTCTCGTTTTAGGGTTTTAGTAAAGAAATTCTTTTTGAAATGTGTATGTTATTTAATTTGGCGCAGAGAGTGAGAATGAATTCAGAAATACTATATTTGTATTTAAGGAAAGTTTGGTCGAATTTTCACCAGTGTAAGGAGCTGTTTGAAATGAAGCAATGTCTGTCAAATTTTGGAGATCGGACAACAATAACTCCTGATCTTCATTGATCTTGGAACTTTAGGTTTCAGTTCTTAGTATCAGTTTACTGTTACATGCATGTGCATATTTGTGCTAACTTAAACATGCTTCTTCTCTGGAAAATGGGGAAATAGATATGCTTCTTAACGTCAGTAGCTAAAATCTTTCGGCAACTGATTGTTATACCCACTGATTTATTCTTTCGACAAAAGTATTAATGGGACATAGATGTTATTTACGTGTTAGGATGCACATTGTTGTGGCATACAGCCGCTTTTGTGAAACTTTTTATTGAATCTTAGATTTGGACCTTTTTGTGTAATGATTGTGGGGTGAATCCCCTCAGAAAACTTACGTGTTTTCTGATTTTTGGTTGTGATCGAACCGTACAAATGAACATTGGAGGCGAGCTGTATAAATTCACTTGGACTCTGAGGGCTCTTTTGTATGAGTAAATTATTAGCAGATCCTTTCTTGCTTGTTATTATACAGAGTTATTGAATCTCACAAGAAGTCGTGAATAAGTATCTATGTTTCAGCTTTTTCCTGTCTTGTTTTGTATGTACACTTACAGCTTCCAACTTCGTGCTTTTTGGGGTATGAGTAGGCTGATGTGTTTCATTTACAGGTTAAGAGTATCAGCAAAGATGAGTGACAATCTTATGGACAAAGTTACCGCCTTTGGAGAGCGCCTGAAAATTGGAGGTTCGGAAGTGAGCAACAAAATCAGTGCTGGTATGAGCTCAATGAGCTTCAAAGTGAAGGAACTATTGCAAGACCCAACTGATAAAATAGTCGAGGATGCTACTACGGAGAATCTAGAGGAACCCGACTGGGATTTGAATTTGGAAATATGTGATATGATAAATCAAGAGACAATTAATAGTGTTGAATTAATCCGTGGAATAAAGAAGAGGATAATGATGAAGCAGCCAAGAATTCAGTATCTTGCCTTGATTTTGCTTGAGACCTGTGTTAAGAACTGTGAGAAAGCATTTTCAGAGGTGGCAGCAGAGAGAGTCCTTGATGAAATGGTAAGGCTGATTGATGATCCACAAACAGTTGTCGATAATAGAAACAAAGCTTTGATACTAATTGAAGCATGGGGAGAATCTACCAGTGAACTCCACTACCTACCAGTTTTCGAAGAAACTTATAAGGTAATTCTAACCTGGTACCAACTAATGCTATGCTGCGGATCATACAGGTTCCATTTACACTAATTTATTGACGATGTCCCTATCTTAATTCATATTCATCTCTGGTGTTGAGCTAAAGTGTTTTGGCCTTGCGGTTCGAGATTTCTTACCCTCGGAAAGTCAAGGTCAAGTGTATGGCTTTTGTGCAAAACGAATCAGTGACTATATTATCTTGACGAACTGGCTCCAACTAGCTTGTTGTAGGAATTGATTGAAAAACGAAAAGCTGTGATCGGGTTTTAATGTATTTTGTCTTGTATTTTTTTTTACTATACCATAGAGCCTAAAAACAAGAGGTATCCGTTTCCCTGGACGAGACAACGAGAGCTTGGCTCCTATTTTTACTCCTGCTCGGTCAACTCCAGCACCAGAGGTGAATGCTGATCTTCCTCAGCATGTGAATGAGCCTCCACATATTCAGTATGATGCTCCTGTAAGAAGCTTTACTGCTGAGCAGACAAAAGAAGCTTTCGATATAGCAAGAAACAGCATTGAACTTCTTTCCACAGTTCTGTCCTCTTCTCCTCAGCAAGATGTTTTAAAGGTAAATTGACTCGGAATTATTAGGCATTATTTCCTAATTGTAATATAGATAATGGATAAGCCAGGATATCCGTGATATAACGCTTATCTAGTTGCTCATTAACCAAATTGGCAAAATTTCTCGGATTTTCAGAATGACTTAACAACGACGCTTGTACAACAATGTCGTCAATCTCAAACCACTGTCCAAAGGATCATCGAAACAGCAGGTGACAATGAGGCCCTTCTATTCGAGGCCTTGAATGTGAACGATGAGCTAGTGAAAACGCTGTCTAAGTATGAGGAGATGGACAAACCCTCTGCACCACTAACTGCACCTGAACCAGCCATGATCCCTGTTGCTGAAGAGCCTGATGATTCTCCGCTTCATGGAAAAGAAGAATCTCTGGTTAGAAAATCTTCTGGTGTTCGAGGTGGATTCCATGGAGGTGGTAGTGGGGATGACATGATGGATGACCTTGATGAGATGATATTCGGTAAAAAAGGCGGTGGTAATGGTGATTCTTCCACAAATGCTGAACATGACCCGAAAAAGCAGCAGTCTTCGTCCAAAAACGACGATCTCATTCGATTCTGAGATTGATAATTTCTGGCGAAAGAACAACTCTTTTATGGATTTGGTGTTTTAACTGGTAGTAGGAAGGAAAAAAATTCAGTGTAAGTAATTTGTGTTTGGAAAATCTCTTTGAGTTATATGATGGGTTTGGTTTGTAAAGAGATTTGTTATTGCTCGAAAGATTTGAACTTTATCTGCTCAATGCTTTTATGGTTTTACTTGGGCAAAAATGTCGTAAAAAGCTTCTAATTTCAAAAATGTAACAAATTAATCATAAATTTTCAAAATATTATTTTAATCAGAGTCTTTTCCACGTTATTATTGGTCCGTCGTTAAGTGTATTGTTACACAGTTAACACCGTTGTTATTCTGAAATCCAAAAATGTCATAAAAACCTAAACTTTCAAAAATACGATGAATTAATCCTACATGTTAAAAATGTCAATTTAATCATAGTATTTTCGTTGACCACGTTACTATAGGCCCATCATTAACGATCTTTTTTAAACTAGTTATTCCCTTCGATTTCAATATCAGAATCATAACAAACTTTAGTTCAAAAAAATTCAAAACAGATTGACGTTATGATCTAAAAAAGTGATCGATTAGGTAATTTTTGTGTGGATAATTTCGAACTCTGATCCTGAGAATAATTTGGTATGAACATTTGATGCAAATGATTAAATCCATTAAAGACAAATATAGATATGTTAAAAACTAATAATATCCAACTTTTGTAACCACTAAACATTTGTACAACTAATTTCCTAATGTAAAAAAAGCTCCCAAAAGAGTGCAATTTATAAATTGAACCAATAATTCATTCATAATAGTTTGAACTAAAGTTTGTTATGATTCCGATATGAAATCGAAGGTAATGATTAAGTTGAAAAAGATCGTTAACGACGGGCCTATAGTGGCGTGGTCAACGAAAAGACTGTGACTAAATTGATATTTTGAAAATTTAGGATTATTTTGTCGCATTTTTAAAAGTTTAGTCTTTTTATGATATTTTTTCCGTTTGTATATAAGAGTGGTGTTAACAGAAATTAACTCCGTACAACTCAATTAACGGTGGACTTTTAGTAGCTTAGCCAACGCAAGAACTATAATTAAAACAATATTTTTGAAAATTCGTGTTTGGTTTATCGCATTTTTGAAATTAAAGATTTTTATGATATTTTTTCGTTTTACTTATGGCTTCCATTTCGTCCAATTTGCTATCGTGCGCATCTTAAAACAATGGATTCCAATTTAGCGGTTTAACCGCAGTCGCAGTCGCAGTAAAACCAGCAAAATCATCATCGTCCTTCCCCGAGACTCAAATCCAGAATCCTAATTCTCACCCTTTTACTCTTCTCCTTCTTTCTACTTGCCATCCTTTACACCTCCTCTTTCTCAGCCAGGTTCTCCGTCTCATATTTGAACCCGACGGACCGGCCGGAGACGTCTTTCGTTGCATCGCTTGAGCATGTTTTGATCCATAAAGCACCGAAGCTCTTGCACCGGTTAGAGACGACACGTCGAATGGGGAGAGTGTTGATGATGTGAGGAAGCTCGATGAGATGGTGTTTGAGAGGGAGGAATCGATGGTTAAACGAAAATCCGGGATATCCTGTTGAATTTCAGATTAAGGTTTATGTATACGAGATGCCGAAGAAGTTTAACTTCGATCTTCTCTGGTTATTTCACAATACTTACAAAGAGACGTCGAATGCTACCTCTAATGGTAGCCCTGTGCATCGTCTAATCGAACCGATATTGCTGATTGTCAGTTTTTCTAAGGTTTGCGATTCTGGTAGCATCACGAAAGAGAGAGAAGGAAGAAACTTTTATGATTTTTACCATTTGTTTTATATGTTAGATTTTTCTTGTTGAATTCATCTGTCCCATTGGTAGTTTTCGTGGAACGATCAACGATTGATGGAACTGAAACCACCATCGACTTTATTTTCGTTAAACTGCTACTTGATTGTTTCTCTTAAGTGAACCTTGGCGATCAGATTTTGTGGTTCTGTTCAACTGTTTCTCATTCTCTTGTAGCCCGAATAACTTAAACACATTTTTTTATGTTGCAGCATTCTATTGACTATTGGCTCTGGGCTGATCTGATCTCTCCTGAATCTGAAAGGCGTTTGAAAAGTGTTGTGAAGGTCCATCGGCAGAAGGATGCCGACTTTTTCTATGTTCCGTTTTTTACTACAATCAGCTTTTTATTGTTGGAGAAGCAGCAATGCAAAGCACTCTATAGGGTGTGAGTGAGCTTTAATTTTTAGCATTACATCTTACGTTCAATTTAAATAACGTTTTTGTGTACTTTGCATCTTCATGTGCTTTATTTGAAAACTAGCAAGCTGATTCAACACTATATACGTGCGTTTTGAATGGACCCAAAATTTTATCTCGGGTGTCTAACAAAGGAGATGCCGAAGAATGTTTGAATTTATACCCTGGTAGATGCTGTTTGTTATTTCTACCACATCTTATGGTTAGGTGATTTATTTCTGATTGCTAAAGGTGATTCCAGTTGTCCTACTCAGGGCGACCAAATAGTATATCACTTGTGAATTCTTACAATCTGCTCTTTATCTGCTTTTAGTTTATTTAGTTTAAGCTTGCTTCATGGGAGATCTGTTAGTTGAAAAACGTGAGATACCATATGTTCGTGCTACATGTTTTTAATTCTTCTCAAACTGTAGGAAGCTCTGAAGTGGGTCACTGATCAACCTGCTTGGAAGAGGTCTGAGGGAAGGGATCACATATTTCCTATTCACCATCCATGGTCTTTCAAGTCCGCCCGCAAATATGTGAAAAACGCAATCTGACTTTTATCAGATATGGACTCCACTGGGAATTGGTAAATCTATATTTTCTTCTGTTACTGATTCTGAGTCATGTAATCTGCTCTGTTAGCTATACTTAGTTGATTCTGTTTCGGCTTGATCTTGTAGGTATAAGCCTGGGCAAGTTTCACTGGAGAAAGACCTTATTCTTCCTTATGTTTCCAATGTTGATATTTGTGATACCAAGTGTTTGTCAGAAAGTGCACCAATGAGGACCACGCTACTTTTTTTCCGAGGGTGGCTAAAGAGGAATGCTGTGAGAATCATGCCTCTTCTAAGTCTACGACTTTATAAGCTACATAAAATGCTCTTTCCTTTTCTTTCGCGGTGACTTTTTAGATATATATTCCCGTGAAAGTTTGGAATACCTTTTTTGTTATATAGATAACAGTTGGAATACCTCATTAAACTGGGAAAGCTGTCAGTCTTTCTTTGCCATACTTCTCTTTTAAAGTCTGTGTCTCATGATTTAGGTGCTGTATTTTTTTGTTTTAGGGAGGTAAAATACGTGCAAAACTAGGTGATGTCAAGGATGTAATAATTTCTGAGGGAACTGCGGGAGAGGGAGGAAAATTAGCAGCCCAAGGTGGCATGCGTAGGTATATTCTGTGTTGCTTCCTGACCCATTTGGTTGCAGTACATACAAAAATGTAACTTTCAACTTTTTTCTAATTATGTCTGCCATCTATCAGATCTTTATTTTGTTTGTGTCCTGCTGGTGATACACCATCTTCAGCGAGGCTGTTTGATGCCATTGTCAGTGGCTGTATACCTGTTATAGTCAGTGACGAGTTGGAATTTCCTTTTGAAGGTATACTTAATTACAAGAAGGTGCGTCAGATATCTATTACATTGGTGCTCTCAGTTTTAACCTTTTTTGCCTAGAAAAATAATATATGAAACGAAGTATGTCTTGACACTTTCGCTCCCTTTTGTGTTGTTTTTGTTTTTCCTTTCAAGTTGCTGTGCTTGTTTCCTCCAGTGATGCAATACAGCCAGGGTGGCTTGTAAATCATCTGAGAAGCCTAAACCCCATCCGAATCAAGGAAATGCAAAATAACCTTGCGCAAGTAAGAATATACTTTTCAAAATTTTCACTAACTTTGATCCTACAAGATGGAATTACCCTGTTTTCATAGTTCACTTTACACGACCTCACTCGTGCAGTGGATCTGTATTATATATATACTAAGTACTATGGTTGTTTTCTACTTTTTCAGTACTCACGGCATTTTATATATTCAAGCCCTGCTCAGCCATTAGGTCCAGAGGACTTGACATGGAGAATGATATGTAACTGATTACCCTGATTGTTCAACCACCATGTGGGTTGGGCTTACTGATTAAAATCGTCTTAGGTACTAGTTACCTTTGATCATGCATTCAATCTCAGTCTGTGGAATTGGCGTAGAACTTACTGCAATGTCTGATTCTAAGATTCACAAAATCTTGATGTACTCGTTGCAATGGCAGATCGCTGGAAAGCTGGTTAATATCAAGCTTCACACAAGGAGGTCTCAACGAGTCGTGAAAGGATCTCGGAGTCTTTGTAGATGCGATTGCTGGATATCCAATTCCACAGCGTCAAATAAATTGAGTCCTCTCTTATCGTAAGACTGATTCAGATGTGCTAAATGTTTAACCTATTGACATTTCACCGTTACCTACCACTTTATATAATGTATGCTCATTATCATCACGAAATTTTATAATTTAAGGACAGGATTGAGACAAGTCCCTTGGACCAAGACCAGAGTGGTAGTTCGGAAATAACACACCATATGCACGATAATGATCCGATCTGTGACCATCTATGTTTCTCTTGTTTATCAAAGGGTATTTTTGCAAACGAAATATATGTCTAAATCACAGTCAAGTCACTTGAGCAAGTGTTTTCAAAACCAATCCGCCTTAAGTAATCTGTATAAGCTTTTGGTCTGATATGGTGTGTGTGTGGCCTTGTTGGTTTGATGTGTAAATAGCATGAATTTTCATTAATCACATAAATATTCAAAACAAAAACAATGCAGCACTGGAGATACATATATTGAATTCAAATTGTTTTTGGTAGACAGGGACGTGTATGCTTAATTTATATAATCAGAATTATTCGTGGTTAGTAGTTAGTCCTTGAATATGAAATATTGACATTTTTGATCAATGGAGCGGAGCGTACACACGTTATATCATCATTCTAAATAATAAAAATGTACCGCGTATTTCTTCGTTTTGAATTTTTTTCCCAAAATACCCTCCTCGTCACTTTCAATGTGCTTACACGTTTTTAAGTCCCCAAATAATCGCCTCCTACGCCATTACTTTTTCCCTCATATTTTATTGGTACCCAAAAAAAACTATTGGTTTTTCTAACTTCTTTCCTTGAAAAAAGATTTATACTTTGGCAAAAAAATAAAAAGAGATGAACCGCAGTCTGATCCTGAATCATACTTGACGGCTAGTTAAATAGCGAGACATGAATGGATCAAAGGAAAGGTTGGCGGCCATTCTGGATGCTCTCACAAACTGAATAGTGTTCTGAAACCAAAAAGAGAACAAAATCGAAGAAATCGAAAACTGACTCGTTCACTAATCAAAATTCGAAGAAAAAGAGAAGAAACTATATTCTGTGAGTAAAATTTGGAGGTTTCTTTCTTAATCGATTTTTAGAGAAACTTATTTTTGTTTAACAAAAAAAAATTTCGTTGACTTAACAGCAAAATTAACGAAGTTAACACCGTTTATTTATTATGTTAAGCAATTTAACAGTACACTTAATTTGGCTGAATTAACCGAAAGTTTGTGACACAATTAGAAGTCAACTAAAAATTGATGTTTCTTTCGGGAAATATGATTGTTCATAACAAAAATAGCTAAAATTTGAAAGTTGGGGATTTAATAAACAATTTTTTCAAAAGAGATTTATACTTCTTTTTCTGTCACAAAATTATGTATTGTATTAAATAATCAGTTTTTATCGATTTATTTTCAGTCTGGTGGTTAGATGATGCAGCTAATAACTTAAATATCATGGTTCAATTTTTTCCACTATATTAATAGATTAAAAAAAAGATTTTAGGATGTTGCATGCTATGATTCAAATGTTAAAAAAAAAAATCTTCTTTGTCGTAATTAGCAACACCATATATTAATTATTTTTCAAAAATCCTTTCATTACAAAACTTGGATTTTAGCTATCTAAAATTCTTTTAAGCCATCCAGTTTTCAAAACTTCGAATTTTTTGTATGAAAATTTAAGACCATTGAACAAGATTTAAGAAAATAAATAATTTAAACTTTAATGGCAAGTAAATTTTTTGTATCACTAATCAATATAGATAAAAAAGATAAAATATCTGGAAATAATAAAAGCGCCAAACGCGTAAAAGAAATTAATAAACAAAAAAAAAATTCAGACAAGACTTAAAAACTAAAAGTGACTTTCATACTGTCTCGCTTACCTTGTCCGAAAAAAACTTGGCCCTCTAACAAAAACGTTTGAAAAAAGAAGTCTGTTCCGTCCACTTGTTTTCCCGGCGGCGTTCCATCTTCGTCTTCGCTGTCTCACCGCGTCGATATTTTTACTACATTAATAAAGAAAACGAAATCAATCACAGATCTTCCCTCTTGATTTCTATTCTCTATTCAACAAAATGTGGCAATTCCTTTACCTTTTTCTTTGTTCCATATAATATTTTAAGATCTTCTTATGTATAATATTATATAAATTACGAAAATTGGAGATAATCGTTGTTATCATAACGTGTATTAGTTAGCAGGAGTGCTTGAGTATTTGCTCACGACTAAGTCCCTTTCTCTTCTTCTTCATTTCTCTCTCTTTTTCTCTATCCCTGTCACTATCACTTCTCGATTTGTCAAATGCTTCAAAATATCCAGTTGGGTTGCACGACACGACCACGTTGAATACTTCAGAGAGATTTGGTAAGAAGAAAAGTGTAGACTTCTCTTAATTCCTATAACCTGAAGATCTGAGTTTCTTTTCCTCTCCTCTTCTGTCACGGATACTTTTAAGGTTATTGTAAGCAAATCAGCTTTTTAATTTTTATTTTATCTTTTTTCCTTTAAGTTCGTGGTGGGATCATCTCTTTTTTTTCTGAATGTCAAGCCCGTGCTCATCTTTCTCTCTTTTTCACTTCTGCGTTTGAATTGCTGAGAGAAAGATGTGTGGGGTTTTCGAGATTTTATTGGATTTGAAAGTTTGAAAATATTAGCAAGCTGTTGTTTGTAGGGTTTTCGTCTTTATAGCTTTAAAGATATTTTACCTTTTTGTTGTTGTTTGATTCTCGGATTTGAATTTTTCTGAAAAACAATGTTTTTTTTACTTTCATGTGTGTGGAGATGATGATGAGTTTGTAATTGATTTGAAGCATTTAGATCCATGGATTGAAGTGTTTATTTGCTGATGTTTTGAATGAAATTAAGTTTTAAAGACTTGTGCTAAATTATGAGGATTGAGATGTATTTGTTTCTTCCTTTGCTAACCTTTTTAGTTGTTGCATCTGTTTACTTCTTTCTTTAGGGATCTACCAAGGTAGATCAAGAACAATGGCATCACATAAGCATTACAGTAAAAGTAGATCAAATCTATCAAACAGCTCTGATATTGCGGAGCCTGGAAGGCCACCTGTTCCTCCTTCAGTCACTTTTGCTCGAAGAACTTCATCGGGTCGCTATGTTAGTTACTCGAGGGATGATCTCGACAGCGAATTGGGCAGTGCTGATTTCATGAACTATACAGTTCACATTCCTCCAACTCCAGATAACCAGCCAATGGACCCTTCCATTTCTCAGAAAGTCGAAGAGCAATATGTCTCTAACTCTATGTTCACTGGCGGTTTTAACAGCGCCACAAGGGCTCACCTAATGGACAAAGTGATTGAGAGAGAGACTAGTCATCCACAGATGGCTGGTGCTAAAGGGTCGTCTTGTGCGATCCCTGGCTGTGACGCTAAGGTTATGACCGATGGGAGAGGTCAAGATCTTCTTCCTTGTGAATGTGACTTTAAAATTTGTAGAGACTGCTTTGTCGATGCAGTCAGAACCGGCGGTGGGATTTGCCCTGGGTGTAAAGAACCATACAAGAACACAGATTTGACCGATCAGGCTGATGATAATGGTCAGCCAAGGCCTATGCTGCCTGCAAGTGGCGGATCAAAGATGGAGAGAAGATTGTCATTGATGAAGTCAACTAAATCAGCTTTGATGAGGAGTCAAACAGGGGATTTTGATCACAATCGGTGGTTGTTTGAGACAAGTGGAACTTATGGTTATGGGAATGCTTTTTGGACAAAGGACGGGAATTTCGGGAGCGGTAAGGATGGAGATGGAGATGGTGACCATATGGAGCCGCAAGATTTGATGAGCAAACCTTGGAGACCGCTTACTCGAAAGCTGAAAATTCCTGCTGCTGTTATTAGTCCATACAGGTATAATAAAGTGTGTTCCTTTTGATTATTTAGCTTTACTAAATGCTATTTATCTACAATCTCACAAGAATATTCTTTTTTTTTTTTGCAGGCTTTTGATTTTTATCCGTATAGTTGTTCTTGCATTGTTCTTGACTTGGAGAGTTAAGCATCAAAACCCAGATGCTGTCTGGTTATGGGGAATGTCTGTGGTTTGTGAGCTTTGGTTTGCCTTTTCGTGGCTTCTTGATCAGCTGCCTAAGCTATGCCCAATTAACCGTGCGACCGATCTTCAGGTTCTAAAGGAAAAGTTTGAAACGCCGACAGCAAGTAACCCAACCGGGAAATCCGACCTTCCTGGATTCGATGTATTCGTCTCTACTGCAGATCCCGAGAAAGAACCTCCTTTGGTCACTGCTAATACCATTTTATCGATTCTAGCAGCAGACTATCCGGTTGAGAAGCTTTCTTGCTATGTATCTGATGATGGAGGGGCACTTCTCACTTTTGAAGCTATGGCTGAAGCTGCGAGTTTTGCAAACATTTGGGTTCCTTTTTGTCGTAAACATGTGATCGAGCCAAGAAATCCAGACTCCTACTTTAGCTTAAAGAGAGATCCTTACAAGAACAAAGTGAAGTCTGATTTTGTGAAGGATCGAAGACGGGTTAAGCGTGAGTTTGATGAGTTCAAAGTCAGGATTAACAGCTTGCCTGATTCGATCAGGAGACGTTCTGATGCATACCATGCCAGAGAAGAAATTAAAGCCATGAAGATGCAGAGGCAGAACAGGGACGATGAGCCTTTAGAGCCCGTGAAGATTCCGAAAGCTACTTGGATGGCTGATGGTACTCATTGGCCTGGAACTTGGTTGACTTCTGGTAGTGACCATGCCAAAGGTGACCACGCCGGTATCATTCAGGTACAATCTCGATTTCCAAAGCTTTCGTCTTCGAGAAAATGGAATAGCCATTAATTCAAAATATCATTTGTTTGCTCATAATCTCATTTTGTTTCTCGATCAATGCAGGTGATGTTGAAGCCACCAAGTGATGAGCCATTACATGGAGTATCCGAAGGCTTTCTTGATCTAACTGATGTGGATATTCGACTCCCACTCCTTGTTTATGTTTCTCGTGAGAAGCGACCTGGTTATGATCATAACAAGAAGGCCGGAGCCATGAACGCCCTAGTCAGAGCTTCTGCAATTATGTCAAATGGACCATTCATTTTAAATCTCGACTGTGATCATTACATATACAACTCTGAGGCACTGAGAGAAGGTATGTGCTTCATGATGGATAGAGGTGGCGATAGACTTTGCTACGTTCAGTTTCCGCAGCGGTTCGAAGGTATAGACCCGTCAGATCGATATGCTAATCACAACACCGTCTTCTTTGATGTCAACATGAGAGCTCTTGATGGGCTTATGGGTCCGGTTTATGTCGGAACTGGTTGTCTCTTCCGAAGAATTGCGCTTTACGGATTTGATCCGCCTCGATCCAAAGATCATACTCCCAACTTCTGGAGCTGCTGTTTCCCTAGTCGCAGGAGGAAAAATATTCCTGAAGAAAACCGAGCTCTGCGGATGGGTGATTACGATGACGGCGATATGAATCTCTCTCTAGTCCCAAAGAAATTCGGGAACTCAACATTCCTCATTGATTCAATTCCAGTAGCTGAGTTCCAAGGCCGCCCTCTTGCAGACCACCCAGCGGTTAAAAACGGGCGCCCACCTGGTGCACTCACAATTCCGCGAGAGCTACTCGATGCATCGACTGTAGCAGAAGCTATTGCTGTTATCTCTTGCTGGTACGAGGATAAGACTGAGTGGGGATCACGCATTGGATGGATTTATGGGTCAGTCACTGAAGATGTTGTCACTGGTTATCGAATGCATAACAGAGGCTGGAAATCGGTTTACTGTGTGACGAAAAGGGATGCTTTCCGTGGCACTGCTCCAATCAACTTGACAGATAGGCTTCACCAAGTTCTCCGTTGGGCAACTGGCTCGGTCGAGATCTTCTTCTCTCGTAACAATGCTTTTCTTGCAAGCCCAAAAATGAAGATCCTTCAAAGAATTGCCTACTTAAACGTGGGAATCTACCCATTCACGTCAATCTTCCTCATCGTCTACTGTTTCCTCCCGGCGCTCTCCCTCTTCTCTGGTCAGTTCATCGTTAAGACGCTCAATGTTACTTTCCTAGTCTACCTTCTCATCATCTCCATCACTCTCTGCTTACTCGCCCTCCTCGAGATCAAATGGTCTGGAATCTCACTCGAAGAATGGTGGAGAAACGAACAGTTTTGGCTCATTGGAGGAACAAGCGCTCATCTTGCAGCTGTTCTTCAAGGTTTGCTCAAAGTCGTAGCTGGAGTTGAAATCTCCTTCACTCTTACTAGTAAATCCGGAGGAGATGATGTAGACGACGAGTTTGCGGATTTGTACATGGTGAAATGGACTTCCCTCATGATCCCTCCGATTACGATCATTATGGTGAACTTGATTGCTATTGCAGTTGGATTCAGCAGGACCATTTACAGTGTAATTCCTGAGTGGAGTAAATTAATAGGAGGAGTGTTCTTCAGTTTTTGGGTATTGGCTCATCTTTATCCTTTCGCTAAAGGTCTCATGGGAAGGAGAGGAAGAACACCAACGATTGTATATGTTTGGTCTGGACTTGTTGCCATCACCATTTCTCTTCTTTGGGTCGCCATTAATCCACCGGCAGGAGCTACTGATATTGGAGGAAACTTCAATTTTCCATAATAGGTTGTGTTCTTCTCAAGAAACACAAAAACAAAAACAAAAAACTTGGTTCTCTTTTTTATTGTATGTAATCACATTCCTTTATTAGATTTTTTTTTGTTTCGTTCTGTCTGATGATGATATGTGGACCGTGTTCGAAAACGGGCAGCCTAGAAACGCCTACACGCTGGAAAATCGTTCAACGGTGAAGATCAACTGCGATTTTCATGTATTCGGGAAACTAATCTGAAATTTTGAGAGAATTCAATTTTTTGCTAGTATTAACTTTAAAATCAAAATGTTTAGGACTAGATCTAAGTTTTTAGATATGAACACAAAGAGAAACAGAAAAAAATGCTAGGTTCCAGAAGACACTCTTAGGTAGAAGACGATGTGCAAAAGACCGTTTTACGCTTTATTAATTAAAAAACAAAAAACGCAAAAAAAATCACCACAGAGCCTTGATCTCACAACCTCTAGACTAGCTTATTATTTATAACTTATGTGTATGTGTTTTGTTATATAACTATGTTTTATGTTATATATCTCAAAATTCAAATAAATGTCTTAAAACTAGTTCTCGATTAATTCTCCTATAATTTCCGACTAATTGATTCGGCACTAGGCGTTACCTCACTTTCCGACTAGCGCCTAGCAAGATTCAAAACATGGTATGTGGAGATCATGTTAGGACATAGATCGGCTTAATATTAGTTTGAACGAGTGCAGGACCTAAGTTTCTCTCGTTCTCTACTTTTGTTGTCTCGTTGTATCATTTTATGACATGGATGTTTTGCTCAATACATTTGTTTTTATTTTTCTGTAAGGAAACCATAAATAATATCCACTTGTTGTAAATTTGTAAACAATTTGGTAATACTAAAATGTTTGATTATGACTAGGTTTTAAACTCCAAAATCCGTATCTTAATTTTGGGTAAAGTACTCTAATATTGTTATTTAAACTCACCAGATAAAGTCAGAAATCTCACATGAATCAAAAAAAGTCGTAGGAACATGATAGCATCAAAGCATTCGTACAATAGTTATGTATAATTCCTCAAGACGTGGATCTCCTCCAATCTCCATGACTCCACGTGACAACCATCTCGGAACACAAAGCATTATCGTGGGTATGTTGATAGACCTCACAAAAATTTCATCAAATTAACCAAATTCTAAATATTTTTTTTTTTGGGAAAATGTGGATTTAATAACGAACTTACCAAAAAAGTCAAATTGAACACAAAACTCTGATTATTATTGATTAAATATCGTATTTATAGTTGACTTTTAAATAAACCTTCAACTTTAAGGTGACTAAGCCAATTGAACCTGACAGAAATTCCAAATCGAAATTGTCTCTGAAATCGATAGTCAAATCGATTTTAGAAGTTCTATTTAGTTCTTTTCTTCCTTTTGAAGAACTCCTAAGTTTGATTTTTTTTTTCAAAAATGAGTTCAAATTCATCAGTTTCGTCGGTCTGAAGTATCAAAGACAACATTTCAAACTGACGAATTTGAGTTCATTTTTGAAAGAAAACAGAAAATCAAGTTTAAGAGTTCTTCAAAAGGAATATAAGAACTTAATCGAACTTCAAAAATCGATTTGACTTTCGAATTCATAGACAATTTCGATTTGGTATTTTCGTCGGGTTCAATTGGCTTAGTCAACTTAAAGTTGGGATTTAATTAAAAATCAACTGTAAATATGTTGTTTAATCAATTATAAACAGAGTTTTGTGTTCAATTTGATTTTTTAGTAAGTTTGTTGTTAAATCGACATTTTGTCATTTTTTTTTAACTGGTAATTCTAAATATTGTTACTTGTACAAATTAGTTGACCCAGCCAATTGGTTTTCTTTGTGATTTTAATTTTAATTCTAAATCCGCATTTAAAAGAAATCCATAAAAGATAACATAGAGAATTAATATACTAAGAAAGTGATATATTTGTTATTTGGTTAATTATTATTATTGCCGAATTATTATCAATATGATGATTTACCTAATGAATTTGGTATGAAAACTTTTTCTATTCTATTACGAGATAGGGTATTATTAAAAATGTGGGAGTTATTGAAAATGTAAATTTAGAGGATTTTAAAGTTTTGTATTTTTGGAAGGATTTCAAAATACTACATTATGTTTACTCATGTTTTGAACATCAAAATCCTATAGAATCCATTAAATTCAAATACTATCAAATCAAATCATATTAAATAGCAAAGGATTTTAATATATTTTAAATCTACTAAATAAATACTTCGTCCAGTAACAATGAATTTGAATGGATTTTATCAAATACATAATTCAGTAATATTGGATTTGCTTGTGGATTTAAAATACTTTCAAATCAATTAAAATATTGCATCCAATACCCCCACTACATGTAAATGTGATTTAAGCTATAAATTAGATATTATCGATCTAATTATTTTGACAAAAAATGTGAAATTATAATATCACTCCTAAAAATTTGGATTTTTGTCATACACATTATGCTGAAATTATCCAATCTTAATACTTAGGTCATTTAAATATTATCCAATCTAAATGCTCAGGACTTTTTTAATAAACAAGCATAAAACTATTACCATCTAGTAATAGTATACCACTTCTTATGATAAAATGAGTTTTCAGATAAAACTCTATAACTTTAGTTATAAAATTAATCAATTGGATTAACTGAAAACGATGACTTAACAAACTAAAAGTATTTTAGTGACGATCTAATAGGAATATATACAAGACGAAACGTATGTTGAACAAACTCTCTACAAACTCGCTCACCATGCGAAGAACATGATCACTCAATCTTGGTGAGAAACAACACACGCATGTCTTTAATAACCTTTAAACCTTATCTATCACTTAACCATAATTCAACCCATAGCTAGGCCGAGAGGTTAAGTATCTCATCAAACCAATCTACCAAAGATATAGAAAAGATGAGAGCTATTCAAACTCATGCTCTATTGTTCTTCTTCATGTTAATCCTCATTATCGTAACATCAGCCCAAAAGAGTTCTCGTATTCGAAACCACCATGAACTCTCTATCGCTATCGAAGAAATGGAGAAAGCTGATTACTTCTCATTCGTGATGCTCATCAACATGTTACAACCTGTAAACCCTAGATTCTTAGCTAATGTTACATTCTTAATGCCAAAGGACAAAACCCTTTCAAGATCAAACATTATTCACCAAGATGAAGTCACCGATTTTTTGCTTCGCTATTCGATCCCTTCTCCTCTTCTTTTCGAACACCTTAGTCTCATCCCTAATGGCTCCATTCTTCCTTCCTCTTTACCACATTACAACCTTGAGATCTCCAATGGTGGAAGATCAAACTACTTAGTCAACAATGTCAAGATCATAAGCCGCAACATTTGTAACTTAGGATCTATCAAATGTCATGGTATTGATGGTATATTACCATTTCCAAGAACAATGGACGATATTTCTCGTGGAAATAACCACACTTCACCTTCCATTTATTGCCCTAGCATCCACAACGATAGTGTTCACAATAGTTCTGTGGTTCCTGCTGATCATTATAACGCTCCTCCTCCATCAAGTAGTCCGATTCATCAGCTGCCAAAATCAGAGTCTCCTAAAGCTCGAGAAGGGGATTTATTAAATTTAATCTTTGTTCTTATTCTCGGATTATTAGTTGTCATGATCGGCCTGTAAAGATTAATACAGCCTATAGCACTTATTTATGTCTTCTTCTAGTTCTCTCCTCATTGTAGTTCACATACATATAATTGATCATTAAAGATATGAACTTTCTATTGAAAACAGAACTTTTTTTCTTTTTTTTCAAGTAAACAATTGGATACAAGGATTCAATCTAATAATCTATAGTCCAAAATCCAAACTCTAAATTCTATCGCATATGAATAAGTAAATATTTATTTTTTTGATACCTCTCAACGTATTCACATTTTTCAATTTCTTTTACATCCGGTTCAGGTGCTAATGGAACAAAAATTTCTAGTAAACCGTTATGTTTCAACATAAATGTAAATCTACAATTTTTACATATATTAACAAAATTACATTGTAAAGAAAATTAAATGGCCTAAAGGTTGTGGTTTTCTTGTGCTTTAGCACATAGGAGGTTTTAGGTTCAAGTTTTAGGAATATTTTCCTAGTCTTTTACAGTGGTGGTGATCGGATAGATAAATGAAAAACTAGGTTTTAAAGGGTAAACTTGCAGAGAATTATATTTGATTTCTGCTTGAAACTTATGGCACTATTTTTGGATTCTCGACAAGCTTTAATATCTATGAGATTTGCTGGATTATCCTTGTTATGAAAAAAAAAAAAAGGGACCGAAGTTCTAAATAACCATATTTCCGGTTAAACCAATTACCATATTTCGGGTAAAACCGACCCAAGTTCTAAAATCTCTTGCTCTTTTTTTTTCCCTTTCCCAGAGAAACCCTACCAAAACCCTGGAAACTCTCACTGCCTCCATTTCAATGGCAATAGATATTGTAGCTTGAAATTTCTTGTTCATCAAGGTAATCTCTTCCTCTTAAATCATATCTATATCATTTTAAAATTAGAAAAAACCCTAGTCTGCTGAGCACTCCCTTGGAAATCTCTTCGGGGAATAAATGGCTCAGAAATGTGCGATTAGTGTCATCTCAGCTATAGCAGCATCCGCTGCTATCGCGCCATCGAAATTAGCTTCTGCAGATGGACCTTTCACCTTCTCTGGCTTCTCTACTCCTTCGCCTGCTTCGATTCCTCAGCAGCAAGGTTCCCCTCTGCCGGCGCCGGAATCTAAGAAAGAACCGTCTGTTTCTGGCGAAGAATCTGATGCTCCTCCACGGATTCGCAACAACAATCCGAGGACGACGTCCGCTGGATTTGATCCGGAAGCGTTGGAGCGAGGAGCTAAAGCTTTGAAGGGGATAAACAACTCCGCTCATGCCAAAAAGGTCTTAAGAATTTTTTTCTTCTCTTTTTCTTTCTGGATTTTAAGAAAGCTTCAAATGGGATTTCAATCACTTTTTCTTCTTTAATCTATACCATAGAGACTATACATAGATCTTATTTGAAATTTCTCAAGTTGAGTTAATAGTTTCTTCGTTTATAAAATTGTAAGGTTGAAAAATGAATTTTTTCTCGGTTGTTATAATTTCTATGATGAAGCTAATGGAAGATTGGCTTGAGCTTAAACGTTTCACATGGTAGAATTCCGGGATGGAGTCAAAAAAATGTTAATTTTCTTTGTTTATAGGTTATGCTTATGCGTGGCCTCAGAGTTGATGAATTTTTGGTTTTCTGTAGGTATTTGAAAGTATTAAGACACAAGAAGAGACGAGGCAAGCTGAGTTTACAGCCAAGGCTCAAGAGTTTAAAGCTATGCAAGCCCAAGCTGAAGCTGTGAGATTAACTTACTCTTTCAAGTTCTTTGTTAATATATTTTTGATTTCATTGTCTGATTATGTAGTACCTGCTTAGGCTTTCTCAAGACGTTTCACGTTTTAGGTACTTATGTAGTATGTCCTTACAATACTCTGTTACCTATAAGCATTGATTTTGCAACATTGTTGTTACTATTCATAGCTGTTATAGTTTTGCTACATCTTTCATTATTCTTCTTTACAGATTCTTGGTTTTAAAGTAATGTTCCATTTTGCAGGAGAGGAAAAGGGTAATATATGAGGAACAGAAGAAACTTGCTCAGCACCAAGCTCAAACAAAATCACAGATGGCCCGCTATGAAGATGAGTTAGCAAGAAAAAGGATGCAGGCATGCAATTCTACAAATAGATCTATTTTTATTTAACTTTGAGAAGTTCTCATCTCTCTCATAACTTGTGTAGTATATCTTGTTATAGGCTGAAAACGAGGCCCAGAGAACAAGAAATCAAGAACTTGTGAGAATGCAAGAAGAATCAGAAATTAGGAGGGAAGTAGCTCGACGAGCTACTGAGGAAGAGATTCAAGCACAGAGAAGACAAACAGAGAGGGAGAAAGCTGAGATTGAACGTGAGACAATCAGAGTCAAAGCTATGGCAGAAGCTGAAGGGAGAGCCCGTGAATCGAAGCTTTCTGAAGATGTCAACAGGAGAATGCTTGTTGATCGTGCAAATGCTGAAAGAGAGAAATGGGTTTCTGCCATTAATACTACATTTGATCATATTGGAGGTCTGACATTAGTGACAATTACTATCTCTCTATCGTTTTAATTCATTCGTTGTGGAAGCTTATATATGGCAGTTTCACGTTAGCCATAATTAGAGTCTAATAGGTAACTTACGTATATAATAGCCTTTTGACCGTCACCATCTATCTGTAGTTTTCCCTTCATTTGGGCTAATATTTGGATGTCCTAATTAGATGCTTTTCTTATTACCTTTTCAAAAGCTGATGGACTCTTTTTCATTTTTACTAGGGGGCTTGCGTACCATTCTAACGGATCAAAATAAGCTGATTGTTGCAGTTGGAGGTCTCACTGCTCTTGCAGCTGGGATCTACACAACAAGGTAAAGACTAAAAATGTTGAGAAAAAAATGCCAATCATGAGTTATTGTCATTAATGGCAAAGGTACTTAGTCATCTTATAGATTGATTGTTGCAGAGAAGGTGCCAAGGTTATGTGGAGCTACGTGGATAGAATATTAGGACAACCTTCTCTAATTAGAGAATCATCGAGAGGAAAGTACCCTTGGTCTGGTTTGGTTTCACGTACCTTCTCCACGTTGCGAGGTGGTGGTAAGGAGTCTGCATCCAAAAATGGAAAAGGGTTTGGTGATGTTATTTTGCATCCTTCTCTTCAAAAGAGAATCGAACAGCTAGCTAATGCAACTGCCAACACAAAAGCCCACAAAGCACCATTCCGAAATATGCTCTTCTACGGTCCACCAGGAACAGGAAAGACAATGGCTGCCCGAGAGCTGGCTCGTAAATCTGTATGTATTCTCTCTACTTCTAATGCTTATTATTACTATATTAGCTGTGAAGAACAGATTCATCTGAGCTGCGAATTGGGATGGTAGTTCTAGGGTTGCTCATAGGCATTAACATTACAGCATTTCAGGCTTGTTACTTTGAGAATCACTCTCTTCCTTTGATTTGTTACCATTCAGGGTCTAGATTATGCATTGATGACTGGTGGAGATGTTGCTCCACTTGGAGCTCAGGCTGTTACAAAGATACACCAACTGTTTGACTGGTCCAAAAAATCTAAGAGAGGTTTATTGCTCTTCATCGATGAAGCAGATGCCTTTTTGTGCGAGTAAGTTCCAAATCCAATGCTGATTGATAATCTTAACTCGGGGAATTTTATTTAATGTGTTGATTCGATTGAAAAATTGACAGGCGGAACAAAACATATATGAGTGAAGCCCAAAGAAGTGCATTAAATGCACTCCTCTTCCGCACGGGTGACCAGTCCAAAGACATAGTCTTAGCGCTTGCCACAAACCGACCTGGTGATCTAGACTCGGCAGTGTCTGACCGTGTTGACGAGACTCTGGAGTTTCCCTTACCTGGAGAAGAAGAGCGCTTCAAGCTTCTAAACCTCTACCTAGACAAGTACATATCTAAGGCTAATCTTAAAAAGCCGGGTTTGCTCCAAACCCTTTTCAAAAAAGAACAGCAGAAGATTGAGATAAAAGACATCACCGAGGACCTCCTGAAGGAAGCTGCTGCCAAGACAAAAGGGTTCTCGGGTAGAGAAATCGCTAAATTGATGGCGAGCATACAAGCTGCTGTGTATGGAAGCGCAAATTGCTTATTGGACGCAAACCTTTTCAGAGAGGTCATTGATTACAAAGTCGCCGAGCATCAACAGAGAAGGAAACTAGCTGGTACCGATACAGTGAACAAGAAATGAAATCATATAAACTTATCATCAACATCTGCAGATGTAGATTTGAACAACACTCAATAAACTCATAACCCTGAGCGCTATTCTCAAAAAGGGTTTAGGCAAAAGAAAAACAAAAGCTTTGATTTTCCAAATTGTCTCTCCCTGTGATTCTAAAGGTGTGTTTTTTAGATTCTTATTCTTCTTAGCCATATTACAATGTTGAGTTGATCTTATCATGTCACTCTTTTGAACACGAGGCAATGCCAGTCTTCTTGTGCGACATTTCCCAGTTCTGACCATCATAGCTTTTGACCTCGATGTGATCCAATGTCCCCGACTTGACACACTTAACCGTGACTGCGACTCCATCGGGGTTCGACCTCTGGATATAAAACGATGTAATCCCACAGACCTTGCAGAAAGTATGCTTCGCTGTGTGAGTCGCAAAAGTGTAAGTGGTGATGAATTCTTTAGAATTATCGAGAAGCTCAAAGTTGCTTGAAGGAACAATGAAATGAACATTGCCTCTCATTGAACAATTTGTGCAGTTGCAGTTCCAAGCCACCACACTTCTTGACGCTTTAACCTTCCATTTGATTCTCCCACAATGGCATCCACCTTCATGAAGTATCAATTCTGATTCCATGGCTAATCATTGCTGAAATCTCTAACCAGATCCTCGTTAGCGAAACTATTGATATTCAAACAAGTTGATCGGAAAGAAACGAGAAAATTTAACAGATGTTATAAAAGTGAAGAAATATTAACTTTGAGTTTGAGTTTTGGAATCAGTTAGTGGAAATTTCTATTACATAAGGCTTAGTGATTGACGTGGGGTCCAGCAGTAGAATAGAATTGACAAACATTCGATCAAGTTATCAAACTTGATTTTGTTTTCTCATCGTCTATTTTTGACAACATAGATTTTGTTGCAGAGTGTTATGTGAGTCCCCATCGACGAAATTGAGCAAACTCAATGAAAAAGAGAAGTAAAATGGGCTTTAATGGGCCTTAAGATCTTTTTGATTTGGGTCTTAATTTCATTTTGCCTAAAATTTCCAAAGAATCAGTGATAACTTTCGTGTGCCCTAATTCACCATCTGAGATCAAATCTTCGAACCAGTTGAAATTTGAAATCGAGATTTCTCTGGGCAATTTTTGTGTGTTCTCGTAGGGCAATTCAGAAATGGCAAGTGAAGAGGCGAAGGATCCATGGAAAGGAGAAGAGTGGGGAACGAGTGAGAAGGAAAAGGAGAAGAAGAAGCCTAGTGGTGGTAAAACGGTAACGAGAGTGAGAAAACAAATGCCGAGGGGACTTGAAGATAAATACGAAGCTTACTTCCTACCACGAAAGCCATGGCCGAAAGCTCTTGCCTTCTATGGAAGTTTCATCCTTGGGGGAATCGGTGCTGGTATGCTTATTGAAACTTGGATCAACAAAAAAGTCAAAGAAGATGGAGGAGTCATTTGGGAATTCGACAAGTAAAAAAAGCTTAAGAAAGAATCCATATGGTTTACATATATAATTGTAAGGAACAAGAAAGATTGTTGAAGACAATCTATTTGTTTCGTAGGATTGAATTCTTTCAATTTTGTTTCATAATTCAAAGAAGATGGAGGAGTCATTTGGGAATTCGACAAAGTGTATTTATAATGTTTCTGGCTTTAGTATTTTGGTTGAAAACTCTTAAATTTTCTTTCTGTTGTTGAACCAACCAAGATTATTAGGTATTGATAGATTGACAGATAATAAAGAGTCTGGGCAGTTTTGAGCTCGATGGTAACTTGATAAATTCTACGAGCAGAGAACACACATCATATCTCAAGTCAACAACTACAAAGAAAGCATGTCAAGTGAACAACAAACGAGCAAAACCTAAAATAAGAAGGTATTTGACTAAAATTGAAGGTCTACTACTACCTCCGAAACATACCGGAACTTTGAAGGGCCCTACCGTACTCTGCAATTATCGAAGAACTCTTCACTATCTCCCATATCTTTGCTGAGTTTTTCAGCCACTCGCGTTCCGAGACCGGTCTTGAAAAGGACGTAGTAGACTTAGAAGACAAAACCTGAGATGAACAAAGTAGCGTCTCAATGAATAGAAGACGTTGGTACATGTATTGCGGTGACTTCCACATGACCCAAACACTAGTTCTTAAGTGTAATCATGTGGATGAACGTGTACATGCGTGCATATCTATGTGTGGATAATACACAACTCCGGGAGATAAAAAAGGAGGGACGAAGAGAGAGAGAAAGAGACCTGATCCCTTAGTTTCCACATAGCTAATTGATAACTCTCGTGCTGGTTTCTCGAGCTTTTAGATGGAACTACAAAAGAAACTGGCTCCGCTAACTCGGAACCATTTTTTCCTAGCCTAAATGAACTTGTTTCGAAATACTGCGCCAGGGCCTTTCTTAGCTGCAAAACATTCTTTGGAGATAGATCTTGATCCTGAAGCCTGCAAAGTTGAAGTAGGAATAGTGGTAAGCTAAAAGTGCATAATATTTTTCAAGTTCAACACACTTTATTCAGCAATAGCTAAACAGAGCCACTTTAAATTAACAGTCGTTCAACAAATATTATTTTATAAAACAAGCAATAGAAGAATGCTACATTAGTTCACAAGGCTACAGGATTTAATCTTATCGTGGCATAAAATCAAGGCATTGATATAGAGGAGACTCACTTTGTGTGCACAAATATAGGAGTAGCCATATATTCATTTCCCTCAGCTAATTTGTCCTTGTATTCCATTTCAGGCCCAATCTCAGAGATCTGAAGACGGGAAAGTGTTGGTGAAGATGGATCAGGTATTGCATGCTTTAACAAATCCACCTGCAGTAAGAAAGCGGAGAAGTTGCATGATCATTTGAACAATGATATAGAATAACCTGTAAAAAGATCATCTACCACACAAGCCTTTCTGCACCATATTCTAGGTCCAGAATTTGCATGATTCAAGGTTTTATGCAAAGAAATACCTATATATTAACGTTCACATACCGTTGACATCAGATGCCACATGTTATCTTCATGAACTCCTTCAGATACCACCAGCAACACGTGACAAATGGATGCTAAGAGAACACCAAGCTACAATTGTTCCTTGCACCAGTCCAAAATAAAAACGATTAGATTAGAACTCTACCCCGATTAAAAATCCAATACAAGGAGTATCGCCATCTCTACGGAAAGGAATACATAGAGAAGATAAATTAGTGGGAGAAAAAATACGAAAACAAATAAGTGAAATGCTGAAACAATTATCAAATTATATGTCTCTGTCACGTCTTTAAGTTACCTGGATGCACATGATTTCGTGAGCCAACTCAGCCGGCAGAGAGTCACTGCCCAAGACTGGTACAGATGATGAACTATCATGTCTGATTATCTCAGCCAATATAGATGGACTGAAAACAGGCTGCAGAACCGAATTAGAGGGTACTGATTAGAAAGTAAAGCTCAGTCTGTGAAACAGCATCCACTTCGCTAAAGTAATATGATGATCCCCCAGTCAAGCATAAACAAAAGAGAATACAATAAAAACAACAATTGCACAGCACCTGAGCATCAAGAAGAATGAATCTCTCGACGGAAACTCTTGGTTCAATGCCAACTGTACAATGCTTCGCCGCTGCTTTGATCTCTTCAGACTGTACAGAAAATGGTGGTAGCATTCCTGCAAAGTAGCAGACTTGGATAAATTTTGGTAAACTTGGACGAAAAGAAACTAGCCCATTCAATCACTAACTTTCTTGACTACAATCGAACTGCTACATTTATGTTATATTATCCAAGAAAAATGAAAACAAAAATATGATATTTTCTGTGAATACTAACCAGGGGAGCTCCCATCAAAAGCATAGATTGCATTCAAAATTGTCGATTTGCCAACACCCGGAGGACCAATCACTCCAACCACCGTGAAGTCGGTATTCTCGGTAAGGAACTGTCAAACCACAAACCCAGCACATTTGAGAAAAAATTAAACATAATTTTTAAAAAAAAGAACCAAGTGAGAGTCTATGTCTATGATCTCTACTAAGGATAAACAGCATGGAACTTCACATCCAATTCGTGTACATAGATAAAGGAATGCTTTTTAGCCTCGAAGAATGCTTTAATGGAACATAAATATCTAATGTAAAATGAGACAGGTTACGTATGGTAACTATATCAAATCATTCCAAAACAGAAAAGTTCGTATTAATTTCGCTAGATTCAATCACCGGCGATGGACCGAGATGTTAACTTGCTAATGAAGAACAAAACACAAGAGAGAGTGAGACAGAAACGAGTTACCGGAAGAAAGCGATCGATGTGAAAATCCCAAGAATCAGAGAGCATATTCAGAGAGCTGACGGGAGGGAGACGAGATCGGTGCGACGCATTATCGTCGTCGGAATTTCCGCGTCCGAATTTACCGGTAATTGGAGAGACGGAAGGTTTAGCCAAAAGGATTTTAGGAGCCGCTGGTGAAGACATTTGGCTGCCGCTAGAAGAACCAGCCATAGTAGATTCCAATATCTAAACTTGACCAGAGACAACGATGATTATGACGTCGCGATTAGAGTGCTCTACAGACCAAATTGTGAGCGAACTCTAACTCGTATGTTTCAACGTTTTGGGGTTTGGGAAAGAAGAAAACATTAGATAGTTTGAAACCTCTGTGTCAATCAGAGAGTTTTGACTTTTGGGTTGGGTATGTTTTGCTTAGTTTTTGGGTAATTATCAAATTTTGGTATTAAAGCGGAAATTAAAACTTTTCAAAAATAATTAGTTATTCTTTTTGTTGGAAACTGTTAATGCTCGAACTAATAATCAACCAAAACAATCGTTTATTGAAGATTAAGCAAACAAATCAAAATTTCTTTGATAAAAATCGAGTTAATTTGCAAGTGGCTTTTAGTCTACTGGCAGACGGTAAGTCCACATAAGACATGCGCACTTGCACAACCAGAGATCGAGTTTCACCGCCTATATTATGTAGGAACTTGGTTAATGGGTCGGCCTGTTGTGGCCCAATGTTGACAAAAAAAAAAAATCGAGCTAACCTCGATACAAAACTAGTTACTGTTCTAAGTGTTTTTGCTTTCCATTGTAAGTAAACTCCTCATTTGTCATTTGATTATTTTTATTTGGTTTTTTTATATGGTTATTTTTATAGTGGTTTGCGCTTTAAGACTTCAGAATCTTCTTTCTTTGCTCTTTTTGTTTGATTGCGTGAAATTTGATCTCAGAGTTATGATATGGAATCTTGTTCGGAATTCCTGGGGATATCTTTTTTTTTTCTTGGTGTGCTGACGTCGTTCACCTCTCGACTTCTTCCTCGGCTGGTCACCAACTTCCTTCTTTGAGTTTATGAGTTGGGCCGAAGCGAAATCAACAAAATGTTTTTGATGAAGTGGTTGAGTGTGACTTCTGATGTTTACGCATCGGAATTAGAGGTTTAGGGTTTGTCAATCCATATTTTATCAAGTCAAAAGCAAATAGTTTCTTTGGCTGTATTTTCTAAACTGACCATTCCAAATAGTAATAGGCATCTGTAATATAACTATATCATGATATTATTACACACTGACAATACAATCTCTGTATTTTTGGACGCACCATCATTTGCCTCCCAACTTTGATATCTCAGTCAAGATCACGAGAAACCACGACAAGTTGTTTACCAACGTTGTTACCGTGAAAGAGCCCAACAAGAGCAGCAGGAGCACTCTGGAGCCCATCAGCGACATCCTCCACATACGTTATCTTCTTTTCTCGTAGGTACGGAACCACAAACGCCAAAAATTCTGAGTATTTGTGGAAGTGATCGAAACTGTTAAACCCTTCAATACGAATTCGTTTGTATGTAATGAGTGAGAGGCTATAAACGCCTTCCGGATTCTGAAGATTGTACTGCGAGATCATCCCACAGGCTGCAATACGGCCGTGTGGTTTCATGTTTAAGATCACTGCGTCTAGCATTTTGCCTCCCACGTTGTCAAAGTATATGTCAATGCCTTCAGGAAAGCACCTGAACAAAGAGATAAACTCATCTATTAATCAGTTTAATTGATCTTCTCTTTATACCTCTTTACTTGCCTTTTCAGGGAAACAATAAGATTGTGTTCCTCCTTGTAGTTGAAAGCATCATCGAATCCGAATTTGTTCTTAAGGAGATCAACCTGAAGAAGCTCACAAATCATGATTCGATTGTGAAACACGGTTTTATAGCTACTAGCTATCTGTATGTACCTTTTCTTTAGTTCCGGCGCTTCCAACAACATAACAACCCATTATCTTAGCAAATTGTCCCACAAGCTGACCAACAGCACCAGATGCAGCAGACACAAACACAGTCTCTCGTTTCTTAGGAGAACAGATGTCATAAAACCCAACATATGCAGTCAAACCAGGCATACCTGGATCAGGAACAGAGTAGAGTGAATAAGTACAATGATTGCCTCAGCATCTTCATTAGCTCTTCGTTAGTATGTTTTTTTTTCAGATTATCATGATACTTTGCAGTTACTTACGAAACACTGAGCACAATGATTATCATAAGACCTATAGAAGAAAGGAGAATTAACAATACCAAGAAGTCCAGTGTAATAAGATAAGGGAAAATCGGTATGATGGATCTTGAAATGAAGATTAGGAATTGGAGTAATAACACTGTAATCTTCCCATTCAACTACTCCCCAAAGTAAGTCACCTTCTTCGTAACCTGGATGCTCAGAATCTATCACTTTACACACTCCAAACCCAGAGATAGGCTGCAACATACAACACAACATAAAAGTTATCAAACAGGAAGTAAAAGGAAAAAACAATCTTTCAGTATAATAATGCTAACGAGCTTAATTAAGAAGAAGCAGAGAGTTTAAGATAGGTTCATAAACGATGAATAGAAATGGTGCTTCTTTACCTTGCCAGGAATAAAAGAATGAGCTGTTGCAGAGTTGAAGAGATCAGGCTTTCGCATACGATTGCGCATGTAAGGATCGCAAGACAAGTAGAGATTCTTCACCAAGACCGAATTAGATCCCTTTGGAACAGTAAGATCGACTTTAGTGGATGTGATTATGAAGTCGGATTCAGTGACCAAACCGGTAACGTAATCACGTAAAACGACTTGCCTGTTCATTTTCTTAGAAGATATTTGTTTTGGTTACTTACGCAACGTCTTTATATATTTCTCTACTTCTTTATATATAAGGTTTCACTGTCAGTGCGGTTATTTAAGCCACAAGTTTAGGAGATAACCTTTGTATTTTTCGTCAGGTCAGGAAATAATCAAAGACGTTGGATTATTTTTACACTAGTCTTAGTTTTCACGTACTAACTCTTCTAATTTTCAGAAATAACTTTGTACAAAAAAGGAGGAACCAGTTCATACGTACGTGTTTGGTATCTGGCAATGCAAAACAAATGAAGCCAAAGAAGCATAATTTCTTGCGCTATTAAGTGCGATGCAAATAATGTGGGGGAACATAATTCCCTTGGACTATTATTATCTAGCTTTATCACTAGTTTTGGTTTAGGTTTACATTGAGCAAGTGACATAGAATTCAATTCGTATCCATGACATACAAATTGATTATAACATTAACATCTTACTCGCGAGCAACAAGAACAACTTGTTTCCCAACGTTCTTACCATGGAAGAGTCCAATGAGAGCTTCAGGACCTTTCTCGAGCCCATCAGCTACATCTTCCACGTATTTTATCTTCCCTTCTTTGATGCGCGGAAGCACAAACTCCAAAAACTTTGAGTATTTGTCATAGAAGTCAAAGACTGCAAAGCCTTGAATGCGGATTCGTTTGTAGATTATATTGGATAGGTTGTGTACACCTTCTTGGTTCTCAAGATTGTACTGTGAGATCATTCCGCAGACAGCAATACGCCCGTGCACATTCATGTTTAAGAGTACTGCGTCTAACATTGGGCCTCCTACGTTCTCAAAGTATATGTCGATGCCTTTAGGAAAACACCTGGAAACAAGACGAAGAAGAGAATCTCTCTTAGATTAATACAAGATCAGCTGATAAGATATATCTATCAATGAAGATAGAATCAATTTCCTTTTGTTTTTGACTCGAAAAAAGTTTTAAAGCAGAGTTTCATTGGTTGTTTCTTCAATTCTGGAATTAGTTTTCAACGTAGAATCATGATTTTATCGATTTCGTTCGTTTCTACTATGTTGGGACTGGCGGCTTTATTCTGCAAACCGAACCTAACAGTTATAGACATCAAACACTTTGAAATAAGTGGTTACCAAACCTTTTCAGAGCAGCACTAAGGTCTTGTTCTTCTTTGTAGTTGAATGCATCATCAAACCCAAACTTAGTCTTGAGGAGATCAACCTAACAAATCCAAAAAAAAAGAAGTAAAAGGGCAAGTCATTCTCTTGAAGGAAAACTAAGAAAGATAAGGGAAAAGATAATAATGATGACGATGAATTTCTCACCTTTTCTTTGCTTCCTGCGCTTCCAACAACATAACAGCCCATCATCTTAGCAAATTGTCCCACAAGCTGGCCAACCGCACCAGATGCAGCTGACACATAAACTGTCTCTCCTTTCTTCGGAGAACAGATCTCATAAAACCCAGCGTAGGCAGTCATACCAGGCATACCTGTCAGCACCAGACAAACCCATCAAGGAGAGAACAATTAATTGAACAGTCTAGACTACTTGTTCACACTTCTAGATTGACTTTTAAAACTCGACATAACTAATTCCATTCCTATGTTTCAAACAAACATTTGCCATCCATAATGGTTATTCAATTTCATGATCTCTGTCTCAAAGACAACACTTGAAGTCAAGAACTAATTTTTGAATTGCTAAGTGTTCCAGTAACAAAACCAGGAGCAAGGCCGAGATGAACTTACCAAGAAGTCCTGTGTAGTAGGATAATGGAACATCGGTATGTTGGATCTTAAAATGCATTTGAGGCATTGGAGTGATAACACTGTACTCCTCCCATCCAACTATTCCCCAGAGTAAGTCGCCTTTCTTGTAATCTGAATGTCCAGATTCTATCACTTTAGACACTCCATATCCAAAGATTGGCTGCACCAAAAAAAAAAAAAAACACAATTTTAATGGTCAACAGAGTGAGGAAAAAGCCAAACCAGAGAGACACAATTTCTTATCAGAGTCTTCAAGAACACCAATCTAAAATATCAATGTCAATGATCTACTTTATATGAATAAGAAGCATCCGGATTAGTTTTGGGGGTGTTTAACATTATCAATCACAAAAAATGGTCCAACAGACCAAAAAAAATCGGTTGATCCGTCGAGTATACTATTATTATAATAAAATATCATTCTGTTCACAGATAGTACTTTAATATTTTTATCCCAAAGGAAGATCATATAATAATCATTTCTTTAGATGAAAACTAGCTGAAAATCAAAACATGCAAACCTAACCAAAAACAATAGAAACACTACAATCCGATTCGAATTTCACCTGAGAATTATTTGCATAATTGGAGAATAAACTAGATTCTCGATCGCCGGTCGTACCTTGCCGGGAGCGTAAGATTGACCAAGAGTAGCAGAGGAAGGATCAGGTTTGTTCATGCGAGTCCTCATGTAAGGATCGCATGACAAGTAGAGATTCTTCACGAGAATAGAGTTCGATCCTTCGGGAACCCTAAGCTGGACGGTGGTTGAAGTGAAATCGAAATCGGATCCTTTAGGGAAACCAGTCACGTAGTCTGTAAATATCACTTGTTTGTTCGTCGCCGTCATCGTTATTCTTCTCTGATTCAACTTCTGAGCTCAATAATTAGTTACTTCGGGTTCTTGAGGAAACGCCTGCATTTTATAGAGCGCGTCTCTCTCGCATTGTGATTTAAGTATGACGTCACTGCTTATGTTTCTCTGACTTCATCATCATCACCTCGTTCACAATTCGACTACTCACCGTTGCTTTTTTTTGTCGACAGTTTATCCTCTGTTCACATTTCACAACAATTAATATAACATTCGAGTTATATTATTGAATTGTGTTCTCACTTATGATTATTAAAAACGTTAGACTTGCTCTGCCTTTGGTCCTGGATTTAAGGATATTACCGACTTCAAATCCGAATTTTTTTGGATACAGAAAAATAAAAGCCACATTGTGGTCTGTACTTGAATGCACACACCTTTAGACCAAAAAAATAAAAAAGAATACACTTTTTTTTTTGACCAAAAGGTTTTGGACCAAAGTCGATGAGCCCAAACCATCTAATAAAATTTTTTTTTGGAGAACAGACCCTTCTTAAATAGATTTGAATTCATGACATTTTTGTTAGAGAAAACCATTAGACCAAAAACTTTAAAAAATAATTAAATTAGTTTTGAGGACGAAAATTAAATTTATAAAAATTAAAAGAAGCAATAAGATATTCTTTTACGGATGATTTGAAAGAAACAAACAAAAACAAGACATCAAATCGGTAATTTAGCTGTTTACTCGATTGATTGAGAACCTTCGGAGCATGAATGATTGAGACATGCAGCTATAAATGACGATTACCACGTCTTTTATTGATGTTTTTCCATTTATTTTATAAATTAAACGGTGTGTTAATATTATTACAAAGATATTTCAAAGCATGAATTTTCCTTTATATGTGTATTGCTCGAACATTCGAGCCTCTTGAAATAACAATTGCTTCAAAAACTAAAACTTGTGTAAAGAAGATTCATTTTCCATCTTGTGCAGCAGGTTTCTGATTTCCTAAACATTTAAAAGACAAATGTTTATCTCTCTGAACCTGCACTATTATGTTTCTCACAGATTTACAATACGAATCAGAAATCATGTAAAGAAACAAACGACATTGTGGTTTTAAGCAAAGTACATACCTATTTTCAGAGACATTTAGCTTCAATTTCTTCAAGAGTAAGACCTTTCGTCTCTGGAACAATGAAGAATATGAAGAGCAGAGAGAAAACACATATCACACCAAACCCACAAAACAGTATCCCAGCTCCAAACAGTTCCTACAAAAGTCATGTGAGCCCAACAAAATGTTCCAGTTAGAGATCAGAAGAATAAACTACTCCTAATGTGGGTATAGATATATTTCGAGTAGAATTTCACCGCGACTAACCCATGATTAGCATTTATCCTAAGTAAAAAGAAGTTTTGTGTTAGATGGTCACATATCCTACATTGGAAGTTGGGGTCACTCTAACCTAATATATATGATCTAGGGACCAATTCATTCATTGTCAAATGGTTTTGAGTTGGAAGCCCATAATTTATAATCTTGCAAAGGTTTTGTTACCATTTTTACAGCAATAGCTATACCAAGCTTCAACGAATGATGATTTTGTTTTGAAGGAAATGATAGCTTACCTTTAGGGGTGAAAAGGCAAATGTCACAAGTGCATTTGCACCGAAATTCAATAGCACTGCTAGACTGAGGCCTCGACCTCTTAATTTAAGGGGAAATATCTCTGAAATCATCAGCCAGCCAATTGGACCAAAGGATAGCTGCACGATTAACGGCAACACTTATTGAAAAGTAATAAACCAAAGATATAATGAACATGTTCAAAAAATGAACAACTAGAAGCATATCAAAAGTTTGAAGGCGAATAACATGAACTTTTTTTGTACATAAACTCCAACCAAACTACTAGTAATAAAAACTCCAGCTTTAGATGCCATGACTTTCATCACAAAGCCTACGATGGCACTTACAAGACAAGCATTAAAGTTGTGGTACAGAAGTTTGATCAGCAAAACTCTAATTAGTCATCTGTTTACCTGGTAACAGCCCACATAAAGCAGCAGTGCAACTACAGCCACAGCTGGTGAGGCGCTGAAAAAGAGATAGTATGACCCCAACAGGAATAATGAGACAACCTGTTTGACATTGAAAATAACAAGTGCAGCTATTAGAAGGGTCTTCATTATATCATTGAGCTGAATATTTATTGAACTTGACCTTAGTCTACAGTACTTTGCTTGCAGTGGATATATAGAACCAGGAGGTGAAAAAAATTAAGGGACAAAAGACAGAGGAAATACCATGCCACCAACACCGCTAAGAAGCAAAGGTCTCCTTCCAAGTCTGTCGATAACTACAACGGCTACTCCTGTCATAATCAACTGCAACAACAGAGTCGGGCATTCTTTTAAAAAACAAAAATAACCCTGTACCAGAGGCAGATCTCCAAGGAAATATAGTCCAACAACATTGCTTTTCGGTGCAAAAGATTGAATAGTAAAAACTAAGATTATGATCTAGCTGTAAGACCCTTCAACTAAACGACTGCCACTCTTAAATTAACCAGTAAAGTCTTCTTGAAATATTACCAACAAATATAGCTTACTGCAAAGCATTCATTTACTACTAGGAAACCACAGTCTTTCACAGTTTTATATGTCAATCTGTATCATAGCACGGATAACAGAGATTGTACACTAAAGTGTATCTATTTATCACATTGTAAAGTAACTAAAATCTTTAGCCAGGTGAAAAAAAAAAAGAATACCTTCAATAGACCAAGTAAGATTGAGACCCTTGTAGCATCACCTGCGGCAGAAAAGCCAGCGGTCTAACAGGATTTGGGGGGGGGGGGGGGGGGGAAGTTATATTTCCACTCGTGAGTTTTCCAAGTGCAACAAAGTCAATATTATAACTGCAGATAGTTTATTTAGAGAAGAAAGAATACCTGCAGTATTGATGGTGCATAATAAAGCACACTTGGTTGCCCAGTAATCTGCCATTTGACAAGAATTCTTTAGTAATTACTCTTCTAAGAGAAACCCAACGATTTGATTTGACTATTACCAACCTGTTGAAACAAGACTAGACCTCCCCCTATGATGAGAGCTTTCAAGCACTTCCCTTGAAATACTTCACCAAAGGTGACTTCTTTATCCTCCCCCACAAAAGTAAGTTCAGCCAAAATCTCATTTACTTGTTCAGCAGCTGAATCAACAAACGCAGAGCCTCTAAGGCGGCAGAGAGATTTGATTGCAGCCTCTCGTTCTGTATCTACATTCCCTTTCCCCTGTATGACACGCAACAAAAGCCACCTAGGGGATGCTGGGAGCCACCACATCCCAATTCCCATAATAACTGCCAAAGGTACACTTGTTGCATACATGTAGCGCCAACCAGAGAAAATATTGACTGTAAGACTACCAATTCCATAGCCTCCCTGGGTAAAATTTTGTATCAGGAAATGTGAGATTAACTTGATAAACAAAGATTTCAAGAATAAGAGGAGCAACTCAACTGCTTCATAAAAAGCAATCAACATCCAAAACCTCAGAGCTTCAGGAACTTACAACCATCCCAAGGACTATGAAGAACTCCTTTAGTGATATCAGCTGTCCACGTATCGGACTTGGAGCAGTCTCTGCAATGTACATTGGAGCCGCATGCATTGCCTAAATGTAAGAAAACAATTCAATTCTCGTATCAAGGTATTGTCTATTGTAACCCATATCTAGGCACATAGATTCATAGAAATAAAAAAGATATTGTAAACAAGATTTCTAATCACTAAATTTCGACCAGGGGAAACTTAATTACTATGCAGGACCAGAAGTGTCACAATATGCATGCGGACTCTGGCAATACATGTACATACAAGAATACTTTTCATGCCACATGTTTGTTTGTAAGAGGATGCATTAGATAACAACCCACGCTCAACACATGGAAATTTATATGCAACAATTGTTAATATCTGTAATTTGAGCAGGTTAATATAACTTGGGATAGTACTCATCACAATATCGCTTAAGAGTGTGGGTGCTGTTACGTCTTTGAGGCATTGATTTGTTCCCCTCCTAACAGATGTGATTCTTATCATTACGACACCAAATGCATAATATATATAACGTCAGATATGCATAAGCAAGTCTTAGATGGCAAACACTAAAGAATCATGATCAATCTTACCAGTCCAACTGAGACCCCATAAGTAACCCGTCCAATTATCAGAATGGAATAGATAGGTGCGAGTGCAGTTACTAGGGCTCCCACGAAAAACAATAATGCAGCCAACATTAGCTCCTTTCTTCTTCCTTCCAATATTCAAATAATCCAAAACTTCAATTTTTTTGACACGCAAACAATGTTATATATTTCTGCCAACCAGATCAAGAAAGTGGGAAATAAAACCAACCTATTACGTCAGCAATACTAAAAGCCACAATTGATCCAAATAGTGCACCATAAAGTGAGCCACTGGTCTGCAGAAAATTTAATCCTATATTGTAAGCATATCTGTCCTTACTCTAGAATAAAAACCGTGAATCAAAGAAAGGTAGGAGAAAAAAAATGAAATGACCAGCATGTAGAAGAAGCAGGAAGATAATTTGGAGACTTACAACTAGACCGACATCCAATGAAGACAAGTTGTACCATGAAATTCCACTTAATGAAGGCGACTGCAGGAAACAAAAAAGCATAGTAAGATAGCAAAGTCATAGGCCTCTAAAAGAATGTAGACAGTTAAAAATAATTCATATGCATCTGACAACAATAAACGGGAGTGAAATATCATGCTTTGCTGTGAAATCCCAGTCCGATTGAAAACAGTGTCTAAATACTTGACAAATCTAGAAAGAGTAAAATGATAACAAAATTGAAGGACTACACAGTTTGAAACAATTTTTAAATTTACCTGAAGTGAAATGGTTGCACAAGAAGTTGCACCAATTTCATAACCATAAAGCAGTCCTCCAAGAGCTGGAAAGAAAAACCTAATAATGAAAAAGAAAATTCTTAACATGAAAGACAAATCCAAACAAATGTGTCCATTGATTCTAAGTTTCTAACACGCTGAACATAGATAAATAGAATCAAGAGGTTTAAGGGAAACTGTCAATATAGACGAACAACAAAATTCCCTGGACAATATACCTATATACATAAATAAAACACTGAATGACAATAGACCATGGACAGGGTAAAACTAAAACCACCCTGGGCAAAGAGACATAGGTACAAGCTCTTGAAGATGATTTGTGTTACCATATGGAAAAACATTTAAAGCTATGCAAAGAACCACACACAGCGTTTTAGATTCCTAGAGAGGATACAAATTATGCGGAATGATACACAATATAACCAAACAAAAAAAGAAAACAGAATAGATCATCACGTTTGTTGCAGATATACATGAGTCTGCAAATGTCATTTTTTAATCATTTTCGAGACACTTATAGTGATATGGTACAAAGTGGGTTCAGCTTGTTGAAGGCTTTTGCTATGAATATTATGAGAACTACCAAACTTGGAGAAGAGATGAGATGAGATCTCACGGAAGAATAGCTGCAACCACAGAATAGTTCTCTGGAATATGATTCTCTTTAATAAGAGGTTCCCTTTCTGAGCTGATCTCACCAGATGACTTGCCAACCTAAAGACCATAAACCAATTCAGAACCTTTACTAAGAAACCAACCGCACAGTTAGGGTCTAATCTCATGCTGAAAGGATAATTGGAGGTTGATTATTAAAATTAAAACCAGTCTACAAGCCTCTCAATTTCTACTCAGAATTAAAGTAGAGCCCCCAAAAGTGAATATATTTAAATGACTCATAGATGCAAACTCAACGATTCCAATATGGCGAGTTTAAGAAATTTCCAGAATTGTGGCAGAAAAAAAGTCAAAATTGATCCCAGAAGGAACAAGTCTTCAAGTGGCAAGTTAAAAATACTAATGAACTAGCGATTTAAGCTTTAAAAGGCCCAGAAGTGAGACACATACCTCTACAAAAGCAGAAGAGCTTGGTTGCTGCTCGGGATCAAACGCCATAGCTGAGATTAGAGCGATCGAAGTATGGACTGGAAACTTAGATTATGGTTCTGAGTTTAGGTTTGTTCAACCAAACCCCTATACAGTATATATATATTATTCTCTGGGGGTTGTTTTGAACATTAACTGCTACCATTCGACGACATTAAATTTTACGATTCACAGAAAGAAATGTTAGGATTATGCGTGGAGGTTGGTGACGATGACAGTCCTCACAAATTGGAATAGTCAATTGTGTACTATTTACCAATCGTTGGATTGACTCTAGAACAATCAGATTTCTACGGGATATCAGTATTGTCAACTTAATTTTAATTTGAATTAATAGTCAAAAATGCCCTAGTCCAAGTCTAAATTGTGAGAAATGCCCCAGTTAACTAATGAGCCGTAACTGAATCTTGTTACACAGTATTGATCGCGTGAGCTAGCTTCTCTTAACGAGAAGCATATATTATAGAGTAAACAACCAAAGAAATAAATTTTTGACTATTTCGAGATATGATTTTCTCGCAAGATTCCCTTTTTAAAATCTTCCTGAAACTATTATCCTCATTATTCTTCAAAAGATTGCTTAACAAGGATTCGAAGAGCTTGGACAAATAATAGCATCATGCAAATTAGGAAGGCGCTTAGGTAAGGTAAAACCAGTCCTAACGGGGCAAGTATGAATACTGTTTTGGAAATGCCAAGCCTCATCAACTATTGATCTTGTGGAGATGTGAATGGGCTGAGTCCTTATGGATCTGGGTCTTGAGATTCAGATATGGGCCTCGATCCATTACTTGCGGCCCATGGAGAGTAAGATCCCTTCTCCTGTAGTTAACGGTTTCTTTGACTCTCTATTACAGAATCTGTCAGCAACAGATTCTTGCTGTTAACAACAGCCGAGTCACGTGAAGATTGAGGTATATAAGCCTCTGGAATCATCATGGAAGTGACGTGAGAGCCGCAACATTCTTCTGGGTTTTTTAATCGCATTCATTATAGCTTTTCATTTACTGAGTTTGTAAGTGAGGAATAGCAAGTGAGTGTGTATTGCATCTTGTACTCTTCTCGGATTGTTTTAGTGGATTCTCCGGTGAGCTAGATCCCGGCGTGAGTAGGCTGCTGCACTTTGCAGTGGAGGCTGAACACGTAAATCTCTCGTGCACTCTGTTTACTCTTCTTCTCTTCTTCCTATTGCTCTGTATTCTTCGATCTGTTTCTCACTCATCGTAACGCAACTTACAGGCGAGTGTAGTTGTTGTTACAACAACTGGTATCAGAGCCAGGTTGGTAGTCTTCCGCTGGGTATGGTGAGATCATAGCTGCGATGTCATCAGCTCGGATCGAAGTGGAGAGGTTCGATGGTTCTGGTGATTACATGTTGTGGAAAGAGAAGTTGATGGCTCATCTGGAGCTTCTCGGTTTACATGATGCTATGTTAATCGGCGAACAAGTAACAGAATTATCCAAGTCTCCTGATGATGGTAAATCTGAAAAACTAGATTTAAAAAGCATACAAGAGAAGCAAAGGAAGGCGAGAAGTACGATTATTCTAAGCGTAAGTGATCATGTTGTTCGCAAGATCATTAAGGAGAAATCTGCTACAGACATGTTTAAGGTATTAGACAATCTCTACATGGCTAAGACTCTTACTAGTCGGATTCACCTTAAGCAGAAGCTTTATGACTATAAGATGTCGTCTAGTCTATCTCTAGAGAAGAATATAGACGAATTTCTGAAGATAATCGGTGATCTAGAATATGCTGAGGTCGAGATCTCAGATGAAGATTAGGCTATAATGTTACTAAGATCTTTGCCAAACCAGTTTGATGCGCTAAAGGATACTCTGAGGTATAACAAAACTGACCTGAGAATGAAAGATGTGTTATCGGCTGTTCGATCAAAAGAGATAGAAACAGGTTTTCAAATGAGAGATTCTAAGCAGATTGCAGAAAGCTTATTTGTTAAAGGAAAATCGGACAAACCATGGTTGAAGGCTAACTCAAAGGGGTCCCAATCGAATCAGAAATTCAAGAAAGGGAAACAAAAGTCTAAGAAGAAGAAAGCATGTTGGAAATGTGGCTCTGCAGACCATTTCAAAGCACAGTGTCCACAAAATGGGTTAAGGGGAAATGACAAACAACATAGTGAATCTTCACAGGTACATTTACAGGGAGAAGAGGTCATGACTGATGTTTTGTGCGTCAGTGAATTCTCAAATGCTGCGAATGATGTACTGGAAGAGTCTTGGATCATAGATTCTGGGTGCTCTTATCATATGTCTTGGAAGAAGGAACTCTTTGTGAAATTAAATGAGTCACGAACAGGTTCTGTCCGCATGGCAAACGACTCGGAATCTACAGTATTAGGAATCGGAAATGTTGAGATTGAAAAACAAGATGGATCCATTCTTGTACTGACAGATGTGAGGTTTGTACCAGGTATGAGGAGAAACTTGATCTCAGCTGGTTTGTTAGAAGAACAAGGCTGTAAGTTTGAATCAGAAAATGGTGTGTTCATAGTTTCAAAAAATTGCAGAGAGGTTCTTCGTGGGATGAGATCAGGATGTCTGTATTTTCTTTGTGAAAAGAGAGGACTGAAACGTGATTGGAACACCTCAAATGAGGTTAGTGAAACCTCTGCTCACTTATGGCATAGCAAGCTGGGACATATGAGTCAAAGAGGCTTAGATATCTTGGTCAAGAAAGGTCTGTTGAATAAGAAGGATGTGCCAACATTATCTTTCTGTGAAGATTGTGTGTTTGGAAAAGCCCATCGCCAAAGCTTTACCAAAGGAATACATGCATCTAAAAATGTACTAGATTACATTCATACTGATCTTTGGGGATCACCTTTTGTTCCTAAATCTCTGGGGAACAACCAATATTTCCTAAGCATCATTGATGATCACAGCAGGAAAGTTTGGATCAGGTTTCTGAAAACTAAAGATGAAGCATTCGAAAACTTCAATGCTTGGAGGAAAATGGCCGAAAATCAAACTGATAGAAAGGTAAAGAAGATTAGATCGGATAATGGTCTTAAATTCTGCAATTACCTGTTCGATGAGATGTGCAGAGAAAATGGTATTGTGAGACACAAAACAGTTGCATATACGCCTCAACAAAATCGTGTAGCTGAGCGTATGAACAAGACTATTATGGAAAAAGTTCGAAGCATGTTAAGTGAATCTGGCTTACCGAAAGTTTTTTGGGCTGAAGCTACTGCTACTGCTGTTCATCTCATCAACAAGTCTTCGTCTACAGCAATTGATTGCAAAATTCCTGATGAAATCTGGTATGGAAAAGATGGAGATTATAGTTATTTGAGAAGATTCGGCTGTGTCTCTTATGTGCACAGAGATGACGGAAAACTAAACCCAAGGGCAAAGAAAGGAGTGTTTCTTGGTTATCCAAGTGGAGTGAAAGGCTACAGGGTTTGGCTTCTTGAAGAAAAGAAATGCATTGTGAGTAGAAATGTTGTCTTCAAGGAAAAAGAACTGTACAAGAATCTCATGGTCACGATCTCAAAAGAAAAGATTGTTATAGATGGTTCCGATATCTTAGAGTTAGACGTGAATCAAAAGGAAAATTCTTCTGATGAGGATTCGGGTGATGAGTTTTCAGAAATAGAAACTCAAGGAACAAGTGAACAAGAAGCCAGAGAATCTCCAAGTCTTGAAGATTATAGATAGCTCATGACAGAGTGAGAAGAGAAATGAGATTGCCTCTCAGGTTCAGAGACTCAAATTTTGTGTTCTCTTGTTTCCTCATTACTGAAGAAGGCGATTTCACTGAGCCAAAAGATTTCGCTGAAGCTATTCACGATATTTACTGGGAAAAGTGGAATGAAGCTATGACTGAGGAGTATGGTTCACTGCAGAAAAATCATACATGGAACTTGGTTGAAGAACCATCGAACCAAAGGGTTCTTGAATGTAAATGGGTTTTCAAAAGGAAAGATGGAATCCCTGGCATTGAGGAACCTCGTTTCAAGGCCAGATTAGTTGCCAAAGATTATACACAAAGAGAAGGGGTAGACTATAATGAGATTTTTGCACCGGTGGTCAAGCATGTTTCCATCCGTGTTTTGTTGCAGATTGTAGCACACGAAGATATGGAGCTGGAACAGCTTGATGTTAAGACAACGTTTCTTCACGGCGAACTAGAAGAAACCATTTACATGAGACAACCGGAAGGTTTCGTTGTAAAAGGAAAAGAAAACATGGTCTGTCTTCTAAAGAAGTCTCTGTATGGCTTAAAGCAAAGCCCCAGACAATGGAATCAGAAGTTTCATAACTTCATGACTGATCAAAAATTCAAGAGGAGTGCATATGATAGCTGCGTCTATGTGAAGAAGATTGCAGAAAATTCTTTCATTTACTTATTATTATATGTGGATGATATGCTGGTAGCATCGAAGAGCATAAAGGAAATAAATGCACTTAAGAGAATGTTGAATCAGACTTTTGAAATGAAGGATCTCGGACCTGCGAAAAGGATTTTGGGAATGGATATTGTTCGAGACCGAAAGAATCATAAGCTGGAGCTGTCACAGGGGAATTATGTTAAGAAAATCCTGAATCTTTTCGGAATGGAAGGTTCAAAAGCTGTGAAAATTCCCCTTGCTGCTCATTTCAAATTAAAGTCTGCCACTGAAGATGAATTAAAAACTCAAGTAGAAAACATGAAGGAAATTCCTTATGCTAATGCTGTGGGAAGTATCATGTATCTGATGATTGGAACCAGGCCAGACATTGCTTATGCTGTTGGTATGGTCAGTAGGTTCATGTCAAGTCCGTTAAAGGTGCATTGGGAAGCTCTTAAGTGGGTGTTACGATATATTAAAGGAACTGCAGGTTCAAGCTTATCATTTAAAAGAAGCAGTGACTTGAAACTTGCAGGTTACAGTGATTCGGATTTTGCATCTGATTTGGATAAAAGAAGGTCGATTACAGGTTTTGTTTTCACCTTTGGTGGCACGGTAATCAGCTAGAAATCTAATCTTCAGCGAGTTGTGGCTTTATCTACCACAGAGAGTGAGTATATAGCACTCACTGAAGCAGTTAAAGAAGCGGTATGGTTAAAAGGCTTGATTGCCGAAATGGGTTATGTTCAGGATCAGGTGGAGATGTTTTGTGACTCTCAAAGTGCGATTGCATTAGCCAAGAACAATGTTCATCATGAGAGAACGAAGCATGTGGCAGTGAAATATCATCACATTCGAGAAAGAATTGAGGAAGGGAGTATTAAAGTGACAAAGATCTCTACACTTTATAATCCTGCAGATATTTTAACTAAAGTTCTGCCTGTGAACAAGCTAACTGAAGCTAATGAGATGCTTCAGTTGAAGAATGAATAAGAAGCATTCAAAATCCGGGATTAAGAAGGAGAAGCTAAAGAGAAGGATACAAGAAGAAGATAATGTTGCAGAATAAGTTGCAGAAAATTGCAGGAAGATTGCAGAGTGATCTTGCTCGGACTCTAGCCATTCAGGTGGAGTTTTGTGGAGATGTGAATGGGATGAGTCCTTATGGATCTGGGTCTTGAGATTCAGATATGGGCCTCGATCCATTACTTGCGGCCCATGGAGAGTAAGATCCCTTCTCCTGCAGTTAACGGCTTCTTTGACTCTCTGTTACAGAATCTGTCAGCAACAGATTCTTGCTGTTAACAACAGCCGAGTCACGTGAAGATTGAGGTATATAAGTCTCTGGAATCATCATGGAAGTGACGTGAGAGCCGCAACATTCTTCTGGGTTTTTTAATCGCATTCATTATAGCTTTTCATTTACTGAGTTTGTAAGTGAGGAATAGCAAGTGAGTGTGTATTGCATCTTGTACTCTTCTCGGATTGTTTTAGTGGATTCTCCGGTGAGCTTGATCCCGGCGTGAGTAGGCTGCTGCACTTTGCAGTGGAGGCTGAACACGTAAATCTCTCGTGCACTCTGTTTACTCTTCTTCTCTTCTTCCTATTGCTCTGTATTCTTCGATCTGTTTTTCACTCATCGTAACGCAACTTACAGGCGAGTGTAGTTGTTGTTACAACAGATCTCCATACCGATTCTTATTTTATAGGTGTTTTAAAGCAACTAATAGCAAAACACAATTCCTAGAGAGATTGAGATTGGTGGCAAAACATCGGAATATCGAAGATGCTAGTGATATTCTCAAATCCTCCCCAAAAGAGACATCCGAACAAGCATTTGCTCTTGTAATGTGCCAAATATCATGTGGAGATTTGGAAGTAGGATACAAGACATTGGAGGAGTTAGTTGAACATTCAACATCTATAATCAAAGCTAAAGATGTTGATGATAGAGTTTTCCAGTCTATGAAGGACATAGGGATTACGCGAGTGCCCACATATCTAGCAATATGGCAATTTCATAGTGGGCTAAAGTATGGGTGGGTTGGCGCAGAGTGTTCCATTGATAAGAAGTGTACGGATTGTTTCACATGGTGGAGGTCATACGAGTTCGTAACAATGTTGGAGAGGGAACCAGAAGTTTACTAATAGTTGACGTCTTCTAATTGATGTAATAGGAGGACATCTGTTTTTCACTCTGGAATTTCTTGAGTTTATTTTTCCATTAAATGTTAGAGTGACATTTTTCGAGTATCTCAACTTAGCGAAATTACATCTGACATACCCAAAAGACATTGATTTGATTACGAATTCATTACATAAACATCAACAAACATATTTAATAAGGATTTTAACTACAATAAGTTATGCCGAGGGAGGGAAGACTTATTTACTATATTGGGTTCTTGCAAGTAACCCGGTTATGGCCTCTTGATTTGCATCGGCTACATTTTTGTTTGGAATTCTGTTATATATCGACCAACAATGGTGTTAATTAGGACATGCTAATGTAAAAGGGCATACATAACATAGTAGGGGGAACTTACTTGAATTTCACCACAAGATGGTATTCATACTTTCCTCGGCCTTCCAGCAGGCCTTTTTGTCTGTGCTGGCTGAATTGTAACGTCCTTCACAGACATTGGCAATTCACAGTCTTCTGTGTTTGGAACCGGATAAATGACGGCGTCATACAATTGTTTCCAATTATCGAGCGAGTAAAATGTGCCTACCAAAGAATGAATTTGAACATCAGAAGCTCCAGCGGCTGCCAAAGCATGACAACAAGGAAATTGTAGGACATCAAAAACCTTGCAAGAGCATGTTTTCTTTTCAATATTCACTTGAAAAACACATCATGTGTTGTCATTTACTTGTATACTGACGAAGAGGAAGATAAAACTGCACATTCAGTTGCTTTCCTCAAGTAAGCAATCAGACGCTTTTCAATTGTAGGAGAGCCATGCGATGTTAATTTTGATGCCCGAACGCCTCTTAGAGAAAACCAGCGCATCAACAGAGTCCTAATGAACTCAACCATAGTGACGATCGGAAAAGAAAATGCTTTCCCCATAGCAGCATTCAGAGACTCCGTAATATTGCTACTCATGATATTGAAATGATTCCCCGAAAAATACGTAAAGCCCGGTGAGATTTTTCAATGTCTTCAAGATATTTGATGCAAGTAGGACTACATCGTTTGATCCCCTCAAAACAATATTTAAATTCCCCAATCGTGAAAGCTCGTGCTGCCTTGGAAACAAGGGCAGCTAGGTCAGGACGTTTGAACCGGTTATTAACATTCCTGAACAAATGAACGACACATGCACCATGGAGAGCGAAGGGATAAACAAGCTTTAATGAAGATGAAATCGCAGTGTGCCTGTCTGATATGAAGACAAGATCCTCTTTGTCGGGGACAAACAACTTTAGTTGCAAAAAAAAACAAGATCAGCCTTTCTCATTTTCCCCATCTATAACACCAAAAGCTAACGGGAAAACTTGCATGTTCCCATCCTGAGTACTGGCGGCAACCAAGCATCCTTTGAATTTTCCTTTCAGTTGTGTAACATCTATTACAATTACTTTCCTAAGATTTTTCATCCCTGAAACCGAAGTTCCTAGTGCAAAGAACAAATACTTAAACGAAACTTGGCCACATTTCGAAGTTTATGTCTCCAATTTATAGATAGTACCAGGATTTATTGAACACAACAGATGAAGATAAGAGCTGAGAAGGTTGAAACTTTTTGCTTCATTACCCCTAGAACGTGAAAGAGAGAATTCCTTTGTTGTCCACGCCTTTGAATACAAAATCCAAACGTTGAAATTGTATAATATTATCTCTGGAATCTCATATGCTCTTGGACCAACCTTCCCATTACCATATTTAGATGAAAGAAAGTCGGCTAGGATGTCAGCAGTATCATTCTTTTTGAACTGGAACCTAGTTTAGACATTACAAGAATGATGCAATAGCACAGCTCGCACCTCCACATTATCAAAGCTTGGTTGCATACGACAATAAATCCTCCACCTACAATTAGAGTCACCACACGATGCTACAATTCTTGTTTTATCAGATTTTATAATCTTGTAATGGAATAGCCTTTTCATCGCATACTTGGCCACTGAATGTTTGAAGTCAGTTTTGTTTCTAAAAACACGTCATACATAAAATGAATCCCCTGACGTCTTCAGGTCCATGTTAGCTATGTCTTTATTTGACAGAATCATATTGTCAAGAACAAGTGCCAGATCAGGAATATGTCTTCATCATTTTATATAAAGCATCCTCATTACTTATATTGTCTGCGGAATACGTCTACCCATCATTTCACAAATGCTAAAAAATGTTTTAAGGACGGAAAAACGTAAATTTTCAGATATTTATCAAATTTATACATAATGAGTTTGATTGGTTACTTACAAAAGGTTGTTCACAAATAATATGCTTAATGTTGCTACCAATCTATATTTTGTTTGAAACTATCTTTTGAAACGACTGTTTGCAAATAATATTTTCAAACATTTGTTTTCAAACGATACTATTTGTGGTCTTTTAGGAAACAACCATCTTTATAAATAAAATGATCTTTTATTTTTGTATTTTATGTATAATTATGATATAAAAAATAATATATGATATACATTATAGTTCAAGAATCATGAGTTTATATTTAGAAAAATAGTCATTTGCTAAGATGTAAATACTTTTTGAAAAATAATAATTGTAATCTTTATATTTATTTTTATATCAAACATGTTAAATTATATATTATTGCATAATTTTTAAAATAATTATTTAAATCGAATTTTATATACTAATTTTTATCTTATTACACTATTTAACTTATGTAGTTTTACCAATTAACATTAATCTTTGAAAAACTTTTTTGTCAACCATTATATTCAAACGATTATTTTTAAATGACTTTTGTTTTAATTACTCATTTTTCTCCAAACCGTTGTTTCAAACTGTCTCACTAATCAGACTCAATAATTTTTTGATACTTTTTTGCTAGTCACGACTGCGAAAATAAAAATAACCAGACTTATTTCTATAAAATATTTATGCTTAGAACTGTATAACTTGCATAGCCATATGTAATCTAAAACTTTGATGACAGTTTTTGTGGTGAATCGTTAATGAGTTTAAAACCACAGAGAAAAATGGGTGTTTCACTTTAAGTTCAATAGTTCCTAACTATGACAACACATTCATCTAGTTATGTATTTGTCTCTGAGTTCTTTAATCTGATTACAACATATATTACTTCATTATCGATTCTAAATATCACTTGAATTTTGGGAAAACAGTCATAATAATACCGAATTTATCTGTTTGAACTAAATTGAATACGAATTTATTCCAATTTAGAACCACTATTAATCAAAATTAACAGAATGTTAAGTTCTGTTAATTGTCGTTAATCTGATTATTAATTTCATTAGTGTTTTGCCCCAAAATTATCAAACTATCGTCTTTTGCTCAAATTGAAACCTTAATTGACAAAATTCATTTCAAGTTCTACAACCTCCTCTTTTCTCTTCCCTTCTCTCATTTCTAATTGATTTCTTTACTTTTTTTTGTCTTTCCTAGTACAAAGAAGCTCCATTTAAAGATGCTTCGAAGGAGAAGATGAGGTAAAAGGAGAAGAAGAGTGCACAGATGAGATAAACAGAGAATATGACGTAGAAGAAGAAGAGTGTGAAGATGAGAAAGACGGAGAAGATGAGGTCGAAGGAGAAGAAGAGTGCGAGGATGAGATAGAAGGATAAGATGAGGTAGAAAAACATTATTGAGAGAGATAAGAGAAGATGAAGATTGTGGATTTAAAATGTTAGGTTTTCGATTTGCCCTCTTAGACTAACGATGTTAAATGAAACATACCGATTTCTTAAGTTTGACTAACAATGATTCTAAATTGGCGAAGTCAACAAAATGTTTGTATTTATTTATGAAAGAAAAAATTCGTATTTAATTCGGTCAAAATGTTTGCAAGCTACACAAACTATAACATATTCTATATCTACCTATATGAACTAATAAAATATAGTGATTCCTACAGTTCAACTAGTGGCTAATGTATATTGATATACACAAACCTATGTATAATATGTTAAATTTAACATTTTAGTCTAATTACAATGAAATCACAATTTAAGGTCTTTAATTGCAATTTTAAATTTTTTAATCACAATCCTAATTTGTTGAACCAAACCCATTTAATTTAACTTGAACCAAAACATATTAAATCAATGAACAATAAAAAAGCTCTAAACACACAAAAATCCTAATGTGAATATCTAAATAGAATCGATGTTCTGAGACTTGCTGTTTCAGAAAAAAACAACATGAATTTCCTTCTAAAAAATAGAGAGATGTTAACCATGGGTTAACAACATAATTTTTTCCATATAAACAAAGAAAATATAAATAAAAATAATGTATTGAAAATTAAAAAATAAAGAAATCACGAGAGTAAGGAACATCTCACCATGCTTTGACCATCTCTAACCCATACACCAAATTTGATGTTTTAGTGTTCTACTTTATTTTTTATCTCCAATCCACACACCAAATCCCATACTAAAAACAATATTCTTTAATATTATATTATTAAACTTAAGATTTTCTTTATTATTATATTTTTTTCATTTTATCTATTAAATTTAGTATTTTATAATTTCTTAATAGTTTAATAAATTATTAAAATAAAATATTTTTATAACTCATTAAATAGAAGATTACATTTTATAATTAAAAATACAAAAAAAAAATTATATTATACTAATTTTTAAAGTTTAGTTTATGCATTTCGAAGTACGATATGAGCTTCTTGGTCTTTGATTTTTTCTGTACCGAGCTAAAAATTTTGAAACCGAGCATCATCATCACCGACCATCTCAACTTCTGCTGTTGAAAATTTGACTTGGTCTTCAATTGTTGCATCAACAGCACTTTCATCCTCTATGATTATATTATGCATTATAATACAACTTGTCATTATATCATGTAACACATGCTTATTCCACAAGCGTGGAGGTCTGACCACAATTGCAAATCTTGATTGCAATACTCGAAATGCACATTCTACATCTTTTCTATATGCTTCTTGCTTCTTTGAAAACAGTTTCTTTTAGGGACCATGTGGATCATGAATTGTTTGAACAAGAGTGGACCATTTTGGATATATATTGTCAGCTAGGTAATAACCCATATTATAGTTTTTTTCCCTATTAATGACGTAATTAGCGGGTAGAGCAATTTCTTCAGCTAGATTAGCAAAAAGATGAGACGCTTCTAACACATTAATATCATTTTTAGATCCCGGCATACCAAAAAATGCATACCAAATCCAAAGATTATAATCAGCTATTGCCTTTTAAATCATAGTAGGAGATCCACTACGACCAGCTTATTGTCCCCCAAGCTATTGGGCAATTTTTCCACTTCTAATGCATACAATCTAAACTACCCAACATACATGAAAATCTTCGACTTTCACCAATGTGGAGTAACTATGCAACATTGTTAGCATCAGGGGATCGAAGAAAGCGGCTACCAAACACCTCAACAACAACACTACACTTCAAACTTCCAATGGCTATAGACTCTCCTATTTTGATATACTCATCAATTGAATCTATTGGTGCACCGTATGCCAACATCCGAAATACAACAATTATTTTTTTGCAAACCAGACAATCCAGGTCTCCCCAAACCATTTATTCGCTAGACAAAGTAATTTTCATGTCTTTGTATAGCTTCATAAATTTGCAGAAACAAAGGACGACTCATCCATAATCTTCGTCAGAACAACATCTCAAGAAACAAATGATTATCTGCAAAATAATCATTGAACAGATTGCGCGAAGCATTTTTCCGGTCACAATTTATAACTATATCACCTAGAATAGATCCATTGTGGGAACTTTCAGAGTTAAATATGTTTTGAGTGTTGATAAAATTGTTGTTTGTGGTAATCTGAGCTATTACTTGATTTTACATATCATCATAGTAATCATTATCTAAAGATCCAGAAGAAAAAGAAAAAGAAGATGGTGAATGAGATGAACTACCATAGTTGAGATTCATCTTATATTAGGATGAAAAGAAATTAAAGGTGTTATTCATCTTGTTTTCCAAGCATGTTACCCATTTTATAGTGTAAGAAATTTGATCTTATCAATATCACTGAAAAATACTAATCAATTTTAGCCGTTGATTTTGTTTGACCAAGATCTAACCGTTGCATTTAGTAGTCACTTCATATCTTCCAAAAGAATCTTTCAATCTTAGCCATTGATTTTTTTGACCAAGATCTAACCGTTACGTTGAGTAGTCACTTCATGTCTTCCGAAAGAATCTTTCATTCTTAGTTGTTGATTTTTCTTACCAAGATTTAACTGTTGCATTGAGTAGTCATTTCATGTCTTCCGAAAGAATTTTTCAATCTTAACCGTTGATTTTTTTCCAAGATCTAACCGTTGCGTTGAGTAGTCACTTCATGTCTTCAAAAAGAATCTTTCAATCTTAACCGTTGATTATTTTTCCAAGATTTAACCATTGCGTTGAGTAGTCACTTCATATCTTCCAAAAGAATCTTTCAGTCTTAGCCATTGATTTTTTTGACCAAGATTTAACCGTTGCATTGAGTAGTCACTTCATGTCTTTCGAATGAATCTTTCAATCTTAGTCGTTGATTTTGTTTTTTACCAAGATCTAACTGTTGTGCTAAGTTGTCACTTCATGTCTTCCGAAAGAATATTTCAATCTTAGCTGTTGATTTTTTTTACTAAGATCTAACCATTGCGTTGAGTAGTCACTTCATGTGTTCAGAAAGAATTTTTCAATCTTAGTCGTTGGTTTTTTTATAAAGAATCTTCTAATCTAAGTTGTTGCTTTTTCTATAAAATGTATACTTCTCTTTCGATGAACACACATCTTCAATTCATTTTTATTTCCACTCATTTTTCTTGTAAAATGTCTACAAGTCACTCTGTTTCATATTCTGTTGAAGAAGACACACAATTATGTCATGTGTATCTTGATGTTTCTCAAAATCCCATCATAGGAATCCAACCAATCAGGAGATCAATTTTGGACTAGGGTAAAAACTGAATACGAAAAATCTATGATTTCTCATACTCAACAAAGGCCAAGAAGATCTTTACAAACTCGAATGTCAACAATCCTTGCTGCAATCTCCAAGTTGAGGGGATGTATTTACCAGATTGAAAATAAAAATCCTAGTGGTATTAGATTATGTATATTTTTTATATCTTTATTTATGTATTGAATTTGCTAACTTATTTCTATTTTATTGAATATTAAAACAATTAAATCAAGCAAAGATGTTACTATTTTTTTTTTTGAACAACCACACTAATAGAGCAGGTGCATTCCTATAAGAAGTTTGTAATCTTTTTTCATCTCCATCACTCCAAGATGACTCATTACTAACTCTTAGTATGAATTCATTTGATCTTAATACGAGTGGTGAAGAATGCAATTTCAATATTTCTTAGAGACCTATGGATGTGAAAAAAGCAAAGAGAAAACAACAATTTGATGAACAATTTAAAAAATTGATGGAGCAAAATGAAAGACTTATTAAAGCTATTACTAAAGGTACGTCTGAAAGAAATGAAATTCAAAGAAAAAATGTTGAGGTACAAAGAATGAGAGAAGAGAATAGAGTATTATTTGCGGATTTGAGTTCTATAACCGATCCAATGTATCGTACGAATATTGAAAATCAAAGGGCGATAATTCTTAGCAGAGGAGTACCAACAAACCAATATGAAGAACACATAGAAGGTTCCAACAGCTAATACCATGAATCAATATCGAGCATCTCATTATCAAAACGATCAAGTTGAAGGAGAACACGTTCAAAGACAACAAACTCAAGGTGAAGACCAAAGTTCACCAAATGAGCCACAAGAGTAGCCTCAATACTATAATTTGCTTAGCGGAACCAGAAATAATTTTTCTAGGTTTTAGATTATTGTTTAAATTTATATTGTGTTCTGAAAATTTTCATATTGTATTTTAGTTTTATGTGTGTTTGATTTTAGTTTTGTAATTTTATGTTTCTAGTGTTTGAATTGAACTTTATTTGTATTTTAAATTTTTATTAATTTAAATATGTTGTGCAAAATAATATTATACATTAATTACAACTAAATTCATAATATCATGTTAAGTTTAAATATAGATTGGATATAGATCGGATTCAGGTATACATAGAGTTTGGGTATAGATCGAGTTCGAGATATTAGGTACGAGTATAGATCAGGTTCAAGTATAGATAGGTTCGGTTTTGGATATAGATCAAATTTGGATATAAAATAGGTTTGGTTTCTGGATATTGATCGAGTATCCGGCTTTATGTATAAAACTAAATATCAATAAATAATATATTTAATCATTACATATTATAAAATTAATAATAAAATAATATGTGGTTGGAGGACAATTCACGCCAAATATGCCATTATCCCGTCCGGTTGGACCTGACCTTACACATTCTCAATTCTTTTTCTAATTCTAGACTTACATGTCGAATTCAAAACCCGTAACCCATATATATCAATGATTCGTTGTAATTTGAATAAAACCCACAAACTTAATGAATCGTAGACATCAATTCTAATTCAAAATTCACGATGAGATTTTGTTTTTAGAGTGTTTTAGGGGTTTTTGATTGTGCATTGGTTTAATATAGTTTGGTTCAAGTTAAATTGAGTGGGTTTGGTTCAACAAATTAGGATTGTTATTAAAAAAATTAAAAATTGCAATTAAGCATCTTATATTATGACTTTATTGTAATTAGACTGAAATTTTAAATTTAATATATTATACATAAGTTTGTCTATGTGCATATACATTAGTCACTAGCTCGTGTAGAAAATACTATATTTTTATTAGTTCGTGTAGATAGACATGATATAGTTTGTATACCTGGCAAATATTTTCCTTTAATAACATTGGATATATATAAAATAAACATAGGGCCTGTCCTTTTAACAATCGCTCAGTGATCAATATAATACAACTAATATAAGATATAATTGTAGGAGCCCAATTAGGCTCGGCCCAATTAGATTCGGCCCATTTACATTAAACCCAATTGTATGGCCCAAATCACTTGAAGCCCAGTAAGGAAGAGCCCACTAACGATCAGGCCCAGGTACGCATGGCCCATGATCAGCCTAGACGACACCTATGGTGTGCTGACGAGCATACGGTTCTGACACGTGTCCTGTAGACTCACATGCGAACTGACACCTGTCATCGGAGAGCACCTGCTCGTTATCATCAGTCCACTATAAAAGGGGAACCTAGATCAACAGAAAGGGGATTGGAAATCTGGAACAAATTTTGGAATAGAAGAAACCGGACGAACATAATAAACGATCAACGAACGCAATTCGATAAATCTCTTCGACGAACGTAAGTATATCATTAATATAAAACATGCCACCAATCGACGAACGGGAAACATACACATCGATCGACGAGCCTAAGCACCCTAAGTGGTGAGGCATTCGACGAACGGATTAACAAAATATCGGACGAACGTAAATAAAATAGACATATCGACGAACACGAACTCGTCAACACCTACGAATGTATTAACACCCTAGTGGTGACATACGTCGACGAACACCTTACGCCGACCAATAGAAGTCAATCTGCAAATACTATCGACGAACACAACTTAGCTAGAGCAATCCCAATCAATCGACGAGCGTACGATCGACAATTATCACTTCTAAAACGAACGATGAGCGTGACCAGTTACCGATCACCATCGGATAATAAACGAAGACCTCAACCCACGCATCCTCCTCGACACATGTCCCATTAATACTCAGAACTACGAATTGACTTGATTCTGTCGAACGGATACGTAGGCAACCCAAACAACGGTGCAATCAAAAATTTTAAACAACGTTCGTATTTGAAGCGTACTGAGACTGGTACGAACAATAATGATGTGAAAAGTACATATGAGAAGCTCTAATACTAATCGATGCCATCGTTTAAAGTCATTTTATCAATCGCTATATTATTCAGCGACGTCAACGATGCCATCTTTTTAGTCGCGGCAACAATATTGTTTGTTAGCTATCATCTATTAAATTAAAATTTAGTCGCTGGTGACTCAACAAATAACAGACCCATAATAATAAGAGGTTTCTATAGGAAATACCGCTATTAAATTGAAAATTATAGGAAATTTTATCACCAATTTAAAATTATTTTTAGTGCCATAAAAGTATATTTTGTGGTAAAGGCAGATTGCATGAATTGACGAATATATCTCTGAAGCTGGGTGAAAAAAGTAACAGACATATGAGTTAGACGTCCCTGGTAGACAGCAATGAGCCGGATTACTGACACGTGTCGCGTAAAAGTTCATGTCGTGTAAATAGATTACTGACACGTGCTAAACTGCTCAAAACAAAGCGTAAATTTATTATGATTTCTGAATGCATTTGTCTTTCCTAGATGTCTAACCCATATGTTTAAGACATTGTTATCCATCATGGACGTCTATCCCGTATGGCCGCCACCCATTGCTGACACATGACAATTGCTCAAAACAAAGAGTAAGATTATTCTAAGTTCTGAATGCACTTGTCTTTCCTGGACGTCTAATTCATATGGTTGGGATATTGTTGTCCATCATAGATGTTGACCACCGCTTTTTTTACCAAATTTCAGAGGTACGTTTGTCTTTTCGTCTATGCCACAAAATCTAATTTTATGGCAAAAATGAAAAATTATAAATTGATGATATTTTGTGTAATTTTAAGTTAAAAGATGACTGTAAATAATTATAATAATAAGTATAATATTTATATGGTGCAAAAGGTATATTTGCATTAGAGAGTTCTCCTTTTATAATTTTAACAATAATTTTGGTGCAAATATTAGTTTTCGATAAAATTAGATATGAGGCGTGGAATTTGAATATATATTTAAATTTTTGTAAAGACACTAAATTTATATAAAAATTGAATAGTGTTTTTAATTAATTATAATATTAAAAGATGTATTTTTGTACTATTTAATCATGTTTTTGTTGTTGTAAATGTGTCAAATATCGAAAATACTATGCTACACAAGTTTTGAAGACTAAATCATATTTAAACTAGATCATCTATTATTAAAAAAAAAGTTATAGGTTTTTCCGTAACATCGATTGTTTCCGTGATTTAAAAGGTATTCTCGTTTTAGAAATTTTTTTTTATTAAATATAACAGTAATTTGGTGCGAAATTTTATTTTCCGTAGAAAATAGATATTTGGCACGAAGCTTAAATAGATAATTTTATATAATAAATTTGATAGTATTTCAACTAATAATGGTATTAGGGCATCATTTTCGATCTCATTGTTGTTGTAGATGTGTTATATAGTAAGAAGAAGATGTTACACAAGTTTTAAAGACTAATTTACACTTGGATTAGACAATTAAAAAATAAACAATGAACTTTTCCTTTATGAATATTCAAATCTATGAGACCTGTCGTACTAAAAATATGAAGTTTCAATTAAAAATTAATAAATTAGTTTACTTGATTAATTAATTAGGAAAGAAGATGAAAATACAAATTTCAAAAGGCACTCGTTTTCTCTCCCGTCGCCTGCGTCAATTTTAAGCTGTCTTCGTGAACTCTCTCTCCATATATATATTTCCCTTTTTTCGCTCTGTTAAACCATCTTCTCTTTCTCGCTCTAGATTTTTGTCCCCTTCTTCTTTCTCCCTCCTAGGGTTTTCGTCTCTCGTTCACTCTTAATAGTCTAGCGGAGGAGCTATTTAGCCTCCGAAGATTCTACTGCGAACTTTGCTCGCATCTCTCCGTCATGGCGGCTGAGAAGCTAAGGGACTTGAGCCAGCCGATTGACGTCGGTGTGCTCGATTCCACTGTTGCGGCTTTTTTTGTTACCGGATCTAAGGAAGAGGTGCTCCAATTTCTCTGTCTTGTGACTTGTGGGATTTGGTTCGTTGAAAATTTTGAAGGGGCTCGACCATTGATAAGTTAGCTGTTTATCGTTTGAGTGTCCTGTCTTCGTTTTTGGTTATCAAGAGTAGGAATTTAGGAGGGTTTGGTTGTTAGGGTTTTAGCACTCTGATACGTCTTCCAATGTTTTTTTGTGGCCCGCTTGAGCAGTGGTTCTACAGCTTTTTAAAGTGCCGAGTTTTCAATCTGGATTTCTTTGTCTTAGGGTTTAATACTGTATTGAATTACAGTGGTTTAGTTTCTCATTCGGCTACTGACATTTACTTGTATCAGCGTTATTGAGGTCTTCCTATAATATATTAAGTCCTTTGTTTCTTCTGTCGTTGCCATCTGCCGGAGTAGCATTAGCTGAAAACTTAAATTTTTTCCAATCATATTTGAAATTTTATTTTTGGCAGTGAATTTTTTTTATCCATCTATATAACACTAACACTTTAAAGTGAAATTTTGCTACGATTGTTCTGCATCAATGACAGCATCCCCCTCTTTTTTATCTGTTTCTTACATTGAACTAATCGAAGTTTGTCCCAAAATTTGTTCAGAGAGCTGCCGCTGACCAGATTTTGCGGGATTTGCAAGCTAATCCGGATATGTGGCTTCAAGTTGTTCACATTTTACAAAACACAAAGAGCATGGATACTAAATTCTTTGCCCTTCAGGTTAATTTTAGCATTTTTTATGGTACATTTCAAACATTTCTTGCATCAGATATCTGTTGATCTATGCTGGCATAGTGCTTTTGCTATTACTTCGAGAGATGTAATGCAGACTATAATTGAAATTATGTTTAGTTTAATTCAACTTTTAAATATGCTGTACAATATTTACCTCAGTTAAATTATTAAGTATTCTGTATCTAGACACACACAAAGTCATTTTTGAACAATCAAGTTGTTAGGCTGTGGCATCTGTTGATTAGACCTTATCAGAGTGCCACATTGTTGTTGAAAAGGTTTAACTTATTAGTTTCGGACTTGTTTATCAAGCATTGCTTTCAAATTCTCATAGGATTTAATATTATTTGATTGAAGATTTGTCTTGAATTGATCAATGAGTATTATCCATTAAATTTCCAAGTTATTATCTCTTTTTATTTTTAGAAAATAATTTGCAAATGGCATTTGCTTGTGCATAATGGTTATTGCTAGTAATTCTTTGGCATATCTTATGTGTTCTTATTAGTTTCAAGTGAAGTGGTTTCAATTTTATTTCGCTAACTGTCAATTGAAACAGTACTTTTGAGACGCTTGACCAATGAATATGCTTTTGGTATCCACTCCCAGGTTCTAGAAGGTGTTATAAAGTATAGATGGAATGCGCTGCCTGTTGAACAACGAGATGGAATGAAAAATTATATCTCGGAGGTCATCGTACAGGTATATACTTTTACAAACCTTAGGTTCTCGGTATATAACTGGGAAGGTAAGCTAACTATGACAATGGTTTTACCTTGTAGCTCTCAAGTAATGAAGCGTCTTTTAGAACAGAAAGACTCTATGTCAACAAGTTAAATGTCATTTTGGTTCAGGTATCTTCAGCGCCCCCGAATATCAATATGTATGCTTAGTGGCAGTTTCTATTATCTATTAATTTGGTAGCTAATGCATGAAATTTGTTCCAACCAAGTAGACATTTTTGATCTTCTTACATATCATAAATTTTTATACATGCACAGATAGTGAAGCATGATTGGCCGGCAAAGTGGACTAGCTTCATTCCTGATCTAGTTGCGGCTGCTAAAACTAGTGAAACTATCTGCGAAAATTGCATGGCGATTTTGAAAGTAAGAATCTCTACATGATGTTCTAATTAGTTCTAATTAGTGAAACAATAACATTTCTTCCTTTGTTAGCTCCTAAGCGAAGAGGTTTTCGATTTCTCAAGAGGAGAAATGACTCAGCAGAAGATTAAAGAGCTAAAACAATCTCTTAACAGGCATGTCAAACTATTTTGAGACTTTTAAATTTAGCATAGTGAAATATTAATCTTTAAACTATGGCTAAGTGAAGAGTATCCATTTGCTTTGTGCAGCGAGTTTAAACTCATTCATGAGCTATGCCTATATGTCCTCTCAGCTTCTCAAAGACAGGATCTTATACGTGCAACACTGTCTGCGCTGCATGCCTATCTCTCCTGGATTCCATTGGGCTATATTTTTGAGTCTCCTTTGGTAACATTTTTAAATAAAATAGAAATTTATGTTGATTGGTACTATGATTGTGTTATTCTGATATCTGTTCTTGTTGCCTACAGCTTGAAACCCTTCTAAAATTCTTTCCTGTGCCAGCATATAGAAACCTCACGCTTCAATGTCTGACTGAGGTACTTCAGTTTTTACTTCAGCTTTTCCTGTTGTCAATTGAATCCATTATCTAATTTGCTGTGGCTTGATTTTTTTTTTTGGCCAGGTTGCAGCTCTTAATTTCGGGGACTTCTACAATGTCCAATATGTCAACATGTACACCATATTTATAGATCAGTTGGGGGTAAATTACTTTTCTTCTTTTGGTTGTTTTTTTGTTCATTGGCATTCTGACTCCGCTTTTTCATTTTATAATAAGTTAATGTAGTTATTTCAGTCTACTCCATGCTTGTGTTCTTGGTGTATTGCCTGATGCCCTACACTTGTTCTCATACTTGCAGAAGATTCTACCACCAAGTACGAATATCCCTGAGGCATACTCAAGCGGAAGTGGTGAAGAGCAAGTAAGTATTAATGTGCACGTGGTTTTGAGGCAGAATGCTAATTTGAGTAACATTTCAAGGTTTTGACTGTGTATCTTATGTCACCTCTAGGCATTTATCCAGAACCTTGCATTATTTTTCACTTCCTTCTTCAAGGTAAACTTTTTTTTTTTTTTTGCTTTAGATATCACATGTTGCGTGGAATTCTGGATATGTATAATGATGGTTCGCAGTTTTTGTGTTTAGTGTTTCCATTGTTTCCTCATCTATTTCTTAAATTTTTTCGTTACCTCTTCATTTTATTTGCAGTATCATATACGAGTCTTAGAATCGACGCCAGAAATTGTCACTTTGTTACTGGCGGGTCTCGAATATCTCATCAATATATCCTATGTTGATGACACTGAAGTATTTAAGGTATGTAAAATGCCATTGTCTATATTACTGCTGTAGTTGCGCTTCTATTATACATTTTTCCTTACTATGCTTTTACGGGCAAGAGTGGTCTGAAAGATGGTGGTTTCATGTTTGCTTGTGGTTTGAGCAGGTTTGTTTGGACTACTGGAACTCTTTGGTTTTGGAGCTGTTTGATGCACATCATAATTCTGATAACCCTGCAGTAAGTGTAAACCTGATGGGATTGCAGGTAGGATGAATTCCTTCAATAATATGGATCATTTTTCATTTTATTCTTACTAGGTGGTTTCCAGTTGTATATTGTACTGGTTAAACTTATCTTTGAGTAGATTTGCTTACCCCCCTTGAATTGACTGGTATATTTCCAGATGCCTTTCCTTCCGGGTATGGCTGACGGCCTTGGTTCTCAAGTCATGCAGCGGCGTCAGCTTTACTCGAACCCAATGTCCAAATTAAGAGGGTTAATGATTAACCGCATGGCAAAGCCTGAAGAAGTTCTTATTGTTGAAGATGAAAATGGGAACATCGTCCGTGAAACTATGAAGGACAACGATGTTCTTGTCCAGTATAAGGTCCTAAATTGTTGTCCAGTTCATACTATATGTATATATATCGATATATGCCATTCTATCTTATCTTATTCTTTAGTTATTTTTTGATTTTTTTGGTTTCAACAATTGCAGATAATGCGGGAGACATTAATTTACCTCTCTCACCTTGACCATGATGATACGGAGAAGCAGGTACAAATGGTGCTACTGCCCTATGTTTATTACTTTGTGAAAAGTATATTGAGGGTTCTGATCAAGGATGGTGTTTATGAAATGAATTTTGCCTTTTTTTATAGGGAATGATCAGTAGTACCCTAATATTAGCAATATAAACGTTAAAGTCTTAGTAAATATGGGTACCTATTGTAAGCTGTCTTCGGTCTGTTTCATGCTTTTATGCTGATGTTAATTTCTGATTGTTCATTTAAAAGATGCTGAGGAAGCTAAACAAACAATTAAGTGGGGAGGAGTGGGCATGGAACAATTTGAACACTTTGTGCTGGGCTATCGGATCTATCTCCGGATCTATGGCGGAAGATCAGGTAAAATTTGCTAGAGCTCTGCCTAATGCCTTTTATCTTCTCGTTTGTAATACAGTACTTTTCTGTGATACCATGATCGCTTTCAAGATAACACATTTATAATCTTTTGCAGTGTTGACCTTTATTTTTAGTTGCTTTCGTTCATTAGCCTCCTACTTGTAATGATGAATCAATATCTGCTTGAATGTTCCTTACTTTTCTCTTGGACGGTGTTGCCAATGAATGAATTTAACTCCCATGTTTTATTTCCAGGAAAACAGATTTTTGGTGATGGTCATCCGTGATTTGTTGAATTTATGTGAAATTACGAAGGGAAAAGACAATAAAGCTGTTATTGCGAGCAACATCATGTAAGCTTGTTTTTTCATATACGGCCTACATTGCTGTACTTCTAGCGAGTTGCATTTTCTACTTTTCTCAAGGGTGCACTAGCTTTATGCATACTTAACTGAAAAATATGGGAGGTTCATCTTCCTTTCTTTCTAATGTAACGTTTCGATTCTGCACTGGCTTTTTTGTAGGTATGTCGTTGGCCAGTATCCAAGATTCTTAAGGGCACATTGGAAGTTTCTGAAGACAGTTGTGAATAAGTTGTTTGAATTCATGCATGAAACACATCCTGGTGTTCAGGTAGCACGTCCCAAACTTCAAACTTTTTGAGATGCATTTTTCTAGTAGAAATCTTAAATTAAATAATGTGCTTAGAAGAACCGAACTTTCACCTTTCCAATATAAGTTAAACACTTTTGTTTCCGTTTCAGGACATGGCATGTGATACATTCTTGAAAATAGTTCAGAAGTGCAAGCGCAAATTTGTTATCGTACAGGTATGTATTGCCATGTTGAAATTCACCATTTTATTCTTCCTTTGTCTTCTGAATGAGAGCTTAATTATATTTTCTTGCACTTTCAGGTTGGAGAGAATGAACCATTTGTATCTGAACTTCTGTCAGGCCTTGCTACAACCGTTCAAGATCTTGAGCCTCATCAAATTCATTCGTTTTATGAATCCGTAAGCTTTCTAGATGCGTCTCTAGCATGCCAATGAGAGTTATTTATTTGTTGATTTCATCGTTTCTCTCTCTCTCCAGGTTGGCAATATGATCCAAGCAGAATCAGATCCTCAGAAGAGAGATGAATATCTCCAGAGGTTGATGGCACTCCCAAACCAGGTTTGTTAACTAAAAATGTGGTTGTTAAGTTTTATTTACATAGCTGATTAAAGCCAGAACTGTTCTGCTTTATAATGTAGAAATGGGCAGAAATCATAGGACAAGCACGGCAAAGTGTAGAATTTCTCAAGGATCCAGTTGTGATACGTACAGTGCTTAACATACTACAGGTCTGATTTCTCACCTTTTCTTCCCAATGCATTGTTATATCATAACGTGAAATATTATGTCTGTCATAGTTGTGGTTGTGATCTGTTTGTGATTAGATAACTGTTTGATTGGATTGCAAGTTGTAACTGTTACCATGTGTTCTTCCCTGTAGACTAATACTAGTGCCGCTACTTCACTTGGGACGTACTTCTTGTCCCAAATTTCCTTGATCTTCTTGGATATGTTAAATGTATACAGGTAAATCCATGATACATCATTATAGCCTTTGACGTATAGTACATTTTCTCTAGTTATTTGACTTGGGTGGTATTTTCATGGCTGCACCAGAATGTATAGTGAACTCGTTTCAGCCAGCATTACTGATGGGGGGCCTTATGCTTCCAAGACATCTTTTGTGAAACTCTTAAGGTTTGGATGATTTTAAGAACCAAAGACGCAGTTTTACATACCTGTATATGACAAACTGGAATAACTTAATATTTTAACACTTTGCTATACAGATCTGTTAAGAGGGAAACCCTTAAGCTGATCGAAACCTTTTTAGACAAAGCAGAAGACCAACCACACATAGGGAAACAATTTGTGCCACCAATGATGGAATCCGTACTTGGTGATTATGCGAGGAATGTCCCGGATGCTAGGGAATCTGAAGTTCTTTCACTCTTTGCAACAATTATAAACAAGTATGCCTTTTATTGGTTGCTGCGTGCTATAGTTATTATGGATGTACATCTGCATCATTTTCACTATTTTCCTTTCTGTCTAATTCATCATGGATGATTATCTATGCAAATAAATGAATAAGTTATTCCTACAAGATTATAAGTTTGTAACCGGAACTTACTTCCTTTGTCATACTTTTGATTTGTTCTTTAAGGTACAAGGCGACAATGTTAGATGACGTGCCTCACATATTTGAAGCTGTTTTCCAGTGTACATTGGAGGTAACTGATTTTATGGACTCTGCTCTTTGTTGTCTCTTCCTACTCACATCTTGTGAGGGACATGAAGTAGTTTAGATGATAAAGTGCATAATGATCATGCACTTTGGGTTTAGTCCTTAGTAGAAGAGGGGGATGGTCTTCTTGAATGATCTTCTGTGGCATTATTCTTTGCTTGCTTCTTTATTTCTTCAGAAATGTTAAAGTCTTTGGTGCAGTATGTGATTGATGGGCTTAAAAATCTTTCTAAAAGGTGTGACTTAAGATTTGTATACTTTACTGACACTTTTGATTCTCACTTTTGCAGATGATAACTAAAAACTTCGAAGATTATCCGGAACACCGGCTCAAGTTTTTCTCATTACTCCGAGCTATCGCTACATATTGTTTCCCAGCCTTGATAAAGTTATCAAGTCAGGTAGGTGAATTTGTTTTTGTATATAGTTTTCTTTAAGTGATAGAAGGAGCTTATGGCCTTCTTTCTCTGTCTTGTCTCATTATATGCGTATCTTTCTTACTGTCTTGTCATTTTGAATCAGCAACTGAAGCTAGTGATGGATTCAATTATCTGGGCATTCAGACATACTGAGAGAAATATCGCTGAAACTGGGCTTAATCTTTTGCTAGAGATGCTGAAAAACTTTCAGGTTTGGTGTTTGTTTTCCTTCTTCTTACTCTGTGGTCGGGCCATATATTATGCTTGCTTCTAACATTTGCCTCTGATTGTGACAGCAATCTGAATTTTGTAACCAATTCTACCGATCATACTTTATGCAAATCGAGCAAGAAATATTTGCTGTGTTGACGGACACCTTCCATAAGCCTGGCTTCAAGCTGCATGTGTTGGTGCTACAGCATCTCTTTTGCTTGGTAAATCCATCATCTTTTCTCTCATCTAATCTTATTGATGGCTTAAGTAACTATTTACTTTGGAATGTATAGTTTTATGGACTTAGGCTTTTGTTGATTTTATCTTTCAGGTTGAGAGCGGTTCATTAACAGAACCTTTGTGGGATGCTGCTACTGTACCATACCCGTATTCGAACAACGCTGCTTTTATTCGTGAATACACCATAAAACTTTTGAGCTCGTCATTCCCAAACATGACTGCAGCAGAAGTAAGATATGCCTTTACAGTTTTCATGTTGATTCCTTTTCTTTCTCAAATCTGATATTGATTACGAATAAATCATACAGGTCACACAATTTGTGAATGGACTTTACGAGTCTAAACATGACCCGTCTGGATTTAAGGACAATATTCGTGACTTCCTTGTACAGTCAAAGGAGTTTTCCGCTCAGGTAATGAATTTAGTCATTCAATTGGTTTTAAGAAATCAAAACAAATATTGCCAAAGCTGATTCATTGAAAAACATAAATTTCAGGATAACAAAGATCTGTATGCTGAGGAAGCAGCTGCACAGAGAGAACGAGAGCGTCAAAGAATGCTTTCGATTCCTGGGCTTATCGCTCCTAATGAGATTCAGGACGAGATGGTGGACTCGTAAACTTAAAGCTGTAACAAGAAGCTTCCTGTGTTCAATTAGACCGGATTGTTTTTAATCATAGGTTTGGAAAACAGGAAAGAGTTGAAGGGAGAGATTGATATTCCCGACTGTATCGCTGCCTTTTTCTCGAAGCTTCACATTTCGATTTGGAGGATTGGAGAAGCTAAGAAAAAAAGAGATCTTTGGGGGTAAATTAGAGGACTTGTTTGGTTGATTAATTGGGTTTACTGTAGATTTAAACAATTAGGGCTCATCTTTACATGTAGACTCTTTTGTTCGGGTGTTTATGTTTAACTATTATTTCTTTTTACCTTTAGGGTTTTAATTTTGGAAAAATATTTTTACTGCTACCTTGTAAGATTTCTTATTGAAATCAACATCTTTAAAAATGCTGAGAAATTTTTTTATCAAACAGAACATCAAAATCGTCCTCTATATCTGTAAGGTTTGTTATTCATCCATGGAACGCTTAAGTAAAATACTAAACTTGGGAAAGTATTCCTCATAAAACAGTGTTTCAAGAACGATTGAAAGCCAGTTAAATGTGTATATACGAGGTTGAGGACAGATGACACAGTGATTGTAGTCATACCGGAATTCGATTCTTTTTCCACACAAGGGAAATAAAAAAAATTTAGGGTATGAGTTTTGAGTATAAATCGAACTTATCGATCCAATTATTATTTGAAGAAATAGAGTAAGGTTGACAATAAAAGAATATATATGAGAATGAAAAAATATATAATATTTTCTTTTTGTCATGTGACAATATTAGTTGAAACAAATTCAAATACATTGAAATAAAACACAAACAAGAGCCGGAGGAAAACATCATATAATTTATATTTTCCGAAGCATTACCAAACAAGGGAAGTACAACCTTGGCAAAAGAAAAACTAAAAAGAGAAAGATGGAAGAGTAAGACATAAATAATAAAAACTAAAAACTCCTAATATCATGTAATAAACCGCACAACCAAAACAAATTTGCAGTCAATCTATAAAATTTATCATATCTTCATAAGTATTACCAAATAAGAGAAGTACAACCCGAGCAAAAGAAAAACTAAAAGAGAAAAATGGAAAAGTAAGACACAAATAATTAAAACTGAAAATTAGTAATATCATGAAATAAATCGCATAACCAAAACAAATTTGTAGGCAATCTATACAAATTTGAAGATGTCATAAACTGCACAAGACCACAAGAAAAATCCATCTATGAGGAAACCTATGATAACAGAGGATTTAAGGAGAACATTAAACTAAAGTCAAAACCGACAGCGGAGAAGACAAATAAAACAGCAAGGACTAAACCAACTCAAACGAATCGACACCCAGGCTATAAGAGGCAACAAAAATAGAAACATCCAAGAGAAGAACAAAGAACGAATCTTCGGCTAAAGCACATCCCCTCACCACTAGGAGAAACACGAACAGAGAAACAAATTATAAGAATCTAGAGAAATATCAAAATTTGAGAAAAAGAAGGGATAGCAACATAACTCAAAACTAACCTCCTAATATAGTCAAAGTAAGCTAAACCTAACAATTAACCTTCATAGAACTGCATAACAACACATAAAGAGGGTTAAGACAAGAACAAACGACATACCTGAATATGGAACAGAAAAAGAGTAAGAACAAGAGAACGAGAGAAACCAGTAAAACCACTAAGAACCGACGACACATGACACACCGTCAGTCATGAGTTTCACCGGACAACCAATCTCGTCAAAACAGAGCCAAAACTCAAAACCCATATCATCTCGATCGATTGGAGATCTTTAGCCATAAAAAATCCAAAAGAATTAAAAACGAATGAGGAAAAATAGCGTCGTCGGTGCTAAGTGAAACCACCACAACCATTGTTCTCCTAAGCAAAACAGATCTGAAAGAAAAAATAGAGAACTATAGTTTCTAACTAGAAGAAAAAAAAAAAGAAATTTCTAAAGGAAAAAGATATCATTAAAAACACAAAACTTAAATATTGTTTAATAATAGTTATTCAATTGTTTAATATTATATAATTTGACAATAAACTTTTTTGTTAAAATTAATTTGACAATATTAATAGTCACAAAATATAAAATATAATAAATTTTATCTAGAATTTTGTAAAACATCTTATAATATAAGATTTGAGAAAAATAAAATTTCTAAATCATATATATTATGAAAGAGAGGTAGTACATGAAACTTAATTTTTTTTGTGTAACGTCTTAATGTTCCCACAAACATGGCTGAAGAAAAATTGGCATGTTTCCTTTTATTTCTGAAGCAAAACTTGACGGGTATTAATTAAACTTTCAAAACTTCGTCTAACAATCCTTTGAAATTGTTAAAGGAGCTTCCTCTGGTAGAGACAGCTTCTTGTGCTAGTTCTTTGGCTTCTTAGCATTACCCTTCATCTTCTTCACATCATTTATCAAAAGTCGATCCAAACACTCCACAAAACCATCCTTCGTGAAGACTCCATTAATAAACGTGATTCCAATCTTTTTCTTGGGCGTCTATATTTTACCATTTCCACATTGTTGTACACTATGAACATCTAACTATTAGATAACTGAACCGGTTTGGTTATTCTGATTGGTTTAATTAGTTTGTTTCTTTTAATTGTAACTAGAGTTAGTTAGAAGAAGAGATGACGTACGCTTTCTTCTTCCTCTGTAAAAATCACTTTTTGTTTCGTTCATCAATGGAGAGTAGAAGCTTTCTTCTCAAATCTTTTTCAACTATTTGATATGGTATCAGAGCAGCTCACTTCAACTCTCTATCTCTTCTCTCTCCTTCATTCTGAAATCCCTATTTCTTTCTTCCGTGATCTTTGATTTTTTGTTTCACGATCTCAAGCGATTTCTTTGATTTCGTCGAGTTAGGCTTCATCTCTGGTCATTCCGCCGAAGATTAATCATTTTCTTGGCCCTTCTCACCGGTTATTCCGCCGGATTTGCCATTTGAATCGAGTTATTCCACTCGATTTCTTCGCCTTTCACCAAAGCTCCCTTGTCAGATCATTGAAGATCTTTGTTGTTTTTTCTCTCCGATTAAGCGGAGGTTTGATTGTCGTTGTTGTTGTTGTTGAAATCTTTAGTGATTTCGCTGAAGATATTTTCAAAACTTTTTGGTTATACTGCAAATTTCAAGAGTATTAGCCATCTGCACTCAATCAAACCATGGTGGCCATCCGCAAAAGCCGAAGAGTATTAGCTCGTGCTTCAGCTACGAAGAAGAAGACCACGACCTCATCCAAAACAAGATCTAGAAGTTCATCTTCTCAAGAAGAAAATCACGTTACATCAAATACGATGATCCCTTTGCCCAAAACAGAACCAGGAACTTCAATCCCATTTGGAGGATTAGATTCTTTGAAGAGTTTTAATCTTAAGGGAATAGAACACTCTCCATATCACCTAACTGGAGCTGATAATCCAGGAATCTCTTTGATCACAGATGTATTGGATGGGACAAATTACACTAATTGGAGTATTGGTATAACGATAGCTTTGGAAGCAAAGAACAAGATGGCATTCGTTGATGGAAGCCTTCCAAGACCCTATATCACTCATCCTCATTACAAGCTCTGGACTAGATGCAACAGTATGGTGAAGTCATGGCTTCTAAATTCTGTCACAAAACAGATTTATGGAAGTATTCTTCGGTTTAATGATGCAGCAGAGATATGGAAGGACTTGTTGGTGAGATTCCACATCACTAATCTGCCAAGAAGCTATCAGCTGTCACAACAAATCTGGTCTTTGAAAGGCTCCATGGATCTTGCTTCTTATTATACCAAACTGAAAACACTGTGGGATGATCTTGAAGGATCAGAATGTGTCAATGTATGCAGAGTTTGTGAATGTTGTAAGGCAATGAAGAAAAGCACTGATCATGCCAAAATGATCAAGTTTCTGGCAGGTTTAAACGAATCATATTCGAATGCAAGGAGTCAGATAATCATGAAGAAACCTGTACCAGAACTAACAGAAGTTTACAATCTTCTTGACCAAGACCATAATCAAAGAAGCATCGTTCCTACACAGAATCCTTCTGTTTTTCAAGTCGTTGAAGCTGACACAAGTAAGGTTGCTGTGAATGCAACTCTCAATCCACAAAAGGGTTAGCGTCCAGTCTGCACTCACTGTGGATATACAGGACACACTATAGCAAAGTGCTACAAGATACATGGATATCCCCCTGGTTTCAAGCACAAGCAAAAGCATACTCCCACAGTTCAGTCATCAGTTGCTCAGCTCTCTTTAAGCGAGACTCATAATGAAAAGGCTGCTGCAGGGATGTTGAAAACATTGACAAAGGATCAAATCAAGGGTGTTATATCATACTTCAACTCACAGTTGTCACAGCCATTAAACCAAGATAATGAAGCTTCAACATCCAATGGGACGATAACGACTTTACCTGGTATGAGTTTCTCTAAGAGTTCTCTGCATTTTGTAGGAGTCCTTCGTACTACAGGAAGTGTCTTATCGTCCCAGTCATGGATTGTTGATAGTGGAGCTACTCACCATGTGTCTCATGATAGAAGTCTATTCACTAGCTTAACTGCATTAGTAGATAAGAAAGTTTCATTACCAACAGGTTTGAACATTTCAGTTACAGGAATTGGGCAAGTAAAACTGAATGATCAGCTGGTTTTGAACAATGTTCTTTATATCCCAAATTTTCGTTTGAGTCTGTTAAGTGTCAGTCAACTGACAAAAGATCTTAACTGTCGTCTCATATTTGACAAAACAACTTGTTTGATACAGGATCCTTCCAAGGGGCTGATGATTGGTCAAGCTGAAGAAGTCTCAAATCTCTATGTTCTTGACAAGGCTTCAGTCATTTCGTCTTTCTATAATTCTGTTGGTTCTGTTAATGTGGTTTTAGATACTACTTTGTGGCATAATAGATTAGGACATCCTTCTATAGCAAGAATAAAATCCATTGCCAGTACTCTTGGAATAAAACAGATGAATAAAGAACCTCTTTGTTGTGATATTTGTCATCTTTCTAAACAGAAAAATCTGCCTTACGTTGCACATAACAACATTTCTAACAATGTTTTTGATTTATTGCATATAGATATTTGGGGTCCATTTTCTGTTCCAACACATGAAGGTTTCAAGTACTTCTTAACAATTGTTGATGATCATTCAAGAGTGACATGGATCTATCTTTTAAGGACAAAGAGTGAGGTGCTACAGGTATTTCCAGAATTCTTAACCATGATAGAAAATCAATACAACACAAAGGTAAAAGGTGTAAAATCAGATAATGCACCAGAATTGCGTTTTGAAAAACTCTATCGTGAAAAGGGAATAGTAGCTTACCATTCTTGTCCAGAAACTCCGGAACAAAACTCAGTAGTGGAGCGTAAGCATCAACATATTTTAAATGTTGCTAGATCTTTACTTTTCCAAAGTTCTGTTCCAATAGAGTATTGGGGTGACTGTGTTTTGACAGCAGTCTTTCTAATAAATAGAATTCCAACACCATTGCTTAAAGGTCAGAGTCCTTATGAAGTTCTTACTCATAAGAAACCAGACTATACAAGTTTAAGAGTGTTTGGTTCGCTTTGTTTTGCATCAACTTCATCTAAACATCGTCATAAGTTCCAGTCTCGTGCTAGGCCTTGTGTTTTCCTTGGATATCCTGCAGGTTATAAAGGCTATAAATTGTTAGATTTAGAATCTAACACTATCTCTATCTCTCGTAATGTTTCATTTCATGAGCAGATTTTTCCTTACAAAACTGATGAAAGTTTATCTATAGATCCTTTCTTTGAGATGCAGAAAGAAGATCCTACATCACAAGACACGGGACAGAAAGACCAAAACAGTGTAGAGAATGAAGAAGATGGCACTGCTGCAGCTCCCTCTAAACGACAATCTAAAAGGCCTGGCTATTTGCATGATTATTACTGCAATGTGACAGACACTGAAGTTCCATATCCTTTAGCTGCTTACATGTCATATGGTCAGCTAAGTGAAGAATATAATACTTATGTCTGTTCTGTTTCTATGCACTCAGAACCAAGTCATTTCAATCAAGCAAAGAAATTCCAGGAGTGGCTAGATGCAATGAATGAAGAGCTGATCGCATTACAAAACTCTGACACATGGTCCATTTGTTCTCTGCCACCGAACAAGAAGGCAATAGGCTGCAAGTGGGTCTATAAGACAAAACTTCGTGTTGATGGAACATTGGAGTGTTATAAAGCTCGTTTAGTAGCCCAAGGCTACACTCAAAGAGAAGGGATAGACTTTATAGATACCTTTTCACCAGTTGCTAAAATGACCACTGTTAAAACTCTTATTGCTGTAGCAGCAGGAAAGCGTTGGAGCTTAACACAATTAGACGTCTCGAATGCTTTCCTAAATGGAGACTATTTAATACTAACCTATATGTCTGCTTTTTTTTTTACCCAGTTTTAGGAGTACACTTGTCTTTTTGCCCCTACCACAAATCTGTTTTTATGGCACCATACATCTTTTTTAATTATTGATGGCTTAAGAGTTCCGAAAAATAAATGAAGGGGATACCTTTTTAGAAGGAAGATGAATATGAATATGTGCCAAACAACTCAAAGACACTTTGCATCATCAACAAAGACAAATTTCTGTCAACATGCAAAACATTTAACAACTTGTATACTGACAACAAGAAAAAAAAGTTCACAGTTTACAAGAGAGAACGATAATTACCTTGATAATAGGTGCACCAGCTTGAAAAGCAGTAGATGAAACGATTTCAACATCCCACAGCAATCCAATTCTGGATAGTGAATGATCTGCACATGATATACACTGCAGATGAGTAAAAGTCAGAATTTGCGATAAGGAGCTTGTGGTCAAGTGGTATGGGACGGGTATTGGATTTTAAAGAGTTTGAAGGTTTGATTCTCATGCTATGCGAAACTAAGTCACAATTTTCTGGTTGCCTCTACATGGATATGAGCTCATGCTTTCGGCCTATTTGAATAGTCAGAGGTGATGGTCTATCTGTGGGCTACACCACTCGCAGGAGAATAGTCCATGCCCCTTCCATAAGATCTGAGAACTCAAAAGTTACAAAAAAAGAGTCAGAATTTGCAAAAATGAACAATATCACTCGGGCTTCTCAAGAAAGGCCTTCTAATTTCTATATGGATGATATATACTATAAAAAGCATAGTAAATTTGACAGAAGTTACTCATGTCCATCACAACTTTTCTCTTTAGCATAATCTGTAATGATCAAAGGTATATGCATAATTTTCTATGCTAAGATTAAGCATTAAGAAAGTAAAAGCAACTTTGGGGAAAGACATAGGGAATGGGTACCTTGGTCAATTCCCTTATGAAGATGACTAAAAGGGAAGTGTAGAGGAAAGTTTGGATTGTCATTTTTTGGATATTCTACACTTTTGTGGTGAATAAGTGAATGTTTGGAAGAGTTTAAATGATATGATAAGAACTCGAATAGATTAAAACAACAAGGAGTTTGAGGACATACATGTAGGTAGCTAATAGATTAGCTTAATTTTCAATAATTGACTGCTAAATTAAAAAAGAGAGTTAGTGGAGATATGTGTTGAAAATAAATTTACTTGCAAATTAATGATAGGTGACATGACATAGAATGTCTAGATAGGACCTATCCAATTTTTTTACAGTGCTGAGCTTCTGTTTCAGCTTTGTTCCATAGCCTTCAATTGTTCCTGTTTTTTTTCAAACTTAAATTTGATCCATTGGCGTTTTACATGCAAGAAATATTCAACTTATGTTTTTATTACCTTTTATGTTTACAAGTACATTAAAGCATATGTCTCATATTCTCAAGATGTTCCCTTGTGAAGAATTGGGTTCTTGTTGCTACTTTTTTTTTCCGCCTGAAAACAATTATATTAAAATATGTCATAAATGGCAAGAGTCAATACAAAGTGAAAGAAAAGGCCTTAAGGAACCTACACAACAAGAGTTAAAGACTATGTAGATATAAGCAAAACTAGACTAAAGATTAAAAAAGATAATCCAAAGGTAAATTAGCTTTTCTCAAACTCGAGAGTAGATCGCAGCCACATTGGCCCCCTGATGCGATGTAAGAATTTAGCCGATTATCTTGAGTAACACTATTCGCGACCATGTCAGCTGATGCATTGGCTAAAGGGCTTGATACCATTATGTCACAGCTCTGAAATTGCTTTATCAGCTTCGAAATCTGGTCTATGTATGCCCTATATCTTGGCCACTCGCGAGGAGTATTGATGGCCTTGTAAACCACCACACACTTTGTCCACAGCTCAACCTTAACAAAGTGCAAATCTACAAGGCATTGGAGGCCCCATACAACAGCACGAAACGCCGCAACCACTCTGTTGGGAGTAGGTAAAAAAGCATCCTGAGCATGAAAGAGGACCTCGTCTGTGTGGTTATGTAGGATCCATGCCACTCCTACCAAACGATCTGACCTTAGCCAAGATACTTCTAGGTTTATTTTGAGGGTATTTGGCATTGGCTTAGTCCAACCTTTATGCACAGACGACGAGGGTGCTTGCGTACTATTAGTATCACTAGGTTTTGTGTTTGCCTCATACCACTCTCCGACTTCTCCAATTGATTTGGCAATTATAAAGCCAGAGGTTTGAGTTAGTCCTTTAAAGATGCATTCATTCCTCTGATTCCATACATTCCATAGGATCCAAGGCATAACTTCCCGAGCATCTGATCTTATGCAATGATTTCCAAGGTAATCCAAGAAGAGATGCATATAATTTTCAATCGATTTAAGCACTCCACTCGGCAGCTGAGGAATATTAAGCGTCCTCCAAACCTAATTGCTAAATCACACTCGCAAAGCATATGACAAATGGTCTCATTATGTTTCTTGCAGAGTTTACATATCTTGTCCACCATCATGTCATGAGAAGAAAGACAGCCAGCCACCGCAATAGCATCTGATAACGATCGCCACATGAAAAACTTATCTTAGGTAGTGTCTTTAAACGCCAAATCTTGCCTTTCAGTTTGTTGACTCTGTTTTCTGATGAAGTTGATGAGGTGTTCCCTGAATCTAATTCGCTTGCTAATCAGTTACCACTTTTAACTGTGTACTTTCCTTCTTTAGAGTATGGCCATATCCATGTGTCTTCTTCCTCCAGGATTGGAGGGAAAGTTGTTATTTTCTAGATTTTATGAGGGGAAAATAACTCACTTAACTTGTCACAGTTCCATGTGTTATTTGGGAGGACGAGACTAGAGACATGGAGATTAAGATCAATGGTCATTTCCTTGTTAAAAGGTCTCCTTGGAAATTTGTCAAATACCCATTTATCTAACCATACATGGGTAAACCGTCCATTGCCGATTGATTTCACAAGGCCTTTTTCAAGTAGTTGTCGACTGAAAAGGATGCTTTTCCATGCATAAGAAGGTCTAGAACCACTCGATGCATCTAGGAACTCTTTTTTCAGAAAATACCATGCTTTATAAACCTGAGATAACATGCAACTTGGATCAGATATAAGCCGCCACGCTTGTTTCCCCAAGAGAGCCTGGTTGAAACCAAGAATGTCTCTAAAACCCAAGCCGCCTTCCTTATTTGGTTTGCACATTCCGGTAAGCCCAAATATTTACCTTCTCCACCTTCTTGTGTAACGTCCATGTAAAGTCCCAAAATTCTTCTCATTATGGGATCGACCTTCTCCCCAAAAGTGATAGCTGATTTTTGGAAATTTATTACTTGTCCCGAAGCTTCACCGTAAAGTCTAAGGCATCGAAGAATCTCTACCCTTTCACGGAAATTTGCCTTGCACGAGAATAGACTTTCGTCTGCAAATAGAAGGTGTTGAATCGACGAACAAGATTTTGTTAGCTTAAGGCCCGATAATTTTCCTTATTTTTCAGCTCATTTCATGCAATGTACTAAGGCCTCCGCACATATAATAAAAATGAAAGGAGATAGTGGATCGCCTTGGCGAAGTCCCCGTTCTGGTCTTATATGATCGTATGCCCGACCATTAAGTAGAACTGTGTAAGTGACAGATCTAATGCACTCCATTATCCAAGAAATCCAGACATCATTGAACCCTAGCCGACGGAAAATCTCCTCCAGGAAACTCCACTCAACTCTGTCATAAGCTTTTGATATATCGGTCTTTATGGCCATAAAGTCCTTACTGCATCTTGGATTTGTCTTTAATGCATGAACCATTTCATGGGCCAAAAGAATATTGTCGGATATTTGTCTCTCTGCTACAAAAGCTCCCTGAGAGTCTGATACAATGGCGGGTAGTATGCGTTTGAGCCGTTTACTCATAACTCGAGAAATTATCTTATAAGAAACTGAGCAGAGGCTTATAGGGCGAAAGGTCAGACATCTTAGACGGGTTAGGATCTTAGGGATAAGGCATATCTCCGTGAAGTTCCACTCTTTTGGCATTAAACCAGAAGCAAAAAAACCTTTCACTTCTTTCTCAACCGTATCACCAATAATGTACCAAAAATTCTTGAAAAACACACCCGACATGCCGTCAGCGCCAGGAGCTTTATGACTTTTAATACCAAACGCCGCCTCTCGAATCTTTGTACTCGTAATTGGCTTTGTTAACTCTGCATTCATCTCACTTGTCACTCTTGGTAATAACCCATCTAAGAGTTCAGTTGCAGGTCCCGAATTTGTAGAGGAGAAAAGCGATCTGAAGTACTGTACCGCAACTTCTCCTTTAGATCCTTCTGTAATTTTCTCAACTCCATCGGAATTTATCAAGATAGGAATAAAGTTTTGAGACCTTCGATTTTTCACACTACCATGGAAGAACTTTGTGTTGTGCTCCCCATCTTTGAACCATTTTTGTTTACTTTTCTGTCTCCAATATAGTTACTCATCATGGTATGCTTGAGAGAGGCTTTGCTTGGTTTCATGAAGGAGACGCATATTTGGTACCATTTTACTACTTTCGTGGTCCAATTTGTCTTTTAACCGTGATATTCTTAACTTAGAGTTACAGTCTATACTCCTTTTCCATTTAGAGAGCGCATGGCGACATCTAGCAATCTTCTCGAATAAATTTGACGATGTTTCAGAGGAGTTCTGTGACCATGATGCTGCTATTACGTCTTTGAAACCTGGTTTTGTTAGCCATCATTTATCAAACATAAATCTCTCTGTCTTCTTTATCGCTTCTTTAGCAAGGTGGATCAATAACGGTCGGTGATCTGAGCCAATGCGTTCTTTATATTCGCATTTAGTTAAAGGGACCATATGGAACCATTCCGCATTCCATAGAGCACGATCCAAAACACATTGAACGTGCATACTATTTCTCTCACCAGCCCACGAGTACTTGTTTCCTGCACATACTATCTCTTTCAACCGGCAGTCGGAAATCATATTTCTAAAGGCATAGAAGGAGGATTCTTGTCTAGGAGGGCCACCTATTTTCTCAGAATTATCATAAATCTCATTAAGATCACCAATCACCATCCAAGCATCATTGCGTGTGCTTCTTATATCCTTTAACCTATCCCAGACTTCTTGTTGTAGATGTCTGACCGGTTCCCCATACACAAAGGATATAAAGAAAGCCATGGATACGAGTCAGACTGCAAAACAACAACGTGATACGAGTCTTTCCAAAACAAAGCCAAGCATCCACTAAGTCCGATAGGATCAACGATATGGTGGTTATCGTATCCTAACGATCTTTAAAGTCCTATAACGTGATTACTGGAATTTTTAGTCTCCACGAGGAACAACAAGTCCGGAAAATGCTCACGCCTCATTTCCCATAAGATTTGGATTGTCAAAGTGTTCCCCAAACCTTGACAATTTCAGCTCATTATGCTCATAACTGCTTCGGCGGTTCCCCATTTGGAACCACCACATGATTGATGTGTTGCACGCAATTGTTAGTTAAAAACCTCTTTTCTACCTCATATGCTTTCCCGTCAGAGTTCGTAACTGTTGCCTCAACCTTCGATTGTTTTCCTTTGAGGGTGACTGTTTGTTTCAGCTTAACCGGCTGTTTCTTCCATTTACTATGCATGTATATATGTCTTCGTACATATGATTTGACCCCAGAGCTATCTCCAAAGGAACTAGATCAAAACACCATTGAGTTATCTTCTCTACCTCTCTTCCGTTTTTTTGGTTGTCACGAATCCATCTTGAGTTCATAACATCTTTGCAATACTTAATGAACCAGAATCGTCTGGACATGTTTGTATCTTTCTAACCAATATAACTTTTCGTCTTGGCTGATAGATATTTTTAATACTGAGAGCCGGTAGTTTCTTGTCCTTCACTTCCTTGCAGCTTTTGAAAAGTTTAGTATTGCACTTTGCATCTGAAGCCCCTGCAGGCTCGGCTCGTGTAGTTCTCAACATATCATGAAACTCTTGACTTGAAGTCGTCCCCTTGGGGGTAGTGTTTTTCCCAGATTCGTCATCCCATTGTGTCAATGTTTCTGTCATACTCTGGTTACTCGGACATGTCGAGATATGAGGTGCTTAAGAGGGGTGAGGTTTGACTGTATCTCTAGTGTTTTCCTCGCCAACGAACTGCTTGTGTTTTTTGTAGTATAGAGATCGAGGAGGCAACATGCACTTGGCTTGCTCGTGGTCCAGGCACAAGCAGTTATAGCAGCATTTCCGAACGCGTTCAAATTCAATCTCAACATTTATCACCTGTCCCGATAATAAGCGAACTAATCTATTTTTCCGGACATGATTCCGAATGTCGAAATTGATCTTCACTCTTACAAACTCACATAAGTGCGTTCGGTTTGGATCGAAGTCCACTTCAATAACCTCACCAATTGTGTTACCCACCATAGAGAAGGTATCTTGAGTAAAAAAATCCAACGGAATCTTGAGAAAACGAATCCACATCGTAATCATTTGTAATTTTTGTAATTGAATTCTTTTTCCCATCTAGTAACGACTATGCCCCAATCCTCATAGTTCCAATACCCGAATTTGATTACATAATTTAAATCCTCCTCTGTCTTGAATTTAAATGGAAAGGTATCCTTGGATAGAACCACACCTTGAATCCGGTTTTGCATGCGCCAAATCCTGGGGATATTCATCATCATTTTTGCCATACTTTGCTTCTCCGGACATAAGAGTCTTCCGATAAGGCTTAAGCGATTATCTGTGAGTGTTGTGTAGTTACCATGATGTGGAAGATCAATTGGTCTTTCTTCACTTATCGGCATTGATCTCGTCTCTTCCATCTGTGAGGAGATCATTTTGGAGACCAATTGCTGTGATTAAAGCTCGGTGACTAATCTCTTTGCGTGTGCCAATAATTATGTGAAAAGGGTAGTTGAAATTTGGAAGGTAAAGGCGAATCAAACGAAAATCTGAATGAGAGAGCCCAAATTAAGCCAAATTATCACTGGAAGGAATGTGGCCTGACGGAATTGACAACAACAGGAGCTCAATTCGGCGTGCCCCAGTAGATAAAAGAGCAATTGAGATCTGGGCTTCAATTGAGAGTGGATTTGAAAATGGGATTGAACTTGCTTCTATCTGATGATGAATCGAACCTATCAGGTTAAAGTAAACCTCGCTGTGAGGAGAAGACGAAAAGAGTGGTTAAAATAAAGAGGCGATGACGGTTGATCGGCGACAAAGAATTTGACCCGACGAAGGACTTTCTTCTCCCAATCTAGAGGGAGAAAGGAACGATGCTCTGCTTACTTGTTGCTACTTTTACTCTGTTTTTGTCAGTATTATTTCTTTAAAAAAAGTGTTCTTTTTAACCATATTCAAACTGGATAAAATATTAAAATGTTGAAACAACTTCATCCAACAAGCCTTTGAAATTATCAAAGGAGCTCCCTTTAGCAGAGACAGCTTCGTGTGCTTGTTCTTTAAGCTTCTTCGCACAACCTTTCATCTTCTTACCATCTTCATGAACCAAAACTCGATTCAAACACTTCATAAACCCATCTTTAGTGAAGACTCCATCGATAATCGTCATTCCAATTTCCCAAACAACCTCCACTGCTCTTCCGTTCAATCTCTGGTCCCCGAAAAACGGCCTGCAAATCATAGGCACACCTCCTGACACACTTTCCAACACCGAGTTCCATCCACAATGCGTCACAAACACACCCGTGGCCTCGTGGTTCAGCAGTTCCACTTGTGGTGCCCATGGAACCACTATCCCTTGCTCTCTTGTCCGATTCAAGAACCCTTTAGGTAAATGAACCAAGCTCATCTCTTTAAGCGACCAAACAAACGGCACTTTACTCGATTCCAATCCTTCCGCAATAGCAATAAGCTCTCCAGGTGGTGGTGTCATAACCGTACCGAAACTAATGTAAGCTACAGAACCAGGGGCTTGCTTCTCTACCCAAGCCAAGCAGTGGTGAGGATCGTTCTGTAGTGTCTCTCTTTGCGATGTCGTAGATACCAATCCGAGAGGACCGATGCTCAGGTAACGTTTAAATTTGGATCCAAGGTTATTGGTCAATACAGGATCCAATTCTTCAAAGGAATTAATGAAAACCGCATTAGCACGAGGTAAAGCAATAGCCATTTGGTGCAGAGTCTTTGAGAAAACAGAGTTCAAATTCCCAAACACAACTCCTTCTTGTGTGTCTTTGACTCTGATCTTCTCCATTCCGGAGATAAACCCTAACGTTTCCTCCATACGCACATCTACTTCTGTGAATATAAATCACGCTTATCTTCAGTTTATATTCCTATTTTAGCTAAAATTCCTTGAATTGGATTTTTATGAGATAAAGGACAAAATCAAATCACTTATTTGAAAAAAAATTGAAACTAACCTTTGACACCGATGGTTTCTCTGATAAGATCTGTGTAGAGATGAGCAGAGAGCGAGTTTGGTCCGGCGGTCCAGAACGCAATCCACGGCGTCTTCATTTCCGCCGCCATATCCGCCGCGAACCAGAAGAATGCATCCGTAAGCATACACGTCATTTTCCTCCCAACATCTATCTCTACCGCCGCGATTTCTCTCCGAAAATTCTCCGGCGAAGCTTCGAGAAACAGCTCGATTGCCTCTTGTGGTCTCCCAGTGAACACGTATCCCTCAGGAATACCCTCAGGAACGTCATGGAATCGAATGTTCGGTGGAAGATCAGAGGAAAACAACGAGGTGTTGGATTTGGCGGTGTTAAAGAAGGAGAAGACTGTGGAGGGAGAAGCGGAGGCGAGACGGCGAGTGACGGCGAGGAGAGGAGCCGCGTGAGTACCGAAAGGGAAAGCGAGAATTGCCACGTGGGAGTCGCTGGTTGGCTTGGCCATCGTGAGGTTTAGAGTGATAAGAAAGGCTAGAACAGAGAGTTCATTTAAATAGTGATCATAACTGAACCACCGAGCAAGCACAAGCTCGTGTTGGTAGTTGGTACCATTGTCTTTAGATGTACTTTCTTTAATAGTTTTTTTACTATTTTAGATAAAACAACCTAAAATCAAATTTAACTATAACAGACACAACCAAAACAAGAAAAATCAGATTCTTTGCTTTATGTGAGTTTTTTTTTCTTTCAAATTTATCAACATGTTTTTTTTATGAATTCAAATATCTGTAGTAAGTTGTTTTTCCGCTAATGGTCTTTTTTTTTTTGTCAATAATTAACTATTGGATCAATAATAATTAATTTATATTTCAAGTTCTTTAATTAGAACATAGCGAAATTCGAACTCACTACCATTTTTTAAGACTGTAATATTCTTTTTTTGATAAAGGTTAGAAGATAGAAGATCTTATTGGAATTGTTTTTGTTTTGTTGATTTGAAAAGCAAAATTTTTTATAAAAGATTGAAATTAAATTAATCATATTTTAGAATAAAAAATAAAGTAGAATATGATTGGTTTAATTTTAATATCATTCAAATATTTTTGTTTGTCAAAATAATAAAAAAAATATTTTCAAGTAGTTCCGATTAATAATTGATTTCGTTTGATTACTTTAAAAATCAAAAATATTTATATAATATTAAAATTAAAATGATTGAAACTAAACATAAGCTATTGTGTGAATAATTTAATTTCATTTTTGTAAAAAAGTCTTTGCTTTTCTAAATAACAAAACACGAAAATAATTTCAATCATGACCATAACTAAATACGATTTAATGTAGAAGTTGAATAAATGAAAAATTTGGGTTGATTTTCGCTGTCAACTGTCAGTCTGTGACCGACTGGCATTGAAAACTGGGACTGGGACCCAAACAGAGAATTGCGTGTCTTATTTATAACAAAGGTTGTTCTGTATTGTGTTTGGTAGGTAAAGTTTGTGGTGTATGGGAAGCTCACGTAAACAGATCAGTTTTTCATCCTAGAAAAGTCCAATATTATTATAAAACTTATATTTTATAATGTGTATGTATATGATGCATCTTAAATTTTAAATCTTAAATAATATTTGACAAATTTTAAAGTATATATATGATGCACTTTGAAATTCAAAGTAAAAATCAATGTCTAACAAAAAATAAATTTATAGTTCAAATATGAAAGAAATCAACCAATCAAAACATAAATCACCTCTAAAATTCACAGTTGTTTTGTTTAACGACACTAAATAAAATAACGACGCAAAATAAAGACGTTCGGTTGTGTGTTATAGTTGACTTTACGTGCGTCTAAATTAGCATGGACTATGAAAATTGATATATATGTTCTTATTAGAAATTTTTTGTTTTGTTGATTCGAAAATCAATTTTTTTTAAAAATAATCAAATCATAATTTAGAGTTAAAAATAAATTAAAGTATAATTAGTTTATTTTCAGTATTATACAAAGATTTTCACTTTTCAAATCAACAAAACAAAAGTAATAATCACTTCTTCCAAATTAACAATTGCTTTTGTTTGATTGTTTTGAAAAGCAAAAATCTTTGTATAAAATTGAAATTAAACTAATCATACTTTAAAATTAAAAATAAACTAAAATATTATTGGTTTAATTTTAATTTCATACAAAAAAAATGATTGGTTTAACAAAACGAAAACAAATCCAGCCCTAGTTTGAGAATATGTGTAATTCGGAATTAATTTGACCAATTTCTGGTAAGCTGACATTTTGGACTCTACGTGTGAAGTCCGAAAGATGTGTAAGCTGTTCATTTGTGTATTCCATATTTTTATGTGGGCCTTACGGCTCATTGGTTTTTTAAATACAGCCCATAATAAAGATGGAAGAATATTTGGGCCGCAAAGTTTATAGAGATTATAAGAACTCAAGCTTTATTGTATTACATAAAACGAGAAAGTTTTTGAGTTATAAATCATTTGAAAAGTGGAAATCAATGGAATATGAATCTTCCATTGAAGACTTCCTCCTGAAATCCTTTTGACCGAACGCGTAAAATTTTACCCTTCAATCTCTGAAATTTCTTCCCCGTGTCCTTGTCTCGTCTTCGTTATCGATCGTTGTCGCCTGGTTTTCTCTGACATTTCTTTTTATAAGAAAAAAAGGAGAAATAAGCTGATTTTCTGAGAGGTTTTTGGCAAAGGAGCGATGGGTCAAGCTTTTCGTAAGCTTTTCGATACTTTCTTCGGAAATCAGGAAATGAGGGTAATCTCATTATCCTTCGTGCTATTATAATGGGATCATTAATTGGATTTTTTAATGAGATCTCGTGTTTCTTCTGTTTGTTTTGGTTTTAGTCGTAGCATTTATCGCTCATGTATGATCATGGTGTTTCGAATTTAGAGTTTGAAAGAGATTTGAAAACTCAAATCTTATGTTGTCTGGCTTTTTCTTTCTTGCTTGCTTTGTAGACTCATCATTACTTTTTAAGATGAGATTCGTCAATACCAAAATCATGGTTGATTTTTTTGTATTACTAATCATATACTTGTTGTAAGCTGTGGTATGATGAATAAAATTGAAAAAGCTGTTTTTTTTTTTTTTTTCAATCTTGTGATGATGACAGGTAGTTATGTTGGGGCTGGATGCTGCTGGCAAAACAACTATTCTTTACAAGCTTCACATTGGAGAGGTTTTGTCAACTGTTCCCACGATTGGTAAGTACACATTTATTAAGAACTTTTCTGAAATCTCTGTTACTGTCATCGAATTAGTGGGATTCATTCCTTTTGTTGGAACATGATGTGGATAGATCTTCAATGACAGTTGTTAGATTCATCCTAGTAAGACCTTAGAAAAGAAAAAAAAATTGCTTGATTGTTGATTACGCAATGCTTTTGCCTTAATAAATGTCTGTAAGATGAGGGTGGGATCAGAATTATTAATACTTGGAATATCTTCTCCTTGATTTGATTTCCTGACAGCTGAAATTGTGCCAACTTTTGTGATGCCTTGTATTTCTTGTGTCATGCAGTTATGATACTTGGCGTGTTAATGTTGGTTTTGGTGACAGTATAACTTTTATATGGTCTTGGAATATGTTTGCTGACATTTTAAACTCTGTTTATGCAGGATTTAATGTTGAGAAAGTTCAGTACAAGAATGTGATGTTTACAGTTTGGGATGTTGGCGGCCAAGAGAAACTGAGACCTCTTTGGAGGCATTACTTCAATAATACTGATGGACTTGTGTGTATATACTCTTTTTGGGCTTTGTGCTTTCAGTTAGATACATAACGTTCAGCTGTTCCATCTCCTTGTTGGCATATGTTATTCTCATATTTGTTTATGATGTTGCTGTATGGCCAAGCTTGAGTTCATCAATCTTTATTGACCTTAGTATAATTATACTCTATAAATGCTCTGGCAGATATACGTTGTGGATTCCTTGGATCGAGAGAGGATCAGGAAAGCAAAGCAAGAATTTCAGGTATACCTTAGAATTTTGCAAAAGACTTTCTGTAAACTCTCTGGATAGAGCCTTAATCTGCTCTCTGATTTTCTCAGGAGATCATTAAAGACCCATTCATGCTAAATAGTATCATTTTGGTGTTGGCAAACAAACAGGACATGGTAATTTGAGATATTCTTTTGGTTTTGGCTTGGTTCTTGTCTGTGCTTATTATTCTTTAATTTACTTCTTTTAATTGCTGATGCTTGGTATTAGAGAGGAGCCATGTCACCGAGAGAAGTATGTGAAGGGTTAGGCTTATTTGATCTAAAGAACAGGAAATGGCATATACAAGGAACTTGTGCTCTTCGTGGAGATGGGCTTTATGAAGGCTTAGACTGGTTATCATCTACGCTTAAGGATGTTAGAGCCGCTGGATTCACATCGGTTGGGCACTCCTTTTAACTCATCCAGATAATTATATAAAGACATGAGAACCCAAAAAGCTATCATCAGTACAATAACTATTCAGTGTAAATGTTGATGTTGTTGTTACAACCTTGATGTTGTTGTAAATGTCTTTTTTACTTGCACTTATACTTTGGCTCTGATTGGAAAGCATTAAAAGAAATGTTATTTAAAGAAAGCAAGTGCTTACCAATTTTTGAATAACTGATTACCATTTTTCAGCTGTGGAGATGTCTCTTTGGAACCTATATTTTTTCAAATAATGTCAGCAATGAACCTTACATATATTTATTTGAAACAGAATGCGTTTTTTTGTTTCCTTTTTTTGAAGACTAAACTCATCATATTAGAGAACTGATCCAGTTTGAGAAACAAAGTTTACAAGAGACAATTCGGCCAGAAGATTTACTTTGAAATTAAGATATTGAGAGATCAGAGAAAGGGAGAAATAACTAAAGAGGTTACTGAAGTGCGTGAAATCTGCAATGTATGGGTTGAAGGCTGGCCAATCTTCTGAGTCTCCCATCATCTTTATCACCTTAACAAAAACTGTTGTGAATGTGGATTCAGTGGTCTAGAGGGACATAAATAACATCATCGCCCATAGTAGTGCTTCGATGTGGAGGGATATAAGTGTGGTCAATGACGACAAGCTTCGTCGGTATACCTCTTGCCCCACATTTGCGCCCTTGTTATATGAGAAGCAAAACCATTCTAATCTTGAGAAGTATTTCGAATCTTTTCAAAATCCATCCAGGAAGCACATATAACCGGTGAAGGATTATGATACTGCTGGTGGCCTAAAGACTACTTTGTCTCTGAGAAATCTACCCTTAAACGGAGGATCAGTCCTCAACACTACTTTTTCTTTTTCATGGAGCCATGCAGTAGCCTCATCTTCTTCCAATTGTACCACATCCTTGGGATCTCAATCAATATTTAAGAATGTCGTTCATTGCTTTCCGGAGAAGTTAGAATTTTTTTCCAAAATAAAAAGTCTATATTCGCAAACATAGATGAACCCGAGAAACCATTAAAACCTAAGGGAATCTTGGATAAAGCCCAAATCTGGGTTACCGGAAAGCATTCAAATAATACATGATTAATGGTCTTTGCATCAACACCACATTGACTACAGCACCCCATAGCCCTCATACCACGTTTAATCAAGTTATAATCAGAGCCGTACCTGAACTTTACGGACCCCATTCAAAATTTATAAACAATAAAATAGAAAAATGAAAACAAATTTAATTTCTCTTAAAAAAACAGTATCATAAATTTAAAAAATAACAATTTAACAACTTTGTTTCTGAAAAATAACTCTTCTTGCATTTTTTTCTGCAAAATCATTCATCAAAGTTGCATAATCAAGATTTTTAAGCATGCTTTTTCTATATATAGCATAGCATTCCATTTCCTCGTTCTTGTGATATAGTCGATCGTATGTAAGACTTTATCAACTTCAATACAGAAACTTCTTTCAGCTGAAACAACTGAAATCAGAATGATGAACATTATCTTATATACAACTTTTACATTAGGATAACAATCATTGGATCTCTTAAAAAATCAAATATTTTAAATGTTTTGGTAGAATTTATCTGAAAAATTTGATTTCCAGAAATAAATCATTCCAAGCTAATATCTAAAATTTCTTTGGGCTTAAAAAAATTTCAAACTTAGTACATGATATCCTCAAACTATCATCATTTGTCGAATTTAACTTCTTTGGACTGAACAATATCCAAAAATACTTTTATCCTCTTGAAATCATTCTAACCTTGTAAGGAAAGAAACCGAAGCTTGATCAACGATTTTGATGAAATAATTAACTTTGAAATCTTCATCAAAGCTTAGAACGGAGTTAATATCATCACTTTTTTGTGGTTCTTCATCAAAATGTTTTCTTCTTAAGTCACTTACTTTTCTTCTGAGATATAAGTTCAATATCCATGGCAACATAAACGATCAAGACTTCACATTTTGCTTCATGAAAACCAGTTTCTCTAGTTTTGGAAAAAGAAACTAACCCTTTTAGTTGAAAAGTGGCATAACTGATACCTTATTTTGTCCATATTTTTTTTTTATTAAAATTTTACAAGAATGTAATTATACATATCTACTTGGGAAAAAAATTTTGAGACCTCTAAAATTTCAGGACCCCATTCAAATGTTTCATCTCCATGGGCTCATGTCCAGCACTGGTTATAATTTACCATAGGTGACATGATAATGTTTGCGAGATAAAATACCTTATTTTTGAGGGACATTTGACCTTTCGTGCTTATGCTTGAAGAGCCTATTCATGTTATCCTATATCAAATAATTAAATCTTACTTTCTGTCGAGTCCTCTTTACTTCGCCAAGTATATCCTAGTTCTATTGAAATGACATCGGAACCAATCCTCCTTATTTAATCTTGGGATTGGTTATCCCATGATCAACCGAGCGTCATAACGATCACAAAGTTGTCGCACTAAAACCTCCCTCCGAAACAGAATGAGTTTTATGCTTATTGAAATCTAGCTAATTTCAGTTAGATATGAGGTTATCTATCAACATATTTTCAAATATAACAATGTGATTATCAGTCAGAAAAATAAAAATTTGTTCATATTGAATTGGAGGATGACGAGAATAATCTGGAAATAGGGGTTTTACGGAGCGGATATCCGGTCCAATTTAGCTGATCTGTATCCGGCGGATAGTAAGATTCGTGATCCATATCTGTATCCGAAAGGATCGGATATCCGTTTTTTTATATATATATCCTAAATGGGCCGGATATCCGCTCCGTATCCGCTCCGTATTCGCTCCATTTAGGTTTCGATCCGTATCCGTATCCTAAATGGACCGGATATCCGCTCCGTATCCGCTTCGTATCCGGCTCATTATTTCATCCGATCTGTATCCGTATCCGTATCCGTCGGATATTTAAATTTTCGATCCTTATCCGTATCCGTTTGGTCCGGATATCCGTATTACGGATCAAAATTTAGATACGAATACGGATATCCGGCGGATCACGGATTATGATTAACACCCCTATCTGGAAATTTAGGTTAATAAATGAAAATAACATATTTCAATTTTTTTAAACCCTAAACTACCCTTAATAAATTGTGTTGATAAAAAATAATTTACGATATTACCACCGCTAAAGTCAACAAGTTTTGGTGTATGTACACATTTGTTAAGTCTATACAAAGTTATTAAGTCGTTACAAAGTTATTAAATTTGCAGTCATTAAGTTTGTACAGAGTTATTAAGTATGTGACTATAGAGTTATTTGCTATATGGCTACACAGTTATTTATTATGTGGCTACAAAGTTATTTCCTACGTGGCTCCAAAGTTATTTACTATGTGACTACAAAGTTATTAAATATGTGGTTACAGAATTGTTAAGTTTGTGGTTACTGAGTTATTTGTTATGTGGTTACAAAGTTATTTATTATGTGATTACAAAGTTATTTACTATGCGATTAACATTATTACGTATGTAGCTACAGAATTATCAAATATGTACAAAGTTACTAAGACCTTGGTAATCCATAGAGCTGTAGTATTGAGAAGTATAAGCTTAAAACTTCTATTATGGTCTACTAATTCAAATCTAAGTTTATATGATATGTGATTAGAATAGTAGTGATAATTAGATTTAAAATTACAAAATTAGACATCATAATTTATTTTTAATATTATCTACAAAATATTAATTAAATTAAATTAGCAAGGATGAAATTGTATTTTTGTAATGTTTAATATTCTATGATTGGAAAAAGCTTTATTTAAGAGCATCATTTAGAGAGCTTAATGCATTTTAAAATACCAATCATGTTTAATTAATAGACCATTAAAAAGAACATTAACCTCTATAATATGTCTTACCAATCAATCTCTAATGTATGTGGCTATAGAGTTATTTACTATGTGGTTATATATTATACAGAGGTTATCTGTTGTTGTTTAGCTACAACGTTATTTACGCGGAAATTAACAACTTTTGTTTCATTAAGCATATAGATTACAACATTTCTAGATTATAACATATTTAATCTACTTTCTTGGGATAGATATAGATTAATCATTATAACCACCAAATAGAGAATTTTTTTCGAGAAGAACTTATCAAACTCTTTTTTTTTTTGTCAACAGGTACAAATATTCTGCTTACCAATACATCAGTTGAAACGCTGGCTTATAACCAAATTCTTTTTCTTTTTATACTGAAGGAATGACTATAAACAAAAACATTAACCAAAACACAAAGCTTCTTCCGGCAACTATACTGCAAGATCAAGATCCAAAAAAGTCTCTTCTCATAGAACAAACATTATATTTCGAGATCAGTTTTCAAAGCTAATTATGTTCAAACTCCTGACTCTTTAGGCACACATTCAGAATCTCCCTCCTCTGCAGCCATTGAATTTGATGATGATTGCCCAGCAGCTAAAGAACAGAGTTGAGAACTCATGATTAATAAACAGATAATAGAATAAGTCACAACAAAAACAGACACTTAACTGTTTTCGCTTGGTGTCTCACTCTCACTCGTTGTTGTGACTGTCTCTGATGGTTCATCGATTGTTTCCATGTCAATAGTCATTACATCATCAACATCTGCTTCTTCTACCTCTGTCATGATCTCATCCTTATCCTCTCTTAATGCCTCAATTCCATTTGGTGCCCAATCTGCTGCAGCTGTCTTGGTGTATGCAGTTGCTGCGTCTGGATTCTCAGTTGTTTGTGATTGTGTTTCTGTACTGATGGCTAAAATAGAAGTAACCAACAGATTCTGCAAATTATCCTCAAAGTCAATAAAGAAATGTGTATATCAGGTAAAAGTAACAAAGGTAAGAACTCATATGTACCTTTTCTAATGCAAGAGCAAGTTTTGAGAGCTTTGGGTAGATGCTCCTTGCAGCCAAAAGGATCTGTTGAACCCAAATTAATCAAAAATCTTTGTTGTGATTAGGTCACTGAATTTTATAAGCTTGTAAGCTCGAAATATACAAAAGAGGAGGTTTTAGAATACACTTGCATAGCATGCCTAAAAAATTACAACTTTTCCAAGAGTTACAAATGGCTATTTCATGTCCTGTCCTTGGGACTAGTAAGACAAGTAGAAAGTTTTAAAACATGGAAAATCCTAAATATATCATAAATTCAAGGAATTATGTTTGTTTAGACTACCACACAAGTGAGATTTTTTGATTAAATTATGATGAGTTAATACGAAATGATGTCTAAGACACTAAAGTTAATCATAATCAGCAAACGCATCTACTTACCTCACAGAGTCTCTGCAGTGTAAATGGAGGGCCTTCGTCAAAACTAAGAAGGGCTACGCAACAAGGTAAGAACAAAAGAAAACCAATTAGACATATATCGAACTGTGAAATAAACGGTAAACAGGTAAAACTGAACACTCAGAGTTGTAAAAGCGTAAATAAGACAGGAAAATGACAGAAAAACATAAAACTGCTTAAACAACTGAACTGCAAAACCCATGACATTTCTCAGCATATACTTCCCACACTGTACAATGACAAGCTACTGCATCTCATATACATAGTTTACTTTCTTGAAATTTCACAAATGGATTTCCTTATAGTAATATTGAGACAGATGATGAGTGGAGTTATAGCTAGCCTATTACAAATTAGATCAGATAATAACCGAAAAGATAGTAAATCATTGATTGAGACACCAACCCTCTTCTTAAAATTTCAGATTCTTCATCTACATAATTTACTATAACCAAAGAAACAAACTAAGGAATTGAGCAGATACAGACCTTCGTTCAACCGACTAACCAGCTCTGGATATGTTTCTCCTAGGACTTCGTTTTGTTGTTCGTCCAACATATTTGCCTCAGGATATTCTGACAGAACCTTTACAACACACCATATAGATAGTTAGATATCAACATAATCAGGATGGATATGGACTGATATTATGGGGTTTAAGCATACAGCTGGTATACCTGCACATACCTTCTTCAACCAACACGATAACATTTCCTTTAGTTTCTCCCAGTCCTGCCTGTAGTATTACAAGGTAAGAAAGCACTCAACTAGACGTAGCAATATAGAGATGATACCATATTACTACGAATTACTCAAAAAGAAAGCCATTCATCAATTTACTGAACTCTAAAGAACATACAATATCGTTACGGATAAGATAGGATGCCAATTTAAGTGCATAACAAACAACGCGTATTCGTAGTAATTCAAAAGTTGTATTACCAGAACTTCCCGGTACATGCTACTGCTTCTAATGTTTTCTTTACTTCTTCCATAGACATATCTGCTTTTTGCTCAGCTCCACTGCAAAAGAAGACCAGTCTATTTAAGCACAGAGATGAGGTACAATGAAATGAAACATTTGACACCTCGAGACCTTATCTGCAAACCGACCTACGGAAAACCAAAATAAAACTGAGTAGTCTTGCACTATCCTAAGACCTTGAAATTAGATTTAAGCTCGTTAGAAGGAGTTATGAAGACCGGAGAACACCTAGATTTGGAACCAACATCAGAAGCGTAAAGGTGACTCCGAGAGAGCAAACATTTTTCACATAGATCTCGAGTACACTATATGAACTAGCATTAATTTTATAAAGATTGGTGAAAAAAATCCAAGCGCAGAAGCAAACAAGACTGATGGAATCAAAGATTTCGAGTAAATACCAAAGAATGAATTCAAACTTACGGATTCTCGAGAACTTCGGGAATGACAGTGTGATCCTGGCTCTGAACGCCTTCATTAAGAGGAACGACGGAGGAAATCTCTGTACTTTCATGTTCCGGTGATGGCAGCTTCTCCATTTTTGCTTCAGATCAATCTCAGGATGTCTTCGAATGAACCCTAAAATCCTCACCCGGTATTCGGGACCAGTTTATTGGGTTAAAGAGGGTTTTCAGTTTTCCTCTGGGCCGACCCAAATCCAATCCAATTCGACCCGACAATGTTCTTTTTAATTATGTTATACCCTTATAGGTTTTAGAAGATTATTTTAAGGGCTGGCTCCATATTTTCCTCTATACTATACTGTTCCGGTTAAATTGCCCTATACTTTTCGCATTTCACTATACATAAATTTATTTATTCTGTTCTTTGTAATTCATTCTAAAATTTTGATGTTTTTCGTAATTTAACCTATGCTTTTTATTTCTTTAAGTTAACCAAATTTTATTAATCTCATTAATCAAATTCAATTTATTAACCCAAATTATCTTTATTTTTATTGGTTTTCTCCAAACCAAACTCTAATTTTATAATTTTTTTCTATACTAATTATTTATTTTATTCAGGACACCATCACGGTAATATACATTTAAGTGTTTAGTAAACACTATTAATAAAAATCTCTTTTTTATTTGAAGGGAATGATAATGTTAGAATTTTTTTTCTAACACTGGACCACAATTGACCAGTTTATTAGTCAAGTTCTTACATAATGTATGCAATAAAACTCGATTTTTAAATGTATAAATGCACCTAGAATTTAATTTGAAGAAAACTAATAAAAATAATGATAGTTTGGATTGATACGATCGAATTTGATTACTCAAATTTTTGATTAATTTAAAAAAAAAACAAAAAGTTTACGTAAGAAAAATATAAAAAGTTTAGGTTGAATTAAAAAAAATTAGTGAGTTTATGTGTATATATTAAAGAGCCAAAAATTACAGGGTAATTCGGTGTGAACGGGTATAGTAAAGAGGGAATTTACAGCCAACTCTTATTTTAATATTACATGCATTTCATAAGTTTTGTGATTATCTCATATCTTGGCTAGATTTAGAAAAGACTTATTTTTGAGAAGCTCTTTTCTTATATAAGTTGAGAATACATGAAACACAATGTTGGCGATTGTTTAGGTCTCTGTGAAAAATGTGTTTTGTTTGTATTTTAACGAGCGTAATTTTGTTAAGTCAACTAGTAATTTAGGGATTCAGATATTACTTGATTATTATCGTATACGATACAAAGAAAAAGAAAAAAACAGTTTTGAATCACATTTTTTGTTCTAAAACCTGATTATTAGCAAGCAATACTTGCAAAAAAATCTTTACTATTCTTTATATACTCATGGGCCATATTTGAGTACAAATGACAAGGATACAATAAGCAAACTAACTAAAGATCGAGACAAGTTAAAAATACGAATGACAAATTGAAGGGACAAAGAGAAAGAGAACAAAACAAACAATTCTTCCCATAACGAATGTAGTATACCTCAACAAGTAAGATTACAAGGCCACTAATCCAAGGAAGAAGGATATGGAGCATAAGCCAAATCCACGACACTTCCAGAACTCGGCAAAGTCGAGTTGATGTAGCCTCGAAAGCGCTTTAAAGGTGGATAGATGATTGAAAGGACAGCTGTTCGGAGAACATTCACTAGCCGGTTCAAAGGTGTTGATGTAGGCGGTTGATGGAAGTGATTTGTGAGACTTCAAGGGTGTTCGGAGAACATTCACCTCTGGTTCTCTGGCATATGAGATTGAAGATGGATCGAGCTGCGCCACAAAGGGTGTGAAAGGCCTTTGATAAGCAGTACACTTCCCACACGAATGCTTCTCACAATCGGATGGTAAGTAAGATAGTTTCTTGTCCCAGACAAGAGAAAATAGTTGGAGAATTCGTCTCAACTTCTAAAGAGTTTCAAGAGTTTTGTTTATCAATCATGTTGTCTTTTATTCATGTATCAAGAGACTATAAATAGGAAATGAAAGACTTAAGACAAGAGGAGGGACTCATGAACTTCTGTGAGACTTTTGAAGCTCCACCGAACTGGTTATCGGCAGCCGTGGTGGCCCCGAAATGGTATTGGCAGCAAAGCTAGCCTGAAACTGTAAAGCCTAGATAAAAACTTATATTGTGTGATTGTGATAAACTTGGATTTATTTTTCATTTGATTTTTTCTTTAGTTACAGAACTTCATTTTAGATTTGGAGTATGATTGAGTGAATGAGATATAGTGTCACATTGTTGCTTGCTTATGCATGCCAATTATGTTTGTTGTTATAATGGCATGTATTTATGTAAAAATATAAGAACCAAGAGATTAATTGTCGAAAAAAACTTGAAACCCTTTTCTCTCTGCCGCCAAACCCATAGAGGGCATGTCTCAGTCATCAAAGTCCTCCTTCATCGCCGCCGCAACTTCTTCCCCTTCTCCAACTCGTCCTAAGAACGCTTGGGCTTCAGCAGGTAAGAAAGCTATTCGCTCCTTAGCAAAATTTGATGTCGATCTCCATGTTGATAATGGAGTTATCACTACCGATATTCCAGAAGAGGTGATGTGTGATTTTACACCATTGTGGCAGAATCTTATAGTAGGTCACTTTATTGGGGATTCCCTCCACATTGGAACGGTTCACACATCTGTCAATCATATTTAGCAAAATGCAAAGTAAAACTTGAAGATCGATGCGAATTTCATCTCTTCAAAAGTAGTACGTGTGCTAAAACGCAAATTTTGGCATATAGGAGATATTCCTATGATCGTTCATGAATGGAATCCACAATCAGCTTCTCAAAACGTTGATCTATCCTCAATCCCAATTTGGGTCAATTTTAGTGGTATCTCGAATCAACTCTTTTCTTACAGAGGTTTGAGCTTCCTTGCTAGTCACATGAGAGAGTAGGTAAATCTACATCCCAACACTAAAAAATGCTTCTGAATGGATGTTGCACGTATGTTTTTCAAAGTGAATCTTGAAGCATCATTACCTAGGTTGATTCTCATCCCTGAGGGTCAATTTCCAGAAACTGAAATCACCATCTCCTTCCCATAGCTGCCTCTGAGGTGCACTTGCTGTGATAAATGGGGCCATGATGAGAAAGATTATCGCAATAAAAGTACCAAATTTGTTTCTTCAATCCTTTAGCGTGAGGTTGAAATTGTTCCAGCCTCATCTCATGTTGTTTTGATAAAGGTTCATGATGCCTCAATTACCAAAATTATGGTAGCTCCGATTGTCGTTGATACTTAGAGGGTCTCCAAAACAGTCAGAGAAATCTCTTAGTAACCCGCCTGCAAGTGTCTTTTCGCCACAAAGTAAAACACAGAAACATATTCAACAGTTCCATGCTTTACAGGTTGCAAATTCTGAGAATTTGGAATGGACATTAACAAAGAAAAATGGTAAACGGTCTCCTCACGAACCCATTTCTCTCGCACAAAATCCAAGCTCTTCTTGCTCTGGATCTCTTTCTTGATTCCATGTTCTTGAGAACGTTCAAGAAGAGGGAAAAATAGTGTAATCGGCACCTCAACATAAAGGCCGATAGGCACATCAAGGAAATGACCTCTAATAGTCCGCACTAAGGACTTAGTTATTTTCACTGGTTAGAACGCAACCAAAAAAGCTTCCTCTAGGAAGCAATGATATCCTTTTTTGCTTGGAACCTATGTGGGTTCAACTCTCCACACAAACACGTAATTATAAGTAAGTGGATTGAAACTCGTGTGCAGCTCGAAACAAAACAATTATTGAGATGTTTTATTGAAACTCGTGTGCAAGAAGCAAACGTTCATTTTGTGATTAATTATTGTCTTTCGAATTGGATTGTCATGGCTATTTATGATCACCTTCGGTTGGGTAGAATTTGGATCATTTCTTCGGATTCAGTAGAGCTGACACTTTTGGTGAAGAATGCCCAACAGATCAGAATGAGAGTTAAGTTACAAGGTTTGGGATCTCCTTTCATCTTCTCTACTGTATATGCTTCAAATTTTGAAGCATATAGACGAGTTTTATTGCTGGAAAGCACAACTATACAAACCCAGGACCAACCGCTAGCTGCAGAGTACTCTTTTGACCAAACTGGGATGGGTCATTTCAGAATATGGTTGATGGCTGCGATTTACTTGATCTCACTAGCTCTAGCACTTTTTTTACGTGGTGGAATAAGCAAACAAGCAATACCAGATCACACTGTGTTCCCTCATTCTTTTGCACATTTTGAAACATGTGGTATTTCTGATCATGCGAGATGCATGATTCACCTTACCTTCGATGAGTCTCTTTGTAGGAAACCTTTTCGGTTTTTCAACTTTCTCACTTCCCATATTCAGTTCATTTCAATCATTCAACAAGTGTGGGTGAAATCACCTTCTCGGTTCATTCCATTCCCATTTCAGTTCATTCCATTCTCGGTTTGCTTTATACATGTTTCATCGTAAGATAAAATCACTGAAACTGATGTTACGAGAGCTTAATAAGACTCATTTCGGAGATTATTCCCAAGCACACAAAAAAAGCTTTTGATAACCTTTGTCATCTGCAAGAAGCGGCAACATCCCAGTTCAGATGCTCTTCTGGTAGCAGTGGATGCATCTTCTTAGTAGAATCACCTTGTTATGATTGATGAACATCTTCCAAGGATTCAGTGGCTGGATGCTGGTGATCAAAACACCACTTTCTTCCACCGTACAGTGCAAGCCATAGCCTCTAAGTAGTCGGTCAAATCTTTAACTACACAATCAGGTTTGGTGGTGCATAGAATAGAAGACATCAAGAAAGAAGAAATTAACTATTGCATGAATTTTTTGTGCAGTCCTACATCTGATTCTGAATCGAATTACATAGAAATGTTGGATGGACTTATTGATTATCGTTGCTCTTCAAACTCATCAGCGGAGTTGGTAGCACCAATTACAATGGAGGAAATATATAGAGTGCTACTTTCTATGCCTTCTAATAAGGCACCGGTACATGATGGTTTCACAGTGGAATTCTATAAAAGTGCTTGGTCAGTGATCGGACCAGATTTTATTACGGCAGTGCAATCGTTCTTTATGTATTGTTTCTTGCCAACAAGAGTTAATGCAACTGCTCTTGCACTCATTCCCAAACTCAAAGTAATCTCAAAAGATCATTGCCAACCGATTGAAAACAATTTTGCCAATAGCTATCGAGCCGAATCAGACTACTTTTGTCAAGAAGAGGCTCCTTTTAGAAAATGTGATGCTAGATACTGAACTAGTAAAGAATTGCCACAAGGACACAATATTCTCGTTGTGCAATCAAGGTAGATATTGCCAAAGCTTTTGACACAGTTAATTGGTCATTTATTGTCTCTGTCCACCGTGCAATGCAATTACCAGATATGTTCATCAAATGGATATACACGTGCATCTCCACTATATCCTTCTCGGTTACAATAAATGGAGATCTGGATGTTTTTTTACAAGCACTAAAGGCGTGAGACAAGGTTATGCTCTTTCTCCCTACCTCTATGTTATTTTGAATAACGTACTCTCAAAGCTTCTAAATCAGGTTGCAATAAATGAAAGATTTGGGTACTATCCACTTTGTAAAGAACTCAAGCTCATTCATCTTAGCTTCGCGGATGATATATTGATTTTCTCGGATGGTAAGGCTAGCTCCCTGCAGGGGATTTATTGATGTGATGGCGAAATTCAGACATATGTCGGGGCTGCAAATAAATGTCACCAAATCTATGTTCCCTGCTAGTAAATACAACTCAGATCTCTTAATGCTTGCAGCCGTGGTTGGTCTTGAGGTTGGTGTCTTGCCAATCCATTATCTTGGCTTACCTTTCACCACTAAATCGATGAGTATGACCGATTATGAATTGTTGATAGACAAAGTGAAATCGAGAATTGCAAATTTCTTTCTTTTGCAGTACATGTTCAACTTATCAAATCACTAGTAATGAGTATAACCAATTTCTAGTGTGCCACTTTCCGTCTTCCCAACAAATGTCTATATGAAATAGAAAAGCTCTGCTCCGCTTTCTTATGGTCGGGTTCACCTAATAATTCGGAGAAAGCGAAGGTTGCTTAGTCTGATTTGTGTTGCCCCAAAGGAGGGGGGTTTGAGTATTCGGCTACTAAGGGATTCATAGAAAGTGTTTGCTCTTCACTTAGTTTGGTGGCTCATATCCTCTAAGGATTCACTTTGGGTTGCTTGAACAAAGCAGAATCTTTTGGGTCATCATTCATTCTGGGAGGTAAAGAGGGGTACTTAAGGTTCTTGGGTATGGAGAAAAATTTTGAAACTAAGAGAAGAAGCTTTAGCTTTTACAAAGGTATCAATCGGAGATGGACAAGATTCATTTTTCTGGTTTGACAATTGACACCCTGTTGGCCGCTTGATTGATCTAGTTGGAGACGCAGGAACTCATTGTTTGGGTGTACCTCGCTTGGCAAAAGTTTCAGATGTGGTATCAAACTCAATGTGGCTTCCGGGAGTGCAATCTGCCAGGTCCTTTTCGGACATTATCACATCTGTCAAAGCAGCACCAATTCCTTATTCTAATTCTGGTTGTTATGTTATACTCTGGTGTCATACTTCGGATAGCTTCTGTGACTTTTTCTCGGCAACGAAAACACAGCAACAGGTCAGAGTTCCAAAACCTAGATTTCCATGGCATAGTTTAGTTTGGTTCTTTCAAGAGGTTCCACGGTTCTCATTTATAGTTTGGCTTGCTTTCAAAAACAGACTCTCCACGGGAGATATAATGAGAGTTTGGAGAAAGCACCAGAGTTGTGTTTGTTGTGGAAAGCAAGATGAGACTATGTACCATGTTTAATTTGGCTGCCTCTTCAGTTATACAGTCTGGCATGGTCTTGCAGGTAGAATTCTGGGCATACATTGCACTCCAGATTGGGTAGATATTGTTGGCTCTCTTCTTACCCTCAACGTTGATATCAAGGACAAGATTTTGGCTAGAATTACTTGTGGCATGACAAGAATGGGAGGATTCATGGTCGAGGCGGAAAGGACTCGAGTTCACTCATTGGTATGGTAGATAAGGTGGTTCACAATTGTATCAACTCCCTATCTTATCACTACCCACACAAGCTCCATGGTTTGCTTCAAAGATTGTTTGAAATTAGAATAAGATAATTATATATTCTTTGCAACAGCTTTAATTTTCATGAAGGTATTATTTCTCACTTGTAAATATTTCTTTTGTTAGATCAATAAATTTAAAATTTTAACAAAAAAAAAATATAAGAACCAAGAGTAATTTTTCAGTTCCAGAAAAGAAAAACACAAGCGTACATTCATACAACATAAAAGTTATACTTCAAAGTTTATTATAACATTCGGAAACACACATAAATTAAAGGAATAGTTTGTTTTTGTTATGAATGATTAGTTTTGTCCAAATTGTCAAGACTAGTTTGACGAAACCAAGCTTTCTCTTCCATGACTCAGTCCTCCTGATCGCCGCGATTCTCGTCAGTTGTGTTGGTAGTTGAGGCATAAGAAGGTCCAAAGACACCAGTTCGAGGATGAGGAGACCAATATTTGTTAGAGTCAGGCTTTACCATTTCTTCTGCCACTTTACTTAATTCCAATGCTTCCTCTACGTTCTTATCATAACATGACGTGTGACCATTCCTAACTCAAATATAAGATAAAGTTTCTGTTTTAATAATATTGATTAGTGGTTTGTTTACAACATATTTTTAAGATCAAATGTCAAATCATTAAATTTTTCGAAATACGTTAGGTGAGATATTGACTGTTATAAGCTCATGTGTAAAATAAGAAAATTGATTTGATAAGATAACCCTAACCAGACAACTACTACATCTTTTATTTTTCGCCAATCCTATTTATTTTCAATTCTGAAATTAAAGATTTTTTTTAATCGAAGAGGAATCTGGATCGAAAATATTTGGTAGCCAAATGAAAATGTTTATTAATTTCGTACTTAAAAGAAATTTATCATTAGCCTAGAACAACAAGATAACTTAATTGAAAACCACTAAACCACCTCCATTTGGTTATTAAAGATTTACAATGTTAAAAAGAAGAATATGGTATCAGAAATAAATGGCTAATGAGATATCTATATACCCACTAACATATTCTTACATGCTATCGGTCCACTTATTTATCATAACTTTGATTTTAACTAATTTCGGTCTCTATTCGACCTAGGCCAATGACATGAATACCAAATGAGATATTAATATGACTAATTAAATGGGCTTGTGTTTCCGTCTAGTTTCAAAATGTGAAACCTAAGGTACATCGTTTACTTTTGCAACAAGTATATACTAGGATTATACCCGCATTATAACGCGGGGTTTAATTATTTTGATTATTTTTTAAAACCATATTTTTTTAGTTTGTTAGATCTGTGTTGTTATTTTGGTATATTGTTTGTGAGATGTTGTTTTAGAGACACAAAACCTGAACTGAAATCGATCCGAATTAGAGTAACCGAACTCGATAAAATACCCAAATGGATCCTAAATTTATGTACTCGAAAAACCGAATCTGAACCGGAACTAACTCAAGAACCAAATTTTAGCTTTTCAAAGTTTTTTTTTATTTTTTAAAACTTTAATTTTCTTAATATAAAAATACTTGAACCCAAACTCGATAAATATAAAAATACTTAAATCAAGATAACCAAAATATCAAATTATATAAACCAAACCCGATAAAATACCATAATATATGCTAAAAATATGTATCCGGAAAATTGAATCCAAACCCAAATTACAATCGGATCAATAACTGAATTTCTACCCAATATATTTTTGTTAATTTTAGTTATTTCTGTTTTTTATTTTCTATTAAATCTTAATTGATTTTAAATTTTTATATAAAATTTTATAACAAAATCTAATAAACCTATTTTTAGGGTTGTTACAAATCATATGTTAATTTTACCATAAAGCTTATAACACGGTCAAAATGAAAGTGTCTCCCGCTTTAATATATAAGACTATGATTCAACTTGCGCTACAGTGCAAGATCATTTTTCATTTTTTATGGTTATTATGTAAGAAAAAATAATAATTCATACACTAATAAAATTTACTTATCTGATTATACAAAATTCATTGGATTCTTTATTTTAACAAAATATATATGTAACTATGATACAATATATATGTAACTTGTACTGTTGCTTTGCTATTTTAAAACTACTTAAATTTTTTTGTTATTGTTTGGTATTTAAACTATATAGTATATTTATAATTTAAATTGTTATTTTATATATTTGAATTATATTGCGTGTTCAATATATAAATATTAGTGATCATTTGAAAATAATTTGAAAATTATATATACAACAATATAAATAATTTTAATTAAATATAACTAATATAAAATCAAGTTTTAAAAAAGGCTAATCAAACAACAATTGGACTATAGGCCTAATAAAATAAAATATGATATGAGTTGGGTCTTGGCTTTAAGTTTAGGATTAGAAAATTGAACATGTTAAACCAATAATATATTATTTTCATATTTAGTTAAAATAAAATATGTTAATAAATAATATTTTCTATTGCATTTTTTGATAAGAAAAAAATATTTCATACACAAATAATATTTACTTATTTGATTATGTATAAGTCACTGAATTCTTGATTTTATTATTTTATTAGCATATATATTTTGTTGTTGTAAAAACTGAAAAATGTTTTTAATCAGTTTTTAGTGAAATAATACAAAAAAACAATAATAGTAATAAACACAAAGTATTGCTCGGGAAGGAAAGATATAATGATTAGGTAACAAAGCAGATACATCTTTATACAACTAATAAATTTTTGGTTTTTCTGCAATTCAAATAAAAAAGAAAAAGAAACTATTACATAAACTAATAAATTTTTACTTATTTGAATATAAAGAACATACTGGAATACTTATTTTAGAAGCATATATGTTGAGTTGTTGAAGAAAAAAAATGTTTATAAAATAGTTTATAATGAGATAATACGAAAACATAATAATTATAATAAACAAAAACTATTACTCGAGAAGGAAATATATAATGATTCAGAAAAAAGCAAATAACTATTTATAAATATAATAAATAGTGAACATTACGATATAAAATAAAATAGAATAAGACTAAAATTTTAGAACTCGAATCTGGTTTCATTCCAAAAATCAAAAACAAACAATTGGTTTGAAGAATTGAACGGATTTTTTAATTATAAATTTATCACTAGATCTATTTCCCATAATAAATATAGTCTCAATAACATATCTGACAATTCGTGTAACCTGTAGAATTGTACCATTGAATAAACTAGCAAGTAGATCAATGTTTCTCGTCAAGACAATGGCAACATTGATTATAAAAAATATTTCATCCTATAAAATAAAATTACTGAACATTAATATAAAAAGTATATATATATATATGTATATATTTTAATTGATAGGAGAACGTAAACTAAAAAAAAAGATAGCACATACGACTTCATTAAAATTTCTTTGATCTACGATAGAGTTTAGAGACATTTTATTTAGGAATAAAATTTATAAAGTAAAATTTGCAAAAGATAAAAATAACAGAGAAAAAACATAACTTTTCTTTGAATCACTATGATTATTAATAATAAAAATATTAGGGTAAGAGGTTACGGAACCATATCTTAAATATTAAATAGTTATTATAAGGTATATATATGAGGGATCAATATATATCAACTATAATTAATATAATAATAAATAATAAATGATTGAAAATTATAACTTTTAATTTATTTAGGAATTGATAGTTGTTTATATATCACGATCAACTCTAATTTATTATATTTTAAATATAATTGAAACACTTAGATATCATCTTATTAATTGATAATAAAAAGAAATTTTGTTGAAAAAAAAATGTAACACAAATATACTAAAAAAATGGAAGTTTAAAGAATTCTATCAATTATACTAAAGGAGGATTACAACTAATGAAAAAAAATGGTTGAAAATTTAAAAGCAGAAGCCAAATGGTAATAGTTTGAGTTGATGATCCTATAAACAAAGTTCACATGCAGAAGATGAATTCATGTCATTATCCGCACCATACTGGTTAAAGTCGTAGTTGAGGGTTACGAATGTTCTTGTTTGGCCATGACAGTTACAAATGTCTTGAATATACGATGTTTTCAAGTCTGTGATAGACGAATTATTACAATAACTGATATGTTGGATGACTCTTCTATGAACTCTTTTGAGGAATTCTAATGTTGTTGACAACAATGACTTCATAAAATAAGATAAAATGTCAAGGCTTTCTTGTTTCTCAACACCTCCACGACAAATGAGAATGATACCGTAAAGATACATGACATCAATAAAATTTCCATGAGAAGCATCACGAAACATTATTAATCCTTCGTATATACGATTGTCATAGAAATAGCAAAGTAATCCCATACAATACAAAGCATCAGAATTTCCACTATTGGCTAATAGTTCATATTTCGCATATAACTTGGTCGGATGAAACCAATATGGAATGAAACGATATTTTTTAAGAGAAATACTACGCAGAACTCAAGGACGATTAGATATATCTCTAAACCTTTTGTAGATTAACCTGAGTTGATAAATATAAAACCACGATGATTCTCCACATCTAGAGACGATATCTATCAAACTTTCTTCAGGAAAAGCTGTGAAATACATTATATGATATCTAACCAAAGAGAATATCAGATAATAGGGAAAAAAAGTATATATGGCTGATGTAAGAAAACTAAACCAAAAAAATACAATTTTAAATAAATACACACGTCTTAAATTCTATGTGTTATATAAGGAATAAATTAGGGTTTTCAGAAATTAATGGTATGTAAAAACTTGATTGATATGAAACTTAATCAATAATATAAGTATATATACGAATTTGATTATGATAATAGTTGGCACCTGAATCTTTGAACTGTTCCCTTTTCTTGTATAGCTTGTCTTCAGATAAAAACATCCAAGTTTGTTGCCAAACTTCTTCAGGTTTTGTCAAAATATTTGTACGAAGCATAATGGTGAATAGCTTCCTTGTGTAATAAGCTGAACAAATAAAACTTGCTTCTTTGATTGCATTAATATATTCTCTATCGTCATCAAGCAAGCCCATTGCAAAAGAGGTATCTCTGTATAAGTCATACACAACACCGCCAATAGTCTTTATGTCATCATAACTCGTTGGACCTCGTTGTTGATTTAGAAGCATTCTATTATAATGACACTCTTCAATTTTCCACAGAACATAATTGATCCTGCCAACAGCAAAACAACTACGACTTCTTTTTTGCCAATATTTGCCTTTACGATTCCAAGTGTAGAAATTAGGTATCTCCTCATAAAGAAAGGTCTTGGCAAAACTATCTTTCTTATACAATTCAAACCAAGCTTGAAATTGTGTTCTACCATCAGAAAAACGTTCTATAACATCATCAGTTGTGTCGTCATCTTTGTAGTAGATAGGTTGTTTACAATCTTCGTGGAAATGAAGCACTAAAAATGTTGTTGTACGAAACTGAATATCATATTCCAATATTCTCCACATAGCTTCATAGGCAGAAACATACCTATCAATGACAAAAATAAATTCATAAAATATATATAAAAAAGGACCAACAACAAAAAAAGTAAGTTGCCAACAACATTCTGAAAATTGTACCAGCAATCAAAAAAATCTTGGAGTTCGTCCTTATCGTTTACAGAACCAGCGGGTCCGACGATAAAGGTAACACGATCTGGTCCTTTTATCACGTATTTGAATAGATACTTACACGCTCCGGTCTGAGTGCACCATTCAACATTAATATGAGCTCCGTATCGGAGAGAAAGCTTCTTGTTATATAGCACAACATACTTATTATCACACTAAATTCCATACTTTTCAACATACCGGCATGTTTCTCTTCTACGGTATACAGGAAAACCCTCATTATCAATATTTGAATAAGTAGCATATGGTTTAGGATAAAACTTTGAACATTTACCGTCAAGCAGCATATGCCACAATATTCACAACTATAATCAGGATCACCATCATCAATATAAGTATCTTTGCCTACAAAAAAAAAGGATCAAAATAATATTTTCTAAGAAATTACTGGATAATAAATATATAAGTGCTATACCTTTAGATGATAGTTTTTTAGATCCAGTGTTTTGTTTCTGACATGCAAGCGAGATTCATCACATATATTGTTTGCAAGAACATCAGTAAGATTTTCTTCATCCTCATCAATGACATCTTCTTCGCTGGAAAAATCATACACTTGATCCTCATCATAATCACCTAAATAAAAACCAAAATCCATTTATATAAAGTACATATAAATATAATAAAATAAACAAAGGAATATAACAACGTTTTTACAAATATGAATTAAATGAATTACCATAAAAATTATCGATATGATAGATTCATCTGATTGTTCATCATCCTCCATTATATCGTCCATAGTATTAACATCTAATAAAAATTATAAAACAAACTAATTACAACAACTATTTAAAAATTATTTAATATATATTGTAAGAAAATTAATACGATTATTATCAAGGATTCAAGATTTTTTTGCATGATTATCACCAAGTTTTGTAGTGTAAGGTTGTGGAGTTTTGCTAGATACACTTTGTGGACTATAACTTCGTATGGGAAAATATGTAAGTTCTGACAATACTTCATTTGATGGATCTGATAAAAATTTTAGGATTAAGATAATAATAAGTTAAAAAAATAGTACTTAGAAAGAATAAAAAATAATAAAGTGAAATGTAATATGATTGGAATTCTCATATTGAATGCAAAACTTTATATATATTAAATGACTATACTTATGTGATTGCCTAGAGATTTCAGAATATGGTGGTTAAGATTGTGGGACAAAGAAGAAGGTTGGAATGAATTGGTGGAAGGGATTGAAGGATAAGGATATTTATCGACTGTGCTTGCTGTAAATGGACCTGCTATATAAAAAATTGAATAAGATGAACTTGTAATATTTTGCATATAAGATATTAAAAACCACTAAAACAAAGAGATGATCTGTAATAATACTATGTTGTTTTAGAGATCCACTAGAATTGATAAAAGGAGAGTTTGTAAGGTCTTGAAATAACCTAGAGTACACAACAATTTGTTTGAGGATTAGATGTTGAAACATTCCCTTGATTATGAGATGAAATAATGTTCTCGAAATCATCTGGATTGGGTTTAGATCGACGTCGTTTAGAGGAAGATTGTATGTATGTTTTTCCTTTATGCTTCATATTTAGATATACTGAGACGAACAGAATAGATGGTTAACCTAATAGTTCTTTTTTCTGTTTTCAATCTATATATATAAACTACGCCATCAAATAAAATAAATATATCAAAAATATTTGAATTATGTTTTACACATAGCTTAACGATATGTTGATAATAAGGATTTGATAATTTCAAATTCACTGAAATGAATAATATAGACAAATAAAAAATTGATTAATATTCAAAATATTATATTAATAAATGATAAGGATATATTTATGGCAATTTAAAATTGAATTAGATACATATCATATTAATGGATATAAACTATTTTTATTTTTGTTTACATAATTATCGAGTTTTTCGTAAAATCGTTTGAATATAACCACGCAGAAATCTATTAAAATTAATGATTAGATACAAATATTAAATAGTATTGAAATGAGAAGAAAAACAGTTAATTAAATCATGAAACAAAAAATATTACAACCCATTAAGTAAAAGATTGATCTCATGATCCTATAAACAAAACACATAGACCGTTGATGCCTTCATATCATGCTTGGAACCACAAGAATGCCAAAGATTGTTGGAACTCAGAAACTTGGAAGTTTTACCATCGCACTCATGCTTCTGTTTGATATAAGATAATCTCAAATTAGACAATACAATATGTGCACGCCACATAAGATACATGTTTGTTTGACCCCGAATTATTTCAAGGTACTATAATATTTTTGACATTAGTGGTTGGATAAGAATAGACATGATATCAAAACATGTATTTTGTTTAGCTATATCTCCAATAGATATTAAAATGACACCGTAAAGATAGGTTGCCTCAGGTAAAAAAATTTGAGAAGCTTCACGTAACAATATGAGTCCCTCGTCTTTTGTGCACTTTGTGACTTCATTGCTTTCAAAATCTGATTCAGTTTGGTGTTCCAAGCACATGGAGCTTGTCTCAAACAATATAGAGCTTTCGAGAGTTTGAAAACCTTATGTTCTTCTCTCTTATTTTCAAATCCTTCAGGTTGAGTAACAAACACCTCCTCGATTAACTCTCCATGTAAAAACGCCATCTTGACATCAAGATGATGAATTTACCAACCGTGAGAAGCAGCTAGACCTATGAGTAATCTAATTGTCTCAATTCTAGCCACGGGTGCAAAAGCTTCATCATAGTCAATTCCCATCTTTTGAACATAAGCTTTTGCAACTAATATTGCCTTAAACTTGTTGATTGAGCCATCCACATTCCTCTTTATTTTAAAGATCCATTTAAGACCAATAATCTTTACTCCAAGAGGATTATCAACCAACGTCCATGTCTTGTTCTTATTAATCGAATCAATCTCATCAAGACAAGCTTTTGTCCATTCTTTTGAACCTTTTGCTTCCTCGTAATCAAACGGTTCATCATTGATAGACAAGAGAAGTTTCTCACATTCTAGATCAACTAGGAGAACATAATCATTAATAGCTTGGACGATTAACTTGATGATTTGTTCTTCTCACTAGGGGTGGGTATTTAACTTCTTATTCTTCAGTTACGTGTCCCATAGAGCGTTGGCTCTCTGGCGGTCTGATCCATACCGTCGAGGATTACTTCGGAGCCATCTTCTTCTCTATCAATCTAAGCACGGAAGTGTTGAACATTCCTCCCTCACCACTTGTGAGTGAATCAACAGCGGCTGAGTGGATACACATCCTCCTTCTCACCGGCAATCCCCAAACTGGGTGGAGATTAGCCTTAGTCCAAAGATTCCGACGACTCAACGACATTTCCTCTGGCCTACAACAACTTTTTGGTGAGATCTTCCTTGGCGGCGGCGTAGAAGACCCTCCTTCTAGGGTTAGATCTGATTTCTTCACACCCTCACTTCTTAGTGGGCCTATTGGTGGATCATTCGTTTAGACCTGTTTGTTTCAAAGGTATCCAGAAAATCTATATCTAATTTCATTACCATTTTGGGCTTATGAGGACAAAACCCAATTGGTGGGCTTTAGATTGGCTTATTTTGGATCCATCAATTGGATCACCTCTCTTCTCCCTGAGAATAGAGATTGCAAAATCAGGGTTTAGCAAAGTCCACCCTTTGATTCCTCCATTGTTATGGATTTGCCTACAATAAAGCTCAGCTTTTATGGTAGTGTGAGTCTTCGTTTATCTGCTTGCTTCAACTTCAGATCAAGACTTCTCATCGGAATTGTAAGGATCTTGAAGATGCTCATTTGGAGTTGGATCAAGGACATCCACACCTCCACGTTTTCTTCCTTGATTTTTATGATATGTTGGTTATCTTTACTTATACAATTTTCTTTGTTTCTGCAATGTCTTAGCAAGAGTTATTTCTGCTTCGTTAATTATGTAATGTCTTTTTATCTAATTCAATGAAGTACTTTTAGACCAAAAAAAGAAAAAATACTTAAATGATTTCGTATTAATGCAAGTTAATTTGTAAAATTACTCTAAGTCCATGTGTTTATATTAAATACTCCCATGTGTTCCAAACTATAAGATGTAAGAAATCATTTAATTTTTAATTTTATCAATTAAAAATATTATTTGTAATCTATTTTCGCCAATTAAAAATTAATCTGCATATATAAATATAATAAATATTATATTGGAAACTCTAAACTTCAAAATAATTTAGAAAAATTTTTTTTTTAAAAGCATCATATAATTTGGAACAGATGATGTATGTTTTATTCTATACGGCTTTTAAAATTTAAATCTAATTATTGAAAGTTTTTTGAATAACTTATACACTAGTAAAGAAAAATTTGTAATGTTTTTTTTTTGTCAACAATTAGATCGGAAGAAACCAATCTATAGCGTAAAGTTCACAAACTAAAATATATTTTTAATCTATTAGTGTAGTGGAAAGGAATCGAATACAAATTGAAAATCGTAATATTGAAATTTAATCAGGATTAGTTTTTTCCCTAATATAATCAAAGTCAGGATTTATGGACTAGAAATTAACAACTAGAACCATTTGAAAATAATAAAAGATTCAGAAATGATTGTGATCCATGTTAGAGAAAGATGAGAAGAATGTGGTGAGTGTGGACCGTGCATAGCACACGAAAATGTCACCATTACCACGAAAAGGTTATCCATTAGGAGCTTTGGCACCTCGCACTAGAAATTCACGCATGCAACAAAATCAAACAAATTTCTTCAAGAGTTAAGAATCAACCAAGCTTCTTCGATCGAGATCACATTAAGAAAGAAAGATGGCAACGTCTGGTGCGATTTCAGGAGCTATTATCTCTTCCTTCTTCGCTAAAAGTGCTTCAACTTCAAACCCTTCTCCCAAACTCCATTCCTCTTCTTCTCTCTTTGCCCAGGTATCTCTCTTCTTTCCAATCTCTTCTTAAACGTATCTGAATGTGATTTGAACTTAGCTTCATCTAAAAGTATGAATCTTTTTGTCCCTTTTTTCGATTTGTGTTTTAGAAAACTGGGTTTCAGGGAGTTTCATTGGAAGATTCGAAGAAGAGTGTATCAGAGATCTTTGCTGTGTCCGAGAGAAAGGTCATCGGAGGGGTAAATGGGCTGAAAAGATTGGAAATTAAAGCGAGAACAGCAGCTTCGAAGACAATAGAGGTTGAAGTAGACAAGCCACTGGGTTTGACTCTAGGACAAAAACAAGGCGGTGGAGTTGTCATCACCGTAAGTTTTTGTAATAGCCTCTGCAATGGTGTGGCATTCTTTAAATATGTTGTTTGATATAATTGAGGGCTTTTTGCTATTGTATTATCCTTTAGGGTGTGGAAGGAGGAGGAAACGCAGCAAAAGCTGGGCTTAAATCTGGAGATCAAGTTTTGTACACAAGCAGCTTCTTTGGAGATGAGCTTTGGCCTGCAGATAAGCTAGGCTTTACTAAAACCGCAATTCAGGCAAAACCTGATTCTGTATACTTTGTTGTTAGCAGGTGTGTTTGCCTCTCTTGAACTAATTTTGGTGCTAGTCTGATTTTGCTAGAAATGTGGCTTCTTCTCCTTTAAAAACGATTAGATTGTGAAGTTTCAATGTTCAAACTTGTGATCAATTTCGTATAAATCTTGGGCACATAAAAATCAGTGAAAAGCTATAGGCTTTATAATTTCATGGTCTAGTGCTACGGTTGATATGTCTTTTTGATGTGCCAAGTTTAGGTTTAGTTTTCTTCCAATTCCATTGCCTTCAAATTTCGCAAAAAAGATTCACAGGCTTCACATATTAATACTTGAGGTTTCACATGATGCATTGGGCTCACTTTTGTTATTTATGAAGAGTACAAATGCATTGTACGGTTTCTACATTCAGTGATAACCTTTGATCATACACAGAGGTGCTGAAGTTGATGTCAAGAGACTTCCTAAGCGTCCAGCTCCACCGCGGTTTGGAAGGAAGTTAACTGAGTCTCAAAAGGTTCCTAATAATCTGCTGTTTTCTTCGGAATTAGATTAGTACAATTTAAAACCCGTTTGTTTTAGAAGTTTAAATGATTAATGTGTCGTAGCATTATTCTCTTTTGTAGGCAAAAGCTACTCACATTTGTCTTGATTGTGGATTCATATACACTTTATCCAAACCGTTTGATGAACAAGTGAGTCTGAATCCTTCACTTTTTGTTTTGTTTCTACATCTATCTATCATTAGAATTTTAAAAGTGAGTTTCTGAATGTTGTTTTCAGCCGGATTCATACGTATGTCCTCAATGTATAGCACCAAAGAAGAGGTTTGCAAAGTATGATGTAAACACAGGGAAGGCCATAGGAGGAGGTTTGCCTCCGATTGGTGTCATTGTTGGCTTATTGGCCGGTCTTGGTGCTGTTGGAGCTTTGCTTGTCTATGGTCTTCAGTAATTTATTTCGTCTAATGTTCATATTTGTTATCTATCATAAAAGTCATAGATTGAGCTTTGGAAATGTAAACCAAAAATGAAGTTAATGACAATATCAATTTTATCCGTATGTAACATTGGTATTCTCTAGAATAATCAAAGAGAAAGCTTGCAGCAGAGTAGTGCCAGCTAAAAACAGAGAAAGTGTTTCGATAGTCGTTTGTTGAAGCTCCTCGGCTTCGGACTAGCCATGGGCACTCGGTCTTTGATATGGGTTACTGACTAAAATTCAATTTGGTTCTGATTTCGAAAAGATAGAACCAAATTAGTTTCGAAATAATATTGGTTCGGTCCCAATCGTAATTTTTTTTCTAAATGTAGCCAAATACTCGTAAAAAAATATTAATTATAACTAAAAGTAACCAAAATATTTTTAATATTAACTAATTTCTGTTCCTATTTGGTAACTTTTAGTTCTCGGATCCAAACTAAAACGAACAGAGAACCGAAATTACTTAAATATTAGAACCGAGCGGTTCTTTTCTAGAAATCGAAACCGAATCAAATCATAATATCAATTTGGTTTGTTTCGATTTTTCGATTCAGGTTATTATGTCAAACGCTACTTTGAACTACTTCCCTATCACTTCCGACACCTCTTTGTTTTTCAAAATGTATTTCCCTCTTTCAATGGGACTATAATTAATATTTCTCTGTAATTATATTATAATTGAAATTATCGTTGATAATTATATAATAATTGAAATTATCCTATAATTCTATATTCCTAATAGAAAAAGGAATAAAAAAGTCTTATATAAATCAACGATCTTTCATCCATAATCTTTGAAGTAACTTAAGATTAATTAAAAGAAAGTGTTAAATCATTAACAACAAAAACGATATGTCCAACAAAAAAGAGGAGCTCAAAGAAACATTCAGGAGATTCGATCAATACTTAAACGGAAAGATCTCATGGAGTCTATTTGATATGCATGGCGTACTGATCAATGATTCTACTCACATGACGACTTCTGAAATCGACGATATATTCGGAGAATTTGGAACTTGTGGTGAAGACCGAGTCTTTGGTGCTCCTCATTGGTCATCTGTCTCGGTTAAAACTAAACCTGTGGTTAATACGGAGGTCAAAAAGGAGACTGGTCCAGACAGTGACGACAAGAAAATATATATGGAACTTCAAGTCCCAAAGAAGCCTCTTGAACCAAAACAAGTCCGAGAAGATTGGGTTTTGATTCAGAAAGACGACATCAGTGATTAAGATGTCTAGCTTTTTTTTATTACTTCTTTAATCTTTTGGTTTTTTGAATTATTAAGGATGTTTTCATGGAGTTTTTGGTAGTTGTTTAATAAGGGCTTACAATTTGGGTTACATCTTGATTCAACTAAATTACTTATTATTTGTTTTTTACTTCCACAGAAAGATAGATCTTTTCCAATCTATACCATAAATTTCACATCATAATTTTTTATAAAATCTAATAAATATAGTGGAAATAAATCAAACTCGTAATGTCAAAATTTTAAGTTCGATCATCCTATAATTCTAAATAAACTATTTTAAATATATATTTTAAAGTATTGAATATATATTATATATATTAAATTATTAGTTTCTTAAATTATTAGTTTATGTGTATGAATGTATTAAATATACTAAAATTATATTTAGAACATTAGTTGGTATCTTTATATATAATAAAACAGTAGCGTTGACAAATTTGTATATTTTATAATAATAAAAAATAATGTTTTGTCTTAATAAGATTTGATAAGATTTTTTAACTGATTATTATTAGTATCTTAATTTACATAATATTATTAGTTTGTTTTAATTTAAATATATAAAGATTTGTTTTAACTTAAATATTTTTATATATAATAAAATCGTAGCATTAACTTAAATACTGTGTTTTATTATTCCGTTTTGGCGTAGAAATTATTGTAACAAATTTATTAATATTTATATATAATAAAATCGTAGTGTTAATTTAAAAACTCTGTTATATTACTCCGTTTTGGCCTAGAAATTATTGTAACAAATTTGTTAATAGGAAAATAGTATGGTAAAATAAATTATAATCATATCACATAATATTTTTGATATATGTCACCGTTTAATATAGTAGATGAATTAGTTAGTTAGATAAAAAAACTCCAAAATAATAAGGGATATCATTACTTAATTGAAAACTTAAATATTCCAAAAATAAAAACATAGTATGCATATATATTGCATTAATTTGTATCATATACATCTTTAATAATCATAATAGCAACAATCACTATTAATACAAACAAAATTTAGAATTAAAAACAAAACAAAAAAATCATAATCTCCTAATTTTACATTACCTAATCTCCTAAACGAAAAATCATGATCGTATTTTCTAATATATCGTAATCTCCTAATTTTATTTGCTTATATAATAGCATAATAACTAATACAAACAGAATTTAGAATACAAACTAATTGTTATTAATCTATTAAGAATACATACATGTTAAAATATTATAATTTTATAAAAATCTAAATAAATACGAGTTTAAAATCATAAATAAACATGAGTCTAAAAATTTAAATGAATGCATGTCTGAAAACCTAAATGAATATGAGTCTAATAACCTAAATGGCACAACCAGAAAAGTTTATATGCGAAAATTGTAATGCATCAAAAATTAAATCAACATATATCAAAAAATATATATTTTTGTACAACATGGATCATCATTATAAATTAATTTTTAGTATATGAAGTATATATAAAACTAATAAATTTACATATACAAATCAAACGTGAGAAAAACAAATATCACATATAAATATTATAAATAACTACAAATGTATGATAATTTTTCACAAAAATGTGTCTCATGCTATGCATGAGACACCATCTAGTATTAATAATATTTACTTATATTTTATTATCCAACTAATATCGCAAAATTTATCCAACTACTATCGCGAAATTTATCCAATTAGTATATAACTATGTAAATTTTGATTCTACAACATTAGGAATCAAGCTATATATGGCTTCGATTGGTAACTGTATAATTTTCTAATGGCATAATCTAATGCAATTCCGTCAAAATTTTACCATTCTATATTTTTTTTTCCTAAAACATTATAAAATAAAAATTCATTAGACAAAAAAAAGCTTGCTTATTTACCTAATCAATTGAAAAAAATATATATTAACATAAAAATAAGTGTATATTAAAGAACAATAATCACAACCAAAAGAAAAGAACAATACTAAATTTTAAAAATATTGTTCTACATTTAGTAATTTATAGACCACCACTACATTTAGGTAATCTAATAATCATATATTTTACATTTATGTACTATGCACATATTAAATTAGTAAAACAATTATGAAGTAAATGTGTTATATTTTTAATAATATTTTTTCAAGTATTGAATATATATATATATATATATATATATATATATATTAAATTATTAGTTTATCAAGTTATTAGTTTATGTAAAAGAATTTATTAAATATCTATAATATACTAAAAATTGTAGTTGAGGAATTATTAGTTGGTATATAAATAATATTTAATTTTATTCTGTTATTCAATAAAATTTATCCAATTGCTATCTAATTCTGTAATTTTTTAAATTGCATCTGTAATTTTATTTTATTTCCTCAACTAGCTCCAAGAAATTATATCGAAAGATATTTATTGGGCTTAAATTAGGCCCATTAAAGCCTCGACGTGTGATACGCGTACACCACAGAAGCGCCACGTGCTTCTCCCTCCGTACATCCACCTTCTTCTTTTTGTACCAAAATTCACACCAAGGCAAAGTACCCAAACTTGCTCACGAAGAAAAAAATCAAAATCGAAATCGAAATCAAAATCAGAGCATCGAAAGCGACTCAGATCTAAAAGTCTTCTTCTTCAACCTTTCGATCTAGGTTCGTAATTCTCTAATGGCTCTCGAATGGGTTGTCTTAGGTTACGCAGCAGCAGCTGAAGCGATCATGGTGATCCTCTTGACGATGCCTGGACTCGACGCTCTCCGCAAAGGATTAATCGCCGTCACGCGTAATCTCCTGAAACCATTTCTCTCCATAATCCCTTTCTGTCTCTTCCTCTTGATGGATATCTACTGGAAGTACGAGACTCGACCTTCGTGCGATGGTGATTCCTGTACCCCTTCTGAGCATCTCCGCCACCAGAAATCCATCATGAAGTCTCAGCGTAACGCGCTTCTTATCGCATCGGCTCTCGTTTTCTACTGGATTCTTTACTCCGTCACGAATTTGGTCGTTAGGATCGAACAGCTTAACCAACGGGTCGAGAGGCTTAAGAACAAGGATTAAGCCTACATAAGCTTCGTCGTCAGGTTCCTTTAGTGTTTTGCTGTTTCTGAGTGCTTCGAATTTTAATGAAAAATCAAGTCTTTCTTGTGTCTTTAGGTTTTTGGTGTTGTTCTTTTTTCTGTGTTTTTCAATGTTACTCTTTTGTGTTCTGTAGATTGAAGGATGTATAAAACTTCAATCCATGTTTGGTCTTCGATTTTATATGATGAACTTAAAACCTTTCCTCTTGTTGAGGCTTACAATAAAAAAAAATCACAACTTTAAATTGCTTTCTTCTTCATGGAGTTTTAACTGTTCTTTGTGTTCTTCACACAAAATTTCAGTCTTCGTTACTCAATTCCAAAAACTCAGTGTGGAATACATATACAAATCCATGGTTCTTCCATAGGATGGATTCAACATAAGAAAGAAATATCAAATATCAAAAGAATCATAAAGACTGCTTCTTTTGGCAACTAACCAGTGAAGCAAAAAACATCCCATGAGCATTTATGCAGGAAGCAAACACCTTGTGACCTGATATCGTTGAGATTATATCCACATGATCCATCACAATATCCACACATTCCAAGTCCGCATCGCGGTTCAATGTGATGGCTTGATCGCTCGCAGATGAGCCCTTGATTCCTGAGTAACGCGCATCGCTCACTTTCACGCATTTGCCTTTATTGGACAGATCCCGTGGTTTCACTAAATGGCAGTTCTGATCGCTATTCAGTGACATGCTAAACGCTCTGTCCTTACCCGCATTGTTGCAACTCTGGTCGATGATTATAGGGTTCCATGAACCAACCATATTTATATCCTCGAATGAGATTTTCCGAGCATATCCTGATACGTTCTACCAAACATTCACACAAGAAATCGCAATTAGTCGAGGAATGAAACTGACTAAGATGAATGATCAACCTTGTATGTCTTGATACGGACACCGTTCTGTGTGTTTGTAAATGTGCAGTTCTTCACTGTCACTTCTTCAACATTCGCAAATTCTCCATTTACTCCAAGACTTCCTACGCTATAATATCAAAACCATACTTTATATAGTTAAGTATTTGTTAGCCTTGGTGTATATTATCTGATGATCAAAAATGAATCCTAAAGTAGAGGAATCAATTACCTGATACCGTGACCAGGGCCACAGAAAATGCCAGTAATGTTGATACGAGAGGAACCACTATTAATGGCAATGCAGTCATCTCCAGTGGAAATCACAGAGTCATGTATATTAACTCCATTACAATTCGATATGTCGATACCATCAGTGTTGGGACTATCACCAGGGGCAATCAACCTTAGACCAGAGACTTCAATGTTGTTTGAATAACTTAGACCTACATGGTTCCGAGGGCTGTTCAAGTGTACAAGATTGGTCATCTTAAGACCATTACAGTTGTTGAAATGCATTGCCTTACAAAAACCAAAAGAAACATCAATTACTTATAAATGGTTCAATCCAAGTTAAGTTCTATACTGAGGATCTTGCTGATAGACTTACAGAGGGGCGATTACTAACGTGACCCCACCACAAAGAACCACGACCGTCGATGGTTCCACCTCCAGTCACAACTAGACCGTTGATACTGTCAAAACTAATCCATATTGGGTATCTTCCCGCATACCAACTGTAACCCGGAGCCACAAGATTACCTCTTATCTAATGTACATAAATCACCAAATTCATTACTCACTGATTCGCGTTATCGTCTAATAAGCTACAAATCTGATTTCACATAAAGAGATATACCGAAAATGAAACGGAGGAAGACTTGCATGGACCAACGAATGTAAGAGGCTTAAGCATGAATGTTTGTCCTCGAGGCACTAGTAGTTTTGTCTTACCTTTACTTCCTCCTTTACACACAGCATCCCATGTCTTAAGAAAAGCCTGAAACATAATTAAACGCATAAACACATATAAATGCAAAGATTATATTCATAATTGATACAAATTTAGTAGTGATGATTATACATTTGTGTACCTTAGTGTCATCTGTTTTTCCATCACCAATAGCTCCAAAACTAGTGACACTTATGATTCTATGGTTTCCAACTCCATTTTTAGCCTTAAGAGTTTCTTCCTCTAAGCAGAAACCTAATGTGTTCATGTGCAACAAACATAACAAGATGAAGAACAATAAAGACTCTTTCATCTTTCTGCGACCTGTCTTTCTTGATGATGAGATGTATTTCAAGGATTATTTAAGTGGTTATATATAATTTTATATTGGTTTGTATAAAGAAAGGTGGTTAATTGATAGATATTGCATTTGATTTTGTGTTTTTATGGTAAGAGATAATCGCTAATCACTAATTTTGTGTGCTAAAAAATGGAAATTGATCTTGGTGTTAAAAAATGGAAATCTTATATACATTAAGGAACATTCTAATTTTACTGACTTATATAACGAAACAAAAACGATATACTTTGCCATTTTATGTCTTCACTGAAGTAGTACGTTACTTATGTATGCGTGATTTTATTTGTTTTATACCATTACATGTTTGATTCTGTGTAAATATGGTTTATCCAAATATCGAAAATGATCCATCATAATTCATAACAGAGAAAATTATTCTGTAATATATATTACCTAAAGGAAAATTGTTAACCTTCGAGGCTTCAATCTATTTTTTTTCCTTTAATTTGATAAATCGTATATATGAAATTAATAAAAATGAATAAGTCATGAATGAATAAAATACTAATAATACAATAAAATTGTCATTCTATGCTTTCTTTTTGGTCAATAATTCTCTTCATTTTTGTAATACTGTGAGGAAAAACAATGTGTTCCTCTTTTAAATTGAAATTTTATTTCCAGTAGAGTAAACTTAATCGTCTTTAAATTATAAATGGTGAAAATGAAGTAAATATATCATGATAACTTAAAAAAGAAGATTTTAGGAGTGAGTTTTAGATTATAGATCGGATTTTGTCGATTCAATAGTTGACAAAAAAAAAATATTAGTCAATGGTAAGTCAATGATATTGCTTTCTTTTTGATCATGTCGAGGATAAGTGGTAAGTCAATAATATTGTTTTTGACAAATTTTCTGGACACTAAGATTCGAACATCCTCTATGTTTAGAATGGTGGGATTAGGTCTGGTTTACGTAAAGCTCAACAAGCAAAACTTATGCATCAAAATTTTCTTATTGTATAAAAATACCATATGTTTGTTTTCAGTGGGTAAATATGTAGGCTATATGTTTTTTTATCGACTCTAGCCAGATAAAAAACCATTATGTCAATTGACACAAAAAAATGTCACTTTTTGATTTTAACATACCTGAAAGAAAAAGAAAAATAATTGGATTGACAAATTATATTTTATCCTATACTTATTTATTTCTTACGGGAAAAATATGTACTTATTCACTATTTATTTTACATGGACCTTTTTATTTTTGTATTAATTCATGAACTATCACTATTGACTATATTAATACGCTCTTAACTAAATCAGCAAATTGTTTACTCTAGCGTTTAGTAACGGTTTGATTTTGCGTTTATGGTCAAAACGACATCGTTTTACTTAATGATTTGGCTAACCAAAAAATCAAAACGACGTTGTTTTGCTTAAAAAATCAAAAGAAACCACAACAGTCCTACCCACACAAGTATTGATTCGATCATACTATGAGCTTATGGGATACTACGAGCTTGTGGGCAAGGTTATTACGGTCCACGTATAGAATTGGAGCTATTCAAGATACTTCATGGATATGTAGAGTTGGGTGTAAATCTAAGACATATCACAATATCCTTCTTGGTCTCACAAAAGTGGTTTTACCGGGAGTTAATTGGGTTATGGGATCTGGAACTATAGCTCACTTTTGGCGTGATTGATGGCTTACGAATGAACTACTTTGCAGTCAGGTAATTACATCTTTGCCTTCGGGATGAGATAACTTTAACTTCTGCGACTTATGGCAGACGGGTTTGGGATGGCGCCATGACCAGATTGACCAATTTTTGTCGAGGGACTCACGCCTAAAATTAAGAGCTCATGTTATCAATGAGATAATGGGATTGGATGATCGTTTTAGTTGGGGCTTCTCGTTTAACAGAAAATTCACGGTGAGCTCAGCTTATGCTTTTTTGACACGCAATGATGTGCTTAAACGTGATATATATGGTATCTTTGAGCGGGTATGGCGTGTACGTATACCTGAGAAACTATGTATCTTCCTATGGATGGGAACAAATCAGATCCTAATGATGAATGTGGAGAGATAGCGTAGACACCTTTCCGTTTCGGCTATGTGTTCTTTATCACGTGGTAGTGATGAGACTATTATACATATGTTGCACGATTGTCCATCTATGGAAGGTATTTGGCGACGTTTAGTCCCACAACGGAAGCATGATTCTTTCTTCTTGGTGCCTTTGTTTGGTTAGGCCACTCGTTTTGCGATGGTGTTATGGTGGGGTTGGAGGTGGAGGTGTGACTACATTCTTGGCTCGATTGGAAAATGTGGAGATATAGTCACATTTCTATGGAATATATCGCTTGAGGTTTACCAAGCTAATGTTCATGGTGAGAGTAGTACACCGAGGTTGCGTGTGTGCGCTAAGCATATCTCGTGGAAACCTCTAATAGGTGAGTGGTGCAAACTTAATACTGATGGTGCTTCGAAAGGTAATCCAGGACTGCTTGCAGCAAGAGGGGTCTTGCGTGACCATACGGGTAAGTGGTTACGAGGTTTCTTGTTGAATATAGGGATATGTACAGCTCCGTTGGTCGAACTTTGGGGTGTCTATTATGGTTTATATCTAGCTTGTGAGAAGAAGATATCTCATTTGGAGCTCGAAGTAGACTCGAAAGATGGTGGTTAGTTTTCTAAAGAAAGGGATTAAGCTTGAAACTCCTTCTTAATCGTGATTGGATACTCTCCACATTGAAGGTAGGTCGTTCCTCCGCCACATCGTTGAAGGACAGAGGAACCTCTTCATTGCCACAAAATGGTCGATTTGTGAATCTGATTCCTCATATTAACACTTAGTTGACACAATCGACAAAAGCACAAATGAAACTGAGGGAGCCTTTCAGCTCGTACTGCTCTATTCCTAGATCTTCACGGCACCTCCTCCACCATAGTGTGAGCTGCTCCCAGTGGAGAAATGGCTTAAACTAGCTCCCTAGCCTAGGGTGAGGTCTCATAATAGAGTAAAGTAGGCGTACCGCCATACCATAGTCGCAAGTCTATTTATAGTCGCGACTCTTGTCATAGTCAAGAAGGTTGAAACTTCCAAGAAAAAACTACCTTGGTAAGCATGAAGAGCCATCCCTCCAGACGAACCATACTCGAAATGCTGCAAATATTTGAGAAATGCCTAGAGAGTTCCTACAAAAAGATACTACATCATCATCGATAAGTTGAGCTCCACCTGAATAAGCATTTCCATGTTAGAGCTACTTAAAACTTTGTTCTTAGTAGCAGTTGGCGACCTTTTCTTCTTTTACTTCACATAGCTTTTCGTCTCCTTGATAGCTGGAAGCTAGCTACTTTCTTGTCTTAGAGTACTCTTTCACAAAGATAATGATTCAAGTAAAATATTTAGGAGAACGATGCCATAGAACAATTACCTGAGATTGATTAGCATGAGGACAAATAGACTAAAGACAGGTTAACCCCAGTGGATTCTGCACTCCCTACGAATATGGTTTCAATCTCAACCGATTCCTTGTCCATCAATAGCAGCTAGAGTAGAGGATTTATTGATATATGGTGAAAGTTCGCCTTCTTGTGCCAAAATCCTCCAGGTCTTTATTGTGAAACAAAAAAGCTGCCCCTCTACAGCAAGCGGGTTGGTTCCTTTATCGTCGGATAGATTTTGGTGAGAGGAGACCTTACGATAAGTTGCTAAAAGAAAGGGGAGTAGAGGAAGTCGATTTATTAATTATTCCTTCTAGGATCGTCAACGGTCCTTTTTTATTGGGCTTTCATGCCCGACTATACGCAGCTTGACTTTTCAGCTAGGGCGGAGCGGCTATCGAACATGGCCTTCTACGCCCGATCTCCTTCCTCTTCTACATCGCATAACACCCCACTATGTTCTGCTTCTTGGGCCCGCTGATAACAATTAACTATGTATTAGTAAGATTGAAACTCCTTAGTCGTGATTGGATACTCTCCACGTCGAAGGTATGTCGTTCCTCTGCCGCATCGCTGAAAGACAAAGGAACCTTTTCATTGCCACAAAAATGGTCAATTTGTGAATCTGATTCCTCATATTAACACTTAGTTGACACAATCGACAAAAGCACAAACAAAACTGAAATGAAGAAGATTGAAGAAGAAGACGAATGTGTAGGTTGAATTTTTCTTTTTTTTAAATTTTGTCTTTAAAGCCAAAACGACTTCGTTTTGATATTTAGGGTAGCAAAATTCATTAGGTAAAACGACATTGTTTTGCCTCTAAACGTAAAATTGAACCGCTACTAAACACTTTTCAGATTTAATTAAAAGCTTATTAATATAGTCAATAGTGATCGTTCATGAATTAATACAAAGAATAAAAAATTTCATGGCATAAAATAAATAGTGAATAAGTACAAATTTTTACGATAAGAAATAAATAAGTACAGGGTGGAATAATTTGTCAATCCAAAATAATTAAAAAAAAGTTTCTCTCTCCTAAAAGGGCGACATTTTCGTAATTTTGTCGTCTTCCCTTACACTCTGGCGGTCGGCCTCACGTCGGCCGATGAGAGCTCCCAGCCATGTTTCTATGCAAGAAGAATAAGCCCAAGCCCAAAAACTCCTCTTTTACGAAATTTCTTAGGATTCTCACCTCTATCAAAGCTCCTTAGAGAATATGTTCTCTTCTCTACAAATATTGCCTCCACCGTTGGCTCTTTGAGCTCCACAACATCTCTCAGTGTCTCACCTTCCTCTCTGACCCTCCAGTCTTCAAATCTTGCTCCTTCTCTGCTGGTTTATGAGGATTCCAAGTCTAGGTCAAAATCGCAGAAGAAAAAGGCAAAATTGAAAGTGAAAAATTCAAAATCGAAGGACGTTTCGGGCTCGCCGGCTCTAGCCTCTTCGGAGACTCCTTCGCCCTCTTCTAGCTCGCCGTCTCATGTCACGGCATCTGACAGGCTCCTGATCTAGCGACATTCTCTACAAGAACCCAAATCTCAACTTCTTCACCTCGAAAATGGTTTAGCTTAGTGGAAGAGGTTGCAAAGCTAAAGATTTCCAGTGAAACTGCTACACATAGATTTGGTGTTCCGTTTATAGCTATTCCTAAGGAGAACCTTGTTACCTCTAGGTCGGGACCTAGAATATGGGTTCACTCTATTGGCCCTGGTACCTTTCTCCTGAGAGTATCAAATCCTTGCACTAGGTCTATTCTCCTTAGTAGGAATATGTGTAGCATTGCCAGTTTTCTAATGTTCATTGCGCCTTGGTCTCCGAAGATTGAGCCTCATGAACCTCCCTTAACTCATGCTCAAGTTACAGTGGAATTTTGAGGAATCCTCTATTACCTCTTCCACTGTGACAGTCTCAACCGCATTGCCACATGAGTTGGAAAACCAATTATGTTCTCCCTAGAAACTGAGATGAAGGAAAACCTTACAGGTGCTAAGATGGTCGTTGAAATTAAATAACTTTAAGAGCTTCCCAAAAAGCTTGTCTCATGTTTATCAAATAGTAAAGAGTTTGTAATTGAGGTTAACTATCCATGGCTCCCAGTTCAGTGTCAGAAGTGCAAGTTCTTTGATCACTCGGTTATTAAGTGCCCCAAAGCTACCATCCCTCAGTCTTCAGAAGTTATTATCTCTCACTCTTCCCACGAGATCTTAGTTCCTCCTCTTTCTAATGATACTCGAAAGAAGCTGGCTCAGGCTCTACTTCTGCTTCTCCTCAGGCTCAGAATGCTAGGCGTCGTTCAAATAGTCATAATCCTCTAATGGTTGTCTTGCTACTCCTTGATTTTTCCTTAGCTCATATCCCAAATTCTCCAATGTCAAAGGAAGATGATGCTAAAGGACTTTCTGATCCGGGGCCAAGTAAGGGCTCATGAGCTGAGACACCTAACTCTGGCCAGCTTGAACTCTCACCGATTTCTCATACCTCTGAGCAAACTTTCCTCTTGGTGAAATCCAGGAGGAGTACCGTAAAGCCAGCCACTAGTCTTTTTCTTTATATATGTTTTTTATCTGGAATATAAGGGGTTTAAATAGCCAACGCCGTCAAGTGATGACCACGAATTGGATTCAGACTAACAAACCATTTTTTGGAGCATTTTTGGAAACGAACATACAACCCTTTAATTCAAGAATAATTGATCATCTTGTACCAGCAGGATGGAGGTGGTTTGAGAATTTTGACTTTCATGAAACGGCTCGGATTGTGGTTGTGTGAGATTTTACAGTCTCGATGGTTGCATACAGTATCTCAGTGCAGATGATTACTTGTGGTTTTTTCATTCAAGTATTTTTGGGTACACCACCCATTTCATAAAGCATTTTACATGGTTTAACTATAGCTACCCAATACACTTAAGTTGAATCTAGCTATCTCATTCTCTTATGGTTTTAATACAATGGAGCAGAGATTGGATCTTTGGCGGGAACTAAGAGAGCTCAATCATTCTTCTCCAGTTAGGAACTTTACTTGGGCATGTATAGGGGATTTTAATCAAATTTTACGTGTTGAGCAGCACTCGGGTTCTGTGGAGGATGTTGATTCCTCTAGTATTGATGATTTCAGTTTGACACTTCAAGATGCAGGTCTGTTTGAAGCTTTTCTGTCTAGGGTCTTACCTTCTCTTGGTGGAATAATAGGGTTACGAACCCAATCTTGAAGCGTATCGATCATGCACTAATAAATGAGCATTGAGTTACTACTTATCATGACTCATATGCGGACTTCTTTATCTTTAAGCAATCGAATCATCCTCCTTGTATGATGAGAATGCCTTCGCTTTCAAGACCGAAAAAGAAGCCTTTTCAGTTCTTTCACAATGTCATAGATCATCTTGACTATCCTAAAATGGTCTCCTCGCACTGGCTTGCAGATCAGATCCAAGGAACACCTCAGTTTAGACTATCCAAAGCACTAAAATTGCTAAAGCCGCATCTTCGTGGCCTGAATGGTCATGCCTACAGTGGGATTTTGCAGCAAGTTAAGGAGCAGACTGAGAAACTGGAATCCCTTTAAGCTCAAAATCTATCTGATCTTTCTCCTCCCCTAGCTAATCAGGAGCATTTAGAAATAGCAAAGTGGGAAACTCTGATAAAGGCAAAAGACAAATTTTATCGTCAAAAATTAAGAGTGTAGTAGCTTCATCTTGGAGATCGTAATATAGCATATTTCCATAAAATGACAATCCCTTATGCCTCTAGAAATCATATCCACCTTCTTGAGACAGCTGCATGAGATCGTAATGAAGGAGCTAAAAATCTTAAGAGATACGAAGTCACCTACTTTAGAAACATTCTTGGGAGCACTTCTCTGCCTCTTTCCCCTGCCTCAAATAGTTTCTTACAGAAGTTATTTCCTTTTAAGTGTACTAATCTTCATAGAGCAGCTTTGCAAAGACCAGTAACAGAGGAAGAAATCAGACTGATCATCTTCTATCTTCTGTTGAAAAAATGCCTTGGGCCCGATAGATATTCTGTTTAATTTTTTTTTGTGTCTTGGAATGTTGTTGGTTCTGATTTTGTGGTTGTTGTCTTGGATTTTTTCAGGTCGGACAGATTGCTAAAGGAACTTAATACCAATGATATCTCTCTTATACCCAAAACAGATTGAGCAAAGAAGCTAGAGAACTTTTGGCCTATCAGTTGTTGTAACCTTGTGTACAAGGTGGTTTCAAAGATCCTGGCAGCAAGGCTGAAAATGGTTTTATTGGGGTGTATTTCAGGATGTCAGTCTGCTTTCCAAAAAGATAGGAGTTTGGGTGATAACGTGCTACTCGCATCCGATTTAATCTACCATTATGACAGAGTTTCAAACAACAAGACCTCTATGATCAAGGTTGACCTGAGCAAGGCATTTGATATTGTTTGTTCTGACCTAGTGCTTAAGCTTCTTCGTGCACAGAACTTTCCTCGCAGCTTGATCAGTTGGATTTCGTAATGTATCACGACTCCTAGGTTCTCGGTTATGATTAATTGGGAGCCGTCTAGTGTATTTTGAGCAAAAAAAGGCCTAAGACAAGGAAAACCTCTCTCTCCATACCAATTCATCATGGTTATGGAGGTGCTGACTAGACTTCTTGACAGAACAGCAACTACCAGAGCATTTCAGCTGCATCCACACTGTGTTAACCCTCGTGTTACGCATCTGTTGTTTGCATATGACCTCTTGGTCTTCTCTAACGGATATGAACTCTCTTTGAATGGCATTTTGCAAGTTTTGGCTCAATTCTCTGACATATCAAGTTTCAATATGAATCCTCAGAAGTCTAACATCTTCTTTAGTGGATACTATGCCCAAGAGGTCACTCACATTACTGCAGCCTCGGGATTAAATCTGGGAACTTTCCTAACCCATTACCTAGGATTGCCTTTAACTCCTAAGTGATTAACTCTTGCCTCTCTACAGCCTTTCTTTGAGAAAATCACATCTAAACTGCATTATTAGATTGCAAAGTTTCTCTCCTTTGCTAGAAAAGTAAGATTAATTTCATCTGTTATCTATGGCATGATACTCTTTTGGAGTCAGGTTATACTCTTGCCGAAACAGTTTTACAAGAAGGTAGATGCTTTGTTCTCCGTCTTTTTGTGGAAAAACTCGACTTCAAGTGCCTCTGGAGCGAGGATGGCATGGAAAGACATGTGTAAGCCTAAAGAGGAAGAAGGCCTTGGTCTAAGACTCCTAGAGGATTTTCAGCTAGTGTTTCGGCTCAAGCGTGTGTGATCTTTTTTTGCTTTGCTAGATTCTCTATGGGCTATGTGGCTGCGTATAAAATGTCTTCAACAGGAAGTCCTTCTGGGTTATACAAGATTCCTAGAGGATCTCCCGCCAAGTGAGGAGTATGATCCAGCTGCAGCCACTTCTCAAAAGTTTTCTGAGATGTGAGGTATAGGATGGCTTTGATGCTTCTTTATGGTATATTACATTGACAGATCTAGGGCCTCTTATTGATCTGTTTGGTGAAAATGGTACCCAAAAACTACGCCTCCCAAAAGAAGTGTGTGTAGCGGATACCTCCTTCTCCGGAATATGGTATCTACCAAATGTGAGATCAGATGCTTCGCAAGCTCTGCTTGTACTTCTCACCTCTATGGCTCTTCCTTCATCAGGTAATGGTCATGATATTTATACTTGGAAGACAGCTGCAATTACATACAACTTCAAGTTCTCAACCAAGGATACATGAGATCAAATTCGAACCCACCATCCGCCTTTCCAGCCAGCCAAGGTTCTCTGGTTTAAGCAGGCAGTGCCGAGATACAGTTTTTTTGCTTGGCTAGCTATCATGCAAAGGCTACTAACCCGTGATAGACTCCTCAATTGGGGTCTTACAGTAACTTCTACATGTGCTCTCTGCAATGTTGAGATTGAGTCCCACGACCATATGTTCTTCCAATGTACCTTCTTGCAGGAAATCTGGAGTTTCTTTGCACGTAAGTTCATCAGCAACCATCCGCTAACCCTTTCGAAAGCTTGCTCTTGGTATCTTTCACCGTCTGTCCCTTCAAGGCAGATCCGTACTCTCATCCAGCTCCTTTTGCAGATATCGGTATATTCCATATAGCGAAAAAGGAAAGCAAGGATCTTTACACAAGTTGCTACCCCAGCGTTAGCAATTCGAGCCACCATGGAATCACTCTTTCGGAGTCCCCTCATCTCATTCCTAGCTAAAGACTCTTCTTCTCCCTCACTTCTTCAATTGTATTTTGGTTGTATGTTGCTTTTTCCTTAATTTGCTAATCTCTTTCTTTTGGTAGGTTTATATATATTATGAACTCTTTATTTTGAATGGTATAAGATCTTACATTTAAAATAAATGAAATAAATATAGCTGAAATATTCATTCAAAAAAACAAAACATATTTTATATTTGAAAACCGAGTCACAATTCGAACAACACAAAAAAGCTTGTAAGTTTAGAATACAATTAATTAAAAATAAAACATCTAAAACTCTTCATAATATGTTTCATGGTTTGTTCCACATTGTTTAAAAAGTTCTGGGTTTTAAATCAACAGAAAAATATTCAAAGTTTTTTTCATGTTTTTTGTAACCTTCAGGGTTCTTTTACCTATTTTCACTTCTTTAGAAATCCATTTGAATAAAAGTCAATTCTATATTTAAACCAAAACCGTTTCACGTAACAAATCATTCATATTAGAGTATTCTTGATTTAAATATTGTTATATAGTTTGACAAAAAAAACAACTATTGTTATATGTAAACCAAGAATCAAACCAATTTAATCTGAAATACGGATTAAACGTTTTAAGTAGATGAGTGGACTTGAAAATGAGGAGATAAAATACCGAAAGTGGCCTCAACGCGTGTATCTATAGACAAAGAAAGGATTTTGCTAAGTGTAGGTATGTGCGGTTTTTAATGGGTTTGTTTGTCACCAACTTTATGTGTTACTTACAAACGAAGACGTGTCCCAAAAAACCAACAATAAAATTGCAAGGAAGAATACAAAAAGAAAAATATAGCATCTTTGATTTTGGAGGAAGTGTAAGAGATGGAGAGGAGAAAGGTTCTGATGTCTGGTGCGTTATCACTTCTGGGTTTATTATCAGCTGCTACTGCCTTCGCTGCTGAAGCTACTCGAATCAAAGTTTGTCTGCGTCCCTTTTTAAACATCATCACTTTTAGGGTCTCTGTCTCTCTTTCATTGTTCAATCTTTCTATTGAAATTTGTTGGTTTTCTTTTAGATTTTGTGTAATTTCAGCCTTGATTATTGCTTATAGTCTTTGAAAAAGTAGTTTTTATTGTTGGGTTTTTTATTTTTGTTGCCGGTTTTGAAACTCATTGTTTGAATCGCGTTTGAGATGAAATTTCCTATTTTCAGATAATGTTTGAATATGAATTGGTCGAAAGTCGTTTGTTTTAAATCTTTTACCTGCAATGGTCCCCATTAACTGTGATGTTTTCACAGAACTTGTTGATTTCAGAATTGGAGTACTTTGAAAAGTTCAGTAGTTTTGGTGATGAAGCAGAAATAGTAGATAAGCTCTGTACATAGAGTTGGTTTTGGTGTGCCCTGTTGGAATGTATTATTAATTGCACAAGTATTCACATGCTAAATGTCTGATTCCAATTGAATTAAGTTGCATTCGTAAGTATTTCTATATCTATTCAGTTTATAGAATCAAAGTTCTGATGACAGTAATCAAAATAAAATCACATTCTTCTTGAATGGATTCGTCTGTTCATAGATTGGCAAACAAGTTGGGGACTTGGAAATTTCTTGAAGCTATCTTTTCTATGATCACTTTTTAATTAGAGAATGGTTATCTCTGGTATTGTATTTGTGCAACGCTTCATATTAAGTCTAAAGGCTTGTTCTTTATATGTCTCTTGCATCAATGCAGAAATCTCAGGTCATGTTTGTCACTTTGGATTCAGTCAAACAATGCTCTTATCCAAGAAGTCCAGCTTACAATCACGGCTTCACTTCAGCTCTCTCTTTAATGATGGCTCAGATAATAGCGAGTGTCTCAATTGGTTGTTTCTGTTGTAGAAAAGGTCTGCTCCTTCAAGATCGAATTGGGTTATTGCCTTAATATGCTTCGTTATTTCTTGGTAATTCTCATCATTTTTTTGTCCTTTTGTTTTCTTATTTCGTACTTATAATTTCTTTGCTTACTACTGATGATTTCGCTTGACTATAGGTTCACTTTTGTAATAGCTTTCCTCTTTCTGCTAACTGGAGCTGCACTCAACGATGAACACAACGAAGAGACAATGTATACTAGTAAGTACTTCTGCTACATTGTGAAACCGGGTGTTTTCTCTACCTGTGCTGTGCTTTCACTTGTTACTATTGTCCTCGATATTGTCTACTATATAAATTTGACTTCAAGTAAACAAAATGTTGCTGCCACAACAACGCCCGCCAACCAAGGAGCAGGAATAGCAATGGGGCAGCCTCAGATTCCAGAGAGAGTAGAAGATCCTGTATTTGTTCGTGAGGATACTTACATGAGAAGACAGTTCACTTGAAAACAGTCAAACCTTGCTTGTATGACACGTTAGGTTTTAGTAGAAGATTTGGATAAAAAGGGTAAAAATGGTTTGTGGTTGTTTACCTTCGTGATTATTGTATGTAAGACTATGAATTAGGAACTTTGTAATATTTTTTTTGCTTTGTTGAAAGTGGAAAATCCTTAAGAAGCCTATAAACGCCATTTATCTACATGAGTCAAAAGTGCTTGTTGGGAAGTGTTCGTCTCTTCCAAAAAGAAGTGACAGTCTTGCTGGAGTGAGTCTAGGAGCGTGCGGAACTCATCGTAGTCTGCCTCCCCTTCATTTCGAGATCAAAGCGTTACCGTGGGTGATGTCCTCTCTCCTCTTTCTCCTGATCACCAAAGTCGAGTTTCCCATCGATTGCGCCTAAGTACTGAAGATGGTAGCAGATCGAGGGAGTTGGCCAGTTTTCTCTGCTTTCACCGAGGACCGCCTTCGAAGTCTTTTCCATCTCTTCTTTATTTCGTTGATCCCTAGAGTGTTAGTTAGAAGGCTTTTCAAGAATCATTCATTTGTTAATCATATTGCTCAATATTGGTCGTCTTTTGTGATTTAATATAAAATGAGTTAAATTGAAAAAGAAAAAAAAAACTGTCCACATATATTTTGTACCATATTCAACATGGTAAAACTATTAGACCCCGATCCAAACTTTTTTTTTTCAGATTAGTTTTGGTTCGGGTCTGGGTAATTGTGGTGTTCTATTTTCGATATTCCAAAACCACCAAAAAAAAGAAGGGATAAGATTGATAAATAACATAGTAATAAAAAATGGTTCGGAAACAAGTGAATAAATGTAATGAACTTTGAAAATAAAGTTAGTAGAGAAATATGAATGGTATGTATCCACCGTAAGGTGGAACAACAACCACATGCTCTACCCAACACGCACAACAACAACCAGCTCTTACTATCTTTGAGTCCAATAAAATGCCAAACACATCTAACTCTCACTTCTTCTCATTTATAACCAAGTCTTGATACACAATTTTTTATCTTATTAGTAAAATTATAAAATGGTTGTGAAACTATATGGGCAAGTGACAGCAGCTTGTCCACAAAGAGTCTTACTTTGTTTTCTCGAGAAAAATATTGAATTTGAGATTGTTCATATCAATCTTGATACACTCGAGCAGAAAAAACCAGATCATCTTCTTCGTCAGGTTTACATTTGTGTACTGAAATTCAAAATTAACAAATCATGTGATTGTATTTAATACAATTGTCTTTCTTTTTTTTTGTAGCCATTTGGTCAAGTTCCTGCCATTGAAGATGGAGATTTCAAGCTTTTTGGTATGTGATTGTAAGAACATTTTTTGTCTATCATTTATATATTTTTGTTTTGACATTTGGCTTTTGTCTTTGGAAGAATCACGAGCCATTGCGAGATACTACGCGACCAAGTACTCAGACCAAGGAACGAACCTTTTGGGCAAGTCTCTAGAACACAGAGCCATCGTGGACCAGTGGGCCGATGTGGAGACTCACTATTTCAACGTTCTGGTTCAACCCATTGTGATGAACCTATTGATCAAGCCTAGGTTAGGTGAAAAATCTGACTTGGTTTTGGTCGAAGAGCTCAAAAGGAAGCTCGAAGTGGTCTTGGACATATACGAAAACCGGCTTGCTTCGAACCGGTTTTTGGCTGGTGATGAATTCACTATGGCTGATCTTACGCACATGCCGGCTATGGGGTATTTGATGAATATACCCGAAGTAAACCGGATTATTGAGGCTCGGAAGAATTTGAACCGGTGGTGGGTGGACATTTCGGCTAGACCGGCTTGGAAGAAGCTTATGGAGATGGCTGGTCAAAAGAATTAATTACCTCGAAACTGATGATTGGAACCAAATAAGCTTTAATATTTTCAGTTTCAGTGTGTGTTTGGCTTTTATACATTTCAATAATTACATGTTTACTTTTGAAGAGCTTAATATGTCAATTTCGATGTTGTTTAATAACATGATACATTACTATACAAATACTGTCCGAAACTCTTGAATTTTGTTTCCTTCTTGCATAGTTTGTATTTAAAATATGATCAAATAGATTGTCTATTTATAACTTAAAACTCACTTCCGAAACCAGAAGAACTTAGTAGTCGATATATATATTTTCATACGTGGAGAAATGATTTTGTTGAAATTGCTAGATATACATTTTTTTTTTCAACAGCTATACATATTAAATGTGCATAGCTCCACTTGAAAATTTGAGTTATGAATAGAAAATAATTTATCTAACTATTTTCAACCAAAAAGATATAACTTTTAATATGTATCACAAAACTCTTGTTTTCTTAAACCAAAATTTTCAATTTTCCTCATTAAGCTAAGAGAATAAGAGAACAACAACATAGTAAAAAGAGATTTCTTTTTTACATACAGAAGAATAATGTAACATTATAAGAATTTGTTTCCCAGATTAATATGTATATAACAATATATTAGCTAACACCATGACTTCGACCCTAAATCTTTTTCATCAATCACAAAAATGTGCTCATAGGTTGTTTCCTCCTGCCATTCATGTTGATGAAGAAGAAGAAGATAATCTTGAACTTGAAGTCTTTAGTATTGATTTAGCATAAGCTAATGGCAATGCTGCTATTTTCTTGGCTTTTCCCACATAAGCTCTCTTCGTGAAATTGTTGTAATCATTGGCTTCAATCTCGTCCAATATTCTCCTGTACAATAGCAGAGATGCCCATACCTGAAAGCAATCCATGGTTTACAATCGAAATGTAGTTCAAAACAAAGCGTATGGCTGAAGAGTGTTTCACAGATTCTTACCGGCCATCTGCTAGCTGCGCTGAGCTCAGTGACGCCTTTCTCAGCTTCATCGAAGAACATTCTAGCTCGTTTAAGCTGCATTTTCATGAAGTTTCTCCATTTATCAGTGACTTTTCCAGCAAATATGTCTTCATCTGAGAGACCAGCCTGAGCCAATTCGTCCTGAGGTAGATAAACCCTTCCTCTTCTCGCACTGATAGAGAGAGAGTAAAACCAGTTTAAGAGAGATATGTGAGTCAAGAAGCCGGTTTTAGAGAAATATATGAAATCTAGAAACCGATATGCGAAATCAAGAAAACAAAGCTTAAGAGTTTAAGAAAAAAGAAAGACTCACTCTTCTCCTACATCTCTGAGTATGTTAGTGAGCTGATTGGCTATACCAAGGGCAAGGGCAGCGTTGTAAACACTTTCAGTTGTCGCTTTCGACTTAGGATCAATTCCCATAACTGGAACGCTCATCAAACCCACGGTTCCTGCGACATAGTAGCAGTAAAGGTAGAGGTCATCGAAGTTCTTGTATCTTGACTTCCTCAAGTCCATTCTCATCCCTTCAATCATGTCTCTAAATGGCTGAAAGACAAAGAAACATTAGCTCAAAATTTCATAATGTACTGAATGCTATTTGACCTATGAAATGAAATGAGGAAGCTAGATTAGACAGAGCGAAGCTTACCTGAATATCAACCGGGTATCTAGCAACTGTATCAGCGAGAGCAGCATCAAGCATATCAAAAGGACGGCCGCGGAAAAGATCTTCTAACCGTGCTTCCCATCTATCTAACGCCATAGGAGTTATATGTGAAGCATTAGGCCCGTCTACGAGTTCATCTGTTCTTCTACACCAAACTGCACAAAAGAGAAAAAAAGAGTAAACAATCAAATTGAAACCAATCAAACATAAGGGAAACAACTATTAATATATATCTTTTTCAGTTCAGATCCTCTGGCTAATAGCATTACCAAGAGTCATGAGTAGGCTATATGATTGTTCAGCATGAGAATTATATCTCAAAAGGTTAAGACTATTGGGCCCAAAAAGCCCACTAAACCCCGTATTAACTAAGCTAATACTTGGGTCTTAGTCTTGAATATTTGTATGATTGGGGCTCATGGATTATCTAAGAGAAGCTAGCTAAAGAAGTCTTTTATTTCATGAGTGCAAGTTTCATGGAATCTATATAGAACTTCTTAGCTAAATACTAACCAAGAAACACAACAGATCAAGATCAAGCAATCCATTCAAACATATGCAAATGTTTTGTTCGATATAAACTTAATCTCCAATCAACTTTGAGCATCACTTTATCTTATAACTCAATTCAATGATGACAATGCAAATATTCTAAAACAGTTCTTCATTCATAGATTTCGTGCAGTAACTCACCGTAGATAGCCCAAATTGCCTTCCGCCTTTCTGGTGTCATAAGCAAAGTTCCTGCAACAGAAAAACTACAACTCAGAAAACTAACACCAAAGCCAAAGAAGATAGAAAACAAGAAACGACGAGAAGATACTAACCGAGATAAAACGTTTTGGCATATTCAGCACAAACTTCGCCACATCGATCATAAGCCTCACCCAAAAGAGTCAAACTCCCTGGAAGAATAATATCTTGTGGCTTCTTTACTTCGAGATCAGAAGGAGACCTAAGCTGTTTGTTCACCAAAGCAGCTTGTTTCAACACAACATTGTAAACCTTTTCTTCAGATGTAAGGTTTATGTCTCCTGCAGGACTTGCTACTAAGCTTGAAGACACAACACCACTTCTTCTTCGTCGGTTCATTACAGAAGAAGAGCTCCAAGTTGGTGTCTGCTTCCTCCTACCTTTGTTTACTCTCTGATTCTGACAACGAGAGAATAATCTAGAAGATTCTAGAACTCTTACTAACCCATAATTGTTTATTGGGTCTGGATTTGGAGAAGCAGCAACATAAAACACTGCGACAGAAGAAGGCATACTCAAGTTCTTATAAATCTGAGAAAAATCTCTACTTTTTTTACGTCTCTCTCTCGGGTTTACTCTGTTTCTTCACTTGGAATAATCAAAATCCCAACTTTTCAGTGAAATCCAGTTTTCGATTTGGATCAAACTGGTAGGATACGAAATGCTTTCCTGCAAAATGAATAGATAAAAACTAGTTAATTAGGAATCGAGATCTCAAATTCTCTTTATAAACCGAGAAGGAAAGCCAATTTCTTCAAGCAAATAACCGATTTCATGAGCAAAAAGACAAAGAGGTAAAGAGAAGATCTTCAAACGCAAATGAAGAACATAAAAAGAGAAAAAGAAAAAAACAAGCAAATCCCTTAATTTTCTCACCAAATACTCAACTGGGTTCCAAATTGCACACATAAAATCAAAAGAAATAAAATAGATTGCGTTTCGTCATCAACCATTCGTAGGAAACAGAATGAAATAGCAAAACAGTAGAATCACATGACAAAGTGAGCTTAACCAAAGGGAAGAAAAAATGAGTGATGGAAACAAAAGCCTACCTTTTTCTCTCAAAGAACAGTATCGAGTTTGAAGGAGGAAGAAGAGATGAGATTTTCAAACACTTAATTAATCAAAAAAGGAGAAAAAGTTTGACTGATAAATGTCAGAAAATTCTCAAGAAATAAATTAGCAACGCTTACTGTAATATACACATACATATATATACACATGGTAGAGAAGATGTCTCTTCCTCTTATCGCAAATAATCTCACCCACTCAATTTTTTCTTCTACTTCTCTCTTGTCTTTTTTTTTCTGGGGTGATTTAATGTGAAGCCATAATAATTACAAAAACCGTTAATTTGTTTTTTTTGTGTAATATTTTAATTTATTTCTTGACTAGATGACTCGTGTCTTGTTTCTACACCTTTTTTTTTGTTTTCAAAAAACGTTAAAAATCCCAATTAAAAACATATTACCTTTTCAACCTATTTTTCTCCTTTATGGCCAGATTCATTTCTATTATTTAACTAATCTATAGATTAGAAACTTAATTTTTGATAAAGGGATTTATATTTTAGATATGACGATCCATATCTCATCAAAATTATCTTATAGTACTATTTCCAAGCAAACTATAAGCTTCTTTAAAATTTTCCACCTCAAAAAATATGACAACGTATTTTTCCACCTCATAAAGTTTAACAACTTATTTCTCTTCAATATTGAGAAAGATTTGGATCGTCGGACCTTCAATTTTTGTTTCTCCACTAATTTAACTGAGTGTTGGATTGTAACAGTAGATTAACAGCTGTAAAAATTAAATATTTATTTTTTTCATTTTGTCATGGTGTTTGATAGAAAAAAAAAAAAAGTTTAGCGTGGCTTCTGATGTAATAACAAACGTCATGAATCAAACGTGAGAGGTTTTAAGGTCAAAGAAAAAGTGAGACATGATACATAAGAGAGATCCAGATGGGATCAATTGTAACTAATTACATAAATGAAGATACAGTTAAAAAAAAAGGGATTGTTGGTAGAAAGGAGGATGGTGTGGTGAGTGGGACCATAGCAGTTTGGGTAAAGATAGCGGAGTTGCCACGTGGAGTCATGAGCCAATGGGAGAGCGATAAGCTTATCATCAAACACCGATGGGTAAAGTGGAGACGTTGCTTTTCCACGTGTCTGTATCTCATTGGTGAAAATTCATAAAAGCTAGATTTCCTCATAGTGGGCAGATGGGTCCCATTCTTTCTACAGTCCTCTCAACTCAACTTGCTCTATCTCTCTCTCCTAGACGGAAGGTTTGTCTTTTTTTCATCTTTTTTTGGTTACATGGTTTATTTATTTATTTTTGGTTTTTTCCTTCGACGCTTTCGTAATTTTAGTTTTGTCCGTATTTTCTCCGTATCTTGTTTGAAATACATGCTTTTCTTATAAACATATTTGGTCCTAATTACTATAAATAAAAATAACTGTGTTTTTTCCAGCACCAAGAAATTCCGGATCCAACTCATCTATTTAGGCATCTTAAACTCACATTGAGATTTTTTTTATAGACATATATCAGCTGAAATTCACGATAAAATCACAAAGATTCGATGCAATTTGTCAAACGATTTACGTGCTGAAATAAGTTGAAGAGTGATGGAGACATTGTTGTAAATGGAAACGTGTACTCGTAACTTGTATATCTTTCGTGGCTCATTAATTTTCAGTCCGAGATTAAAGATTTATCGTTTTATGTATATGAATATATATATACATGTATCTATCAAATAATATAATTAAAGTTAGGTTTTTATTATAAAAAGTACCAAAGAAATGGACTGTAGTCACCATTTACATGGTTACATGGCTCGACACGTAGTGTAACTTAATGCTGCAAGTTCTTCTCTTTTTTTCTGCCTCCCTCGAATATTTTAAAATTTAAGTAATAGAAAATATTTGTGATGACGAGTTTTAGTCACTCTAGTTTCTAAAATGGTCTAGAAAACGCTGTTAATGTATATAAATATAATAATTCGTTAAGAGTCAGCCACGTAACACTTATTGGATATGTCATCGTGAGAGAGCATATTACATTTGATCATAATATTGCTTAACCCATATACCTAATTCATACACTAACAAAGTTTCGTTCAAATAACTAGTAGTATATAGTTGTTACTATAACATATAATTCAGGTCTAGGGATAAAGATCAAATAACTATAATCTTGTAAAGTGGTTCAGAAAGTAAGTCAATAATAGTAAACATATTAGTATGAATTTTAAATTTGAAATGTGTATCTTCCATTAAAAACTTGGAATATGTTAAACTAAATTATCAATTTTTACATGGATGCCACGGCAACTAAAAAGGACGAAATGTCAAAACACATTAAAATTTGGATGTATTCGACCATTAAAACGAAATTGTACTCACCACCACATGATGTGTTTGCTAAGCCTACCACTTTGTTTATGAGCCGTAAGAAACTCGATGAATATTCTTTCCTCTTATTTCTAGATTCTTTTGTACTTGTGTCTTTTTTTTTTCTTTTTAATTCCTTTGTCAGTCACGTTATGTACTTCTTTTCTCTAAGCCTTACCATTTTCGAAACTTAAGAACTTCATTTCTATTTTTGTCAACTTTTTACATGGTCACATGCCTATTAAGTATACTAAAATCTGGTAATATTCATAGAAATCGGGTTATTGTGCTGTGAAAAATATCTATCTCTTCAAAATATGGGCTTTTGGGATCCAAATTTCATTGTCATTCAAGCCCAAATTTAAAAGATGAAGAGTATGTCAAAAATAAAACATTTTCTATGGCAATCTATGGTAGCATCCAGTGCTAATCTTAAGCATAGATGACTGAATTGTGAGGAAAGATGTGGCCGGTGATGTGTATATAGTGAGAATATTAACTATTTTCGTTTTGAATGCCCACCAACAATTCAATTATGGACATTATCAAAAATTTCATTTCCCATGGATATTTTTCCACGAATTTTATATTTACAAATCTTGATTATCTTTTGTGGAGGATTCCCAAGAATAATAATTTCAAATATTTTTCTTAGATTATTTGGTACATTCAGAAAACGAGAAATGATTATATTTTTCTAATATTGAACCGGACCCAAGGGATATTGTTCGAATGGTTGATGAAGAGACAACATCTTAAAGTATGGCGCATCAAAGTATTGAACGAATAACAAGTCTTGGGGCACATTATCCATTTTCTTTAGAGGATATTATTACAAAACGGCTATCATTGTCATCAGACTTTATCGAGTATAGATGCTTTGTAAACGGTCTTGGAAAGACACATACTATTTCACGAGATTAGGTTGGTTCTGTTTTCCAAATGGATTAATAGGTTTTAACCTAGGGGCTCGAGGTATTAGGAAAAGTTTATCCTCTTTTCATGCAGAGCGATGCTTTGGGTTATGTCATGTCTCTTTTCTCTCCAGATTCAAGAAGTAGCAATGCTATATGATTGCTCTGACATTGTGAAGATGATCCAAGAACCTGACGAGTGGTCGACGTTTCAGACGTATATCGACGATTATAAGCGGTTTTGTAGTTTGTGTTGACTGTTTTCTCTTAATCTGATCCCTAGATAGTTAAATTCAAAGGCAAATTTTATGGTCGGTAATATACGAGATCGTTCCAAAATTTGTCGTTTGTAAATTCGGTGCCTTATGACTATCTCATTCCTTTGATTAATTAAGTAAGTTAAATTGAAAAGAAAAAATTTATTACTTCTTTTTTTCATTTCAATTTTTTCTAAATTCGACTACTTCATTTTTGTCGATGTTCTAAATCTTTAGTAATTTTGTTTTCAACAATTAGATCGACAATGTTTAATCTGTAACATAAAATTTATTCTCTAAAATCTTTTATAATTTTATGTAGTGTGGTGAGGAATTTAAACTTTAATGCTAAAGTGAATAGATAATATCATCATAACCATCAAACCCAAGGACATGATATCAAATTTTCACTAAATACAATGACCAATTCAAATTGCATGAACGAGTAATATGTAGTCATATATTAACGAGAGAATCAATTAAATCTTCTTCCCCACCCCCAAAACTTTTTGAGTTATTTTTGGACGAAATCCAAAATAAATCCGTAAACCAAAACTATTTGGACCAAACCGGATTTACCCAATTGATGAGTCCACGTTGTAAAAGACTAGCTTCAGGACATTTTCGTAATATTCTGAAAAGCCGTGCTCCTAAGAATCAGGGTTTTAGAGGAGTCAAAAACCCAGGAAGAAGAAGTATGGAAACGTTCCTGCGATGGGCAGCAGAGCTTGGCATTTCAGATTCTATCGATTCTTCTCGATTTAGTGATTCATGTCTAGGCCATTCTCTTTCTGTCGCCAACTTTCCTCTTGCTGGCGGGTTCGTTGAAATGAATTCGATTTTGGTTGAAATTTTTAAGATTGTCTTCTCATTTCCCGATTGATGAAATTAGGAGAGGTTTGGGTGCTGTTCGTGATCTCAAAAAAGGAGAATTGGTTTTAAAAGTCCCGAGAAACGCGTTGATGACTACAGAATCCATGGTCGCAAGAGATCGGAGGTTGAATGATGCAGTTAATCTCCACGGATCACTTTCTTCGACTCAGGTTATTTTCTCTTGACCAAGTGAATGTATTCTTTTATTTGAGAAAATCTCAAAGACTCAGAATCGTTGAAATTGCAGATACTGAGTGTATGTTTATTATATGAGATGAGCAAGGGGAAGAGTTCTTTCTGGCACCCATATATGGTGCATTTACCTCGTGACTATGATCTCTTGGCTACATTTGGGGAATTTGAGAAGCAAGCCTTACAAGTTCTGTGTTCAGTACGCTTTTGTGTTTTACTTTTGTTTTTGAATAGGTTAGATCTCATGTTTCTAGATTGAGATCATGTTCTTTCTCTTTTTCTGCTGATTTCAACTCGATAAATGGAGTTTTGCGATCATGTCCTTAGGTTGAAGATGCTGTTTGGGCTACTGAGAAAGCCCTAGCCAAGTCTCAGTCTGAGTGGAAGGAAGCTGTATCGTTGATGAAGGTGTTAGATCTCAAGCCAAAGTTTCAGAGTCTCCAGGCATGGATTTGGGCTTCTGCAACGGTAAGCACACTTCCTCTGTCACTTGAAAGATGTTCGAGAAATTGTTGATAATTGATGAACTATTGTGCTAAGCTTAGGCCTTCAAGACTCTTGCCTACATTTTATAAACTTACAGCTCCGAACTTTTATTCTTTTTGAAGATATCCTCACGGACGCTGCATATACCATGGGATAGTGCTGGCTGCTTGTGTCCTGTGGGTGACTTGTTTAACTACGATGCTCCAGGACCTGATTTGAATATCTCTGAAGGTCCTGAGGATACAGTCGAGACATTATCTCCTCAGCCTGTTTCCACTACTAATCATGAGTGCCGGAATGGTGTAGAAGAAGCAGGACTTCTTGTTGAGACACAATCTGAAAGGCTCACAGATGGTGGATTTGAGGAAGATATCAATGCGTATTGCCTTTATGCAAGAAGGAATTATCAGCAAGGAGAACAGGTACGTGTCCTTAACTAGCATTGCTACAGCTATGAAGCGTAAGATAAAAGATACTAAATGGTGAGGGACCTGTATTTCTGGGTGTAGGTTCTTCTATGTTACGGGACTTACACAAATATAGAGCTTCTTGAGCACTATGGGTTTATTTTAGAAGATAATTCCAATGACAAGGTCTTTATTCCTTTAGAAACCAGCCTTTATTCTCTTGCTTCGTCATGGCCTAAAGATTCTTTATTCATTCATCAAGACGGTAAGCCATCTTTTGCACTTGTATCGACATTGAGACTGTGGCTGATCCCACAAAGCCAGCGTGACAAGTCGATTATGCGCCTTGTTTACGCTGGATCTCAGATATCTGTAAAGAATGAGATTCTAGTCATGAAGTGGATGTCAGAGAAATGTAGAAGTATTCTAAGGGATCTGCCAACTTCTGTTCCAGAGGACTCTGTGCTTCTTCATAACATTGATAAACTTCAAGATTCCAAATTGCATCTGGTGCAGAAAGAAATAGAAGCTTTTGGCAGTGAAGTACGCGCTTTTCTTGAGGTGAATCGTTTGTGGGATGCCAATGGTTTTTCTGGGAAAGCTGTAGAATTTTCCAGGAAAGCTAACAGGATGATGAGCAAATGGAGATTGTCCGTGCAGTGGAGACTAAGCTACAAGAGAATCCTTGCAGATTGCATTTCTTATTGTAATGAGAAAATGAATAATCTTTCAGGTACCCAAGGTAGGATAGGAGATTTGTAATGTAAATCAAAATTGACCCTTCTTAATTTATCAATGCTCGAACAGGAAATCTGATCATTGTTTTTACATCTATAGAGAAGTCAAAAACTTGTACTTGGTAAAATCTACTGTTATGTAGTCATCAATTGCAAGTAACGAATCAAAGGTAGTAAGCTAAAGCCAAACAGATGAGGAGATCTGTGAGGATGAGACCAACAACGTCAAAGACAAATTTTGGAGCAAATAAACCCCAAACCTGCAAGAACACGAAATAAATGTTTTAGTCACAGAAACAACACAAGTACCTTTGATTTGAGTGAAACTTTCTGTGTTTACCATCAGATGTCTTCTGTGGATGGTGACGCACAAGATTGTAGCTGTTACAGTCGTCGCGGATATAACTCCATAGAGCATATACATCTGATGAATATGAATATTCTGATATTAACATCGACGTTTTGAATTTCTTCTAGAAAGATACCAAAAATGAATAGATATGAAGACGCCTTACTTTAAACAACTGGTGGTGCCTTATGCCACGAGCCTGAGGAGTTTGTGAGTGGATCGGTATGAGGAGAGGAAGTCCAAATACAGAAAGGATGATTGAGAATCCAAATGTTTCGATCGTCAAAAGGATGGCTTGTCGTATTAGCACAAACTCATCAAACCTGTATAAAATATGTAAGCAAACCATCATATAGAAAAGTGACTCGATTGTTGTATGAGTTCATGGAAGTTGGACCTACCCAACAAATGCAGCTCCATAACGTAGCCCATCAAAGGCGCACCAATGCCCGCTTGCGAAAAACATGCATATAGAAAGAAGACTCCATTGCATCACACAGAGAGGATTTAGTTTCGAGACCTTGTTCTGTCCATCTGATTGGGTCTTTCTCTCTACACCCTCCAGCCTCACTATACAATAGCCTACATAGATTTAACAGCATGAGTAAAAAGTGACTTGTTGCCATCTTTGTTATGAAACTTTTTGCTTTGAGGATCAACTAAGTGTGGAGAATATACTACCAGCCAGCAAATATGCTAATGCAAGCATTGATCCTTGCTTCCCTGACAACAGAATTACTGGCGCACTACAAGCAGATACAAGAGCGACAATTTTGGTGGTCCAATTCATGTCTTGTCCTCCACAAATACGGGCAGAAGCTACGAGGAAGAGCTGCACCAATCCTATAAGATAAATCGTTTGAGGGATGCGGTTTTTTCCTCCAGTCACTTGAAGTAAACCATCTAAACCAAATATCTTGATATCTGAAGCCCAGAGCAAAGCTATCAGAAAGTAGCTTATCATACTACCAACAGTCAGATACTTCCACAGCCCTTCACTGGGTGGCTTAGCTATCGCTATGTAGAGCATGCAAATGAGTATGATCACAGATAGAATGGGTGCAATTTCAATCGCATATGTCAATGCTGGATGATCTGGAGCAATCCCAAGCATCCATGACGGTGAGCTACTCATAAACTGAGAAGTTGCAGCTTGCTTTGTCAACCCAATATCTATAGACACTCTGAGAACAGAAACCATTGCAAGAAATATAACAGCCTGCAGACAAGATAACTGAATATTGTTACCCGACAAGCAACTTAGAAGATAATAACCAGAACTAAAAAGACACTGACTTCTTTCCGCATTGTTTTTCGCATAATTGAATACCGCAGCTTGATAAGTCCAGTTGTTGCCAGGAGAAAGTTTGCAACTTTTCCTTCTTCCACTGTTGACACAAAAGTTCTATGTTACAGAAAGAGAAAAGGTGGAGAAAGCACAACCTTAAAGTTACTTGAAACTTACAAATATAGCTGTTTGAGAGAAAGCTACATGCACGAATCATTACTATAAAGAGAGTGAAAGCTGCACCAACGGATAACCCAGAATTCACTGCATAAGATTTGTCGCCATGGAAAACTGAAAGAAGCTGAAGGATGAGTGATATAACTAATATCCCAAACCCAGTAATCATTAGATTCAGATTGAACTCTGTCCACTTAGACCGGGCAAGTTCCACGACGCTTGAGAAGAAATTCAAATATGCTGCAATTTGATCTTTAAGGGCAGACATATCTTTACTGTCCTCATCACCATTTCCATCGATCAATATGTGTTTGACAGAATTAAACCAATTCTGTTCCGCTGTAGAATATAGATCTGATATACTCGACATATCATCGGAAGAGAAACCAACAACGGATGAATTAGAATATACATCTATATATCTTTTCACCTGCAGATTAATGGAATCGAAAAATGAGAGTCCAAAAACAGAACATCATTACAAGATCTTGAAGTTTTCAAACAAAGAACACTGTTACCTGCCAAGCATTCACACAAAGGACATTCACATAACTTTTCATCCACTCTGTTAAGGCTGACTGGGTGCCAAGATAGCCCAATTTAATGTTATCCAAATTCCAGCTGCCGGAACCAAGGGCATAGAGTTCAGGGTTGACATGCCCAATGCTGAAATTTTGAAATTTGTAACAAACTATTACAAAAGTTAATATGTGCAGGCGGATATTTTCCTGAATAGAAGCAGCAAACTAAATTTGACAATGATCCTTACAAGGCACCTTCCGAAAGGAGAAGAAATCCCAAGCAAAGCTGACAATGTTGCCGCAAAATCAAGCTGCAAATAGATCAAAATTAATAAGTCTGGCAAGGAAAGGCATTGCACAAAATTTGATACTGACCTGCTCAATGGAGCTGATGCAAATTTTCTTCCCATCCTGAGAATAAGAGAAACCCAATATAATCCCAGTAATAAAATATCTCAAAGTCAAAATCTTATGACCTCGCAGGTCACAATTACCGTATTTTGTTTACAAGATGAGGTATCGAACTCAGGAGGAACAGATGTTGTATGTCTCTTCGTACTCATGGCAAACATAGATGTTTCTACCTGTACAGGGATTTACAAGTAAAGGTGGGTTAATAACTTAAAAGCAGAGTTAGTAGTAGAAGAAAACCAATTTCTTACCTCTTCGGCAGTCCCTCCGCCATGATCCCCATTTAATGTCTGTCCATGATCACCCATTACAATAAGCATAGTACTCTCATGCAAACCACCTGGTCCTGCCTGGCCCTTCAATATATTGATGACTTTCTAGACGAGGAAAGTTAAGAGTGAAAATGAAACAAGATTTCCATATAATACACTAATTGCCACCAGAGGAAGCAATTAGAAGTTAACGGTAAGATGGTTAACTTTTGTTGCAACCATTTTTAACAGGGGATGAAAGGTACTAAAGTTACCTCTAAAACTGTATTATATTGCTCCAACTTATTAATCATTGGGATGGAATCCACTCCATATATGTGCCCGGCATGGTCCTGTAATTATGAAATTAGTTAAATCAAGGAGATGAACAATAAGATGACAAAGAAAAAAGATTAAACGATAATTGCTAGCATACCACACCAAGAAAATGTGCAATTAGAACGTCCCAGTCGTCTTTGTAAAGAGTTGGAAGTAGGTGCTCAATGCATCCATTGTCAACCTGTAAAACCACGAGCAATGTCATACAGTTTAACACTTACATAGACTCTCCTCACAAAAGTTATCTTGGAAAGAAACATAATAAAGGAACACAAAAATAATCACTTACAGTATCAAGGTCTTTAACATTGAAGGAAGGGAAAGGATACGACTTTTGAAATTGATTTGGGAACAACTGTGTCCAAGTATCATCACCCATCATAACCACCCGTTTCCCATTTAACACTAACTATGCATAGATGGAATCCCTTCAAGTTATAACCACGCAACCAATCGAAGTGGCACTAGAAAACAAAGACTTTGTTTATTGAGATAAGCATAAACCTGATTGATGAAGTTATCTTCGACAATAGCAGGAGCACCGAAACTGTTCCCAACATCGATAAAAGTAGGCAATCCACCAGTTGTTAATCCCTGAATTCAGAGCAAAAGAATTCACACACTATAATTTGAAAAGAGCTGAAGCAATCCATGTAGTCAACAAAATAGAAATTGTATAAAAATTTGGAACCTTGAGACGCTGCAAACTCGTTGTGGGTGGGTCGGCAAAAGCCTTAAAGATCTTAGCAGACGATTCGTTAGCAAACGCAAGCTTCTGCAAGATTGTCAATTTGTCCATCCATGGCATTGATTCTGTCAATTAGATAATTATTTATAGTTTCATTACTCAGATCAGTAACAGGCACACACATAGATATTGCCAAATCACCTGGAAAGAAAGCACTCGGGGCAACAAAGTCGATTCTGAAAAAAAACAAAAAACAGAATAACATCATGAAATGCTTATGTATTTATGATATTGATTCTAAAAATTTAACAAGACCAATCAGTCTTCAAACCTGAGAGCATCCAAGACGATGATGACGACGCGATCGACAACCGGTCTGTTCCAACATTTCGGCTGATTCTGACTTTTGCTGGAATTGGTTTCCGAATCGTGATTTGGACGTGGAGAAGCAAGGCAAGGAGAGAGAGAAACGTCGGAGCAAGTACTATGAAAAGGAAGCTCTGTTCGAGTAAGAAGAAACCCACGCGTGAAAATCAGAATGGCGACAGAGTGGATCAAGAGAAACCCTATAGCTATCAGTTTGTTATTCTTCAGACTTATCTCCATCTTCGGATCAAATTTCTCCGGTCGTATTCTCCGAAGTAAGATTTCGCCGTGACGGCGGCAAAATCGAGTAAACAGAAAGTGATGAAGATGTAAATGAAGAAACGCCGTCGTTTCTAAGAAAACTACTAATCGAGTTTTGCTGCGTTTGCGTTCTGGTTTACTATTACGCGTTTAAATGTGAGAGATATCGTTTATATACAATTCAGTTTACGTTTTTATGTCCGGTATGGAATTTTTCCTCAAGAAACTCTTTCATTTATAACTAATCACAATAATACTGGTATGGTTTCTCCAATCCACAATGGAACAAGCCAAGATAGCAAATTTCAGTCAAGAAAAGCATTATATGGTTCTCCTAGAATACATGTACTCGCAATCAAATCTGTAACACCGTTAGCCTTTCTATTAATCTGCTGGAACAATGTCTCCTGTTCCGAGTAGATATTTGGCTTGTAAATCCCTTTAGCCTTGGCTACTTATCCGGCTCCTTGGTAGCTGAGACTAAGATGCTTGAATCACTTTCAAACCGCACATCTTCAAATCCAAAATTATCCACATAATTCAAGACCCAAGTTAGGACAGTCATTTCAGCTTCAAGGTGAGAGTGTAGTTTAAACTAGGTTTCATCCCTCACTATCCATCACGAAGGTCTAAACCCTCATCAACTATTAAAAGTATCAACAAACATACCTTTAATAGTTGATGAGGGTTTAGACCTTCGTGAGACCTGTGAACTCTCAGGTAGCCTTGTGGTCTGGTAGAGACTAACGAGACTCAAGGTACACTTTCTGAGCTAAGTTGGTGTTACGGTTGTGGACAGTAGGTACGGCTAGTTTATTCGATTTGTAATAATTGTTTGTTTCTTACAAGTCGATAATGTATCCTTCCAATCAAGCCTTATATTTATGTTTCACAGCTAAGATACATTTATGTTTCAGTCCAGTTCAGGTCAATTTTTAGTAGCAAAAACAAAGACTTCATGAAAAATAATTAAGGAGAAGGATCAGAATATTGGCTTGATTTCCTATGATGATAGGAAATAATAAATCGCTCAGTATAATCAGATTCGATCATTTGGGGAAATTGTCATCACCTCCAATCTCCATTACCATAAGTTTTTTGGCCTACGGAAGAAACCCTAAATTTATAAAATCTATAGGACTTACCGACAGTCATAAGTACAAAAAGTTGAAAGCTTTACACAAAAAATGATAATTAAGGAGAAGGATCAGAACATTGGCTTGACGTCCTCTGATGAGAGGAAGTAATAATCGCTTAGTATAATCAGATTCGATCATTTGGGGAAATTGTCGTCACCTCCATTTCTCCATTAACACACAGTTTCAAACTTTTGGAAGAAAAACAGCACTAAATTTTGAAAACTTAAGAAAAAACGTATCAATAAATGAATCGTAATCAATAAAAAATAAAAGGAGAAGGATCAGAATATTGGCTTGACTTCCTCTGATGAGAGGAAATAATAATCGCTTAGTATAATCAGATTCGATCATTTGGGGAAATTGTCATCACCTCCATTTCTCCATTACAGAAAACTCAATTTATTTTGTTGTTCTTCCAAAAAAACCACGCAATGTTCTAAACTATCTAGCAAACCCATCAATAAATCTATTGCAACTTGTAAAAAATCAAGGAGAAGGATCAGAATATTGGCTTGACTTCCTCTGATGAGAGGAAATATAAATCGCTCAGTATAATCAGATTCGATCATCTGGGGAAATTGTCATCACCTCCAATCTCCAATTTTTTATTTTCCAGCCAAATACTAAAAATCCAGAGAAAACAGAGCAGAAAACCCACTATCAGACGATGAAATCCACAATTAGATTTACCCTACTCTGAAAAGTCGAGCTGATTGAAGAAAAAACCCAGAGGATCTTTTCAAATTATTATCAAAACGACTAACAGAGATAGGAAAAAGATTTGGCGTCAACTCATACACAACGAACATAAACAAGAACGGTGGCAATCAGTTAAAGTGACGCAAAATCTAATGAGAAAAACAAAAACCACAGACTTGTGCAATTAAGACATTGAAGAACAGAGAAACGATGAAAATCTAGCAGAGGAGAAGTCGACGGCTGGTTCTTTTGAGGTAATGGTGTAGTCAAAGTATATTTATAGATGTGGTGAATGAAGTTTATGTTGAGAAACCCTAACGCGCGTGTTATTCACGTGATTTGTTATTTGACTAATTTCTGTTGGGTCCTTATACTTTGTTGGGCTTTGGTGACTTGCAAACTATTTTTCGTATTGGTCAATTCGTTTTTTTTTTTCGTGATGTATTATGTTAAGGAAATAGATTTTTCTACAGACAAGATACATTGTAAGAAAAATCCCAAACATCATAGGTTTATTTCATATAGATGATTGGGTACATTTTTTTTTCCAGTACTGGGCTATAACTGACCGATCTATTAGTCAAATTTCTACATAACATATGCAGTAAGATTTGATGCCTAAATGTGCAAGTGCGACAAATTTTAGTGGACTTACCACCTGCGATTGACTACATTTTTTATAGGTGATTTTTAAAAAAATTAGGATTCAGTTTATTTAATTTTATACTAATATTTGATTTGATTATGTTCAAATTTAATTTAATTGATTTAGATGGTCTACAATTATGCGTTAAAATATGAGAAAACGGTCAAATAAATATCGAACTTACACGTTTTTGTCGGAAAAATACTGAACTTTTTGATTTGTCAATAAAATATTAAAGTTATGTTGACCACGTCAATTCAAGACCAAATTGAGTCAACATTAACATAAGTTAAAACGTCGTACTAACTCTGTTAAACATAGTTAATGGATGTTCTTGACATACCAAAACCCAGATTTAAAAGACCATTATTTTCAGAGAGCTTCGCAACGTTTTCCATGAAATAATTATGAGCTGAAAAACTAAGTTTATGTTGTTCATAGAGATACTTAGTGCTATGGTGGTTTTGCCAATGCCCCCCATTCCGGAGATTCCAATGATACGAGCAGCATCATCTTTATAGTCCATGTCCAAGAGAGGCCTGAGACTTTCTATGTGAGTGTCCATCCCGACAAAACCATAGAATTTTATTGGCGACAGAGTTATCAACCGGCTTGAAATTCTATGAACAATATCTTCAATCATCGCAACATCGTCCTCGCTAAAACAGAAAGAAAAATTAGAATAACGAAAATTTCAGATTTTATCTTTGTTGAAAAGGAAAAAAAAGACCCACAATTTTGTAGATTCCATGCCCATCGGAAGAAATTTCACCGCCATTTTTGGACCATGGTGAAGCTCTAAAGCGAAATTACCTTGCTGATGTCTCACATCGGAGGGGTTAATTTCATAGACCAAAACCCAGCATTTCTCTTAATTTTCTCGGGAAAATTCTGCAAGTGAAATAGAAATCCCATCCTAACTAAAAATTTGAGCTGTGAATTGTCAGATTGATATAGTAAAATTGAATGATTTGAAAGAAAAAATAAGAGATTTCATTTGTAGAACATTGAGTCTTAATTCTTCATCTTCTACTTAACTTAATTTTCTCGGAAAAATTCCAGAAGCCAATTAGAAACTTTAATTAATGCTCAATTACAGTTCTTGTATTTTTGGAGATTTTAGAGGTGTACAATTTTGAACCAAAATGGTGGGTTTTGGTCTGTCAAGAACATCCAAACGATGTTTAACAGAGTTAATACGGCGTTTAACTTCTGACATTGACTCAATTTAGTCTCGAATTGACGTGGTCAACATAATTTTGATATTTTATTGGCAAATATAAAAATTCAGTATTTTTTCGACAAAAACGTGTAAGTTTGATATTTATTTGACCGTTTTCTCGTTAAAATATAGTTTAGTGTTCAAGTTATGTATTCAAAATCTTCATTGGTCCAAACCATAGCACAAAACTCATTTTCTAAACTCATTTTTTTCTTCTATTTATAGCGGGGAAATATTGAATCCCAATATCAAATAATTTGTAAAGAGAGTGTACGCCCATCAACATCAATTGATTCTCGAAGCCCAACATATTAAGAAGTCAGCAACGGTCATAAACTCTACGAACAAAGGACTAGATTGCAGACACAATACATATGCATTAACTCATGACAAAGACAAAACGTGTATGGTGAAACCAGTTGTTACCTTAACCAATCGATACTCACCTCTAGTTAATCTTAACTCAAGCACAAATAGTCTAAACGACTACTTTATTGTTTTTTTTGCTTCTCTGTTTTTATGTTCTCTATTTAATGAGATATTGTTGTAACCTTTCAACCTAAGTAATGAGAATCTCTTTCTGAAAATCTCTTTCTCTTTCTCATTCTGCTCACATGGTATCAGAGCCATGAAAGGTAATTCAAATTCACCTTTTGTTACTATCTCTCAATGCGTTACTCTCAAACTAAGTGATACACGAGACACACCTCGACCACCACCAACAATCACAATCCAAGAAGGTAACCAAACTGCTGCATGGCTTAGCTATTTGGTTCTCTTACTGAAAATGCTCTTTGTAATGTGTATGGTCTTAGGAATTTTCAAGAAGTTTGGTTTGCTCTTGCAAAAAAATATTACCGTGTCTCTGCTACTAGGCGCGTAGATTTTCAAAGAAGGCTTCAAACCACAGTTAAAAGCAATAAAAGCATGGCTGACTACTTGACATAAATGAAGTCACTTTGTGATCAATTTGACTCCATAGATGCTCTAATCACTAAGCAAGAGAAGATATATGGAGTATTGAAAGGGCTAAGAAAAGAGTATGAATTTATTTGCACTGTTATTGAAAATGCCATGGACTCTTACCCTGGTTCTAATCTCGAAGAAGCCATCTTCAAACTCACTGGATTTGAAGAAAAGATGTAGTCTTGTGAAGATTTTGCCCAAATTACTCCTCATCAGGCCTTATACGCCACTAGAGATGGAGATAACTACATAGAAAACTATCAAAGCAGAGAAGAGGCAACTACCCCTCTCAAGGAAGAAAACGAGGCAGCTACCCCTCTCAAGGAAAAAGACGAGGCAACTATTCGACTCAAGGCATAGGTTTTACTCAACAAATTGGCTACAATAAAGGACAAGGCTCACGCAGAGGGTCATTTAATGACAATGGAACAAGATCAACATGTCAACTATGTGGAAAATATGGTCATCCAGCCTTCAAGTGCTTCAAGGGGTTTGATCATTCATTTCACACTGAAGATCACGCTGAAGCTATAGCTGCAATGCGTGTACTAGAGTCTGATGTTCACATTGGAAGATAATGGTTTCTAGATACAGGAGCTACTCACCACGTTACCAACTCAACTCAAAACTTGCAAACTGCACAACCCTATGAAGGAAATGACTCAATCATGATAGGTAATGAAGACTTTCTCCCTATAACTCACGTCGAATCCATTGCTCTCCCTTCCACCTCATGTACTTTACCTCTCCTTAATGTTTTAGTGTGTCCTGAAATTGCAAAATTTGTACTGTCAGTTTCCAAAATTATAGATGATTTTCTCTGTTCTTTTACATTTGACTCTGACTATGTCGATGTTAAGGACAAGCAAACAAATCAGCTTCTCAGCCAGGGAAGTAAAGTTAATGGACTTTATTGTTTAGAGGATCCTTAGTTCATGGCTTTTTACTCTTCTAGATAGCAAGTCTCAAGTAATTCAATATGGCATTTGAGATTTGGGTATCCACACCATCAAGTTCTTTAACATCTATCCTCCACTAAAGTTATTTATGTTAACAAAATCTCACCATCCGTTTGTGAGTTCTGTCAGCTAGGAAAATCAAGTAGACTTTTAAAAAAAAATCTGATTATCATGTCACTAGAATTCTTGAAAGAATTCATTGTGATGTTTGGGTTCCTGATCCTATAACTTCTGAACAAGGATTTCAATTTTATGTTATATTTATTGACAATTTCTCACTTTTTTTTGGTTCTATCCTCTTAGAATGAAATATGAAGTCTTTTCTGTTTTCAAAATCTTGTTGAGAATCAATTTAAAACTAAGATTAGTATTTTCCAAAGTGATGGTGGAGGAGAGTTTGAAAACAAACATATGCTTAATCATTTTGAGATCTCTGGAATTAAACATTATATATCATGTCCTGACACCCCTCAGCAAAATGAAATTGTTGATAGGAAACACAAACATGTGACAAAACTTGGTATGTCAATGCTTTTCAGGGTGATCTTCCACAATATTTATGGGTTGAAGCTTTCTTTATCGCCAATTTCCTTCGCAACATTCTTCCAACGTCAACAAATGACAAATTTCTTAGTCCTTTTGAAGCCATTCATGGCATTCCTCCAGCTTACTCATCTCTGCGGGTTTTTGTTGTGCTTGCTACCCGTACTTAAGGCCTTATCAGCACAATAAGTTCGACCCAAAGTCTTTGTTATGTGTATTTGTCGGTTACAATGAAAGTATAAAGGTTATAGGTGTTTTCATCCTCCTACTGGTCAGGTCTATATCAGTAGACATGTCATATTTGATGAAACAAGGTTTCCTTATAAAGACACTTATCAAGAATTTAGAACTGAAGCAAAAACTCCTTTACTCAAAGTACATACAAAATCAGATTGCAATCTTATTGAAGACTACTTTGTTCGACCTCTATATCTTACACCTACATACAGTCTCATGTCTCTCTGCTGCCAATGATAGCTTCATTGCATCAGCTTCTCACCATATCTTCAGTTCTGCTACTCCTACTCTGAGCTCTTCTACATCAGTTATCATGCTAAGTGCTGAAGTATCAGCACCATCTGCATCATTTACTTCAGTCCCTGCATCTGATCCTTCTTCGTCTTCAAGCTCTCATGAATTAGTTCATTCTCCTCCAGTATCTGCTCCATATGCTGCAGTCTTTGTAATTGATCCTGCAAATACCCATTCAATGACAATACGTCTTAAGAATGGCATCATCAAGCCAAATCCTCTTTATGCTATATTAATTGTTAAAGACATACATGCTGAGCCTAAAATTGTGGCAGCGGCTTTTAAACATGCAGGCTAGACTGCAGCAATGGGTGAGAAAATTGACACATGCACATAAACTAGAACTTGGACCTATGTTTTACCACCACCAGATGCTAATATTCTTGGCTGCAGATGGGTCTTTCGTATAAACCTCAAAGCAGATGGCTACCTTGATAAGCTTCGTGCTAGGCTCGTGGCTAAAGACTATGAACAAGAAGAGGGTGTTGACTTCTTAGAAACCCTTAGCCATGTAGCTCGAACTAGAACAGTCTGAATGATCCTTCACTATGCAGTCACTGAAAAATGGGACATTAAACAAACTTGACGTTAAAAATGCATCTCTTCATGGAGACCTTCACGAAACTGTTTATATAAACAACCTCCAAAAGTTTTGAGAATCCTGATTTTCCTAATCATGTTTGCAAGTTGAATAAAGCTATTTATGGCTTAAAACAAGCCCCTCATACTTGGTTTGACAAACTCACCTCTTATCTCATTAATTTTGGTTTCATTTGCAGTTCATCTGATCCATCTCTTTTTATGTATTTACATAACAACTCAATTATGATTTTACTACTCTATATTGATGATATGATATTGACAGGAAATGGTTCAAACCCTATTAACTCTTTGCTTGCTTCTCTCAGTGAACATTTTTGGATGAAAGACATGGGAGAATTGGAATATTTTTCTTGGTATTTAAGTAACCAAAACCTCCATCGGCCTCTTCTTTAATCAGGAGAAATATGCAACTGACTTACTTCATGCCAATGTGATGCTTGATTATGCTCATATGCCTACATCTCTACCATTACAACTCTTTGGACAACCACATCAAGACACACCATTGGAAGATCCTACCTACTTTCGAAGTCTTGCTAGTAAGCTCTAATATCTCACTCTCACCAGACCGGACATTCAATATGCAGTTAACTATGTGTGCTAGAAGATACACAAGCCATTAGTTTCAGACTTTAACTTGCTGAAGCGAGTGCTCTGTTATCTCAAAGGCACAATTCAGATGGGTTTACATTTCGTCTCTGACACAGACTCCATTTTACGTGCCTACAGTGACAGTGACTAGGCTGGTTGTCCCAAAACACGACGTTCCACCGGTGGTTTTTGCACCTTTCTTGGCTCTAGAATCATCAGTTGGTCTGCTAAACATCAGCCTACTGTCTCTCGGTCTTCAACAGAGGCACAATACCGCGCTCTTTCAGACACAACTACAGAACTTACATGGATATCCAATCTTCTCTCTTCAATTAATCGTCCTCTGTCTTGCTCTCCAGCTAATCCAATTCTTCATACTAGGACCAAACACTTTGCTACTCACTTTCACTATGCTCGTGAGCAAGTAGCTCTTGGCTCTCTCGTCATTAAGCATGTACCAGCACTTCAACTAACAAATATTTTCACAAAGTCTCTTCCTTATCAAAGCTTTATCGATCTCAGGTTCAAACTCGGAGTGGATGTTCCACCCACCTCGAGTTTACAGGGGGTGGAAGCCCAAACACTCAAGCCCATCAAGATCAATTCCTGACGCCCAACATATTAAGAAGTCAACAACAACAATCATAAACTCTGCAAACAAAGGACTAAATTGCAAACACAGTACATATACATTAACTCATGACAAAGACAAAACGTGTATGGTGAAACCAGCTGTTACCTTAACTAATCGATACTCACCTCTAGTTAATCTTAACTCAAGAACAATAGTCTAAACGGCTACTTTACTTTCTCTTTGCTTCTTTGTTTTTGTGTTATTTATTTAGTGAGACATTATTGTAACCTTACAAGCTAAGTAATGAGAATCTCTTTCTGAAAAAAATCTTTCTCTTTCTCATTCTGCTCACAGAGAGCACTACCACTAGTCCATTTGTCTTCGACTAACATGGTTGTTCAAGTTGTTGAAAAAGAAAAAAATAGATAATACAAAATAATAAAATTTCTCTCCCCAATTACAATTAACAACAACAATGAAATCAATATCTTGAATACATGTTTAATAGTATACATGTATATGTATATCCTCCCTTTGTTCCACAATTAATGTTAATAAATAAATAAATCAGAAAATGATTGTAAGACACTTGTAATAACGTTTTGCAACTAAACTAATCTGCTTCAGTTTCATTTTCGCAACATTTTCAGCCTTCTGGAACCAAGAGTCATTGTCTTCTTCCATCAACACTGTTCTTTCATCGATTCCTTGAACCGGATTTATGTGAATTTTCAATATCTGGGACGGTACGACTTGATAGTATAAAATTTCCGTTGTTTGCCTTGTACAAATCAGCATTTTATGAGTTACTTTAATCTCTTCTTCAATCATTTCGGGTCCTGGAGAATTTAAGGTTATGTTTGAGTTGTCATTGTCTTCTAATTGGTTCTCGTATGAGAAAAAATCATCGATCTCTATGTTGTTGATTGTATTAGTCCGAGATCCGCCTGTAATAATACAAAAAAACAAAACAATTTACAATCAGTCCCAGTTCTAGATGAAAGGGATGTTTCTCGACATATTTCTATTGGACATAAATGTTTGTGCAGATGATTCAGCTAATGATTTCGGCCTAGAAGTTCGGTTTTTGCCAACTACAGTACAATAGATTTTTAAAAAATAAAATATTAGAAGTGAGTTTTAAGCTATCAAATAATCGATCGTGCCTTGTCGATCCAATTGTAGACAAAAAAAAAAGATGTATCCAGAATGTGAGAAAATCTCTACAAAACTAAGAACTGTCGAATCGAATTATGAGGTTTTTTTAGTGAATTAAGAATACGTATGGTCTAAATTTGAAAGTAGAGGTTATAGATCATACCCACCGTAAAACTCAAGATCTTGATGATTATCCTCGAAGCTTGGCAAAATCTCTTCTTCTATAAAACTCTGTTAATAAATAGAGAAAAAAAAATTCATATATATGGATTTAGAGAATAGAATATAGATGACGAATATGATATAATATTAGTTAATTACCTGTGTTAAGTTATCGTTAGACATTTTCATCCATGTAGAATTTCCTTCATTGAGCAATAATTGTTCATCGGAGTTTCCAATGTGTATCAAGTGATCATCAACGTTGCTGTTATAGAACTGGTTTGAATTACTTGCGGGGAAAGTAAAGTCCTGGAAACCGCTTTGACCGTTGTTTTGAACTGGCGATTTTTCTACTCGCAGTGGTGGCAATGACATTTGATGCTGCAACATCTCACATTCGATTCCTGTACTCATCTATATAAAAAAAACATTTAAGATATGGAGAAATGATGATATAATATCAGATTTTAGAGTTAGATTAAGTAACATTCACCTTTGATTGAGTGAGGTATGGATCATAAGGAGATCTGTAATCTGAAAAGCTTGTTGGGATATTGTTGTGTGACAAGTACTGCGACCAGTCATCATGATTAACGATTGCGTTTGCGTTTCCAAATGGCCGTTGGGGATCGATAGCGTTATTATAAGGTAGAACTTGATGCGTATTTGAATTTATTTCAAGATCTGAACAAACGTCAAAACTCGAGTTACCACTTATATTCGAGCTGCTATGGACGTAAGGGTGGTTCTGCTGCTGATGTTGATCTCGTGGTTTCGCTTCAATCACTATTTTCTTAAACACGCGACAAAGTGCATATGCGTCCTACATATAAAGACCAAATATAATGTTAGTAAATAAATTCTCCACATACACACATATCTAACTAATACAATTAATGATCGGTTTAATTGGTAAATATATATATACATACCTGCATGCCGAATGCAGTAGGCTCGCATTCGGTTTCATCTAGACGATATTCATGCATGACCCAACCGGTTCTGATGCCATGTGGGGCGCGACCACGGTAATAAACTAATGTTTTTTTGGTCCCAATAGCTCGATTTTTCCAACTCACACGCCGGTCTTTGCCAGTAGCTTTCCAATAACCGCTCTTTGTTGCTCGGTTTGTTCTAGAACCATTTGGATACTTTTTGTCTCGTGGACTGAAGAAATACCATTCTTGATCTTTGCTCGGTAGCAATGACTTCCCTGCAAATTTTAAATAACTGAGTTCATTTAAACAACAATATTGAGTTTTGTATTTGTCTAAATTTGGCTAAGCCATTTAAAATATGTTTGATATGTTATTTCCCATGCAAGAGATAAACCCTAAAGTACAAAAAGAGAAAGCTATAACATAAAAGGTCCCATGAGAGGTTAAGAAAATGGTATTTGAGGATTTGACCAAAAGGAGTCCTACAATTGCGTATGGGCTAATCAATACTACACTATTATATATACTTATTATGTTTTCTTCAACTTTTGTTTAATTCGTTTTTTAAACACTACTTAAAGGTTAATATTATTCGTTCTAACTGTTCACATTTTAACAAATTCTGAAGTGTTTTTCAGATAAAGTTTTTTACAAAAATAGATATATGTACATTGAATAGATTTTTGTATATTACTTAGAATTTTTCTTTTTTGTTTTTAAAATTGTGAATTCTATAATGATTTATAAATTATTAAACCTTAAGTATGATATTAATTCATGTACTAATTTTGGTCTTTTTTTATTGTACTTAAGATAGATATATTCTTATTCTTTACTTCACCCTATCTCTTTAAAACCTACGTTCAAAACCTATTCTGCTACTGTTATACCAAAAAGGTTCTAATACCAAATCATATATTGATATATTGATTTTGTTGCTAATTATTAATGTGCTAAATAATTAATTACCTGGCAAGTCCCATGGTTCGCACTTGTAGAGGTCTACTTCAGGGATGATCTCTAGCTCGATCTCTCGACCGTTGATCTTTCTTTTCAGATAGTAAGTGATTAGTTCCTCGTCCGTTGGATGGAACCTAAAACCTGGAGGCAACGATACCGGAGCCATCTATGTAATCTTCTTCGATTAACGAAGATATTGAAACTTCTTAATCGACTCAATACCGAATTACAGAACAAAAAAGTAAACGAACGGTCTTGTTTAAGAGATAAACTCAAACAAGATCGATCGTTTATAATTTATATGAATTAACAAAGTAGGGAGATATTTACTAAAGTCTCATGAAGGAGACAGAGAAGAGACAAGAAATGAAGATAAATATTTTGTGTTGTTGAGGGCTAGAAGTGTGTATAGGTATATAAATAACGACGAGGAAGAGACAATGTTTTCATATAATATAAGGCAGAAAAGTGAAAGGTGAGATCCTCAACTTTGAAATAAAATATAGAACTCATTACACATTTTCCCTATAACTTGAGAAAAATACCCAAATTGTCTCATTTTTTTGTTCTCTTTTTGTTTTCTCTTACACATATTCTGATTCTTTAGCATCGTTTTCTTCAAGTTTGATAGATTGGGTGGAAGAATTCAACAAGCTTTTTTCGTTTATTGTCTTCATTCAAAATAGATTATATTATACATGACAAAATAAAGTTGAGAATGAAAATATACAAAAATTAATCATTATAAATTTCTGCAATTTTTAACTTAATTTTCAAATGTCATGTGGGTTTGTAATAAATTACCAATATATATATATATATGATGAGCCAAACTCTTCCTGTTTTAATGGTATAGACGACCTAACTAATGATTTTGATATGTCTTTTCTATTCTTATTATTGATTAAGTAATAATATAGATTTTAGGTAGTAGGATTTGAACTATGAATCATGTATTCTCGATCAAATTGTTGGAAAAATAAAATTGTTATAATGAAAAATGGAAGCTTTTCTTCATAGAAGTGGTCTCCTCAACTTAAATATCTCATCTTTCTCCAAGTGTGTCGATTTGGAATGTATCCATGTGGCATGAGATTATTGGATATAGGGAGAATTTAATGTTGAGGGGTCGACCGATCCAGATCCCCTCGAAACTATCAAAAAAAACTAGATATACCCAGTTCTTTGCCTCGACAAATTTGACCATGTGAAAAATTTAACAATCTAATTCTCCTTCCTAGATAACTCGAAAATTAATTTTCCCTCGGTGTTTCGTGAGTGTTAATCATACCAAAACCCAATTCATTTATTCTTTAACTTACATATATGTTTCAATGTTCACTTAAAGAGTAAATGAATTGGGTTTTGGTACAGTATACGCTCACGAAACACTAGTCCAATATCGGTTAAATCAATATAACCAACTCAAATCAACCAGGGAGCAATTAATATTCGAATTATTTTGGAGGGAGTATTAGATTATTAAACTTCTCACATAGTTAAATTTTTCGAGGCAAATAATTAGGTACATTTAACATAGTTTCGAATGGGATTGGATCGTTGATCCAATATAAAGATAGCCAATAGGAACTGGTTAGAAATCTTGTAATGTTCGGCGGCGGCGCTTGTAACTGAAAAAAGAAGTGCCTCCTTTGAATTCCCACTTGCGAATCCTTTAGTTCCTTCGTGATTGCCGCCGAACATAATGCCAACTCAATTATACTAAACTAATCTCTTTTTCTAATACAAAACAAAATTGCAAGCATGTCTCATTTTTGTTACTTCACTTAGGTTCTTTCATTCTTTCTTTAGTTTAACATAACACTTTATACCCAACATTTTGCATTTCCCTTTTACCTTGCACATTACACAACTTCATATATCTAAAATCTATCATGGGGGTAACAAAATTACTTAAAATTGAATTTTGGTAAGAAAAACATTTAACATCAAACACTTTTCCTATAACTATTTTTTTATGATTTTATAAATTAAATCGATACAATTTAATCCGGAACAAAAAAGTTACATCCTTTCACACTAAAATCTTAATTTTGTTTCATAATATAACTTGTTTTAGAAGTTTTTCTTTTTTTTTCAAAATATAAGTTGTTTTTCAAAACCAGGCAAAGAGTAAATTAAAAATTAAAACAAATTCAATTCTTTATATTTACTTATGCTTTATTTTCTTTTAAATTATTTTTCTTTTATTTTTTAATTAAATGCTGAGATAAAATGGTGGAATTTTTAGAAAATATAAAAAATAATTTTTTTTTAATCTACGTAATTTCAAGCAAGATAGCTTATATTATGGAAAAGAAGGAGTATTACATTGTCTTCAACAACTACGTTAATTGTCTCACTGTAAAAGTATAAAGCTTGGTCGTTCATGAGCATGTAACAACATCTATATCATAATGAATATAGACTGATATGCATGTTGATTGTTAGCAGTTCATACAAAACAAAGATGATTCACGCAGCATCTATGGACGATCTTGCTTTGCTTTTCAAAGTTACAGAGATGTTGGAGCAAGTAGGAGGGGTCCACATGGTAGATCATGTGGGTCCAGCTTGTAGGCATGTGAAGAAATCCTTTGGAGGCATTAATGGGCCAACCCCAAGCATCACTTCTCAGCTTTTTTCCATCATCATCAACTTTTTCTGTCATTATTATTATTCATATTCCTTATTCTAGATCTACTATACCTAATTCTATATCTATATATACATTAATTAACATTACTCTGTAATGTATTTGTCTATGATAATTTGTACATACCCTTCTTTGCACTTTTCCCTCACATGAATCCATCTTTTTGTTCTTTTCTTATTAATTTCTTGCTTTTAGACACATCTACTAATTTATCATACATACTTCATATTTGTTAGAACTCCTACCATATATACATATACATTTTTATTTAAACTATATGTATATTATAATGCCAAGTTGAGATAATTAATTACTTTTGACAACAAAATGAATTATTTAAAATTAGTTTTTGATAACTAATTATTTAAAAGTAGTTACCAAATCAATAACTTATGTGGAGATACAATGACTGTAAAATAATATGTTTTACTGGTCTTCTTCTCACAAATGATACTCAAAATACATAGGCCCAAATAAGGCCCAACACTCATATGATTCAAAAACATTAATGATGACTTGTTTTTGTAATTTACCCCATTGATTTCATGCGAAGAAGAAATGAAAGGAAGTAACCCCTAAATTCAACATAATGTGTTTCATTTAATGACAAAATGGAAAAAACACAGTTGTTTTAATTAGACAAAACCTCATCTTCATCTTCAAAGCTCAGATTCAAAGTCTGTAACTTAAATCCAGCTCCTTGTATAGTCTCCACCAGGCTTGACGCCACTCCTGTTGCTTGAACCGTCGTTTGCTTTAAAAGCTTCACACGTATATATTGAAGATAAACATGAGCAAAGTTCAATTGTTTGATTCAAAAAATCAAATATATAATGTTGTTATGAATTTTATCCAGCCGTAACAGAACCATTTTGTATAAAGGCCATCACTTTCCAAGGTTCAGGATTGATTCAAAATCTTGAATCTATCCTTAGATATGTCGTATACACATATATGCCCCTCTGTGTGTACATTGTGCATGCATATAAAGAGAATGTGGGATGTAAACATACCTCGACGACAGCAACACCTTCAGAAACCTGAACCTTTAAATTGGAAACTCCATCGATTTCCTGAAATAACAAGCAAGATTGGCTTTACTGGTTTTGTTCACTGTTTTTGCTCTAAAGTTAGTTATTAAGGAAGAGATCACAGAGATTGGGTTCAATGTGAACACCAAAACTTAGATCTTGACACAATTACAGAGATTGGATTTAATGTAAACAAGTAACTACAAAGAGATTCATTCACATAGATTTGCTAGTTCAAGGATAGATATGAGAGCAAAATATATATTACCTGTAAGGCATTTGTCACATTAGGAATAGCTGCTTCGTTCAAAGTTCCATCAGCCTTCAAAATCAAGCAAAAAGCCAACAATTATAAGACTCAATTTGAGGCCACACTTCGAATACCATTGTGCAATTATAATCGTTTCTCAAAGTTGATACAATAATGAATCAATATAACCAAATTTACTGTATCTATATATAAATGTAGAATGAGGATGATGATCACACATAGTCACTGGAAAAATTGAATTGTACCTGAAAGAACATGGTGAGCATGTCTGAAGGAGAGACAGGCACAGAAACAGTCTCTTGTTGCTGTTGTTCTTCCTCTGCAACTGCAACACCTTCTCCTTCTTCTCCAACCGAAGATAGCTTTCTCAACCCAAGGCGATTGTGTTTCATAAACCCAGAAAAACTGCAAATTCTGGCATTTGTAATGGGTCTGGTTCGAAAGCTGAAGTTTTTCGACAAAGGGAGAAGATGAGTCGAAGAAATACTAGGGATTCTTGAAAACGAGTGCAAAGTAGAAGAAGCTGCAATCGACGCCATTTTCGCTACTACCCAATCTTCCTTCACTCGATAAGGTTGGGACTTAAAAAGAGAAAAGGATAATGCCTCAGGGAGGCAACAAGAATGTTTGGTTAAGGTTTGGTTAAGCCCTTTTTCGCAAACCAAACCGGATACAAATTGGAGTACCGGTTTAACCGGATTAATTCACTACAAAACATCATCATTGTTACTAGGGCTATTCAATTTGATAAAACCGAACTGAACCAAACTGATCCAAACCGAAAAAATAATATGTTTGGTTTTTGGTTATACTATACAAACCGTATGGATACAATTTTATCAAAACCGTAGGATGCATATATAGTTTGGTAATAAATCGATTAAACCGATCAAACCGAACAAAACCGTTTAGTTATAATATAAAGATTAATATATTAGTAATAGTATAATGATATATACGTGAATATAGTGCATATAATAACACATAAAATAGTTCTAGTATAATAATATAGAGATATAATTAAACACAAATATTCAGTGTCAGTATTAACTTATTATTTATAATATTTCAGATTATTATTTTAGTAATGATCTAGTTATTTAAAATAAATAAATTAGAAAAATCTTCATTAGTATAAAGAAAGGGCTTGATGATTCACATCCCCTTTCATTCCTGGTACATCTGTGACATGATTTTTTATCAAAGAACTAGAGAATCTATATTTTTTACAAGTTTAGAGAGGCGAACCATTTAGCGGATGACCTTGCTAATCATACTTTTTCTTTATCATTAAGATTTCATTCGTTTGTGACTATTCCTGAGATTCTTAGAGAGATTTTGATTGAGGATGCGAGTGGTGTTTCTCAGCCTCGTTTTGTAGGATGCACTGATTAATTTAGTTTGAATAATATTTTAGAGTTTTGCCCCGTTGCACGATCAAAATCTTTAAGCCCTAATTAATTACTGCCGCAATCTTGAAAAATCAATGATTTAGTGATTTTTTATTTATAATTTATAAACAAAAACTAATAAATCAATTATACAATATAAAATAATATATAAAATCGGTAAAATTTAATTAAACTAAATAAATTTATGGTTTTTGGTTTAAAATCGAATAAACCATAAACCGATACAATTCATACCAAACCAAATTATTATAAAACTGAAAAATCAAATAAACCGAACTAAAACCAAACCGAAATCCGGATTGAAAAACAAAAACCTCAAAAACCTCTTTCGTTCTCGTCTCTTTCACAACATTACAACCATGGTCGATGGCGAACTTGGAATCCTACGCGGTTACGAGCTCCGTCTTGTCCGTTGCACCGTCTCTTTACCACCTTCAGATACTTCTCTCGAATCTCAGCCTCTTGATGAATCCCAATCCGGAACTCATTCACACGATTCTCTTATAAGATCTCTTCTGTCTTCAATCGAGGCTGGAGACTATCTTGGAGCTCTAGCTTCCGATGCTACTAGACTAATACTCGGCGATGCCGAGTTGGACCTGGTTGATTCTGCCGAGCATGTTTACTCCGAGCTTCTCGACAAGGTCGAATCGTTCGTTATGGAGAATTCTTCAGATGAAATCGATAAGGCTCGCCGTGCTATTCTGGTGATGTGCTTAGCTATCGCGGCTAATTTTTGGTTCACTCGTTGCAATTTGACTGGGTAAGTTTTCGAGTTCAGTCTTCATAAATTTATGACCTTCCCAATGTTCTTTAAATTCGTTATCCTCTGCTGCATACCCTGTTGAAATGTGAAAAGAAAGATAGGATTCTGGACTCTTTGAGAATTGGATTGTGGTTATTGCAAATATCTCATTGAGGCTTTGTTTTTTTTCTTTAAAAAATGTTAGATCGACAGAAGGATCAACCAAAAGTTCGTTACCGTTTAAAGTATCGGAAAGTAAGGACTTAGTTGAATGGGAGAACTGGGCTAAGATTCAGCTCATGTCTGTAGGTTCTGACTTGCTCGGGAAGTTTTCTAATCTCCAGGTACTATATTCGTCTGCTTATATTCATTTTCATTGCCTTTTAACCTGTTTTTTCCTAGTCTTTATTTGAGTTTCCGAGAGTGTCATTTGATGTTTGTCAGACTTTAACGTCTGAGAGCAATAAACCAAATGCGTTATGCTTTAGATTTATCCACACGAACTTGTTGTTTTTGCCTGTTTGATAGTAGAATGATCTTGATCTTTCCTGCTATATGTTATGCATTAGACACTAGCAATGCCCGTCTTGGAAGATACAACTTTTTCTCCATAGTCGGTGATGACTTTATCCTGCAAGGGTCTAACCCGTATTTTTCATAACATTCATTCCTGTTTAGTTTTGATCTGTCTGTGTTTGCAGTGTGAACTACTCTATGTAACCCAAATTAATTTTACTCCTGCAGCATTTAGTTTTTGCTAGAATGCTGCTGTTAAAGTTGAAAGATTTGTTGTTTGAGACAACTGCAACTGAAACCTTTGAAGTAAGGAGTATTTCATGGTGGCTTGTCAGAGTTTTACTTACTCATCAAAGAGTTCTTCACGAGCGATCTTCATCTTTGTTTGATATGTTGCAAGTTTATATGGCTGAAGCTCTAGGCCATTTTGGAGGAGTGGAAAAAGTGAAAAGCTATTGGGAAACCAAGTTGCTACAAGAGGAAGCTTCATCCATCACGTCAACCATCCATCTGGAAGCATGTGTATTGCAGTATATATATGGACGGATCGATCCTTGTCAGTAAGTTATCATTGAGACGGTATTGTCCTTGCTTACTTTTTACATGTTTATGGCTGCGCATGTTTGGATATTATCACAGGTTGCTTTCGTTTTGCCTCATGGTTTCCCTTTTTAAAAGAAAATAGTAGAGTTTTTCAACTCATCTAGTTACGAAGTTGAGCTTGTAATGCACACATCTATATAGTTGCTACTCTCGTCTCTAATAAATACAGCTATAGCATATTGGTCTTGATTCAGAGTAAAATTTTCAGGTTACAGCTTGAATCTGCGAAAGCCGCAGCGGGGCTCGATTTCTCTGTTACTGGAGCTCTTGGATTTCGTACTATTCATCAAGTAAGCAGAAGATATATTTTTCTGTTATATTCGGCTTTGTTATTCTAAATTTCTCTGATTTTGCTATAGGTAGATCCAAAGGCACAAATGGTATTGATAGCCAATACTAGCTCCAGTGGGGATGTCAGGTTGGCCTCTGATAAAGCTGATGTTGGACCTTATGAAGCTTGGGGGTGTGAAAAACCTGAAGTATATATGACTCCCAAACTAGTGAACAATGAGAGTGAAGCTAGCAAAGATTTTGCGCCCTTAAAACCAGTTGAACAGGCATTGATTTTGGCTCAGTGCCTTTTAATTGAAAGGGGTAGTCGGAATGATGAGATGCAAAGTAAGTGAACTCAAGTTCATGTGTTAATCATGTTCAATTTCAACAAATTTATGTTCCGTAGAGAGCTTAGTGCAAACATAGTGAGAAGAATCTTAACAATTCTGCCAAGTAAATTAAGGTACTAGGCATTAGTTGTGACTGCATTTCAAAACACCTTTTCTCACAATGGCATTGCCAAAATAACTTCATAGGTCATGAAGGAAAAGATGCAATTGTCTGCGTTTGATTTTGTGTTGATTAGTTTTGCTCACTTGTGCTGAACTGAATAAAACAACGTCCTTTAGTCTTTTTTCATATGTCCTAACACTCTTCTCTGCAGGATGGGATATGGCTCCGTATATTGAGGCAATTGATTCTCAAAAGTCAACATATTTTGTTGTAAGCTACAACCCTTTCAGTTATTCAATTCTTTCTGTAACTAGTTTGTCAAATGTGATGTATGGAGCTGTAGGTTTTTCATTTCATCACAAGCTCTGTAAGTAAAACAACCTGACTGACTTTTGTTCTTCGTATGTGCTACTAGCTACGACGTTTCTGTGACTTACTACGTGTTCGATGGGAATCAACTCGGGGTCGTACAAAGGGACGTGCCTTGGAGATGATGGATAAATTGGTACGTGTTCCCTGTGCACAAAAGCGTTCATATTATCAAATTAGTTTCTTTTTGCATTGTATATCTCCCTTGCTGAACACTCATTTTGTAGTGTTATTTCATTTCGTCCCTATAGTGTAACTGTAATAATTTTTCTTGTCCAGGTTGAAGCGATAATCAAGAGCGATCCTGGAGCATCGAAAAGGATCCCTTTATGCTATGCTGTCCATCTTCCTACCATTCCTGCTTTGAGAAAGTACATGATTATGCATGCATAGAGTTCTTTTTGTGTTTTTATTCTGTCTTATTCAAATTTCCGTGTTGATTCTAACAACAGGGAATACGGTGAGCTTCTGGTGAGTTGTGGTTTGGTTGGGGAAGCAATCACAATATTCGAGAGCCTAGAATTGTGGGATAATCTTATTTACTGCTACTGGTAAACCAAAAATTCGACTACTGCTTTTATGATGAGCTTAGCTATACATTTTTTCCCTTGTCCTTTATGGCCTTTATGTTCTGTTGCGAGGCTTATTACGTGATGTAAAATTTCAGCCTTCTGGGAAAGAAATCAGCGGCTGTGGAACTCATCAATGCACGACTTTCTGAATGGCCAAATGACCCAAGATTATGGTATTTGAATTTTGGATAATCCGTTGGTCTGTTCTCTTCATGTTGTTTTTATATCTTATTATAAGAATGTGAAGTGCGTTACTCACTGTCTATGTTTTGTGTGTTTATTTCTGTAAATTTTCTTTAAAATATCAGGTCCGTAATGAATCATATAAGTTAAATTTGATGCTTAATATTTGTTACAGGTGTTCACTTGGTGATGTTACAATTAATGATTCCTGTTATGAAAAAGCCCTGGAAGTTTCAAATGATAAGTCAGTTCGTGCTAAGGTAGTTTGAGACACATAATAGAAAAATCTTCTATGTCCATCTCTCTTAATTGATGATCTAATCATTTCTCCATCTTATAGCGGGCTCTTGCTCGCAGCGCATACAATCGCGGTGATTTTGAGAAGTCACAGATGCTGTGGTATGTTAAATAATGCGGTTCTGTTAGACATTTTTTCCTCAGGCTGATTTACTTGTGAGATATCTCATTTTTCCTCTACTTTAGGGAGGCTGCAATGGCCATGAATTCTCTGTACCCAGATGGTTGGTTTGCTCTAGGTGCTGCTGCATTGAAGGTATCTTATCCCATCTTCTCCAAGAGTTCATTAGCAATATATTTCTATTCTAACTGTCATTAGATAAACAACATAAATTCTTGTTACGTTTGCTAAAAGGGCTACTAATTTCACAACTATTATACCATAGGCCAGGGATATTCAGAAAGCTCTCGATGCATTCACTTTTGCTGTTCAACTTGATCCTGACAATGGAGAGGCGTGGAATAACATTGCTTGTCTGTAAGCACTTTAGTTTCACTTTTCTGCTTTGTTTGTGTTGAAATTGCCGAGAAAAGTAATTGTTTTTTTTCATGCATGCTTTCTATTGAATATCACGACTTCCTGCTCACCTACTTTCACTTTTACATTTACAATGGATGATGCAAAATGAATGCAGGCATATGATCAAGAAAAGGAATAAAGAATCATTCATTGCGTTCAAAGAAGCACTTAAGTTCAAGTATCTCTCTTTCCCTTACCATTTGTAACTTGAGTTTAGAAACCAGGATTTGTAATTGATAAACGTGGGTATCAACAGGCGTGATAGCTGGCAGATGTGGGAGAATTTCAGCCACGTAGCTATGGATGTCGGAAATATTGATCAGGTAAATGTAACTAATTAGTTATTCGGCCCCTGTATAGAAGAAAACATAGCTAGTGCTCTGTATATCTGTTAAATTTAGGTTCAGGAGTTAAACGAGTGTGTCTTGTTTGTGTTTTTTCTCTCTTTATTCAGGCTTTTGAAGCTATACAACAGATACTTAGAATAAGCAAAAACAAGAGGATTGATGTGGTTTTGTTGGACCGGATAATGACAGAGTTAGAAAATAGGAATTCTGACTGGAAGTCATCATCTTCATCGATTGAAACTGAAGCTTCTTCAGAGGAATCAACAGAAACAAAATTGTGTGCCGCAACACCAGCAGAAACTCAACGCCAGCTGGAGTTGCTTGGGAAAATAATCCAGCAGGTTAGCAAAAATATTTCAAGACCTAGTATCTATCTCTGTATTCTCTGATTCCCTGAATGATAACTCTTGGCCAGTGCATTTTGTATAGTCTTTTATTTGATTCTTGCTTGTAATGATATTTTTTTATAGATTGTCCGAACAGAAAGTACATCTGAAATTTGGGGATTGTATGCAAGATGGAGTAGAACCAAAGGAGATCTTATGGTATGCAGCGAGGCACTGTTAAAACAAGTGCGATCATATCAGGTATTAATGAGCAATCGAAGCTACTCTATTATCTATGTGCATCATTTGGTGACTTATCGGCATTATCTCTCTCAGGGATCAGAAGTGTGGAAAGACAAAGAGCGTTTCAAGAAATTTGCAAAAGCATCATTGGAACTTTGTAGAGTCTACATGGAGATCTCAGTTTCCACAGGAAGCAGACGAGAGCTCTTTAGTGCTGAGATGCATTTGAAGAACACAATCAAACAAGTATAAAACAAGCTTGACATTAATCAATCCCCACTATGCTTTTTGATCAAAATAAATAAATGGTGACATATGTGTGCGTGGTTGTCTGTAGGCTACAGTGAGCTTCGCGGAGACTGAAGAAGTGAAGGAACTTGAAAGTTGCCTTGAGGAGGTAAGAAATGTTATGCAGAAGAGTGAAGAGACTAAAAATGCATGAACATGAAAGAAGAAAAGATTTTGGCAGTCATCATAGGGTTAGTCTCCTCATATCTGAGAGTTGTAACATTTCACCATTGTTGTTGTTTCTTGCGATGATAAGTTAAGGATTCTTTATACGGTTGTACGAGTTTTAAGCTACATGTTTTACGTAATTCTCATGATTATGATGTCTCCATCGTTTAAGTTAGTCCGGGCATAATACCCTGATCCGAAGACCCAAATCTGGGTCCGACCAGAAAAAGAAGATATGAATCTATATCCGAACCGGCTAAATACCCGAACGGTTTCTAAATTATTGGATTTGAAAAACCGGACCTGAATTCGGACCAAAACCAAAAATTGAACAGGTATCGGAAGATCCAATCTTATGGTATTTTTAGGTATTTTAGAGTATTTTTGTGTATTCTATGAATATTTTTTTGGTAGTTTTAGATATTTTCATATATTTTTAAAATATTTGGGTATTCAAATATGTTTTAGGTATTTTTTTGTATTTTTAGGTAGTTGTTTTGGTATTTTTAGGATATTTTTGGGGTATTTGAGTACTCGGATTTTAGGTTCTTTCAATTTGGACTCGAACCCGAATAGAACCGATCCGAAACCGAACTGAAACAAGCGGATCCTATCCATACCCCTTCTTGATCTGAGCTAGTAACCAAGAGTTGGTTTCAAAATCCGCCATTTGAAAAAATTATCTGAGTCCAAATTTGAGAAAATCTTATCATTTCTTTCCACATGTTTTATATAATCCACGGGAAAAATCTAAGGGAGGGAGGGATGTATTGAAATAAGAATTCTAAAAGATTTATTAGGATTTAGATTTTGAAAGATTTAAGTTAGTTTTTAGAATACTTGAAATGATTTAGTTGATTTTTTACTTTTGGAAATCAAAATATTAGGTGATCTGAAGAGATTTTATAACAAATTTTTGTGGGATTATGTGTGATTTATGTTTAAAAGGAAAAAAAAAACACCTTGTTGTGAAATCAAATCAAATTCAAGGCACCGGTGAGTTAATATAATTTGAGTTGCCAAAAAAAATTAAAATTAAAATTCAAGGAAGACTATGCATTGAAGCTTTCATATGATCAAAAGGCATATTAATCACGAAAGTATAATTGAATCACCTAATTTCAAGAAGACATAAATCTATCACAATATGATAGTGAAGCAAAGTTTATAGTTATCAAATAGATGGTGGTCGTTGTGCATAGTTATCAATTAAGCATCAAAACAAGGTTCTTTTATTATTTAGTGGGTACATAGGGGCGGTTTAGTGGGTGTGCAATTGGCACATGGTCCATATTTTTTACAGAAACTTTAGGCCAAAATAAGTTTAGGGGCCTAATTTTACAAAAGAAATTTTTTAGAAGGTCATTTCTGCAAAAAGAAAAATTTAGAACTAGGCCATAAAATGATTGAGCCGGGCGAGAAAGGACGAACCAAAATAAAGGTCTCGAATATATATTTAAACATTAATGAATGATACAGTAGATATAAGTTGAATATGTTTATTAACTTAATTACAATGGTGCGAGTACATATGATTATATACAGCAGCGGATACTCTAGGTTTATGTACAACAGGAAACCGAGATATTAGAGAATATTATGTATTGAATGTGATAGCATAATTATCTCCTTGACACACCCTTTCAAGATGGAGGAGTTGGGACTACTCCGATCTTGCTTCTCAGATAAAGAAATCTTGTTCTTGGTAGCGGTTTTGTGAGATTGTCAGCAAGCTGGTCGTGTGTGTTGATATGAGAAACTCGGATCAGACCATGTTGTACTTGTCCACGAATGAAATGATGGATTTGCGGATAGCAACGTGGCACCTATGTTGTCACAGTAGATAACTGGAGCTGCTGGTAGTGTGAGACCAAGTTCTGTTAGGATGTTGCAAATCCATCATACATTCATACCTAGCTGATGCATCTGACACAGCCCTGTATTCAGCCTTTGTAGACGATCTAGCAACATCGTTCTGTTTCTTTACAAACCAAGAAATGGGACTACGACCAAGATATATGACATGTGCGTTGGTTGAGACGTAGTCATCAGGATCACCAGCCCAATCTGCATCGGAAAACCCATGTAGAAAAAGTGAATTGTTCTTGGAGAAGAATATATCGTGAAGAACTCTTTTGGCAGCTTGGAAATGGAGAATCTAACAGCAAGAAGCTCTAGAACATGTTGTATACCAGTAGTTGTGTTCCCTGTGATAAGAATATCATCTACATACACTAGGATGTAGATTAGATTAGTACCGTGTTGATGTACAAAGAGCGATGTATCAGCAAGAGAGTTATGAAAACCCAAACTTATGAGGAACGTGCTTAGCTCGATGTACCAGGCTTTTGGAGCTTGTTTTAGTCCGTAAATGGCTTTGCGGAGACGACAAACGTGTGTTATATTGTTAAGAGTCAACAAAGCTGTGTGGTTACTCCATATAGACTTCTTCCTTTAATGTACTCCGAAGGAAAGCATTGTTTGCATCTAGCTGATGTATTGGCCAAGATTTCGAAACAGCTACATCTAAGACAATGCATATAGTAGTTGTTTTATGATTGGACATAATCACACCCCAATTGTTGGTTGTAGCCTTCGGCTACCAATCTCGCTTTCCTCCTGTCAAGAGATCCATTAGAGAGAAATTTATTTCGGAAAATCCACTTACAACCAATGATGCTCCGATTTGGTGGTCTTGGAACGAGATCGAATGTTCTGTGGCGAGCGAAGGCATTGATTTCATCTGAAACTGGGTTTCGCCAGAGAGGATCTTTAAGTACTTGATTTATTGTCCTTGATTCATTAAGAATCGATGTGCTTGCAGCGAGACAGTATTTTGGATTTGGCTTGACGATTTGATGTTTTCTTTGTGTTACCATCGGGTGTTGATTCGTCGATTGATGTTGGTCTGAGTGTAACAGCGTCGTGTTTGTCTCGTCTGTCGGTGGAGAAGTTGATTCATGGGCTGCAGATGGATTAGATGGTTGTTGGGCTTCATCAACTTGAAGTTGTTGTTGTTGAGCCGTATTTGTTTCTTGGACTTCATGTTGATCTGGGCTCAATTTGTTGACTAGTGGTCCATTTTTTGCAACATTACTGTTGTTGGGCCGAGATAATGAAGACTATAAAGGCTCATTCAATGGAGAAGACTATGATCGATCTAATTGATTTTCCCGATGAACATCCGTTGTCAAATTCCGGTGAGGAGCAGAGCTAGAGAGACCCGTTGTTTCCGGCGAAGCTAGCAACGGCGGGGGAGTGGCTGGGTTAGGGGTATGAGGTCGGCGGCATCTTGTCAAAGGTTTCGGAGGTGGTGGTTGTGTGTTTTACGGTGGTGAGATTTTGGAAGGGAAAGGTGGATTCATCGAACTTTACGTAGCCCAAAAATACGCATGGTGTTGATCTACTTTGGAGCTTGTGTTGATTGTATGGACGTATCCAAGGGAAGCACATACAGCCGAAGATTCTCAGCTTTCCATAGTTAGGAGTTTCACCAAAGAGTTTCTGATACGGTAACTTCATCTGAAGAACCAGTGTGGGAAGGCGGCTGATGACATAGGCTGCGATGGCAAAAGTATATGTCCAGTATGTCGTTGGAATGACGGCGTGAGTTAGGAGAGAGAGTCCAGTCTCAACTACGTGACGGTGCTTGCGTTCAGCCACACCGTTGTGTTGTGGTGTGTGTGGCAGATTTGTGAGGTGGGTCATTCCAGCAATAGAGAGAACAGATCTGAGTGATATGAATTCACTTTCGTTGTCGGTAACAAGTGTACCGATCTTGGTGTTGAACTTGTTCTCTACCAAGTAAAGGCTACAAAAGAAAAAGATTACAAGGGAACTACTGTTAACGTTAATGTGAAATAATGTAATGCTAATGAAAAAATTCTCTTGGTTTCCCTTGCACTAATTCCGATTTGTGTCTAAGATACACTCACGCATCAATTACCAAGCTACAAGGGAATAAACACAAATCATAAAGAAATCGAAACTTCTTTAAAGCTCGTGGTTTTGCACCATAGCCTTAAAAAAAAGGCTCCACGTCCGATAACAAAGATCTCACAGATCAATTTTGACATCTCTAGATTTATTAAATCAAATTGAATCGAAGAAAACAACTCTAAGTGTAGTAGCCCAATATCCTTAAGCATAAAATTCGAAAAACAATTGCCTTATCCACCTCAAATTACGTAAAACACAGTGACGAGCTGAAGAATATAAAGCTTAGTAGATACTATGATTTTAGTAGCAAGACTTCCAGAAAGAAATTGATTAAGAAGAAATATACCCCTAAATCGCTCGTTACACAGAATGAAGTTACGTACCGAAGTCGGGTGACAGCTAAAGATGCACAAATCGGTCTGTGTCTTTGCAAAATTACTGGAACCCTAAACCCAGAGAGAAAATGTCGTGAGGAAAAGGAGGAGAGATAAAGAGATTCAGAATAATTCACAAATCTCTATTTTTGTTTTGCCGTCTGACTGATTTCATAGATTAATAAACAAGGTAAAATACCAACATTACAAACCATAAGCCGGCTACACAACAAAATAGTACCAGAAACAGAAGCCCAAAGAAGAGAAACCTAAACAGGAACATGAAGGATCTCTGGAAACAGCAATTAGGAACAAAGTAAAAGGTACAACGAAACAAAAGGTAAAAGCTCACTTAGGATAAAGAGATGATCAAACGCTAAAACTAAACAAATAATCCGCAGATCCACTAGACTTCCCATTAAATACCCTTCAATTTTAAGGAATCTTTTTTTTCTCGGAAACTAAATTGAATTAGGATTGGAAGATACAAGCCATAGGAGACCAATAATGGACCACAAAGAGAACAACATATGCAATCAATCCTACAATACAAAGAGGATGATATGATGATATCCTATTGATAAAACCAAACTCAATGGATCAAGACCTAGATATCACCTAAAGAGTTTCCGAGACATTGCGATAACGTGATGCCTACCAAAGACGATGACTTGAGTCTCATAGACTGGCTTCCACTTGATATTGCCAAAGCCGATAGATGTCTCCTGAGCTACGTATCAAGACCAAACTCCAAATCGGAGGACTAAAAGCATCAACACTCGATCCCAAGAGGTCAGAAACAGATATAACCGAAAACATAGGAGAAAAGAATCCCACAAACTAAGCTCCATCATACCGAAACCAAGATTGCTTCAGGTAGAGGAGAAACTAACAAGAGAATTTACTAGAATAGAGGAATCTAAAAAGTAAATCCCTACCCAAATATACTAGACTAAAAGCCGTAAAAAACCAAGCATAATGAGAAAGGTAAAGTAGGCTAAACCAAATTAAAGCTTCTGGCGAGAGAACCATCGGAGAAGAAGGCGAACCAGAGCTGAAGCTCTAGCAAAACCAAATCTGAAGCTCCGGCCACCGACAACGCAACAGAGAACAAAACAAGACAGCTTCGGGTCTGAAAAAGAGGATGTCCATGGGCAGAGACGAAGCTACTGCAACATCACCACCATAAGCTAAGGCGAGTGACATTCACCACCTTCAATTTTGCACTACGAAGACCTCTCGCAGAAGCCACCATGGAGACATGACTACAAACATAAACGAAAGCTAGAAGCGGGAGCAAATGACAAACATGGTGGAGCTTTGAGAGCCTTCGATCGTCGTTGTTCCCCAAGTAAAATGACGACGGTGACGTAAGATAAAAAGAGCTCCCACTTTCGAAAAGAGAGAAGCAACAGCGCTTAACCACAATTTATCAATTTTAAGGAAATTTTAGAATGAGCCTCACATTATCATTTTTGTCAAAATAACCAAACGCCTTCATCTTTTGGCTGATTGGACACTTTAAATCTCCATATACTCTTGTTATGTTTTTATTTTCTTTAATATTTATTTTAAATATAAGTAATAAATGAATGACAATTTATCCAGACAGAAGTTTATGTATTTACAGATCCAACCAGTCAAACTTCACCTATTTCATGATCCAATTGGATATATTTCGGGTCGAACTTTATATTAATAAAATTGATTCTGAAAACCAATTATAGGAGAAAACCGAAAGCGAAAACCTATAATACCAAAAAAACCGATTCTGATTAACTTCGAGAAAACCGATTCTGCTAAAATCCCCAAATATAAACCCTAGTCGTTACAATCGATCATCTCAGTTTCTCCTGCATCGAGGGAAACACGCACATTAGTCATAAGAAATTCACGTTCGATTTCAATTTTGTTAGTAGCAATTAAGCTATCTGGATTTTGATTTTGATTTCGTTTGCAGCAACCATATGTTTGTCCGAATGATCTTCTGGGTTCTGAATATGTTTGATAACAGAAAAATCTAAAGTGTGATGTATTATTTTGGATTCTTTCTGATTGAATTACAGAAAAATTAGAAGTGTGATGTATTATTTTGGATTCTTTCTGATTGAATGAAACAACAATTTGCCTTCTCAATTTGAGAAGTATGAATAATGTAAAGAAATGAATTGGTTGATGATGGAGCAATGTGGCGCTTCATGATTAGCTGATAATGAGATTCTGGACGCTTCAGAGGCTCTTCAAAACACTTGTTTTTAGTTTTGTTCATATTTTTAGGGTTTTCGCACAAATTTGATATTTAGACCTGTTTCATCCACGATATGTTTTGTTCAATATTTTAAGATTTTTTTCTGGTTTAGTATGACTTTTGTTGGGGAAACAGACATGCATCAATAACGATATGTGATTAATAGCATCCATAAGTGATGTTACATAATAAACATGAACCCAATTATGTTACATAATATAGGTTCATGATTCAAAAAGGCAAAACATAAAACATGAAAATATAAAAACATAAAATATATAAAGAAGATAAAGGAACAACTAGTTCCTCAGAAAAGAGTGCCTCATGAGCTCCTCAGCCGTTGGCCTGACAAATGGGTGCTTGTGTAGACAACCATAAATGAAGTCTCTAGCATCAAAAGACAGCGACATCAGTATGGTTCCTAGAAGCTCACAATTGCCTAGAATGAGATCAGAATAAGTGAATTGAACAATATTCAATATCGTGCGATAAAAGGGTTCTCCGACTCGATGCCATGGAGACTTACCAGTGAGCATCTCCAGAACCGTGAGTCCAAAGGACCAGATGTCGACTTCACAGTCGACTCTATAGTTATGCATTAGATAGTCCAGAACCTCTGGGGCCTTATAACACATGTCAATTCTCTCATTTTATGGCCGTTGCTCGTAGCCAAATGACCCACTATCCATCGCTGACTCGAAGTCAATAAGCAAATGCGTAAACCCATCGAGTCTCCAAGATTTGGGTTTGGGCTCATACAATAAGATGTTTGTTTGGTTGAGATCACAGTGAACAACGTTTGAAGCATGAATTTCAGAAAGGCTTTGGAGAATCTCACGAGCCAGTTCCTTCATATGCATCTTTAGCAGTGGAGCGTAGATGATACATTTCCGGCTCAGAGAACCACCGGAGTAGTAATCCAGAACAATATTGTAGTTTTCTGTGGTGCCATCTAAGGTTATCTCATGCCTATAGCACTTGATAACATAAGGAGACTGCATGCATTTTAAGAAGTTCTCTTCATCCTGAAGAGATTTTGAAGTGTGTAAGGGCATAGATTTGATGGCTCTTTTGGTGTCCCTATCAATCGCGAGCCTAATGGTTGCGTGCCTTGTAGAGCTAACATCGGTGGTATTCCAGAGATCCTTTAGAGAGTCCATTTTGGTTGCTTGTGAAGAATGAAGGGAGTTTACAGAGAAATGGACATGAAGAGAAATCCTAGAAACGTGTAACTATAAAGAAAAATGGAAAGTTTAGAGAGATAGAGCGTCAATTAATTTTCAGTAATTATGGTTGAGTAAAATGGACAGTTTACAATTTATTGCAAATAACTAGGGTTAACGAAAAGAACTAGGGTTAGTAATGATAAGCATAATTGAAAAGACACATTATGTAATTGGGGTTTGCTCGTAATGATGTCTATAGGATTAATAACTACTAACAATAAATATGATATTAGGGTTGCATATATGTAGATAACCATCACGTCATAACGCGGTTTGGAAGGAGGAAAAAAAAGAAAAAAAAAGAATACTAAATTAGAAAATAAATGTTTATTTAATTAATGACGATTTAGAGTAGTATATATTAATGGGTTTTGTCTTCTAAACTTACCTAAGAAAATGACTTCCAATAGAGATACTAAGCGACATTATTCAGCGAGTGGGGAAAAATAGTTTCAGAGATCTTGGGGGATTCATGGGAAGTGGGAATCAGGGATCAAAACCTGCGGTTTCCACTCAATGCTTAAAGGAAGCAAACCTCCATAAATTCTTTGTACAACCATCAATGGCAAATGTAGATTCTATATACAGGCCGTTTTTCCAAAAATGTGTTGAAGCAGTCAACTTAACCGCACAGTACTTGGAAGGGCTACGACTTGCAGTGAAGGAAAGGCCTTCATAACGAGGGTTAAATCTGATGTTATCTGCAGCAGATGAGATACCAGTGGCACGAATCGCTTATGGAATCTTCCAAACATAAGCCCAAATGGAACGATAGTCTACTACAACACCTATAGATGGCCTGTTTTAGACACACCGGAGTGTGTGTTCATGACATGTCCGGATGATAACCCTTGTTTTCAATGCTTTGAGTATTGGTGTTCTGGATTTGTCCTTGAAAGTTGCTAGATTTGTAATAATAGAACTTGTTGTGTATAACCCTAGTTTTTTGCTTTTTAGGTTTTTATGTGTATAACTCTAGTTAATTACACTTAATTGTGTCTTTCTCTCTCGCTCTCGCTCAATATTGTCTAAATACAAAAGTTCTTAAAAATGATTAATATTACACAAAAGGAAAAAATTATAAAGCAACAAAAGATTTTTGCTTGATATGGTATGATTTATTATGCTTTTAGGGTTCCCAAGATATAGATAACCATCACGTCACATATAAATGTAAATAATAAATATTAATTTACTCACACTAATAAATAAATACGAATTCTTATTAACACGTCGTTTTGTATTTGGTGGAAAACCCCTAATTTTATCATCTAATTATAGTTAATGATTCGTGTTGAGAAAAAAAGAGGAGTTAATGATTCAACTTGCAGTGGTTATGATAGAGGGTTTGAATCCTTATCACGTTAGGTTAAATGAATCTACCTACATCTATCACGTCACTAATTTTTATTTTATTTAAAGTTTCATTTAATATTTGAAAATGTTAATAAATTTTTATATGTCCTAAAAATATATATAAAAAAAACCTTTCACGTTTACTAAACGCGGCTAGGATTAAAAATTAATTTGTATTTCAATTTATTATACCTTAACCAATCACAATATGTAGAATATTAAGATTATAGATTTTGTAAATACATCGAATTATGTATTGGAATTTAGTAAATAGGGTTAATATAAGCGGATAAAAATGCGTCCATAATGATTCGTCTGTAGTGGTTATGATAGAGGGTTTGAAACCTTATCACGTTAGGTTAAATGAATCTTCATACATCAATCACGTCGCTAATTTTTATTTTATTTAAAATTATAATAAACCATAGATTAAGTATGAAACATGAATATAAAATATTATAATATTACACAAGCGGAAAGGAATAAAACAAAAAAAATATATCAAAAAACCCTTCGCCGTTTAATTGACGAAGGGGTGAGATAGTAGTTCTGCCGCGGTCGACCTTCGGTTCAGAGCAAGCTTTATTCCTCGCTCATGCTCGCCATCGAAAGTGAGATAGATGCCTGAAATCTGATCACTATGTTGGGTGGGAAGAGAGATAACCCTAGAAACTACCTAGTTAGCCATTTTCTTTGGATGAAAAAGTGAGAAAGAAAAAAGTTCCTAGAGAGAGAGAAATATACTAGTTGAGAGAGGTTAATAAGATGAAAGTATTAGAGAAAGCGGAAGGGAACTAGGTTTAATAAACAGAAAATCTAGATAGTTGAAAAGAATATTCAAGAAAAGTAATATTTCATTAATAAATGTGTACAACTGAAAACTCATCGTTTATGAAAGAGATTAAAAATATGTGTCGTTTTGGAAAGAGATTAAAAATACGCATCGTTTTGGAAGGCCAAACAAAAAATATGCGTCAGTTGCAAATTGGAGGAAAAATATTAAATAAACACTATTTTGATATCAATACTCGACCCGGGTGTAAATAAATTGGGCCGTGACTAAACAGACCCATTTATCGAACCACCCGCCTCAGGGTTTTTTCCCAAATCACCCAAAATCAAATCAAATCGACTTTCAGCTTTGGTTCTAAACCATAATTTTCAATAGCGAGTTCGAAGGTGAGATTCGTAATCTGAGGATGGATTTCAGTTATATTCTCTCCAAATCTTGTTCGCTTTCTTAGTTTGAAAGTTTCGAGTTTAATTTCAATTACTATGTGCTTCGATTTGTTGGTTCAGAATGAGCAATCTTTCGAGAGCATCAAGTGGGAGTTCAAATATTGTGTCCAGAACACGTCACATGAAAGACATTCCGAAGAAATGTTAGTGTGGAGTCACTATCACTACTAATACATCGCAATCAACTAAAAATCCTGGAAGACAATATTATCATTGCTCATATGCTTCATCGGCCAAGGTGCTTGTACAGCTCAGTAATGTTTCTCTCATTAGTCATAGTTATGTGTATTGATATATATGTTTACTTGTAGCTCAGCGATGATCCTCACATCTTCAAATGGGTTGACGTAGTAATGTTAGATAAATTGACCGAATGAGTTACTCTATCGAAAGGCGTGAGGTGCAACTGAGGGAATTCAAAAACAATAGTCTGGAGCAGCAAAAACATGAACTCAAGTTGATGGTTAGAGAATCTGAATGGAGGATGAATAAGTTATTTTTTATTGGCTTAGGTGTAGGCGTTATGATAACCATTGGATTGATGTTATGAATAATGTAATGGGAATCAAAAATCATGCTAAACTTCTGGCAATTTCTTAATTAATTATCTTTTCCATTACATAATTTAACGTTATACTTGAATTGAACCAACATCAATTCTTGAATAAAACAAACTCAACATCACACGTTTTTGGATTCAAGCTTTTTGATTCTTTCAACAACCTGACGGAGCAAGAACTTGAGTTTTGAATTCTGTTTAGTCAGGTTTTCAACTTTTGTCTTTAGACGTCCTACATCATCTTTGATTGCCTTATCCCACCGTATGCACCGGTGTAAACCATCATCCTGTACATAAAAACATATATATAATCACAATAGGAACATTTATCTTACATTATCACAAGCCTTCAGTTGTGTCTGAACCTTGAATTCTTTGCACTTGAAGTATCTTATTACAGCTGGATCTTTTGTGATTTCGGTGACGATACGGCCACTGCAAGGACACTCTGTTGGAATCCCAAACTCAGTTTCTGATACAAACCATATCTAGTCGGCCTCTTCTTTCATGCTGAGCATATCAACGTAGTTAGGGTCGTCATCCAATGAGTATTCCATATTGACAGCAATAAAATCTGAAATAAGCAATTGGGGGAAAAATTAATCAAATATAACTCTAAAATTGAATAAGTAATCGGTAAATCAGAAAGGAATCAAGAGAGAAGGAATACTAAATAGACTGACCCAAATATAGAGAGAGAGAATGATGTAAAAATGATTTGGATTTGGTTGAGATTGTATCGGGAGAATTTAAAATTTTGAGTTTGGGTGCTAATTTTGATTCACTTCTGAAAATTCAAATATTTTTGATAAATTATAGTAGTTTCAACATGTTTGAATGTATAATTCAATAAGCCTATATATTTATATATTGTTCAATACATATCAACACTATTTATTTACAGCATGATATATTCAATAAGACTATATATTTATATATTGTTCAACATGTATCAACACAATTTATTTACAACATGATATATTCAATAAGATTATATTTTTATATATTGTTCAACATATATCAACACTATTTATTTTCAACATGTTTAAAAGTCTCTAACATAATTATGTTACAACATGTTTGAATATTAGTCTCTAACATAATTATGTTACAACATCTCTAAGTATACATAAGTCTCTACTAACACAAGTATGTTACAATATCTTTAGGCATATATTAGTCACTAACACTATTAATGTAGAACATCTTTAAGCATATATAAGTCTCTCACACTATTCATTGACAACATGTTTGAATATATATAACTCGAGAAACTATAAAGTGATTCATGTGTCTCTACCACTATTATGTTAATTTCGATGAAAATGATCTTGATTATCAATTGGTAGATAATCGATTGGTAGTTTCACAATTTGAATAAATATAAGTTGAAAAACTAAATATTGGGTCCCAAATTCGAAGAAAATGATCTCGATTATCAATTGGTAGGACAATTGATAAAATTATATGAATATAACGTAAAACACAAATTAAACATAAAAGCTAGCGCACCGTTGGATTAGGAAAACCAGACGGCCTGAAAAGATGAGTTTAGGGTAAGGATAGGTTTGGCGTGGATTGATGACCTGGACAAATTATCAAGGAAAGGGGGAGAGGTGTGGATTGATGACCTGGACAACTTAAGATGAAGGATAGTGAGAGGTGTGAATTGATGCATGTACCACTCCAACAAAATATTGAAAATAATATAAAAAATCACATGTCTGTACTTGCTTGGTTGAATAGTTGATTTCAACTAATGAAATAGAGACATGTGTCCATCCCACAAAACGTTAACTTTTCGCAATTTTAGGACATGTGTCATAGTTCTGCAAATTCTTTTTGTACTTCTGTACTTCTGTATTTCTTTTCGGATTTTAACATGAGATTCAAAGCTGAAAATAACATGAAGCAGTCAAGCAATAATAGAAAGTAAAGTGTTGAAAATAATATATATTAACGATTATGTCATCGCGTTGACCATTCCTTATGCATATTTGACATTAGCAATATCCACTTTTATATTTTCTCTAACTACATATTTTGTAGCTAACATACTTTGAATTTATCTAACGTATTTAATTGTGCCTTAAAAACACAACAAAATATAAATATAATAAAAACACTAGAAAATACATTAAGAGTAGAAAATATATAAATATGTACAATACATATAGTTTGCAAACAAAATATAGTACTGAAGGAACAACGAAAATATACACATTAAAGGCAAACTACGTTAAAGTGTCTTTGATTAAATTTCTCTTGCTTACTTGTTGTCCTTCCCCTGCTGCTCTCCCGCTTCAACCTTACCCCTAACCTCGTTGGCAACCATCTCACTGCTAGCCTTCATATAATATTTAAGCCTTGTTTTGCCTAGGTCAACAATAATTCATTTAAGTGTCAGAGATGAACGGCAGAAGTATTGATATCATGTCAGATCTAATGAAATGTAAATAGCACAGCTCGAAAATTACCATGGAAGTGGTGATTGAAGATATGAATATCTTCAATGGTTTCATGGAAGCCAAAAAGTTAGCGAAGACCTCTAGAGTATCTTATGTCCCCACGTGCCCACACCGCTCTGTCACACCCTTGCTTAACACACTCCATGTGGAGGCGTTCAGCTTGAAAATATCCCCGAGCGGTTTCCTTAAACACCAAAGCACCCATCCCAAGATGTCTAGTTGGACCGTAAGCTTGGCGTGCCATTACAGGCTCGTACTCTTTGAAGTATTCCACTAATTCGAGGTTCCCCTTCCCTAACCACTAAAAAGATAAAAAAATAAATTAGGTTGAGTACATATAAAGTATGAGTTGGCATGGGATAGATAAAGTATTTCTATTGGGAAAAACTTTACATGTTGTGTTTTGAGATCCTTTCTCAGTCCCGTATTTTGGATGATTATAGTGGGAGGCCATAAGATAGTATGGTCAGCAGGTCATTGTTAATCACTGGAGGCCACACAAGTTTCGTGAGTCCAACCTTATCTAGACCTTTCCACTGCCTAAAATTTTTTCCCTCTGCCTCCTCGTTGGTGAGGGCTTTCATAGGTTTCATCTCGCTGCTTAAGTACTCAGCGAGTTGAGAATGGAGTTTGGGGCGTATAATTTTCTACACCATCGCGTGAAACATAAGAGCATCCAGAGTGAAACGGGCCCTAGAACCACGTTTATCCCGACAGGCTGGACACCTCCACTGCCTCTTACTAGCCTCTGTTATCGCTATTATGTTAATCTCCGCAAAGGAATTAGGCAGGAGAACCCTCGTCTTCATAGTATCATGGTTATCATCACTGCTCCCATCGGAGTCATAATCACCACTTAATTCATCAGAAAACTAAGGAACTTGTTCTTTTCCTTTGGCACTCACTTTTGGAGTTTTGGTAGAAGTTTAAGAGAAAGTTGAGAGAAGTTTAAGAGAACGTTGAGAGAAGTTTATATGAACGTTGATAGAAGTTTTAGAGAATGCTTAGTGGAAACCCTAGAAGGGTATATTTATAAAGAAAGATGGATAATGGAAATAACATGGGTTAGGGTTATTTAACTATGGTTAGGGTCATTAACTGCTGATTATTGAAAAGACAACTTTTCTGGCTAGGGCTAGTAATTGCTGTCAATAAATATGATATTAGGGTTCCGATAAGTAGATAATCATCACGTCTTAGAGGAATTAACTACGATTAGGGTTAACAATTGTTGGTTACTGAAAAGACACATTTTTTGTTCATGTTAGGGTTAGTAACTGCTGTCAATAAATATGATATTAGAGTTCCCGATAAGTAGATAACCATACGTCTTAAATAAATAAATGTATATAGCAGTAAAAAAATAAATGTATATTATCAGGAAATTTCGGATTACTAATTAACGCGTTGTTTAGTAAAAAAAAATAAAAATAATGGGTTCGCTAAAAGTAAAAATCAATCATCAAAAGTTTCTCAGAATAAAATATTTTTAAAATATTTTTAAGTGAGGACATATCAGTATGCTCACGCATAGGGAGGAGACAACTGTCTGGTGGGAAAATCTATTTACTTTGTTTAGACCGACACACATGTACTTCATGTACTTCTGCAGATCATTTTTGATACTTCTGTACTTCTTCCCAGATTTTAACATGAAAATCAAAGATGAAAATAACATGAACAAGCCAAAAAAAATCCGCTTCAAGTGACGTTTTAATTGCCGTTTGTTTCTTGGGCCTTTTGTTCTTATTTCATGGCTTAACCAATGAATAGGCAAATGAACAATTATTAAATTTCAACAAAGTATGAAATACTAATACAAGTACAATACAAGTATTGCAATATCACGTTCTACTGCAGTTAAAATACTGATACATCCGGTTGTCCTTAATTTGCTTATAACTTGTCCTTCTCCGCTTAGAACATTCACTTCCCGATTTAAATTTAGTTTATTGATGTCTTCCCTTTCTTTTGGGGTAATTTGGAGGTAATGTATATTTTGTTTCGATGTCAGCTGGAATATCCCAATTATCCTGATGTGGCACTTGAAAAATCGTCTCGGAATATACCAAAGCCCACACCTATACCAAATAATACTTAGAGCACAAGTCAACTACATTCACATCTTTCGTTCTATCCGGCAGCTGCATATACTCATGCGCACATGCTATTGTATGGACACAAGGATATTGGTCCAAATCAAAACGCTTGCAATCACATGTTTTTTTATCCAAGGAAACCGAGTAAGTTTTGTAATCACGTCCAGTGACAATAAAGTCACGTTTATATGAGTTATTCACCTTGACCGTTAAACTTGTTGCTTCCTCACATGTAAAATGAAATTCATTCTCCACAACAGGCACCAACATCACTAAATTCGGACCTTCAATTGCTTTCTTTCTATATTTTTCAAACCATTCAGACATTTTCCCAATAATCGTGTCAATCATAGGCAGCAATGCATACTTCTGTGCGCTCTTGAAAACACTATTCAAAGATTCAGCATTGTTCGTTATACAAATGTTGTAACGTGTTCCGGGAAAAAGACACCTTGCCCACTTTGAACCAAATACTCAGCTACTTTCGGATACTTCTCCTTGAAAACCGTATACTCTTTTTTGAATTCACCCTCAGTATAAATCTAAGCTATCTCTCTGAATTTCTTTGCAACATCTTCTTTGTTTACAGCAGAAACTTTTGCTTTAACATTCTGGGACAGATGGTACACACAAAAACCATGTTTTGCCATCGGATACACATCAATAATTGCATTGATTAGACTTGCATTTCTGTCACTTATGAATACCAACTTTTCTGAGTCCGACATAACACTCTTCAGCGTACTAAAAAACTAGTTCCAACTGGCATCTTTCTCAGCATCAACCACAGCAAATGCAATAGGATAATGGTGATGATTGGGATCCTGAACTGTGGCAAATATCAGCACTCCACCAAGTTTTAGGATAGTAGCATCCACAACTATAACTTTCCTTATGGCCCTAAATCCTTTGATGCAAGCTCCAAGACCAACAAATAAGTATTTGAACCTATTTTATGCGTCCACCTCATACCTTGTTTTGGTACCCTCATTCACCTTCTCTAACACGTGCAAATACGCAGGCAACATCCTATAGCAATCTGCTTTACTGCCACACACACAAGAGGCAGGCAGCCTTTTCCCTCTTAAAGTTGTAGAGTATGAGACATTCACTTCAGTTTGCCCATGAACAATACTCATGACAGATTTCGCAGATGGCGTTTCCAGCTGACCCAGGAAATTTTCTCGTAAAACTTTTGCAACTTCTCCGGTGTACCTTTCCTTCTATTCCCCATTGTACTCGATGTCGCTCAAGAGCAAGAATGCTTATTCATGTATACTTTAATCACCTATAGATTATCTATTTGAGAAAACTGAGGTCTAGACACTCGCATGTACTAATTACACCCTTCAGCCCGATATTTAACCACATATCTCCAACTATCTGATATTATTATTTTATATTCATACAATCCCTTATGGGAAGCTCTCAACAATAAATCTGCCACTACCTGCTTACTCGGAAATCTCTGACCTTATACCAAACATGTACCATCATCTCATCCCCCTACAAACTGATTATTCTCTTCAGTGTATTTGAGGGAAAGATATTCACCCTCATTCAAATGATCACCATCATCCAAATTACCATTCTCATCCACATTTACCTCTGCTACATTCTCACCATTTCTAGCAACAACATTATTATTATCCACATTGATCACTGCTACGTTCTACCCATTTCCAACAACAACATTATCATTACCCACATTGTCCACAGCTAGAACGGTTTCACCATTTACAGCAACAACATTATCATTATCCACATTGACCACAACAACAACATTATCATTTTTCATTCGCTCAACTTCAACATCTTCATCATCATCATTTGCTTCATCGCAAATTTTCAATCGGTCATCACCTATACCATTTGAAGTCGCCTCTCTATAGTTACCACCAAAAGAACTAACTACATCCTTTCTTAGACTTTCCCCAACACACTCATCTTTTTCCAAATTCAGAACACTTCTACATTTCGACGCTAGGTAACCTTCGATATCATCATCATCCAAGATATATGATTGTTTCCTAGCTCTACCTACCAATGGCAAATAACTCATTTTCAGCTTGTTCTTAGCTCCATCTTACCCAATTTTCCAGCTCCAATAACAACGAATACGTTATATCATCAACAAATAATGTCTTCATCATTACAGCGAATGTTTGTGCTTTTTTAGAATTCCATTCATACCCATGACCGGTATCTTCGTAACATCCTCCATATTCACAATGAATGACTGTTTTCACCATTATCCTAACTACAGACCAAATTGAAATCAAAATCACCTTAATCAATAATCTATAGATTGGAAAACACACCTCCATTTCGAAGCTTCAAATCGAATCACGAGCTTAGCTCAGCGAAGACAACGGGTAATTTATTTGATTACCAGCAAGCCAGCGACACCCATGATGCAGAACAGATTGGATAGATCTGAACGGAAAGCTCGAGACGAAGAAATACGGGATACAAAACAAAATAAATACGATGAATAATGGAATTTTGAGGGAAAATTGAATGGACGACGAAATTGGAGGGAACCCAAATTGGAAGGAGAACCAAATCATTTATCTTTCGGTTCAATTATTTGAAATAACCAAACCTGGCTTTTTTCAAAATAAACAAATAAATATTTAAAATTGAAAATTGAGGGCAATTCTGATGTAACACATTTCATTAAAGGAAAGAAGTACGATGGATTGGATTAGATAGTAGTACGTCATGCAAGAGTTGAGATGATCACCCATCTTTTGAGCCTGGCATAATAGACAAAGTGGATTTAACTGCTTCCCGAACTCTTTTCGATGGAGTAAGGTGTTGTTCGTTTGTCCATCCAGATGGGATGGAGATGTAAAATGTTGTTCGTTTAAATGCATAATTGTGCATCATCGGATGAACATGCTGGATGAAGCATCTCAACTTAGTTTAAATTTTTAGAAATTCTAAATGTGTTTATAAGAAGCAATTGGACGTAGATGGAGTTCATAAAAATTAAAATGGTGGGCGTTCTATTTTCACCATGGAAGTTTGAATATAGCACCAATTGCACCAACTGTTGACACTGTAATCTAATTGGACCACAATCCAAAGTTCTCAACCCGATTGCACCAAAAGTAAGTGTTCCGAAATCTAATTCCACACACATGTTAGATAAGTCAGGAAATCAATGGTTTATTGTGTACCAGCGTCCGATTAAACCATGAAATCAAGCGGTATGCATAGTAAACCAAAAATAGGTCCGATTTGAGACCGTTTAATTGATTTAAACCCAGAAAAAATCTCAAATTCAGAAAAAGCTTCGATGAGATTAAGAGACGTCTCTCTCTTTCGCCATATCATTCCTCCACTTGCAAAGGCTTCTCTCGATGCTATCTTATTGATCATCTCTAATTATGTTGATGTTTTGACCTTCGTTGCCTGGAAACTTGGCTTTTCAAGTGTTTTTTCTAATAAAAATGATTACTTTTAAGCTTCATGTGTGTGATCATTATTTATGAGCAAAGCTCATCTCAAAGCTAATAATGGAGGACGCGAAGGACGAAGACAGAAGCATGGTGAAACCCTAGTTGATTTGAGAGAGATATATAGTTAAGTGATTTATACCCAGAAAAAAAAATCCCAAACCCAGAAAAAAAAAACTCCAAATTGTCAGAAGGCTACGCAATCGAGCTCTGCTTCGATCCAGCACTCGAGAACCAAGTCTTAAAAACTTGGAACGTCTTCGCTCGTCATCAAATCAGTACAAAATTGATCAACATCGAATCTCGTCCACAAATTGATCAAACTTGGAACCAATCTCTTTGTCTTTCTCCTCAATCGAAAGCTTCTCAAACGACAACAATGTATTGTTTCTTTGACCTACACCTTCACTCTCGCTTCTTCAACTTCAGGTTTAGTTATGTGAAGCGATGAAGAGAGAAGGTATTGAGATTGGTGAGAAAACGAGTCGGGTCGATGAGTTGGGGCTCCGTATTCAATTTGGTGTGGGTCGGTAGGCAAAACAATTGTCGGTTTAGTCTCGAATACGGTTAAGACATAAACCGTCAAATTTGTGCAATCGGGTTGAGAATTTTGGATTGTGGTCCAATTAGATTACAGTGTCAATAGTTGGTGCAATTGGTGCTATATTCAAACTTCCGTGGTAGAAATAGAACGTACACCCAAATTAAAAATACCAAAATACTATTTTCATCTCTCTTTCTTTTTTGTTACTCACTTTATCCTATTTTTTAATCTTTCTCATATTTTTTACTCTTTCCCTACTTTTTTACTCTTTCTCCTCTTTTTTACTCTCTCCTCTTTTTTACTCTATCCTCTTTTTTACTCTCTCTCCTCTTTTTTACTCTATCCTATTTTTTACTCTCTCTTCTCTTTTTTATTTATTCTCCTATTTTTTATGCTCTCTCTTCTCTTTTTTACTCTCTCTTCTCTTTTTTACTCTCTCTCCTATTTTTTACGCTCTCTCTTCTTTTTACGCTCTCTCTTCTTTTTTACTCTCTCTTCTCTTTTTTACTTTCTCTCCTTTTTTTACTCTCTCTCCTATTTTTTACGCTCTTTCTTCTTTTTACGCTCTCTCTTCTTTTTACTCTCTCTCCTCTTTTTTATTCTCTCTCCTCTTTTTTACTCTTTCTCCTATTTTTACTCTCTCTCCTATTTTTACTCTCTCTCCTATTTTTACTCTCTCCTCTTTTTTACTTTCTCTCCTCTTTTGTACTCTCTCTCCTCTTTTTTACTCTCTCTCCTCTTTTTACTCTCTCTCCTTTTTTTACTCTCTCTCATATTTTTACGCTCTCTCCTCTTTTTACTCTCTCTCCTTTTTTTACGCTCTCTCTTCTTTTTTACGCTCTCTCTTCTTTTTTACTCTCTCTCCTCTTTTTTACTCTCTCTCCTCTTTTTTACTCTCTCTCATATTTTTACGCTCTCCCTTCTTTTTTACTCTCTCTCCTCTTTTTTACTCTCTCTCCTCTTTTTTACTCTCTCTCCTATTTTTTACGCTCTCTCTTCTTTTTTATGATCTCTCTTCTTTTTTACTTTCTCCCCTCTTTTTTACTCTCTCTCCTCTTTTTTACTCTCTCATTTTTTTTACTTTTTCACCTCTTTTTTACTCTCTCCTATTTTTTACGCTCTCTCTTCTTTTTTACTCTCCCTCCTCTTTTTTACTCTCTCTCCTCTTTTTTAATCTCTCTCCTCTTTTTTACTCTCTCCTCTTTTTTACTCTCTCCTCTTTTACTCTCTCTCTCTCCTCTTTTACTCTCTCTCTCCTCTTTTACTTTCTCTCCTCTATTTTACTATCTCTCTTCTTTTTTAGTCTCTCTCCTCTTTTTATGTTGTCCTCTTTTTTACTCTATTTTAATCATGTTTTTTTTAGTCATTTTATAGGTAGGTCCATTTAAATGTATATGTCAATTTACAAAACAAACAAACACACATTTAGATGCAACATCTAGATGTAGTATTCACCATGAAAACAAACAACATCCAGCTGCTCTATTTAGATGGTGCATTCAGATGGACCATCTGGATAGACAATCAAACAGGACCTAACAAAAAAAATTGGATAGCCAAACTTTATAATCAACGGTACAAGATTATTATGAATTTAAGAAACTAAGACAATGTCAAGAACATCAAAACCAACGTTTTGATCATACATTCTCTATCTCTTTAACCACTGTATTGAGGATTGGACATATACTCAAACAGAGATACAAATACTTATGGTGGAAACGAGCCAAACTCTGACACAAAGAACTTGGAAGACAAAAAAGATAAACAACTGTTTTTAGCAGACCAGTGCAGATCAGACCTTCGATGGAACTTTAGTGTCGCCATGTTTTTTGTCTTCGAACTTGTCTATAGCCACTTGAAGCTCGTCTGTGCCACCAACAGCCCTCATTGTGTAGAAATATACTCCAAAAACAAAAGTTGTCAAGCCGCCAGCTACAACCATGTTCTTGCTTTTTAGACCTAGATAGTTAAATCCGGGAACTCCTGTCATTGCTTGAAAGTCTTTCTCCAACCTGCTGAGAGATTCAAGTTTTCTAGTTTAGCAATGTGAATAAATATAGAACCTGGATTCCATGAGAAAATGAATTAGCACATTGATCAAACTACATCAATATTTACACAGCTATAAAGCTTTACAGATATTCCGATAACATATTTCAATGTCATTACTCAATATAGCACCCAAAAAGCAGTTAATAAATACCAAAGAAGTATCAAGATACTTGCACATCCCAAGTAAAGGCTCCGACTTGTATCTAATATACACTCACGCATCTATTACCAAGACCCAAGGGACTAAACACAAATCATAAAGAAATCGAAACTTCTCTAAAGCTCGTGCTTCTGCACTAGAGACTAAAAAAACAACTCTAAATCTAGCCCAATATCTTTAAGCGTAAAAGTCAAAAACACTTGCGTAATCCACCTCAAATTACATTAAAATACAATGAAGAGCTTAGTAGATAGTATCATAAAAAAACCTCTACGGTGAACTGAGATCACTTGTTAGATAACAAGGTCTAGTTCAACAAACTTATTGGGAATGACACTTAAAACAGAAATTCAGTAGGGGAAGCCATCATCATGCCACAACATAAAGCACTCATGCTTTATGCTATAGCAGCAAACAGATGCAGAATTCAACTTTCTAGCTCATGAACAGCTTCCAAACTAATGCTCACGTCAGTCATTGTACAAATTTCCAGGTTCAAGCTATAATTACTAGAAACAGAAATAACAATGCAATAAGATCAAAGAGAAAAGTAACCAGAACCTCCTATGAATTAGTTTCGTTTACTTACCTAAGCTGTTGGATTTACTCAAAACTCTTAAGAAACATAAATGAATTCAGGCAAATCATTGCTGCGGGAAGCAAAACAATCTTACTTCAATTTTTGTTTGTAAGTCTTGAACAGATGGATTTATACATTGAACAATCGGTTTGTGAATCAAGAAGTAAGAAAGTAACTCTTTTATCCACTCTTATGCTATTGTTAATGTAATATTCAAACCAAAAAAAGAATGAGACACTGTTACATAGCAGAAAAATGGAGGAGACAGAGAATTCCAAATAGAGTAAGACACACCCATCTTGTCTAGACTACAATCTAGACTACACACTAGTTACAGCAATTTTCATTCCTCATATCTAGACTACAATCTCTCTATTTCACACAATCACACTACACTAGCCACTAGGTAACAAAGCTCATCGATTTAGTCACTAGGTAATAAGCATGTATGGATATAAACATGAGCTTGAATTTTCAGTTTTGTTCCATGAATCAAAACTCTATAACCGAAACAATTGCACAAGTTGGAGAAACAATAGCTCAATGGAACACACAAAGCATGGTTGGATATAAACATGAGCTTAAATTCAGATTCACTAGCCAAATTTCTCATCTTTATCTTTCATAATCGTTGCCCTTATAAAAAGAATTGAAATCAATATCATTGATCAATCTTTCATCGAGATTCTTAGCTAACAACCAGACTTGAAATCAATATCACAACAAAAGAAAGAGATTGACAAAATCAATCACTTTGTCTTCACAACCGGTTGGCTTGGTAGTTGTTGTTGTTGCTTCTACTTTCAGATCTCTGGGTTTGTGTGAACAGTTATAAATTTACCCCAGTTTTTATATACGAAACCCTACCCAATTTCATATAGAGTGACGAGTTGGAGTTACGAAATGCTTAATCCAAAAATCAAAAATCTTAACTCTATCGAACAAATGTAGAGAATACAAAGAGAAAAAGCAAACGAGCCGGCGAGGAACAGCAGTATAGGGAAACAAGACCAGAGGCGAGAAAGCTCGCCACAAAGAGGAAGAGGGAGACCTCAGAGAAACGACGAAGAAAATTTTGGTTGAATTTAACTCTCGGATTCCAGAATACCTACGAAACACAACGTTGAAAACAGTGGATTTGGCATTGGATTAAGAATACCTCAAAGTCTATTAAAATACATGAAAATTCACCCTGCAAAGGACGTCGTGTCGTTTTTAACGTTTAGAAGATAAAATGGGCGCCGTTTCATATTGGTCGCTGATTTGGCGTCTTTTCTGGCAATGATGATAATTCAATTCGTCCATAAAGGAATCAATTCTGACACGAAATCGTTTAAATCTGTGCGTATGGTTCGGTGTCTTCATCTTTATCCTCGAATCTCGATCGCAACATTACCGACTCATGATGTGCTTCTGAGCATGAGATTTGTATTAACACGACGTCTCTCTCTAAAACGATCTTTCGCCAATTATTCAATCACTTCCGGATCAAAATCATCGGTCAGCATGGCGACGATCGAGAGCGAGAATCATGTAGAAACTTCGACAGAGGAGACAAACAAAAAGGAGGAAGTGTTGACCGAGGATAAAAAAAAAGAGGAGGAGGTATCGGTTTCGCTCTCTCCGCCGCCGGAAAAACCAGAACCTGGCGATTGTTGCGGTAGCGGCTGCGTCCGATGCGTTTGGGATGTGTATTACGAAGAGCTCGAAGAATACAACAAACTCTCTGGAGAGAATTAATTCCAATTTGCTTAACCAATTGTTTTCTCGATTTGATGCTGTGGTGTTGTGTGAAACCTTTGGATCAATGTATCTTTCAAGCTGATTTACTTTGTGAATAAAATTGATTTTTTTGTTATAAAAAATGCTGAGAGAGAACCAAATGTAAAAACAACCAAGGAGCCAATCAAATATTTCTAATCTTTCTACTTGTTCTGTATATTCTGTGAGTTTTGCTGCTATCAAAAAGTAGCACTATACAACACCAAATCGTTGTTTCTTCTGGCTTGTAGAATCAAACGAAAAAGCAAGTTTGATCCAACTCACAGATCAAATGTAGCTGCAGAACCATCCTTACTTTTCTCACTTTTGAGGAGCTTTGACAAGAACAGAGATATGGAGATAGAATTCTGGGTTCATCAAGTTATTTACCACCCATGAAAACGGTATCTCTAGTTTCATTTCAATCCCTTGGATCCTTACCAATTTAATTTCACTTGTCTCCGGGGGTGACCCAGCTGCTGCTTCTGATTCACCCATGGTTCTTTCTTCACCCACTTGTTCACTCGTTTGAAATCTGTCTCCACTGAACTCTGGGAGGAGACTTTCTATGGCGTCCCGCAAGGTAAAGCATTTTCCTGTTAGATACTGGAACAAATCATTTATCTCACACGAGAGAGATTCAAGAACAGTTGGATTCGCTTTAAATGAAAGCAATCGACTGAAACTTTTGGGTAGATAAGCGTAACAGCTATATTCTAGAAAAACCAATCTCTTTTAAGTGAAAGATTATAACAACAATGAGGATCTTCATGTAAAGCGAATCTGCTTTACCTTCTTCTCTGAACAACATAACAGGCCGATTTAGGTACGAGACATCATCCCAAGTATCAATCTCAGGTACATCTTCAAGATTCTCAAAATCTTTATCTATACTTCGGACATACATCCGAACAGGAATTCTCGCTGGAAAAAGAAACGATTCAGGAAAAAGATGGTTGCACCAGAAAATCAGGACTCTTTTACTTTGTAACTGTTAGCCAACATTGTGATAGATACACCAATATGTTAGGAGTCATTATTCTATTCCTATTTATTTGTTGCTCTTCAGAGGATATATCAGAAAGAGGGAAAACTACTATTAACTGCCTGAGGTCCTTTGCACAGATTTATGTCATGTATTTAAACATCTCGTGAATGCAGAATAAGGTAAAACTATCTCAGATGAGTATATAGTTGCCAAACCTGTCTTAACTTGTCCAGTCCCATCCATCTCAGGCACACCTTGTTGAGATTGTGGAGATGACAAACTTGTTTTTCTTGAGAACTCATCTTCGATGGTTCCCATTTTAAGCTTGGGTAATAATTTTGTGTAGGCATCAAGATCACCTGCCAAATCATCAATTTTCAGTACTAACTCACTAATGAATGTATCCAAAGGTTATAACAAGCCTGATGCAGATAGTGACATTGACAATGAGGAACGCAAAAGGTACATCTAGTGGCAATTATAGGTATGACCAGAAGTATTGGTGTTCATTTTAGTGGCATTTTTAATCTTTTCACTTGAGTTTGGAGGAGATTTAAAATCAGCATCATTCATAAGATGATCAATGTGATCTGCAGCGCTTGGAACTAATCATGTACCCAAAAAAATCCATAAATGAAAATCATGTGTAATTAAAACCATACAAAGAATAAGAAACTATTTTATCTTTTTCAATTGTTCCTATAGCAAAATCATATTTGTGACTCTAAATCATATCATCCACATGTTTGAAGGAGAAACCAGGTTAGAAGGATCTTGCAGCTATTTTAAAGCATGTGGATGATATGATTGAGAATCACAAAAATGATCTTGGTATAGGAACAATTGCAAAAGAAAAAATAAATTTTTATTCTTTTTATGGTTTTAGGTTAGCATGATTTGTGGGTAACATGATTAGCTCTTAAGTGTTGCAGATCACATCGATCATCCTCTGAAGGATTAGTGACTACTATTACTTTATATGCCTAAAATGTACCGTTCATTACGGAGGCCCATATATCCTCTTGATCACTCTGAGACATATTCATTACATTCTTGCAATTTCCGTTGATGATATACGCTGCCTGCGGGATAAGTGGATAATATTGTTTCAAACATGTCAAAACTTCTAATCCTTTACTGTTTGTCTTACCTAGGAACTTAAGCAAAGGGATGTTAAAATATAATACAAGATAAGCTTATGGCTACTCCATTATTCTGTTATGCACAGCCTATGAGATTTCAAAAACCTCGGTACTTATCATAGAAATATTGTAATTCCAGTGGCTGAAACAGATATAATCATTTCGGTGTTGTCCAATGTTGACTACATCATCAAGATGTGGAAGAAAATCACACACTTACTATTCGCCTTCTACTATGCGAAATCCAATGTAACAGTTTACAGAGTCCATTCGGATTTGATTTGTAACATAGTCGTTTCAATTAAAAATGACAAGAAAGCCATAAACTAGAAAGAAATTTTCACCAACCTCTTTTAAAGAATTAACAAAGTTCCATTTTACAGATTCTTCTCCTTCACAGGGTATCAGTATGTTGCTAGGATATCCTCTAAAGTGTATCTGCAAAAAAAAAAATCTGAAAATGTCAAGAACTGCAAAGATAAGTATTGTGTATCCTGCTAATAACAAAAGACTGATGAAAGATTTTATTGATTAACATACTTCGATTGTCATACATAGATAGCCAACAATGGGTGCTTAAGTTGTAGTAAGGATTCTATGGAAGTAAATGGAAATGCAGACTAAGAGACTAACATCGTGTATCACCCGTTTTTTTGTCCCCTTAAGTTAAGATTACAAGAATAGTGTGCCCTCAAACTTACTCAAGATCCTAATATAAAATTCAAATAGAGAATGAAGAAGTTGGAAGAAAGAAAAATCACAGTGAGATTCCAAGGTCGTTCTGGTTCTGCACATGAGAGATCGAAAAGAGCACCTGTTGGTATATACCTGCTACCAGAGAGAAGAATCTGACCTCTCACATAACACATCACAAAAGATAAAATTTGTTCTCATTTATTAAAAACAGAAGAACAATGACGTACCATTTCAAAGGAAAACCTTTGTAATCGAACCAGATGGAATCTTCCCCAGGAGGAAGTGAATCCTTGAAATAAGGCTTTATAAGAGGAACTAATAGAGGCAAATATCCTATTCTTGGTGCTAACACCTGAAAATCCAAGCAAAGAAAAAAAACAAGGAAATTCAGAAGTGTGATCTTATCTCGATCCAGTTACACGATTCCGTCTATCAAAATCCCCCCCCCCCCCCCCCCAACAAAACAACTGCTCAAGCATAAAACAAATTGATGATCGATATCGTCTATATGATACAAGACGAAAATTAAAAAAAAACCCTAAAATCCCAATTCTGTAATGATAAAAAATTCACTAGAGAAGTATACCACCGATTGGGAAAACAAACACGAAATTGAAGTATAAAAAAACCGGATATGGAGAAGAAGAGGAAGAGTTGTGATTACGAGAGCAGGAGGAGGAGCAGGATGAGAAGCAACTTCGGATTTGTGGAGATGAATCTGCAGAGGAATTGCTCCTTCCCAGACAAACTTGACCGCTTCATTCGCCATTCTCTCCTCTTTTTCTATTTCCGTCACAATAAAGCTTCAAGCTGTTTCTCTAGTGACGTCATCTTCTCTTGCGTGTACTCTGCTTTTATAAAGGGCGTGCGTACGTTATTATATCAGTGTATATTGGTTTGCTAACGTTAGGGGTTGGCAAAATATTTGTATTTGGTTTTTTTTTTTTTTAACATTAACAATCGCAACAACCAAATTAAGAAAAACTCATATTTGATATGAATTTGGAAAAGGTTTATAAAAACTTCATTTTTTTTCTTTTTTTTGAGAACACTTTTTAAACTACTAACAATGGAGCGGATCATATATATTGAATTCTTTTCGGATATCCGCTAAGTGATTACTCCTAGTTAACGTGATCCCGGCCTGGCCTGGTTTTGGTAAGTATTTTCTAAGATGGTTCGGCTCAGACGCAAAAATATTCGGATTAGTGGTCAAAAATTCCAAAATTATTTTCGATTAGAGTTGGTTTTTGAATCGGTTCAGTTTATTAGTTTGTTGGTAACCTCACCAACTTCACCTTCTGCACCTTCTGCCTTTGAACCTATTCAAACCTCTAATTTTGATCAGAGATATTGATGAGAAACCTAAAAGTGCTTTTGTTGAACCAATCAGTAAAGATCTCGGAATAACTAGATTAACTAAACAAAAGTGTACAAGAGTTTTACAGCTGCAAATTTTGCAGAAACTTTAGCCTAAATAACAAACATCTCAAAGATAACAATGTAACAACAACAAAAAAGACTTTGATAAACATTTCAAAGTTGAATGAATATTGAATTTAAAAGTCGCTTGCCTTCGGTACCTGTGTTACAAGTAAAGATGAATCCCTTGTTCTTCTTCATGTTCTTGTTCTTCTTCTATTACCATCTTTCTCTTCTTGTACGGAGAAAAGCCTCTTGAATTTGATTCAGAGTTTGTTTTCCTGAGCTCTGAAAATGCAGACCTCTCGCTAGGTCTAAACTCCCATTTACATACCATCGTTTGGGGCTCCGAGTTCTTGTCTGTATGTCCTGTGTCATCCACTGAACCAGAGTTTGATCCAGTCGATGATCCTTCGTTTTGGGCAACCTTTCCTGAATCCGAACATCTGTTTTCCACATCTTCTTGTTTTAGAGGAGCTTGTATCGAACAGCTCGAGATTTCTTCTTGTGGGTTTAGTATTATGGATAATGTTTTGGATGGAGAGAGTTTTCGAGGTAATGGCTGAATTGGGGATTTACAATAAGTTGAAGTTGTCAGAGAAGAGGAAATGCCTGAATCAGATACCAAAACTGTCTTCCCAAAGAGTTTAAGGCTTTGTGGTGAGCTCTCTCTGTTTGTTAAGAGTCTTTCTCTTGGAAATAACTCCAGCCTCTGTACAAATTGATCAAAGGACATTAAAAATAATGCATTTTACAGCAAATACTGTTGTAAAACTCAATGAACATAAATTCGCAGATAGGTTTTTGTTTTTGTTAACTACCAGAGTCTCATGCTCTTCATGTGCATTTGCAGCAGTGGTTAGCCCCGCTGGTGGTGATGCAGAGGAAACAGGGGACAAGCTTCGATTGGGTGAATTTGAATCAAGGGAACCCAAGGCTTCTGATCCAACAGTGGACAAAACAGAGGTTGGAGATCGATTCTCTTGTTCTGAGGGTGAAACCGATCTACTTGTTCGATCTCCCTCATTCCCAAACTTACGAGGGTAAGGATGCGCTGGTTTTTTCTTTGGACGAGGAGGTGGTATCACAATTGGCTCTACCGAGCTCTCATTACCTCCAGTTGTTTCTCGAGCAACCTGTGTAAATACAACAGAACAGAGCTAAGTCAGAACACAAATCTCCGAACATTATGTACAAGGATCCTTGCTTAAGCAGTACTTTGGTTTGCTATATGAGGTTATACCGATACTTTCTAGGAACACAGGTAAAGATATTGTAACAAACAAGTGTAAAAACCTTAGAGAAAAACTTCTGAGCATGGCTTCGAATCTGAACTGCAGTCTTTGTTCCCACATGTTCTGTTAGTGAAACAAACATATTCTTGATGGTTCAGATTTGTAAAGGCCATAACTCAGTAGCAAGTGATACTATTAGATCGTTTATTTACCTTCTATTCGTCTCCATGCTCGCCCATATAATTTCAAGGCCTCAACAAACTTCGTGTGCTCTTCATCTGTCCATCTCTCTCTTTCTTTTGTTATCGTGTATGGTTTCCGTACCTAAAGAGAACGATGAATTGAGCCAAGGATCTTGACTTTGAAATGATTATATTGTCATGGGATGTTATGGAAACTAACCTTGGCTGCATAATTATTTCCCCCAAAAGCTTGTTCACTGAACTGCATCGGCTTGTCTGCAGTTTCTTCAACACTACTCTTCGAAGGAGCTTTGGTACCCTGAAAACATAACCAAGATAAAGGGCTTTTAGGACACATCATCTTATTCTCACAACAGATATGCAATTTATGAACTTTAACAAAGTGGCATTGGCTCATGGAGTTTCTTCTTCAGTTGCTCGATGAACATTATTCATTTACAAAATTCAACAATCGAACTGTGTTTTATAAACCTATCTACATTTATGCAAACACATTTCGGTTATATACCCATGAATCCTTCTTAATAAGCCAATCCTGAAAGTTCTCAACAGTCCATTCCACCTCAAGGATTCACAAGAATTTAGTTGCAAACACATATATAGACAGAACTCATAAGCTTAATCTGACAAAATCCGGTTTTTATTCACTATTCTGAACTCGTAGATTCCTTAAGCTAATCTGACTAAGCACTAAATATAAAGTTAAGATTTGAATTCACACCTGAACATTCGCAGTCAACGGAGACGACGTCATAGCTTCCTGGATTAAGATCTCGCCGGAGGAAAAGAAACTTGGAAGGTTTGAATCGTAGAAAAGGAAAAGGAAAACGTGAGCTTCAAATTTACAAATCTGGACTTCGAATGAGCTTAGTTTCCTCAGTTCTCCATCCGTTTTTATAGATCCCACAAATTGATTCGGTTAATATCTCCTCCAGTTAAAAATAACAAACCTTCCACCTTCCGGAAAAATATCGAGAAAACCGGAGATTTTGGGTTAGATAAAACAGAAAAACTTGGCGCAAAGAAGAAGTAACGAGAACACAAAACAAGAAGAAGGTAGGAAATGAAACTCTCCGAGAACTATGGTCACCAGAGTTTTAAAAAAAACGAAGCCTTTGAAGGTTGGAAATGGCCGGAAGAAGAAAGAGGGAAGAAGAAGAAGAAAAGAGTTAGGGGTCTGTGGAGGAAAGAATTTGGGTCTGAGATAATAGGAAGACATAAGAGGGGATGCCACGTCAGCTTCTGGTATATGCGCTTTTTCAATTTTTATTTTATCTTTAATTTATTTATTTAATGATTTCCCATGGAACGCTCGAGAAACAAATGAAATCTTGTGGCTCACGTTCAAAGACCAACATTGACACGTGTCGCTCGTGCCTTGTTTCTTTCTTTTTTTGTAAAATATCTTTTTTTTTTGTTTTTTGTAATAGTAGATTTATCATGGTCTCTCCAATATATTTTTGAATGAATAATTGTATAAAAAAAATAAGATATGGTGCTTAAGGAAAAAAAAAAGTTAGAATGGTGAGCATTGTCGTATTTTATTATTTTATTTCCTTTGTTTCCATTGTATATTACGTAAAACATCAGGATATATGTATATATTATATAAAATTAATTAATTAATTAATATTGATTTTTGCTGGACTGAGAAATGTGAGCAACCAGACACCATGTTTGATTCCTCTCCAATATAAGGGAAAGGAAAAAAAAAGATTTTAGTGTGTGAATTTTGATTATAGATCAGATTTTGTTGAATTATGAGTAAAATTGATTAAAAAAAAAAAAACATCGTGCGACAGTTTGTTAATTAACATACTCCCGCTATTATCTCCTTTCGTCTTATTCATTGTCTTCCACGCTTCAAGAGCTATTGTGTGGCAGATTATTTAAACAATTTATATTTATTTTAGAAAATATTTCTACCTATTTTAATTTCTTGCAATCCTTTTTAGCATATTTTTCTATTATTATAAGTGTAACATTTTTATACATATCCTTCCTTTTTTTTTCCAACCTAACATGTCTTTATATTATTTGTGAAATAAAATTACAAGAATGAGAATTTAAAATTCAGAAAACTCATTTTTTGGATTAGATCGAACATATTTTACAATCATCATCAATCCAGTATAGATTTTGTGGGGTATGGACCTTCTTTCTCCATTCTTCTTTTATTGGATACAAGTTTTTTATTTTTTTATGTAAGTTATACTGTATTATTTAAGAAAATTGTTTCTCATGATAAATTGAGGTCCACAAAATGAGATCTCTAATGGAGATTGGTTCTCATGGACCAAATTTCTGGGCATTACAATCTAAAATATAGAAGTTGGATTACCTAAATAAAATTAGATATTTTATGTGGCATGCTTTGTCAGGATGTGTTGCAGTTAAACGTAACCTTACCACTTGGGGAATTAATTGTGACTCGAGATGTAGTCAATATGGGGTGGAAGAAGAAACCATTAATCATGTTCTTTTTGAGTGTCTCCCAGCAATTCAAGGTTGGGCATTATCTCATGTTCCCTCACCAGTTGAGGTTTTCCCTGGAAACTCGATATGGTATAATCTAGATTATCTGTTCTGGAGAATTCCAGATTCAGTTGATATTAATATTTTTCCATTGGTGATTTGACACATTTGGAAACCGAGAAATGATTATTGTTTCTCTGGAGTGAATAGGGATTCCCATGAAGTATTATCTCAAGGGAAGCAAGATGAGATGGAATGGTATAATGCTAGGCATCAAAAAAGTTATGCTAGTCAACCATGCTCACTCAATAATGCTCCAACTTGGATAGCGGTGTCATCTCCGATGACGGTGAACCCGGCCTTTACGGATTACAAATGCTTTGTTGATGCGTCGTGAAAATGCTCTGACATTTTTTCCGGGATCGGCTGGTTTGCTTTCCGGAAGCTGTTTCTGAGGGATGTATGGGGGCACACCAAATAAGAAGAAGTCTATATGCGCTATATTCAGAGGTGGAAGCAGTGATGTGGGCTATGGAATCCTGATTGTGGTCCAGGTTTTAGAAGTGGAGATGGTTACATATTGTGCGAATGTATTGAAGCTTTTGATGCATCCTGAGGAGTGGCCGACGTTCTAACCCTACCAGAAGGATTTTCTCATGTTACAGTCTCTTTTCCGTGCATTTTTCCTCTATGTAATTCCGAGATCTCTAAACCATAAACTTAATGCTCTCACTCGTTCTATTAGAGAGTTGGCTAATGACTTAGTGTTGTAAACAATTTCTCACCTCTTTGACTGATTATTATAATATTACTTGCCTCAGAGGCTCATACACATGCAATGCAATTAGCGAATTTCCACAGTATTCAAATTTAATGCTTATATATTACTGTATTTTAATTTTAGTACATCTTAGGTATCTAAATTTTGTTACAGCATGTGACATTTAATTTGGTGGTAGATGGTAAATTTATTAAAAGCAGATGCACTTACATATTCAGAGATCGAATGCTATTATCTACATTATGTAGGAACTTGACTATTGGCCAACTAGTTGTGGTCGATTATTGACCCAACAAAATTTTCGTTACAAAATAATTTAACACATTGAACATATGAAAACTGTACATTAATTTTAAAAATAGTTATAAAAAACAGCTATGAATCTCTACTTAATCCAAACTTGATGTTATCCAAAATTACAAAGAAATTAAAATGAGATATTTCTTTCTTTGTCTTTGTACAGTTGTACTATATTTTATTTAAAATTAAATGAAGATATTAAGGTAAATATCTTCTGCGTTTAAATAAATACAAGTGGTAGGGGTTGATCCATTACGTAAGCATAAACTACACACCATACAATATAATATGACACAGATAATACTTATGATTATTTCCAACTTTTTCGTATTTATATGTTTATTTATGTCCAGGTCGTAATCAATTATGATAAGTGTGTAGATAATTTATTTTATCACTCAGCACATATTCATATAAGACTTAAATATTAACAGCTAATCCACCAAGACCTGATGAATTGTACAATCCGATAAATATTTTTTTATTGAATTTTAATATTATCTGATCAAATATATTAAAACATAACAATAATTAATTTTTTTCTTTTGCTATCAATTATATCTAAATTCATCTTTAAAAATTTTATATTAACTAATATATATCTCTATATATAATAAAATCATCGCGTAAAGATTTTTTGTATCTTTTATAATAATAAAAAATAATTTTTAATCATTTGATTTGTTTTGATCGGTAAGTTTATTTTAACTATTTAATTTGTCTATTTCTTTTGATAAGATATTTTTTTAACTAATTAGTTTGTTTTCATTTTAATTAATTATATTGATTCATTGGTTTGTTAAAAACTTTTAATAGGTTCCTTTGTTTTAATTGGTTTGTTTGTTTGTTAGAATCTTTAACCAATTAATTTATTTTGATTTTAATAAATAAAGATTAAAACATTAATATTATTGGTCCATTTGTTTTAAGTAATTAGTTTATTTTAATTTCAATAAATTTTATTGGTCAATATAATAGAAAACAACCAAAAGATATTGTATTGAGATATTCCTAATCCTAATAGGAAAAACATTAAATAAATTTTATTTAAGAAACATCCCAAGATTTATTTTACTACATCAACGAGTTCTAACTCTTTTTCTCTCAATGATTTTAACATTTTTTTCCTCTCGATTTTCGTTTCTCTTAGTCATGTCTTTCTCATAAATTTCTTCGTTGAAACCCTGCAAAGAAACCTGGAGAATCAAAGTTAAAATTCTAAAAATTTAGAATGTATACACTAAAGAACATGGTTAAACCATTGATATAGTTCTTTGTAATTCTAAGGTATGTTACTAATAATTTATTTATTTGAATATTTTTATAATAATTAAGAATATTTTCTAATTAATTGATATATTTTTAGGATGATAAAATTCGTGAAAAAAAGAACTGGTTTCTAAATTCGGAAAACTTCTTGAAAATGGAAGTACTAAAATCATTACTAACCTAGAAGTTTCTCCTAGAACTGGAACTTACCGTACTTCTACTCATAATTTCAAAGTCTTTTTATGTACAGAACCACAATTAAGTCAATGGATCCTCTACCAGATTCGGTTTTTGGATTAAAATTTGTTGATTATCATAAATTATTTGATCGACGTCTTAAAGATATCTATCTTGTCTTATAGGTAACTAAATAGTTTTTTAAAAATATTTTATAATTTTCGATTGTAAGTGTTAATTTTTTGGGATTTTTTTAAATAGATATCATCAGACAATAGATTCGTGTTAGCCCTACTGAAATTTCTGAAGTGAATGGAAAACAAACAAAACGATTTACTATTACCCTTCAGAATGTTGAGTAAGTTGTGTTATATTGTTTTTTTTAAAAGTTTTATTATTTATTAAACATTTAATGGTACAAAATCTTTATTTTATGTCATACAGAAATCTTGAAATAACTTGTGTGGTGTGGGAAAAATATGATGAAATTATTGAAGAGAAAACCAAAAATGAGTTTTCCTTCCAAACCATAATTGTTTTGCAATTTTATAAAATAAAAGTATTTAGAGGTAAACATATATATTATTTGATATTCTATAAGTTTAATTAATATATAATTTATTCAATTATTTCGTTTTCTAATATTTACCAAAATCTCTATATATAATAAAACCGTAGCGTTAACAGATTTCGTATATTTTACAATAATAATAAAAAAATTTATCTCTTGATAAGATATGATAAGATTCTTTAAGTAATTGTTATTATTATCTTTATCTACATAATATTAGTAGTTGTTTTAATTTAAATATATAAAGATTTGTTTAAATTTAAATATATAAAGATATTGAAATTAAATACAATAAAAATCTACAATATAAAAAAACGAAAGCTAAACATAAGTTATTTTTTGGTAAAGTATATTATTACATAAATTGTGGACAAATTTACATAAGAATTTCTTATATAATAAAAACGTAAAATTAACTTTTATATATAATATTATTTTAGTCTAATTTGGTCTATTGTAACAATGTTACTAGGAAGATATTAATCATATAATATTTTCTTTGAATATTGTTTAATATATATTAATTAATTAGTTAGTTAAATAACAATATAATTATATATTGATAATTTTAGGGAATATTATTAGTTATTTTTTTAACTTTTATATTCTAAAATAATAATAATTATTAGTATGGATATACATTGCCTTAATTCGTGTCATATACATTTCTAATATTTTATTGTGTAAATAAATTCAGTTATTAAGAGATAAACTTATCATTATTTAGGTTTGAATTTTAAATTCTATTATTATTAGTATGAATCAATTCGGTTCTTTGTGAATATCTTATCTTATTATATGATAGTGTCGAGTAATAATCTTATCACCTATGTTCGATTATTTAATCATTCTAAACATATGATATAACACCATAGTATTCGAATAATTTATGTAAATATTTAATGTAGTGAAATATAACTTATACTATTAATTAACACCTTACCCAAATTATATTTTTAATCAACAACTTCCAAATACATTTTGAATAACTAATTTCTAATATTTATCATAAAGAATACCCTAATCAATTATATCTTAAAATTTTACACCTTATTTTAATAGGTTTAGTTCAATTCTCTATTTAAATAGAGAGTTCATCGTGTGATTAATTCTAATATTTATTAAAAAAATAGCCCGATTCATCTTTTTAAAAAAAATCAAAAATTATTGTTGCTCTTACGGTACTAACATTAAATTTTAAATGTATAAAATACAATAATTTTTTTAAATATATTAAAGATTGATAAATTATAATAATTTTTGAATACAATTTTAATTGCCTAAATGAACACATGTCTACAAATCTAAATTAATATGAATCTAAAAATCTAAATGAATACGTGTTTAAAACTCTAAATGAATACATGTCTAAAAACTTAAATGAACATGAGTTTAAAAACCTAAATGACACGAGTCAAAAAAATTTATATACAAAAATTGTAATGCATCAAAACCTAAATCAAAAGAAATCGAAAAATATATTTCGCATACAATATCAATCATTTGTAGTATATATAAAATTAATAAATTTACATATACAAATCAAATAAATATCATATATATATATATTATAAATGTAAGTGACATTTAATTTAGTGGCTGGTGGCAAGTCTACTAAAAAGAGGCGCACTTTCACATCTAAAGATCGAATTCCACTGTTTATATTATATATAAATTTGGCTAATATACTAGTTAATTGTGGTCTAGAATTAACAAAAAAATATATTATAAATAAATAAAAATATTACAAATATATATTAATTTTTTACAAAAACATATTCTGTTCACCAGATCATCTAGTGGTAAATAAAGTTGTATTCCAAATTTTTAGTCATTAATGCATTTAAATATTTAAAATTGTAAAATTATTTGGAATGACAGTGAAAGTGATTAACACTTTAATTAAAAATAAATAAATAAATAAATAAATAAATAAATAAATAAATAAATAAATAAATAAAAGAGTGCACTTTTGGCATGTCCTTTAAATCTGATTTTAGCCGACTGATCAATAGAAATTGGACACGTAAAGGAGAGGAAGAAGAGTTGTAGCCACTCATTTTTGTTGGTATTAAATTATTAATTAACGCTTACATATTTTTGTTGATATTATACACAAAATTTGTGAGCCACACATATTGTCCTTAAGGGTCTCAAAAATGCAAATATGTGGCGGTTGTCTACTTACGTATATATTTAAAGTATCTTTTATGACCATATATAGTTAGAAAATCACGGATATAAATTGGGAACGGTTAGTTCAGAAAATTAAATTTATTTCTCATATAATTCCCACTGCAAAATAGGATGAAAATTTCGGGAATAAGAATAGTACAAAAATTTTGAGATTTCAAATTTACTTCCCAAACTATTTTCAAATCCTACTAAATCGAGAAATTGTAGTACACGTACGAAAAATAATTTAGAAAATACGAGTAATAAAAAAATTAAGAGTATTATTATAAATTATACAATCAATATAACAAACATAACAATGTACAAAAGATATATCAATGTTCAATACACAAAAATACAAAATTAACCAATATTACCAATTTTTACCAAAAATACTAGTATATCCATAATGAATAGTTTGTATTCATTGTAAAGTTGTGAAAATTTAAGTGAAATATTGTTATGGTCTTGATCTTAATTATTTGAAACATCTAATATTTGAATCCGTTATATTTTAACATTTTGTTAATTTAAACAAATACCCAATGAAAATTCATTCCCTATCATTTCTCTTATCCGTTTGGATATTATTTTTGAACCCGAACGGGAAATTAAAATGTTCAATTTCTAAAAAAGACGAGAATTACGAAAATTAAAATGTCCCGTTATGTCCATGGCTAACCATATGTCCGAAATGCAATAAATCCCTCATATTGTATAATCCTTTTTTATATATTGAGACAAAAATCCAAAAAAAAAATCTAAAAGATAAATATTTTTGTGTGGTAATTCTATCACTTGTTGTCTACTTAATATAGTGTCATGACCTAAATTTATTACAAATTTTGGTGAATGATCAAACATATTATAGTAAACTAATTGGATCGTTAAAATTCAGATTTTTTTTTTTCTTTTCAACAAACTAAATAGCCTATATTTTACCCCCAAAAAAACTCAATAGCTTATATTAATCCGGATTAGTTGTAAAAATAAAAAAAGAGGATGTGTTTGGAAAAGACAGAGGAGAAAGACAAGAGTCAAATTAAGGAGTTTCTGGTTAGCAATAAGGTTAGGCTTGTTGGTGCTGAAAATTAGGTATTGGTCTACTGGATTACTGTGTACTCACTCTTCACTACCATTCATATCTTTTTTATGTTTTTATAGTTTTATTCACCACCATACACTATTTATTTAAGAAAATAATATATCTTTTTTGGATAATCAGTTAATTTTTAAATATCAGAATTGTAAATAACCACAAAACACTATAGGCTTGGATTAGTAATTGCTTTTGCTGATTTGAAAAACAAAAATCTTTGTAAAAACATTGAAAATTACGAATGAATTGTAATAATGAATTAGAACAAGAAATGATGGGTGGGTCCATATAGTTGAGGATCGATAATACATTTCTGTAAGTTTCTACCACAAACAATCTTATGTGGTTCATATTTTTCGCCTAACATCTTTTTACAGCTTTATTGCCAAACGAGATAAAAGGAAAAGTCAGATATCGTTTTGAAATAAAAAAGACTTCTGACTTTGTGACAATCAGTGTTTGAAAAGATGTGTGGTTTATAAAAAAGCCACACCGGTGAAACTACTTATGGAACAAACTTTTATTTATGTCTCATGTTCATTTTGTTTTTTCTTCCTTTTCCGATTTCGAGTGGTAAAAGTGGTCAGACTAGTCGGAATTATTTGGTACGTTACAGAAAAGTATGAAGAAAGAAATATAAAATTTATATTATATCTAAATTGTAAATTCGGTAGTTTATTATAAGAAAATTTACAGAAAATTTGTGATCATACGCAAAGATAATTTCAACACAACACATACATTTCATCAATGTTGATATACGGTTTAGCTCCATACTTGAACAAAAAATACAAAATTCGAGATGGGGACGAAAGAGTTATTTTCACGATTATTCAAAAAGGCATGAGAAGCTTCTCAATTCTCATCAATAAACAAAAGAAATTAGTCAAAATAGAAGGAAATTATTAGATCTGAAACGTACTTTGTGGGTCTAAGCTGCAAAAAAGAAAAGAAAATAAGATAAATTCTTATGATCTTTTTTCGTTTAATCAAAAGTGCATTTGTAGACTGGAGAAAGAGGATGACAGAAGATAGTATTTTATAGAAATTTCTTCAAAGATCCTCTGGACCGTTGATATCCTGTAAGAAGAAGAAAGAAATGGAAGTTCAGTTTAATGATATGTTGTGAGTTGTGACTAGACACTATCACTGTCGGGAATAAAACGTGGCCAAAACACAGTGATGTATATACCTTATTCTCGAGCACGGCATTGTCGGGGATTTCAAGTTTAGTCCCGGAGTTTGCTTTCACTGACACTTTGCCTTTGAGAACAACGCCGGACCCAAAGTAGACATCACCAGAGACCTTCAGGCTATCGAGCTCAACTATACTTGGGATGGACTTGAACCGGCTAAGGAAGCTTGCGACCTGTTTATTAACCAAACATACAAAACGAACAAATTCACAGTTACAACTAGGTTGTCAACATGGGCTACGGACTGGTCGGTCCAGTTAAGGCCTAAACAGGCAATAGGCCGATCCAGGTCGTGACAATTAGAGTAAGTGTGAGATACTCTTTTTCATAGAGCGCACACAGGGAATGATCTTTTACCTTTTTAAATTCAGGTCCCAATTCGATCGCTGGGTTTGTGGGGTTTGTTCTAGCTTTGTTCCTTGTGACAAAACCATCAACGAGAGTGTACAGATCCGACTGTGAAAGATGAATAAAAATTGTGAACTCTGTTGCTCATTTGAAGGACTTTTGGAATTGTAAAGAGGAATGAATGGTTTGGCTTACTTGAACAAGAAGCAAGTCTGAGCTTGCCTTCACTGGCAAGAACCGTGACCGAGGTACATTTGCACCGATTGCATTATCAAAAAACTGTTTTGAGAATACGGGATACATTAGAAAACAGATAACGGTTGTGTTTCTTTAATACTGTGTTAATGAAACATGTAATGAAATGCATACCCTTATCGCAGCACCAGCTGCAGTTTCCAGTTGAAGAACTTTGACTCCATCAACTTCCTGAGAAGAGTTGAGGCAAATTATCCAAAATTGCAACAAGTACTGCCTCTCATGCTATGATTGTAAAAGTTGTACCTTCGGGTTTGGGATGATCTCCATTTTAAGCGCATCAGCTTCTACAAGCTTTTTGATAGCTTTCAAGTTAACCCAACTGTAAAAAAATTATAGTTAAGTGTCCGCAGATCTATTTGTTAGCTTCCATGTTTTTAGCGACCAGAGAGTTAGACTTACAGGTTGTTTGTGTTAAAAATCTTGAATTTCTCAATTGATTTGAATTCATTTACCTACCATGAACACGAGGAATGGTATTCTTAGCCAAACACAATATCTAGAGATAAACAATTACGTTTCAGGCTCAGAGCAACAACATTTTAGGACATATTATATCACAGATTGCTGTAAATAATGCAAATAACAAAGGAAGCTAGTGAAAGCGAGCAGAGAGTGACTAAGGACTACAAGAATTGCAGAACAAGTTATAAAAAATATGAATTCCAATACAGATTAGAAGAAAAGCAAAGAAGAGTTGTAGACTTACATGCTCATCAGGAACCTGAGCAATCTCTAGAAGCTGAGATACAAAACAGAGGAAGTAAATCTTAGTGGTCAAAAGATTCTCCAGTGTCGTAAGAATAATAAAATAGTGAGAAGGTGATGAGTTGCAATGAACAGAACAAAATTGATCTTCACATAATCACATATCATTTAATCAGGAGCCTGGAAACCATATGATTATAAGGTACCAGAAATTGCAAAATGCACAAACAATCTTTAGCATGTAACAACCAGAAGAAAAGCTACATCTATCTAAACAGGAAGATAATTTTACCTGTACTTTTCCTTCATAAGAGATGAGAGTTCCTCCCTTTACATCAGCTAAGGTTTTGGGTGTAACCTCCATACAGTACTCATTTTTGTTCTGGATCAGGTGCTTCAAGATTTCTGAAGCAGCATGGAGTCAACAACACCGAATAATTAGTTTCAGATCTCAGCTAAAACAAAAGCAGTAAACGAGGATACTGAGAAGGAGATATACTTAAGTCAACGATAGCGCCCAAGTTGTCTGAATTGGCGACGAACACATATTCCTTACCCTGGATAGTGAGAAACTTAAGATTAATAATGGTAAACGCTGAAAGACACAAACTTCAAGGATATATTCTGGAGACAAAATTAATAGTAGACGAAATCAAAGAAAGAACCTGTGATAAGAAAGCATCAAGCTTGCCACTGTTCATGAGTGATGGGAATACGTCACCATGACCAGGAGGATACCTTTACAAATGAAACATCTTTTATAAATGGCGCGATTTAATAGAACAGATAAGGATATCCATATGCAAATGGAATCTCAATTATAAATGCAAAGTTGACCAGAAAAAACAATCTCCACAATAGTTGGTTTACTAACCTAAACAAATTGTTACACATTTCAAAGCTATTTGTTCACTCTATAAAGACTCGGGTAACCTTACAATAGAATGCTTCATAGTTCAATTATTCATATAAACAATATATATCACCAGGCCAACACACATATATAGCATAACATAAACAACCTTTACTCACACAATGATCCAAATGTTACCCTATAATAAAATGAAACAAGAGACGGTTTGATGGTTATCAAAGAAACAGAAAGAGTTGTCGACTCAGTTAAAGTAAATTTGTATTAGCATAAAAGATCAGTTAAAAGCGCTTTGAGTCTGTTTCTATATGTAATCTTCTGCCACGTATAAGTTCACTAGTCTACCAGGACGGAATCATACCATCCATCCTTGTCAGTCTTTCCTTTGCTGGGCCACGGCACAAACTCATCAGCAACAACACGAGGATACTTGCTCTGTAAAGTTTAAGTCAACACTATTAGCTCCAGGTTTAACATAGATCATTCAAAAATGAAGTTTTTTGTTTCCTAAATTTTAATTGCATTGACATAAAGTACCTGATTAAAAGTGTGAATATCAACATTTGAGTTGGTGTACTTCTCCACAATCTGAACCAGAGAAAAATAAGTTACCCAAGTATAAAAGTTTAAGAACTAAAGATATGTGACCCTCGCTTTGATTTAAGAACCTTTTGGGTGTCATCATGTGTGTTGAATGAGTTCATGAGAACCAAGGGAACCTTGCAGCCATACTTGTTGTTAAGATTCTGTGTGGAAATGATATGTGAGGCTCAGTAAAGGCATCAAGATTAGAATAAAATGAAATGAATAATGACGAACCTCAATCTGGATAACAATCAGGTCAAGAAATGTCAAACCATCACGAACTTCGATAACCGATCTGCATAGAAGCAAGAAAATAGAAACTTCATGAGTCACATATCGAAGATGGTGTACGCACTAACTCGAGCTATAAACATGTAATATAAGTTCTCACCCCTAAAGTTGTAACTACTACCACATACCTGCTATTGTCAAAATTAACACAGATTTGTTTATTCGCTAGGACAGATTGATAGCAATAAATCTTATAGACCAAGAGATATGGATTACAGCGCATAGATCTTTAGGTTGGAAAAGGCATTTAGAATTCCAACAGCAATTTTTCTATCTCAAAGAGACTAAATAAACTAACTCTAAGAAAGTATAAACGAAAACTGAACTGAATATAGATAGCACAATATTATAGCGCTTACTTTGGACCCGTGCATCCCATTGTTGTTCCCAAACCTCCGTTGAGCTTTAGCACAACAAGCTTGTCCAATAGATCTTTGGTCTCGGTAGGATCTTGATTAAGTTGCAAACATAAAAAAAAATTAATGAATGGCAGGAGACAATCCATTATCCAATGAAAAGCGAGCACACAGAACGTCAAGCATAAAGAAAGCCAAACTTAATACCGATTTGTGTCATCTGAAAAACAACAAAAGAAAGACTAATACCTTCGGAAACGTTAGCCATTTTATCGTAAGGAACAACGATCTCATCAGTAGGTGTTTGGATCTTGCTCCATTCAATGTGCTGAGCCTCACCGCTTCAAAATTCAAATGAAAATCAGAGACTTTTGAATTAAACGGTCATCTAAATGTAAAAGGAATCTAAGTTTCTAGATCTGACCCCCAGATCCAATACGATTTTCGATCAATTCAAATATCAGAACAACGTCCAAACACAGAGCAAACAAGCACTAACTGAGTCAATACAGGAGAATCTAACTAAGAGTGAATACAAAGAGTTTAAAAGACTAGAAAGTGTTTGATCTTCATCGAATCAAGATAACAGTTCGATCAACACACAAAACATACACATCTGAAAGTACAAAATGGAAGGTGAAGATGTAAGGACGAACCTCAGGTAACGTGAAACGAGGTTGATGAATCCGCTCCTCTCATTCTCACTGAAACAGAAAAAGCAAAACAAGTCAAACGATGAAATAGATAACCAGATTCCGAATCTGAGCAACAGGTAAATCGAGAAAGAGACCTCATCTCAGTAAGTCCATCGACGGCGGATTTGAGCTGAGGGAGCTTCTCGGTTGCGGCGGCCATGATTGATTTTTTCCGGTAGAGAGATTCCGATCAAAAGAAATCAACGAGAGAGATTGAAATTGAAGAATGAAGAGTGTTGTGGAATTAAAGCACAGGGGTATTTATACAACGAAGAGTTAGTGGTGACGATGGAAGTTACCAAAAATATGTCCGTTGTCTTCTCTTTGCCAAACAGATCTCGCGCAATCGCATCTTCTTCATTCGGTTAATTATTATCGTACCGTTCGGTGAACTATTTAAACCATATGTAAACCAATTTCAATCGATTTGAGCTTAATTTGGTTTGATTAAATTTACGTTTTTTATCCTCATTTTTTTTCCAAAGTCTGCAAATGAACCCAATTAGTTCAAACTTTAAAAAAAACATAGGAGAAATCAATGCAATTTTAATATACATATATTCATAAACTATTAGCAATATATAAAATATGCACAAATAGAACAAAATGAATTAATATTAATTCATATGAAGGTGAAAAAACGAGTACCATGTATTAGAGGTAAGCTTAGCTATCCATTTCCGATGGTGCAGTTTTCACGTCCTAGAAAAGATATTTTGATGATGATATATTACTTACAAAACTGAGAGCAACACTTAATCGATGTTAAAACAGTTGAATTTCATTATGAGATTCAATATCTATATCTCTTTTAGTCGGATATCTGTTTTTCGGATCAAATTCCAAATACATAAATTAAATCTCAGGCCTATTAGAAAAAAAGAAAAAACCCCAAAATAAAGCAAATAACATCTTACAAATCCAACAACATCAGCAGAAAACAAAAATATTCCAATGGACAATGTTTATATAAGGCTCATGCCTTAGGAATTTATTGTAAAAATGTTTAAAAGGAAACGAAAGAAATGAAAAAGTACGAAATTCTTTAGAAAATCATCGGAGTATATAGTTGCGAAATGGTTTATTCTCTCAATAACCATCTTCGCAATTCAGCATGGCTTTGATCCTTTGAATAGTGGAGCTGATCAAGGTATTGACAGTGGCGGTAGAATCTTCCAGGTTGAGTTCTTGAGAGTAAGCCGGAGTAGAGACAAGGATCTGAAAAGTGACAGTGAGGAGAGTCGTGCCGTTGTTGAGATCAGCGGATGAGGCCAAGGGACGACCATCATGGGAGATGACGAAACCGGAAGGGAGAATAGGAATGGTGGAAGGATTGATAGTGCCTGAAGCAGCAGAGTATGCTGTGTGTAGATCAATTGGTGCATAGACCACCATACCTCCTAATACATCCATGAAACTGTCTTGTATTATCATCAGCTGATTATCCTCCGTTGCTAATGATGGCTATATATACATAAACAAAATCATAGTTAATGCTCTTATAACAAAGTACAAGATCAACAAATTCTAAGTTTGACTCCATCCGTTGGCTTTTGACACTTTATTTGTAACGTCTCAAGCTAGGTTATGATAAAATATAAAGTAAAAATTGTTAACATTTAAGTAACCATGCTTTAGTTGCCCAAGTTCCAGCTTGACACTAGGTGGTAAGTTCGAATCCCATCATATTCCATTTGGAGTACTTAGGCTATAAATCGAAATTTAGAGATCCAATTGTTGACAAAAAAAAAAAAAAAAAAGTCATCCTTATTTAAATATTATATCATGAATTAATACTAAGTAACTATGAAGTGCTAGCTTAATTAGTTGTATTCAGATCGGACCTCATGGAAATAAATTTGCTGAAGTTTTAGGTTCAAACCCCTAGAATTAAGTGAACATTAGAATTAAATCTGTTAATTTACATGTCTATACAGACTAATGGTATTCAAAATTAGTCGGATAGTAAAAATTTGAATGACCCGAGGAAAAAATAATAATAATAAGTTTTGAGTATGAGTAATGTACCTGGAGGATGTTGACACAATTGTTATGGTCTGTTCCTGTGACAAAACGAGTGACCTCATTGAGTGGATTCGCTTGGCAGAGAACGTCCCACTATTATTTTACACGCAAACATTAGATTTCTTGTTAATTACAGAAGCACTAAACTACAAATTGTTTAGAGAAGATAATCTAAAAACCCATAAAATTCTTACGTGATGACGAATGTCCAGATTTTTAAGGAAATTGTAGACATGAGAAGGAGGAAGAGGGAGAGATAAAGATGAACGGGCGCAGACAATGAGACCAGTAGGTTGACCAGCTTCTTTGTTTGTCCGCACAGAAACCCTAACTCCACTATTGTTGGTTACAGACAGTTGCGCGAAGTCGAACTTTTCAGACATTTTTAGTGTCCATGCAAAGTCCTTTAGCATTCTTTCTCCTAACATCATTACACTCCTTCTTCCTTCTAAACTTTTGACAACTACAAACAAAGAGAATAATATCAACAATGTTCTTAACATTCAACACCATCGATTTCATCATCGCAGAAAAAGTCATTATGTATATTATGTTGATTTGCAGAGTCGCATTAGATTACTATGCAATTTACCAATATCGAAGTCAATATAATGAAATTACGTTGGATGAAAGTACCTCCAGCGAGGTCGGTGGCAGGGAAGGCAGAGATGGAGGTTAAAGGCAGTCTCTCACACATTCTCTCAAGAGTAGCGAGCCAACGTCTAGCTCCATAGCCAAAGCCACCATATAAGAGGTCTCTGTAAAGCCGATGTGTCCGCATTGATTTATCATTTAGTACCACGTGCTCGATCCACGTCACCTGCCCAACCCAAAACTTTTTTTTCCAGAAAAATGTATACAAGTATCAAAAAAGTAAAAGAGAAGAGAAGACAGTAAGACCTTAGAGCCATGACCATTGGGTAAAGCTTGAATAAGACAACCAGAGGGACGTTTGAAGTAAGTCAAATCCGTAAAATCAATGTCAAGATTTGGGAGTTGACAAGACACATCAGCAATCAGCCAAGTGTTTTCGTCCATTTGTTGGCTACTTCTCAGTATCAAGAACTCTCTCGGTGGCACCATTGGAGACAATATGTGCAAATTCTCATACATCTACATTGTTCAGAGATTATTATCCAGATTTTTATCATCTCTATATCAGTAAAAGAATATTCAAATATATATTGAGATTCATACCACCATCGAGACTAGATTTTGGTTTTGTCCGTCGGGAGAGTCCAACACGTGAATTGTCTTAGCTTCGTTCACAATTGTTGGAAATAGCCTCGCCCATTTCTCCTGCAATATTTTGTGTTATGTTTTATGAAATAAATCAAAAGCTTAGAAATAAAATAGCATTAAATTATAAGTACTTACCGCATCGAAGAACATGTCTATCAAATTTATTGGATCAACAGGAACCATCACAACTTCTTTAGAAGACTCAAAACGAGAATTTGGGATCTTAAAATGACCAATGTTTTTATACATTTTCTCGTAAATGTCTTGATCAATGAAAAGCCTACCATCAATAGAAGACTTAATCCACATTGGTTCATCCATCCGAATGAGACTCATAAGCTCTGAAACCGCATTGACTATGGTTTCAGACATCACCATTTTCTCCATTTGAGATAGCGGATTTCGCGGCTGATTTGGTGGTGTGGTCATTTTTCCAAGATTGTTTGGTCCTCTTAATAAGTATGGTTGCGGACTGGGATGGACAGGACCATTATTGGAGGTGGATGCATGGCTTGATGAACCTTGGAGATTGGCTAACATATCCATGTTAGGCATTGACTGAGCTATGCACTGGTTTACGTAGCTCGAGAGTATTTCATACTGAATTTTATATATCCATCAACAATTATATTAGTGTATAGAGATAATTGTTAGTGAAAAACTAATCTCGTATAAACATCAATACAACAAGTAAAATACCACTCTCAAACTAGAGTACAACTTGATCAAATTTTTTCTAACGATAAAAATACAATAATATTCAAATTTGCTGTAATATTTAAGATTATCATATTTTTTCCGTAAGTGAATAATAATTTTGACTTAATTTTTTAGTTATATAAAGAAATAAGTAACAAAACATTAAAAATATTATGATATTTGAGTTTGGTATTATAAAAGATTTAATAATGTTTACAAATCAACCAAATATTTTTTTATATAGAATACAGATTAATTAAACTCAATAATTTGTTTTGTTAAATTCAATATTTTTAATAATTTTTTTAAAACCAATCAAATTTTCTTTCATCTAAATGCATATTCACAAGATTGAAGTGATTATATGGTAAATCAATTAACAAAAAAGAAAAGAAAAAAGGGATTATATGGTAGATAACTAAATCAATGATTTTTTTTAAAAACCCTATTAGCACAAAAAAAAACGTTTATTATTATGAAAAGTTAGATCCCCATCTAGGGACATATAAGTTGGGGAAAAATCAATATATTGATTCAAAGAAAAAAAAAAGAACACCAACTTTTTTGGGTGGAATGATAGAAAAGTTTTGTTTATAAAAACGCACCTCTTGTTTAAGAATGGCGTTATTGTAACGCAGTTTATGGAGATCGCGTTCACATTCTTCTGCGTTCCCAAGACGTGAGCCACCACATGGAGGACAAAGTAGAGATTTAAGTGCCTCTTGCATTGCCTCATTTTCACGTTTGATCCTCATGTTCTCATTTCTTAGTGCTGTGTTGTCTGCTTTTTCACTTTGATTCTATCATTAAACACAATAAATATTAAACGATATTTTTGTACCAAATTTTAAACAAAACAATTGACCTTGCGTTAAAAAAATTAAAAAACAAAACAATTGACCACGACAAAAGACACTTACTTTGGCTTGTGTTCTTCTGTTTTGAAACCAAAATTTGATTTGTTTTGGTCTTAGATTCAATTCTTCACCCAATTTACGTCGCTGGAATTCATCTGGTTTGGGACATTCCTTAAAATACCTTAATTAATCAACCAAAAAGCATAGAATAGAAATTAAGAAGCAAACGAATAGTTTATAGAAAATAAATTTGATTTCAGATAGTCGTATACTTAACTCATATAACACGATTTGGGTTATAGAAATTTTTTTTGTTAATCTAAATGCTGACAAAAATAAGTAAAATAATAAATTTACTTAAATAAAAATCTTACGTTTCAAATCTTTGAATCTGCTGGTTAGAATGACGATGATAAACTTTCTTATTACTAGTATCCATATAATTTTCACCATCACCTGAACTGTCTTCATAATTAAAACTCATTTTCTTTCACTAACTTAAATGAAAGAAAATTTACATTGTATATAAGCACTTAAAGCTATTTAAATAAATAAAAAACTATGAGACAATATCATTAAAGGAACAAAAAAATTAAAAGAAAAGTATTAGCAAATTATGGTTAATTCATTATTAATTTCTTCTTTTATTAATAACGAAAAAGAGAAATGAAAATCTTTTAAGCCAAATTTGATAATATTTTCTATTTTATTTTTTTGGTTTCTTCTTTTGTCACATATTTAAATATTTATTATATGCTACATAATTATAATTAAGAAAAAAAAACAAACAAATATGGGAAAAATATTCAAAACAAAATCATTTATGAAAAAAATCTCATAAGAGATTTTCTACTTTATAGAGACGTTACTTTAAATTTTATTTACAATTATACCCATGCTATAGCATGAGATTTGATTTTTTTATAAAAATTTAATTATATTTAATTATTTCTATATATAATAAAACCATAATGTTAAGATTTTTTGTATTTTTTATAGTAATAAGAAATTTTTTTAATCATTTGATTTATTTCGATTGGTCGGTTTGGTTTAACTACTTAATTTATCTATTTGTTTTGATAACACCTTTTAACTAATTAGTTTCTTTTAATTTTAATTAATTTTATTGATCCATTGATTTTGGTAAAAAAATTTTAATTGATTCGTTTGTTTTGGTAAAAATCTTTAACCAATTAATTTGTTTGTTTTGATTATAATCTTTAACCAATTAGTTTATTTTGATTTTAATAAATAAAGATTAAACCATTGTTGCGAAAAAAACTAAAGCATTAATATTATTGGTTTGTTTGTTTTAACTAATTAGTTTGTTTTAATTTCAATAAATTTTATTGGTCAATACAATAGAAAACAATATTCTTAATCCTAATCGCTATATATAATAAAACTGTAACATTAACAGATTTGTATATTTAATTATAATTAAAATAATATTTTATTTTTTGATAAGAATTGATAAAAATTTTAATTAATTATTTATTATTTTTATCTACATAATATTATTATTTTATTTTATTTTAAATATAAAAAATTATTTTAACTTAAATATAAAAAATTATTTTAACTTAAATATATAAAGATATAACAATTAAATATAATAAAAATCTACTATAAGAGAAAAAAGATAATATTAATATGTTTTTTATTTTTTATTTACAAAAAATTCAATTATCTTTTAAGTTTTAAAAATTTTCAAAAAATAGATTAAAAAATGATTATGATTTAATACTCTTTTAAATTCACTTACATTTATTTAAATTAATTCATTTTAATTTATTTTTATATTTTAATTTAATATTTTTTATTTAAAAAATATATAATTATCTCTAAATTTTAAAATAATCATATGTCAACACCACATTTTATTTTAGCGTTGTTGATTTCAGAACTGCCTTTAATATTTTATTTTTTAAAGTAAATAGTTTTTAATTTAATTTTTATTTTTTAAATATCTTAAGGCAATATAATTATGTTTTAAAATTATCCAAAAATTAGATAAAATTGTTTTTGGTGTAATACTATTTTAAATTTTAATGAGATACATGTAACGACATATCTTTCATAGTTATCATAAATCTTATTTCTATTTGAATATTAAATTATTTTCTATATATATATCTCTTATATTTTTAATCTAAGCACCATGTTATAACACTATTTGGACTATATTTTTGAACTGATGATATAGTCCAAAATAACTAAGAAATCTTATTGACTTTGACAATTCATGTAAGACAATTATATGATTTATAAGATTTTGGACCAATGATTTATAAGATTTATAAGGAAATTTACTCAAATAATCGTCTATTATAATCATATGATATTTTTTAGTTTATTTTGAGATAATACAAGAATGATATTTGAAATAATCTTTAATCACATGTAATAAATAATAATTGAAATTACTATCTATTTAACAAAATAAATAAATAGAATATTTTTGAACTGATAATATAGTCCAAAAAGGTAAAAAATCTTATTGACTTTGATAATTCATGTAAAAAAATTATATGATTTATAAGATTTTTGAACCAATGCTTTATTTATAAGCAGATTTCCTCAAATAATTGTAGTTTGTATTCTGGTATGTATAGAAAACCTTCTATATAATATGATTTTTGGAAATCATATTTTTATTATGTCTTTGATATCATTAGTTATTTTTAATTTTTATATTCCTAAAATTACAAAATAATAATGATAAAAATAAATATGGGTTTAAAATCATAAATGAACGCGAGTCTAATAAATTAAATGAATATATGTCTAAAATATAAATGAACATGAGTTTAAAAACCTAAATGACACGAGTTTATATATAAAAATTGTAATGCATCAAAAATTAAATCAACATAGTTTGAAAAATATAATTCGAGTACAACAATTATTATCATTATAAATTAATTTTTAGTATATCAAAGATATATAAAATTAATAAATTTACATATACAAATCAAACCATGAAATAAATGCAAGAAAATAAATATCACATATAAATATTATATAAAAATTTAAATTTTTATATTAATTTTTCACAAAAAATATATACGTTTAATATATTTAACATATCATATGATTTTCTTTCTACTAGTATACACGTATATGATTAGGTGCACATGGAATATATATGTCTAATATTAATAATTCATATGTATTAATCATGTACTTTGATCATAGCCTCTAATGTCGATGTAGTATTTTATTTTTCAAACTAAAAGATTAGAAATTAGTGAATTATATGATGCACTAGGACTCAATAATAGATAATAGATACCAATTCATTCTGATGTTGATTATTAGAAAATATATACATTTTAGTAGTTAGTTCTTAGTTCGATATTGGTCGATAAATATACTATTACAAACATCAACAGTGCTCAGCGCAAGATCTTATGTACCAAATAATGAAATCTAATAAATAAATTTGCACAATACATTATGACTTATTTGTTTATTATTTATTTTGTGTTTTATATATAAAAACGACAATTTTCGTCCATAGAAAGTAGAAACCATTACGCGTCATCTTCCGTTAGGTTCTAACAATTCAGAAAGATTAATTCTGAACCGAAAGTAGAGGCATATAACTGCTAAGTCAAACAAAGTATAGGGCCTAAAATGAAAAAAATGAAAAAAAGGAAATTTCCGAAAAATTAATTGTGTTTAAATTTAATATTACACAAGTGATCCACATGGCAGCAACTATTCGGTGTCTTTAACTAATTTTAATTTTGTTTCACCCCAACCAAACCAAGTTGGTCTCTATTTTATTGATATAAAAACCCCATAAGTTGTTTCTCTTCTTCTTCCTCCATTCTCATTTACCAATCACCACTTTCTCTCTTTCTCTCTCTCATCGCCGTGATGGTGCTCTCACACGCCGCATCGGAGTCGGATGTCTCCGTCCACTCCACATTCGCATCTAGATATGTCCGAACTTCACTTCCCAGGTACTTAATAATATATACAATAATCTTGATCACATATTATATACATATCATGTATGTCGATAGAAATATATAGAGGGTTAAATGATACTGAAATCAGGTTCAAGATGCCGGAGAATTCGATCCCGAAAGAAGCGGCGTATCAGATAATTAACGACGAACTGATGCTTGATGGGAATCCAAGGTTGAACTTAGCCTCCTTCGTGACCACATGGATGGAGCCTGAGTGTGATAAACTCATGATGTCCTCCATTAACAAAAACTATGTCGACATGGACGAGTACCCTGTCACCACCGAACTCCAGGTCTTTTCATTATTCATTATTAATTCTCTCTTAAACCTATTATATATAGAGGCTTTTTCTATTGAGAGAAATGTTGATAGCAGGAGCTAGTAATATTTCCAAACGCCTATTAATATAGAAGTTTTTGGATGTTTTGGGATTGATGTTAATACCATTGTTACGTAGTATAAATGTACTCATAAGGTGGTTTGTTCTATACGTATGTATATTAACTTTATTGGCTTTTTTTCTTTATGGCTAATTGATGATTTTTGGGTTAATTTGGACTACTATTGTGTTAAATGTTATATTGATACTAATTTATTTCCGGTGGAGGTTATATTCAGGTGGTGTCTTTCAAATAATGCACATATAAATATAAAGCAGCTATTGTATTTTGACTTTTTCTTTGGCTAATTGATCAAATTTGAATTGATTTAGACTTATACATTAATTATAGTATTAATGAAAGGGAATATTCTTACTATATTTCCGCAATTATGTGGCATTTACAATTGTATCACTATGACTAATTGGTCTCCACGACTACTTACTTCTTAGTGTGTGCATCATAATTGAGTTTTGCTTTAAGATATTTCACGTTGTCAACTATCCAAAAAATAATATTAATTATTACCAAGCATTAATCTTTATGTTTTAATTATATTTTAAAAAATAACAGAACCGGTGTGTGAACATGATTGCACATCTATTCAATGCACCGTTAGGAGAGACGGAGACAGCCGTCGGAGTAGGAACAGTTGGATCATCGGAGGCCATTATGTTGGCTGGTTTGGCCTTTAAGCGTAAATGGCAGAACAAACGCAGAGCCGAAGGCAAACCCGTCGATAAACCCAACATTGTAACCGGAGCCAATGTCCAAGTAATTAACTAACATTAATCAAAATAAATAATTGAAATATTTATTCTTTTGGATTAATTTTTAAGTGGTATCATCAAAAATGAATAGGTGTGTTGGGAGAAATTCGCAAGGTACTTTGAAGTAGAGCTAAAGGAAGTGAAATTGAGTGAAGGATATTATGTTATGGATCCAGCTAAAGCTGTTGAGATGGTGGATGAGAACACAATATGTGTTGCAGCCATTCTTGGTTCCACTCTTAATGGAGAGTTCGAAGATGTTAAGCTCTTGAATGATCTCTTGGTCGAAAAGAACAAAGAAACCGGGTAATTAATTAATTAATATACTCTTTAATTTGTCTAACTTCTTGTGGTCGAGTGGTAGGGCATTACCATGCTCACAGATTCGATTTCTCTCATAGCAAAACAAAGTCACATTTATTTGGATACTTTTACACGGATATATACTTATTTAAAAACATATTTGTATATTCGGAAAGAGCGTCTATCCGTGGGCTGCACTTCCCCTAGGAGAATAGTTCAGACCCTACTATAACGTCTCAGAACATATGAGTTATCAAAATATATACTCTTTGATATCACAACTAGAGGATAAAGAAGACTAAAATGTGAGTGTTTGTTTGTTGTGATAGATGGGATACACCAATCCACGTTGATGCAGCAAGTGGAGGATTCATAGCACCATTTTTGTATCCAGAATTGGAATGGGACTTTAGATTGCCATTGGTGAAAAGTATTAATGTGAGTGGTCACAAGTATGGACTTGTGTATGCAGGAATTGGTTGGGTTATTTGGAGAAACAAAGAAGATTTGCCTGAAGAACTCATCTTCCATATCAACTATCTTGGTGCTGACCAACCCACTTTTACTCTCAATTTCTCCAAAGGTAATCATCACTTTACGTTTGAACTAGTCATGGAACCAACAAATTGATTGATGTCGATTCATTGATATTCTTTTGTAAATAAACTCAGGTTCGAGTCAAGTCATAGCTCAATACTACCAGCTTATTCGATTGGGATTCGAGGTTAGTAGGTCCACGATTGTTAATCTTCTATATCATCAAGCTTTAAGTTAGACATAAATAATTAAAATATAGATATAATCAAACAGGGTTACAGAAATGTGATGGAGAATTGCAGAGAGAATATGATTGTGCTAAAGCAAGGACTTGAGAGTACAAAGAGGTTCAACATTGTATCAAAGGACGAAGGAGTGCCACTTGTCGCTTTCTCCTTGAAAGATAACAGTTCTCACACTGAGTTCGAAGTCTCCGACATGCTTCGCAGGTTAGTTGTCTTAACTCTTTACTAAGATCAACTCATATACTCTGTTCTGTTCAAAATATGTGATTAATTTCTCATTGAAATGCAGGTATGGATGGATAGTACCAGCATATACAATGCCTCCAAATGCACAACACATAACAGTTCTTCGAGTGGTTATCAGAGAAGATTTCTCGAGAACACTAGCAGAGAGACTTGTGATCGATATTGAGAAAGTGATTCGTGAGCTTGATGAGCTTCCTTCAAGAGTGATTCACAAAATATCACTTGGAGAAGAGAAGAGTGAAGCTAATAGTGATAACTTGGTGGTGACGGTGAAGAAAAGCGATATGGAGAAGCAGAGAGAGATCATCATTGGCTGGAAGAAGTTTGTCTCCGACAGGAAGAAGACTAATGGTATCTGTTAATCCAAATATATACTGAAAATGTTTGAAGCTTTACAATAATGCATTTGTATTGATTTGGAGATTCGAAGATTTAATTTCTTTTATCGTTGAATCAGCTTGATTTCATTTTATTTGGATTTTGCTTTATTGTTTTGTACTATTGCAGCGTTATGAATCAAGTTAATGTGTTTTTGTTCCTAGTTCATCACCCATTAAATATAAAATGTTTAAGTTTTTTGTTTATTTTATAACATGTTTTTTTTTGCATAAAAATAAGCAAAGTTTAATAAAGATAGCATGTCGAGTTGCTCTGAGTAAGATGTGGTCTTTATGATATGGATCGGGTATGATCTCAATTGTTTGACAAAAAAAATAAAAAAAAATTTGATAGGATATGACTTCTAGGCAGTATTTTTTGTAATTCGTTAGATATATTTATTTAAAATATTAAAAGGTTAAAAAATAAACCCGTTCCTTAATATGTGTGATTAAAAGTTTTTGTTTTAATTAAATTTTTGAAAAGCACTTATATTTTGAAAGATATTTCTGTTGGTTAGGGTCAAATTGATGTAGGGAGTTTAATAGGTAAACGCACTAAAATCTTTATTAAGAAAGAAAGAAAAACTCTAAATCATAATAAAAAATGAAAGAAAAAACATAATAATAATTGAAAAAAACTAATAAAAACGAATAATAATAATTCTAGAAAATTGAAAACACTAATTAAGCATGGGAAGGAGTCGATGGAACAGGAGTAGATGGAGATGAAGCTTTGGTGGAGCAATGAAGCTTAACAAGACAGTTGAAGAAAGTGTTATGGTAAGCACCAAAGATAGTCTTCTCACAATCTTGACTCATCTTTGTAATGGAGGCGCAACAATCATCATTAAGAGCTGGTTTGTGAGTGAAGAATGCTTTAGCAATATCTGCAAAACAAGTCCTTACATCTTTGCAATCAGCCAAACATTTGGTGACTACTGCTGGTGGGTGGAATGCTATTGGGTGGCATCCGGCCGGGGCTGGTGGTGATCCGGCCGTGGTTGCCACCGGAAAATGAAAGGCTGGGTAGTAATGTTTGTAATGCCACCATTGGAGTGATGGGTCTGATGATGACTCGAAATTTTCTTGTGCTGTTACACAGCTTGAGAACACAAGTGTGGCAATAAGAACTGCGAGATACTTCATTTTTTTGGATTCTTTGGGAGTTTAGTTTTTTCAGGGTTTGATTTTGTGATGGAAGAAATGTAAGTAAGGGCTTTATATAGAAGTTTTTAATTAGGGTTTTTATGATGGTGATCATTTAGAATTATGTATATTATTGGAATATTCTCGTACGTTTGATTTTTGATTTGTTTCAGGGATTGATTTAGTTAGAGAAATTCGTGATATTTTATTGTTTGAAATTTTGTGATTTAAGAATTATGAAATTTATTTGTTTATATATATTGCTATGTTAAAAATAGGATGATACCTATATTTTTGGAATATACCAACAGTAATACCTATTTCCATTCGTTAACTTAGAAAAACAATTTCTATAATCTCGTAATCACGAGATAATAATATTGATACAAAGAAAATGAATCTTTTATTTTCGAACCTACAAATGATTGAAGAAACTTAGGATAACTAATGGGCCAGAAAATTATAAATTTACAAGAAGGCCTATAACGAGGCCTAAAATATATAAATAAAGGTAGCCCAATGTAGCCCAATACTGATGGCTGTGGAGGTGTGACGTCATTAAAATCATGATTTTATTACCCGTATTTTTCATATCCTAAACTAAGTTAGAAGACAAGTGTATTGCAAGTGACTTTTAATCTACTGGTAGATGGTAAGTGCATATAAGATATACGTATTTGCGCAATTAGGGATTGAGTCCCACCGTCTACATTATGTAGGAACTTGGCTAATAAGGCGGCTTGTTGTGGTCCAATATTGACAAAAAAAAAAAAAAAGAGCAAGTGTATTTCGATTGTGACTTCATTAGTGGGATTTTGTAACGTTTTATATTTCGAACTTGTCAAAATGATAAAATAAGTTAACACGTTAGTTGTTTGACAACAAAAAAAAAAAAAAAAAGTTAAACACGTTAGTAGTAGTTCTTATTCAATATAGACCAAAATCATGAATTTTTGGGCAAATCTTATGGCACGAAAACTCAGTGGACAAAATCACGAGTGGCAACACAATTTGACAGATTCTAGGGAATTGTTGCCTGCGAATCATTATTTTCCAGTACGTAATCTCATTTTTTATTATTCTTTTTGGTCTTCCTTCAAATAATTTTTTAGTATATAATGTTGAACAACTCATTTACTAATTGATGTTTTCATTTATATGTATTTACCAACTAATGGTTTTACAAGGTTCAGTTATATCTGACTTATATACAGATGCAAGAACCGATGATAAACGAATGAAACATTCGACTATAAGCAGTCAATGCTTAGGTCTGAATTTAAGACATAAAAGTTGTGTCAAATTTCAACCTACCTAGTAAATAAATAGTAGTAAAATGTATAAAAACCTTAATACTACAACTATTGTGAGATATTGGTTAAATGTTTACATCCTTAATATTTTAACTAAATTTTGATTTTTGTGAAATTAGGCATATTACTTAATATTAACATTGTTTGAAGTTTAAAACTTTAAATAATGGATGATGTTTGTTGATTGAATTGTTGATATCAAAATATAATGATTTGATATAAATTTAGAATGTCGAGTTATTTTTAATTTGATAGTAATATGTTGTAAATATATTTTCAGGCATTTTAAAGTCAAATTTACCACACAATATATATACGTCGGTGGAGCCAATGAAAAAGAAGAGGTTTCAATTGATACCTATGAATTTTCAAAATTGTAAACATATTTTGTGTTTTATTTAAAATATGACCCCTTTCTAAATAATTTTTGACCCCATGAAATATATATCTAATCCTAATTCAATAAAAATATATTTGAAATTAATAATTAAGTCCAATATAAAATCAAATAGATTCAGACTTAAAATTAATTGGTATTTTAATAATCAACCTAAATTAGTTTATTGTTATTATGTTATCTTATCTATTTTCTCTTTTCATTATTAATTTTCTTTTATTTTTTCTGAACGAACCTAACAAATCTAGTAAAAACAAACATTTGTATGTTACATTAATTTGTTTTTAAACCAGATATTTCACTAGTCAATTTTAATTTACATATATGTACAAATTAAGATTCGACAAATTTTTTTTTACAAATTAAGATATAAGTGTGAATTATTTTCTAAACATGACACATGAAAGATGAACAAACAAGCACAAAACATTATAACAAATGAAATATGGTAAAAAAAATTGAAATTATGATATAATTAGAGAAATTTTGAATATTGCACTTTTTGCTGTACCATTTTACAAAAATATTATTGTGATTTTGTTTTTGTAAAAACTGTCCATCTGATTATCATCATCTTTTTTTGCCTTTCTTCGTTGATTTCTAAAAAAATTTCTCATTCCAAACTATTAACCTCCAAATTCAACGATTCATAATTCATATCTTTAGATGCTAAAGTTTTCTCCAAAATCTAAAAAACCTTATAAATATTTTTGTGTCCTTAGGTTTGTTTAGTCTCCAATCTCTATGTTATATTTTTTATAAGTATTCTAAAATTTTGACTTTTTCAAAATCTAAGCTCAAATATTACAAAATCTAAGCTTAAATCTTTGAAATTCGAAGAAGAATAATCAAAATTGAAAAAAATAATCAAAATCCATGAAGAATAAGAAATTTATGGCAAATTTTTTTTTAAAAAAAAGCTTTGAAGAGACAAGAAAAAACTTCAGATTTATGAACTTACCAAGATAAATCAATGAACTACCCGAATAGATAAAAAAATTTCAGAGATCCAATAAAAAAGTTTCATAGATTGAAGAGGAATTGTAGAAGAAGAAAAATGAAGATGAGAAAAGTGAAGATAAAATGAATCGTTGTTGTTTAGTACCTAAAAACAGAGATGATATTTTAGTCATTTGTCAATAATGAAAGACAGTTTCTGAAAATGTCAAAAAAAGGCACGGTTGAAAATTTGAGCATTTGAAGGATATTTTCGCAATTACCTCATATTTAATATGTGTAATTACAGTAATTTTATACAGTTTTTTTTTTAAATATGTTGACATCCATTGATAAATTTCTTGACTTCATTACTGTGTATCAATATAATCTGAAGATTAAAAAGTAAGAGATTTTAATCACGGTCATAAAAAAAAATGTAAATATGAATTTTGATTGTGGATGGAAGGGAAAGATAATAATAGAAAGTAGGGAAATGGAGTCCCATGGAAAAGGGGAACAGTCGGAACAGAGAGTCAAAGGAGGCTCTAAATAAGAGGAAATGTTCCGTAGAGCAATCTCCATATCGAAAGTACGAAGGAAACACGAGGCTTTTGGGTCCCACACGCAACTTACTAATTAGTGCAAATCTTATCATTAATTATTTCATTTGATTATAATTAATAAATCTTATCACTTCAACCTTGCTTGCTCTGATATTACAATCTGCAACTATTGAAATGCATTTTGTTTATGTTGCGTCCTTCCTCACTTTCAGCTTCCCCTTATTTCACTCATACTACGTGTTATGATGTTAAACCTTAATTTACTCTACTTAATCTATCTCGTTGCACAAAAGAATAATCTACTTTAATAGAGTTTGATATGCTAATTTAGTTTAAGTTGATAATTGATTTTCAATCGAAGTTATCATCAATTTACAATCGATTTTCTGCAAAAGACATATGACCCAGTGATAGTGGTTACTTTACAAATTATCAGGTACCGAGGTTCGATTCTTCCTCGATACAAGAGGAAGGAAAAAAAACAATTTTAAAATATGTGTTTTGGCTATGGATCGGGTCTTGTCAATCTAATTATAATTATAAGAGTAAGGTTAGGAAAAAAAACTTTTTCTTCTAGAAATTAATTAATTTTATAAAATATTAATCGACAATATTTAATTTATAATTAAAATGCAGATGACATTTAGTCTAGTGGCATGTGGTAAGTCCACTAAAGGCATGCGCACTTGTATATCCAAATATCAAGTTTCACTGCCTACATTATGTAGAAACTTGACAATTAAACCGGTTAGTTGTGTTCCAATGTTGACAAAAAAAATCTATAATTCAATTACGGATAACATGTGAATTAGTAGTAGTCCTATCTTTAAACACCAAAATTCGAATTTCTTTCATGATATGAAAATAGTGAGATAAAAGAGTGTTACCCCAATTAACCAAAAAAAATCCATAACCCAAATCTCCTAAATTACAAATTCTATTATGCAAGATAATGTAACTCCTTAAGATCAATAGAACAACACAACTACTCTATAGAAAAAAAGAAGATAGTGGAAGACAAACAGAAATAAGGTAACTTCCCCACTTCAATAACTTATAACTAACTTTTATTGACAAATAGATTCTTTTTAGATAGTTGCAGTCAAACAGTTAGGGTAATTAACAACTTATAACTTCCATGTAAAGTGCTAGGAAATGGGCTTATACATAAATATTTGAATATTATAATGGAAAGACGCGGATTCAACCATATAATGTCAAACTCTCTATATGCACAACTGTCTATCTCCACTTTCTTAAAATCTTATTATTTACTTTTTTCTTTGTTCTCAAACATTCTCTTGTATATATTCACTTGTGATCCTCTTCGATTCTCTCCTAAGAACAAAACCAAATTCTCTAATAAACTTCCATCTTTTCTTCACAATATGGGAAACTACGTTTCTTCTGCTCTAAGCAAAACATCGTCGTCTTCCTCATCGTCAACGGCGAAGGTTATTCTTCCGGATGGTGGAGTGCGTCACATTCACGCGCCTATGAAAGTTGCGGAGCTTATGATGGAGATTCCAAGTTTCTTCCTTGTCGATGCCAAGTCGTTGAAGATCGGTCGGAAGTTTTGTCCTTTAGCAGCCGATGATGATCTTCAAATCAAAGGCTGCCACGTGTATGTAGCTTTCCCTATTAAGCGTGCCACGTCAGCAGCTAATGCTTCGGATTTGGCTCGGTTATTTGTCGCCGCTAAGAAACAACGCCGCCGGATTGGAACTGATTCTTCCTCCGCCGCCGTGAAACATTGTCAAAGTAACGGAAGAGTTTCGCCGGACGGAGGAGAAGATGACGTCACCGTGATATCGACGGGATCGAAATTGAATTTAGAAGATATTGAAGAGTTTTCGGCGGCGGAGTTTATGCATAGGATCTCTATTTCGAAATCTAAGAAACCTAAGTTAGAAACTATAGTTGAAGAATCTTTGTCTTAAAACAATACAAAAATTGAAATTTCATAACTTTTTTAAATATTTCTATTGTTCTTTGAAATCTTCTCTGCGCAAGTGGTTTCTCTTTTGTGGTATTAATGAACAGAAAGAGACATTAATGGAGTATGAACATGTGGTCTTTTCTGCTTTTTTGTCTGTTTATATGAAGATTAGTCACCATGTTACAAAGTTTTAATTTTTAGTGTATAAATGTAAAAAAACTTTTAGTTAAAAGAGTTTAAATTTTTTGTTAAAAGAATAACTAAGATTTAAACTTTTAAGTGCATAAATCTGAATAACTACAATTAAGGTTTTAGGTTTTACATTATATAACGTTTTAGTTTATGAATATAATACATAACAATTATGGTTTTGGTTTTCATTTTTCCGGTAAACACTTGTTATTTATTGGAAAATAATTTATTACATACTTTATGTTATTTAGTAAAGAGCAAGTGTTTTTCCAAAGAAAAATCATTGACTTTGTATCATAAAAAAAATTAAAATACAAACCATTAGTAATTTAGTATATATTGATAAACAAACTAACACGATTGATTGGTAACGTAATATACAAATCTGTGAATTATGATATCTAATTATAATAGTCATTTTCACGTAGAGATGTGTGATCACTTACGACTTATCAATCGTGTTGATCATGCCGCTTAATTTTCTTTAAGGTCTGACCTCAAGAAAAAAAATCTTTAGAGTGCAATATTAATTAAGTGAGTTAATTGTGAAAGTTGATTTGCTCAATCGATTGAATATTGAATTAAACCAGAAAAGTAAATAAATGCATGATATGTGATTCCACATCTTGTCGGAGCAAAAGCTCAGAATCCAATCAACTTCGCTCAAAAACAGAGATTACAAGTTTTCTTTATCTACCAAACTCACTTACTCATTCACTTAACTCTTTTTTACTTAGCTTATTCTCTTATCTATATTCATCGATCTCTCACCATAAAATACAAGCAAGAAGATAAAAAAACCTATTTTAAAGAGAATATTGAAATTGAACTAACTCGACTTAATCGAAAATCATTCTCTAACTGCTTTTGTCAGTGAATTATATTCAACGACTACTACACTCTGTAGGTTTGATTTCTAGTTAATAGTGTTTCCTCTTGCAGTGAAGACTAATTCTAAAGTTGATTTTCCGTTGTCTAAATCCCCAGCAAAATCAGATTCACAATAACCAATAATATTGAACTCCCGGTTTTTCTTGAAGTTAACACTACAAGAAAAATCCACATTGTTAGCATCAGATTACCGCTATTATAAGTAAAACACAGAGTTGTAGTAAACACTATGTCTGCCCCAGCTATAACAGGGTCACCATATAACGCTTATTCAATATGCTATTATATCATGTTTTCTAATAGCGTTATGTTAGTGATATATTACAGTGTACCATAACATGATATAAACACTTTATTATATTTCATTGTAACAATTTTCGTGTGTTGGAAAAGCTTTTACTATGACAAGATTTTTTTGCTATATAATATTTTTATACAACATTATTCGTGAGTAATAAAATAGTTTTATACAACAATTTAGTTTCGCTTTCAGAATTTTTATAATGACTTTGTATATATGTGATGATTTACACTACAATTGAATTATTCAATTTTAAACGTTATTTTACACTGAATCTGTTTTATGTACATCAAAATCATATACTGAAACAAAATATATATTAAACATCCAAAAGAAGTCTTACAACTAGAATCCAACATCCAAACATCATACACCAAATCAAACAACATCCAAGCATGCAACATCTAATACCTTACTTCATATGGAGCAATATACAACATAAGATTCATGTTCAAGAGAAAATCACTTTATCTTCAGGCCGAGAAATATATGTACCTATTACATCCTCCATCATCTCGATCTCCATTGAAGGCCTCCAAACTGCAATATCTTTAACTTTGATTACATTTATCCACACCTTCACTACATTTGCCCCTAGCAGAACGTAGTGAACTAGGTGTTCCAGACGGTTTGTAGCCCAACGTCCTTCTGTAACCACCTGTTTCTTTCCACTGATATCCATCAGTTTGCACTTCCGATTTTCATTAGCAGATTGTCCAATTTTTTGTGCTGAAATATAGATTGAATGTTAGAAACCGAGTAAATATGATATACATAAAAGTAAAGGATAAATCTATATTACCGGAGATTTTCTAACAGGTGATGATGACAAACTCTTCTTCAAATTCTTAACAGGTGGTGGTGGAGTGGATGTTCTCTCCATTTGAGAAGAGGTTGTGTGCATATGTGGAGATTCAACTAGAGAATGTAGCTGGTTATCTGTTTCAAAAACAACACTTGATGCAGGCCGTGCTACAAATGTCTTGAAACAATCTTCTATAATACTAATCTCCATAGTAGGCCTCCAAAGAAATTTATCTGGTTGAAGTACAATGTCAACAAACACCTTCACTGCATTTGATCCTAATGGAAGCCCATTGACCAATGTTGTTGGCTCTTGTTTCTACTAACGGCCTTCCGCTACAACAAGGTTCTCATCTCAAGCTTGCATTTATTGATACAACATGTTGGGCTCTTTAAAACACATAGAAAATAAACTTAAGTTTCATATGAATATATTAATTATGCAATGTTAATATACAGTTTTACCTTAGGCATGATGTCTTCTGGCTTATGCATACCATCTGGCCGAATACAATTCTTTGCAGGCCACGCAATCATTTCACCAACTGCTTTCTCAATACTGAACATATTAGGTGCAGGTCGCCAGAGAAATACATCAGGTTTTGTAACAGTTTCTATTAACACCTTCACTGCATTTGGCCCTAATGGTATGTCATTCACAAAGTCTTGAAGATCACTTGATAAAATATGCCCTTCAGCTACTATATCATCCGAACCACAATCAAAAAGCATACATTTAGGGGGTGTCCTCGTCTATTGACACTCTACATTTTTATGAATTGAATTATATATCATGTAAAATTGTGTTGTATACATGAATTTTCACCTACTTATGCCTCAGCTTTCTGTGAAATAAAAACATCAAATCAATTTTGAGTGAAACATTTAAATAACCATGAAACCTAAATTATTCAACTCTAACCTTTATACTGGCAAGCATAGCTTCTAAGTCATCTACTTTTCTCTATAAACTATATTGCTTTTCTTGCATTTGAAACATTGACTTGTTTTTAACTTGGAAGAACACCAACTTAGTCATACTCTTCCCATTGCTCGCAGATGTCCAGTCTTATTAGGACCCAAAATTTATGAAAGACCATTTTCTCTCGGATTTGATGTTGCTGGAACATCACTCTCTACCATTGCTGCCTTTTTCTGTATATCAAACATTATAAATAAGTAAAAAATGTTAACATAAATATTTATCAGAATGTGTTAATTACAACTTACAATATGTTCAGCTGCTATAATGTTAATTGATGTACCATCCTTTTTGGTCTAAGATTTCACCTATACTTTAAGTCTTGTCACCTGAGATGGGTCTATAGACTCCTTTTTCTATAAAGAAAATACAAGCATCAATAGTTATGATAAATTTGCATCATATCAACAATAAAACAACACTAAGTTTCTCACTATGTCTTCTGTTAGTCGAACCATTCCTCAATGGCTACAAGTATGAAAAATTTGATTACGCCTACGATATCTATACTTATCACTAATTGCCTACATATCAAACCATCATTCTTTGATATACATTAATAAAACAGAAGCAAGCAAACTTAATTCTAAAATGATTAGATATACATAAATACTTAAATACCTTGAATGCATTGCTAGTTTTCAACCTTAAAAATTTGCGCCAGTCATTAATTGACACATTTTTTTTTCTCAGTTTCATCCTTTCTTGGTTATTAGGTGCTTCTGACTTGTGTGACTAGTCTTGATTCATAACAGCAGTCTTTTGAAATTCTTCATCAAGTTCAAATTTTGACTGCAATTATATTAAAAAAATTACAAAGTATTAGTACTATAAATTGCATTCAAGTAATAGTACATAAGTTAGATAACTTACCTGAATAGATTTCCATAGCAATGTTCTTGTTTCTTCACTAACTTTTCTCCAATCCTCTATTGCAATAGGAATATGTTGTCGCACTAAAGGACCAACATATGATGATAGTTTAACGGATCCAGGTCCACATGGTTCTCCCAAATCAGTGAAGTTAACTTTCTCTCTTGTATTTAGATCCTTTGCTATATGTTTCATCTTGGTTGGAACTCGATGTTTCTTACGTTGAGGCTCTGGTACAACTTCAATAAAGTCTGCTTCTTCTTCATTGTTAACTTCATCCTTTTCATTTGCTTCTTTTTTGTTGTTCTCTGCCTCATTTACCAGAGACAACCCATCTGCTTCTCTGATGTTATCTACAGTAGCAGCCTTCCTTGTAGATGCTTCTTCGATCTCATCTACATCAACAACTTCTTCTTCTTGATCACTCCCTGCATTGTTCTCCACATGATCTGACTACACAACACCTAAATATCCAACAGGAGAGTAATCTACAGTCTTCTTTTTTTGGTCTGCCTTTTTTTTTTTGCTTTTCCCATTCTGTTTTAACTGAAATCATAAGAAACAAGTTAGTGAAAATTAAAAAATACGTGAAGGAGTCATCACTTAGTACAGAAAAACAAATAACATACAAATTACAATGAATCACTAGTCAGATAGTAAAACAATGAAATAAACATTATCGCTGGCAAACATAAATGCCTTCACAGTCAGATCGGGCATTTTGAGCTTCATCATTCAGGTCATCAACATCCATGTCAACTAATGCTGTAATGGTCCAACATCTAGATTACTCAAGTCTGCATCTTCATCATTGTAACGTCTTGAAGGACATCTCATAGCCACATACCAACTTGATGTAGCAGATTCACTAGAATGAAAGACCTGCTTCGCTTGAGATGCTAGAATGAAAGGGTCTTTTGAAAATGTGGCCTGACTATGACTCATGTTAATCAATGTAAACTCATCTTCTACTTTCAGAACATTGCCTTTAACTTCCTACTGACATCTAAATATGGGAATATAGAACACGTTGAAGTCCAATAGAATAATATCAACAATTCTGCCATAGTATGATACTAAATAAACCACATGTGATGTATCTTTAACACTAGCTCTCCACATAGCGGTTGCCTCATAATATACCCCACTGTTCTGACTTAGTCTATATGTTGAGCATGTATGAAACCTCTGACCATTGATAATGTATCCTGTGTACGATCTGGCTGAATTATGAGGACCATGTGCTAACCATTTAAGCTTTTTCTTATGTTTATCTGAATGAAGATGTACCTAATAACAAATGAATATTACTTTATACTCTCAGTTCATAAAGTAATACATCTACAATTGATAATATTACTTGATTACTTGCCTGTTCCTTCAGCTAATCTGGAAAATTCTGAGTATGCATCTTCCATAAGTATGTCGCATCTCGTCGACATCTACTAACATTGATTTGTATATACTCTAGGTGCATGCTTGTAATTAAAAAGAAATTAATAATGAGTTATTATCTAATGAATAATCTTTGATAACATCTTTATATATCTAATGAATAATTTCAGATAATAATATAAGAGACTTACTCAACATAGGAGTCAATTACAGTTGTATTCTGAAGCACTGCAAGGTGAATAATCTTCCTTTGAGATTCTGTAAGTACTATAGGCTATGCAGCTGAAATTGGCCGACCCTCTAATATACAACTTGGCTAAAATTCTATATTTCTATCTAATTTTGCAGTGACACTTGTTGTCCTTTTCAGAAAGTCTTTGCAGAACTGCATACACTCGTCTACAAGATAAGACTCTGCAATACATCCTTCTGGTCTTGCAGTATTTCTCACATAATCCTTTAATACTTTCATGTACCTAGATAGAAAGTTAAGTGCAACTATTCAGTTACGCTTTCAACACCATACCAATACATTAAACAACATAAATACTACCTTTTAAATGGGCACATCCAGCTAAAATGTACATGTACACTTAGTCTTGCTTTTCTCCCTAAATGCACTATCAGATGGACCATGATGTCAAAGAAACTTGGAAGGAAAAACTGCTCAAACATACGGATTGTCTCCACAATTTCAAATTCAGTTACTGCTATTTATTCTTTATCGATTACATGCCGACATATCTGATGGAAGAATGCACATAACCTTGAAATTGCAATCCTAGGACATGTAAGTAAAAGACCTCTCAGTGCAACCGGTAGTAGTTATTGCATCAACACATGATAGTCATGTGATTTAAGATCTGAGACCTTACAATCATCAAGTGAAATGCAACTTGAAATATTTGAACAATAACCATATGGACCTTTGAAATCAAATAATCACTTACAAAATAATTTCTTCTCTTCTTTTGACAACGCCCACAGTGCTGCAGGCATGTATGTCTTTTTTCCTTGAATTCTAGGGTGAAAATCCTTCCGAATACCAAGCATTTCTATATCCTTTCAAGCATTGAGACCATCCTTTGATTTTCCACAATGTAATATTGTATAGACTACACTTGCAACCACATTTCTCTCAACATGCATCACGTCTAAACAATGTCTTACTAGCAGTTCCTGACAATAAATGTTATATAAATATTAATAAAGACAAAAACAACAAAATTTATGTGAACAATAGTACATACACACCTCCTCATAAGGTAACTTGAAGAAAATTGATCTCTAAATCATCATCTGATTCACTATCAACATCTTCAATAAGATCATGCCTTTTTCGTTTTCTACTAGATTCCTTGAAGTTACCGAAATCATTCTTGAAATTTATCAGAATTTGAGAGATGCTATGACCTGTAAGTATCCTTGTCTTTCTCCTATGTTCAACTTGTCCATCAAACCAAGTTTTCTTAACCCGATACCTATGAGAATGAGGCAAACACTTTTTGTGGCACATGTAGACATGTTTTCGACTATTAGCCAACCACATACTGTCAGTATTCTTACCACATAGTGGACATCCCATCTTACCTTTTACTTTACAACCATCAAGATTTTCGTAGGCGGGAAAGTCACTAATGGTCCAGAGAAGCATTGCTCTAAGAGTGAAAGTATCTTTGCTAAATGCATCATAAGACAACTCTCCAGCAGATCACAAATACATTAGATTATCTATAAAAGGCTCTAAGTACACATTAATGCTATTACCAGGTTGATGTGGACCAAAAATTAACAAGGTTAACATAATATCTCCATTCTTCATACAAAGATCATGAGGCAGTTTGTAATTTACCAACAAAACAGGCCAGCAACTGTACCTTGTATTTTTCATATTAAACAGATTGAATCCATCTGTTGAAAGGCCTAACTGGATATTCCGTGGTTCTGCTGTAAATGAAGGATACTTGTCATTCATTTGATCCCATGTAGCTGAATCCACCGGATGACGCATTTTACCATCACTGCTCTTGTTATTGAAATGCCATCTCAAGTCTCTCGCCATTTCCTCCGACCTAAAAATCCTCTTGAGACGTGGTATTATAGGAAATACTATAAAACTTTCTGTGGTACTCCCTTCTTCACCACACTCGTGTGCAAGTTAGTTTTGCACCGTGAAGCTTTGCATCTTGGGCAGTTATCAAGATTCTTGTACTTCTTCCTAAACAAGCAACAATCATTAATGCAAGCGTGAATCTTCTGGTACCTCATGTCAAAGGACTTCAAGAACTTTTTCACCTCGTAGCATGAAGTGTGAAGAACATTATCCTCCGGTAGCATCTCTGGTAATGTTTCAAGCAGATCATTGAAGTTCTTATCTGACCACCCATTTTTGTGTCTTAATTCTAAATAAAGACACAATTTCTGACAGCTTACTATGAGACACACAACTAGGATATAATGGTGTTTCTGCATCTGCTAATTTTGCAAGAAACTCATCTTCTAATTTATCTTCACCCTCAACAATTTCATCAGCTGCTGGGTATAAATTACATATCTCTCCATGGTAGTCATTTAATTGGCCAGGACAGTCAGACCCGTTCACATCACCATGACAGAACCAATCAATGCGCAACATATAAGACTCATCATCCCTCTTGTCATTAAATGATCAACTATAGTACTAGCTGTATGACGATCTATATTCCTACTGTCCTTACACAGACATACTATCATGCCACTGTGACCTAATTTTGAAGACATTGCTCGAACAAAATTCCAACCACATCTCTCATATGCAAGATCAACTATACAATGCAATCAATAATAGGAAGATACACAGAAGATAACAATTTTTAAAACACAAAAAAATCCCCTTCTAAAACAATACCTAAATATGTTCAAGCCCATACCTACTAAGATGAACTCAATCCTTTTCCAGCATTTTATGTTATTATCTTTAGTAAATTCAATACAAAGCAATAATGACATTATACTAACATAATTGTTACTGACAAAACCAATTCAAAGATAATATTGAAACGTAAACCAACTTTTCATGATAAATCAATCAGTTTCTTATATCTCTTCAACGTTCATAACAAATAAAACAAAACGAGATATTAAATCAGGTAAAATAGGTGGAAAATAACATTAGGAAAACAAACTTAACGACAAAATAGATTGCCTACTAATACCATTGTTACATGACTCAATAGATTGACTACTAATCAATGTGTCTTAGAAACAAAATAAACTTAAGCAATTACTCTCTTCTATATCATACAAATGTTATAAGAAACAAAACCTAACATCTAAAGCTTCGTATATACACAAACAGTAACTTAACAAACAAACTCATCAAAAGAAACAAGCACACATAACATCTTGTTTAAAACCCAGAAATATACAGAACACATATACGGTAATTAAGATACAAAACTTACAGTTTTGTCTTCTTCTTTCCAAATAATTTCTCTTCTTCTTCCTTTGGTGTTCTTCGATATATCTGAAGCTTGTTAACCTCGTAAAAATAAAAATCAATCAACAACTGAAATCGAAACAAAGATAGATTCAGGTTGTCAAAATTAAACAGAAATTTGATTAAATAAGAGACGAGACATACCTTGTCCAAAGAACTTCAGAGTCTAACTTCAGAGTCAAACTTTGGAGTCGGAAATCTATAATACTTTTGCTACTCCCGAATCTTCTTTCACTCACAAAAAAAAGATGAAAAACACATACTATAATTGTAAATTTAATGAAAAAAAACTGAAATCGAAACAAAGATAAATTCGAGATTCAAATTTGTCAAAATTAAGCAGAAAAATCGATTAAATGAGAAAGGAGACATACCTTGACGAACGAATTTGAGACTCGAAAATAATTTTGTTACTCACGAATCTTGTTTCCCTCACAAAAAAAGAAAAGAAAAACAGTTATTGTAATTGCAAATTTAGTGATACAAAGCTTCGATTTCATAAAAAGAAGAACATGCAATCGATTTTGTTAGAGATCAGACATACATTAATCGAGCTTCTTCTTTGTAAAATCTCACAAGTATCGATCCCAAAACTCAAAACCTAGTCCAAAATCAATTGGAGATAGCAATCGACGAATCAATTGAAGAGGAGGAACTCAAAATTTGCGAGAGATTTCGAAGAATAGGATTTTAGGGTTTCAACTCTAAAAAGGGGAAAACTCTTAACTATATTTTCTCTTATCTTTGGGCATGCGTAAAACTAAAGAGCGGCTAACTTTTGGTAAAAAAATTCTAAGTGTCAAAATATGTTCCCTCCAAACAGATTTTGGTTTTCCGCTCTGCTATTAATGGGCTTAGCGTTTGTAAAATGCTATTATACCTATACGAAAATCCTAACACTATATACAATAGCAGTAATGAAAAAAATGCTATCATGATGTGCTATCAATATCCAATTTTTTGGTAGTGTAAGACCAATAAAAACGAAAACCTTGATGTGTCTTAGTGCCCATTTGAATGATCTCCAATGCTCCATGATAAGATTACTCATGAATTTGCTAATTAAGCCAACTGCACTTGCTAGGTCTCACCTGATTCTTATCATAACATACATGATGCTTTCGGTTGCACTTTGATAAGGAATTTATTGCATACTTGTATTCTGTTATTTTGCTTCCCATTCTATCGTAAATGAGCTTGAAATTAGCTTCTATTGGTGTAGTAACTTCTTTACTTTGATCCATCTTGAAATTTGCTAGTACACAATTTAAGTATCCTTCCTATGAGATCATTAAACACGCATTCATGTCTCGACAAATCTCCATACCAAGTATCTTTCTAACATCTCCTAGATTCTTCATTTTAATCTCATTGTTAAATTCTCTGCTTGATGCAATTAGAATATCATCTACATATTGAAGTACATAGATGTATGCTTCTGATTTCAATTTTCATCTACATATAGAAGTAAATAGTAATCATATTCACTTATGATGTACCATATTGCACCATTGTCTATATAATTGATTTAATTCGTAAAGAGACTTTAGCTACAAGTCTCGCTTTGAATCTCGGTTTTTCTTATCATGCTGTTCCAGCTTTTCTTTTGAATACCCACTTGTTAGAACTTCAAAATGACTACATGTCAAAATTGAAGTAAGTTTGAATGAGAAATGGAGTAAAGTCATAATGGTTAAAAATTCAACAACTATATCTCCTTTACTTATAAATTGTGTAACAACAAAAGAATTCATGACAAGAATGAAATGAATGACTTAAATGTTGAAAATCAATTCTCATAACTCCTCTTTATTTTTTATGTTGAATATTTGGCTATATAACCAAGTGATTCATCTTCTCATTGCAACTATGTGAATTACAACTTTTTGTGAAACTACCAAATATCACACTCCTCTTCATCTCATTCTCTTCTATTAAGTCTAAGAGTGCAACATGGTTCTAGAGTTTGTTAGCTCTTAATTTCGAGTGTTGCGAGATGAGAGAAACCGAAGTGGTTTTATCTTGGGATTCTTGAACTCATTAAGCCGACACATTAAAGGTGTTAAAAGAATTAAGGAAATAGATTTTATCTCGTCTCTGCTTCATCCAGATTATGATTATATCACGGTATCAAAGTTGTATTTTTTATTTATGATCTTATATATTTATCATTTACAATTCAAGAGTGCGCCCACCATATAAATTCAGGTCATACACCACTTTCATCCTATCACTTTCTTTCCTTAAGTGATATCTATAAGAATCCAAGTTCCATTTTTTTGGAGAGATTACATCTCTTATTTTTCTGTCTCATACCATTTATCTCTATCACCATCTTCCATAGCTTATGTATGAGTTATTGGTTCATTCTGACATGCATCTGCTGTGAGTGAACATACAATTGCTTCCTTCTCATTTTCTGTTTGAAATTTGTATTCTTGATAATGTGTCGAAGGTTGAATTGTTCTTCTCGTTCTGTCTCTTGCCAGCTGATAGTTAATGAGAAAACTCGATTCATCTTCTCCCTCTGGTCCTACTTCTTCTTTTGATTGATCTGGTTATTGAGTACTCGTTTCAATAAAATCATTTGAAATTCCACCTTTAGAAGAGATTATATTTTGTGCATTTTCATCAACAAACTCAGGACCAATTAGTTCTTTAGAATTATATTGATTCTTACCTGACTTTGTCTCTTATTTCAAATCTTTATAAGTCACATCCTCTATGAAAATTACATTTATGCTGATTATAGTCTTCTATCTTCAAGCAGCCATATTTAAAAGCCTTTAACTCCATCTGGATAACATGTAAATATACTATTTTTTGCTCGTGGTTAAAGTTTTCCTTAAGATAAATGTACATATTCCAAACACCTGAATCTTCTCAAATCATCGAGACAAGGATTTGTTGATGTCCATACTTTTTCAGCAGTATTGAAGTCTAATGCACTAAAGGATGATATATTGATAAGATACATTAATGTAGTTGATGTAGCTTATGCCCAAAATATTTGTCTTAACATGCTTTCACTCAGCATACATCGAACCTTGTTCATAATGGTTCTATTTAATCTTTGAGCTACTCCATTTTGTTGAGGAGTGTAGGTACAAGTCTTGTGTGTTACAAAACATTCTTCTTTGCAAAAACTATCAAAGATATGATTACAAAACTTGAGATCATTATCAGTTTTAAGCTTGTTCACATTTCTTTATGTTTGGACCTCTACGATTTTCTTGCATTCCACAAAGCTGTTAAAACGCTTAATCCTTTGCCTTAAGAAAATTAATCCAAACTTTTTTAGAAAAGTCATCAGTAAATGAAATAAAATACTGACATTTACTTAAGCTAAAGGGAACATTAGGGAACCCCAAAGATCTGAATGCACATAGTCTAACTTCCCATTTGTTACATGTTTAGCTGAGTTGAAACTAATCTTGTGTGTTTTACCAAACACACAGTCTTCACAAAACTTTAGATCTAAAACCTTATCATCGTTGAAATAACATTTCTTCTGTAAAGTTTGAAACATTATGCTATGCTAAAGTCTTGTGGCATTCTCCTTTGAGTTCTTGACTTTTTGCATTCCTTGATGTGACCGCATTAGCATATGAAATCTTTGAGGTCCCTTGTAGGATATATAAAGATTGTCTTATGTTCGCTTTCATATGATTGTACAGTCGTTTGTCACCTTAAGTATACCATATGTTTCATTGATTTCCTTTCTTAAATTTGGAAAGAATAAACTTCCAAAAGATAATATATCCTATTCAGCAATGAAGTAAGAAAATATAATCTGTCAAGTGCTTCGATTGTTTTGATTGAGGTTGTGTAATTCTCAATCTTTCTTAACTCTTGGTCACAATATGTGATTCTGTATCTCACTGGAACAAAAGCTCTGAAATTTAATCAACTTCATCACTTGCTTAAAACAAGCTCAAAAGCAAAGATTACAAGTTCTCTCTATCTCCCAAAATCACTCACATTAATGAAAAATGATGAAGATGATTGAATAATTTGGATTCTTTGTGACTCGCTTAAACTTAAAAAAAGTTTTTGACTTGAGAGATTTTAAACCAACCCGAGACTTTCCCACTGTTAAGTGAATATCTTGTTGATCTTGACTACTTTCGTCATTAATATGTATTTTTGAAAGGAAAAGTGTCTTGGTTGAGTTTCGCTTCTATTGCATTTCCTACTTTGACTTCAAGTAGTCGTGTTTACCCCACATTATATTATTAAGACCTTAGGTGTTTGGGGATTGTTGATTGAGTTTTGTTAGTCCTTAACAAAAATAAAAATCTTTTTTAATTATATGGGTTATTAATAAATAGGGTGATTAGTTAGAATTCTTCATATTAATATGGTAATGAGTTAAATACTTCAAAATAATACATAATTACTCAAATACTCTCATAAAATCCTAAAATGCCATTTTTCCTTTTTAGATGTGTAAAGAAAAACGTAATAAACAGGTGACATTTAGTCTAGTGATAGGTGGTAAATCCACTAAAGACAGACGTACTTGCACATCCAGTGATCGAGTCTCACTGCCTACATTATGTAGGAACTTGGCTATTAGGTCGTCCAGTTGTGGCCCAGTGTTGACCAAAAAAAACAAAAATGTAATAACAAAAATGTCATTAATGAAATGTGTCACGTCAGTGCGCTCCGCGCGACTAAGTCTACCACACTAAAAAACTTTCATTTTGGTAGAGTTAATAGAGTTTAGTAGATTTTGGACCATGTGTAGCAGATTTTGACAGAGTTATATTCATAGTTTGGCAGAGTTAGTAACAACAGTGTGGTAGACTTTAGTAGATTTGTACCCCTGCATGACAGATTTTGGTAGAGTGATCTCTCATAGCTTGGCAGAGTTAGTAACAACAATGTGGCAGACTTTAGTAGATTTTGTACCCATGTGTGACAGATTTTGGTAGAGTTATCTCTCATACCTTGACAGAGTTAGTAACGACAGTTTGGCAGAGTTTGATAGATTTTGTATACTATGCAGCAGATTTTGGCAGAGTTACATTTGATAGTGTGGCAAATTTTGGCAGAGTGATTTCCGATAGTTTGGTAGAGTTCGACAGAGTTATTTCATTTAACCTAGTTTGTAGATGAAGAGCTTACCCCTCGATTATTAGATCACCTACCTTCTTTCTCGCGCACTTATTGTAGTCGTACACCATTGAAGCACACAAATCATCATTATTGCTTGAGCTCATTTCTTATCTTTTGACCTTGTTTTTTTGTTATTGGATTTATAGATCAAATCATCTTAGTTTGTGGAAATTGGAAATTCGACCAAAATCATTAGTTCTATTTAGTGGATACTTCTCTCGTCTTCTATGATATTTTGGCAGAGTTAGCAATGATAGATTGGCAGAGTTTAATAGATTTTTAACCATGTGTAGCAGATTTTGGCAGAGTTATCTTCGATAGTTTGGCAGAGTTATCTCCGATAGTTTGGCAGAGTTAGCAATGATAGTTGGCAGAGTTTAGTAGATTTTGTACCCTGTGTAGCAGAATTTTGGCAAAGTTATCTCCGATAGTTTGGCAAAGTTACTAACAATAGGTTGGCAGACTTTAGTAGATTTTATACCATGGTAGTGTTAGCGCTTTCGTTTGGTAGAGTTTGAGTTTTAGTGTGGTAGAGTTTGAACTTTAGTTTAACAGTTTGGTCGACTATTTGGGTTAGTTTGATAGAGTGACATATTTGTATGACAGAGTTTGGTCGACTATTTGGGTTAGTTTGGCAGAGTTAGCTTCGATAGTTTGGGAGAGTTTGGTCAGATTTAAGCTTTAGTTTGGAAGATTTTGAGCTTTAGTGTGGTAGAGTTTGAGTTTTGGTTTTGCAAATTTAGCGCTTTCGTTTGCTGGAGTTTGATCTATAATGTAAAATTGAGCTACATATCAAATGACCTCATGCAAACACTACCACAAGATACACCTCCTATCTCTGTGATAAACGATTGGTAATTGCATGGCTATATACAACAAATTTGGAAGTATGTTTCGGATCATATTGTCTACTTTTTGATCTTCAACATCTCTCGGCCAAGCATGATAGATCTATACAAAAGGCTTTAGACATATGTGCTTGACGCGTACCTACAAAATAGTTATTAAACATAAACAATGTGAGACTCTAAACTCTCCACCAAACTATGTCATGCGTTATATAAACTCTATCAATCTCTTCCATGCTCTACCATGTTAGTTCTAAACGTTGCCAAGCATCATCTACTTTCCACTAAACTCTTTCATGCGTTATATAACCTCTATCAATCTCTGCTATGCTCTACCATGGTAGTTTTAAACTCTGTCAAGCATCATATACACTCCACCAAACTCTGTCATGCGTTATACAAACTCTATTTAACTCTGTCATGCTCTACCATGGTAGTTTTAAACTCTGCCAAGCATCGTCTGCACTCCCCCAAACTTTGTCATGCTTATATAAACTCCACCAAACTTTGTCATGCATCATTTACACTCCACCAAACTATGTCATACGTTATCTATACCTCTTTCAAACTATATCAAATTCTATTAAGGCAGTTCTAAACTATGCTAAGCTACTTTTAAACTTTATCATGTTGTAGCTAGAATTTCACTCAATTTAAGTATACCAAACTATAGACAAACTCTACCAAACAAATCTACACATTCGAGGCATTCTCTGCCAAGTTTTAAACAAACACTACCTAACTCTACCAAGCTCTAGTAAACTATAAGCAAACTTTTTCAAACTCTACGAAACAAATTTACACATTTGAGGCAAATTTTGCCAAGCTATAAAAATATTTTACTTAACTACCAAGCAAAAGTAAACATTATAGGCAACTCTTTCAAACTATACAAAACATTAAAGACAAACTCTACCAAGCTATAAACATATTCTACCTAACTCTACCAAGCTAAACTAAGTATTATAGGCAAACTCTACCAAGCTATAAATATATTCTACCTAACTCTACCAAGCTATCAACTAACTCCACTGAACAAAACTTAAAATTCGAGACAAACTATATAGAAACAAACGAATAATTCGAGTCAAACATAGAAAATTCATTTTTAAACCTTAAAACTTCACATACAACATTTACCTAGAAGAAATCACAACAAATTATGCCTTGAATTTGTAAATTTGTTAGGTTATGGTTCGAAATCTTCAAATGTTATCCAAAACCCTAAGAAAAACATAAACAAAATCAATATGTTAAAAACCAAGTTCGATTTCATGAGAACCCTAAGTTTTCGAGTGCAATTTCGTGAAAACTCTAAGTTTTCGAGTTTGATTTCGTGAAAACCCCAAATTTTTAAATTTGATTTTTTGAAAACCTTAATTTTTTGAGTTCAAAACTAACTTCTTCTACGTTAGGTTTTGATTTCGAAACAGAGAGATAGCGAAAGAGAGAAAAAATTAAGAAAAATTTTACCTTGAAAGAAAAAAACACAACAAGACTAAGAGAATAATAAGATTTTGTTCATGAAATGAGATAGAATAAATTTTCGTGAATGAAGAAAAAAAAAAGAATAAAAGGAAGACGAAGAAGATGATTTTTTTTTTCAAGGAAAATTCTCTATTACAACTGATTTTATTAAAAGATATTTACCATTTTTTTTACAAAAAAAATGTATTTGAGTACCTATAGACAATTTTATATAATTGTGGAGTTTTTTGAGTATTCTTTTCTTAATTAATTAATATTAACGTGTCCATAGGTCTCTTCGACACGACGCCGTCGTCAATCGTCGCCGTTCGTCTCTGTATTGGGATTTAAGAATCGGCAGCTCCATCCTTTTCATACCTCCAGTTTCTCACCAAAATCGAACACAGTGGATGCCCAGAAGAAAGATTTCGGAGATTTCAATTATTTCATTGCAAGGTTCGATATTTGTTGTTGTTGTTGTTAAGGAGCCGGTTTTTTTTTTTCCTGGGAGGACATCGGTGACGATTTACGGCTTTAGGACGATTGTGTTCAATCCATGGTGAATCAATCTATGTCGAATAGAAAGATGGGTCCTTTCTTCTCGCAGATTTGAACAAGAATCTTGCTCATTTTGAGGGTAATTTTAGTGCTAAGAATTGTTGAAAAGCCAAGTGAAACATTGTGTACCTTTGAATATTTCAGATGAGGATATAAGTGTAAAGGCAAAGTTTAAAAGGAATCTGAGATCTTGTCAAGGTAAATGGGTGATGAGAAGCTCTTTGACAGGCTTCTGGATGAGAAGGTTTCATTGGATATGACTTGTAGTAAGGAGGAGATTGTGGAAGAGCTTAGGGATTGTTTGCCCAAATGGGTTACTCAAGAACAAGTTACAGATATGATTAGAGGGACATGGAGGAATGTAGTCGAAATAGTTGATAATTTCTATGAACACGAGACTAAATTCTACGAGCAAGTCTCTGCTGTTATATCTTTCACTTCTCGAGATGGGATTAGTTCCGGTAACCACGAAGCACTTTTTTCAAAACTGGAGTTTATCCACTCTGAAACCGAGCAGAATGGAAGTTGCCAGTCGTCGCAGTTTCACAAGCTCAAGGGCATGACTAGTTCCCAGAAGAGCATTATTTCTCCTGTGAAAAGGAACAGAAAGATAAAAGGTAAACCAAAGAAGAAAGAAAAAGCTTGTTCTAAGGGGGAACCTGCAGGCCCAAAGCAAGCTTCAATAACTAAATTCTTTAACAAAGTTCCTTCAGATGATACCAAGGCTTAAGAGGCTATAGAAGCAGTTTCTCAGAATGTTGGGAAGAACTTGGTGTACTGTTGCATGATGTAATGGATAATTACCTCAGTGATATACAGCGTGAAAGATTGACATTTGCTTGCTCATATTGAGAATGTCAATCCACCTATGAATTCCAGAGTTACTATTCAGACTGGCAAGCCATTGGCGTTATTGTTGATTTATCTTCACCGCAACTATAACCTAAAGATTTTGCCCTGGCACATTTTTGAAATGTTAGAAAAGAGGCTCAATGTTCTGTCTACTTTGGCCTCACTGAGGAAGTTTGGATCATATAAAGGAAGTAAGGATACATTGTCATACGGTTGCAGAGTTATCAGTTTTTGAGTCGGTGTAGACTCTAAAGAGCATTGCATTTATGTTTTTACATAGTCAGGTTCTTTGTTTGTTTGTTTGGTTGAAACACTATCTGGTTCCTGCTTTCCATTTTTCTGATCTTATTCTAGGAATTAGCGCCTTTGACCTAACTAATCCAGTGTCTGATTGAAGATTTATTGCAGTACTCATTTGAATTGAAGATGGGACGAAGAACAAATAAAAAAAGGAATCATTTTTGTCTTCTTTACAATTTCCAAGCAACTGAACCTATGATGACAACTACAAGGCGTAAAGATAAGCTTATTATCCTCACGAAGATCACAAATATGCTGCATTCTAAAGATGAACCATATTGCAAAACAGTGCACATCTTAAAACACACTGAATATTGCTTCATGCGATCCAAGCCATGCCTCATGAGCAATGTTATCTTTACAATCTCTTTGCCCTGAAAATCCAATATTATAAGTTATTATTCCCACCAAATATCAAAGAAGAAAATAAGAAGTCAAGAAGCAGAAGGATCAGTGTAAGTACTTGCACCAGCAGACCAACACACAACTGAAGGGACAGAGTCGGAGAATTTATTCTCAGATAGTAGTTGACCAGATTTGATACTCCAAATGCGAGTATAGCAGTCATCCCCACCTAAATCAATCACCCAAAGACAAAGAAATATCCAAATCATTTAATCAAAATCAAACTCTTGATGCTTTTTCCAGATCTAACATAATGATTATGTTTTAGGAAGAAAAGGTTCCTTCTTATTACCTGACATAAGAAATCTTTCTGACGCGTCGATACCAAATTTGATGCGAGTATGAGAATTTACATGTCCTTCATATTTCTGTACAGCGACCCCTCTCTTGACCATGCGTTGATCATATAGCTTGATCTAAAAACAAAGAAAAGTTTGGCTCTTTAGATGACGGTCAAAATGCTCTTGTCTTAGTAAGAATATGCAGAAGTTAAAGCTAGTGGCGGCACTCACTGTTCCATCCATGGAGCTTGCCATTAAGTACTGATCATAAGTTTTCAATGTCTTCAGGCTACAGAGAGAAGAAGCGAATTGTTGAGTCACAAAAACAGAGTAAAAGGAATTACCATATATAGTTTCAGTCGTTTACCAACCATGTAAGAGATGAAGGCATACAGATCACATGAGACGGATTTATGTTTCCTTTGAGCTGCGTAAACAACAATTAGAGAAAAGTGTCACCAAAATGTTGTGAGAAGAGGAAGAGATGAAAAGTTGTGACCACAACAAAGTCATTATATGATTTTTACAGTACCTCGAACCATTGTTTTTTTGTTGTAGTTTGACAGGTTTTAATCGATGATTGACATCGTATCTGGTGTCTAGTGAGCCTTGGAAAAGGTCTCCCTGGTCTCTCACGAAGATCAACTGACACAATGGCTCCATTTCTGAGTCCGCAGTGAACAATGTTTTCCTGGGAAAAACAAGTAGTGACAACATAAATACATAAAACATGACTTAACTGGTCAGAAGTGAGCCTCAAGCACCAAATTGGCTCTAGTTATATATTCAACTAAGTGAGACTATTGAACAAACATTTGGCAGTTTGATGTTGAGAAACAGTATTGAGCCGATAGAAAACAAGGCATCTCAGAGCTTGGAATTAAGAGAACTTTACCGACTGATGGAATTGTAGTGCAAAAACATCGCTTTTGCTTTGGAGAAAGTATGAACCTGCTCCTGTTTCTAAATCAACCAAAGCAGCTCCTAGGTCGGTACCTATAATATACCAAAATCAATTGATAATTTCCATATGATTTATGGAATTGTTGAACTAAGCCATTTACAGAAAAAGGCCCTGGTAATCATATCTGCATTTTCTTTTACCATTAGTTTGCTCTCTAACTGTAAGTCTAATTGTAGTGAAGCAAAATCCTGGGTGAAAAAATATAACACCACAAGTATGTAAGAGAAGGTACCAATGGCTGCATAACTCCCACTTCTATTGCAATCAGCTGTCCAAATGGTACATTTAGAGAAAATATTCCCTTGGAGGAATTGCGGAGTGATTGTGTTCAGTTCCTCAGCAAGATTTAAGAAAAAAATTGACCCACGACCAGTTGATCCCAGTGTAGTTACCCTGTTTTTTCGTGTTAAGTTTTTACAAATGGGAAATCAAGAGAGAGTAAATGATAAGACACATTTGAAGGATACAATGCCCGGTTTACACAGTGGAAGTCTTCAGATGCATCATATTTTCCAATCAACTGAATAGAAGATATACTAGATGAAGCCTGATAGGAGCCTACACGCCTCCCTATAAGCCAAGGTGCTTCCCTTTCTTCTGCATTGTTTTCATTGCGAGGGAGAAGAGAAACTGGATCACACTCTCCATCAAGTAAAGCTTGAGTTTCCGACTCATCAAAGAGTACTTGTCCAGGTTTGGAAACTCTCCGTATGCTGCAAGAACAAACTTCCAAAACATATAGGTTGGTATGAAAAATAATTCAAACAGCTCAACTAATTTTTCAATAAATCGAGATATAAAGCTCAAGAAAGATTGTAAAGATGAATCTTCACAGTACAGTCTTGATTCGTGAACATCGAATAAAACTGATAATTCTAAGAAGCTGACTCATACATACCTCAAGAAGCCTCCTGTGCTTCCTGTTACTAGAATGTTCTTTCTGGTTAAGCCTACAGATGTTTGTATATCAACCTGCAACAGTTTTATAGCAGCATCACCAATGTTTTCCGTGAAATTGTATCTCCACACCTACGCATCATTACCATGAGACAAACAGTACACAAAAATGTTTCATGTAAGTCTTCTGTAATCTTCATAAGAAACAGAAAGGCCAAATTGTGGGTGTTAATACCACAGGATAAGAGGCTTTGGTCTTTTGAATCTCCTCCTTGAAGTTAGACATCTTCTTATTGACAGGAACAACATTGCCATTCAACTCTCGGGAATAAACTAGCTTCAGTGCTCTTAGTTTGGTTCTCTTCTGATAATTAATGTCCTGATAAATTTACAGATAAACTAATAACTGATTTACATTAACAAGAAGCATATCTAAAGAAGATGGAGAACTTTCATTGATTATGCAAAGACTAAACCTTTACACAAATTCAAAAGAAGTCTGAATTTTGAAATTGCTTACCTGTACAGGCTCTGGGTCGGATTTTTCTTTCCTTTTTGAAGAAGTAGAAGATTTTGAACCAGGGATAGGGCCTTTAATGGGAAAATATCTGTTCTTCTCCTCGTCGAAATAAAACCCAGGAAGTTCTGAAAATCAAATTGAAAGAGATTATAGAAAAAAAACAACACAAATCCCCGTATCAGTATCAGGTACGCACCCGAATTAAAAGACATGTCTGGGAAGATGATTTAAAGACCTGGTTTCATTTTGTCTCAGAGACAAGTTTGTACTCTGTGTTCTTCTCGGAGGATACTCCATTAAAGTCTATCATGCGCAATATAAATAGTTTAGGTTTTCTCTAACTAAAAAAGCTTTTAAGTAACTGAACCGAAATCGTGTAATTTATTCAATTTTGGTTTATTTTGAACCGGACCATTTATGACCCGGTTTACAATAGTTAAAACTGTAAAATACTTGTACATTTGTTCACAACTTTCATCATCATTAAAGCTTTTAGTTCTTGTGCTGCAATCTGCCGCTCTCAGCACCAGCAAAAGGATCGATGATAACGTTGACCACCGCGGGTTTTCTTGCAGAGAACGACTCAGAGAGAGCGGATTTAAGCTCATCGGGTGTTTCCACAATATAACCTTTGCCTCCAAAGGCTTCAATAAGCTTGTGATAGCCTGCATTTGGAACAAAAGATGTTGGTGCTGGATCTTCTTTATAAGGACCGGAGATTTCTTCAGGACTCCTTCGGTCACCGCCATAGACACCACCATTGTTGAAGACAATAATAACCACAGGAAGATTGTATCGAACCAATGTCTGCATCATCAGCAAAGACAAAAGTTAATGATGAAAAATTCAGACAAAAGACAATTTCACATTGTGGTTGCATTATGAAAATGTTTTTTGTTACCTCAACTTCCATGGCACTGAATCCAAAACCAGAGTCTCCTTCAACGGCTACAACAAGCCGATCAGGAGAAGCAACAGCAGCAGCAATACAATAACCTAAACCGACACCCATAGTTCCCCAAGTTCCTGCATCAAGCCTTGTCCTTGGCTCTTTTTGAACCAAAACCGATCTTCCTACATCCATCGTATTAGCTCCTTCTGATACCACAACAGGACTCGGCCCTTGTACCGCCGAAATTGCGTCTCTGATTATTCTCATAGGAGTCAAGAAATTGAAAGGAACGACATCTTTGGCAAGCTGTGTCTCCATTTTCTCGCCGTTCTCATTTGCCTTCTTCGAAATCGATTCCACCCATGGATTCGACTTCCCCAGACAAAAAGGATCATCTTTTATCTCTCTGTTTAACAATCCAATCACAGTTTTGGCATCTCCAGCAATGCCTAAGTGAGGTTTCCTCAGTTCAATCTCTTCCTCAGAGACATCAACCAATATAAATTTCACTTCTTGAGACCATTTCGGCGACTCTCCGAAATGAAGAAGCCAGTTGAGCCTAGCTCCAACCACCAAAGCGACGTCGCATTTCCCGATAGCAAGCGACCTAGCCGCCGTTGCTGAGAGCTCGTGTGTGTCCGGTAACAAACCTTTACCCATTGGAGTTGGGAGGAAGGGTATTCCAGAGAGTTCAACAAGCTTCTTAAGCTCATCCTCTGCTCTCGAATACGCCGCTCCTTTACCGAACACGATCAATGGCCTCTCCGCTTTTCTCAGAAGAGAAACCGCCGATTCGATCTCCGACTTCAGATTTTCCCGAATCGGTTCGTGTTTACTAGATAATTCGACTTTAGAAACAAGATTCTCCGCCTCGGATTCCGAAATCTTCTGACGCAATACATCAGACGGGAGATCCAGATAACACCCACCAGGTCGACCTGCAACGGCTCGATCCAAAACCCTAGAAACGCAATTGGGGATATCACGAATATCCTTCGCTTTCTCCGATAATTTCGAGAAAGCTTTCACCGCTTCGACCTGATCAAGCTCCTGGAAATCTCCACGCCCCGCATCTCTTTGATCGCAGGAACCAGAGATCATCACCATCGGCCATGTGTTAGCCCAAGCGTTGGATAGACCCGCGAGCCCGTGCACGCAACCAGGACCTGAAACCGTAAGAAGGATACCGGGTCGACCCGTGAGGTAGCCGTAAGCTGATGCGGCGTATCCGGCTGATTGCTCGTTGTGGAAGGCGATGAAACGTATGCCAAGGGCCATGGCTCGGCTAGCTAGAGACGTGACTGGGATCCCCACGACGCCGAACATATGAGTGACACCAAGACGAGATAGTGACTGGGCGACGAGAACGTTGCCATCAATTGACGGTGAGGTGGCTGCTGATTCATCTGCCATTTTTATGGATTTTGCTTGAGTTTTGAGTTTTACTTCCAGTGTCTTATATAGCACTTGATTTGTGTTTAACTTACTAATACACACTTAACACTATTATGTGACTCATCTGTGCTTTGCATGAAGTGCTTGACTTCTATCAATATTTTTCTTCATTTGTTTAAACTAATCTTTTTTTTATCAATTCCACAACTCACTCACCATTAGCCAAGTTTCTACATAATGTATGCAGTGGAACTCGATCCCTAGATATGCAAGTACGCCTATCTGTAGTGGACTTACCACATGTCACTAGATTAAAGACCACCTGCTATTTAAACTATTCTACCATGTGTTTTTCAATTTTTTTTAATTAATTTTCAAAACTCGGTTATGTTTTTATTTTTTTCAAAAACTAGATAGATATCCATACTTTTTTTCTGTCAACATGTAACTATTAGATCGTAAGACCATATCCATAATCTAGCTTCTCTAAAACTCATTTCTTAAAAAAAAATCCACTTATAACGGATAATGATCAAACCTAGCATATCAAAGCCATTAGTTGGGCACGAATCCGCGAGATATTATTAGGCAAGCAAAAGTTGATGCCTTAGAATGGATTCAAGCAAAGAAAGAAGTCGTCTCGAATCATCAACTAGGATCTATTGATCGAAGCCAGTCTTGGAGTGAGACCTCTTACGACGAACCTAGCTTTCACAGGATTCCGTTGTTTTGTGGATGGAGCTTGGAAAGCCTCCGACATTTCTTCGAGCATTGGATGGGTCTATTTTCATGATTCTATAGATGGTGCTTGTATGGGGGCTCGAGCTATCCCAAGGAGTCTTTCGGCGTTACATGCGAAAGTTGAGGTGGTTCTCTGGGCGATGACAAGTCTTCTTTCTTTGGACATGTTAGAGGTCGAGATGGCGACGGATTGCTCGGCTGTCTTGCAAATGGTGTTAGCTCCCATTGATTGACCGGCCTTATCTCCCTTTTTAGACGATTTTATGCGGTTGAAGAGCCTTTTCAGATCCTTATCTATTTGTAAGCCGTAGCTATTTGAATCACATGGCTGATTTTATTGCCCGTTCTGTTAGAGGGTTACCCTATGATTCAGGTTTTGTATAACTTTGGAGTTTTCTCCCATCTTTATAATGAATTATTCAATTAACAAAAAAAAAAGCCATTACTTGGGTTATTTAATCATCTAATTAAGAAAAACTCAACAAACTTAGTTATGTGTTATGATTGATTGTATTTGATCGATAATAAACACTAAGAGTCTGATTGGTAACTACGGTTTTGAAAGTGTTGGATAAAGTGCAGAACAAAGTGCGATTTTTGACAAGTGCAGTTTTGATTAAAAAAGCAGGACAAAAAAATGTGATTAGTGAAATAATAAGTGGTGCGGTTTTTTGGATTATTATATAATAAAATAATAATAACATTATCATTTTTATTTTTTTAATTATTTTAAAATTAAATATAATTTAATAAATATTAATCAAATAATAACCATTATTTATATATAATAATTATTTAAAATATAATGAAATCCAACAAAATTTGAAACTTGTTGTTTAACAATGTTTTATAAAAAGCTGATAAAAAAGACAATGTTTAAAAAATGATAATTATGAAAAAACAAAACTCAAATATTAACGAAGCTCAAATTAGCCAAGCTAAAGTAAATACTATTATAAGTTTTTTTCTATTTATTAAAAAGGTAGACATTTGGAAAAGGAAGATAAATAGATTTCAATTTTTCCACCTATTATTTTATGACTCAATTAGGTGTATATACAAAACTTATCCATAATTAAGCAAATGTCATTGTTAGACATAGGTTTCTTTATGCATAATATGACGATTATGCTCTTATTCGAATTTTACACGTAAAGAAGCAACAGTCATGTCATGTCCTGCAACCAATGTAAAAGTCTACTAAAAAATTAATAAAATTTGAAGACATGCTATTGGGATGGAGTGATCTTTTATTCTTTTTTTCTCCGTGGAATTCTATTTGTGGAAATAGAATCGTCTCTATTTGGCAATATTTATGTAATTGTAGTGTAAATATTATAATTCAAATTTTGTGTTTGCTTGGATGGTAATAGTTATGTAATCAGGGAAAATATGGTTTTTATGTGATTTTGGTGTGAATAGTTTCATAATCCGAATCTGGGAAACTAAATGTTCATTTGGTAAGAAATATGTTGACCGCTAAGTTTGGTTTTACCAGTAGGATAGATTCTAAGTTTTATGTGTGTTTAGTGAAGGTTTTGATATATTGTAAAATGTTATTCAATTCCAAAGCAGCTAATTTAATAGATATGTGAAGTATATTGATGAGGGCATATATGAGGTAATTAACTAGTTAACTGCATTTTATTTGAAATGATCTTAGGGGAACATATCAGATATAAAAGGTTGTGCATGTGATATACTTGTTAGCAATTCAATGTGTTTTAATTGCGCTTGAGCATGACGAGATAGATGAATTGATGCGCTTTGTCAACTTGCAAAAGATAGACGAAGATTGCACGGTAATAATTTGTTTGTCTGCTAATATATAATGTATTGTTGTGCAACTATGCCTATCTGAAACTAATTTCTACCAATGTGTATGTCCGCTAACAATATATGTACATGAATAATCTTGTAATAGGTTTAGCGGGTAACATTACATGTAAAGTATAGGATAACTAATATTGTACCGGGTAACTATAATAGTATCATTTCACTATAGTTGTAGCGGCTAAAGTATGGTAAAGAATTATTATGGTGAAACATTTGAACGAGAACCGTACCGTAGCAATCCTTTTTTGGGTCGTTGAAATACGGCGGGACATCTGCATCAATAATAACAATCAGACAAACAATTTCAGTGGTTCCACCAGATCAAGCTCGGACGACGAGCTTGGGAGTATGATGGGCCACCGAGTTCCAATTTGCACTTTTGCACACGACAACCATCAGTTTGGTGTACTCCATAACCGCACTAAGACAGAGATATGGACTCCCATTAATATTTGGAGGAAGGGTACAAAAATATTAGTAAAAAAAAAATATGGTATAGTAAAATGAATGATTATCAGGTAGAATATATAGTACCGTTTAACATTTAACTTACTAATATACAAACCATTATTCATTTAATGCTCTTGTGAACCATACATAAGTCACGAGACGTGTAGTTAAAATTGGACCAAAGGCAGTGAAAAACTAATATAGAAAATGAAGGTGGTAGTTTGTGAATTTGGAAAAACTTTTTATACACCAACCCAAATTTCTCTTATTTTAGTATATAAATAAAATATAATATATATTTATTATTTTAAAATCAAACATTCACGTTTTCTGAAGTGAACCACACCTATTTACTAGGAGTTGCGGATTTGGTTCTTTTATTTGACAATTTTTTTTTTTTTTGTGGATTTCAAAAAATAACGCAAATCTATTGAGTTTTGTTGTGATTGGTAACCATACTTAAAAATCCGCACCGCACATTGAAAACCGCTCTAAACAATCAAAGTCTAAATCCACCAATATAATCATTTTATCTCCAAACTATTCATACTTTTTTTCTTTCCTTTTTTTTTAACTTTAGTATGAAAACAAATTAAGATACGAAAGTATTGTTATGAAGTGAACCAATCAAATACGAAAGTATTGCGATGAATGGGTCACTAACGAGTCCTCCTCACCTAATCTTTCTCAATAATTGGATTTGAATGTGATCAAACGTTAGAATTATGAGTTCGGTTTGGTTTGGTACTAGTGCGTTTGTCTAGCTCTGTCTGATTAAACACATAGTTTTAATGACAATTTTTGTCCCTTCCTCGTTGGACTATTCTTGAGGTCTGCCACCCAATTTGTAGTGATCGAATTAGCAAAGTTTAACAAATCAAATTTGGCTTTGTGCCTTACACAAGGTGGATGATTTTGACCATGACAAAACCTAAAGCCATTCAAAGATTTCTCAAGAATAGAAATAGATTATGAGTTTCTGCATTTTATAAGAATACATAAATATTAAGGTGATAAGATATATGATTGTCGAAGTGAACAAGAATGGCATATTTTTTCTATTTTGTTTCGGCTAATCGTTGTAGTTGGAATTTGAAAATCTCTACCTATGTGTAATGGATTTGTTAACTGAAATAATTTTAATCAAATAAAACTGGACTCTGATTAATTAAACAAAGAAAACTTCACGAAAAATGATAACAAAAGATACAGCTACGTGACGAACCATTAACAATCAAACATCTTTAATGGCACGCACGTCCTCTTTCAACAAGAACGACTCGTTTTGTCTTCATGTATACATACATATGCTCAAAACATTCAAGAACCAATGTTAAGGTTCGATCCAGGTTGCAGAAACAATATTTGTAACACAACATGGCAAGATCACTCAGAAAATCAGCAAAGTTGAGTCTAAGACGAGTCCGGATCAATGTACCTTCTATTAGGTACAAACCGGACTCGAAATCCATAGAGAGAGATCAAAGAATCGAGTTTCTACCCGAAAATGGGGATGATGCTGGATCCGTAGGAGAAGAAACCAAAGAAGAAAACAATAAGAGTGAAGAGATTGAAGACAAAGAAGAAGAAAGTGTCAAAGTAATAGTAGAAGAAGAAGAAAGAGAAGAAGAGAAAGAAGAAGATGATGGCAAGAGCTTTAACAATGGAGGAGGAGAAGCCAAAAAAGAGGAAGCAGTGGTTGAGGCTGTTGAAGAGGAGACTGAAGGTGGGAATAGAGTAATGGTTGTGGTTGACAAAGCACTTGCTTCTACCGGAGCTTTAGAATGGGCTATTACGCATACTTTACAATCACACGACACTCTTTTTCTCTTATACTTTGCTAAATCATTTAGAAAAGGTTCTTATCTTTTACTCCTCTTTTGTTCATTTTGTTGTTTTGGGTTAATTTGGTTTCGTTTTTTAAGGGTTTATGGGATTGGGTTTTAGGCAAAAGGAAGAATCGAAAACGTGAAGTGAAAACCGATGAACTTGTCCATACTTTGAAGAAACTCTGCCAAACAAAACGACCAGGGGTGAGTCAAGCTACAATCTCTGATTCTATGTTTTGTCTGACATTATGTTGAGGTGTGGATTTGTCTATATACTGGCAGATAGAAGTGGAGATAAGGAGGTTAGAAGGGAAAGACAAAGAAAAAGGACAGCAGATAGTTGAAGAAGCGAAGAAACAACAAGTGAGCCTTTTAGTGGTAGGACAAGAGAAGAAACCTCCGGTGTGGAGGCTATTGAAGAGATGGGCATGGAAGAGACGTCGTGGCCACGGCGGTGTTCTCAAATACTGCCTTGAAAACGCCTCTTGCATGACAATTGCGGTTAAACCCAAGAACCACAAGCTTGGCGGTTACTTAATCACAAGCAAACGCCACAGAAACTTCTGGCTTCTCGCTTAAGAACATAGCAAGTTTCCTATTTTGTGTTTCTCTCATCAAAAAGCTTTTGAAATTTTCAACTTTCTTTATACTCATGAATGTAACAAACTTGCTGCAATATATAAAAAGCAAAGAGGCTTTTCTTGGATTATTAAAATAACAACATTGTATCTGCACAAGAATTATCAACAATTTTCCCTATCTTCTGCTGCTTCAATCAGTTAATGATTCCAAGATTCTGTTAATTAACACAACACATTGGAACGTAAGTGAGACTTCTTGGTGATTGTCTCCGATTTGGATCACTACTAAACCCAATGCTTATAAACAATCCGGTGAAGCTGATCATATCCTGCAAGCACTCCTGCTCCTGCTACTCCAAGCAGCATGTTCGCAGTAACTCCTCTATATAGCGCAAAGAATCCTTCGGATTTCATTATCTCTTGTAAGGCATGAATGGCATTCCGGTATTTTACAGGTTGTCCTGATGTAAGCATCATTCTCCTCCTAACTGTGTCAAAAGGATAAGCAATGACGCCTGCAGAGGTGGTAATGCTCCAACCCAATAAAAAGCTAGCCAAGAAGTTTCCCTGTCACAGAACAAAAGAAACCATTGTCAGCTATTGTTTACTCTAGATTAAGCAATTGATCGTATATGTAGATGAAATTACCTCTAACGAACCAACTAAAACTATTGGTTTGAAAGTGTCATACATCCCAAAATACATTCCTCGGTAAAGAGTGATTCCCATTATTGACACACTAAATCCACGGTAAAGGCCTTTAATGCCATCACTTGACAAAGTCTTACGGTACACATCAATCATCCCTCTAAACTGTCTCTTGCCATTAACTGAAGATTCCTTTGCATCAGTGCCTAAACGGGTCCGTGCATAATCCAGATGGTACAGAAACAAGGAAGTTGTTGCTCCAGCGGCGCTTCCCGAAGCTACATTTCCAGCAAACCATTTCAAGTAACCATCTTTCTCTTTCGAACATCCGAGAAGGTTCTTGAAGTAACCTTTAAATGCAAAGTTGGAAGCCTAAGAGCAATTCAATTTGATGACAATAAGAATCTAACACAAACCACAATCATTCTACATATGATCAATCTAATCATATGGCAAAAACAAACGATATGCAGGAAAATTAATCCAATGAATGATCGAATTATGGTTCTTATAAAGTACCTGTGTAGGGAAATATCGTATAACATTGGCTTGATTTCCTCTCCAAAAGGACAAAACACCTTCTTCTCTGAAGATTCTGCCAAAGCAATTACCCAAACCAGTGTAAGGTCTTGTGAGATGTCCTGTCTTTATCATCTCCCCTTGATTCTGAAGTAGAAGCTTCACCCTTTCGATTGGAGCAGCTGCAGATTTTGCAACAATGGCTGCAGCACCACCCATCACAAAATCCGCAGAGAATCTCTCGGATTTTCCAACCAAAGCCATCTTTCTTCCCCCACCACCTAATTCAATACCAAATAATGAAAACCGAATCCAAAAAGAAGAAAAAAACTATTCTTTTCCAATAAATTTGATCTCATAGACAACAAACAGTTTCTTCAGGGCTCAAGAAACTTCAAAGCCTAAAGCTTCAACCCCCAAAAGTAGAACTATAATACATGGTGTTCAAGAATTAAATACCGGATGCGAAAGAGTCGGAATGATAAAAAGGACAAAAATTTCAAGTGAAAAACCTGGAAATTCCTAATTGATTTCGCCGCAGAGAGAAGAGCTTGGCGGCGAAAGATTTGTTTCCAGGTCCAGGAGAAGAGAAACTGGCTATTTCTAATTTTCGCTGAGATTCGTCGTTTATAAATCCAATAAAATAGAAAAGAGATAATCATTCCTGTGAATTGAAAGTTGGAGGTGGAGGACAGGGCAGGAGCAAGATGGTTTTTTTTTTTCAAAGAAAATTTTGTCCTTTTATATATTTTTTTTAATTTCAGATATTCGATTTGCTAAATACTGTATATAGCCAAAAAAATGAAATAATTTGCGTAGGAACCAAAAAAAAATATACAAAGTTGAATTTGCCGCGGAGCGAGATAATCTCTCACACTCGCTCAACGGTCGACGCTCACTCGTAGTGGAGCTCCTCCTTAAATCTTACAGCGCCCAGATCTTTAGGTTTGTTAACTCTCCTGATACTTCTCCTCTTCCTCCTTCATGTATTTGGGTTTTGTGCACTAGGGTTTTTGAAATCAGTTTCAGATCTTTTCCATTTTGATCTAATTTCATTGTCGAAATTGATCACAAAATTTTCTCATCCGCTTCGTTGGGTAACGATTCTACCTCTGTTGTGCATCGCCGTGAATTTTTGAATTGAGGTCTTGAACTTGGAAACCAAGCGGATTTGAAAGTTTTTGGTTCTCTCGAACCGGGAATTTACTCTTGAGAATTGATGGTTTACAGAAAACCGGAGGATGGTCACTGATCTGTGTCTCCTTTTTCTTTTTCTTTCGTTTGTTGCATATAGCTTGTAGTTGCAGAGACTGAAGGTAAGCAATGGAATCAATGACGCAAATATCGTGCCCTACAACTCCTCGTTGGAACCAGGACAGGCCATTCCTCACTGGTCGCTTCCATCAGGTGCCCGATCTTTAGATGTGCTTGATTTTGTTCTCTATTTCTCTCGAATCATATTTAAATTTCGACGTTCGAGAAAAAGAAGATTTTTATAGTGGTGGTCATTATCTCAGGAAACGAGGGCAAGCTCCACAAATTCTAAGCGGTTTTCTTTAGACTCGTCTAGGTATTCTGACAATTGTTTGCTAAAACTAGTTATTCGACGTCCCTAGTCAATATTCCCAAAAAAATCTCTCACTTGTTTGTGTGTTTTCTACTTTCAGCAACTCTGGAGTAGAACAGGCAATTGGCTGTTATGACACACCAGTTCAGGTTTGTGTTATTTTACAAAGCAAGTGTGTCCTTTTTTACTTGGCGTCCATTCATTCTGTGAGATTGTTAGCCTGTAACCCTAAAACTGGTAGTGAGATCCGTATTAGCTTGGGTTTGAGGGGTAATTACAAGTTCGCATAATTGTTTTTTTTTGATAATTGTTGATGAACATGGCATCTTGTTTTCGTGGCATAGACTAGGGTAATTGATCTGAGTCAAAACAATTGTAGAACTTGCTAGCCTAGGTCGAGATGTGGTGCCATCTCTTCTGTTATGTCCATTTCAATAAATAAAAAATTGTTCCTTTTGGCCTGCAGGAACTTATTGTCATTGATGATCTCTTGTCCGCTTTGGTTGGAATTGAAGGGAGATATATATCAATTAAAAGATTCCATGGGAAGGAGGATAGTATAGCTTTCCAGGTTGATCCATCAATGGATCTGGCACTACAGGCAAGTAGTACTTGGTTCTTATCCCGAACATTTAATCAAGATGGCTTACTGTAATCAACTGTAGAAAACCAGTGTTTTGTAACAATGTTATGATCTGTTCTTTTTGGAGCTAAGTTTCTCAACTAAAGGCCAAAATTAATGCATAGTTACAAAGTCTTTACATTAAGACTGTTATATCGATGCTTGCAAGTTGATACTGTGTTGTTTGAAGGTAAATGGTATTTCATTGGTGTTCTGAACTTCTTGAAAGTTTAATCTTCTCTGAAGTCCAACCAAATGGATATGCATTGCTATTTATGTTATAGAATGGTTCTATTTCTTTTGTGCAAGGAATAAAGAATATGATAAAAGTTATAATTGTAAGGGTTATTTTAATTTGCTCTTCTGAAATATTTACTCATGCAAATAATATTGCAGGAATTGGCAAAAAGGGTATTCCCTCTATGTGAATGTTATCTGCTGATAGACCAATTTGTGGAGTCAAGCTCGCAGTTCAAGAACGGGCTAGTTAACCATGCATTTGCAGCTGCACTCAGGGCACTTCTTCTTGTATGTGATATAGGTTGCTAGTTTTGTGCATTGTTTGTTGAGTTAATTTCTTCCCCTTTCTGTTTAATGTGGGGGATTTTGCGAACTGGATTCGAATTCCTCAAACCAGTAGTCAATCTCAAGGATTTACTCAGTTCTCTAACAACATGAACGTGGAAAGCTTTTGTTACAATGCTTTTAGTTTTGTTACTGGATTTCCTTTTTGTCCTCTGAATTGCTTTCTTCATAGCATTTCTGAGTTTGTATATATGCATACCTAGGAATATCTAAGGTAACGCCTATCACTTTTTCTGCATTTTTGTTCCAAGTTCTTGTCATATCAGTAATCCCTCTGTGTATTAATTTTTGGAGTTTGTGTCTAACCAATGTCACTTGTATTGTTTGGACTGAGTTATATCATATCCTACTGTTAGCACTGAGGTAATTTGACAACTTTCTTTGCTAATGCTGAAAGTATTAACCATCCTTTCTTTTACCAGGATTACCAAGCCATGGTGGCTCAGTTGGAGCACCAATTTCGACTTGGAAGACTTTCTATCCAAGGATTATGGTTTTACTGTCAGGTCTGTCTTTCTTCAGATAATTTAATCTACAGGATCCGCAAAAAGTATTCAAATTGATTGTTTTTCGTATACTCAGCCCATGATGGTATCCATGCGCGTATTGGCTGCAGTAGTTGAGCAGGCTTCAGCAAAGCATTTTGTGGGTTCTGGTGTTCTTAATCTCTTGCAGAGTCAGGTAGGTTCTTGCTTCATACAAAATACATTTTGAATATTTTGTGTGCTGGAACGAGCTTTCTTATTATATGTCCTAATCTTGAAGACTGTTATGCCTAGGCTAAAGCAATGGCTGGTGATAATTCAGTGAGGTCACTGTTAGAGAAAATGACAGAGTGTGCAAGCAATGCATACCTGAGCATATTGGAAAGGTTGATTTCCCGTGCTTCTTTTCTTTCCTGCTTGTAATTAGACTCATACTTAAAAACGGTAGTGCTATAATCACTGGCCCTACCCCTTTGTTATTGTACCAAATGCGCTAAGTCCAACCTGTGGCTAATCTCTTTGTTTTTGAGGAGTGATTAGTAAATAGTCTGTTATCCTATTTCCTAGATAGCTCATTGTATTCACAGATGTGTCAACTGACATAATATAATATTTGATTAAGGTGGGTCTATGAAGGGATCATTGATGATCCGTATGGGGAATTTTTCATTGCTGAGAACAGGTCTCTTAAAAAGGTATTTCAATTTTGTTCAGCTCATCTGCGCAATTTTTAATTGCTTAATTTTACAGTTGTCAAGTTTTTTGGTACAGGAGAGCCTCAGTCAGGACTCTACGGCTAAATATTGGAGCCAAAGATACAGCCTGAAGGATACTATTCCTGGCTTCCTTGCAAACATTGCTGCAACAATATTGACCACAGGGAAATATCTAAACGTTATGAGAGAATGTGGGCACAATGTTCAGGTATGATTGTGAATTAACTTTTTCTGTAATATTAGTACAATTAATAGTATTTGTGATACTGGACATGACATTTGCTGAGTTTCAACAGGTTCCCATTTCAGAGAGATCTAAGTTAACAATATTTGGTTCAAATCATCATTATCTTGAATGCATAAAGGCTGCTCACGAATTTGCTAGTATAGAGCTTGTGAGTCTCATCAAGGATAAGGTAATAAATTGTGTTATGATAACTGCTTCTTTGATGTCAGTCCTCATAACTACACCATTCTGACTATCACTATGTTATTCAGTATGACCTCATTGGAAGGCTTCGATCTATTAAGCACTATCTTCTTCTCGACCAGGTATGCTGGTCCTATTGATGGATAACTGCTTATCTTTAAAGTTCATCAGACTGTCTAGGCGTGAATATATCAATCTGAAAAGTTTGTAGTTTAGTTGTTTTCTTCTGACATTGATACTCTATCAACTGTTAAGTTTTTAATTGTTGGTGGTACAACAATGTTATGAACTACAGGGTGACTTCTTGGTCCATTTTATGGACATAGCACGAGAGGAGCTTAACAAAAAAGTACATGAAATATCTGCTGAAAAGTTACAGGTATGTGTATAAAGATTAGACCATGTTTGCTACCATTATTCAATCGTTAAGGTTCTCTTGCTTCCTGAAATCTGAATGTATGTGTATTATATAGTCTTTGCTAGATCTTGCTCTACGTACTACAGCAGCTGCAGCGGATCCTCGCCACGAGGACTTGACTTGTTGTGTGGTGAGCAGTCAATCTGTCTATTTCTAGATATGATCGATTGCATAATTTGTTCTTACTTTGGTTCATTTCTTAGGATCGAGCTTCATTGCTTACGACTTTGGGAATGCAGAAGGACCTTGATAGCAATAGTATAGAGGACCCAGTGAGCATCACTGGTCTAGAGACATTTTCCTTGAGCTATAAGGTCTGCTCCTTTCTATCTATTTTGTTCTTCATAATATATCTTAATAATACCACAGCCTGTATACGTACTTTTAGTAATTCTGATAGATAGCTACAAAGTCGTTTGTAGATTCACCGTTCATACTTGCATAACTAATTTACCAATGTATATTCGATTGGCTCTTCAATTGTTTGTTTTGCTGGTTGTGGCTTTGTGTTTCAGGTTCAATGGCCACTATCTATTGTCATATCAAAGAAAGCCCTGTCAAAGTACCAGTTAATCTTTCGCTTTCTTTTTCATTGCAAACATGTGGAACGCCAGCTTTGTGGTGCTTGGCAGATACATCAGGCATGGATTAGTATTGTATTTGATAACTTGAAAAAGAAAAGAGTTTCTGACAAAACCTTTTAAATCGATTTCCTTCTCTAACAAACTGCTGTGAAATTCTACAGGGGATTCGGTCAATGAACACTAACGGTACAGCAATTCGTAGATCATCACTTCTCTGCCGTAGCATGCTTAAATTCATCAGTAGCCTTCTACATTATCTGACATTTGAGGCAAGTCGTGATTTTTTTTTTGCTTTTTTTTTTCCCTTAAACGTTTATGTTTGTTAATTGAATGGGATTTGATTTTTTTTACTTAAAAAGATTTTTATTAAACAGTTAAGATAAATCACTCCAGGAGACATAATTCTCATGAGATGATTCTTTAACGCATTTTCTTACTTTTATGCGGAATGTCTCCTCAGGTTCTCGAACCAAATTGGCATGTGATGCATGATAGACTACAATCGACAAGGAGTGTAGATGAGGTAAGTGTAGAGATCTGCTATGTTATAGTTGTAGGGAAAATGTGCCTCATTGAACAATGTGCCATTATCTTACAGGTGATACAACATCACGACTTCTTTCTTGATAAATGTCTGAGAGAATGCTTGCTTCTTATACCTGATGTACTTAAGGTTTGTCACTGTTCCATTTAATGTTATGTTTTCTTAGGACCAATATAATTATGTGCTTCTCTAATGCCCAATGATAGCAACAATTCTGAACGCACTAGCCATGGTGTAAAGTTTTTAGATGTTTACGCTCATCTTTACTGATGTTGCAGAAAATGGAGAAGTTAAAATCAGTGTGCCTGCAATATGCTGCAGCCACACAGTGGCTGGTATCATCATCTATTGACATCAATAGCCAGTCTCATCTGCAGAAGACAATGATAAAAGATGCGACTGTCACAGAGTCCATATTGTAAGTAATAACAAGGAACTGTTTTCTAGAGTCATTTCTTCTCTTTTTTTCGGGAAACTTGATCTTTAAAACCTTTTTATGAGCATCTCTACAAGCAGTTGCGTTTCAAACTTCATATTAATGTATGTTCTAATATATCTGTTACGTGTTTTAACAGCAATTTTGAAAGGGAATTCAACTCGGAGCTGCAGAGCTTAGGACCAGTCTTGAGCAAAGGGTCCCAGGCTGAGCCATACTTGACTCATCTCTCCCAGTGGATCCTTGGTGTGTCGAAAGAATGAGAGTGAGCCTTTTACTAAACATACTCAGGCAATTCAATTGTTTTTTTAACGTAATCAATTGGTATTCAGCTTGAGGTTGTTATGAGATGTGAGTGTGTTTAGTCACTTCTGTCGTTTGTGAATTTCCACGGTATAAGAAAAATTCTCAGGCCCTCTTTTCAAAGTTGCATTTAAGAGATCTGTGGTCTCACAGTCACGGCAACTAAAGTATATTCACTGAAAAAGGATCTGTGGATCTTTTACTGTGTAACTCGACTTTCCTTTTACAGTGCAGTATTCTATCACAATAATTCCCGATACATCTGTTTCGCTAGTTAATATACAACAAACAAAATCCAGTTATGCAATACAACAAAAAATAAGAAGGTGAGGAAACACTGGAAGAAAAGTTTGGGAAAAGGAAAAATTATGATTTTGCTTCAGCAGTTGATGCCACACATGGAAGTATCAGGTCCTTTGGTCTTGAGCACAAAAGGATCAATTCTGACCCAAAGTAAAGAGAAGATAGATGCCAACAACACTGACCAAATCACCACAATTGTTGGTGTTCTGTTCTGTCTTCCCATCAAACCTTTGAGGAATGGGTAGAGATGAACTATGACCCAAAAGGAGAAGAAGAGTTTACCAAATAGAGGTCCCCAAGACTGATATCCGTTGTTAATGGCATCTGAGACGCCTGCAACAACGCCAACAATATTTATGATCAAGACAGTTGTTGGAGGGATGAGCAGTGTTGTCCATTTGAATGCATAAAGTTCTCCAAAGTCATCATCATCTGTTGCCTTTGATGTCACTGTGAAGTTTGTGTCAATGCCGGCTAAGATTTTAAGGAGACCTTGGACAACCGCAAAGAGATGAGCTGAGATTCCTCCAATGACCCAGAATTGCTCGTTTCTCCACCATTCTTCAATGCTCACTCCACTCCATCTCAATTCCAAGATTCCCGTTACAATGATTGACGTGAACAGTGCGATGAAGAAGAGACTCGCAAATGTGCTTATCTGCGAGAAAATTTGAGAAAACAGATAGTTAGCAAAGTGCAAAGTTAATACAGCTTTTATAAGCGCGTTTGTCTGATGACTTTACTGACCGGTGGCATGATGAATTTGTCTGTAAGAAGACAAATGGCTGGAAGGATACAGTAGGCAAGAAGTGGTATAGATGTGAACGGGTAGATTGTTGTGTTGACATAAGAAAAACGCTCAAGCCACTTAAGTTTGCCTCCTTTGTAGCCGTACCAGAGAGGACTGTGCCGGCTGAAAAAGATCTCAACAGATCCAAGTGCCCAACGCAAAACCTGGTTTAACCTGTCTGATAGATTAATAGGAGCTGAACCTTTAAATGCAGGCCTCTTAGGCATGCAGTAAATCGACCTCCACCCACGGCAATGCATCTTGAAACCCGTCAAAATATCCTCTGTGATAGAGCCATAGATCCAACCCAGCTGCAATCCCAAGATACACAAAAGTTTCTTACAATGACCAGCTTGTAATGTATGGGAAAAAGGTCCTATCTTAACATTCAGTAATTACCTCAGTTCCCCACTCAGTCTTGTCTTCATAGCCGCAACTTATGACATGGATTGCCTCCTTAAGGAGCACTGCAGGACTTGATGAAGGAGGAACGCCACCATCTTCCATCAAAGTCGAGGTTACAAAGATGGATGATTGCCCGAACTTCTTCTCAAAGTTCATTTCAGACATCAAATGCTCCTTATCACCTTCGGCTCCTGATAAAAAAAAAGAAAGTATTAGATCTGTAATATAAACTACATTTACCTTCAAGATTTTTGGGATAATTTACCTCCAAGGGCTGCAACGTCCCCATTCGTCTCATTCTTAAAAAATTTCTTATTCTTTCTACGGCGTCCAAAGCAAGGACAACAACCACAACTCATCATCTTTGGGCGTTTAGGACCCTTTGGTGGTTCATAACCATATAGTGCTTGCCTTTTGAAAACACAACCAGTACCAACATAAACTGGACCTTGGATTCCATCTAGACCTTTCATATTGATCTGTAACAAACAAAAGGGTAAGCAAGAGGGTATATTTATCTCATATACCAGAGGTTAAAGAAATGATGATTGTGTTCTACATCAAAGAAGACTGTGTTTCTGTTGGCGTAACGATCGTTTGTGTCAATACCATCAAACCTTTGAGGGAACTGAACATAGCAGACTTTCTTTCCAATTTGAGGATCCATTAAAAAACACATTGCTTCCCTCACGGCCTTGCTGTTGTTCACATAGTGATCACAATCCAAGTTCAGCATGAAAGGAGCATTTGTGAGTACGGCTGCCACTCGTACCTGACACAAGTATAAGATTAGGTTCAAGACACATAGATAAGTTTCTCGTTTGATCCAAGGCAGATTGAAAAAATTACCAGAGCGTTCATGGCGCCAGCTTTCTTGTGGTGCTGAAAACCAGGGCGTTTCTCACGAGATACATACACAAGCCTAGGAAGCTCGTGGCCTTCAACATCAAATCCTCCACTGTGGCCAAGGAAGACTTGGATCATACCGGGGTGGTCCTTGGTGTTGTTCCCTGGCCATGGTGTTCCATCTTGCATGATCCAACCTTCTAGTGGAGCCTTTGAGGCCTTTGCCACAAGAGCGTTGATCCTGACCTTGAACTCCTCATATTCTCTCTGTCACAAGACAATATTACTTACAGAGTTTAGAATTAGTGAAAAGTTGGGTTATGGTGTAACTATATTTCAAGTGATATGCACTGACCTTCATGGCTCGACGTTCCTTGACAAACGTTGGGTGTACTTTGTCCTTGAGATAATCAATTTTTAACGTGAAGTACATTTCTGGTGCTCGTGGCTCTATGGAGAATTTCTTACAGAAGGGAACCCATTTTCTAGCAAATTCTGCAGTTTCCGAGAGAGATTCGAATGTGAGCATTGAAGCACCATCATCAGAGACGTAGCAGGATATTTTCTCAACTGGGTAGTCCATGGCCAAGATTGACAGCACGGTGTTGGATGTGACAAGGGGAGGCTCCTTCAACGGGTCCACCGTACTGACAAAGACATCTACAGGGGCAAGAATATTTGGCTCACCTTCTCTCTCGTACCTAAAAAAACAAAAAAAAAATTATATCCACACTCCAACTTCATAGATTTAGTTGACAATCTGTGGATTTTACCTGAGGGAAAGCCGATCTAGATAGGTCTCACGTTCAATGGGGAACCACTTGGGGAACTGATCAAGAATCCAAGAGACAGCGAACCAGATTTCACAGATTACAGAAGTCAGCCATAACCCCAGAGCATCGTGCACTGGATTTAAGAGCCTATACCGTAGAAAAACTGCTAGAATCACAAGCCTAGCAACAATGACCATCCGATATGGATTTATCTTGCCTGAGGCAATGGGCACTTTCCGCGAGAGTGGTTGTCGTGCCTCATCAATACTGCAGCCATTTTCCAAACAAAATCCATAAATTTGTCAGCATGAATCCAAAACATATAAATCTGATGTCTTAACAGATGTTTGTGGAGGCATTACAGTCCCATCTCAGGATCATCATCTTGTTCTGGACCAAGATTTCCTTGTTGGAGCTTCCAGTCATTTGTTCTTTCCCGCCATCCTCCCTCCTTCTTGTCATCCCATCTCTCACTTCCTACGATATTGAAATTACACACATAAAAAATATAGTGTTGTTAGAAACCTCTACTTCAGTTGCTTTTTGCTTCTATCAATTTCAAGTTACAGAGGACAATGAACAGAGAGACTCACCAGCTTCAGATGATTGATATGGCTGCACACGCTGATGAAGCCCATGTTCATCATTCCCATACCCTCCTCCAATTGGGAATTCTCCACTTACCTACAGAGAGGCAAAAGGTGTCTTTGATAATTAGAAAAAGTTGATCGTATACAAACAAGAATTTTGTAAGGCATTTTTTCGTTGTACCGGTCTACTATGGCCACCAGCTATAACAGGTGGGAATCTCCCGTTCTCATCATCCTCAGGGCCTCTTCCATAGCTCATTTTCCCGTAAAGCATGGCCTCAGCAGAATGCTTCTGCTTGTCTTGCTCATGGTCGATATTAAACTCGTACTCAATATCATCAATGTCCTCTTCATCCTCATCTCCTTCCACTCTTGGGCTTCCTTCAGAAACCAAAACAGAACAAAAAGATCAGATCTTCTGTGAGTTTAGCCTAAAAAAGCTAGCTTTTAAATTTCATTCAGACATTTCGTCAAACAACATTAGAGCAGATATTAATTACCTCTAAGACGCTTGTAACGAGTCTTACACTGAGGACAATTTTGTGTCCCTTCTCTCCTCTCATACTCATAGCAAGGCCTGCACGCAGGAAAACCACACTCATTGCAGGCTACAAAGAGGTCTCCTTCTACCGTCAGACCAATCTGATCTCCGCATATCTCACAGAACTGCCCATCCAAATTCTTCAGAGGCTTCGGCTGTAATTACCCAGAGAAGCTTCAGTTATTCTGAGTACAATGTACTCTATTTTGATTCCATAATTTCCAAAATTTAACATCAATGATCAATGAGAGAAAAGAAAAAGGAAACACGATCCAGACAATCAAATATTGAAAGATCTGTGTACAAACAAGTTTCAAACGTCATACTGAATTTTTTTGGTTCTATATATATATATTTCCATGTGTTACATTACAAAATAAACCTAATTAAAACCTCTTTTTTGGGGATAAAAACCTGATTAAAACCTTCATTAAAAGAAAAAAAAACACTAAACCTGGTTAAGTGGTTTAGTTAACCCTGATTGCTCTATCTAACTTTAGTTATAAATCTATGTTAACAATGAAAATCAGAAATCTTTTTTTTTTGATAAAGGTATGAAAATCAGAAATCTTAGTTTATAATTTTTCGGGAAAAACATAAACAGCCAAACAAAACAATATTATACACTAATATTAACTCTAGAAATCAAGAGAGAAATTGATTAATAAATGAATAAAAACCTCTTCATGGTTGTGAATGACGACAAGTTCGTTACGGTTATGCGAACCGGCGACTAGACCGGCGCTGGCTTCCATAGCGGTGGCCGGAGATTAGGAGCTACGGAGGTCGTGGACAGTGAGAGCACAAATCGGAAATTGGACAATTCAACATAAGAAGTTTGGTTTTTATGATCAATGAAACCTTTAGAATTTCTCTCTCTGTATGGTACATAGTTTGTTGTAGAGTCTCCATTGCCTTCAAGCTAAGTTTTCTTTCGTTTATATTAATATATATATATAATAACGAATAAAATTTTAAATTTCGTGTAACTGCAACAAACTCAACTCAAATCCACATCCATCAGCTAATACGTCTTCCTTTCCTCTTCGCGGTTTCCTCAAGCTTCTCCTTTTTTTTGTGAGTCTTTGAATGTCACTCTCATTTTTACATACTGTCTTAATCTCATTCCTTCAGTTTTAATTATATTTTAAGTAATGTTATTATTGGTTAAGCTGAGAAAGTGGTAAAATATTTAATTTTCAAAACTATATATATGTTCGATATGCTGATAATGAATATTTTTTGAAAAAAATAGAATTTTTTTTATTGATAAAAAAAAGAATTACTGTCGTGTTTAATATATATGAAGATGACAAGGAGTTTGTGGTCAAGTGGTAGGATGCAGACTATAACTTTAAAATGTTTGTAGGTTCGATTTTTTAAGTTAAAATATATATATATATATATATTTATATATTATATAAAAGAAGATATCGGCTAAAACATAAAAGTCAAAATTTATTAAAATAAATATGAGGGTTTTTGGTGAGTTGAGTAAAAGCCAAGTTACGTTAGCTGTTCTGAATTTGGTGAGTTTTGTAAATACATAAGCTACAAAGAATTTAAAGATGAGATATTATGATTGAGATTTTTCAGTCTATTATGAGTTCATGACTAATTTCACTCTTGTACATGTTACACCATATACAGATAGTTACAGATAGGCTTATGTTAGCTAAAGCTTCTTGTGTGAGAAAAAAAGAAGCTAATTCACAACACTCTTTCACTCTAGGCCCAATCAACCCAACTCACTTAACACACAAGTCGATGGGTGAATTCGACATATATCCTAATGACTTGTTAATGCATGTTGACCCAAAATAAAAAAGGAAAAAACCTTTGAGGATCCAAAACAAAACACAAATATTGAAAGGTAAAATTATCCATAATCTGAAAAAGTTATCCAAAATAATCAAATGTCAAAAGAAACTTAGCAAAAAAAAAGAAAAAAGAAAGAGAATCAAATGGTTCACAACACAAAAGAAACAGCTAAAGATCTATCCTTATATTTTCTATGTTTAGTTCCATACTGTAAACGTTGAAGTCCCTTCACCACCACTTTCTCCATGAAAGTACATATTAGCTCCAACATGATTCGAAACTCCCACCGGAAATTCTCCTTCTTCCGATTGTTGAATCTGCTGTTCTTGTTGTTGATGTGCAAGATAATAATGGTTTCTTGCGTTGTAAGGAATCTCAGCAGCATTAAGACCATCGCAATTAACCGATGTACCCACAAATCCTTGATAACCATGATGACCATAACCAATGACATTTCCACAAACAGTAACCGAATCATCAGAAGTCGAACTATGATGATCTATGCTAGTCATGAGGCTAGGTGAGTTTCTCATGAAATGTTGTTGTTGTTCCTCTTGTTTGAAACAAACCCTAGTACTCTCGGAAGTCAAGTTCCCTCCATTGTAATAACCACTGTACCTCTCCTGTTGTCGCTGCAATAAGCTCAGATCCATACCATGATGATGCTGAAACGCAGCGTTTGGCCAACCGTGAGGATGATTTGTACTCTCTGAAACGTTATTACTAACCAATATCGTACTTGGAACCTGATTGTTAACATCCTTGAGACGTTTTGCAGAACTACCAATAGGTAGACTCGGGCTCTCGAGGATTGCTTTAACATTGTATCTACTCATGTCGAAGTTAGTCACTGCGCTTAATCCTCTGAATTTAATGGCTGCAATGTCATAAGCCTCTGCAGCCTCTTCTTGTGTGCCTACACAAAACATTTGTATGATTCACCGATACAATTGTATATACAGATTCAATTGAAAAGTGTAAAAAGTGATCAAGATATAGATGGTGAGTTCAATTCCCACCCTGCTCCAGTTGGAGTATTTAGACTATAGGTCGGACCAAATTATTGACAAAAAAGATAGGGACGTACCAAAAGTTCCCAAGTAGAGGTCTTTGTTACCGGCGACTCTTCCGATCCTAGCTTGCCACCTTCCATGTTGGTGATGCCTTTTGGACCCATTCAAAGAAGTTAACAATTACATTAAAAAGATTAATAAAAAACATTGAATTGGTTCACTATTTTAGGGATTATATGCACCTTGTTACTCCTCGATAAATCGATGCACCGCGAGAGAAGCCACTACTTTTTCTGTATGTATGTTCAAAACGTTTCATATTGTAATTAATTTAATGTTAATAAATGTCTACGTGATGGGGTTTTATCATATAATATATGAGATATGCAATAAATATAAGAGTTCGATGATATACCTGCGCAGAGAGGCAACATACTCTTGCCTCGTCATATGCTTCATCTCTTCTACGTCTTTCTCATACTCACTCATCTGTGCGTGTGTTATAACCAAATCAATTAATAATAACATACTAATAGTTTTCAAAATTGGTTAAAACTTACAAGTTCTAAATTTTTGTATAATATATAGATAAATTAACTTACAGGGAAGTTAGTAGTGGTGGTGGTTCCCCAATACTTAAGTGCGGCTAAATCGTAAGCCCTAGCTGCTTTTTCTTCTTTGTCATAACCTCCTGCATTATCAGATAAACAAATTCATTAGATTTTACTTAAGATTATAGATTTATCAGTCGTATATCTATTTATCGCTTTATCCAATTTATAATCAGGATCTTACCAAGATAAACTGATAAGAGAACCACCGGGTGCAAATTTTGAGAAATCACATGGAAAAAAAACCTAGATAAGTTCAAAAATAAATGAAGTATATAAAAAATAGAATAAATCATCATATATATTGCATTCATATATACCTTGTCTTCCTTTGCGAGTTTGGCCTTCTCTTTTGCAACTATTATCCCATAAATGTGCTTCATATCTTCCTGTCCACCGATGCCTGAACATTTAATACAAAAATATATGATCAAAAGTCTACTATATATGTATTATTTTTGTATATACACACACTAATTAATATCTATCCTTATTACTATAATATAAAGGAATATTCTGTAGCATTCTCTAAGAATGTCCCAAACTTTACCAAAAAAATAACAATTCACGAGAGCGAACCTTGTAACACCGCGGTATATAGACGTCCTTTGACCAAAACTCTCAAGAGGTTTCTTTGGTGTAGCTTCTACTATGGTCTTCTCTTGAACAACAACAACATTGTTATTGTTGTAGTTGTTGGTATCACAAGTAGTAGATGATGAGTTCATAGAAAGAGACAAGCCCCTTGCTCCACCACCATTATTGTCTTGATGATCAACATTAGCCCTCGGTTGATTTCTGAGCCATGTTTTTATCATTGAAAGTTCAAGCGAGCCACCACCACTACCACCGTCTCCTCTTCCACAGCCACCACTTCCATCTCCAACGTTTTCGTTGTTATTGTAAATCGTGGTGGTTCGACCAAGGAAATTCTCAAGCTTTGGTCCATTATTGTTGATGTTATTGCATGCACCACCATTGATGTCCCAATCTATAGAGAAAACAAGACAAAGACAGCTCTAAATAATTAAGATTTATTCAGTTTGATTTCATCACCGATCTATAATTTTCGAAATCGGTTTATGTTAAATATAGGATATATGCCCATGTATATATCATATTATGATATTTAATAGTGAAGAAAATGCGTAAATTTATAAATTTGATGAAATGTGAAGAAAACACATAACCCAAGTAATAGAAATTCTCAAAAAGAAGAAATGGAGAAATAACCAAAAACAATATAGAGTCTTGGTCTTTGTTCTATGCATTGAAAGAAGAGGAAAATTTTAACAAAAAATGAAATAAAGAAATAAATTTTAAAAAACAAAAACCTCGGGAGTGAGTATTGTTGTCTCTGGTGAAAGCATCGAGGACAATACCAAAAGGAGAAGGAAACGATGTTTGAACAGCAGAAGACTCATCAGAAGCAGAGGCAAGATCGTAACAATACTCTCCGGTGACATCTACGGCGGTTGTGGTGGTGGAGGAGTCAGCATCCGTACGGTGGTGATTTTGGTCATGAGGAGAAAGAGAGAAACCTAACCAGTTATTCATCGAGTTCGTATGATAATCTCTACTAAGTCTTTGTGAGAGATGAGAGAAGAAGATGAATAAGAAGGATAAGAACTTAGTTAGGGTTCATGCATGAAGAGGAAGAAAAAGGATTTGGTGTTAAATGAAGAGAGAAGAAGAAAAGTCAAAAGTATAATGTTCATTTCTTCCGAGGCAACATAATATGCGCATTTATATAAAGAATTTTGCATTTAAATTCAGAGAAAAAAGATTTATTTACTTGAGAAATGTGGATTTAAGTGGATAATCAATTTCTTAATGACAATTTAATCAGTCAAAAACCCTTTCAAATCTCATGCGTATAAAAGGTTTAATGTAAAAGGACAAAAAAAGGGTAACACGAGGACCAATAGTACAATCCAAAATCTCTCTGCTGTCGAAATAAGACCAATGATGCTGTGTCTGTTAAAGACATGTGTATGTGTGAACATTTGACACGATCGAGTGAGCGATTGCGTTTGGCGTTTTCTTTCAAACGCAAATTCGTCACTTTTAGTCTCAAAGATTCATGGTTAAGAGATGATTCCCGGTTCCACAAACATATGTTCCTCTAGAGATAGGTCGAGATTTTGATATTATCTTCGGGAATGAGGTGTATTTTTTTGATACTATTGGTTGATATAACAAATATGTGTAAAATATCATTTCTAGATGGTAAAAATATGATCTGAGTAGCGTCTGGAATGGGAGTAACACAAGTAGGGTTCAAATCGTCTGGAAGGGTAAGTGGTCTGGAATCCGTCTGTATAGATCAATAATTCCAAACGCAAAATCCGGTCTGTAAATCCAGACACAACCAAACGGATATATCCATCCTATAACAGAAAAATATTGAGACATAATAATTCGTTTGTAATTGTAAAACCAAACGTAACAGGATTGTTATGATTTAGGGACACATTTAAACAGATTCTTCCTTCTATAATATGAAATAAATATTGAAATTTTTAACTTAAATATGTACCTAGATATATTAGAATAGTAAGAATAAATTTAAATATTTAACAAAACTAAATAAATCTCTACTGGCTATGTAGAACCAATAAAAACATCCCAACGTTTTCAAAACAAATTAATTTGGCTCGACTCTCCAACTTTAACATTGTAAATGAGAAACATGTAAAATATTTTGAGAAAGCTTACTATTTTTACCACATAAATTTCATATAACATCAATTACACTACATGTTGATATTGTAACGTAATTACATCATAATCCAAAATTCTAAACGCGATTGCACCTAAAGTAAATGTTCAAAAATCCAATTCCACACACGTGTTAAATAGGTCAGGAATTAATGGTTTACTGTGTACCAGACGTACGATTAAACCATGTAATCCATCGTTAACCATAATAAACCCAAAATAGATCTGACTAGAGACCCTTTAAGTGATTTAAACCCAGAAAAAAAAATCCCAAATTCGAAACAAGTCGTTTCTTTTACGAACCCTAGAGTTCGACAGTTCCAATACGAAAATCAAATCGCCATTTGTGATTTTGAGAATCAAGTCGCTGGATTTCGAAGATGGAGGATGAGTTTGGAGATCTGTATACTTATGCGGTGGTTGTGTATTATGCACAAGGTGAAGGAGAAGAAGACAGAGAAACTGGAGAAGAAAGAAATGAGAAATTTCAATATGAAGAGTACGAGATGATGAAACTCGTGGATGGGTTTACTGATGAACTGTTTGTTCGTCACAATGTATGGGCAACGAAACATAGAAAAAGAAGACATGGGACGAGGGCCAGGATTTTTTGAAAAAGGTATGTCGTTCTTCAATGTCGTTGCCTTCAAAGAAACTGTTGTGGATTATGTGCTTCGAACTGGGAGATATCTGAAATATTATAGGTATGATACAACAAGAGTAGCTTACAAATGTGTTGGTGGTAAAGGTTGTCAATGGTGAATTTATTGTTCTCCTAGTAAAGCCGATGGTTGGAAGGTTAGGCAACTCGAGAATGTTCACTCATGCAGTCCGAATGGAGAGTGTGAAATGTTCAAGGTTCTTGTAATTGCTAGACTTTTTGTTGAAAAACTTAGGCATGAACCAGAGTATTACATGCCTAAGAAGATGCGAGAGATTATTAAGGAGAAATGGAAGATTCACTCTTCACAGCCTCAATGTCAAGCTGGTCGGAATAAGGCTTTAAAGTGGTTATAGCGCGAATACGATGAACAGTTTGCTAGGCTGAGAGATTATGCTGCAGAGATTGTAGCATCTAACCCGTTGTCAACTGTGGAGATAGAGACGGTCACCAATGAAGCTGGTCTTGATGTGTTCAAGAGAGTGTATGTGTGCTTTGAAAATATAAAAAGAACATGTAAGGAGATTTGTAGACCTATAATATGTGTTGATGGATGCTTCATTAAGTCGAAGATGAAAGGAGAGCTGCTTGTTGCCCTAGGTGGAGATGCAGATAATAGGATTTATCCTATAGCATTGGTTGTTGTGAAAGTGGAGAACTATGAAATTGGGCATGGTTTATGAGGAAACTGAGAGATGATTTAGTTTTAATGGATAGTGATAGTTTTGTAATGATATCATATCTACAAAAGGTATGTGGTCCCTTATATTGTTTAATATTTATGTCTAAATTCACTCAATGTTGTCGGTGGTTGGTCATTATGTGGTCTCTTGTATAGTTTATTATTCTTTTTAGTGGTTGATGTTTTCAATAGCTAATGTAAATATGTTTTTTTTCTTGATTGTAATGTTGTTAGGGACTCATTAAAGTTGTTGTCTTGGAGCTTCCAAGGATTGAATATCGGGCGTGTGTACGCCATATTATGCTAACTTGAAGAAAAACCATGGGAAAAAACCTTGGATGAAGCTGCGGTTATGGAACTTAGCGTGGATCAAAAGCTCATCATGTTTTCATTACAGTACAAAACCTACAATCAGTTGCTAAAAGATCAAAAGCTCATCATTTTTCATTACAAAGACTAAAAGATCAACATTCATGTCATTACATAGAACACAAGCTAAAAATTCATTGTCAGTACAAAAAGCTAACCATTTGTAGTCAAACATGTGACTAAACAAACAGTTTGATAACCAAACCCATGATCACAATACCACCAATTGAGACTAGCATCGCTGTCTTGGTCTTATTTTTCGACTTAACCATCACAGTCTCCATCTTCTCCATTAGCATTTCCTCAAGCCTTTGCATTTGTTTAATCACCTTCTCAAACTTCAGATTCTGTTTCGATATCTCTTTCACAATTTCATCAAGCTAACGATTTTTGAATTCATTGCTTCCAGCTCTTCTAGCATTAAATCATCAACCCACTTAAAATCATGATTATCACTTTGTTTCTACCAATAAAATCGATATCACAATCCCAATCAGATGTTAATAAACAATGTTAGAACAAAGATTATCAATTACCAGAGTACAACATCGAAAAAATCTCATGTAAGGATTCCTCTCTGATTTCAAGAGTTTTACAACCATACTTTCACCACACCAGCATCGTTTTGGAACACCCACGATTTGGTTCCAAGGTCGACTAGATGATGATCGACGGAAATCTCCAGACTCGTTGCTCATTGCTCTGCTCCGATTTGTTTGATTTTCTGGTGTACTGAAATTAAGGTTCATCGATTTTTTTTTGGGGGATTATGTTATGGGCTGACGAGTCGGGTCTGCGTATTCAATTCGGTCTGAGTCGATAGGCGAAACAATCGTCGATTTAGTCTCAAATAGGTTAAGATTCAAACCATCAAATTTATGTAATCGTATTTAGAACTTTAGATTATAGTGTAATTATATTGCGATATTAACATATAATTTAATTAATATTATATGAAACTTTCGTGGTAGAAATATAACGTTTTTTCTTAAATATTTCAACAAGTATAATCAATATATATATATATATATATATATATATATATATATATATATATATATATATATATATATATATGATGTGGATTACTTAGTAGGGATGCTAGTCTAGAGATGTAGATGCCAAACAATGGTAGTAAAGTAGTTGAGCTTATCCGACTTAAGTAGTATCGAATTAATTAATAATTTAGAGTAATTAGGGAGAAGAAACTAGGGTTTACACATGGATCAATGAGATGAGAGTGAGCATGTGCATGGGTTTATAAAATCATTCAAAATTATTTATACAATTTGGAGTTTCATTAGAAAGATACGATTGAATGGATTCTGGTCCTCTATTAAATTATAATCTAATTATGATCACTTCCTCCATTATTATGCTCAATATCTAACACTCCACCAACACACGTTCTAGAATTGCGTCGTACCTACAAAATCTTAATTGTTTTTAACAAACATTTTGTTCATATCTCTGCTAATATATATATCCCCAAACCTGTGCTACCCAATATATTATTTCAATATCCTACAATCAGATCTAGCTATAGGATATTTCAAAAGCTTTTACACGTTCGAATTTTCTGATCTCTATCCAAAGAAAGAAACTTTATCTTTTATTAATTTGTTAAAGAGGTGAGTAGCATTTATACAGAAGGAAAGTGTCAATTATTGTGTTGTGTTTATTAAGTTAGAAACTGTAGATTCCATCTGAAAATAGAAAAAAAGAAAAAGAAAAATAAGAGAGAACAAAAGATAAAAAAGAAGAAAATTATAGTATGAATTAAATAAGATGGATTAGTTTGAGATATTTGTGAGTATAAATGCAACTGCTACTGCTCGACCTTACCCCCATCCATTACCTTTTACTTTGCTCCATGTTCATTGCTCATTTAGTCATTTGCATGCACCTTTTTATATATTCACATTGATGAACATAACTTCTCTTAGCTTGTTGAAGTGTGACTTGTTCTTCTTCAGAAGTTCGTTTTTGTACATCAACGGAGTTCTTATATCATCTATAATGGTGTTTCAAATCTCTCTTCAAATTCTATATTTCAAGAAATTGTTTTTACAATGGTGATTCAGATTTATATTTTTTTTAAGATCACCACTTCTTCTTTCATTTCTAATATAAAAAATTAATTACAAAATGATTTTTTAATTTTTGTTGTTTTATTATTACTAGATACTGCCATGTGCACCATGTTTTTATGAAAATTTAATATACATTTGTAGTTATTTTTATTTATTTATAATATTTATATGTGAAATTTATTTTTCTTTTGTTTATTTATGGTTTGTATTGTATATTTAAATTTACTAATTCTATACTTGATATAGTAAAATTGAATTTATAATAATTTCCGGTCTTGTACACAAAATATATTTTTAATATCAGTTTATTTAGATTTTGATGCATTTTAATTTTTGTATATTAATTTTTTAGACACATGTATTTAAGTTTTTAAACTTATATTCATTTAGGTTTTAAGACTCGTATTCATTTAAATTTTTATACGTACCCGTATTTATTTAAGGTTTTAAAATCGTATCATTTAAGTTTTTAGATCCATATTTAATTTTTTTGTGTTTTATATTATCGATAGGATACACATTTTTATTTATTAATATTTTAAGTAATTACTAATATAAATATAAATATAGTAATGAATCTTCTAACCCTACAAAAGTTATAAGATTATATAAGTATTTAGATGGAAAAAATGAAACAAATAACAATGTGAAGATCTATCTTCTAACGAATTAGTATATACTTGATGAACTATTTAATATATTAATTAATCAAAGTATGTGTCATATCGATAATATAACACAAAAAATTATCTAAAATTTAAATGAATATGGGATTAAATACATATTGATCTTAATAGAATAATAATGTGTTAGTATTCTAGATCTATTTTATATGTTACTTTAATAAATAAACTATATTTTCAACAATCCGATATTGGGTCTCGTTTGACAAAAAAACTATATTTTCAACTATTATTTCAATCATTTAAAATAATTATCTTAATAGATTAATATTGTGTTTGTATTATTGATCTATTTTATTAATTATTTTAATATATAAACTATATATCTAAATATTATAGTATATATTATACAATTTAAATTTAGAATATTTTAACGTATTTATATGCTTAATAGATTGATAATATTTTGTTTGTATTCTAATAAATTAGGCATATAATTTATAATTTTTGGAATATCCAATATATAATTAACATGTGATTTATAAAAACCATATTTATAGAAGATTTTCTATAAATGCAAGAATACAAACAAAACAGATACAAACTACAATTGTTTAAAGATATCTCCTTATAAATCTTAATTCATTGGTCTTAAAATCTTACAATTCATATAATTTTTTACATGAATTGTTAAAGCCAATAAATTTAGTAATTTTGAACTATATCATCAGTCCGATAATATTTTGTTTGTTTATTTTATTAAATAAATAATAATTTTAGTTATTATTTATTATATATACTTGAAGATTATTTTAAATATTTTTTAAAATTATCTCAAAATAAACTAAAAGATATTATATGATTAGAATTTTATTTTATAACAACGTTTTCCTAATAATTTATGATAATGTTTTCTTAGTAACAAATTTGTCACAATATTTTTGATGCCAAAATAGACTAATATATAGACTAATGTAACACGATATTTAAGTTAATGCTATGTTTTTATTATATAAGAAATACTTAAGTAAAATAAATTAAAATATTATTAAAATATTTATTTGAAGTAAGAAATAAAATAAATTATTAAAGTAGACTCTTCTTTTTGTTTTTAGAGAATTTTTGAAAGAAAAAAATGAAGGTTACTATTGGAGATTGTATCAGTGAGACTAGTTGTTAACTAATAGAGTTCTCATTGATTAAGTGTCTCATCAGACTTTCACACATTATTTATGGAGAATCGCAAATAAGTGGTGAAATGGTTAAAAAGAGAGTTTCAAAAACTCCACTTATGACCTATCAAATTATGTGTTACTCACTCACCCAATTGCTACTCAACTCTTCACATGTTTCTTTTTGCTACTAAATGATAAATATATTTATGGATTATATATTAAATATTAAATTATGTAATAAAAAGACGACTGTGGAGATGATGACTCTGCATTCTGCAAAATCTGCCTGGCGTACGAAAACCCATAACATTGTCACATTGCAATTGCAACTGCATCAGCCACACAGCCACATTTTTCTATCATTATTTTATAGTATCTATAATCATTCTATAGATATATTTCAGAAGCAAATAATTGATAAACAAATTCAGCTTTTTATTTTATATAATTATTTACAGTTTTATGAAAAGTTCCCCCGGTTAAAGCGGGCGATTTCATCTATTTCTTCTCCACATCCTATCCATTCTTTGCATGACTGACATCTCATTTTCTTTTTCACTACTTTTTCTTTTTCCTTTCTAATTTCTTATTTATAGGAAAAATAAATACTCTTTTTATTCTATTCAAATTTACAAACGACTGAATTGTATAATTGGCGTGCGATTCACAGGGTCCCATATGATTATGAAATAGGAATTAATTTTGTTTTGTTTACTAATCTGAATTTACAAAAAAAAAAAACATTGTATACAAATATATGCTGCAAAACTAGTAAAAAACAATTAAGTTTAAATAATTATGCTACAAGACAAACAAAAAACTTGAAAAGAACAATGGTTTGGTTAAAAGCAAAAAAAAAAAACAAAAAAAACAAAGGTTTGGTTTCAAATACTGCAGGTCTGCAACTAATCTCCATCCACATACAAATAGTGAAGCTAGCTAGAAACATAATGAGATATAAAGAGACTTGCATATGTTCACAGAGTCAATGTGAATGCTAAATTTAAGAGTTGCAAATATTGGCAGCAAATGTATGAAGAGCTCGAGAAAATAGTCAAATCATACTATTGAAGACAAATTAGTGTCACTAAGCCATTCAGATACCCAAAATAACTAAAAGTATAATTTTTTTATAACACAAATATATTATAGTTTTAAAATAACACATATTAATAAAAAAATTATTTTTACTAAAATATACTAATATTTTTCTTTTTATAATAAACTTTTTCACAAATTTTTTGGATTGTTCAGGTTCATAACTATCTGAATTACGAAAACTATAAGTATCTTTCAACATGTATAATAACTAAGCCAAATTTTTTGTGATATAATTGATTGAATATAAGATAGTTGACAAAAAATATATTGATCGCAAAGTATTTTCAAAGCAAACAATTGGTTGTTTCTATTATACATAAACCACAAAACTAATATAATATATAATTTTTTTAATTTAGGAGTTCCCAAAAATATATTTATTTAGGGGTCTGAGGCTAATATTTTTTTTTTATTCATAGGCACATATCTAAATATCACTCTCTGCCATACGTTCACCAACAATAAAAGATATGGTAAAATTAAAACCAAACTAGTTAAAAAAAATTATAAAGCCTAACTAGTGTTTGAATTTCGTACCTCGTTCTGTAGTGATCATCAAATTCTACTCAATCTGAAATTTCAGACCATTTTTGAGTTGATTTAACCTGAAGCATATAAATCAAGCAAATGCAGCAAAACATAATTTCAAGTGGTAAATATAACGAAATTATTTTAGTTTTTTTAACAATTAAATCGATAATATTTTTTAATTTTTTAATACTTTTCATCTATAATAAAAAATTAAACTTCTAATATCATAGTTAATAATTAACTGAATCATTTAAATAATCAAAACTTAAAAAATTATTTTAACTTTACGTCTCTAATTAGCCTTATCCAATTCGGGTATCGGAACGGGTTCTTTTTGGATTATTCGGGTTACAGGTTATTCGGTAAAATAATTTAGTTACCAAATTAAACCTGAATCTAAATCAGATCGGGTTGGATTTTAGTTGATTTCGGATTTTTCGGTTTAAACTTGAACATATTATATTGATTAAAATTTTAAATTTTTTTAAGCTGATAAATTAGATATCATAGAATTCAAACTGTAAAGTTTAATTATATTAGTCAACAATAGAATTACATACAATTAATTGGCTAAATGTTAGTGGCTCAAATATAAAAAATAATAATTACATTATATATAATATACTAATAAATAATAAAATAGATATACTTATCTATAACTACATATATAGTCGGGTTATTCGGGTTGTTCGGATTATATGGGTAAAATCTGATTCGAACTCGAATTTGTCGAGTTTTTCAAAACTATATCTAATCGGGTATTTAGGATTATCCAAAGTATTACCATATTATATTATTTTGGTTTGGATCGATTCAGGTTGGTTCAGATCGGTTCTGCTAATCCGAATTGGACAGTGCTACCTCTAATATTCCACTTTGCAATAAGCAAATCAACAACAAAAAGTTTCTAAACATTGAGCATAGACCAAATATTTTTGGTTATAGAGTAACCGGGGCACGGATGGTATTTTTGTAAATATCTACTTATTAGTAAATTTCTTTTTGTTTCGTATAAAAGCCCGATATTTTCAATTGTAACAATAAGCCCTTATACAGTTGGAAAATTCTTAAAATTATTTTAAATTTAGGGGACTATAATGAAACTGAACCCTAATTGCCAAAATCTCTTTGTAGACCAGTCTCTGTAGTTTCCTAAGCTTTCGATTGAAAAATAAAACCAATCTCTCTGTCCGCAGAGAAAATTCGATTACGTGATTCAGAGAATCAAAGTGAGAGAGAGAGGAAGAGAGAAAAGTAACGAAGATGGATGCCATGAGGAAGCAACTCGATGTGCTCATGGGAGCTAATAGAAACGGTGACGTGGCGGAGGTGAATCGCAAATACTATGACCGCGATGTTTGCCGCCTTCACTTGTCTGGGCTTTGCCCTCACGAGCTCTTCCAATTGACGGTGTGTATATACGTCTTCTTCGATGCCCATCTTTTATTCTTTCTTAAGCTCATTGGCTTTATCATTAGTATCTTCGTAAAATCCCTAATTTCCTCGTAAATGATAGAGCTTTGATACATGTGTAGGAGACATCTTTCGTTACCTGCCTAAGCTATAGAGATTCATTGGTTGATTGAGTGCTTTTGATATTCTACGAATAATCCTAGCTTGATTTTGAGGGAGGTTATTGATTTAGGTAACAGTTTGCAATTTTGTGTCATCACAGTGGCGGTACGTTGCTACCTGAAATTGCTACTGCATTAAAGTCTTCATTTTGCTCTTATATGTATATTGAATACTTCATGGTGCTTTTCGGTTCCAAGATTCGTAAGTTATTGTACATATCTGAACTTGTGTTGGCTCACTGTTTCCTCTTTTTCTTCTGGACTATGAGAATTTGGTTTATTAGTACTCTTTGACGTATTTTTTTTATTATCAGAAAATGGATATGGGTCCTTGCCCAAAGGTTCACTCGTTGCAGCTGAGGAAAGAGTATCCTTTTGGATGAATTTAGAGTTGTCTTCTTCATCTCATCCGTTATTCTGGAGCCTAGTTTTGTCTGTTATCAACATCAATTCGTTAGTGGAACGTTATTTCTTTCCTCTATGCTTTTGCTTTAACTCCACCTTAGATATATAGAAGCAAAGGGAAAAGGTGTTGACAACTACGATAGGGAATTGGAAGACGCGATAGACAGGCTTATTGTTGAGTGTGATAGGAAGATTGGTAGGGCCCTTAAGCGTCTTCAGGAAGAGGATGCCAAAGCTGCCATTGCAATTTCAGTCACCGAAGTTACTCAGGTGATGATCTAGGTTTCTAATTCGTTGAGGTCTTTGTCACTTATTTTTAGACGCAGGCTTTTTCCTCATCATGTCATTGTTTTATTGCAGTCACCTGAAATTCTCGAATTATCAAAGCAAATCAAAGAAAAGATGAAGGAGGCAGACCTGCACGGTAATATAAAAGAATATTATAACCTTTTTAGCTTCGTAATGGTCACTAAGTGTTCCTTTTTGCTTTGGATTTTGAAGTCCAATTTTTGCTTTCCTGAAATGATGATGTCATATTGCAGATCTTGAAGGCAAGTCAGATTTGAAGATTAGAGCACTTGAATTAGTTGATGAGATGAGAATTCAGAGAGCTGACAAACAGGTCTGTGAGTATGTAATTTGTTATTTGTTGTGTCTGGTAATTTGTTGACTGTCGAGTCCTTTGACTTGTTTCCCTACAGGCTGTGCTACTGTTGGATGCCTTCAATAAAGATAGGGCATCCTTGCCACAGCCCGTCCCAGTTCAGATGCCAGCTGCAGCATTACCTCTGCATGATCCTCGTACTCAAGAATTGATCAATGAGAAATTGAAGAAAGCAGAAGAGTTTGGTAAGGGACAAACCTCTACTTTGTATATGTTATTTATATGTTATGATCTTGAATTAATAGTTCTCTAAGTGAACATTGCTGCTGTGAAGTATTGCGGCCTCTGTTTTTTTTCATCTGATCATTTCTGCATTCTAATTTTCTTCTCCAGCGTGGATTTGTGGTGGCTGATCTATAAGTTTACTTTATCTATTATTACCTATATAGAAATTAGGAATATACAAATCTGACCATAGATGACATTTGTGATTTGCAACGTTGGAAGAAGCCATATTATGGTTATATAATACATGAGAATGTTTGAACTTTGTCAATACTGGCAGCAGCCACGTTACGATACCTAAATGTTATTTCAGGTGAACAAGGGATGGTTGATGAGGCACAGAAAGCATTAGAAGAGGCTGAAGCTCTTAAGAAGGTTTGTTTTCTTTTGGAAATAAGTTTTCTGTTTGGCACATGTCTCCGAATCAGGATGTGGAGAGGTTTATGAAGTCTCTTGGCACAGGGATTTCTCTTTTGCTGTTTCTTTTTGCGTAAATTGCTTGAATAGTTCAGTATATTCTTTACATCTTTGCCTACTCACTTATCCTATAATACGTACTTTTATAAGTTCCTAAGAGTGTTATGCCTGTACATGTTTCAGCTTACTCCTAGACAAGAACCTGTAGTGGATTCAACCAAGTACACTGCTGCTGATGTGCGCATTGTAAGTCAAGATCACCATTTCATCACTTTATCTCCGACATATTAGTTTATTAAAATCCATTACTCATAGAGGCCCTAAAGATCTCATATCTCTTTGTCATATCATATAGGTTGTTTAGTCTGATGACTGTTAGAATGTTTAAGGGAGATGCTCCTCCTTCTAGTATCCAAAAGTAATGGCAGATTTGGTTTTTGAATGGATAATTCATTTTTTATCATATTTTTTTGGAAAGAGTACTGCAACTCAATTGCCAAACAGCTTAATTACTTTTGACCGGAAGTATACCTGCTCGCAAAGGTCTCTATATTTGTATGGTCACTTCCTTTGTTACTAGCCCTCACTATGTGTTCTTTTTTTTTTTTTTTTTTTTGTCTCAGACAGACCAGAAGCTACGTCTATGTGACATATGCGGAGCATTCTTGAGCGTCTATGACAGGTTAAATTTAGTTACTTAATAAACTTTGTGCTCTATTATTCCTTGGTATTTCAAAAGAAAGCTAGAAAATAGATTTTGGGTTGCAAGTGGTTCACGATTTGACCCCGGCTATTGTACCTCCTTTTCACCAGCAGGCTATTTGGGCCCATTTTTACGAGGATTACTTTTGCAGCTAATAAATGTGCGTTCTTTCTTGATTTATTGCGCATGTTAGAGATAAATACTGAATCTATAATCTATGTCACCAATCTGTGATTTGGATTTGGCAATATCAAAACTCCTATGTACTGCCTTTAGTGATCGTCGGTTAGCTGATCATTTTGGAGGGAAGCTTCATTTGGGTTACATGCTGATCCGTGACAAATTAGCAGAGCTTCAGGTACTAAACAGTATTCTTTCTACTGTGAGTATCCTTTCTACCTTTTTGCTATGTAAATTTTTTAGTTATATTTTCTTTGGGTTTTTTCAGGAGGATAAGAACAAAGTTCGCAAAGACCGAGTCGAAGAAAGGAGGTCTAGCTTTGCAACACACTTTTGGTTTGCATCGTTAAATCCTTTACATTTTCACTGAAAAACCTATCCAATCTCTCAGATCAAAGGAGAGGAGTAGAGAGCGGGAATCAAGTAAAGACAGAGATAGAGGAGATAGCCGTGACCGGGGAAGAGATGTTGACCTTAGGAGTAGAGATCGTGACAGACACCATGACCACCGTGAACATGACAGAAACTATAATCAGTCGCGTGGCTATGACTCAAGGAGCAGGCGCAGTTCGCGCTCCCGGTCTAGGGAAAGACCGAGGGATTCTGATCGCCGCAGGTAACATTTGATCACACATCTTATTGTTACTGCAAATCTTCTGGTTGCATCTAAGTATGTATTGTACCTACATTGCAGACGCCATGACCGCTACTAAAAATCTTGCAAAAAGATGTTTGAAGCAGGTTTACGAGGTTTTTACAGATGCGTTTAGGATGAATCTGGAGTCACATACGCTCTCTTTTTTCTTTTATTTTTTTAGTTTTTTGTGTTTTAAGGGTTTTTGAGATTGTAACAAGTCTGTAAGAGGAGCTTCTTCAGAGATTTTAACTTTTTTTTTATAAGTTGTAAACATTAAAGCTTATGAGTACAAGAAAATTTGGGTGATCTCATGGCTAAATTCAATAACAACTTTGAGTAATTTGTGGCAATTATTCCGCCAAGACCACCAAAGTCAAATCATGAATTGTCTTAACTTAAACACGTCGCTTAGAATCTACGAGCGCCGATATAAATATTGTCTGATATGTTTCAGCTTATTCTCTCCATTTTCTGTCTACATCTTCTTACTAACATATTCCATTAAGAACCACGCAACTAATTTTCTTACAACCTGAATAATTATACAATTTTAGTTAAAAGTTATTATATATAACATATATACTACTATAATAACTTTTAGTGTTTACAAATAAATCATAGGATTTATTTCAACTCTTCCCATTTTCTAATGTTTGAGATTGATATATAAACAGCTGAGTTATTAGAATTGAAATTGAGTGTATAACAATAAAAAAAAAAGAAAACATATATACATATCTATATTATAGTTTCAATTAGGTAGCAGACCAACCTAGATATCACGCAAACATTTTTGTTCACAAACTATCTGTCGACATTATTATTCGTTTAAATTATCTGTCTATAATTTACAAAAAAATAGCTACAGTGCTATGTATATCTTTCTAATATACAAAAAGGAAGGTCAAAGATCATCCATAACTCAACATCCTACTGTATCACAAAGCATCTCAAGTTCATTTGAGCACTGTTTAATGATTTTGATTTATAGTTTAATGGTCATCATTCATTTTAGCTTTGAATAGCATCTTATATATAATAGTGTTTTATATATAGTTTAATGATTTCTGAGTTGATGGGAGCATTATTGGAACTTTATTTGTAAACAATTAATAATTGGGTGATGCCAAAAGCCCTACTCTTTTATTCCAAATCAAAGCTAAGGTCAATTCAAAAAAGAGCTTTGTTTTGATGACACCAATAAAAAAGCCTTTTAAGAACTAAAATCTCACTATATTGATATGAAAATAATAACAAAGTAAATATTAAAATCTTCGACAAGACTTTTTTTTTTTTTTTGTCAACCAAGCTGATTTCATTAAAACTATAAATTTAGAATTATATCAGTGATACGAAAAATGAAGCCAATACAAGGAAAGATCCAAACATACATAAATATAAGATAAATAATATTTAAGCGGAGTAATTCAAACGTACGGAAACTCTTGGATAAATATTGGAAATGTATTTGTGTCTCGGAAGAGGCACTTGAACACTCATAATTATGTCGCGAACAAAGCTACAGTTGAACACTGAAAAACGTTCATCGAAATCGAAGTTTGTTTAGTTTTTCACTCATTTTAGTTTTTAATATTTTTATTTTCTTTTATAACTTGCTTGCGGAAAATTGTTAGAATATTATCTATATAGAAATTGAGTAATGAAATTAAAAGGCTGTATATATATGCATGGAATCTTGAATACATATCACGTAACTCTCTTCTCCTTCTCTATTAAGAAAGATTATTTCTTCTTCTTCTTTCTTCTCTCTATATATATACGTACAAACTCATAGACATATTTACACATAAACAAATAACATACAATATATAAAAGTTGATACACATTAATTTGAGCATATATAAATATAAGTTTGTCAAAGAGAAGCTGAGAAGAGAGAATGGGTGCATTTGATTATATCTCAAGCTTTTGTTCTTATACATACTCTAATGCCAAAACCAAGCGTAAGCCATTACAGGTATGTTCTTCACTCATTTCACAACTTTGCTTTATCATCTTCCACATCAAACATCCTTTATATATACTCTTAATCAACTTTAATTGCGTTTTAAAATGTTTTTGTTTCTTCAAAAACGTGATCAAACTAAAAATAATTTACGACTCACACCTGGTCGAAGCTAGAAATAGATCATTACTCATGTCACACAGTGACAGAGACAAGCTTCGAAGGTTTAGTTTATCAGTTAATATTGTGGTTTTGTAAATGAAGCATGTTAATGTATGTATAATTGAATGGTTATTAATGTAGACAGTGGATATCAAGGTCAAAATGGACTGTGATGGTTGTGAAAGAAGAGTTCGAAACGTGGTTCGTCGCATGAAAGGTTCTCTTTCTCTCTGACTTTGCATCAAAACTTTCTTCAATCTCTCTTTCTTTTTTGCTCTTTTTGTTATCATTTTCTTTATTCCCCATGCTTTTATTTTCTTTTAATTGATTCTTATTCTTATCTTTTACAGTTGGCCCAAATATATATGATATTACTAATCATATGCTTTGGAACTTAAAACATGTACAAAATTAATAGTACGAAAAAGATTTGGTCAAGTATAGTGTAGAATCTATCTTTTTTTACATGTAAAATCTATCTTTACACACAAAGTAATTCTGGTGATGTGGCTAAAAACTCATTTTCTCCATGTAGTTGTGTTACTTTGCATAATAGAATTTAAGATTTATATTATCAATCAAGATCACGATCTGTCGATTTCAATTTTTTGATAAAAAGAAAAATAGCACGTAATATTTTCAACAATTTAAAACAAAAAAATCGAACCAAACCGAACCAAATAACTGAATGCCAAAACTTTACTATTTAGTAATTTTGGTAATTATTTTTAAAATAATAAATTTGATATTAAGTAATTTAGTATGAAAGAATTGTAATTTAATTTTTTACCTATTCTAAAATCTAAATACTAAAATCTACTTTTGTATATTGGAAGCATTAAAATATGGTTTTATTCATTTATTCTTTAGTTTGGTTCAAAATACAAAACATATTAATCATTCCGGAACCGACCGGTACAGGAGTGAAATCGGTGGAGGTGAACCGGAAACAGAGCCGAATAACGGTGAACGGACACGTGGACCCAAACAAGGTGTTAAAGAGAGTGAAGAGCACAGGAAAAAAAGCAGAGTTTTGGCCGTACATACCTCAACATATGGTTTATTACCCTTTTGCCCCTGGCATGTACGACAAACGCGCCCCTGCAGGCCACATCCGCAATCCCGCTCAAACGTTTCCAACCGCAAACGCTCCTGAGGAAAATTACGTTTCCCTCTTCAGCGACGACAACGTCCAAGCCGCTTGTTCCATCATGTAAGAAGCTTACACATTTTATCGTTATTTCTCTTTTTTTGGGGGTAATTACCGTAATTTGTATAATTTTGCTACTTTTATTCTCATAAAGATTTAAGAGGTAATGTAAGAAACCATGTAATAAATAAATTATAGAGATACATACTTAACGGAATCTATTTAATGAACTATATTTCGAACAATCTTTATTTTATTTTCAAGAAGTCAAAATCAATAACCATAGGCTATGTAGAATCGTAAAATTGAAAATGGGTATAAAATGGACCAATTAAACAGGTATTGTTTGTGAATTTTGTATATAAATATATAAATGAGAATATTAGGAATGAGACCCAAAAATCAGCATCTTGTGATATGTTAGGCAAATTGAATAAGCTTCAAAGGGCAAGGAAAGTGTCATATTCGCAAGTACCAACTTTTAACACCTAAAAGAAAAAAAGAAAACTTGAGAAGATCAAAGTGCGAAAAGCTGTATTCTTCTTCCCAAAAAAATGTCCAAGAAGGACCAAAGCATCTTTAGCTTTTCTTTTAAAGCTTCTTTCTTTAGAAGACGGAATATGAAGACCAGAATCACGGGAAAGGAAAGCTCTTTAATTATGGTACCGATGATTATTCACAGGATTGGCATCATGATGAAACAGTCGTAAGGCTCAAAAAGTCGTTTCTGTAGCAGCTGCTTGGAGTTCTCTAAGCCAGCTTTTAAACCTACAAAGATCAATTTTGAACAAAATACATTGGTATGAAATTACACAGGAAATGGACTTGTGATAGATTGGCTGTGCCATTGGCTTTTGTGGCAAAGAAACCAAGGACTAAGAGAGCAGAGAAGGAAGGACAAAGTGGTTAAAGTGATAAAAGACTCTTATTGAAACAGAGCGTTTAGCTCATTACTTATGCGTTGCCGTTTCATTACAATTTCTTTTGCTTGTCGTTTATGAATCTACAATTGTATTTATTTGCAAAACCCTAAGAAAAGAATATGCGATTATACAATTATTTTCTCGCCTCTCATCTCTTTCTTTCCCTTCTCGTCTTCATTTCTTCTATTCTCACCCCATCTTCTTATTGTTAAGTCCACGCTTAACAACAGTGGTATCAGAGCTACAGTAATGGGCCCAAAACCATCTGTGGCTGAAGTTGAATCTCCAGATCCAAACCAAATTTTGGAGACCCATCTCACCAAACTGGATCGGAGAACGGAGGAACAACAGAAGGCAATACAAACCACCATTATCAGCGTGAAGGAGATAGGTGATAAGCTGGTAAATGTGGAAAGGACGAACACAGCGAGATTTGATAAGCTAGAGATGATGTTCGCTCAGCTTTTGAAAGAGAAATTGGCCGAGAAAGGTGTTCACGAGTTCGAGACACCATCATCCAGCACGACGCCAGCTCCAGTCGCAAAAGAAACAGCGGCGGAGAGTCCATCGACGCCGGTAGGGTTCTTCCGCGAAACAGGCGATGGTCTCTTACCCTTACCTCTAACTCCACCGTTGATGAGACTAGAACAGAGAAACCAGAGTCCTTCTCATCCGATACAAAGGAACGATAGTACAGTGAAGAAGCGTGAGCTTCCCTTGTATGAAGGGAAAAATCCAGAAGACTGGATTTACCGGGTCGAAAAGTGTTTCGAACACAACCGAACTACTGAAGAGGACAAGCTCTCGGAAGCCTTGCCATGTCTTACAGGAAGCGCGGCGACTTGGTCCCGCACAGCTCAAGACAAACACGATTGGAGAGATTGGATGGATTTTAGGGAAAGATTCAAAAAAAAGATTCCGAGTTAATCGTGGTTGCAATGGGCTGTTTCAACTAGTTCAGTTAAGACAGACAGCTTCTTTAACGGAATACTTGGAGAAGTTTGAAGAGCTGTCTGGAGAGGCTCCACATATACCAGAGGATCTCTTGGTGGCTTTATTCTTGGCGGGAATGAAACAGGTTTTAAGAGAGAAGGTTATGATGTGTAGACCAGAAAATATGGAGGATCTCATTGACGCGGCAAGATTGGCGGAGAGTATCATCCTAGAAAGAAATCAATACCAACCGAGGCCCTATCGCAACTGGGAGAATAACAATGGTAACTCGGCCAACAGGTTTACAAACGCCATTACTCGCGGTGTTGGTGATAATGGCCAGAACAAAGATGCTAGATCACTCACAGAGGTAAGGAAGAATGTATCTAATCCCTGCAGAAACTGTGGTGAGCGATTTTTCTCAGGGCATAAGTGCAAGACACACCAGAGGCTGAGGATGTTAGAAGCTGCGGAATTCGAAGGAGGAGAGGAATCAGCAGATGAACATCCTAATGAACAAAACCCGCAGGAACAAGAGGAGGAAGTGCAAGAGCACGTGAGACTACATTCTGTTCTCGGGTTTGAACATGAGAGATCTATGAGACTTAAAGGAGTCGTTAAAGGAGTGGAAGTAATAATACTGATTGACTCAGGCGCTACTTGCAACTTCATTTCCACAGAGCTGCAAAAGAGGTTGGATTATCCAGTAGAACAAATGAGGAATTACCGGGTTTCAGTGGCAACAGGGAGAATTGAAAATAGTAAGGGAAAGTGTAAGAAGCTGGAATTAGTAATTCAAGGGGTCAAAATCATAGAAGACTTTCTGCTGTTTGAATTAGGGAACACAGATTTGATACTTGGTTATTCTTGGCTGGCCTCATTGGGAGAAACCAAGACAAATTGGGGATTATATCGCTTATCATTCCTACAGGACACTCAATGGGTAACATTAAAAGGGGATCCATCACTACAGAAAAGAGAGATATCATTGAGGGCAATGAGTCGCTGTCATCAAGAACGAGAAACCATGTACCTGCTGGAACTTACCAGCTTATTTAAAGGTACATGTAATGAGAAAAGGCAGGTGATAAGCGAAGAGTTACAGAAACTGTTGGCCAAATTCCGGGAGGTTTTCCGAATGCCACAAGGGCTCCCCCCATCAAGATCGAGGGAACACGCAATTACCTTGCAAGAGGGCACAACTCCCATCAGCTGCAGACCTTATAGATATTCATACCAGCAAAAGAATGAGATTGAAAATCTGGTACAAGATATGTTGACTGCAGGGATTATCCAGCCGAGTGTTAGTCCTTTTTCAAGCCCTGTCTTGCTAGTCAAAAAGAAAGATGGAGGATGGAGGTTTTGTGTTGATTATCGGGGAGTTAATAAGGTCATAGTGATGGACAAATTTCCTATACCAAGAGTTGAGGAACTGCTAGACGAATTACAAGGAGCGAATATGTTCTCTAAGTTGGATTTGAAATCAGGTTACCACCAGATCAGAGTCCGAGCTGAGGACGTCCCTAAAACAGCTTTCCGAACCCATGATGGACACTACGAGTTCTTAGTGATGCCATTCGGGCTCTCTAATGCTCCAGCCACGTTCCAAAGCGTTATGAACGATATTTTCCGACCATATCTCCGAAAATTCGTGCTGGTTTTCTTTGATGATATTCTGGTCTATAGTGCAGGGGCTGATGAACACACAGAGCATTTGACATTGGTGTTAGGGAAGTTGCGAGATCACCAATTTTATGCCAACGAAAAGAAATGCTGTTTTGGTCAAAAGGAAATAGCCTACTTGGGACATGTTATCTCGAAAGATGGTGTGGCTGCCGATAGTGAGAAAGTGAAGGCTATGAAGCGTTGGCCAGAGCCCAAAAATGTAACGGAGCTGAGAGGATTTTTGGGGCTGACAGGTTACTACAGGAGGTTTGTCAAAGGTTATGGAATGATTGCTCGACCCTTGACACAACAGTTGAAGAAGAATTGTTTTAGTTGGGGGGAAAGTGCCAGCCAAGCTTTCTGTGATCTTAAGGAAGCAATCGCTGTGCTGCCAACACTAGCTTTACCGGACTACTCAAAGTCTTTCACAATAGAGACTGATGCCTCTGGGAATGGTATAGGAGCAGTCTTGTCACAAGAAAGAAGACCCATTGCCTTCATCAGCCAAGCCTTTTCAGATAAAGGTAAAGCTAAATCAGTTTATGAGAAAGAGTTATTGGCTATTGTGTTTGCAGTGACAAAATGGAGACATTATGTGACTGGAAGGAGATTCACAATACAAACAGACCAAAAGAGCTTAAAATACCTTTTGGGACAGAAACATTTGAGCGGAGACCAGTTAAAATGGGCAGCCAAGTTGATGGATTTGGACTACATCATTGAGTATAGGCCGGGAAAGGAAAACACAGCTGCAGATGCGTTGTCAAGACAAAATTTTGAGACCCTAAATAGCATCCAAATGACCGCCCCAATCACCTTGGATGTAACAGCAATTAAGAGGCAAGTTGAGGAGGATGAGGACTGTAAAAAATTAGTCTCACAGCTGCAAGAAGGAGGGTTAGTGGGGTCTGGTTTTCGGCTGAAAGATGGGTTGTTAATGAAGGGAAATGGTATTGTGCTGCCGCAAGGTTCAGATCTGATTCCGAACTTGTTATCCAGATTTCATGAAAGTGTTATAGGTGGCCATGAAGGTGTGCTGAAAACTTATAAAAGATTGCAAGCTGAGTTTTATTGGAAGGGGATGAAGAAAGATGTGGGAAAATTTATTGAGCAGTGCAGGATTTGCCAAACTAACAAATATTCCACCTTGTCACCTGCAGGGTTACTTTCCCCATTACCTATTCCTCTGCAGATTTGGGCACACATCAGCATTGATTTTGTGGAAGGGCTGCCAATATCTCAGGGAAAAGACGTCATACTAGTAGTAGTGGACAGACTGAGTAAGTATGGCCATTTTCTTCCACTACGACATCCATATACTGCAAAAGTGGTGGCTGAGTACTTTCTCCGTGAGGTTGTCAGGCTGCATGGGTTTCCAGAAACAATAATCTCCGACCGAGACAAGGTATTTGTAAGCAGTTTTTGGAATGAACTTTTCAAAACGCAAGGCACTGCTCTCCACAAAAGTACAGCGTATCACCCCCAAACAGACGGGCAAACAGAAGTTCTCAACCGTTGCCTTGAGACTTACTTGCGCTGTTTTGTAGGTGGAAAACCAAAATCTTGGATGGAGTGGTTGTCGTGGGCTGAGTACTCTTACAATACCTCTTACCACTCTGCCATTAAGACAACGCCTTTCCGTGCAGTTTATGGGAGAGAGCCTCCACGGCTGTTGCGTTATGGTGATTATCCTTCCGCTAATTCTCAGGTGGATGAAGTGTTGAGACAGCGTGATGGTGTGCTAGAAGAGCTAAGAGAGAATATGGCTATAGCACAGAAACAGATGGTTAATTCTGCAAACAAGCACATGAGAGACGTGGAGTATCAGGTTGGTGAGAGGGTGTATTTGAAGCTACGTCCATACAGACAAAAATCTGTAGCATTACGACGTAATGAGAAGCTATCTCCCAGGTTTTTCGGTCCCTATGAGATACTCCAACGAGTAGGGAAGGTTGCTTACAAGTTACAGCTCCCTCCTCACAGTACAATTCACCCAGTTTTTCATGTGTCTCAGCTGAAACAAGCAGTGCCATCGGACAGGTTTGTACAGGAAATACCAGTTGTCCTAAATGAGGAGTTAGAATGGGTAACAACACCTGAGTAGATTCTGGACATTCGAAAACAGCAACACAGCGAAACTGAGGTATTGGTGGGTTGGAAAGGGCTGCCGGAGTGTGAGAACACATGGGAACCTTTGCAGAGACTGATTGAGCGATATCCAAAGGCTCACCTTGAGGACAAGGTGTCTTCATTACGGGAAGGTATTGATAGATTGGCTGTGCCATTGGCTTTTGTGGCAAAGAAACCAAGGACTAAGAGAGCAGAGAAGGAAGGACAAAGTGGTTAAAGTGATAAAAGACTCTTATTGAAACAGAGCGTTTAGCTCATTACTTATGCGTTGCCGTTTCATTACAATTTCTTTTGCTTGTCGTTTATGAATCTACAATTGTATTTATTTGCAAAACCCTAAGAAAAGAATATGCGATTATACAATTATTTTCTCGCCTCTCATCTCTTTCTTTCCCTTCTCGTCTTCATTTCTTCTATTCTCACCCCATCTTCTTATTGTTAAGTCCACGCTTAACAACTTGGTACTTGAATCACTAAAGAAACAAACTTTTAAAAGACGAATTTGGATTTACTTGCCTGTTGAACTATCAGAATCCTTGACCAAGCAAGGAACATTCACCGCTTCTTAGCTTTCCTTTTTCTGGACTGTGCCTTCTGCCATTTCTTCCTAGGCACTAGTTTACTCTTTGGCTTTAACTTTATTTCAGGTGTGAATTTGAAATTTGGATCTCTCATGCGAGTTTGTATATCCTTGAAGAACTGCATGTTCAGTTTCTTAGGTCCACCTTGTCGTAACTCTTCATATTCAGGCCCTGAGATGATATTTTCAAAGGCTCCAATCAGAATGTCAACATCACTCATTACTTCCCACACGTTCGTGTAACGCCCGTCAGGCCCTTTGTTCAGTTTCCTCAGCGCGTTTTCAACAGCAAGCTTCCTTGCCTTTTTACCAGGTGAAAGCTCCTCTGGTTCATTTTCAGATTTTAACAACTCTGAAATTGTCCTGTACTTTGGTTTTTCTTCAAACTCAAACAACTTATCTAAGTACTTATCAGATGCCTCATTTGGGCGTGGATCTGTTGGAATATCGTCGTCATCATCACCTTCATCGCCAGTCCACAACGTTTTTTCCTCATCACTTCCTGACCAAACGCTGTATAATTCATCACTATCATCTGCATCAATTAGATCGGAGCTACTTTTAGCTTGTTGTCTAGCTTTCTTAACCTCTCTTTCAAGCCGGTCTCTTACGCTTTTTTGTTTTGTATTATCCTCAAATTCGTCTTCGCTTCCCGACCATAGAGTATCATCATCCTCCATTTCTTTCTCCCAGGCTTTTCTAAAGTCATCATCACCTGGTTTCACATTACCAAATAGATTGTAGTCTTTACCTCTTCCACTCGCATATGATTGAGTAGCTGCGGAACAGTGAAACAACTCAAGTTTAACTAAAACAATCGAATAAGAGACATTAGTTATAAAACAATCGATTAATATTAACATCAAAAGTGAAAATACAACTAATACAAGATCAATATCGTAGGCTTCCTAATGTATGTCTAGATTTACCACAAAGCAAATTACAAAGGTAGTGTGTAAAATATATGCTGACACCGTTCTTGAGGGCTGACTGTATTTTGGAATTGATCATTTTATGAACTTACGGAGCTCACATAAACAGGAAAATCAAACAATTTTTCTCAAGTCTTCAGATAGATACCAATTTCTCATGTTAGGTCGTATCTAGGACAAATAACTTATGCAGCTTCCAAAGTCATATTAACCAACATATAATAAAAGAGAGGGTCTTGAACAAATAAATTTAATGCGGCATTTTAACGAACACCTCGTCTACTATTTGACGGAAACCGAGCCAACGAAAGATGAAGACCCCAGAAACGAAGGGATTCGGAGGAAGCATACCTTGTAAGTTGTGGGGAAACCCAGAAAATACCCAATTGTGAGCAGAAGTTGCTGGACCCGAAAGCAAGCGACTTTGTGATCTACAATTAAATTCACAAGAAATACGTCACCTTCGAATTTGATTGATGTTTAATTGATCAAAATTGTAGTTCTGCTCTATGGAATCACAGATTTACTGATCCATCGCACAACCAACCTATTGGTTAGGATACAAAACAGAGACGATAGTCTTCTCACTAACATCCTTTTTTCTCTCTAACGTTTTTTTCTTCTTCTCTGTAATACTCCCTCTCGTATATGTTTTTAATTTTATTTATTGGTCAAAAGAGTTAAAACATTCCCCTAAATTAAATCAAAAAAATACTTAAATAAATTATTTATAAAAAACTTTTCTCTCTAATATTTGAATTCTTCACCGATAATGGCTTGATTTCATTACTCTTTTCCTAACGTAGTGGGTCGGTTATACCTTCTCCACTCCTGTTGATATCCTCTACCACGTCTCAAACCACATTTGGATGTGATGTTTGTTCCTCCACGATTGAGTTGGAGATAAGGCTATATAACATTGATTATTTCTCTACTCTTTGGTTCACTTCACACGATTTCTCTGTATCCATTGCTTTTCATACAAATCACTTTGTCTGTTTTTCTGTTTGAAATGGCAAGTTTTCGTCGTGAAGTTCAAGATCTGAATCTGGGAGTTTCGGATGAGCCGCATTGTTATCCTATGTTGTAACAAATCAGGCGGTTGCTGAGAACCGATTCATAATTATGGGTCGTCCAATGATGTTAAGACAACAAAATTTGAGAGCCATCATTGCATCACTACCGCGTGTCTGGGGATTCCAGGACGAATTCAAGGGCGTTTGGTGGATGAAGGTTGTTTTCAATTCCTATTCCCGTTTGAGGAGATGCTGAAAAATGTTATGGTTTGTGGTTCTTGGTCTTTTGCGGATCGAATGTTGGTCCTTCAGAGATGGACTCCTTTGATGAATCCAATACGTCTCAACTACATACCCTTTTGGGTGCAAATCCATGGTATTTCTCTGCAATATTTGAATTTGAATGTCGTTAACCACATTGGTGGAGCAATGGGGGAGCTTTTGGACACATAATACACAGCTGAATCGACTATGCGAGTGGAGTTTGTGTGTGTTCCAGCAGGCTGTAAGACGCATAATATACGGTTTCAAAGACTCTTTCAGTTCACTGCTGGTATCAATACCTTGCTAACTTTCCGGTATGAGAGCCTTTGGGGATTCTGTGATACTTATGGCATGATGACGCATAATCTTGGTGCGTGTTTGATTCAGAATGGTGGTGGAGTTTCTTGAACTGACAGTGACTCAAATCCTGGTGGAAATGTTGGTGCTCCTCGTCGGAACACTGGGGTTCAAATCCGTGGGTTAAGCCCAGAACAATCTGATGCTCGAGTTTCTTCTACGAAGGCTCTGATGGCAACAGAACCAAATGTTCCAAATGGCATTGTTGTGCAACGTCTACAATATGCTGGTGGCTCTCATAAAAGGAAGTTCGATGGTGATTCATGTGCTGGTCCTTCCAAGATGATTGTCACGAGCAAAGTGATGCTGAGGCTTCTTCTTCTGTTGTTGGTAACATTACCGAAATTCAGGGTTTGGTGGAACCTAAACTACCCAATATACAATGATTACAGCCTGCTAGAACTGTCAAAGTTTGAGCAATGACTTGACTGTTCGATGCCTTAAACGGAAGTTTCTTCTGGACATCATTTGCATGTTGGAAACAAAACAACAAGATGGTTTTATTCAAATCTCTGTTATGAATTAGGTTATGATTACTTTGTTTCAGTCCCTCTTCAAAGTCTAAGTGGAAGAAAGTTGTGTCTGTAACTGTAGGGTTTCAATCTTCTCATCTGATTGATTTAAAAATTCAAAGTAATGGAAGCCTTTATTATTTGTCTTGTGTGTATTGTCACCCTAATCCAATTCATCGCAATGAGCTTTAGGAGCGTTTAGAACGCATATCTGTCTCTCGACATATTCTTTGGTTATTGGTGGGAGATTTTAACGTGATAAAGGGAAACAATAAGAAGCAGGGTGGACTACAAAGGGCTGAAAGAACTTTCCTAGATTTTAGGAGGATGATAACAACCTATCAGATTCATGATTTGAAATCAATTGGGAATCGATTTTCTTAGTCAGGGAAAAGATATTCGTATGATGTGAAATGTTGTTTGGATAGAGCAATGGCTAATTCGAAATGGCTTAGCCTATATCCTTCTGCTCAAGTTAAATTTTTACCGTTTGGGGGATCAAATCATCGATCATTAATTGTTACTTGCAGTAAGTATCTGGGAATAAGATGAGGACAATTTAAGTATGATAAAAGACTGTTTAAGAAAGCTGATTTCAATGACTTTGTAATACAAGCTTGGAAGGGGGAAGGTATATATGTGATGTTGGATAAGAGAATTGGTACTTGTCGAAGGTTGATATCTCAATGGCGGAAATGTCACCAATCCTATGCTTTGTTGAGAATTCAGAGATTAAAATTGCAAATTGATCAAGGCATGTCTAGTGGAAATATGTCAACTATGGACTTAGCTCGTTTAAGGAAAGAGTTGTGACAAGCTTACAAAGAAGAGGATCAATACTGGTTATTGAAAAGTCGAAATAGATGGTTAACTTCAGGTGACAGAAACACAAAAAAAATTTACGCTTCAGCAAAGGATCATGTTGCTCGTAATCGAATATTAGCTTTAGAAACAAAATCAGGTTTGATACGAAGAGGGGATGTGGAAATAGAATTTGAGGCGAAAGAGTTTTTTAGGAATCTCTTTTGTAGCTCACGTGGTCAAAACCAGAATTATCAACATGTTTTTGAAGGTTTTCTAGCAAAGGTTACAGAAGAAATGAATGCGGATTTAACGAGACAGGTCACTGAAGAAGAGATAAAACAAGCTGTTTTTAGTATTGGAATGGATCGGGCTCCAGGCCCAGATGGTCTTTCAGGGGCCTTTTATAAACAATTTTGGTCTTCAATTAAGGACGAAATTATCCAAGAAGTTTGACATTTCTTTGTCACGGGAGAGTTACAGAATGATACAAATCACAATAATATTTGTCTTATACCTAAGACAGATAATCCGATAATGATTAAGGAGTTTCGGCCGATTGCTCTTTGTAACGTTAGTTACAAAATAATTTCGAAAATATTGGTGGAGGATTGAAGACTCATTTTTCGTCTTTAATAAGTGAAGAACAAGTAGCGTTTATCCCAGGTCGAAACATTATCGATAATGTGATGATAGCTCATGAGATGCATCACTCTTTAAAGTTGCGGAGACGATGTTCGAAGTCCTATCTAGTTGTCAAAACGGATATTTCAAAAGCTTATGATCATTTGGAGTGGGATTTCATCAAGGATACAATGACGCATATGGGTTTCTCAGAGATTTGGATAAAGTGGATTATGAGGTGTATTAAGACAGTCACTTTTTCAGTTCTGATTAATGGATCACCTAAAGGAATAATATAACCAGGCCCAGGGATTCGACAGGGAGATCCATTGTCTCCTTATGTCTTCATTTTATATAGTGAGGTTTTAAGTCATTTATTACATCGCGAGTCTTCTAATGGGTCACTACGAGGTATGAAAATAAGTTAGCACGGTCTGGAGGTGAATCATCTTCTATTTGCTGATGATGCATTATTTTTCTGTCATGCTAATGCCCGTTCGTGTCGGGCTATACAAAATATTTTTTTACAATATGAAAGGGTTTCGAGACAGGTAGTGATAGCAAATTGTCAATTACTTTTGGTTCACGAATTTAGTCTCAGATGCATACTCCTCTTAGACTCATTTTAAATATACACAATGATGGAGGTCATGGTATTTATTTGGGTTTACCAAAGCAGTCTGGTCGGAAGAAAAATGAGCTATTCAGGTCTATTGTTGAGAGGTCAAACAGAGAAGCCAAGGTTGGAAATATCGTTTTCTTTTTGAGGTAGGAAAAGAGATATTGCTGAAAACGGTTGCTCTGGCACTACCAGTTTTTTCAATAAACTGTTTTAAGTTGCTTGTTGGGATATGTAAGGAAATCAATAGTGCTTTGTCAAAATTTTGGTGGAGTAAAGGCCTTGATCGGAAGAATATGACTTGGTTGTCATGAAAACGTCTAAGTATTCTTAAAAAGGAGGGAGTACTTGGTTTTCGTGATATTGAGAAGTTCAATGTGGCTTTACTGGGCAAACAGGTTTGGCGGATCATTAAAAACCCAACTACATTGGTATCTCGGGTTTTAAGTGGGCGTTACTTTCATGACTCGAATATGGTGGATGTGGGAAAAGGAGCTAAACTATCATTTTTATGGAGATCTTTACTTCTAGAACGTGATTTGATCAAAGCTGGTTTGAGATATGTGGTGGGAAATGGAAAAGATATTAATGTCTTGTCTGATCCTTGGTTATCTACAGATCCACCATGACCCCCAAGTTGTTTACCTCATGTGTCACAGACTATATCCACTATTTCGAAGCTGATTAAAGATGATTATAAGCAATGGGACGTGACCTTATTGACTTCGGTAATGGATCTTGAGGATGTGCGTGAAGTTTTAAAGATTCGATTGCCTAATTTTGAGGCACCTGATCTCGTCGGGTGGAACTATACCAAGACAGTGGAGTACACTGTTAAGTCAGACTATTGGTTATCTTCTCACTTAACTCCTCAAACAAATGTTAGACCACCGGATGGAGATGTGATGCTTAAAAAGCGGATATAGAGAATGCAGATTGCTCATAAGTTAAAACACTTCTTATGGCGACTTCTTTCTAATGCAGTACCAGTTGGGACAATTCTACAGAGAAGACATATCACATCGAATACCCTTTGTTGTAGATGTTGCTAGGGGGATGAATCTTCTCACCTTTTCTTTGGCTGTATATATGCTCAGTTGATTAGAAGAGGATCACACCTTCCTTTTGGACAACTCTTTACGGGTACTTTGTCATTTGAAAATAAGATAAAATTACTTATTGATTATCATCATGATATTCGGTTGCTGCCATTGTTTCGCCAATTGCCAATTTGGACACTAGCGAATCTGGAAAAGTCAAAATAAGCTTGTGTATCAATATCAGTCTGGTATTTGGATTAAGGATACATCGGATGCTTTTCGTGATGCGTCAGAGTGGATAAGTGTTGTTGATCTCTCTACGTCTATGGTTTCACATGATAACACTGCTGTTACAGTACACTCTCGCTAGGTTCGACCGAAACAAGATTATATGCAATGTAATTTTGATTGTCAATTTGGGGGATATGATTCTCCATCGATAGCGGGATGGATTGTTCGTGACCAAGATGGGTTTTATAGATAGGCATGTCGTAGTGTTAGTCGCATTTGTCCTACAGTTCTTGAAGCTGAGTTACAAGCTCTTCTTATGGCGATGCAACAAGAATGGATACAAGGGTATCAGAAGATTTTGTTTGAAGGTGATAATAAACGGGTATTTGATTTTTGTTATGCACAATTGGTTAAGAGAAATTAAGTTTTAGAGAACACGTTTTCTCTTTGTGGAAATTTATTTGAGTCCCTCGTTCATGTAATAAAAGCAACAGATCACTTGGTTAAGATGTCTAGTGGTGTATCTGGATTTCAATTATTTTCATATGCTCCACTATGTATGCATTCGAAAATTTTATTCTTTCTGGTTAATAAAATAGTTCTAAAATATTTAAAAAAAGACTTAAAATATTTCCCTAATTAATGGATTAATTATCTAATCTAAGTTTTTTCCCTATCTTTTCTTTTGAGTTTTTTTCACTCTCAAATCCTCCAAATTTAAAAGTATGTGATTCCGAATAAGGATAGAAAATACAGTAAATATGTTCTGTTTTATTTATATATTTATTATTTAAATGATAATCATGGATTTAAATACCTTTTGTTCCTTGGTTCAAAGATTAAAATATCTAAGATGTGTAGCCATATTTCTATTGACCACAATAAAATCTTGCTTGGGTCCAGTTACTCCAGTATATAATTTTATTAGCTTGCACAAGTGTTTACATTACCAAAAAGGAAAAAAAGAAGAAGAGAAAAGTACATCAAATAAATCACATTAGTCGAAAGACTAAAATTTAACCCTATTGATAATAACACAACATAACTTTAATCCAAACGTGATCATCATAGTATATATATATGAAGTAAATAACTTAAGACAATTGTCAATCAACACACAGTTGCATAATTAAAAATGAGAAGAAAGTCAAATAGGAATAGATCTAGAGACTTTAGGATAAACACGCCTCGCCGGATGACCCATTATACGTCGACCTTTGCTGTGTTTAAAGATATAAACCACCGCACCAACTGGCCACTCAATGATTCCGGTTATCAGAAAAGCCACGAACCCTAACGTTGGTCCGACCACTTTGCACCGACACGGATTTTGCCTCGTTCCGCACTGAACACACGCCGGAAACGCCATCGTTTTAAGTATGTGGTGGTTATGATCGATGAACACACAAAGAGTTAACGAACTATTTATTTATGATTTATTTTGGAGAAAATCAGATTCAGACAAGATGTGGATATGAGATTTGTTTGAAGATTTTTGATTTATGAGAGACGCATCTTTATAGAGATGAATCATTTGAGTTTTTAAAATATCTTTCTTGTTTCCACGTAGGGTCAGTTTGTTTCTACTTTTAATGGTTAATAGATATTTCTAAGTTTTAGGTCGGCTTGTTATTACTTTATTATTGCCTTTAAGAGTTTTTGAGTTTTGAACACGTGTCGACAAGATAGATATGCTTTAGGACAGCTCAAAGGTGGACGTAGCATAATAATTGGTGTGAGTGTTAAAACTCTCTCATTATGTCAGGCTGTTTTTTTACTATGTCGACTGTCGACGTGACACGACTATTACTGACGTATTTTAATTTAAAACTATAAATTAAAGTCTGAGAGATTTAATTAGGATTAAATTATGAAGAAGTGATTGCTATATGACCTCTTCATGGATATGTACATAATCTTATTATTTCCATAAATATTTGCTAATGCACTCGTAGAAAACCTTGAAAAAAATAAATTTTTTAGACACAAACTATGGTACAATCTTATAATTCAGAAAAAAACGAGAGAGAAAAAATGGTAAAAAGTGTAATTAAATGTGCGACAGAGCGATCCTATCTCTTGATCAGAGTCGACAGCTCTTGTCAAAGTTTCCTTTTAACGGAGAGGGCTTCTCGTCTTCGGTGGTCTTTGACTATCTTTCTCTTGCGTTTCTCTTGCTCTGGGTATGACGATTTCGGGTGATGTTAGGGTTTCTGTGACTAGTTCATATGATGATACAATGGTGGATGTGGGTGAGCATGGTCGTCCTCTGGATTTGCCGGGTTCATGGGCTTCGTGAGTTGCTAGTTCTGGTGCAGGTGGTGTTCCAATTTCGGAGTTTGTAATTTCTGATGAGTTTGTGGAATTGCACTTGAAAGTTGAGTTTCCGAAAGGGATCGATGGTGAACTTGTGATAACTATTGAGAAGAAAGTGATTGATGCTATGAATGGCTTGTGGAAGAGGTGTTTGATTGTCAAGGTGTTGGGTCGTAATCTTAACATTATTGTGTTGTCGAGAAAGTGTCGTGAGCTCTGGAGGTTGAAGGGAAAGATGAGTATCACAGATCTACCTCGGCAATACTTCATGGTTCGTTTTGAATCTGAGGATGATTATATGGCGGTGTTAACTGGGGGTCCTTGGAGAATTTTTGGGAGCTACCTTCTAACACAAATTTGGTCACCGACTTTTGATCCTCTCTGTGATGAAATCCGTACTACTCCAGTTTGGATCAGAATTGCTCAGTTGTCAATAAATCTATACCATAAGGCGATTTTGTTAGGGATTGCAAGTGGTCTAGGTTCGCCAATTCGTGTGGATGATACAATTTTGAACTTTGTTAGAGGTAGATTTGCTAGAATCTGTGTGGAAGTGGATTTGGCAAAACCTCTTAAGAGTTCTGTTGTGGTGAATGAGGAGAGATCCCTGGTGTCTTATGAGGGCTTGAGTAACATATGTTCTGGGTGTGGGTTGTATAGACATATGGTTCATTCTTGCTCTCAGAAACCGAAGGAAAATGTGGAGATGGATAAAATAGTGGAAATGGTGGAGAATGGTGGTTCTTTGAATAAACCTGATGTTGAGTTTACCATAGTTCAAAAGGATAATAAGAAAACAGAGGTTCACGGAAATATAGTGGTTTTCTCTGTTGGATGACCTTCTAAGATGAAGTCTAGAGTGTTGAAGGAGATTCATAGTGCGTCTTCACAGGGCAATATCCACTTGTCAAATAGTTTTAGTGGCTTGATTTTGGACTCAACAATGGACGGTGATAGGGTTGATAAGGTGTTGGTGGAGGCTAATAAGGAGAGTTCTTTAAACTCTGGTGGGAAGATGGTTGTTAAAGTTTTGGTATTGAATCTGGAAGTTGTAGAGGGTTTGAGTAGCAAGAGTGAGCTTGCTCGTAAAGGACAGAGAGGTGGTTAAAAGGAGAAAAAAAAGTGGGAATCTGAGAGGGATGGATATTAAGCATAATAGTAAACATGTGATTGCTAAAACTGGCTGCAGTTAATTTTTGGACCAGCTAAAGTTTGGGAAAATGATGAGAGTGGATTTAGACTCTATTGGAGGTCGTGGTGGAGTGTTCATAAGCAGTGAGAATAATTCTGATCTTTTGGAGAAAAATACTAGCATTCTTCCAATACAGTTGGAGGGTGGTGTTAATCCACAGAGTATAACTGAGTCGCAGACGAGTTCACAAGGTGACGTGGGAGTGCCTATAAATTTGTAATGGTATGCCCCGGTAGTTCTCCATGCTTTTATCCATTTTGTGATGATGAACATTCTATTATGGAATTGCCTGGGGCAAATAAACCCATGTTTAGAAGGTCAATAAGGTATATTTTGAATAAGAAGCAGATAAATATTTTGGTTTTTTTTGAAACTCATGCTGGTGGGGATAAAACAAGAGTAATTTTTCAGGGCTTGGGGTTTGAGAACACTTTCCGGGTTGATTCAGTGGGACAAAGTGGTGGCATTTGGCTATTATGGAGGACTAGTGTGGGCTCGGTTGTGGTTGAGGAAGCTTCGAACCAGTTTATTCACGTGATCATGGTTTATGCAGCTCATATAGTAAGTAGACGTGGGGACTTGTGGAATCAGCTCAGTGGTATTATTATAGCTATTGATGAACCATTGATGGTGGGTGGAGATGTTAATACGATTGTTCGGATTGATGAGAGAACTGGTGGAAATGGTAGCTTGTCACCAGATTCTTTAGCGTTTGGGGATTGGATAAATGGTTCATCTCTGATTGATTTGGGTTTCAAAGGTTGTAAGTTCACTTAGAGAACAGGGAAGGTGGAAAACAACTTTATAGCTAAAAGACTGTATCGGGTGTTGTGCTGTCTGAGATTCAGATTGCAATGCCAAGAGGCGTGTATTGCACATCTTCCATTCTTTTCCTCGGATCATGTTCCACTTTATGTGCAGTTCAGTCCGATGAATCATTATAATCCTCAGTGACATTCATTCCGGTTCGAAGCTGCTTGGTTGAAACATGATGATTTCAAGGATTTGTTAAGGGCATCGTGGAGTAGTTCACTTTCTATACCAGAAGCTCTTCGTAATCTTCAAGGTACGTTAAAGAGATGGAATAGAGAAGTCTTTGGAGATATTCAAAGGAGAAAAGAGTTTTTGATGTCAAAGATTAGCATGATCCAAGGGAGTGTTGAGGTTAACCCTACGAATGAACTATTGTTGGAGGAAGAGAATCTTTTGAAAGAGTTTGATCAAGTTTTGGAACAAGAAGGAATCCTTTGGTTTTAAAAGCCTAGAAAACAATGGATTGCACTTGGAGATAGGAATTCTAAATTCTTTCACACATCTAGTATTATAAGGAGAATGCATAATAAGATTGATATGTTGAAAGATAGTGAGGGGAGGTGGATCTCGGAGAATAAGAAGTTAGAGGATCATGCTTTAGCTTTTTTCAATCGGCTATATTCGATGGATGATGTGGCGGCTGAGGCTGAAAAACTTCAAGCAAGTGAAGTGGAAAATTCGATAAGGAGTATGGGCAAGTTTAAGGCTCTGGGTCTGGATAGATTCCAACCGATTTTTTTTATCAAGAGTGTTAGGAGACAATTGGTGATTCAGTTACTCAGTTTGTATTGAAGTTCTTGGAGATGGGGGAGCTCTCGGAAGAGACAAATGATGTATTTTTAGTATTGATTGGGAAAGTGCTGAAACCGGAGACCATTATGCAGTTTCGTCCAATAAGTTTATGCAATGTGCTGTTTATGACAATCACTAAGCCTTTAGTTGGAAGATTGAAAAGGATTATGCCAAAGCTTATAAGACCAACTCAAGCCATTTTTATACCAAGGAGATTGAGTATTGATAATATTGTAGTTGTGTAAGAAACGGTTCACTCAATGAGAAGGAAAAAAAGTTGTAAGGGCTGGATGTTGTTGAAGTTAGCCTTGGAGAAAGCGTATGACAGAATTATATGGGATTTTCTTGAAGATACACTATATACGACCAAATTTCTGGTTAGCTGGATTAATTGGATTATGAAGTGTATATAAGGTCCATCTATGAGTTTGATTTGGAATGGAGAGCGGACATCAAGTCTCAGACCTAGTCGTGGACTTAGACAAGGAGATCCTTTGTCTCATTATCTTTTTATGCTTTGTATAGAGAGGTTGTGTCATTTAATTGACCAAGAGGTGATGGACAAAAGATGGAAACCAATTAGGTTATCGCGTGGGGGTCCCCAGTTATCCCACATCTGTTTTGCGGATGACTTGATCCTTTTTGTGGAGGCGTTAATTCAGAAGATTTGTGTGATTAGAAAGGTGTTGGAACAGTTTTGTTTAGCATCTGGTCAAAAATTTAGTTTGGAGAAATTGAAAATCTTTTTTTCCAGCAATGTTCACAGAGATTTGTCTCAATTTATTAGCAGAGAAAGTGGTATTAAAGTTACTTATGAGTTAGGGAAGTACTTGGGTATGCCAATCTTACAAAAGTCGATTAATAAAGATACTTTTAGGGATGTTCTTGCAAGAGCAAATTCGAAGTTGGCTAGTTGGAAGAGTCGAACCTTAAGTTTTGCTGGAAGACTGACCTTAACTAAAGTTGTTTTATCAGCCGTCCCTATTCATACGATGAGTGTGATATGCCTTCCTAGTTCTAGTTTGAAGGCACTTGACCACATGGCAAGGGATTTTTATTTGGGGTAGTGAACCTGATAAAAGAAAACAACATCTAGTAGCTTGGAAGAAGGTGTGTTTACCTAAATGTGAAAGTGGTTTGGGAATTCGACGAACACCTGAAATGAATAAAGCCTTATTGTCTAAGTTCAGTTGGCGTTTATTGAAGAATGATACTTGTCTTTAATTAGATTTGGTGCGAAGGAAATATAAGATCTGGATATTTATGATGTTGACTGGTTATAGCCTAAGTGTAGCTGGTCCTCCACTTGGAAAAGTATTATTTTGGGACTTAGAGATGTCATTCTACCTGGGGTTCGTTGGGTGTTAGGTGATGGCCGCAAAATCAAATTCTAGAGCGATAAATGGCTAATTGATGTGCCATTAAGGGAGTTCGTGATTGGTGTGATTTATCAGGTTTGAATCTGGATAGCTTGGTATGTGATTTTTGGGTTGAGGGGACTGGATGGTGTTTGTACAATCTGACTGTGCTTATTCCGGATTACTTAAAACTCAGGTTACTCGTTGTGGTTATTGATAATGTCACAGGCGCTAGGGATCGTGTATCTTGGTGTGGAACCTCTAATGGTGTATTTATGGTGAAGTCAGCTTACTCATTACTAACTAAGAATGAGGATCCAAGGCCTAATATAGAGAACTTTTATAAGCAAATTAGGAGTTTGAAAGTACGTGAAAGGGTACGTACATTCTTGTTGTTAGTTGGCAATCAATCCATTATGACTAATGAGGAGATAGTTAGGAGGCACTTATGCCAATCTGCAGTGTGTCAAGTCTGTAATTGTGGATTTGAGTCTTTGTTTCATGCACTGAGAGATTGTCCTTCAGCAAGAGGTATTTGGACAAGAATTGTTCCTTTCACATGATCAATCTGCCTTTTTAGTGCTGCTGTTTTTGAATAGTTGTATGTGAATTTGGGAATTCATAAGGAAGTTGCAGGTAGCTCTTGGTCGACTTTGTTTGCAATTACAGTTTGGTAGTGTTGGAAATGGAGATATGAGAATATATTTGGTTCCATTGGCTATTATAGTGATTGGGTAAAGAGGGTAAAAGACATCAGTCGAGAAGTGTGGTTTGCTCATGAGAAAGTGGAGGCTGGTAGGTCTGTTGTACCACAAGTTTTGAAGTTTATTAGCTGGTTTTTGCCGAGTGCAGGATAACTCAAGATGAACACCGATGGAGCATCGAAAGGGAATCCTGGAGTTGCCTCGGCCAAGGGAGTATAAGGGATAATTCTGGTGTTTGGCATCGTGGTTTTGGGGTCAATGTGGGGATTTATTCAGCTCCTATGGCAGAGCTTTGGAGAGTGTATTATGGTTTGGTGATTGCTTGGGAAGCTTGAGTTCAAAGATTAGTTCTTGAAGTGGACTCGAAGTTGGTTGTTGGCTTTCTTAGGACATGGATTGAGGAGTCTCATCCTTTGTCATTCCTGGTGCGTTTGTGCCATGGTTTCATCTTTAGGGATTGGTTAGTCCGGATTACTCACACCTATAGGAAGGCAAACCGTCTTGCCGACTATTTGGTGAACTATGCTCTATCTCTTCCGTTAGGATTGCGTTCGTGTGTTTCAGGTTCGCAAGAACTTGTTTCTATCTTTTATGATGATTTTGAGGGGGTTTTGACTCCAAGACTAGTTATGAGTTGATGTAGTTTGTTTTCTGATTAATAATAATGGGAAGTTTTCCTCCCACTCTTTCACCAAAAAAAACTATGGTACAATCTCTTGCCCATATAGGTATTAGACGAAATCTTTCTCTTTTCATGCTGAAGTTGAAGAGGTTCTTTGGACTATAAATTTTATTTTTTTGTCAGAAGACTATAAAATGTTCTATGGATTTCCTAGAAGTGGAGGTAACATCAAACTATGCAGATGTTTTAAAGATTTTTTAGAAGTGGTTCATCTTCACTCTCTAACTAAAACATTATTCAGATAAAGAGTTATTTTTGTGATTCTTTTTTAGATGTAATCTTCAAATCTTTAAATCATCAAAAACTGATGATCTAGCATGTTATATTACAAAATTGTAAACATACGCCTAATTCTCAGTTTTCTTAATGTTCATAATTGTTTTTTTTTAGGTTTTCACTTTCGAAGGTGATTAAATTGATTCTATAACGAATTAAAAATTGGAAATTTTGTCTTTTCGGGATGGACAATAAGCCTATGTGGATTCAGGAATTTACAAACTGAGAACTAATCATTGGGCCTGGGGGGTTAAAATAAGTTGGGTTTTGACAATTTATATATAATAATTGCTTCTTCTTTTTGTCCGACTGGATATTCATCTACGAGACCAAGTCACATTCTAATTTAGCTAAGTTTAGTTTTTTAACGTGGATCAATTTCCTTCAATTGTTCATCAATTATTCCTCCAAAAGTTCCTAATTAAAAGCACAACCTCAACTCTTTTTTGTCTTTTGAAACTCAAATATTTATATAATCTGATCATTCTTTATCCTTCGACCAATACACATTCACCAACACAAATATGGCAGATGCAGCAGAGAAAGCCGAGCACGATCGTATATTTAAGAAATTTGATGCAAATGGAGATGGAAAAATATCAGCAGCAGAATTGGAGGAATCTCTTAAGACACTTGGCTCTGTGACACCTGAAGACGTCAAGCGTATGATGGCGGAAATTGATACTGATGGTGATGGTAACATTTCGTATCAAGAATTCACTGATTTTGCAGGTGCTAATCGTGGACTTATGAAAGATGTTGCCAAAATTTTCTAAATTGTTTCTATTCTTTAAAATGTCTTATATTCTGTATTGAAAGTTTTGGTTCTTCTTCGCACCTCTATTCTTATTTTGTTATCAATACATTACTGTTAATTTATTAGCTCACTTTGGTTTTAGGCTTTTCGGATCGAATTTTTGATTTAGTATGACACATATTTTTTATTGATCAACAATTAAATCGATAAGACCGATTCTATATAATAAATGCTCCATTTGGATCTGATAAAGTTCAAACTTATTACCTATTTATTTACAATCCAACTAGATCAAGTGCTTCTTCAGAGTTGGACCATATTTAAAATATAAAAATAACAAATCTATTCACAAGTAATGAAACGTGGATCCACTATTAAATCTCTCAAATAAACTTTTGGGAAGTCGAACAGAGCTGTCTTGTTCTCTATCGGTCTTTTGCTCGCTCACACCCAAACCATCTCCTAAAAATGGACCTTACCGGAGAAGCCAAAACCTATGTCTCAACATGTACAGAGGACGGCTTGCCACACGGCGGAGATGGAGAGGACGTCTTGAGCCAGAGGGTGATTTCTTCATCTTCCACTGCAGCCTCCGTGCAGAGAGCTCTTCGTTTAATCCGCTCAGAGGATGTTGAATCTAGACTGTTTTCTGCAAGAGAGATCCGTCGTCTCACCAAGACCTCAGAAAGGTGTCGCAAGCAACTCTCTGAAGCAGTGGAACCACTCGTTTCGATGCTTCGATTCAAGTTGCCTGAATCACACTATGAAGCAGCTCTTCTTGCTCTCCTTAACCTTTCCGTCAAAGAAGACAAGTACGTTCTTCACTTCTTTCTCTTCTTTTTGTTTTCCGATTATAGAAAATGTGTTTTTCTTAAGTCTCAAGATAGTCATAATGCCTACAATCAAATACTAGATTACTGTGATTTCCTTACAAGATAGATTATTGCAGCGATTCGGACGTGATACATCTTCTTAGTTTTCTTTTCCCATGAGAAACAAATTGGGTCATCTTCTTTATGAAAATAATAAATTAAATGGTTACGATTCTACCATATATGTCTTTTGCATTTCGTCGAAGAGTAAAAAGGAATTGGATTATATTTGATATGTGGGAGTCAATTAGTATCTTTTATATGGTCGGTCTCTTGTAATTGGATAAGTTCATTAAATGATAAGCAATCTAAGGCTTGGAGAGGTTTAGATTAAAAGGGAATTTATTTATCACTAATCTGCTTTTTGTTTGCTTCGAGTATAATCTACCTTCTAAAGTCTAGGTTTGGGATTGTGATCATTCCTCTTACCATTGGAGTCTCTTACTTTTAACATTACTTATGGTTCACTGGTGTAGACTCTGTGCTTGGGGAATTTGAGCTAATTCCTTTTTCTTTTCTGTGACTATGTTAAAACGAATCATGTGAACTCTTTCTACCTTTATTCCTTAAACAACCAGCTAAGAGAATCAAAATTACAAGATAAACAAGAATGTTTCTGATATTCTCTCCCAAGGTGGAGATAATGATATGTCAAAGGATTCAAGACATATCTCATCAACTGTACTTGATCTTGCAAGTGTTCGTTTTTGTGTACTATAATCTAGGAGACTAGAGATTTTTGTTGAAAACAAAAACAATTGGTTAGGTTCAGAGACTAAACCTTCACATTTTTCTTTGTTTTCACCTTTTTCTCAGATATGTTTTAATGATGATATCATTCTTACTACTAACTTTGGTCCCATCAACATTTAATCAGTTTTTACATCTTTAGCTGTAGATTAGCTAACTTCTCCTTTAAGAATTCTGAGAGCTTCTATTGATTTTTTAGAAATAAAGTCAGCATCATTGAAGCTGGTGCCTTAGAGCCAATAATCACCTTCTTACAATCAGATAGTCCAACACTACAAGAGTATGCTGCTGCAACTTTGCTTACTCATTCCGCATCTCCAACCAACAAGCCTATCATCGGTGCTTATGGAGCAATCCCTCACCTTGTCAAAGTCATTAAGCTAGGAAGCCCACAATCCATGTCTGATGCAGTAATGGCCCTCTATAACCTCTCAAGAGTCACCAATAACCTTAACATGATATCAGAAGCCAAACTGGTCCCTTCGATACTGACCCTTTTGAAATCCAGTAAGAAGTCGTCTAAAACAGCTGAGAAATGTTGTTCTCTGATTGAATCTTTAATGGTTTTGGATGAAACAAGAGCGACTTTGACTTCCAATGAAAGTGGAGTATTTGCAGTCGTGGAAGTTCTTGAGAACGGGACGCTACAAGGTCGGGAACACGCAGTAGGACATTGTGTCAGAGCGATAGGAGTAAATACAGAGAGCCAATTCTCAGAGAAGGTGTAATACCAAGCTTATTAGAACTCACCGTAAAAGGAACACCGAAATCTCGAACAAAAGCTAAAAGACTTCTCTGTTTGTTAAGAGACTCAGAAAGTCCAAGATCAGAGTTTCAGCCTGACGCATTAGAAAACTTAGTGTCGAATATAATCTCTCACATAGATGGAGAAGACCAATCCGGTAAAGCGAAGAAAATGCTCGCTGAAATGGTACAAGTCAGCATGGAGAAGAGTTTAAGGCATTTGCAAGCACGTGCGTCTATAGTTCGCAAAGATCAAGCTTGTCTCAATCGCGATCCGTACTTCCTATAATCTCTTCCAAATAAAAGATCTCTTCCTCTCTGTCTCTTTCTTCTTCGCGTTACATATATACAACGAAATGATGTTCTGTCTATAACAGTAGAGATTGATTCATATAAAGGAATGATAAGTCTAGTGATGTATATATAAGTAAATAAAGAGTTGGACTCGTATTCCTCTTTGTAAAGAAGTCTTGTGTGTGTATATAATCAAGTTGAAATTACTTTTATGCTTTTCGATTTCGGTTCAAGTTTTGGAGTTGGTTGATCACAAGTAAACATAACGTCACTTGTTCATTTTATTGCAACTATGAAAACACTTTTTCTTGCTGTACATTTCATACACACATTTTCCTCCTCCTCGAATCTCCACGACCAACGCACAATGGGTCCAAAGATACGAGCACGGAATAATTTTTGGGTGAAATGTCATAAACAAAACTAATGGGGCAAGTCACAGTAATACAAAAACATAAAGGTTACGGTTTTGCAATTTTATTATTTTATATCTTAATTAAGAAAAAAGGTTTCTAATTAATCCTTTATCGCCGCCAATCCGCCGCGAGTTTCCACGCCGATGCAGCGATAAGTGGTTTCGTTTGCCACGCAAGCATTAAGCTTCCGTCGATTTCCTCCACTCTGTAACCATCTCCGCCACCAAATAGCGACAATAGCATACTTGCGTGCCTAAATGCGTCAGAACTGAGATTAACCGGGTCAAACCCAGCGGATCCCATTCGCTTCCGCCACTGAGCCAGCGTCTCGTGCCGCTCGATCCGATCGGTTCCTTTCGTAGCTACGACGTTTAGAATCTGTCTACCTAAGTAAACCTCAGACATGACTCGGTCTTGACTCGGATTCACAACCCCATCCTCGAGCGAGTCGAACAGGCTTGAGTAATAGTGAAGAGCTTCGTTAAACCGTTCTAAGAAAGCGACGCCGTTGTGGTTCGCTTCCTGTTCCACGACGGTTACGATGCTTGGTTTAATCGCCTTAACCGTAGCAAATAACTTTTCGATTGAACCTGGTCGGGCTAAAACTGGATGGAGCTCGAAAACCGAATTAACAACTAGAGTCTCTGGTTCGGGTCGGGTCTCGAACATTTCGGGTTCAAGATCGGATAATCTCTCCGTCGTTACGACTTTGAATTCGAATACAACGCCAACTGCTTGGGCAAGCGAAGCTAGCTTCCAACCTAACTCTTGCATCCCTTCTCGATTCAACGGAGTGCCAACGCCGGTGAGACGAAACGACGGAGGACCGCCGGGTCTGAGAGCTAGGGCTTGCATTAACGCCGGCCACTGCATTCCTTGATTGAGCCCTAGATCGATTACGTGAACGTTACGCACTGTTGCGACGGCTTCTAAAATCGCCTGATTGGCCGTGAAATGAGCGAATTTCAGGTAAGGTGACGAGTTGTAGAAGTTCATGTGGAGAATTTCTTCGAAGGAAGGATCAATTGCGGAGGAAGGGTGAATCCGGTAAATCCGACGAGCCAGGGCTTCGGCGAAATAGGTGGCGACTTTTCCCATTGCTCCGGCCTGAGAAGCAGCAAGTGATCCCGCGTGCTTCACGAGAGCATCCGCGAGACTCAGATTCTCCTGCTGGACGGCCTCGGCACACGCGACTAACGCCTGAACGAGCCTAACTCCGGTCTCCTGAGAATCGACGACGAGCACCACGGGACGAGTTGACTCACTGCTAACCCAATCACACAAAGAAGTACCAAGTCGAATCCTCTTGCTAATGCGGTTACTGCTGCTGCAACACTCGTCATCGTCTGGGATTGGTCTCAGTTCGAATTCTGAGTAAATACGGGTCGGGTCGAGATCCGGAGAAAGCGGTTGGTAGTAGTTAAGCTCAGAGAGCATACTCTGAGTCCAGCTGGAGAGATTAGAGGGATTATGATGAATAGTGTCGTTTAAAGCATCAGAAGAACCAACAAGATCATCATCGTTGGACAAAACCATTTCAAGCTGTTCAAGCTTCTGAGCAACATCCGCCATGTCCGAAGATCGAACCTTGTACCCTAAAGCAGCGAGAAGCTCGTCCATATTATCGTTGTCCCCACCACCACCAACTAGCTCAACCTTCTTGCCTATCTCCGCCATTGAAGAAGCTTCTTCTACAGACGTTTCTTGATGGCTTCGTTTCGTCATTAAGAAAGGTGTTTGAGTACTAATTGAAATGATGAGTCTTTATAGAATTGGTAGGCAAAAATGGTGGAACTAAAGAAGAAGAATTTAAATACGTGAGAGAGGAAGAGAGAGGTCCAATGAGAGAAGTGAGGGACCTGGAGAGTGTAAGTAAAGAGATAAGGAACTGAAGCAGGCCATTATAATTTGGCATGTGTTTTCTACTTCTCTTCTTCTTCCATCTTTCTCTCTTTTTCTTATTTTAATCATTGTTATTATTATTTTTTCTTGATTTTATTGACTTTTCGATAATAACTATTTATCTCTTTTTAGCTTTTTTGAATTTCTGATCCAAGTTACCAAAAATTCGTCGTCGATAAGGGCGTGTAAGTCTTTGTTTAATGGTCCAATGAACTGTCACAGTTTACTTAAATTATTTTTTAATTCCCACTAATTGTCGAATTTAAAGTTTCCAAAATTATAAAAATGCGTGCTCTACAGATATATATATTATTTATAATCCAAACTGGCAACAAACCAGTTGTTGAATTAACTGGAACAAATTGTTATCTCCAAACTAATTGACCATTTTCCCTAATTATTTTTGATTAAGGGATAAGATTTTAATAGTTCCAAGTCTTATCCCCTAAATAATAGCCCCCAAACATACATAAATAGATAATTTTACTAAGTTAATTTATTATTATAAATAAATTAAAAATGATAGAATCCTAACCCTTTAAAAAATGATATCTATTTTAAATAGTTTCGAGATAAACAGTCGCAAAGAAGTACAGCTCAGAGGATTTGAGTTTGTGAGACTAACGTGACCAACCTCAAGACCGACATGTGGCTGCGGTCGACATAGCCTACGAGACGTCCACAACATTACGTTACTTCTTTCTTTTTCAGAAATAAAAATACTCCAATATTCAATATGCAAATCCATATATATATATATTTTCCACAAATTTTAGACCAAAGAACAAAATAGGTTCCTAAATTCTTTAACATTTTAGAATTTTAACCAAAATTACTTCTCCAAATTTCAGGCAGGTGATCCATTCCTCATGGAACAAGATATAAACAAAAGATACATTATAGAAAATCCGCATGTTTTTACATTCAAAAAGGTGTGGCAAAAAGATAATTATCTACTATGTTCCGTAAAATTGCCAAAATTGAAGTATAGTTTGGGAAACTTATCATCAAACCTAAAACTCTGAACCGTTAAGTCAATTATACCTTAAAACACTCAACAAGTATCTAGACGACCGAGCTGTACCCCATATAGATTGATTTGAGAAGTCATTAATTCAAATCTCATTCTTCTGTTTTCACGTAAATTAGAATTTTGATCCCAACTTCGCGATTAACAAAACTCAACAAACCCCCTAACATTGTGAGAATTTCAAGACACTTTAGCCTTCAATGTTAATTGCCGTCAAACAATCACTTGAGAGATATTGATTGGATCATGAGCTTCATGGAATTTATGAGCTTGAGGAATGAACTTAGAGGCTACAATCATACAGCAAAAGATTGGTACACGTACGTTTATATTATTATTATTATTATTATTATTATTATTATTATTATTATTATTATTATTATTATTATTATTATTATTATTATTATTATTATTATTATTATTATTATTATTATTATTATTATTATTATTATTATTATTATTATTATTATTATTATTATTATTATTATTATTATTATTATTATTATTACTTTATTATAATTTCCATGTGAAGGTTGAAGGCCAAAAAGGTTAATGCACTTTAAATAATTAAGATCTTACCTATTTTACTTTTTATCAACAATTAGATCGATAAAATCTGATCCATAACTTAAAGTCTATCTTCAAAATTTCTTTTTTAAAATATCATAATATAACGTATAGAAATCGAATAATAGTACTAATTTTTTTTTGTACTAAAAATAATTAAATTAATAATAATAATAAAGTACAACTATATCAAAATAATAATAATATGTACGTACTTGACAAAAAAAAAAAAGTACGTATATATATCATATATATTGGTTGGGGTATAGGAATCCGAGGTCCAAAAATAAAGTTATTTGATTAATCTATATAACATTTTTAAATGTAATTATCTAAAACGATGACCAAAAAAACTCTCGATTCTCTCTCTAGGAAATCGATACTTCTTTCGGAAGCTCCAACTTTCGATAATTCTCCGGTAGATTTTCACCGCATCTACTCAACATATAGATAAAATTCGATCACTAAAGTCTGAAACCCATTGTTCCCCTTCGGCTTCTCCCCCAGAAGATCAACAAAACTCTCGGAATCTACATCTTCCGACACCTCTTTGGTGAAAAATCGCCGACCCTTTACATCTCGAGTTCGAAAATTCCAATCTCGGTTCTCCAAGCGAAGCTAATACCACGCAGCTGATATTGGAAAATCCTCGTTCCTAAGCCATATATCGAAGGGAATCCCGATTCCCCCCAGTTAAAGGAGATTCGCACACAGAAATAAGTTACGAGCTGCGAGTTATGCTACCTCCCTGAAGCGTCAATTCTATTACCTTCGCGACTGCCAATCGCTAACCCTAAAATGGAATCCAAATTAGTGGAAGATCTCTGTTCGATGGCGATTGACGAGGAAGTTACGATTGATTTACCAGACGTCGGGAACTACAACACGGTGGCGGATAACAAGCAAATTCTCATTGGTAAGTTACTCAACTTAGAACCTCAGAATATGGCTAGGTTGATGATGGCTCTTCCTAGAATCTGGAGATTGCAAAGTAGAGTAAAGGGAAAAGTATTAGGAAAAGACATTTCTAACTTTCGATTCCAATCGGAAAATGATCTTCATGAAATACTTAAATCTAGTTATTGGAACTTTGAAGATGGGGGGATAGTGGTGGCCAAAATAGACTCCGATTTTACCCCTAATAACCACAACATTATACCAATGTGGATACGTCTATTGGACTTTCCGATAGAACACTTCACGTTAGACCTATTCAAAGTAGTTGCCAATTCAATAGGAGATGTTCTAGTAATCGAATACGACCTTGAAAAGACTCACCTTCACTCTTTTGTAAGAGTGAAGATACTTTTCAATCTTAAAAACCCAGTAAGACAAAGCAGAATCTTTAGCCTTCCTTCAGGAGAAACCATCGCTATCAAAATGCACTTTGAAAAAGTGTGGAAGCTCTGCACACAATAAAGATAAATGCCCATTCGCAGCACCACCTATGGCTCCAATAGAAGGAGAAGGAAAAACGAATAATAACAATAAGGATAGTCCTGCATGCGATGAAAACCATAACCATACTTCTACGCCAGAGAACCTCAACTAGGTACCAACACGATAAGCGACCAATGTCAATAGAGGTATCAAAGAATATGATGAAAACAAAGCTTAATGTTTCTTCAGGAAAGCCCGCACCAGTAGTTATGACTCCACTTGGGGTCAACAGCTCCACAACAACAGTGCCAAACAACTTAAAGAGAAGTATGGAATCGCTTGACACTGCTTCACAACTTAAACAGCTAGAGAGTGATGCTACTAAAGGCCAAATAATAATCACGGACAACACGATGCTTCTTGATAAAATTAGACCCGAAGGGAGAGGGTACAAGACATACAAGAAACAAAAAACTAAGCCTCAGATAAGTACTGACACCACAAAAGACAATGCAAAGACTCCACTTGGTTTGGTGACTGTCCAGAAGTCACCCAATACTCAATGAGTATCATGAGTTGGAACTGTCAGAGACTGGGGAGCATACTGACAGTTCGACGTCTTAAGAAAATATGCAAGCAGTTATTTCTAGACATTTTGTTCCTCTTAGAAACGAAGAATGAAAACCACTGTCTAGAATCAATTAGGAAATGGAATGGGTATGGTCATTTATTTACAATAGAGCCGAGTGGATTAAGTGAGGGTCTAGCTCTCATATGGAAAGCTCACATGAATGTTCAGATAACACAAGCTTGCGCTAACTACATAGATACCACCTGCCACGTTGGTGAAGTACTAGTAAAGGTTACTTTCGTGTATGGACAACCACTGACTCACTTACGCCCCAAAGTATGGAATGACATTTAGAATATCGGAGTGGAGATAAGTATCCCTTAGTTTCTCATTGGAGATTTCAACGAGTTATACGAAAATAGAGACAAAACAAGTGGACCTATAAGACCAGAGAACTCAGTTAGTAGATTTAGATAATTCCTCAGGAACTGCGGACTTCGTGAGCTGCCAAGTACTGGGCCCCATTTTTCTTGGATGGGTAATAGAGGTGGTCATTGGACACAAAGTAGACTTGATCACAGTTATGGTAATACGAAATCGTTCCAATCGTTCTCACGATCGCTCACAGCTTACCTGCCTATTATGGGTTCGGATGATAGACCCCTACACACCAAAATTGTGACTGGAACTGCGGATTTTCATAAATAGTTTTGTTTTGATAAACGATGGATCCAATGAGGAGACTTTGAAGACATTATTAAGTGCAGCTAGACGAGATCTTCCTCTAATCCACTTTTCACAACTCTAGACTGTATTGCAGAATGTAGAAATGAGATCTCTAGATGGAAAAAAACGTGAAAACCAATTCGAGCCTGTACATAGAGAATACCATAGCCAATTTGGAAATGGAAATGGCTAATTCTAATCCAAATATAACTCTTACTGGGCAAATTAAGACAGAGCTATCAAAACATTACAAAGAAGAGGAGAAATATTGGAAGGAGAAGAGCAAATTTAGATGGCTTAAAGAAGGTGATTAAAACACCAAGTTTTTTCACAATTATGTCAACTGCAAGAGGGCAAAAAAAGGCTATTATGTCTCAAAGATTCGCATGGGAACCTACACTTTGAGGAAGGCTATAAAGGAGATATTGTAGCTGATTATTTCCAGAATATTTTCCAGACGTCATCTCCAGAAGGCATTCATGATGCACTTCAGGGACTAAATCCCAAAGTCACAGAAGAAATGAATCAAGAGCTGTTAAAACCAGTTACACCTGCTGAGATTAAACTTGTTACCTTTAGTATAAGAGGTGATAGCGCCCCAGGACCAGATGGAATGACTGGGAAATTTTTCAGGCTTACTGGAATATTATTGGAGACAAGATTATCAAGGAAGTTCATCAAAATTTCACTACGGGTGTGTTTCCTGAGGAGTGGAACTACACACACATCGCCTTGATTCCTAAGTGTGACAACCCCACTGAGATGAAAGATCTTCGACTAATTAGTTTCTGCTCAGTCATTTACAAAATAATCTCAAAAATAATTACAAAAGGTTATTAGGGATACTGTCATCCATAATATCGGAGACTCAAAATGCCTTCACATTGGGAATATTGATATCCGACAACATCCTCCTTGCGCTTGAAATATTGCATCATCTCAATACACATAAAGTAAGACAAGAAAATTACATGGCCATAAAAACGTATATGTCCAAGGCTTATGATAGACTTGAGTGGACCTTTCTTGAAGAAACCCTTAAGAAGATTGGATTCCAATGGGAGTGGATTAGATTAATAATGCACTGTGTAACATCGGTCACCTACTCTGTAATCATAAATGGAACTCCTTTCGGGTTTATCAAACCTCAGAGAGGCCTCAGGCAAGGTGATCCTCTTTTCCCGTTCCTTTTTGTAATAGGAACTGAAGCACTGGTGCATATTATGAAAAAGGCTGAACAGGAAAAGAAAATCACTGGCATCCAGTTCGGCCAAAATGGACCTCATATCCAGCAACTCTTATATGCTGATGATAGTCTCTTTATCAGCAAAGCTACAAGTCAGGAAGCTATTGCACTTAAGCGATGCCTTAAAGATTATGAGAGGATTTCAGGCCAATGTATTAACTATGAAAAATTGACTGTGACTTTTGGGATCAAGATTAATATGGAGAAGCAGCTAAAAATCAAAAACATCCTCAACATTCACTCTAGTCAAGGCATAGGTAAATACCTGAGTCTACCTGAATTCTTCAAAGGCTCTAAGAGGGAGATGTTTAATTTTATATCCGAGAAACTTTCAGCAAAGACAGACAACTGGTTCTCCAAAATGATGTCACTAGGTGGGAAAGAAATAATGATAAAAGTGGTAGCTATGGCTCTCCGAGTATATGCTATGACATGTTTCAAGTTATCTAAAACTCAAAGCAAAAAAATCACAAGTGCAATGACACAATACTGGTGGAGTACAACTAAAGATAGAAAAAGAATCCCATGGCTATCTTGGAAGAATATGTGCAAACAAAAGAAGGATGGAGGATTAGGTTTCAGAGATGAGGATAAGTTCAATCAGGCTCTGCTGGCCAAACAAGCGTGGAGAATTCTGAGTAAATCTGACACGCTGCTGGCTCGAACCTACAAAGCCAAATACTTTAGGAACTCTACCTTCATAGACTACAGAATAGGGACAAAACCTTCGTACGCTTGGAGAAGCATATGTCACGGGAGAAAGCTTATGTCATGAGGAATCATGAGACACATTGGTAATGGCAAGAACACATATGTATGGACTACAAAATGGATTTTTCACAACCAACCAAGACCTCCTATAAGCAAGGATCTCGTCTTTAATGTATGCCTCAAAGTGTTAGACTTGATCACAAATGGGGATTGAGATTGCGAGAAAGTCTGCGATACCTTCCTTGAAATTGATGCCAAACAAGTACTATAATTCTCACCTAATGTAATGGAGGAGGACTCATGGCTCTCGAGTTTCAACCACAGTGGTGAATCCACAATAAGGAGTGAGAGCTGGTTACTCAACCAACAGAGGAACATTGAAAACACCACTAATAATGGTGACATAGACTTTGTCACTACTCTCAAGGCCAAAATTTGGGGTCTCCACATTCTCAGAAAAATCGTTATTTTCCTATGGAGAGCACTATTTGGGGCTCTAGCGGTAAAAGAGAGACTGAAATCTCGAACTATTATACACGATGATCAATGTACCATATGTAGTGGTGGAGCTGAGACTATTAATCACTGTCTTTTCCTTTGTCCTCCTGCGAGACTCATACTGGCGATGGCATCTGTTCCTATACCCCAGAATGGATATTCATATAACTCCTTCCATTCGAACGTGGCTTTCCTCATAAACAAGGCATATATAAGCACATAGTCAGCATATGCCATTACATTCCCATGGATTTTATGTACTATTTGGAAAACGAGAAACAGTCAGGTAATACAGGGCACTCAGCCAGATCTCACGAAAACTCTCTGGGAAGTCATCCAAGAAGCAGATTGTTGGAGCAAATCAAAACTCGATAATCCTGGTAGGAACAAGAATCTAACGCTTAATCATTCATCAAGAGTTGACAGTCTTGTTAATCACCTACACAATAAGGTCAACTGGAAAGTGAAATGGTCTCCCCGCAACGACCTACATGGCGCGGCCTTCATCATCACCAAGCCTGAGAACACACCCCTGCTACATGCACGTTATGTCATTGTAGACGCATCTTCGCCCTTAAATCTTGCATTTTCGGGGCTCAGCTGGGTGCTAAGGTCATTACATGAGCTGCATATCATGCAGGATGTGGTCGTCATCGACAACATAACCCTTTACAACATCATCATAGAGCCAGAGGCGTGGCCCAGATACAAAACTTGAACAAGGAGAATTCATGATATTACAGCTACATTAATCTTGGTTCAATTCACAAGTATTCAGCCCAAGAACAACCTCTAAGCTAATGATATTTCTAGCAGTGTCATCAAGGAAAGGAGATTTAACGATTATATAGCAAGGGGTGAACCCAACTGGGTTAACCATCTCCGCCATCAACATAATGTCACTTCGCCTAATGATGTTCAAGCTCATAAGCCGTTCTCTTGAGCTTCAAGAGCTTTAGCTTTAGGTTTCCTACCTTAAGTGGGGTTTGGTTAGCTTTTCTTCGGCTCTATTAGTATCGAGTTTATTTTACACTATTTCCCGCTTTATTCTTTTGACTTAGGTTTTCTCAGAAGGTTTAGTGGGTCTATTAGTTTACGTTAGTGGACCGGGTTAGGCTCGCTTTAGGCCTTCTCATACCAGCCCAACTACTTTTGTTGCTCGCTCTAAATTAAAACAAGTCATGAGCAGGCCCACTTTCCGTCAAGCACATCTTCACTCCCGCCTTTTTTCAACTAGGATTTGTCGTTTCCCTTATCGCTTCGTTTAATCTTTTAATCAATCATGTCGTTTAGGTTCTCCCAAGGACTCTCTAGGCAATCATTTTCTAGGGGTTATACAACTTAGTTAATTATTTTAATCAAATTTTGATAGGAACTGGGAGAAAATGGCCGTTGAGACTCTTTGTTTAACAGGTGGCAAGAGCAACATGACTCGGCCAATGACATTCTCTGCTTTAGAGGCCTTGATAACAACATTACATCTTGCGTGTTTTCTTGATGCGCCTCCTCGATTTTGAAATCGACTTTTGAGTGTCTCAAGAATAGCATTGTCACAGTTTTGGGTTAAAGGTATTGAATTAATAATAACCACTGTCACAAAGGGGCTATATATGGAGTGCTTGGAGAAAGTGTGATTATCACCAGTTAATACTCAAGTATATCACAACAACAACAATGTATAACAATTTGTGGCAAGCGCTCAACCAGTTCGATATTGGACGATCGACGCCACCTACATTCCTCCCCGCGACAATATATGACGAAAACCTGGCAAAAAACAGAAGAATTTTATTGTTAGGCCTCTAAATCCTCTCGAACAGAATATACAAGAGCTCATAGAAGACCTACCTAAGGATGGGGATTGCAGTCCAAAGTGGGTGGCAGAATGATAGATAAGGAAGTGGCTCAGTTCTTCTTCTCCAATGAAGAGGATCTCAATACGATCATTAGGATGCAACCGCTCATTTAAAATGGCTAGTTAGTCGCTTCACAAAAATGGATTGATTACCCTCCGCAAAACTTCCTCACAAAGATCCAGGTGTGGATCCAGCTCTGCAATCTACCGTTGCAGTACGCCTCAGAAGCGACAGTGCGCTCGATCGCTCGGTCGGTAGGGGAAGTCCTTGAAGTGGACCCGGCCTTTCCTAATCAGAGCTTAGATAAATTTCAACATTGCAGATAGACTTAAATATTACAAAACTATGCATTGTGAGAATGGTGACATGTTCTAGGTGCAGTTTTACTACGAATGGGTCTCAAGATTATGCTTTAACTGCCAACGACTCACGCACAACACAATGTTCTGTCATCATTTGCTCACGGCTGCAGATTACTTCGGGAACCCATTGGCTGACGCTCCAGAGGAGAACCTAAGCTCTGAGACTGACACTTCGATTGAAAACACCACCACAGGGTCATGCTCAATAGCTACCCAACCGCCTTCTCCTATCACGGATGAAACACTGAACCACGAGGACTCTACCTGCAATATTCAGATCACAATATAGGATGTTCTTAACAATCCGCATGATACCTTTATGGCAGAGGTTAATGCCTTGCCTATTGATTTGGACATCTCTATTCCGCTCGGCTCCAACCAGGTGAATACATCTGCTACTCCGGAAGCTAACTCACCCAATACAGCTGTAGATGGAACCTCCACAGCTACGGAAACAACGATGACTCCGTAATGGTGCTACTGTCTCAAATTAGGACTCGTTGTTGTTTTTAGTCTCGGTTTTTTATTTGCTGTTTCAATAAATTATGTGTGTGAGAAGTTGTTATTCTCAGTTTGTGTCTGGTTTTTAATTATCGAGTCTTTTGATCGTATTCAGAGAAACTAGATCCCTCTCTTGTAACCAAGTCTCACTTGGTCTCTACCTTTTTAAGTTAATGATAAGCAAAAATGCAATTATGTAAATGATTCATAATAGGAAAATGAATGTTATTTTCATGCGAAGGGTACATGCAAAAAAGAGAAGAAGCAGTGCACACATCAAACCCTAACATTCTGGTCATATTCTCCGGGTTTAGATTCGACATTGACCTAAGTTTCTAACAAGAAAACGTCCATTGAATCATAGCTTTAAGTAAAAACGTGAGCTTCATTGATATGGTTTGGTACTTTGTTTAATTGTTAATACGAGCTCATTGGAATATTTGTAAACAATTCTACGATTATTAATTTTAGGATTGTATTTGGATCATGAATTTTTTACTACTCTGATGGATTTAACAGTTTTTTTTGTTGGCCCTTTAACATGCGTGACCCAATTTAATTTGCTTACTGAAAAAAGTGAAAAGGAATCCACTATATTACCACGTGCAGACTTATCGTAATCACATAATCAGATTATCAGACTTGAAGATAAGAATCTTTGACTGAGCATTACTAAATCATACCGCTTCGGTTTAGCCAAATAAATTGACTTTCCAATGTTTTATTCGGACTTCAATAACAGATACTATTCCATCCATCTCAAATTAAATTATATTTTAATTTATTTTTTATTTTAAAATATCCAACACAAAAATTTTACTTATTTTTTTCATTTAATCTTATTACTTATTTATATATTACAATGCTCGGTTTAATTCTACCACCAAACTTTCATATAATTATAGATCCACCCAAAATATTGATTTTGTTTGATTGCACCTAAACTTTGTTGTAACATTCAATTTGAACATAAGACTTAAATTCATGGATTTTATGTTGGTTCACGGTTCAATTCTATAACCAACTAATTTTTCCATTCATTACCCGAATTGTAAGATCCAAGTTTCATTCTTCTCAACCCGTTAAATAATCCGATTTCTAAGAAAAGAAATCGAAGAAGAAAAAAAATCGATTTCTTCGACAAACCCTAAATCGAAGAAGAAAAAAAAAATTCTCTGTTTCATGTTCGCGAACAAGAGGTAAAATCGATGGTATTCCTAGACGATGTTGGTCGGTGAAAACCTGCAACAATTTTGAAAACCTGCAACATTTTTTAAAACCTGCAACATAACACAAAACCTGCAACTAAAGTAACCATAAGCATATCAACTCATAACAATTGGAAATGAAGTGACAACAATGATTCATTGCTCATTAGAAACGAAAAATAAATTGTTTACATTGTACCAAACAGAGAGTATGACATAAATCAATCCATTGCTTAACACAAAAAATTACAAGCACATGGATTAAACAACAAATTATAAGCCATGAATTAAACAAAAAAGGAGCAGGATCACTAGTGTCTAAGCCATGAATTAAACAAGAAAAAGGAGCAGCACAGAAGTTCATCTCGCATCAATCCACCTCATCAATTGAAGGTTGAGAGGATTAGCCTTGGCTGGACTCAACCAAAAGTAGCTGACTGGATTATGGTTGACATTGTGTGATTCGAGCTTTATTACAAAACTCTAGCAGTTCAAGCTCCAATTGGTTCATGTTTTGCTCAAATTCTTCATCTTCATCAGGTAAATTGCTTTCTGCAACTGCAAATACAATGACTCATCATCTAACTCATCATCTAACTCATCATCTACTTCTCTCTTGATTAACTCCTTTCTCTCTCGATTTACCTTTTTCAATCGTTCTATCTTTCTCGATTTTTTTAGGGTTCGCGAATTATTTTCTCAACCAAACTATAATCGGGCACAAACAAATTATAATCGGGTCATAAATAAATCATAATCGGGTTTTTAAATTGGTTTATGACCGGCTAATGAACTAAGAAACAACATTTACCATTGGTGTTGGTAAATAGTAAACCGCAATTAACCAAATTTGTGTAATTAGACTACTGCATTGAACTTTATGTGCAATCAGGTCGTAGCGTTAAACTTTGGGTGCAATTAAAACTTTGTTCTGCAATTGGGTGCAATCAAACAAAGACTAATACTTTGGGTGGATTCATAGTTATATGAAAGTTTGAAAGTGGAAGTAGACCGAACACCCTTCATATTAACTACAACATTAATTACAATATAGGGATAGTTTAAGTAATTTCACAATTTTTTTAATTATCGTGCATCTACCTTAAATATCATATATTATGAGACGGAGGGAGTACTACGTAGTACGTACCCAGAGTTTAACTTTTCCAGTGTTACATGAAAAATCTTTTTCCTAACTAATGAAAATCGGGAAAACTGACGATTTAACATGGTCTTTACCAAAAATCGTTGATTAAACATTGAACTCCGGATGTGGTTGATTAAACATTCAATTTAATGTTGACTTTTTAAAAAACATCAAACTTTGTGTTGACTCAGCTAATTGAACATCCTGTTAATTTCAAATAAAAAATTTCTCTAAATTCGAAAGCCAAATCGATTTTGGAAGTTCGATTCAGTTCTTATCTTCATTCTGAAAAATCCCTAAGCTTGATTTTCTCTTTTCTTTCAAGAATGAGTTCAAATTCGTCGGTTTGAAGTAACGAAGACAACATTTCAAACTGACGAATTTGAGCTCATTCTTGAAAGAAAAGAGAAAATCAAGCTTAAAACTTCTTTAGAAGGAAGATAAGAACTGAATCGAACTTCCAAATTCGATTTACCTTTCAAATTTTTTGAAAAATTTGATTTAAAATTAATAAAATGTTCAATTGACCGAGTCAACACAAAGTTTGGTGTTTTTGCAAAAGTTAACATTAAATTGAATATTTAATCAACCACATCCAAAGTTCAATATTAAATCAACAACTTTTAGTAAGTACCATATTAAATTAACTGTTTTCTCATAGATTTTTAGTTTCTTTCATCATTCTTAGGATTTATGGTTAAATAATATTGTAATTATAATTATTTATATATAAAAAAATAAGTTTTACCTGGAAATTCGATTCCATTAATAACTAGAATACTCTCCTGCACCATCTTTCTAATGTTCATTTACTTACAAATCTCAGAGCTTTTCATGGAATCCAAACTACTCAGCTCTAAATCCAATGACCTCCACCTGAAGAACATATCTCAAATCCAAACCATTACATTGTTTTTTCACATAGGGGTGGCCATTCGGGTACTCGAATTCGATCGAGTCGGGTCTTTCAAATTTTGGGTATTTTGGGTTTAGGCAGAGAGGACCTGATTGGATATTTTGTAAGTTCGGGTTCGGGTTGGGTTGGGGTTTGTAGAGAGAACCCAATTAATATCCGAACATATATAAATTTTGGGTCCGGTTCGGGTATTTTTCAAAACCCAAACAAAAAATGAGTTTGTTTATGTATGTGGTTCGGGTCAAGTTTGTATCCAGTTTGAACCCAGTTTTGATATTTTCAAAACTCAAACAAAAAATGTGTTTATGTGTCCGGTTCGGTTCCGGTTCGTGTCCAGTTCGGGTCCGACACATTAAATTTTAGTTATTTTTGGTTTACTTTGGGTTTCAAATTTTACCCGAACCCAACCCGAAACCCAAAATACTCAAACAGCCATATCTGATCGGGTATCCGGATTCGATTTTTTGGATTGAGTCAAGGTTCGGATCTATTGCCCAGGCCTATTTTGACATATCGTGGCCAACGGAAAAAGCCAATTCATACATAATCAAAAGCTTGTCTATAAATAGTATTATATATATATGATTATCTCAGCTATTCGTGGAAAATCCATCTTTATGCATAATCAAGAACTCTATTCTTCTTAGAACACTAATCAACAACATGTAATGCATATTTAACTTAAAGCTACGGATACATTTAAACAGATAAGTTTCTGCGCAATGCTTAATTGGCTTAACACAAGGTGGTTCAGCTAGCAGCAGAGCGAGCTTGAGCTATGAGCCTGACCATCTGATACACACCCATTTACTTGACCTGATCCAGAACCGGTATGTGCAACAGCTTGAATCTAGCTATCTGCGTAGTATCAATAACAATTATAACTTCCTTTCCTTTATCAAACACGAGATTCCAAATACCCTCCACCTTAGTCATTTACCGGCTATTCAAATCGAATTCTCCTGCTTCACGCCAGTTTTCTTGTTCCCCTGTTTCTCCATTCTCATTCTCCTCATCATTCAAGAAATCTTCTGATGGCTCCTTATCTTCTCTCTGATTGTTGTTTCCCCATCCATTCATCCTCTCATCAGGGTTCATGTTACGTCCTTGCTCTCCCATCTCGTGACTTAGCTGTATATTGCTGCCCTGATTTCCAATCGCATTAGCCCTCAATGGATTACGAGCCATTATCTCAGCATGGGACTGTGACTGCCCAGCCTGTGCCAAAGCCGCCATTCGCAGCTTAGCCTCCTGAGCTTCCCGGCCAGCCTTCTCCCTATCCATTTCTGCTTTCAGTTCAAATAATCCTTTTCTTTCTTCTTGTAGCAAAGCTTGTTCTACCATCAACCTTTCCTCGGATCTGAATTCTCCCATTGCTCGCTTTCGAGTTATTATGTTGAAAGCTAGGGCTTGTTTCTCAAATGTTGCCGTGAATTCAGCAACTTTAGCAGCAATGTTGTTATCCCATTGTTGAGAGCGAGATAGGGCCTGACCTGTTGGGTCTGAATCAAGGATTCTATCATCCTCTTCTGCTTCATAATCTGCTACTACATGATAAGGCAATAACCTGCACAGGTTTTCGGAGCACATTATGAGTAATGACTTGAACATACCATCAACAGGATGTTCAACGAATCTATCTAACAGCTATAAAGCTATTAATACGTCCACTTAAACTTTTCGCATAGATATGAGAAAGGTAATTTGTACAGGTAATAAATGTCTACGAGTAAACACTTTGAAGGGAAGTTTCCATAAATTTGAGGCGAAAAGACAGGGCGTAATTCCACATCAACCTCCAAAACATGAGGACCATGCAGACTCCACACTAAACTTAGAAAGAAATTGAAGTTCACATGAGCACCAAAAGAAACAGGATCTTTGATGAGGAGGGAAATGGATGTAACACAAATGATATACATCAAACAATACTAGAAATGGAATCTAACAAATGCAACATCTATCGTTGGCAGAAAGATACCTATTCAAGAACTCATGATTTAACGAAAAGGGCTAAAAATATACCATTCTAATACCAAATTAGGACAACACACAGCCTTAAGATATAAGAACTCAAACCCATAAACTGTGACACCTTAGTTGCATATTCATCTACAGAGTCAGTAAAGTCAATCATTGTGAATACATGAGTAATTGCAAGAGCCACAAACTACTTGTAATAAATACATCTAAATAATTTGATGACTGACTGATACTACTAACCTCTCGCAAGCGTCTTCGAGAGAAGAGAAAGGTCGCTTGAAATCCGGATGGCAAACACGCCAAGCGTCCTGATAAGCACATTGTAGCTCGATGTGATTCAAGGGTCGCATCAATTTCTGCTGCTGCTGTTGTTGCTGCTGCTGTTGCTGCTGCTGCTGCATCATCTGTTGATTCGATACAATCTGCTGCTGCTGAAAATTAGGTGTATGTTGTCCCAAATTGGTGACGGAACTAGGGTTAGGGGTAGGATTTAGCTGAGGCGGATTGATGGGTCGATTCTGAATCATTCCCGGAGTACGGAGATGAACGTCAATGTTCGACGGGAATCTAGACATTGCTGCTTGTTTCTGCTGCTGTTGTTGCTGTTTCTGCAACTGCTGCAATAGAAGCATCTGTTGTTGTTGTTGTCGTTGTTGTAGTTGGTGTTGATAGAGGAGTTGTTGTTGTTGTTGTTGCTGCTGAGGATTATTCCCTCCCAACGGTGGCTTCGTATCCTCCATTTTTGGTTCTTTCTCCTGGATTTGTGATTCTCTTCAGTAATTAGGGTTGCTCGGGAAACGAAATGTTCTTCGTCGTGAATAATGGTGGTTTAGGCAAGTGCACAGAATCACACGTCGTATATCTGGGCCAAGATAATTGGGATTTTTGTAGCTGTTAAAGGCTCAAGATTTCGAGCCCAACTATGCAGACTGAACCGATAGAACCTACTTAACGAGATAACCAAGCTGAACCGAGAATAATTTAAGTTTGATTTGAATCATTCGTCATTTGAGATATTGCTCAGGAAATTTTGTAGAGATTAACAGTCATTGATACTTGATAGATAACATCTTAGGAAGTGTTACTGAACATTGAAATTATGTATTATAAATACTATTAAAATCAGGTGTTATTGGATTAAGTGTGTGTTTTGTGTATTTAAAATATGTTAAAATCTTCTTCAATACTGATTTGCTTATGTAATATTTGGATTTTAATAGACTTCCTTTAAAATCCCACCATTTTCTCTATTATTTTAAAATCCTTCGAAAAATACATTACGTTCAAATCCTCTAAAATCATCTTTCCAATAACACCCTTTAGTATGATTCTGTGTAAAGTAATATAATACATGAAGTAGTAGTAAGTAGGCCTTTTATGGAGGACCAAAAAATAAAATTACACAAGAATAAATACATGAAATAAGCACTTGGTAGTCCTTGACACAAACAAGTATATACCCTATTATGGACTTGTTTGAGGCAAATGGCTTTTACTACTGAGTTATGGTCCAAAAACTAGTTCCTTCACAGATCTAAACGGCGAGTTGTGACCATAAGCCGCTGCATCTCTCCACAAAGCCAGTCCTGTTTTGCACACAATTAAAAACAAACAAGCTTTCTCAGATGCTCTTTCATGAATAATGTTACATTTGGAGATATGGTGAAAACTAAAAGTCGTAAATCTGAGAGTTTCTTTGAAGTTATCAACCTATCCATGAGATCAAACCAATTGTAGCCGCCACGAAGAATGAATTGCTGGTGCAGTTAACCCTGTGGTGAATTCCAGATTATCAATAAACTCATAATAGTCACGACAAAAACCATTCCACAGAGATGTGTGCAAGGGTTCTTACATGTACAAGCAAAGGATGTTTCCGTATCCATAAAAGAGAGTTGCCCATAACGAACCAGTGAGCCTGATATCAAAAAGTGTGTTAGAATGGGTGAATCTAGTATAAGCTGAAAGGCTTCGAACAGAGCAAGCTTAGCTTTACCACATCAAATCACGGATAAATAGTGCTCGTGGGATCATAAGCCCGTTTCCTGTCATAGAGAGCAACATTGTGATTGACGATAACCCCTTTATGTTGTCTGGGTTTAGAAAATTTGTCCACTGCAATTTAGAAGAACATCAGATATCCAATAGGCAAAAAAGCAGATAGGATAGCATTTAAAGAAATATATAAAAACAAGCCATTATACCATCTGGGAAACTGGCATCCACATGAACATCAGAGTTGCTGTCCATCCAGATAAAGACCCGACAAACCTAACACTTTTCTCTGGTAATTTCCCCGTTCGAGCCTGTATTTTTACCAGAGAAAAGTTAAGAGAAAATAAGAGTACTACGTCCAGATAACCAACAACTACACATCCTAACAGTTGTTTTGAAGAATCCATGAACCTGGGAAATAGATGTTAGACAAAACTAAACACAGACTAATAGAAAAAGCATTCTGGAAACCATTTACAGCGATAAGGCAACCATTTCTTTCTTTCAAGGACTGAGAACTCCTATGTCCTGACATGGGTTTTTTGTTCAAAAGGCCCAAGATACAACATAAGGACTAAAGTGAAGTTGCAATGCAAAAGATTCGGTGTTCGGCAGTTAGGTCAAGGCTACATTGAGGTCCAAAAAGTTTAAGAATGCAGTCAGCATCTATAATACAATTTAGTTGTCACAACCACAATTCTGTCAAGACCTTAGTTTCCAGTCAGTAGTGGTACATTTCAACTCTGGCTGATAATACCCAAGTTAATAATGACAAACATCTTGTTGAAAAGATTTCTCGAGTCTCCTCGAAGCTAAAGTGACTGATATGAATCAACTTAATGACCGCGCTGCTTACAGAGAAATCATGTGGAGAAAGTAAAACATAAGTATTTGAAAGCTTACCATAACTACAGCCGCAACAGCAATAACAAAAGCAATTGTCCCAGGCAAGAAACTGTTTGGTACAAGGGGGACAAAAGTTGACCACATGATCTGCAATTTCAAAGTAAACATGTGTCAGCTCTAATGCCTTTTAATACATGTGAATCTATTGCACAACAAGACTTGAGGTCAATAAGAGATTACTTGAGGAAGAACGGAGAGTCCACCAATAGTAATAAAGTCTTCCCACAGTTGCCACACAGTTTTGGTAAGCTTACCAAAATAGTACAAACCGTTCAATATGAGACCAATCGTCACAATGGCTGAAGTCGCAACAAAATACTGCATAGGCATTGCTTTAGCCATTGTGAGCTGCCCCAGCACAATGTGCGTGGAGAGCACTCCCAGTGTTTGCACCACAGCTGCTTCTTTTTCTCTCTTTTTTGCAAAATACGAAAGCAACGAAAGGTTTCCTAACAAACCAGTCAACATTCCCTGTATTCAAAATGTGCAATTTTAATAATGATGATATATGCAAATCTCGCATGCTTCTTCCTTATTCTTTCAATGTCTTTATTTTTTTTTCAAATATCTTAAAGACGTAATCGAACTTATAGTGTATACAGAAAATTCATGGATCACGATTTTTTACCAGCCATGGAACAGCAGATAGGGCGGAGTTGTTTCCCGCCAAAAGATTCTGATAATTGAGGATAATCTGTGGCAATTGCAGCATCAAAAATGGAATGTTTGCTGCACCGGAGAATTTCGCCGTCCATGAATCCCATTCTTCGTATTCCTTAAGTTTCCCAAAACCTGGAGATCCCTTTGAGAAAAACCCAAAAATCACCCAGCAACAAAATTAGCCAGTGATTTTAAGGACTCAAAGAGTCCAAAAGTAAGATTGCGAGAAAATCGAAGAACTTAAACGAGAACCCCAACAATCAACAGAATAACAGTATAAAAACGGGAAGAGACCTTGTTTAGTCGTCAAATGAAATCACAGGCTCAAATTTTATAACCTAACCTGATGATTCTCGTGAGGGAGGTCAGAGTCGGTTGCACAAACAGGGACGATTCGGCGAGTCGAAACAATCGGATTACGCCGAGACAGAGCTAAGACACGGTAGCCACTGAGGCCGGAACCAGAGGCACCACCACCGATACACGCACGCTTCAACGGGAGGCGAGATAGCTGGGTTGTAGAAACAAAGGAAGAGGCGGGAGAACTCGGGAATATCAATAAGCGGTCACCGACGAGAGACGTCGCGAGGGATTTAGCTTCCATATGAATTATTATTGTACTTAGTTTGGAACAGAGCCGAAGAAGAAGCGGGGAAGTGTATATGAGTCGCAAAAATCATGGAGTGAGTGATCTTAGGACCGGGAGAAATGCCACGTGGATGGTTGGCATTATCGTAAATTGTAGCTACAAGCATGTGCTAGTTTGTAGTGATCCTAGATTTTGTTTTCTTCAATCTTCATGCCCTTCGTAGATATTCGAATGGCTTAAAAGCCCATAATTCTAGCGAGAAGAAGCCCATAATTGTGTCGTGTAGCCCATATTCTCAACAACGTACAGTATTTCGTAAAACCATTTTGCTCTCAAAAGTCTCACACTCACCTGCTTCAATCTTCTTTCCTCCCGAAAGAGACAAACAGCAACAAACTCAAATCGCTTCAGTCACTTGATATCGTGAGCTCTTTAGCAGCTCCAATGGAAGGTAAAATTCTTGTAGAATCTGCTCTTATTTTTTCTTAGCCTCATTCGCCGATATTGTAACGTCGTTTGATTGCTCATATCGTCTCCTTCTCCCTTGCCTGTTTTCGAGTCACAACTTCCGAAGTTGGATCCAGGAGATCTTCTTTTGTTTTTGTTTTCGGAGTTTGATTCGATTCCATTAGTAAACCACTATAATAATAATGTTAGAATGGGAAATTATCTGTAAAAAGGTTGACCGTGTTCTGCAATATCATCGTGTTGAAGTTTTCTGATGAACATAGCTTTCCTTTCTGCATCAAACGATTTTTTTTTTAGGATTCAACTTGGTACCTTATAAATTTCACCTTCTTATCCATCAATGCAGTTTGTTGACTTGAAAAATTCCGGGAAGTTTTATTTTTCATATTGACTATTGTGAATTAAACAACGAAAACGAAAAGACGCTAATAGAACTATGAAATCTTATGGTGGGGCTCTTTTTCAGGGAAGGTTTTTCAAAAGTTTAATGTAGTACAGAGCTGCTACCTACAAAATAAGCAGTTTAAGACACGAAACCCAAGAGAACCCGACCCATATATGTCTGCTTTACTTCCCTGTCCAACAGTGAAGCTGGCATGGAACCTCAACTCTTCCATGCGTACCCACACCTTGTCTAAATACCAGACTGCTATTTCAAAGAAAATATCTTTTTACTGCAATGGTCCGTTCTAGACTCTTGATAGTAGCGCTTCAGCGCTTCCAATTCGCGCTTTTGATTTGCTTCCTTAGCTTTTTTTTTGTTTTTCCGGCATCACGAGTTAATAGCCCTGCATTTGTGTATTGTTTCCTCAAGTTGTTTGGCCACAGAGATGCGGTGATTCTCAACTTCCTCTTCTTCTTTTTTTTGTTGGAATGGGCGCCTTACTATGGATCTTTCATTTGCAGCTGCTTCTTCTAGTGCTACTGTGCCATCTCTTGACAAAACTGATTTTCTAAAGCTTCAGAACGGCAGGTGAATCATACATCAACAGTTAGTTATTCATTACTAATATTTCTTTGTTCAACAACATGTAGTACTACAGGCATTCTAATTTTCTTTTGAAAAGTTCTATGTTGTCATTTTTCTGCAACAAATTATATCATGTGTTTTTTCTTGTTTATCCTAGTTGACTCACGCTACGATTTATTGTTCTCTCCCCAGTGATATACGGGGTGTAGCGGTCACTGGGGTTGAGGGGGAACCTGTAAGCCTTCCTGAACCAGTGACTGAAGCTATAGCTGCTGCTTTTGGGCAATGGCTGTTACACAAGAAGAAGACTGAATCCCGGCGTTTGAGAGTATCTGTGGGCCATGACTCTCGCATATCTGCACAAACCTTGCTGGTATGTAACTATTTCCTTCCTTTATTGACTTTTTCTATGTGGCAATAGTCATGACTCTGTTTTTGTAGTTCTAAGTAAATGGTCCACAATGCTCTTACTCTCAATTGTAACGCAAGACATTCTTTTACCTCTGTAAACAAAATCTCTTTATGCTATGGAATAAGTAATCTGTCCACTGGCAAATTCCATTATTTATTTTGTAGGAAGCGGTTTTTCGAGGTCTTGGTGCTTCTGGATTGGATGTGGTTCAGTTCGGGTGAGTGTGACTAGCCTTTGCTGTTCTGGAATATTCAATTTATGCTCTTTCCTCAACAGACGTAAATGAGAAAGTAATCGTATTATTGTTATAACAACCACATGCTAACAAATTATTATTATTATTATTGTTGTTATTGTTATTATTGAAGCACATCTCTTGAATATTGATTCATGTTTTTCTTGCAGGTTAGCATCAACACCAGCAATGTTTAATAGCACATTGACTGAAGATGAATCATTCTTGTGCCCAGCTGATGGGGCTATTATGATAACAGGTATATTCTTGGTCTCAAATTTCATAACAAATAGTTTTCGTTTAATAATACTCAACACTTAGTGATAATTTTCCATTGTCTTTTATTTCGAGCAGCAAGCCATCTTCCTTTCAACAGGAACGGTTTCAAGTTCTTTACCAGTGATGGAGGGCTTGGGAAGGTTGATATCGAAAACATTTTGGAGCGAGCTACAGATATTTATAAGAACACTTCTGATGAGAATCTGAGGAAATCACAGCGAGAAATTTCCTCTATTAAAAAGGTTGACTACATGTCAGTATACACCTCTGGTCTTGTAAAGGCAGTTCGGAAAGCAGCTGGAGGTTTAGGTATTACTCTTTTGAACTAATTGTTTTTCAATAAAGTTCTGAACTTCAATTTATGTGCTGCTAATATATCATGCTTAATTTATGGCATTTCTAAATCATAGAGAAGCCTCTAGAGGGATTCCATATAGTTGTTGATGCTGGAAATGGAGCTGGAGGATTTTTTGCTGTAAGTCTAGTAATCGTGTCTTTCACTTGCAGTTGTAGGTGATAGGACTTGTAACAGAATTTGCTGTTCAGGCAGTTAGTTCTTTTATTCAAACTACCTTATAGATCTGACTGCAGTTGTTTTTTTTTCTTATTTTTGAATCCTGACAGGCCAAGGTGCTTGAGCCTTTAGGAGCAATTACTTCTGGCAGTCAATTTCTGGAACCAGATGGTAATATCTATGCGTGAGTATATGTTGGCGCATTTTATTTAATAGTTGACCAAACCTTCTTGATTCAGGTATGTTTCCAAATCACATCCCTAATCCGGAAGATAAGTCAGCAATGGAAGCTATAACCAAGGCTGTTCTTGATAATAAGGCTGATTTGGGTATCATCTTTGATACCGATGTTGATAGGTAGAAACTGCAGCTATCTCTGTTACTTAAAATAATTTGTTAGATTTCCTCTTACAAACATTTTTATGAAGGTCTGCTGCTGTGGATTCAACTGGCCGTGAGTTCAACCGTAATCGTCTTATTGCATTGCTTTCAGCCATTGTTCTAGAGGAAGTGAGATATGCTCTAACTATTTCACCACTACCTTGATTGGGTATCACATATATTATATATTAACAGATATCTGTGTGTTGATGTTCTTTCCTTGTACATCCAGCACCCTGGCACAACTATTGTTACAGACAGCGTCACTTCGGACAGTTTGACCTCATTTATTGAGAAGAAGCTCGGTATGAGAACAATTTACTACCACGTTTTTTATTTTTCTGTTTGCTTTACACTGACTTAAAATATGTTTCAGGAGGAAAGCATCACAGGTTCAAAAGAGGCTACAAGAATGTCATTGATGAAGCTATTCGCTTGGTAAGAAATCTGAATGATCATATCTTTTAGAGTGCTAGACTTCATACAGTTCTAAGAGTGTTGAGTATAGAACACGGTATATTATCATGTTCGGGCAGAAAAAGCGTATCCCTTATCAATAGTTGATTTATATTATCTGAAATATATTTTGTGATGTGGTCACAGAACTCCATCGGAGAAGAAACACATCTTGCTATAGAAACCAGTGGTCACGGAGCATTAAAAGAAAACCATTGGCTCGATGATGGAGCCTATCTCATGGTTAGCTAATTTTTTTCAGCTACATAATTGCTGTGGTTTGAAAAAAAGAAAAAGGAAACCAACATTTGCCATTTGCAGGTAAAAACCTTAAATAAACTGGCTTCGGCCCGAGCTGCTGGTAAAGGAAATGGCAGCCAAGTTTTAACTGATCTTGTTGAAGGTCTGGATGAGCCCAGAGTGGCTTTAGAACTGAGGCTAAAAATCAACAAGAATCACCCTGATCTTGAAGGAAGGTATGATTGATGACTTCAGGTCGTTGTTAGTTTTTTTTTTTCTTGGTATTTTACTAAATAATGAATATTATAGAGATTTTCGGGAGTATGGAGAGAAGGTCCTTCAACATTTGTCTGATTCAATAGAAGCAAATCCGAATGTGAAAAGAGCTCCAGTTAACTTTGAAGGGGTGAGTGTTAGGTATATAAGAGCTTCTTAAAATCTGTCTCAACTGCATAGTATAAATCTTTCCATCTCTTTCTGAATATATAAAAAAGATCCGCGTATCGGGCTTTGGTGGATGGTTTCTTCTCAGACTTTCTCTTCACGATCCTGTTCTTCCCCTTAACATCGAGGTAAACATATATGTCCAAAACTTGATTTAGTTTTGGTAGCCAAACTTTCTTGAATTTTTAATTGGGCGTAGGCGCAAAGTGAAGATGATGCTGTGAAGTTAGGCCTTGTGGTTGCTACGGCAGTGAAAGATTTCGATGCTTTAGACACCTCTGCCTTGTCCAACCTCACTCAGTCCGTTTAAGATTGGTATGGAACAACTTAGGTACTTGATTTCGTCCTTACACTGTCTATTTAACATCTTGGTGTTTGTTGTTGTTTTCTTGTCCAAAGACGAAAACCCAATTATCTTGTTTATAATACACCTCCTTTTATCTTAAATAAATACATTATTTCTGAAATTCGAAATCCTTTTAGCAACATATGTAAACAAATCCATAAGAGTTGGAGTTTTTTTGTTAAGGGCAATCATTGCATTATCAATAATGGAGGTTCATGTAGTATGCCTGTGATAAGGTCTCAGATTTAGAACTTTAATCCAACGTACAAGAACACAAACACAATACTTTTTGGTAGTCTGAATTGCCTGTCTTTGACTTTTCTTGATCTATATACGAAACAGAACAATTGTAGGAATATCCTACTTACAACGTGGAAACAGAAATGGTGACAGGGACTTCTAAACAATAGGACAGCAAATAAAATCAAAACGGAAGCAAATAACAAATAACCAATACAATTCATAAATTGCCAGTTTGGTACACGTACCTGAATCGACTGTTTTCTAACCGGTGCATCATCATGCGAGACTCCATCAGCCTGTCTACTCCAAATCCTTTTATAAAGAAGACATGATCAGTCTACTCTGTGTTTTGTTTCCTCTATTGGATACAGATTGACTGTTAAACACGCTGTTAAGCTCTTCCACAAACCTTTGCATGGCCTTCTCCGGCAAACAAATTGGTGCAACGATCCCAGTCTCACCTTCTTTGTTCTCCACCGAAACGTAGAAACTAGCCTCCGGGAAACCCAAAACTCCGGCCGTCCCAACCCCTCCGTAAACAGGTTTACCCCATATTCCGAAATTTGATTTTGCGAACATTCTTACATCCGACATCAAGAAGACTCCGTCTGTCGAGAAGTTTGGTCTTCCCTTTGTCACCATCAGATCCGTAACGGATCGCATGTATTCCTCCGTCACAGTTGATTTCACCTCTTGGATTAGTCTAAGAGCAAACTCTAACGGCTTTTCAGTTAGTTCTCTAGCGGTTGCTATTGCGACCGGGAACGCACACGCGTTTCCGTAGTATCCTGGAGGTAGCGGTGTGTTTTTGAGCTTGGAACGTGTGTTTACAGCGAATAGCAGTCGCATCTCCTTGTTCGGGTCGGGTTTTAGAGCGGCTGTGCGACAACGCCACAAGAATGACGTTAGTATTTCTACATCGGTGCTACGATTGACTAGTTTCGGTTGGAGAAGCCTCCGTATGGCGGACATCTCAGCCTTGCCGAAGAAGAATGATCGGCCAACCAAAGTCTTGTCTTCTTCCTTGGCGGATTCCGGTACATCATATTCACGATGCGAGTATGTCACACGAGCCGGAATCCTAGCACTCAGGAGGTGACGTTCCCACACCGGTGCAACCGTAGGCCCGTGAGAACCAAGCGCGAAATCAGACATTGTTTTGACGAAAAGTGTAATACCGGTGGCATCGGACATGACGTGGTTAATACGTATGCCTAAGATAAAGCCGCCACAGTTTAAGCGTGTGACCTACACCATGTTATAAAAGCGATAAACGAATAACGTCAAGTCTCATTTTGTTTTTGACAAACTGAAAAATATATTCTTTGGAGTACTTAATGTCACTCGAAACATATGAATAAACACATACAACAATTCTATTACGTATTTGTAAAAATCTTTAGTAGTTGTAAGTGGATATTATGTGAAACTGACCTGCATGAGCATCAATGGAGTGTTGAACATTTCACTCGAACCTTCCACGTCAAACAGAATGTCTTCATAGCCAGGGAAAGGAGGCTGAAGAGCGTCCTTCTGTTCAAAATCAATAAGTGCAACGTCAGCATCTGCCTCGATGAACCAAACACCTTCACCGGTGCAGTCCACTACGAGTTTCCGGTTTGGTCCTTCACGGAGCCTACCAGCGAACGGATAGTACTGAACCAGCATGTCAGAGAGGGCTCTCCGAACAACTGTGACAGGATCGCAGTAAGCATTAGGATTGTGTCTGTAGACAAAGATTGCCGGAATATGGAATCTAAGTCCTTGTTGGTCGTCGATATCAGAGAGGAGTTTCAGCTCTCTCGGAGTTGGCTTCGCTGGACAAACTAGCTCCGGCTTCCGCCGTTGAACCTTAAACGTGAGAGGGCTGGAGATGGCCGGTTTAGAAACTTGCAGCTCCATTTGTGATGCCATATTAATTCTTTTATCATGATGATATGTATTTATATATAAAGAGTGTGCACGAGATCTCAGCTCCATTTTAGGTTTTTAAAGAAACGTGTTAAATAATTACAGCAGACGTACTAAATCTGTGCACACATTCGTTTACTTCTCAACCTTCTTACCTGATTACTAAATCAATATTGAATATTTGAAATTCCCATTGTATAGATTAAACCATTCTTTGCACTTTTGTTAGAGTTGTATTGGCGATACCGTTTGAAATGGTCATTTAAAAAATAAATGAGCGGTTGAAATAAAATCATTTGAAAATGACATATTGAAGATAGTGGTTGACAAAACAAATTTGAAAAGTAATATTGATTACTGATACTACAAAAGAGTAAATAGTGTAATAAGTTTGAAAAAATAGTACGTAAAATTTTATTAAAAAATTATTTTAAAATTATACAATAACATATAGTTTAACATTCTTTACATGTAAAAAGAATAGATATAAATTACAATCATTATTTTTAATTACATCAATATTTGCATAGTAACAAATAGCAAATGACTAATTTTCTAAATGTAATAACATTGTATCATTGCCATGTTAAGATGATCATTTAATGATTATAGAAGTTTGATTCCTCATCACTATAATTGGTAGACTATAAAAGGATTTTAGGTTATATATAGAATTTTATCGCTCTAATTGTTGACAAAAAAAATTATATTATTCATCTACGATTTGCCCAGATCTGTAATATTGTTACGAGGCGTTGTCATATATGCTATGTGAATTGTTACTTCAGATTCTGTTACTTTTTAAAAGAATACTGTTATACGTGAAATTTGGTTTATCTTGAAAAAGTTCTCATAAGATATAGATATTATGAAAGAAACTGCATTATTAGTTTTATTATTAAATTTTTTTTGATAATTCAAAAGTTCTCAGAAAGATCTGGACTATTCTCCTGAAATATATTAATTTTAAGTCATAAACTACAGTGGTTTCCGCAAACTTGAGCCCACAAATGATATTGTTCCAGTTTCATTTACGTATAGTCTCCAAATGAAATTATATCCGTACCTAATTGGTTAAATATATCCATTTCATCATGGTAAATTATCCTACATTATTGAATTTGAGCAATAAATCAGTCATGCTCATAAATTTACTATCAAGAAAGCTGATAGACCTAACGTTTTTTTTAACTATCCTAATAACTTTTTAATCCTTCTCTTAATACTATATGTAAGAGCTTCGAATTTTGGTGTCTGAAGATTTGTAAATGAGCACTACCATTGATCTACATGTCCTCGCACTAGTAAAAAACTATACCCACAAAAAAGCCACGAAATTTTTCGTGGATATAGCCCAAAAGCCACAAAATGCCACGGAAAATGACGATGAACAGGAACTTTATACCCGCGAAAATTTTCGTGGCTTTTCGTGGGTTATTTCGTGGGTATTATATTACCCACGAAAAATTTCGTGGGTTTTCATGGGTATTATTTTATCCGCTAAATTTTTCGTGGCATTTCGTGGGTATTATATTACCCACGAAACTTTTCGTGGCTTTTCGTGGGTTTTTCGAATTTTTTTGAATTTTCCCAAAAAAAAAAAAAAAAAATTTCCGACCCACTCGACCCGACCAGATTTTTTTGGTTCGGTTATTTCGAATCGATTTTCTACTAACCGAATAACCCGATTACTTACCCGAATTCCCACCCCTAAGCTATATGCAGTGTGTTGTAGTTGAGTTTTTAATTTTAAAGTTTGGAAGTACGTTATAATATTTATTAATATAGCTTGCTGTGTTCTACTAAAAAATTGTGTCGTTATGTTTAAAACTTTTTTTCTTATAGAATACATAATTACTGGTACATCATTATAAAAAAGTCACATGAAATGAACCGTATTTAAAAAATAAACTATCTTAAATAATTACGAACATCCATTACTAATGATATATATTAGTAATAGTATTGCTTACCAAGAATTATCCCTAACTCCGCTGGTAACGTCCCTATAATGATTCACAAGGGGTTCCGAGTTCGAATCCCAAATTGCCAAAAAGAAGGGATTAAAAGCACCATTTCAGACCCGAGTTCGAATCCCTTATATAATTACCCACGAAAATTTAGTGGCTTTTCGGGGGTAGCTCAACCCAAAAAAGCCACGAAATTTTTTACCCACGAAATTTTTTTATATTTAACCACAAAATTTTCGCGGGTATTTACCTTTTTTTTACTTTCGGTAATAGAACGTTTTCGTCAAAATGCAATAATTCAATTTCTTACTGAAGAACATTGATTTATCTTGTTTCTTCTGAATTTCTCTTAATATTTTCTAATTTTAAGTATATATTTTATTATCACTATAGCTTGTTGGCCAGACTTGACCGCAAGGGAGAGAAACACAAGATGCAAACATAAAAGTATAGAAATACAATAAATTAAGGTGTGCCACCAATTTTTTCCTCCGATATATAAATAATTTAACTGGCAAAAAATAAAATCGAACAAAAATTAATATTCAATAGACAAATACAATTACAATTACACTAGCACAATTCTACAAAAAATCTAGAAATCATTTTCATTAACTTTTTTCAACAAAATACACCTATCAAAAAGTATCCATAATTTTTTTGGATAAATGAGATGTTTCTTAGCATCATCTCCACATACAGTTCAATGGACGTCTCCAAAAAGATTTCCTAGTAGCTAAATTCTTTGACTTCAAATTCATTTCTAATAATGCAAAAAAAAATCAGCGGAAAGAAAATAAGATGTCGAAATTAGGGATAATTAGAAACAGTAGACATATAGTAAACTGACTTGAACACAATTGAACAGTCATTAATATCATATCATAGTTTACCACATTGGATTTTAAATTGTCAAGTTCAACATAAATTTGTATTAAATTTGATGAAGAGAGTTCGTTTGGTAAATGTTTTATTTTGACTGTTTTCCAATGTAGTTTGTCTTCCAAATCTTTTTGGCAATAGTGTTCGCTTTTGATTGAGGCAGTATGAAAAACAAAGAGTAAAGAAGAAGAAACATATGATAAACGATTCTCTATTACGACCTTACTTGAACATGATATCCTTTATTTCTAAGGAGACAGGCACTTTATAAAAAAGAACTATATTTATTACAACACAAACATTAGAAGTTGTAACTCTTCACTATGATCTTAACATAAAACTATATTTGGACAAGACACAAACCCTTAACTTATAAACTTAGCAAACTTAAAAACATTATTGAAAACTCAATTACCGTTCAAACAAATCCAAGATTACCCACAAGAAGTAGACTGGTTGCTTGGGGAATGAATGTTCCACATACTTGTTAACTATGTAACAACTACGAAGAAACACGTGATCACCTGTTTCTCCGATGCTCATACAGTGACTCGCTCTGGAATCTCATCCATGACCGACTCAGATTGCATCACTACCCATTCTACTCTTGGAACGCGTTCATGTTCTGGCCTTGTTCGCCAACAAAACCAGTCCCAAAGCTACTTCTCAGATTGCTAGCTCAAGCAACAGTCTACCTTTTATGGAAGGAAAGGAACTCGAGGATACACTCACAACAATCAGCTCCGACTGAAGTTGTGTTTAGACAGCTTGATCGTCTTATTCGGGGCACAATTCTGGCCAAGAGACACCTAAAGGGCTTCTCTAATCTGATGGAGCATTGGCTCCCTAGCTAATTACTTACTATGTTAGTCTCTTTTGTGTAGCTGCTATGTTTTATCTTTTTTTGGCAAAGTAGCTATGTGCATAAACTGTAAAGTTCCTTTCATCTAATGAAATTCACCTCTTATCAAAAAAAAAAAATCCAAGAGAATTTGAGTTTGTTTGTTAAGAACAATCATCGCATTATCAATAATGGAGTTCTACGTAATATACTCCAAATCATTTTATATAGAAGACATGATCGATCCACTAGGTGTATTGTTTCCTTCATTGGATTCAGATTGACCGTTAAACACGCCGTTAAGCTCTCTTCCACGAACCTCTGCATGGCCTTCTCCGGCAAACAAACCGGTACAACAATCCCAGTCTCACCTTCTTTGTTTTCAAACGAAACGCAGAAGCTAGCCTCTGGAAAACTCGAAACTTCGGCAGTACCGATGCCTCCGTAAACTAGTTTCCCCCAAATTCCGAATTTTCATGTTTGCTAAAATTCCCATATCCGATATCACGAAGACTCCGTTTTTCGACAAGTGTGGTCTTCCCTTTGTCACCATCAGATCTGCAGTCGATCGTATGTATTCCTCGGTCACACTCGATTTCACCTCTTTGACTAGTCTCAGAGTAAACTCTAACGGCTTTTCCGTTAGTTCTCTAGCGGTTGCGATTGCGACTGGAAAAGCACACGCGTTTCCGTAATATTCTAAAGGTAGCGGTGGATTTTTGAGGTTGAGACGTGCGTATACGATGAATATCAGTCGCATTTCCTTGTTCGGGTCAGGTTTTAGAGCGACTGTGCGACAACGCCACAAGAATGACGTTAGAATTTCTATATCGGTGCTGCTATTGACGAGATTCGGACCTAACCCTAACCCTTAGATTTATGGACTTGTTATAACCATGAAAACTATCAATTAAGTTTGTAACTAAGTAAAATTTAAATTTCTGTCTCGAACCAGATGAAATTTCTCAAATATCTTACAACCAGGTAAACTTTTGATTCACGGATTCTGTTTGATTTCTTAGAATTAGTGTTAGTATCAACCCGACTATAAAACACATGAAACTTGAATTTCATCTCCAACCATATTAAATTTTGAAATATTGATTTTATGACTTAAAAATAGTGATGTTTTGTTTCTGGTTCTTCAAATTGTTTTTATAGTTATATTCAAACCAATATAATTAAAATATTATAAATATAAATTAAAATAGGGAGAATTTGCCAAATAGTCTATCCCTAAATTAATTGGGAAAATTACATATATATTGAGGTAATTAGGAGAATAACATCAAACTTTAACTATTTACAGCTTTAACCCTTTAATTAATTCTACTCAAAGTTAAAAACATTAAATAGAAAACTTATGTTGAAAATGGAGACTTGAAGAAATCTATTTGCTACCGTACATCTATACTATATAGTATATAACTACTATACAATATAAAACAGATAGTATATAACAATAAGAATTATTCATCCATATGGTATATAAGGATGAAGAAACATAAAAGAAGAAAAAAAGAGAAGGAGAATAGGAAATCAAATGAGAAAGAAAAAGACAATAAAGAGTAGGAGGAGGATGATGAAGAGGATGGAGAGAATGAAGAGGAAAAGAATGTTGAGAAGGGAGAGGAGTAGGAAGAGAAGTAGAAGTAGAAGGAATATAGGAAGATAAAGAAAGAAGAGGAATATAAGAACAAATAAATTAAAATTGATGAGATTTTTCTAAAAAATAAAATAAAAATAAACATACTATATCAAATCGACATTCTATAAAGTAGTGCTCTATACAAAATTAGTTAATAACATTTTTTCGTTTTTTTTCCAGAAAGTATGTTCATTTTTTAAAAATTTAAGTCTTGTGGAAAAAATCTATGTTTTTTAAAAAGAATTTTTAGTTTTGATTTAATTTTTTATTAAAAGTTATATTGAAAATAGAATGAGAGAAGGAGAGAAGGAGAGAAGAAGTGAAAAAGAAGAAAAAATAAAATTAAAAAAAAGATATAATGACAAATACTATATAATTTTTTTTGAATATTGGTGTCTTTAGGATTTTATGCCATTTGCCTAATTATAATTTTTTTTCTGCCATTTTTTGCTAATTTTTCATTAAAATAAGAGTTTTTTTTGTCAACAATTGAATCGACAAGACTTTTTGTTCATAAAACATACATCATAAAATCTCTTTAGTGGAGAGGGATTGAACTTTTTATGCCTGGAATATCCTAACTTCCATATCAAGAAGAACTCGGCAAATTAAACAAAGATTTTAAGCAAATAAAACCTTATTACTATGAATTTCAGTTATAAAGTCAGAATTTCAAAATTTCATGTGATTAGAAAGAGAAATTCAAGTTTCATGTTGTTAGAGCCCCTCCATACTAAAAAGTTAAACAGAATTCATTAATTATTTAACTGCGATGTGGATACACCTCGAATAAAAGTTTCTCGTGTGATTATATATATGATAGTATGTAGTGAAGTTAAATTCAAACGCCACGAAGGAAACTGCAAGGAATAATTTATAATATACACAATGTAATTTCAAATATCCTTGATTGCTTCAGTAATGAAGTAATAAAGGTTGAGATATCGTAACAAACTAATCCAATCTACTTATAAAATTCTCAAGCTAACAATTACTACCAAGAACTTAACAATCTGATCTTGTTCTCAAATTTAATTTCTATATATCTCTATTACATACGTAACAAACTAACTTGATATTCACTAAACCACTTAAGAAACTAACATACATATGCATACATAATTTAATATAACAAAAGCGAGAGAGATAGGAAAGTTACATTTTTCTTGTGATGTTTTATTTTCTGTGGTAATTTGGGTACGTTTATCGTTTGTTGGGAAGCTTACACGAATTTACTATGTTGAGCCGACACAGAACATCAATACAATCTTATTTACGTACAGACTCCGAATCACCGATAATCCCATATGTATTGTCATTGCCATAATGTTGTTATCACAAGACGGAAAGTGGGTCTATGTATTAAAGTCATTAATTTAACATCACACACTTAATATTTCACGTTATATGCGTCTTTATATGTACAATCCATTTTTGCCATGTCGCGGACCTATTAGCTAACTATGCATTCTCTTTTGCTTTGAGGTTTCAAGTTGTTTTGATTCCTCCTAAAGATATTTTTTTAACTTGTTTCAGATGATAGGGTTGGGATTTCTTTCCCCGACCGTTGAATTCCGAATAAAAGTTAGGGAGGCCTTTTTTCCTTCTTTTCGTTGATCCAAAAAATAATTTATTTTTGACTAAGAAACAAGTGTCTTAATTGACTTGCCCTAATTTAATTAGATACTAGGTGATGAGTTTGAATCTTATATGGTCTAGTTGGAGAATTTGGGGTATGGATCGGATTTTATCGATCTAGTGGTTACTTGAATAAAAATCTGTTCAAGTTATAATATTGGAACTGAAAATCCGCTAATAATGACCTGGTTTTCATTCATCAGGATTAGTATTTTTCATTTTTTCATTAGAAAACTTATCTTTAGTAATAAAGTTTTCCAATGAATTATTATTTTTATTCAAACTTATTAAGCAGGGTTCAACATTATGTAAACTTTAAAATAACATTTCCTTTGGTTCATTTCAACAATGAGAATAACTCTGCGTAACAAAATTCATGTTGTGCATGCATGTAACCAATGTTAAGGATACATCATATCTCCCACATTTATTTTACCTAATATACTCTGCTTCGCTGTGAATAGAATGTTCCTTCGTACAATATATACATGACTGTAATCTCTTTGTGAATATATGAGAAATAAATTCGATTACATGGTATCGAAGTTAAATACGATCCCTCTTAAACACGATTCTTTTTTGGACCACTTTGCTCTATGATGTCTCCATCTAATACTCTATGAGTAGAAGCTACATACGAAACTTCTTCATTTATTGAACTATTCAAATGATAAATTGGGTGAAAAAGCGGATGACAACTTTTACGCTTCAGGTAGTAATAGTTCCACTTTTAAGTTCTTTTAATGTGAACACTAGCTTTTGATAAATGTATGATTAAATTTTATAAATATATCATTATTTTATTTTACTATAAAATATTTATGAGGATTAGGATTAGACATAAATATTTTATAGTAAAATATAAAATTATTGTAAGTGTTTCACTGTAATTTTTTTAAAAAATTAAAATTATTTTTATTTTACATTTAGCAAGAGATAAATGTTAATGATTATTTTAATTTATAATTATAAATATAGAAATAGAGATAATTATTTTTACTTGTTAGGATTGTGTATAAATTAGATAAATATTTTATGGTAGGAAATAAATATTCAAAAAGATTTCATTTTTAATGTATTGTAAATACAACCAAAATTTTGATCATTGGATTTGATATGTAGAACAATCATGTTGATTACTAATTTTTGAGAAAGACAACTTTATATAATAGGGTTAGGAAAAATGATAAATACTAATATTTTTTTGTTTCAATATATACATAAATTCTGCAAAAATTTTGAATGCTAGATCTGCAGACACAGACACGTGAAATCATCATGTTAAAAAAATAAGTAAATTTAAGAAAACAACTTTATATAATAGGATATAAATATATAAAAAAATTGATCGTTAGATTTGACACATGGAACAATCATGTTGATTACTAATTTTTGAAAACCCAATGATGGGGTACATTGCCAACAAAGACACGATCCTTGAAGAACCCTCTAACATTGCGGGTCAAGTAATGGGTTTTGTGGTTAAAAAATACATAAATATTGAAAAGTATGACCGTTAGGTATGACACGTAAAATCATCTTGTTAATAAGTAAATTTGAGAAACCTAATGCTTTTAATTTTTTTCCATCATCTATTAATTTTCTTTAAAAGTAACTAGAGTTATTAAAAAATTAATTTTGTAAAATTTAATATGTTGATTTAATACTATCTATCATATAAATATATATAATAAAGGAATCCTATAATATAATTTTAGTCTAGTCGCATGTGGTAAGTCAACTAAAGGTAGGCGCACTTGCACATCTAGAGATCGAGTTCTACTGCCTATATTATGTAGGAATTTGGCTAATGGACTGACCAATTGTGACCCAATGTTGACAAAAAAAGAAATCTTTATATATAATAAAACCGTAGCGTTAAAATTTTTCGTATTTTTATAGTAATAAAATATAATTTTTAGTTTTTTGATTTGTTTTGATTGGACGGTTTTTTTTAACTACTTAGTTTATTTGTTTGTTTTGATAAGACCTTTTAACTAATTAGTTTATTTTAATTTCAATTAATTTTATTGATCTATTGGTTTTGATAAGAAATTTTAATTGATTCATTTGTTTTGGTAAGAATCTTTAACCAATTAGTTTGTTTTAAGTGTTTTTTTTGTTTTGATTATAATCTGGTTAAGTTTGTTTTGATTTTAATAAATAAAGACTAAATTATTTTTGTTAAAAAATGAAACCATTAATATTATTGGTTTTTATTTTTTAACTAATTAATTTATTTTAGTTTCAATAAATTTTATTGGTCAATACAATAAAAAATAATATTCCTAATCTTAATCTCCATATATAATAAAATTATAACGTTAACAGATTTGTATATTTTATAATTATAAAAAATAATATTTTATCTCTTGATAAAATTTGATAAGATTTTTTAACTTGATTATTTACTATCTTTATCTACATAATATTATTAGTTTATTTTAACTTAAATTTATAAAAGATATAAAAATTAAATATAACAAAAATATATTATATTTAATTTTTTAAACTTATTTTTTATTTTTATGAAATATAACTATCTTAAGTTTTAAAATTTCCAAAAAATAGTTTAAAAATTTATTCTTATTTAATACTCTTTTAAATTTACTTACCTTTATTTAAAATTAATTTATTTTAATTTATTTAATAAATAATAACTGAAATTACTATTTATTTAACACTGCCACTGCCCTACGACATCACCAAAAACGTCGCAAATCGTGAGTTGCAATTGAATTTCATCGCAACAGCGTTGCAACAATTGCGACGTCCTGAGAATGTCGCAATACTGCGACGAAGAGACATCGCAGCTATTGCGATATGTTTGCGATGTCCATGATGCGACGACCCTACAACATTCTTGAGACGTTATGAATGCGACGTTCTTGCGATGTCATTACTATGACGTTCTTCCGACGTTTATTCTGCGATGGTGTTGCGACGTGCTGTCTGTGACATTCTTGCGACGTATGTTCTGTGACATGCTTGCGACGTTCTAATTAAATTTTTTTTAAAATATAATAATTGATTTAATAAAATATATTTAATTTATTTTAAATTGTATAAAAATAAAAATGAAATATATTAAATTATAAATATTATACAAAATATTTTAAATATATTACAAAAAAAAAACTAAAAATCGTCCGAGAGGTCTAGGTCTGACTCTGGTCCGTGCTCTGGTATGGGTTCTGGTCTGCGTTTCGGTCTAGGTTTGCCGAACTCGATTCGGGCTCACCAGGTTGCATCTCGTTCAGCTGAGCAGTAATGTCCGCGTCTTTCGAAGCCAAAATAGATAATAACCTAGTGAACTGGGCGATGTTCTTCTGCAGGACGAGATGAGTTGATCCTGAGCTTGCAGCTTACTTTCCATCTCCGCCATTTTTTTAGAATCGGCAGAGGGTTGAGACTGCGAGGATAGAGTCCAGGTGCTCAGCTCGATCTGCGAGCTCAGGGAGCGACCAGTCCCGTAAAAATTTTCTCCTTCTTACGAGGAGCAACCTGATAAGAAAAAAACAAGAAACGTTAGTTTAACAATTTGAAACGGAATAAACACGAAAAAGTACAAAAATTCTTACCTCAGCATATATCTGGTTCTTTTGTACGATTGATAGAAAGGTAGAGCCAGTGCTCTCGTTATCACTTTCTTGGGTCAACTGTTGCATCTTCGCAGTGACCTCGTTGTACAATCTCTCGGCCTTTTTGTCGATGAAGATCCTGACCTTGTTTCGTTTGGTCTGGTAGAGCGTCTTTACCAGATTAGGTGAGGATCCCCCGTCTCTTCTTGCTGAAAAGATTTAAGAAGCAATTATTTTAATTAATAGGATTTTATTATATGTTGTTTTAAAATATTGACGTATATTACCATCTTCCGAGCTCGGCCCTTGAACGAGGTTTGGTCCAGGCAATATCTATGCAGACCGTCGCCAACCTAGCCGCTCGCGCACTTGTACTTTTCTTCTCGGACTTCGGGTCTTGCCAATAGCAGACAAGACCCTTATAGACTTTGGTGTTGAACCACCGCGTCATTGCTTTGTCGCCATGTGCCCTCTATTTGGCCTTCCAATGGCCGACTTGGTCGTACATGCGAGTCTTCAAGACCTCCTCGAACTTCCTACGGACTTCACATGTAATCGAGAGGCTCTAGTGGTATCGGTTCTAGAATAGGGAAAAAATTTTAATCTTAAATTGATGTTAAAAATTATTAAGAGAAATAGTTTATTAAATAAACTTACCGCAAATGTTTTGAACCACCTATCGACAACGTGGTTCGGGACTTGCGAAAAGTTTGCGTGCGGTTCCCAGAAATCTCTTTCAAAGATTTTCCACACGGCTGTAGCCAATACTTGATCATCATTAAACCTACAATTTTAGTCCCAAAATTAATTAAAATATGATTTACAAACTTTTAAATTTGTAATTTTATAGTTTGGGAAGTACCATAATGTTTCCCAGCGGACGTTGTTGAACGAGGTTTGACAAGTATTTATGGTATGCATGGGTGAGAATTTCTTCAATCGCCATTCCCATAGCAATGTCGGCTGGAATCGGATGGTAGATGGGAGGAGGAGGTGGCGCAGAGTCTGTGTCCCGTACCGGAGTGTAACCAGGCTGAGAGCCAAAACTACATCCCGGCGTGGACGGGCCAGAGCGTGAGGCAGGCGATGGGACAGCGTGAGATGTCCCCTCCCCGTGAGGCGTCTGCGTCTGAGAGCCGGGAGGTGTCAGCGGTTGCAATCCCCCACCATATGAGAGGTACCTAGTCGTTGTTAATTCCGGATATATGAAATCACAACGATTTAGATGTCCGAAGTCGTTGTTAATATTTTTTTGTTACGAGATTTTCAAAATGGTTTCCAACGTTTTATAAAATTCTAAACGTTATATAAAAATTCTATTATACTTCCTAATAATCATTAAACGTTTTACAAAGTTCTAAACATTTTTTGAAAAATATTTTAAAATTACCATTAATCATTAAAACGTTTTAGAAAATTCAAAAGATTTTTTTTAAAATTCTATTATAATTAGCAACAATCATTAAAACTTTTTGTAAAGTTCTAAACGTTTATTGAAAGTTATTTTAAAATTATCATTAATCATTAAAACGTTTTAAAGAATTCTAAACGTTTTTAGAAAATTTTATTATAATAACCAATAATCATTAAAATGTTTTAGAAAGTTCTAAACTTTTTAAAAAAATTATTTTAAAATTATCATTAATCATTAAAACGTTTAATGAAAATTCTTTATTAATTCGTAATACTAATTAAAATGTTTTAGAAAATTAGAAATTATTTTAAAATTAGCAAATCTTTATTAATTCATTACAATTTTTTTAAACACTTTAGAAAATTTAAAAAAATGGTATTTGAATTTCTAAACTTCATTAAAACGTTTTAAACTTTTTAAAAAACATCAAAACATTTTAAAAAATTACCAAAAATTCGAAATTTGTTTTCTAAAATCCTAAAATCGTTTTTTAAATTAAAAAATCGAGTTTAAAAATCTAAAATCCAAAATCCAAAATCAAGTCTAGAATCCTAAATCCTAAACCTAGAATCTAACATATTTCATCCAAATCCTAAAGTAAAATGTCCTAATCTAAATTTCTTGCTCCTAGATCTAGATACCGTGAAGAGAAAGAGTGACATACTTTGGCTACGGTGAAGAGAGGAAGATCACCGACGGAGAAGAGAGGAAGATCACCGACGGAGAAGAGAGGAAGAGAGGAGGAGACGTGGGAAGAGAGGAGGAGATGCGGGGAAGAGAGGAAGAGACGCGGGGAAGAGAGGATGAGACGCGGGGAAGATAGGGAGATTCGCGGGGAAGAAAAGGAAGAAGAGAGAGAGAAAGATAAAGAGGAAGAGGAAGAGGAAGAGAAAGAGACGCGGCTGTTTGTTTTAATTCCACCTTGCGACACTCTTACGATGGCCAATTAGGGTTCCTGGAGTCGCAATGTTGCGACTCCCTTGCGATGTTCAGGCCTCAAACGTCGCAAGAGACTCGCATATTGCGACTCCCTTGCAACGTTCAGGCCTCAGACATCGCAAGAGAATCACAACTTTGCGAGTCCTCTGCGACGTTTGAGGCCTGAACGTCGCAGAGGACTCACAAGGCTAAAACCGAAAAGTTTAAACCGCTTTAATACCAATCTATTTCCAAATAAAAAATAAACCGCCTTTTGAAGGTCTGAAAGTGCCATTCGAAGAGGCCAAGAAAACATCGGTTAGCATTCATCAACTGCATTCGGTGAGTTGAAGTCTCTATAAAATTGACAATGTTATATAACAGAAATACGTTGTCAGTTTTGTGGAGAATCAAACATAATGAACGCAACTGATGAATGATTACCGATGAATGTTCTCAACCTCTACGAGTAGCACTGTCATACCTTTAAAAGGCGGTTTAGTGGTTTGTTGTTTTGTGGTATAGGGTATAGGGTTTCAGGGTTTAGAGTTTCAGGGTGCCATTCGTAGTGACCAGGAACATTCATCGGTAAGCATTCATGCAATTTGATACACATGATACGAAAATACAAGCAGACCTGGAGAGACGACAAATTAGAAGAATGCTACCATGTTATTAAAGACATAATGTGGAGACGAGCAAAGAATCGAGAGAGACCAAATATTTTATTAGTGCCAGAAGACACATATAATATGATTATATATATCGCAATTGAATATCATGAATTTTTATTACTTTTTTTTAAAATACCTGTGAGGCATCTGTGACGTTTAGCCCCAAAACGTCGCAGATGCCTCGCAGGTATTTAAAATATATATATATATTTATAATATCAAAAACCCTTGGAATATATCTCAAAGTAAATTTAAACCAAGAGAGTCCCGAAACAAACCTTATTACAAAAACTTAACATGGTATAAATGCAATAAGAAAAGCCATACTTCAAAATTTTGCCGTCTAAATAAGAAAATTCAAGAGCTCGATCTTGGAGAAGAAATCTCAGCCAAAATATCAAACCTCTTTCTAGACTACTCTTCCTCGTCTAGTGATTATGATTCTGAGTTCTCTTCTGAAGAGGCCTTGCAAGTTGATGAACTTAATGATTCATCATCAAGCTCGGACTCAGATAGTAAGAAAATCCAAGTCCTTACAAAGGATCAGGAATTTCAACTAGAAATCCTAAATTCAATCTCAGACCCTGAACTAAAACGAAAATTTCTTGAAACAATCATTTCGACCCTAAATGAAAACCAAAAAATACAGAACTTCCAAAACTCAAAGAACCATCAAACTCCTCATATAACCTAACCACTATCCTCAACCAAGGAAAAAAAAATAATTCCAAAACTACTTTACTATCCCTTCAAATTGAAATCAAAAATGTGAAAAATGAACTCAAACATTTGAAAGAAAAACAAAAAACGGATTCCGAATATTTTCATTCAATATTAACCTCTAAAAAACATGATGATTCTAGTTCAGAAGAAGAAGATAACATCTGTTTAGAAAATTTAGAAAATGACTTAGTAGAACAAATACAATCCCTAGACACCATGCCAAATGATTTTCTCTTTGTACTAAGAGAAATCACATCTCAAAAATATAAAATAAAAATTACACTTGTTTTCTCAGAAAACTACAAACTAGACACAATTGCGCTTTTTGATACGGGTGCCGACCTAAATGCATAAAAACAGGTCTTGTACCAAAATGTTTCCATCACAAAACAAATGAAAAACTTTCTGCAGCAAATAATTCAAAACTTAGCATAACTTCAAAAACAGAAGCGTCAATATTAAAAGAAAACATTCTATTTAAAACCTTTTTGTCCTTACGGATGATATATTCCAAAGTATCATTCTAGGAACACCATTTATAAATCTAATAACACCATACAAAGTTAAAGATGATTCAACTTCTTTCAAAACACAAGATAAAAAATTGACTTTCGAATTTATGGAAAATCCAAAAAACAGGAGTCTAAATTTGATAAAAGCATGCTCGATACAAGAAAATTCTATAAATTCTCTAATTAAAAGCAAAAAATTCCATTTAGAAAACTTGCAAATGGAATTTCTTGTTGAAAAAACAAAAGAAATATTAGAAACTTCAACTACAAAAGAAAAAATTTCAAAAATAAGTAAACTATTTGAAGAACAGTTATGTTTGGATTTACCAACGGCCTTCTGGGATAGAAAACAACACATAGTTGATCTACCCTATGAAGAAAAATTTGTTGAAAAAGAAATTCCTACAAAGGCTCGGCCGATCCAGATGAACTCTGATCTAGAAAGTCATTGTAAGAAAGAAATTTCAGAACTTTTAAACAAAAAATTAATTTCAAAATCAAGATCTCCATGGTCTTGTGCAGCTTTCTATGTGAATAAAAATTCAGAAATAGAAAGAGAAACTCCGAGACTTGTAATAAATTACAAACCTCTGAACACAACATTAAAATGGATTAGATATCCAATACCAAATAAAAAAGATCTCCTTCAAAAACTTCACGCTGCACATATATTCTCAAAATTCGACCTAAAATCAGGATTTTGGCAAATCCAAATATCTGAAAATGATCGATATAAAATGGCATTTACTGTTCCTTTTGGACAATACCAATGGAATGTAATGCCTTTTGGTTTAAAAAATGCACCTTCCGAGTTTTAAAGAATAATGAATGACATATTTTCAGAGTATTCAAAATTTTTTATAGTATATATCGATGATATCCTCATCTTTTCAAACTCCCTTGATAAACATTTCAAACACCTAAAAACGTTTTACTATGTTGCACGAAAAAATAGACTCGTAATATCAAAAACAAAAATGGTTTTATTTCAAACTAATATTAGATTCCTAGGTCATTACATATCAAAAGGTATGATAAAACCTATAGAAAGATCACTAGAATTTGCAAACAAATTCCCTGATAAAATCCTAGATAAAACTCAATTACAAAGATTTTTAGGAAGTCTTAATTACATTTTAGATTTCTGTCCAAATATCAATAGGTTAGCAAAACCATTGCATGATCGTTTAAAGAAAGAGCCAACCCCTTGGACAGAACAACATACCGCTGTAGTCCAACAAATTAAAAAACAGGTCTTAAAAATCCCATGTCTGCATATAGCAGATCCAAAATTAGAAAAAATAGTAGAAACAGATGCCTCTGATATTGGATATGGAGGTATTCTAAAACAAAAAGAAACAACGGGTCGTGAAAATATAGTCCAATTTACTTCATCCCATTGGAATGAAACCCAAAGAAATTATTCAACCATTAAAAAAGAGATACTAAGTATAGTTTTATGTATACAAAAATTTCAAAGTGATCTTCTAAATCAAAAGTTTTTACTAAGAATTGATTGCAAAAGTGCCAAAGATGTTTTACAAAAGGATGTTAAAAATCTTGCTTCAAACAAATCTTTGCCTGTTGGCAGGCGTTATTAAGTATTTTCGATTTTGATATAGAATATATTAAAGGAGAAACAAATTTTATTCCAGATTTCTTGACTCGTGAATTTCTCCAAAACATGTACGATGCCACCAAAACAGATTGACAAAGGAAAAAGCCTTTCCATAGGCCCAAAGCAAGAAAACCCAAAAACCCCAAACACTTCCAAACCCAAAACAGAACCCGAAACACAACCCTGGATTACAATTACAAAAAAGAAACCAGAAAAAGAAGAAAAAGCCCTCCAAACTCCAAAAGAGATCCTAGAGCAAATACGAATTTTACAACAGGCTTTTGACAAAAGCTTTTCAAAACAAGAGCAAGGTGGTTCTTCAAAAATATCATCCTCTCTTGAGATTTCTAAAATTCCTGAAGCCCCTTTAAAAATAATTTCAAAACAAAACCAGGCTTCAAAACATATTTCAAAACCCTTAAACAATTCGCAAATTGTTTTAAAGGAATTTTCACAAAATCTTCCTTCTCAGTATTTTGAAAAACAAACTTATCAAATGTCATTACTGTTGAAAAAGACTTTTTTGAAAATGATCCGTTTTCATCTATAGAAAAGTTTTTTGGGAAAAATCAGTTTTATAAACCTTTTAATACAGATAAAACTGTATTATTTTATCAAACGATTTTGGAAATTACAGGATCCGTTACTTTCAAACACAATTTTTTGGATGAAAGTCACACGGCCCCCGCCTACTCCACTTTCAAAATACATGATATTATTTCCCCAAGGGATTGAGATTATGATCTCAATGAAAGTATTAAATTTCCAGAAAATCTTTCAAATCTTTCTTGTTATGATGTCTCATTTAATTACTGGGATTATTGCCAAGTTTGGTATAACTCCTTCTTGATCCAATCACCCAAACACAAACACACGTGGTTGATCTTTTTTGACACCACCTGTAACTTATCCAAATCACCAATATGGTTCATCCAATGGTGGAACAACTTCGGTTCTGTCATTGACATATTCAAACCTCAAATAAACAAATCTTTCCAAATCTTCAAAAACAGTTTCATACCATCTGAGGATGAAAAAAGATTTTCCGCCTTAACACTTTTTCATTCCAAATTTCATTTACCCTAGGTCTTTTCATGGACCTTCAAATACTCAAATGATGCAATACCCATCATCAGACGCAAATTTAAAGTCAAATGGTGGGACAAATATAGAATCTCTTCAAATCTATACCCTTCAAATATCCCTGAATGGATTCAAACCCAAAATTCCAAATCTCTTAACCCACAAACTTCTCAAACACTTATCCAAACACCAGAAATGACCCATTTCTTAGCTCAAAAATCAAAAATGTTGTCTATGCTGGCAGCCGCAAAGTCGGAGGAGGAAATCAAGTCAATCTCATTGAGATTCCTACCAACCATATCAAGTCAGAACTCTGAAGCATCATGTACTGAACCTGAAATAGATGAAGACGACTTGTTATAAATTACAAGTCTATATATGTATTAAAAAAAATGTATATAGGTACAAACATCGGAATGCAAAAAAGACAAATCTCAAGATACGAAGAACAAAGACGAGGAATATCGGAGTACAAAGAAGACACCAAAATAAAATACCAGAGGTTATCCAGCCACAAATCACCCTAGCTGTCGGCGAATTAAATCAGCAATCAACCACAGTAGCTGTCGGCAATTTAAAACTGCAATCAACCATAGTAGCTGTCAGACGACTCAAATCAGCAATCAACTACATAGCTGTCTGCGACTTACTACAGTAGCGGTCCGCGGAGAAAATATTTTAATCACTACAAAAATCCGAAGACATGAAGCATCTCGAGGAGGCCATAAGTTTCCACTATCAAAAGCAGGAGACAAGAATCAAATCAAGGAACCTATCATTGTCCCCTAATAATTTCAAATGTCTTTTGTTTAATAATTTAATATGCACTTGTAAACTTCTATATAAAGAAGTGTGGTGCATCTCTTCAAAAAACACCTTAGAATTCTCTCTCTACATTTCCCATTTCTAAAACCTCTCATCCCTTCCATCTCGAGTCAAGAGAATTTCTTCTTATTTATTTGTAAGTTTAAACTATTTTCTGTATATTTTGTAAATTATAATAAAATCAAAATTTATAAAATTCTTTCAAATTCTGGAATACCTTCTATCAAACCTTAATCACTCTGAGACTAAGTCCTTAATAGTCTTAGACTATTGAGTTGTGATAAAGCTGATAGTATGTATTCTTTACGAATACATGAAATAATGTATGTTTAAAAACAATCCCCAAAGAGATGAAGCATCTCGTTGCTTTATAAGAGGATAGAAAATGGTTTATATATATATATAACAGAAATTCATTTAAAATACTACAAAAATAAACTACACCAATTTAGTTATTTTCATTTTTAGAGTCTTCGTCTTCCGTGTTTTCTTCTTCGTTTGTCTCTTCGAACTCGTCACAGTCCGTATTTTCATGTCCTAGATCGTCATGGACAATGTCTTCTACGCCTTGATGTGCATGTATAATAAGTTATGTTGATTCGAGAGCTATGATGATCTTTCTTGCTGTGTAGCCACGTCATCGACCTCTCCGACAATACGCCCTCTTGGATTCACTTTGATTACAGATAGCCATGTCTCCCGTCGTTGCTTTATAAGAGGATAGAAGATAAAACACAGTTGTTCTGCTTGACATGCTAGAATAAAAGGATCAAACTTGGAATATGTTTGGTTTGCGTTTACATCGGTTACCCTTAACTGGTTAATACACATTCCTCGATCTGCTGTGGTATTGTACCAACGATATTGGAATAAAATGCATCTCAATCCGAGAACTCCTGGAAATGTGACTTATACAATTTTGTTCAAAATACCGTAGAAGTCGGTTTCACCAAGCACATAGATTCCATAATTTGCGGTTGATTTATTCGAACCATAGTCGTAAGTATGGAAAATATATCCTCATGTAAAATACATAAGGGCTGTAACGATCCTCGCAATTGGTTCATCAACAATCTCATGTAACCATAATGGCAGAGGTTTACCTGCACATCCATTCTTCACCTACAATCACATAAAAAAATTAAAACCTTGTGATCTTATACATTGCGATCTTACGTACGCAGTACTTCAACCATCTAGTAAAATCACGTTCTTTGTAGGTTTCATACTCTCTTTCATTTAAATCAGGGAAGGCTTCTCGTATTTGCCTATCGAACTCACTTCAAAATAAATAATATTTAAATTAATTAGAACACTTTATCAAATTAATTAATAAATTTATAGGTATATACCTCTCAAATGATGCTACATCTTCACAATTCCGCAGTATATAGTTGTGAGTTGCACGACAGTACATGTGGTTCTCCCAATATTCTTCCTTAATTTTTCCAGCAAGTCTTCCGATCTGAGTGAAGATATCTGGAACATCAATGACATATGATGGTGCAATCCCTCCATCATCATATCGGCCTACCTGGGTTCTTTTGGTTTTGACAGCTGGACTAAAGTAATATGATGTGAAATGAGATGTTTCCTCGGTCAAACTTCCTGCAGCGATCGATCCTTCTACTTTTGTTTGGTTTTTTACATTTCTTTTAAGATGGCCCATGAATCACTCGAAATGGTACATCCATCGAAATTGTACATGGCCACCAAGAGCTACTTCATGAGGTAAGTGGATTGGTAAATGTTCCATCACGTCAAAAAATATGGTGGAAAGATTTTTTCCAAATTGCATATCAACATTGCGGTATTAGTGTTTAATTGAGCTATGTCATCCTCTGTTAGTGTTCGTGTGCACAGATCCCTAAAGAATGCTCCAATTCCTACAAGGTAATACTAATTATATATATATTTAAGTTGAACATCTTAATAATTAATGGATGAGAAAATTTAAACTAATTACATGCAATTGCTTCGTGGACATTTGTGGGTAAAAGCTCAAGCAATGCAAAGGGCAGTAGTCGATGCATGAATATGTGGCAATCATGACTCTTCATACCAAATATTTTTTCCCTTGCTTGATACATCGAGAGAATTTGGAGACGTAACCATCTGGAAATTTTACATATGAAGATATCCAGTTAAACAATGCTTGTCTCGCTTCTCCTGACAAACGAAAGTTGAGAATCGGTTGTTTGCCATCCCGTGTAATATGTAGTTCACTTCTTGAACATATTTATGCTAGGTCCAACCTCGACTTTAAATTGTCTTTACTCTTTCCCTGCACATTCAATATTGTGTTCATGATATCGAAAAAGTTTTTAACGATGTGCATCGGATCAAAGTTGTGACGTAGTAAGAGATCTTTCCAATATGGGAGTTCCCAAAAGATACTCTTTTTGTGTTAGTTATGAGATTATGTATATCCGTCAGGCATGTTTGCTGGAGTGTGCCAATTGCCCCCACGTTTACATGTTTCCTCAGCATCATAATAAACAATCTGCTCCAACAACTCCTCCCCTAACATGTGTGCTGGAGGAGGAAGGCGCACAACCTTGTTCTTTTTGAACAATTTCTTGTTCCTCCGGTAAGAGTGGTGCATAGAGAGAAACAGATGATGACAATCAAACCAACATGATTTCTTACCATGCTTTAATTGAAATGCATCAGACCATCCCATACAGTATGGACAAGATAACCTTCCATGTGTAGTCCACCCAGATAACATTTCGTACGCAGGAAAGTCACTTATCGTCCATAATAAAACTGCATGCATCTTGAAATTCTTCTTCTGCGAGAAATCATATGTTGCGAACACCAGTATACCATAACTGTTTTAGCTCGTGAATCAGAAGTTGCAGGAACACATCAAGAGATCGCCTAGGATGACTAGGACCTGGCACTAGAATGGTCATAAACAAGAATTCACTTTGCATTCACATATCAGGTGGAAGATTGTATAGCGTCAATATGACATGCCATAACGAATATTGTCTGCCCGACAAACCAAATGGACTAAATCCATTTGTGCATAAACCAAGATAAACATTTCTAGACTCTTTGGCAAAGTCAGAATGTACCGTCTAGAAGTGTTTCCATGCTTTTGCATCTAACAGATTTGTAACCTCCCAATCATTTTGTGTGTGTTATGCATGCCATCTCATTGTCGCTGATGTCCGTTCCGCTTGGTATAGTCGTTTCAATTTATCAGTGATTGGCAAATACCACATACGTTTGTATGAGACACGATTCCTTCCACCTATTGCTCGATACCTCGGTTTCCCGCAAAAATGACATTCTTGCAACTTATCATCGTCTTTCCAGAAAATCATGCAATTGTCAATGCAAACATCAATCATTTCTGATGGTAATCCAGACCTGCAACTAACTTTTGCATTTCATAATAACTCTTAGCATAATTATTATCAACTAGCAAATACTCTTTAAACGCATCCACTAATTGGTTCATACTTCTCTCGGTTATGTTTCCTTCACTTTCAATAGACATAAACCTAAATGCTAATGACAGTTTGGATAGACCTTCTACACATCCCTCATATATAGGTTGATTTGCAGCATCAAACATATCATAGAACTGTTTCGCTTCAGCGTTACGTTCTTCAATAGTATTTTCACTACCAACTGGAATAGATGTATGATATGCATCTGTAACCATATCATGATACATATTACCTTGGAGATGCTCATAACTTTCAAATATATTTTCGCCATAATTATAATTATCATTATCACTAGGTTGATCATTAGCTCCAGCACCTACACTACTACTCAAAGCACCGAGATTATACCCCTCCCCATGTGAAAACCATAAATAATAGTTCAGAGTAAATCCTCTATTATATACATGTCGTTTCACCATATCAACATTCAAATATTTGCTATTTTCACACTTTACACATGGACAGAAGATGTTACCGTCAGAGTAAATGGGTTGTTAGCCGCCTGGTTTACAAATGCTCGCAAACCATCTCAAAACTCTTTTGTCACTTCTCCCGTCTCCGGATCTTTTTGATTGTACATCCATCGTCATAATGCAAACACTTCATGTTCCGACATCATTTTTTTCTTAAATTTTTTTTTCTCTAAGTTCTATCTCTCTCTAATATTCTTTGAGTTTGGTGTGAAGATAAAATCACATTGTGGGCTATTTATAAGGAAAATGGAAAATTTTGCAATGTATTTGCGATGGTGATCGATTCCATCGCAAACACATCGCACGTGACTTGCAATTTTGCAATGAAAAATACCTATCGCAACAGTGTCGCAATATTGCTACGCCCTTGCGATAGCTGTATTTTCATCGCAATAGTGTTGCAAAAGTATTGCAACAACGTCGCAATATTGCAACATACATAAACGTCTCAATATTGCGACGTTGTTGCGATGATGCTTAATTCGTTGCAACGTTCAGGGCGATAGAAAGTCAATATGAGATTTCCTTTGGTTTTTCCAACGAAAAAAAGCATTATCATTCGGAAGGCTCAGTCCCAACTCGGACTTCCATGATGGGAAGAACCTCCGCACTACGACGCTCCAATGAACAAGAGTTCTCCGCCTTAGTATATTTAGAAGAGTGGTCGGGAGTTACATTCGTAACTTAATGTTATGTTCACGCATTGCAAAATTACGACATTTATTTTCCATCGCAAAACGGCGTCGCAAATAGACTGTTTTCTTGTAGTGAAATAAACAAACAAAATATTTTTTAACTGATGATATAGTTCAAAAAAACTAAGAAATTTTATTGACTTTGACAATTCATGTAAAACATATGATTTATAAGATTTTTGAACCAATGATTTATAAGATTTATAAGAAAATTTACTCAAATAATCGTAGTTTGTATTATAATCATATTGATATTTTTTTGTTTAGTTTGAGATAATACAAGAAGGATATTTGAGATAATCTTCAATCACAAATAATACATAATAATTGAAATTACTATTTATTTAACAAAATAAACAAACCGAATATTTTTTAACTGATGATATAGTCCAAAAAAATAAGAAATCTTATTGACTTTGACAATTCATATAAAACAATTATATAATTTATAAGATTCTTCGATATCATTAGTTATTTTTTAATTTTTATATTCCAAAAACTATAAATCATATCTCTTATTCGTTAGAATATAAACAAAACATTATTAATCTATTAAGAATATAGATACATTAAAATATTATAAGTTATAAATTTATTATATCCACTTATAATAACTTTGAAATAAATATAAACTCTAAAATTAAAATCAAACCATGTAATATGAAAAAAGAAACAAAAAAATACAAACCTCACATAATAATATAATATGTATCTATAAAAAATTTAAATGTTAATACAATGGATATATTATGTAGATAAAATTAATAATATATAATAATAATAAAAATGAATATAAGTTTAAAATCCTAAATGAACATGAGTCTAATAAATTAAATGAATATATGTCTAAAAATATAAATAAACATAAGTTTAAAAACCTAAATGACATGAGTTTATATATATATATATATATATATATATATATATTTTGTAATACATCAAAAATTAAATCAATAGAGTTCAAAAAATATAATTTGTGTACAACAACTGTTATCATTGTGAATTGATTTTTATAATATCAAAGATATAAAATTAATAAATTTACATATAAAAATTAAATCATAAAATAAATAAAAAAACAAATATCACATATAAATATTATAAATAAATTAAAACAACTACAAATATATATTAATTTTCACAAAAAATTTATCTTGTTCATAGCACGGAACATTATCTGTCCTATAATAAAATAATACTTAAATATTAAAGAGAAATTTGCAAGAATAACCATAAAATTGGAAAGAACTAAGTAGATAGCCATAATATGGTAACAAATAAAATATACTCTATATATCTATATTATTTATCATTTTACCTTTATTTATTAATTTATTTAATTTTTCTCCACTTTGTTCACTCCTTCTCCATTTTATTTTCATTATATCTATGAATAAAAATTGAATCAAATCTTTTTTTTATTTTAAAACACACATATTTGTTTCTACATATATTAAGATTTAAATTTTTCAAAAATGACAAGAAAATATTATAATCGAATATGTTGTTAAGTTTTTTTAAATAAAAAGTATATTTTCATCACATACATGAAGAGTTTATTTTCTAAATTTCTATTTTCTTCATCTCTACCTCTTCCTTTTATTCTTCTTCTCTTCATCTACTTGTTCCATTCTTCCTCCGATTATTCTTCTCCAGCTCCTTCCTCCTTTTCGTCTTCATTATTCTTCTTCTTCTCATACTTTTTTTATTATTTTATTACTTTCTATTTTATATCATATGGCAGCAGTGGCAGCGGAGACATAGATGTAGATGGGGAGTCAACTGACCCCATAAAATTTGTTTAAACATTGTATAGTTTGGTTTTGTAATATAAAATTGACCCCTGTAAAAAAATTTTTTTGACCCCGTCTAATATATAATTAAGTAAAGTTAAAACTCATTAAAAATTTATGTGACATTAAAGTAGTCAAGTATAAAATAAAAAGTAATAATTATTTTTACACTAAAGTTAAATAATCAACTCTTGTTGGTTTATTTATTTATTATATTGTTATATTAAATTTATTGTTACTTTGTTATTTTTCTTTTCATTTTTTTTTTGTTTTTTCCAATAGATTCAAAGCAAATTTCTAAATCCAATTAAAACAAATTTTTTGTTTGTTACATTAATTTACTTTCAAACTAGAATTTTTACAGGTAAATTTCATTTCATATAGATTTGAATATTATTCTTTTTGAAAAGAGTATACCATAAATAAAGTTAGGATATATGAGTTATTTTTTAACAAAATATAAACGAAATTGCAAAAAAAATTTACTAGTGGGTTGCCTCTCATCAAACGTTTGTTTATAGTCGTTAGCTTGACTTCAGTCTCAAATGTTAATCATGAGAATCAAAAGGTTGGACCAATGCACTTTTGGTCCTCCTTCTGTTTTAACAATAAACAATATATTCGAGAAGAAAGACAATTGTCCGTAATGGAACCACATGTTCATCAAAGCAAGTTACCACTGACAAAATATTTTTTAATGTGTTCTTTGATGTTCAAATGACTTGGAGGATCGAATGCATTTGGTGGAAAAATGAAATCAATTTCAAGATTAGTCGAGTTTATTAAAGAGTAGTTAACTTTATCTTGACACTCACACGGTATATCCAAGCATTCATCGATGAGCAAGAGGTTAGTAAGCACTACCTTTTCAATGCAGGGCAATGAAATTTCCCCAAAATCATTGATTTCAAATGTTGAATTACATGTACCTTCTAATTGGCTCGGTCGAGTTCAATCTATTACCGTCTCAAAAGCATGAGCTTCTTGTATCTCATCAAATATGATTTCCCTTCCTTCAAGTGCTGCTCGATATCATAGGAGGTTCAACTGTATCATAGCTGCTAGATCCTTCCTAGTCAGACTTGGATTCTCTTCGTGAAGATCATCCAAGTTTGTGTTAGAACACTATCATCAAACTATTCTTCTTCATATGGTTCATCGTAGAAATATTTTTCACACGTCCATTCATCAATGTTTGATCCATTGTATGCACATTCAATACATTGGCAATCATTATATGACTGACCAGTGTATGACCAGTCATTATATGACCAACAGTTGTAATTCATGGCTAGTAGCTTGCTTCCATGTTAGCTACACCTGATTCACAGAAGAAAATCAAATAAAAACGTAAGTAAAAAAAATCTTATACTAAAGTTCAATCTTATATCAAAAGGTAATGCAAACCCGATAACGACGCCAAATACTTGATAACACAGAGTTTAAATCCTATAATCCTACTGCAACTGCACATCAAATGAAATAGTATTCTAGAGAACAAATCCACAAGGACCAAATGTTACACTATCAATCTTTGAAATGAACTTAAGCTAATAATTAAATATGGTTGTTGGTGATCCAAATAAAAAAAACAATGGAAATAAACTATGTAAAATCAAATAAATAAAAGCATCAGGTTCAGGGCTTTCGCATTATCGTCCAAGTTCGATATGTTCACAAATTGCCTTAACATCACCTTTCGTTGGCTAAGGACAATTTGCTCATCTATATTCTTTCAGACATTTAAACAAACACTTTTGGTTTGATAAACAAACTAAGATCATAAGCTAGTTGATCAGTCTAACTTAGGCATTAAGCACAACAATAGATGAAGAACACATAGAATAATCCCTATTGAAATCTAACCAATCAATCCATTAGAAAATCCTAAACCTGATTAGAAAATTACTCAAACATGAAAGAAAAGAACAAAGATAATAAAAGAAATAAACTCATAATGAAATTGCAATATATAGTAAAGAGGGTTCAAAAGTCTTCTCTAAAGTTGCAGAGTACGAGATCTTCTCTCTTAAGCTTACAAAACAATCAAAAAGTGAAATAATAAATAGTATCCTCTTAAATACGGTCAACCCTAAGTCTATATAGTCCAATACTTGAATTAGTACAACTTAAAATCAAACCAGGTCATATAAAAAAGTCAAAAATAGAGTTTTTTTGGCATAACAGGACTAAACTGATCCCTCTGTGGGTGGACTGATTGATCCCATGCTTGGGATCGATCGTTCTGGCAAGTATAGTTAGTCTAATGATTGAACGGCATTTTTTCAGGATGGGAGACCGATCGATCTTGGGTGGATCGATCGATCTCGTCTGTTCATGGCCAAAATGACCTATCTTCAGTCAAATTGTCATATCTTCCCAACCACTTGTCCGATTACCCTCAAACAACCTCCAAGTGAAAGCTAATTCCCGTGACTATCTTGTGTCAAAATTTCATTTCTATCGAACTATGGAAAGTCTTTCAAAGTAAAACAAACGTCTAACGCCTCTACCTGATTCTGCATTTCCATATGCTCGTTTTCACTCAAAACAACTCAGTTTCCAATTTGTTTCCTCCGTTAGATAAGATTGACTGTTAAACACGTTGTTAAGCTCTTCCACAAACCTCTGCATCGCCATCTCTGGCAAACAAACCGGTACAACAATCCCAGTTTCACCTTCTTACGAAACGTAGAAGCTAGCTTCTGGAAAACCCGAGACTCCGGCTGTACCGATCCCTCCGTAAACCGGTTTGCTCCAAGTTCCGAAATCGAAATTTTCAAAATTTCTCACATCTGATATCAAGAACGCTCCGTCTGTTGAGAATCTTGGTCTTCCCTTTGTCACCATCAGATCTGCAAACGATCGCATGTATTCCTCCGTCACACTCGATTTCACCTCTAATGGATTTTCTGTTAGTCCTCTACCAGTTGTGATTGCGACTGGGAACGCAAACGCATTTCCGTAATATCCTGGGGGTAGCGGTGGGTTTTTGAGTTTGGGACGCGCGTTTATGATGAATATCAGTCGCATCTCCTTGTTCGGGTCAGGTTTTACAGCGGCTGTGCGACAGCGCCACAAGAGTGATGTTAGTATTTCTACATCGGTACTACGACTAACGAGATTCGGTTGGAGGAGCCTCCGTATGATGGACATCTCAGCTCCGCCGAAGAAGAATGATCAGCCAACCAAAGTCTTGTCTTCTTCCTTGGCGGATTCCGGTTCATCATACTCGTGATGCGAGCATGTTACACGCCCCGGGACCCTAGCACTCAGGAGGTGACGTTCCCACACGGGCGCAACTTTAGGCGTGTGAAATCACACATCGTGTTGAGGAAGAGGGAGAGACCGGCGACATCGGACATAACGTGGTTAATACGAATGGCAAAGACAAAACCGCCGCAGTTTAAGCGTGTGACCTACACAATGTCATACAAGCGATATAAGAACAACTTGAAGTCTCTCCTATTATTCTCATGACAAACAGAAAATATATTCTTTGGAATACATCAAATCACTCGAAACATATGGATAAACACATAAAACAAGTTTTATTTCTATTTCATACTTTTAAAAATCTAGTAATTATAAGTGGACAATGTGTGAGACTGACCTGCATGAGTATCAATGGAGTGTTGAGCATTTCACTCGAACCTTCCACATCAAACAGAAGATCTTTGAAGCCAGGGAAAGGAGGCTGAAGAGCATCCTTTTGCTCAACCTCAACAAGTGCAACGTCAGCATCTGCTTCGATGAACAAAACACCTTCACCGGTACAATCCACAGCGAGTTTCCGGTTCGGTCCTTCCCGGAGCCTACCAGCAAACGGATAGAAGTAAACCAACGTTTCCGAGAGGGCTCTTCGAATCACTGTGACAGGATCGGAGTAAGCCTTAGGGTTGTGTCTATAGACAAAGATTGTGGGAATGTGGAATCTAAGTCCTTGTTGGTCATCGATATCAGAGAGGAGTTTCAGCTCTCTCGGAGTTGGCTTCGCCGGAGAAACTAGCTCTGGCTTCCGTCGATGAACCTTAAACGTGAGTGGGGCGGAGGTGGCAGGTTGAGAAACTTGCAGCTCCATTTATGATACCATATTAATCTTTATAATGATATGTATTATATATAAAGACTGAGCGAGATCTCACTTTTTTGGGTTTTTGGAGACACATGTGTCACTCGTTTACTTATTTCTTTCACCAGAAGAAACTAAAGAGATAAATAAACTAGATCATCAAGGTGTAACAATTCATTTTGACCTTCGTTCGAGTAAGATCCTCGAATTGTTTGATCCAATAGTCATAGCCCGAAGGCTGCAGCTTCCGTGACAAGGACTCAAGTCCCTTAACAGTTTCTCTCGTTTCATTTTAGATGATTTTTCAGTTTTGCTATAAAGTACCAATTAGATGATGCTTCTATTTTTTCATAAAGTATATATCAACATTCTCCATTTATATATAATTATTCAAAATACGTAGAAGCTTTAATATTTTCAAAGCCCTAAATTTAATTTGATTATAGTTGTAAATATATGATAGGAAAGTGGTCTAATTGCTGAAAAAAATATATAACGAATAATAGCAATTCATGCCTATGCTTCCTTCAGATTTGTAACGTCAAGTTAAATATCTAATGAAGTATGTTGAAATGTAAGGCCCAACAGTAAGTCGTTCTCTACGTTGTTTCGTGTTTCTCTAATTACATCATAAAACTGTATGTCGTTTTTGTTTGTATTACATGAAACATCTCGAAATCTATTCGCCTCCTATGTGCGTCACAGAAATTCTAAAAAAAATTCGAAAGTGTTAAGTAGGGCTGGAAAGAAAACTCGATGGTCGAGAGGAGAGCAAAATATGGACTCAAAGCTGTGCAAGTAGAACAAAGGAGTCAGTACTAAAGCAAGTGATCGATAATTAAGTTTGAACTATGAAGCAAATAGACCCGATTATATATCTATCCAAGACTACCTTTATTTTTGCTTTTTGGTCGGAAAAGGGAGGAAACCTCCCAATTTTGGTTTTTTTGTTTCTATTATGAAGACTTAACTTTTTTTGTTGGAATGTTAGACGATGTAATCGGAGTACTAAGCGGAGAGCATTAAGGGTTAAATTACAGGAGAACCAGAATGTTTGGAAGCATTATAAATTCACGAATCAAGGGAAATATTTTGAGAAATATTGGGAGTTCATTTAGAGGTCGGAATATCAAATCAAATTACGAGCATGCAGAATTGGGTAAAACGTGGGTCAGATCAGATGATAGCTTGTGTTCTTGAGCTGTCATTGGAATCGAAAGAGCTAGGTTGTAGTCTCCTTTGTTTATGCTAGAAACCGCAAATTAAGGATGGAGTTATGAGATCAGATCAAAGCTCTTGCAGGTAACTCGGTCACAGCCTCAAAGCCGTGGGTTATTGTTAGAGGTCTTAATCAATCAAGGAACCCTCAGGACCACTCAGCTAGTGGTACTCGTGTGACAGGAAGCATGGTAGAAATGAGGACTGTATTGATCACACAGAGCTGCAGGATCTCACCAGTCGTGGTAACTTTTATACTTGGCGGAACAAGCAAAGCAAAAACCTCATCGCGAAGAAATTGGACAGATTCTTGGTGAACGACAATTGGTTAGTCAGCTTTCCTCTTGCCTACGCTCACTATGGTCCCCCTAAAATCTCTGATCACTGCCTAACATTGACATATTGGGTAATAGAAAGACAATAAACGTGTCCCACCAACTTTTCCTGCAATATATAAATAATCTGAAGAAAGTAAAAAATAAAATCTAAAAATTCAATAATAATTCTGTCTCTGTATGAATAACTTTTATATTAAGATGCACGTATGAATTTCCCTATAAGCTGAATCTTTGTTTCCTTTCTTAAACCGATTTATTGCCAAACTGAATAAACCAAAGAACATGAACCGAACAAAATAGAGAATAACTTTAGTATTCAAGTAGTAAAATCAAAACAAAACTAACACAAGCCCCTTGCATTGTACATTACAGAAGAGAGGAAGAAAATAAAACCATGGTCCCCAAAGGAGGGCAAAAACCAAACAGTTCTAAAACCTGTTTCTACCTTCACATTACACAACAATTGGGTGAAGATTCCAGCATCTCCGGAGACCTGTGAGCATATATACAAACTCAGACCCATTAGCCATTCGGTCTTTAAAACCACAAAGAGATTCCAATGAGGAAGAAGACTTACATTTGTCCTAAACTTGCGATATCAAAGCCTGGATCCATCTCTTGCACTATATCACTAGGTGGTTGTCCACATTCTTGCATTTTCTGCATTATCTCCATTATCTTGGTCGAATTGTTTGGTTCGGTCTCATACACCAAGTTGAGTTCTTTGATTAGCTCATATTGGCGCGAATAACGATCAAATTCTTCTTTGCTTATGCTGGTTTCATGCTCTTCTAGCCATTTTGGGTATCTTGCTCCGATTTCTTTCATTGGTTCGTGAAGAATATCCTTTGATAATAACTGTTGCATCATCGTGTCTACTATTGACTCCAAGTCCTAAACCCAAACATGAAAATCATGAAGAAAAAAAGCATAGACAAAAATACTCCTCTTGATCAAGACTTCTTTGAAGTGGTTCTACAACCCAAACGATCAAAAAAATCTCAGATCACAGAATGCATTAGTTTCAACCATAACATAGATAATACCAAACTTAAGATAGGATGAAGAACCATTCATATACCAAACAATAAGCACTTGAAGAATAATAATGATTAAACAGAACCAAACCTAAAGTTGAAACCACTAAAAAGAACAGAAGCAGGACTTAATATCTCAACACACTTGAAGACAGAAATAACCAACAACCAGATATACGCTGAGAAAAACAAATCCACCAGAGACTCCATTAGTATCTCTGAGAGACTGTCAACCACCATTAATTTGAGCACTAGAAGCTAAAGAGAGAGATAAACTAGATAAGTAAATCAAGTCGGATACTAAGAAATAACTAAAGAGAGAGATAAAGTCAATAAGTAATTCAAGACAGAAACCAAGACGTAACAAGTTCGTTTTACCTTAGATCCAGCAAGATCCTCGAATTGCTTGATCCAATCTTCGACCATAGCATCATCAGAGCCCGAAGGCTGCGGCTTTGGTGACAAAGACTCAAGTCCCTTTACAGTTTCTCTGGTTTGTTCCCTGAGTTTATCAAGAGCCTCTGCAACATGGTCCTCTTTTGCAATCTTCTGCTTCCCTTTCTTCTTGCTTCTCATATCTGGTAACCCCATTCCAAGACCTTGAACCCCACTCGGCAATGACATGGTCTCTTTTTTATCACCTTCTTCGTTTATGACCCCTACATTTCTACAACCCAAATCAAAAGCTAATCAAGACCCAGTATTTCGAATCCCGTAGTGGATGTTTCATGTTTTGTTCAGAGCTCTAAACTAGAAATTTCATAATAGGTAACCAAAACCACAGTTCCAAAGCTAAATAGCTAAAAACATGACATAGATACAGAATTAGCCGAGAGAAGAAAACTGTAAGAAAAGGAGTAACCTTGGAGTAAGATTGAGATCCTTGAAATCGTCCAAGGCGCCTGAGAAAGCCACACAGAAAACCCAGAATTCTCAATTCTAGAAACGAAGCACAAAGAAAAATCACAAGACTAAAACGTTTCACCAATCACATTAGAATTCGTAGGATTACAAAATCATATAGAATCGTTTGGGAAATTACTATCGAGAAGCTCGTCTAAGTCATCGGTGTGAGTGTTGTTGGCCATTTTCTCGAGTCTCTCTCTTCCTATCTCAACTGTAGAAGAAACGTAGAACGGGAAGAGGAAGAGAGCTGAGATTTATCACAAAGGGCGGTGTTCAATTGATTGATAACTTCTATACGGCGATGTTCGAAGAGTCGCGATTAAGTTAAGGATTTGATCCAACGGCCGAGATTGCTTTTCAATTTCTCATATACATTTATAGTGCTGTAATTTAGATTTAGTTATCTTATGAGTCAGACAAATAAAAAGACCTTTAGTTTTGGACAAAAAAGCCCATAAGGTTACAGTGTCGTAAGCCCATTCCCGGAGCAACATATTTTCCCAAACACTTGTGAGCTCTCAATTCTCAGCTATGGCGAAGAGTTTAATGGCGTCTACTCGTCCATACGTTCTTCTCTCCTCTACAAGAGCACGCCTTCATCTCCTTTTTCGATCTCCGACGAGACCCTTCACTTCATTCTCAGCACCTCACTTGAGATTCACCAACTCAAGATGCGTATTTGCCGTTTCGTCTCATGGAGTGACTGCGTCGTCGTCGATTTATAGCAAAGGAGTTTCTAGGGTTTCTGGGTTCAATTTTGTGGACATTCGCAGACGTAATTTCAGTGTCAGATCCTCGCAAATCAACGATGCTGGTTCAATTGATCAAACCCTTATGCAATCCATGGAGAAAAAGGTTAGATTTTTGTTTAGTCATCAACTAGTTTCAATTTTTGAGTGGAATTGTAGTCTCATTTCATCTAATCATGCTGAGAGTTATAGGTTCTTTTACTGAAATTCGAAAATTATAATATACTTTGTATTCATATCTTTTTCATGGAACACGATTACTCTTAGTCTTAGTAGCTAAAAATGACCAAATTTAGGTTGTATGATTCTCTTCGTAAGCTCATTAAACTGTATGATTAAAGCTCGGTTCTTTTTTGGTTTATCTACGCATATCTCTCCACATCTGAGGTTTCTTTTGCTTGCTTTGCAGATCAAAGAACAATTGAATGCAGAGTCAGTTACTGTACAAGATATGTCTGGAGATGGACGACATGTTTGGTAATAACTTTGATTAGTTCACTTCATTTTCATAATTCTGATGAGGAATTGAGGATTAGCTATCACATAGAAGTGCAAATTTGACGAATAGCAATACTTATTTAGTATCTGCACTTGATGTAATACAAGATAGAAATCTTAATTTTACTTGTTATATCAGTCGATTCCATTAATTAACAGCAGAATTTGGCAATATGTGATTGTTTTGGTAGCATAAATGTGGTATCATCGGCTTTTGAGGGACAATCTGCAGTGAACAGACAAAGGATGGTCTACAAAGCTATTTGGGAAGAGCTTCAGAACGTTGTTCATGCCGTTGACCAAATGACAACAAAGACTCCTTCAGAAGTTTGAAGCCTCAAATTTTCCAAACACTATTAATGATCTATATCTATTGTTTGATTAGCGGACAATGCTGTTTGGTCTTTGAGAAAAAAAAGAAAAAGAACTGACATTCAGTTTTTGGTTATCTTTGTTTTTGATTAGTCTTCAAGTACTTGATTGGGTCTCTTGCAATCGTCAACAAATGTTATGTATGTGTGGGCCATTGTGGTTATATCATGTGTTTGGCTTCTTAGATAGCTCTAAAAGTAGAAATAAAATCTTCGATGGTATGTGGTTGTGAACTGTTACACTTCTTCTCAACGAAATTTGAATTATCTTCTACCATATGTATTTCCAATAAAAATTTGAATCTATACATTTCGATGCATATTTCAAATTTTAAACTTTATTGTATTGCGCTATGGTTAAACATCATCTTTGCTATTTACTTTTACCAGAGTTTTACTCCCGATCGATTAAACTTAAAATTAGTAAGAATATCTTTCTAACTTAAAATTAGTAGAAATATCTTTATGCACACACAAATGTTTTGAAATTATATTGTTTAAATTATTTTTGTAACTAATAATGCTTTATTTGGATTGAAGATTTTAATAATTATAATATTTTGTCTTTGTAATTTTTGATGTATTATGTTGGTAGTTTTAGCATTTTATTATGTTGGTGCCGGTATCTGTTTTTGTCTGCCGATTATATTACTCAAAACGGTTTTGAAAGTCAATTTGTCTATATTCATTTATGGCCACTATATCGATCGCAACAATCATTTAAGTCTTATATGAGTAAAATTCCGTCAAAATTTTCTTTGTATTGTTGTAGTGAATTATCTTTTTTGTCACTTAACTTCTTTTTCTGTTAGATTAATTAAAGTTCGGATATTACATCATAATGAAAGAGTACATGAAACACATCAAGACTAAACACAACCAAAAACATAAAATAAAGATAATAAACCTAGGTGAAGTAGCTCAAACACCGAAGTTTTTAAATAGAGGTTGGATTTGCACTGTTGAGTCTAAAGTAGATTATAAATCCTAAATAGTGATATTTCCAATACATAAGTTGATTTTACTCCTAAACATTGTTGTTATATATACCACAACATACATATTTGCAGTACATTTTCAGAAGAAAAAAGATAGTACAACACAATCTTTGAAAGTTTGGAACTTTACAAGATCTAGAAGTGAAGGAGAAAATGAAAGAATGAACAGTGTGTAAACACTAACTATGTTCATGGCTTCATTTTCTCTTGAGTACATGAAAACTCTATAACAGACAGCATCTCGAAACTAGGTCCGGCTGCAGTTGAGGCCAACTTCTCTGGGGGGATTTTCATAGGAAAGTTGAACTAGCTTTGGCAAGTTATGTCTCCTTGTTGGACCTGACGGTGGAACTATAGCTCTGTGTCTAGTATGGTTGTGATGGCCAGAAGTGGTTACATTACCTTCAGTATGGTTGTGTTTATGGCAGAAAGTGGTTACATTACCTTCAGTGTGGTTGAGTTTATGGCCGGAAGTGGTTACATTACCTTCAGAACAGTTGAGTAACGGACGGTTTGCACCGTCAGTTTTTGCCGGAAGAAGGAGAAGAAGAAGAAGTAACGTTTGTAATAGTTGTTTGAGAGACATCTTGTGAAGAAGTTTTGTCACTTGTTACACTCTAGTAGTGTATGTATATATATAAAACATGATTACGATATTTTGTGAACTTTTTATTCTTTTTCTTGTTGTAACGCTTATTACTTTGGCAGAGTTTTTGAAGTGATTGTTTGTGGTAACAAGTGTTTTAAGTAACAAGAAAAGTAAGTATCATTAATGAGAGTGACTTTATTAGCTTGGCTTTTTTTACTTCTAATTCATCATTGCACTATCACGATTATTATTATATTCAATTTATCATTACTAGGAATCTAGATTTTTTATTCAAGCTATTATATTTGGTTTTCGATTCTGTTTTTTCACCGAATTTCTTTTCAGGGTGTTTTCGTTATATTTATATAGATTGGGATCATACTGTAATTTATACTTAATTGTTCGGAAGAAATATAATTATTTGCAAGAAAACAAAAACTCAGAAGAAAAGCGGTAAGAGGAAGATGAAACTGTTCGACGCGCACTGTCACCTTCAAGACCCGAGGATTATTGCCAAAGCTCCTCAGCTCATCTCATCTGCTGTTATTTCCGGTGTCTCTTTCTTCGCCGTCAATGGAGTCTCTGAGGTTTGATTTTTGTCAGATTGATAGCTTTGAAATGTACGAGTTTGGGTAGTTTTTTAATTGAATATTGGATTTGATTTGGTCTAGAAAGATTGGAATTTGGTCAAGGATATGGGAGCCAAATACCCTTCTGTTGTTCCCTGTTTTGGGATCCATCCATGGTACGTATTGTGTATATATAGCTCATTAGCACCTACAGGTACTGGTTAATTTTCTAAAAAAATTTAAGGTCTTTGTGGTGTTTGTGGTTGAGTTTAGGTATGTTGCAGAGAGGAGTCCTCAATGGTTTGAAACATTGAAGAGTTTCTTTGAGACCACTCCTACTGCTGCTGTTGGAGAAGTCTATCCCTTGTCTCTTTTCTTCACATTTATGATTGAAACCCTTTTGTAGAATCCATGATTTTTATTGGTTGGAACTGCTTCTTTGTTTTTTCCTTTTAACAGATTGGTTTGGACAAAGGGTCTAAGGGAAAGGAGATTGATTTCTCAGAACAGGTTTCAGAACTGAAAAGCAAAAACCTTGTGCTTATATATGTTGTTTATGTTTCTTTTTGAGTGATGGCTTTTGGTGCTAAATATAGCATCTTTAATTTCAGGTTAGCGTGTTTCGTCAACAGCTCGAACTTGCAAAGGTTTTGAATAAACCTGCGTCAGTTCACTGTGTCCGTGCATTTGGGGATCTACTTGAGCTACTAAAGTATGATCTTTTACTTCCTGTCGTGTGTATCAAAGCAAAAGTGAAAATTTGTTAGCCAAATATTCTCATTTGCTGCGTTAGTGTCTATTTGTGATGTGTAGTGTGATGTAATTCCGCAATATGCAGATCTGTGGGGCCTTTTCCTTCTGGGGTCATCCTTCACTCATATTTGGGTTCGGCTGAGATGGTTCCTGAATTTGCTAAGCTTGGTGCATATTTCTCCTTGTCTGGTTTTCTTATGTCCATGAGTGAGAAAAAGGCCAAGAAGATGTTAAAAGCAGTAAGAATTTCATATTTCTCTACACCAAATTTACAGCTTTAGGTGAAATAGAATGTTGATTTCAGTTCTTGGTAGGTTCCATCTGATAGGATCTTATTGGAAACTGATTCACCAGATGCATTACCAAAGGCAGAGCCAGGGTCTCTCCACTTTGTAGAAGGAGATCCTGCTCTATCCGAAGAAGAAAATTCTGCTCAGGATCATGATTCTGTTCCAAATCATAAATCTAATGCGTCTAGTGACCCAATGAAGTTACCAAAGGAAACACTTAATCACCCGGCTAATATTCACACAGTATGTTGTTGCTTTATGACCACTTAACCAACTGTCTTCATCATAAAACCATGGAAAATTAAGACCCTATACAATCATGGTTTCAGGTACTTGGGTATGTAGCACGGTTGTTGGACATGAAGAATGAGGAACTCGCAGATCTAACCTATCGGAATGCTATTAAGTTATTCTCCTACGCAGGTTCAAAAATGCTTCATGAGAAAGGTGAAGGATTACTTTAAGTTAGTGTCTCTTTACATCTCTTTTGGTCCTCAAACAAGATTTTAATAAGACAGAGAATGTATTTATGTCTTTAGGTGCTGGTGATATCTCTGGCCACACTCAAAACCACTCAACAACACATGTATCATGAGTTCTCTGAATTTGGATGTATAAATAAAGCTTTTGTTGTACCAGTGTTATAGAATCCCACTTTTCTGTGTGTAACGCTTATGTTATATTATTAAGCCGTTTGTGTACAATCCCTTAGCAAGGAGAAAACGAATAAATTTTAATTGACAACAATTTAATTTTTTCAAATTTGCTTATATATAACCTGTAATTTCATTGTAATACATAAACAAACAAATACTGATATTCACATTTTCCCCGGAGAATCCCACTATTATCTGAACTTAACTCCTATATCTGAGGAAGAGCCATACTTATCTTGATAAGCTTTTTGTTTTCAATTTCTTTGAAAAGTATCAATTTGATTTTTAGGGTAGTCATTGTCTCTGCAACTTTAACATTTTTGCCTTTGGCTTCTCTGTTTCTTTGATCACTGCAGAACGAACACATGAGAGACTAAGTACTCTGTTTCTTAGAGCCTAAGATACAAAGCAACTCACAAATCCACTATCTTTGGGAAAAAAATCAACCAGGTGCTACCAAAAAGATGTCAGATTTAGATAAAATAAATAAAAATGAGAACCGGTAAGAGTTTTTTAATCTCATCTATTTCAAATTATTATCATCATTTTGATTTAAATCATGATCTTCCTTAATTATATTCATTTCCTTGAAGAAATTCAATGTTAGCATTACCTGTTCCCGATCTTCATATCCATGTGAAAGGTGTTCCATTTCATCTTTGCAAAGTGAGTTTCATTCATTTCTCCAAATAATATATTGCAAAAATACAGTTTTTTTTGGTTCTGAGTTTTTTTCTGTGACAGGAATTGTTGGCAAGGAAATCGTCGAAAGTGAGCTTGTTACTCGAGCGAAACGAGATCGATGAGCTTCGTTGGATCTTACGAGATATAGAAGCTGAACCAGAAGCCTTCGACCTCGTTGCTAAATTTTGTTATGGCTACGAATTCGAGTTTTCGTCTGATAACATCATCTCTGTTCTCTGCATCGCTTACTACTTAGGGATGAATGAAGAACAAAGCTCTAACAACTTGGTGGGCAAGGCATCTGAATTTTTAGAGCAACGGGTTTTGCCAAACTGGAATGAGACAGTAAATGCTCTTCGCTCAGGGCACAAGAGTCTCGAAAAGCTATCGGATGTTGGACTCATCGACCTCTTCTTTGATTCTCTTATCGAAAAAGCTTCCTACGATCCTAGAATCCTCGGTGAATTGACCAAGAACAGAGAGAAAACCGATGAATATAGACCTAACCCTAGGAGACGATTGTTCGTTATAGATTGGAAATCGGAAGATCTGATCACAGTCCCGCTTCAGTTGTATGAACCTTTGATGATCCGAGCAATGAAATCACGCACCATTCCCCTGGAATATATCGTTTTATCAGTCTACAAATATGCGAAAGAATGGGTTTTTGATGCTGAAGAAAGTGTTTCAGGACAAAAGAGAGAAGCAATTGAAGCGGTTGAGCGGCTTTTGCCTCATCGGAGAGGGCTAATCTCTTGCGAATTCTTATTCGAGTTACTAAAACAGTCGATTTGGTTAGAAGCTAGCTCTGAATGTCAAAATGGATTCGAGATCAGAATCAGCAAACAGCTCGACATGGCTAAACCAATAGATCTCAAAATTCTATCCCGAGGATACGGAGAGAATGCAGAGAGTTTCCAAGATCTAGAGCTTGTTAAAACCGTTGTCATGAGCTTTTACAGTAACTACTACGATGAAGACACTGAAGATGTTTCTCGTTTCACGAAAGTAGCAAAACTGTTGGAAGAGTTTCTGTTCTTAGCTGCTAGTGAGGCTTCTCTGAAACTCGAGGCGTTTGTGCAATTAGCGGAGACCACAGTGGCTACTTCGCAAGGTGTTGTGAGATACTCAGATGAAATATACAGAGCCATTGATGCTTTCATGGAGTCTCATAGATACTTGACTGAATCAGAGAAGATGGAAGTTTGTCAAGTTCTAGAATGTAGTAAACTCTCTCAAGAAGGATGCGAGCAAGCCGCTAGAAACCAGAAGCTTCCTCTTAGAATCGTTGTTCAGGTTTTGTTTGCTTCTCAGCTTCAAATACGCGAGGCAATGGCTAAAGAGATTAAGAGCATAGAAGAGAAAGTAAATGAAGAAGAAGAAGAAGAAGACGGGATTGGGGTTTCGAGCAATGAAGATGAGATAGAGAAGATGAGTAATAAGATGTTAGAGCTTGAAATTGAGAATCGTGAATGTGTTGTTCATCGTTGTACTCAGACGAAAAAGAAGAAGAAGATAAGTGTGTGGAGAGAAGTGAAGAGGAAATTTGGTTGCTTGACTTCTCCTTCCTCTTCAGCTAATGTTTGCACCTGTAATATCAAAAGAAAGAAGAAGAAGATTCATCATCACTACAGGCAAATAAAATAAGATCACTCTCGTCTTTGCTTCGTTACGTTCCGTTCATGCTTTGTTCTCGTTCTTGCTCTGTTTCCGACACTGAAGAAGACTTTTTGCAGGTTCTGTTTTTTGTTTTTGGTTTTTGGTTATTGAGTATTCTTAAATTTATCAAAAACCATGAAAATAACAAAAAAGTATAAATCTACAACAAAACAAAGTCTTCTCTGGACTTGCAGATGGTATTCAGTTCTTACTCATAAGAACAACATTCCTTGCCTCACACTTTAAAGAGAGTTTGTCTTTCTCAAAAGCCCGATCTCTCTCTGTTCAATCTGGTTAAGACAACGATCAGGTCTTGATCCGTGCCCTAAAGATTCAATCATCCAGTATAAGATCATTTATTTCCAACCGATGATCTCAATGGAGTTCTATCACAATCCTTATGGACACTAGTCTCATCGTTGCTTATTAAATTCAATCTGTCTTTTCCTTGTATTTCATCTTCTTCTTTACCGACTCTCATATGATCCTGAATCAGATTATTAGAACTACTTTCATTCAGATCTTCTTCTTTACCTCCCTCTTCATCTCCCAGAACCACCACATCTCCAGACTGCATGTGTTTCTCACCTTCCTTCGGCGAATTCCTCGGCGTCGGATCGGTGGTTGATGTGACGTTTTCAGGTATCTTATTGTTGACATTCTTCTCCACAGCTTTCTCTGGATCGTAATTGGAAACGCTCTTGCTAATTAAAAGGGTACAAGGCTTGAGGACACAGGAGTAAACATAAGCCAAGAACCAGAAGAGCCATGGAACACCAACAAAGACCATACCCGCTTGAAGAAACAAAGGGCTTGGATGAGAGAGAACCAAGTAAAGTCCTAAAAGGACTCCTCCTGAGATGATACATGAAAGAAACAAAAGAGTGATAATGTATATTCTTGGATCACTTTTTCTCTGATCCATTCGATTTTCGACCACCGATTTTGAAAACAAAATGGTGAAATCAGAGAAATTGTTTTTTTTTTCTTTATATCAGAATTTGATTTCTCTGGTTTTTTTTTTCTTTGGGAAATTGTGAGAAGGAACAGACGGGTCTAACAGAAAACTGAAATGAGCGTTTAATGCGGCCTTTTTTTTGTTTTTTGTTTTTGTTTTTTTCCACTTTTGGTTGCTAAATTACTCTGAAGAATTTGTTGGAAAAAAAATGGATTACTCTGAAGAATTTTATTAATTAGTCGATTCGTTGTGTTTCAGTTGTTCGAGACTTTTTTTTACGCTTTTAGAGTGAAACTAGGAAATGTAAAACGAATTTATTCGGGAAATATAGTTAAATATATGAAAAAGTTAGTAAGAAATTTGTGGACGTAAAAATGTAAAACATATGCATATATAATACTACAAGTTACATATATATATGTTTATCGTGCTATCAACCAAGATAGGACGAACGTTCACGATGTCTAAATACATGAGTCCCACTTTAAAAATAATATAAAATTATTTTTTTCTGTGTTCACACCAAAAAAATTTCACATACTATCCCTAATTCAAATGAAAATGGATTTAGAAACCTGTTTTCCTAAAATCGCGGGAAAGCAAAACGTGTTCTTTAGAAAAATTCAGGCCTACTAATAATGAATCATCTAACAGCCCGTTCTTAGAATGTAAAACTAACGTAAACTTAGAATTGAGGATAAAGATGGCAATGTAATACTCTGATCTGACCCGTTCTCAACCCTCTACCAATTGGAGATTCCGCGAAGTGGTGTTTTCAAAGACGGACAGGTAAGTAACGCGTAAAAAACTGAGGTGGCGAAAGCCGACATCGAAGTGTCAAATCCTCCTAATCACAATCAGTAAAGAGGCGGGTTAGCTGGGGTGCCTTTTTCATCAATCTCCGGTCGTTCAGCCATTGGCAGACTTATGTGTGATATAGGGGTTCATTTGACTCTGGTAACTTATACGTAAGGCAGAGTTTGATTTTTTGAGGGTGATAGTGGAAAAGTTGACAGATCACCCCATTAATTTGGGAATTTTTTTTATATAGATATTTATCTATTTGTTAATATTGAATGAAACCTTTTTTCTTATTTTGACACTCTATTGAATTAACAAGTAATGTATTTTTATTTGATTTGTTTTAATTAATTAGAAAAAGATGAAGAGTGTCAGTAAATATTAAGTCAATGCGTTGTTCTATTATGACATTTTTGTGAGGCTAATCTCTATTAGATTTAGTAAACGATTAAAAAATTTAAGTGTGTATATGTATCTAATATATTTTTTATGGATTTTTAGAGTTGTAGAAAAGTTCGGAAAACTTTTAAAACATAAATTAGAACTCCAAAATTTATTATCACCCTTATTGTTGTATAATTATTTTTGTTTGTTTGAGTTTGACCCTGCTATTGAAATTATAAAGAGTGAAGGTTTCGAGTCGAGCTAGGGCCTCATTTCATTCTCATAACATGCACCACGATACCTGACAAGTGACTCCCTTGCATCACAATGGAACCTTAAGAGAGATGGCGACTCCAACTACCGTCCAAGTAGTCCTGACATAAGGTTAGAATTCTACCTCTTCTAGAGTGGTATCTCACTGATGGTTCGAGCCCCTCGGAAGGACTCTAGAGAGCTGCCGACTCCATGTAAGATTTATACTAGATCTGAACATAAGCTCACCCTCGCCGGATCGCAATCCTTTGTCCCGGCCATTGTAGTACGTGTGTCGCCCATGGGGAAGAAAGGGGTGTGATGTGGCTTGGCTATTAACTACCTCGGTGTGGTTCGAACGAAGAGTCTTATGCCAACAAAATATGCTTTCGTAGCAATGGTTTTGAGTATTTGTTTTTTATTGCTGAAAGTTTAAGCACCAACAAGAGTTGAAGATGATCCTGACTGTAAAGTGTCAAAATGGTTGCAGTGCCGGGTGAAGGAGTAGGTGCAGACATGACGAATGGACTCAAAACCGATAGAAAAAAATAAGAACAGTTTAGTGTATTTTGTTTGAGATTGACTTTGATACTATGTCAAAATGGTTGGAGAGAGGGCTGAGCCGTTTTAGGTTTAATGGTTTTCCAATCTTATTCACAAAGAAAACATTACAAGGTATATATATGCTTTAGAGACAAACCTAATTCTCCTAAATAAATGGGAAGAATATTTACATAGATACATACGAACAACAGCGGATCCATGTACAAGAGAGGGGATTCAATTGATCCCCCTTTTTTTTAAAAAAAAAACTTTATATACATTTAATAGTTTTTTTAAAATTTAATTCAGTATATTTTTTTTGTTTTGACACCCTATTAATTAAGATTTAATAACTCTAAGTGTTTTTTATGAAAAAAAAATATTAAAAAATTATATTAGTTGTCAACTTTAAGTTTTTTTAAAATCATTAGTTGTCAAGCTAATGATTTTGGCATCGTATGTTTGATTTCTTCTCATTACATATAATAGATTTAATAAATGATTTTAATGTGTGGTATCAGACTATAGATCAGATTTTATCGATCTAATTGTTGACAAAAAAAATTATATTAGTTATATTTGACCCGGTAGAAAACATTTCTGGATCCGCCACTACATACGAATTACAAACTATGGTAACTAATATCTCAGCATAGAGAGGTGGCAGAGGCACACATGAATCGAGGTTATTGATGCAGGTGCTTTCTACTTGAAATGAAAGGGGGTGACCTACCTTACTTACTTGAGAGTTGCCCTAAGGTTATGAGCCGATGGACTGAGAAATCAACATGGATCCAATTTCCTCCAGAAAAATTCTCCACTGCTACCTCCCATAGGAGTCTGGGTGTGTCTTAGTCCCACTGTGACTGATAATCCTCTCAGACCAGCTCCTGGTCAAGTATCAATTTAGAGAATATATGTAAGAATATTTCGTTATGTGTGGTCGATATGTTTCTCGGTTTAATTATAAAGTTTAAGTTCATATTAAAGTTTATTGATTCTAATATAAAAGACGATACTGTGATGGATCGGTTTCGATTAACGAATTAGAATCAGATGTATTGATAACCCTCCTCCCTTATCAAATTATATTGTATTGATCTTCTCTGTAAAGTACATATGTATATATATAGTAATTAATCTAATACAAATACATATAAAAAATATATATATATATATATATATATGTAATGAAAAAGGACGTGCAGTTATAAGTTATAAATGAAACGTGACGTTTCAATTAGTGTCTTTTGAACTAATATAAAAGCATTAGTTATTGAGGATGATCGTGTGTGAAAAAGGACGAACGATTACGAATGGTTTTGTCTCGTTTACAAAAAGAAAACGAACGTTAAAGAGATAGAGAAGAAGAGTGAAGATCCTTATCCATCAAAGGATCGATTAAAAGTTTAAAGGTTAAGGGAGGATAAATCAACAAGAAGATTTGATCCATACCATCATCAAGTAATGGATCAAGGTTAGTGTTTTTTCTCCATTGAGAAATTGTTTGTTTGTTGAATTAATACAAATATAGATTAAAACTTGGGATAGATTTCATAAACCGAAATCATAAAATTGAATTTATATTTGGTATCAGAGTCATCTAGATTTGTTTAATTCACATAGATGAATTTATGATTGTAACTGGTTTTAAAGAAGATTTATGATTTGATGATTCATTTGATCGCGTGAACAACGGTCACGCCTATTAATGGTGATGTTGGATCAACTTAATCTCAATATCATGGATTCATATCAGTTACGAATAGAACTGGTTAAAAGTATTCATTTTGTGATTCATGATATATATACGATGTGTTTAATTTCGATTGTGATCGAAAGTACTATAACCACTTAATGACGATGCGTTTAGTGATATATATATATACGTTTGGAGAATCGCATGCATGTAACTGTTTCAATGCATTCATAGGACGTTACTTGATACGTAAGTAACTGTCATTATATTAAGTGTTTTCGCTGTGAATTTATTTGTCATCGTGATTGCATTGTTTGACGTAATCGTGATTAAAGTACATGTATTTATTAGTCACGGTAACTGTCATGTTTAATATATATTATATATAAATCAAGTAAATAAAATATAGCACAACAATTGTAAATTGGTCATTATATAATCTTAATGTATTATGATATGTTAATATAATGTTAGTGGCCGTAAAGTAGTATTGATGCATTTAATAACTAGCATTATATATGTTAAATGAAAAATTGGGTAGTATATATATATAAAAAAGCTTCCGCTGTAATTTATAAATTAAGATAATTTGTATTATGAAATATTAATACAATATAAAATAAATTACCATTAAAATTTAATGTTTACATACAATGACATATTAATCATCAAAGTGGTCTTATCATATTATATGTAAATATTAAAGTGAAAACATTAATTGATCATGATTAAAGAGATGCTAAAATGACATAAAAGTTCTAGTGATCAATTAAATTATTATTTGTATTCTTGGAGATCATCCAAAGGTGGATCATTGGATATATTTAATAATGCGAAAAGAATTAGTCATTTCCGCTATAGTCGATAGTATGTTTACTCAAAGGTAACATATCTGTTTGATTTATATGTGTGATTTGATTAATTATAAAAGTATTAAAAATTTAAAACTAGCATCATTTAAAGTGTGTATTTAAGTATTGCCTAAAGGTTGCTTAAATACATGATTTTATAGTCTAGAATAAAATTTAGGAATCTGTATAAAAGTCTCAAAGCACTAATGAGTAAGCATGTATAAATTTTTGCAGCTTCATCTAGTATGTATGCATCTGCTAACTCTGTCATGAAGTGTAATGGGTTGAATTACGGGGAGTGGTCTGAACAAATCCGGTTCACACTGGGTGTAATGTCTTTGGACCACACAATCCTCACTGATGAGGAGCCCTCAGCCATTATAGATGATAGCTCCGAAGTTGATAAGTCTCGTTATGAGACTTGGGAGCGATCTAACAGGCTGAGTCTGAACCTCATGAGGATAAAGATGGTGGAAAGTATTAAGCCATCTATGCCCAAGACTGAGAAAGCTAGGGAATTTTTAATGAAAATTAAGGAGTGTTCACAATCGGATTTGGCAGACAAGTCAATTGTAGGAAGTCTCATGAGTGTGCTAACTACGAAAAAGTTTGACTGGTCCCAGCCAATCCATGATCATGTGACGCACATGTCTAACTTGGCATCGAAGTAAACGGCCTTGGGAATGGAAGTTCATGAGCCCTTCTTGGTCCAATTCATCATGAACTCTCTACCTCTTGAGTTTAGCCAGTTCCAGGTGAATTATAACACCATTAAAGATAAATGGAACTATCAGGAATTGAAGGCTATGCTGGTTCAAGAGGAGGGGAGATTAAAGAAGATGAAGGACCAAGTTGCTCTTCTCGTAGGCATTAATGCCAAAAGCAGCAGAATGAAATCAAGTGTTAAGGATAAAAAGAAGGATAAAGCTTTCATGAAGGGACCCGAAAGTCAAATCCAAAAGGAAAGGAAGTGTTTCTTTTGCAAGAAAATGGGACACTTCAAGAAAGACTGTCCGAAAAGAAAGGCATGGTTCGATAAGAAAGGTACACAACATTTATATGTTTGTTCTGAATTGAACCTTATTGAAGTGCCTAAAAATACTTGGTGGTTAGATTCTGGTGCAACTACTCATATGTCTCATATTGAGCAGGGATTCAGTTCGATTCAGCCCATAAGAGGACTTGAACAATACTTGTTCATGGGGAACCGGATGAAGGCATAGATAGAAGGCATTGGGACTTATAGATTGATCTTAGATATTGGTTGTCATATAGATCTTGAAGGGTGTCTCTTTGTACCTGAATGTGCTAGAAATCTTGTTTCTGTAAGTAGGTTGGACGATTTAGGTTTTAATTTTAAGATTGGACATGGTGTTTTCTCTATGTACCGGAATAACTATTTTTATGCTAATGGTACAAAGTTTGATTCACTTTACAAGTTTAATCTTGATGTAAAGTTTTCTGAATCCTTGTTTAATGTTAAAAATCAAGGCATAAAACGTAGTGCATCTAGTGAAAGCTCAGCTTTCTTGTGGCATAAAAGATTAGGTCATATTTCCAAAGAAAGAATTATAAGGTTGGTAAAGAATGAAATACTTCCTCCATTGGATTTTAGTGATCTAGATGTGTGTATAGACTGCATTAAAGGAAAGCAGACTAAACATATAGTTAAGAAACCAGCCACAAGAAGTACTCAACTTCTTGAGTTAATACACACCGATATATATGGTCCATTTGATACTCCATCTTGGAGTGGTGAAAAATACTTTATCACCTTTATTGATGATTATTCACGTTATGGTTATACTTATCTACTACATGAAAAGTCTAAGTCGGTGGAAGTCCTAAAGGTGTTCATCGATGAAGTAGAAAGGCAGTTAGATAGAAAAGTAAAAGTTGTGAGATCTCATAAAGGTGGTGAGTTTTACGTAAAATTCAATGAAAGTGGACAATGTCCTGGTCCGTTTGCAAAGTTACTTGAAAGTAGAGGCATTTGTGCGCAATACACAATGCCTGGAACACCTCAACAGAATGGTGTAGCTGAAAGGCGAAACCGTACTCTAATGGATATGGTTAGGAGTATGTTAAGTAATTGTTCTTTACCCCTTTCGTTGTGGATATATGCATTAAAGACTGCAACGTATGTGTTGAATCGAGTTCTTAGTAAGGCAGTTCCTAAGACACCTTTTGAACTGTGGATGAGAAGGAAACCTAGTTTAAGACATTTACGTGTCTGGGGTTGTCCAGCAGAAGTAAAGCCGTATAACCCACATAAAAAGAAACTTGATTCTAGAACTGTTAGTGGATTTTTCATTGGTTATCCTGAAAAATCGAAAGGGTATGTATTTTATTGTCCTAACCATAGTACGAAAATAGTTGAGACGGGGAATGCTAGGTTCATTGAGAATGGTCAAACTAGTGGGAGTGGTGAACAAAGAAAGGTGGACATTAAAGAAGTTTAGGTTGAAGCTTCTTCACCTGTCGTTGCACCTCACGTTGTTGTTCCTATCGTTTCAGTAGAGTCTAATGACACAATGGAACAACATAATCAAGAGCCAATTCCTCTAGGTGAAAATGTAATCAATGAACCAATCACAATTCAAGAAGAGAGTAGTGTACCACAAGAACCTTTAAGGCGATCTGTAAGAGAAAGAAGATCTGCCATTCCAAACAAATATGTGGTTTACGCTATTGAAAGTGAATGTGACTTAAGCCTTGATGAAGACCCGAGCACATTCCGAAAAGCCATGGAAAGTGACAATTCTGAAAAGTGGTTAAATGCCGTAGGAGACGAAATGGCTTCTATGGGTGTTAATCATGTATGGGACTTAGTAGAGTTACCTGATGGTTTCAAGACCGTTGGTTGTAAATGGGTCTTTAAGACTAAATGTGACTCGAAAAGTAACATTGAAAGACACAGGGCTCGCCTTGTTGCTAAAGGTTTCACCCAGAAAGATGGAGTTGACTATAAAAAGACCTTCTCTCCAGTATTTAAGAAGGATTCTCTAAGGATTGTTTTGGGTTTGGTAGCTCATTATGATTTAGAGCTTCACCAAATGGATGTGAAAACAGCCTTTCTAAATGGAGATCTTGAGGAAGAAGTATATATGGACCAACCTGAAGGTTTTGTGGCCACAGGAAAAAAACATTTGGTGTGTAAGCTGAGAAAATCAATATATGGACTGAAACAAGCTTCCCGACAAAGGTATTTAAAGTTTAATGATACCATTATGTCATATAGTTTTGTAGAGATCATCGTTGATCGGTGTATCTACATGAAAGTCAGTGGGAGCAAGTTTGTTATTTTGGTCTTATATGTTGATGATATCTTACTTGCTGCAAATGACATGGGCATGCTATGTGATGTAAAGAAATATCTCTCTAAGAACTTTGAAATGAAAGATATGGGTGAGGCATCTTATGTGATCGGAATAGAAATAATTAGAGATAAATCACGAGGACTGTTAAGTTTGTCTCAGAAAAGATATATCAATAAGATATTAGAGAGATATGGAATGGAAAATTGCTCTGCAGGAAAAGCTCCAATTCAGAAGGGGGATAAGTTCAGTATGGAAAGAAATGGAGCGTAAAGAATGAATTGGAGCGTAAAGAAATGGAAAGAATTCCCTATGCATCAGTGGTTGGGAGTTTGAACTATGTTCAGACATGTACTCGGCCAGATATCAGCTTTGCTGTTGGTATGTTGGGTCGATATCAAAGTAATCCTGGAATGGACCACTGGAAAGCTGCAAAGAAAGTTCTCAGATACTTGCAAGGCACCAAAGAGTTCATGCTTACGTACAGGAGATCCGACAACCTAGAGATCGTCGGATATTCAGATTCTGATTTTGCCGGATGTGTCGATAGCAGAAAATCGACATTTGGCTACTTGTTCCTATTAGCTGGGGGAGCAGTATCTTGGAAGAGTGGAAAGCAGTCTGTCATTGCTACTTTCACTATGGAGGCCGAATTTGTGGCATGCTTTGAGGCCACAGTTCATGCATTGTGGTTGCGGAACTTTATCTCAGGACTTGGGATTGTCGACAACATAGCCAAGCCGCTGAGAATTCACTGTGATAATTCCGCAGCTGTCTTCTTTTCTAAAAATGATAAGTACTCGAAAGGAGCTAAGCACATGGAGTTAAAGTACTTGTCTGTGAAGGAAGAAGTGCAGAAACAAAGAGTATCATTTGAGCATATTAGGACGGACATGATGGTAGCGGATCCGTTAACTAAGGGATTACCACCCAAAACGTTCATTGGCCATGTAAAGCGTATGGGTGTTATAGATAAGACCTTGCTATTCTAGTTGTGCTATGCTTATTGTACTTGTAAGAATTTGAATTCACTTAAGTTTATGTTTCTGTTTTATAGGACATGTTATTATTATAGTACATGTATACATTTTGGTTTAAAGATAACATGTGTGTTTGAGAATTAAAGTTTTTCTCAATATTAAAGAAAGAAAAGAATAAAATTAGAATTGGTTTGTGATACATGGAAGGAAACTTGTCGTTCAATGATGGGCAACCGCCATGATTCGATCAATTCTTATTTTATTAGGATAATTAAAAGATTAATGAACTAGATATAAAAGTGCTAATCATAAATATTAACCAATTAAGTCAACACAACGACCAAGTGGGAGAATGTAAGAATATTTCGTTATGTGTGGTCGATGTGTTTCTCGGTTTAATTATAAAGTTTAAGTTCATATTAAAGTTTATTGATTCTAATATAAAAGACGATACTCTGATGGATCGGTTTCGATTAACGAATTAGAATCGTGTGTATTGATAACCCTCCTCCCTTATCAAATTATACCATATTGATCTTCTCTCTGTAAAGTACATATGTATATATATAGTAATTAATCTAATACAAATACATATAAAATAAATATATATATATATATATATATATATATGTAATGAAAAAGGACGTGCAATTATAAGTTATAAATGAAACGTGACGTTTCAATTAGTGTCTTTTGAACTAATATAAAAGCATTAGTTATTGAGGATGATCGTGTGTGAAAAAGGACGAACGATTACGAATGGTTTTGTCTCGTTTACAAAAAGAAAACGAACGTTAAAGAGATAGAGAAGAAGAGTGAAGATCCTTATCCATCAAATGATCGATTAAAAGTTTAAAGGTTAAGGGAGGATAAATCAACAAGAAGATTTGATCCATACCATCATCAAACAATAGATCAAGGTTAGTGTTTCTTCTCCATTGAGAAATTGTTTGTTTGTTGAATTAATACAAATCTAGATTAAAACTTGGGATAGATTTCATAAACCGAAATTGAATTTATAATATAAATATTTTTAATTTTCCTTTGTTAGAGATCTTTGTCTGTGTGGTGTGTGAGCTTTTAGATATCACATTTTATGGTGATTGTCTGTTTTGTTGTCAACATTAGTCTCATTTTCAACATTGCATCATTCTTTGACAAAGAATCACAAACATATACAATGCAGACAGAATTAAAAGCAGATTACGCTCACAAAATATACAAAATTTAACACAAGCTCATTCAAAAAAATCAGAACATGATTCATATATATATATTATTCTTGCGTGATTTACATCTTCTAAATCTTGTGTGAGATATGAACTATATGTCTTGGGATAATGTGAATGATAGTGGTTTCAGACATGATTGATAACCCAGGAGAAACATTGATATTTTCAAAACAAGTAAATACTCATTATGTTTCAAAATAATAGATGTTATAGGATTTTCACACATATTAAAAAGAATTGTGAAATGACATTTTATTCATATTTAATGTTCTAGCACAAACAATTAAGAAGAGAAAAGAAAAAAATAAATGAGAGCAAACCAAAAAAAATTAAGTCAAATATGCATTAGAAATAGAAAATATCTATCTTTTTGAAACAAATATTTTTTCTAGAACATCTCTCAAGTGTATTTGGTAGTGGTTACTTTTGATTCGAGTCGGGTCCCAAGGACCAATACCAATACACAACGCTCTTCGTTTTTTGCTCCACTTAAATCTTTGTTTCTTGTCAAAACATTGTTATCTCTGATCTCCAGTTTTTCTTCTGCCAATATATATGTTCTTTTTTTTTTTTTTTTTTTATCATCTTGAACCATTTCATTAAGCTGAAGAAACATAGTCTTCATGGAAGACAGTATCCATACAAGGTGGAACATAACAGTAATGTTGAAAACCTACAGAAGAATCATACCTGTAGTTTTCCCTGCTTCTTTGTAAACACCATGATGATCACGTATTACCCAAGCTGCCATTGCAGAAGTAGAAGAATCTCTGTAACGACAGTCGTAGTTACACTTGACATAATCCACAGGCGGACGTGACCATCGAGAGATAGAGGAAAGAGCGCTTTGATCGCGAGAGTGGATGGGAGGAGAGTCCTGTGCATCTAACCATTCTGTTGCCTCACGCATTGATTCATTCAGATCTGATTGCCACACTGTGCCTTGTCGTGGTACATTAATTTGTTCCTGCTTTTCCAAATTCTCCACAGAGTCCAAAGAGGCAACTGTTGTTGAAGAGGTGGAATATTGTTCTCAAAGTGACAAGCTATCAAAATCTGAATCTTGTCTTCAAAGGAAGAAGCTCCTGTTAATAATCGTGAGTAGGAAATTTGAGAACCTCGCCAAATAGCCTCAGCATGTATGCAGGTAAAGAACAAGTGATCTAATGATTCATCCTCCATACAACATCGACGACACTGAGCATCAGAGGTTATGTTCCGTGATTGCAGAATTGAACCGATAGGCAAAGTATGTGAAAGAACACGCCAGAGAAAGTGTTTTAACTTCGGTGTTGTATGCAACTTCCAGATTGACTTTTTGATGTCAATAGCACCAGTTGGCGGTCGAATCTGAGTTGCTGAAGAGAGGTAAGTTGCTAGCCAATAGCCGGACTTAACTGAATATTGACTATTTTGATTATAATACCAGCCAATGAGGTCTTCTTCATGAAAGGAACTGACACGAAGTTTAAGTATTTCTACCACATCATTAGCATCCATATTGGAATAAAGAAGATCTCGGTTCCATCTTCTAGTACCAGGAATGAAAAGATCAGAGACATACTGTAAGTTTTGAGAGGAGTTCAAGAGTCTTTTCGGAGCTCTTGGAGGGGTAGTAGCTAACCAAGGATCAGTCCAGGTTTTAATATTAGTTCCATCTCCAACTAAGCAATAAAGACCTTGCTGTAGTAAATCACGTCCTGCATATATGTTCTTTTTGGATTATACCTGAATTCGGTCAACATGTTCACATTTATCTCTTTAATCATCAATAATGACAACAAGCTAATGTTTCTTCTTCTTCCTATACTACTTGCTCACAAAATTAATTAATAACCACGTGGTCTTGTGATATTCTTGCCCTCTATTTAGTCTTACCGACTCTGTTTCAATATTTTTCTTTTGATAAAAGTAGTAAAAAAAAAAAAATTTAAAATAAATTAGGTTGCTTTTGTACTGAATGTTCCATAAATTCAGGAGGGAACAAAACAAGTTAGAGTCCTTTAAGTAATCATCTCTTCTTCTTTTTTTCAGTCATCAATAACAAAAAGTGATAGCTATAGTGAACTCGGTATAATTAATTATCAGTAATTTACATTAAGACAGAACAGATAATGAGAAATTATGTTTCTTAATAAACAAATTAATTTTAATTAATTGGGTAAACGGTAATTTTTCGAGAACATAAATCTTCCCGTCGACACGGATCTCTTCATCGACGCTGAGCTTCGTACCAGAAAACTCGAAACTCCTCCGCTGCTTCTCTGAGCCTCCGTCATTGAAGGCGTCTTCTGATCGCCATGTCCATCTTCTTCTCGCAGCTGAGAAGTTCCAACGCCGCCGGACTCTTCTTCGTCTTTGATCTCCCGAATCACATCAGCGATCGAAATCACTATACCTGAGTTCAATGATACCGATCTCTGAATCTGCTGTGGATTTTCATCCTTTGTCTCCCGTTGCTCCACCGATCTACCGTTACTATTCCGAGATTCGATTTCTAGACCTTCGATAACGACGGAGGGATTTAAATCGCCAGTTTGTTGCTGGTAACCATTCAAATTCGAGTTAATTTCCTCAGTTTCTCCGCCACGAGAAGCGGAATCTGCAGCCGTTTGATGAACGGAATTCGAATAGTTAGCTACGACTAAATCGGTCTCGACGGTGGTGGGAAGAGCTCCGGTGACGAAAGCGCGACAAAGTGGACAGTTAGAGTGAGATTTCAACCAAGTATCGATACAAGGAAGATGAAAAGCGTGGTTACATTTGGGCAACAATCGTAAGCTCTCATTCTCTTCAAACTCACTCAAACAAACAGAACAATCAGAGCCATCGACAAATCCATCTCCCTTTCTATATTTGTAAACCTTAATGGATTTAATCAGAGAGTCGCTAAGACCATCTCCACTAGTCGTCGTCACATTTGAGGTTCCTTGTCCGGATTCCATAGCGGAGGAGGAGAAGAATCCAGGAGCTTCAGAGGATGAGTTATCACAGCGACGATGACAGTACTTTGAGATGAGAGTGTAGTAGCTAACGAGGACGAAAGCACTGGCGAGGATTCCGATAAGGGCAATGAGAAGAGGGGAGAGTTTGGAGGAGGAAGAGTCGTCGAGGAAGGCAGGAGGAGGAGGAGGGAAGATGAGGTAGCACCATTGAGGACAGTAGATGTTGCAGATACCTTGAGAGCAATCATTGTAGGAATCGTATGGAGACCATGGATTAGAGTTTGACATTGAACCCATTTAATTCAATGTTGCAAAGAAGAGAGATTGAGAACGAAAAAGAAGAAGAAGATGAGAGAAGAGATGGTGAGGTGAAGTGTCTCCCTCGATCTCTCTTTATCTTTGGACACTGTATTCTTTTCCTTAGTACATTATTCTACACTCTTTATCAATCTATATTTTTTTATATATCAGTACAACTAACTTTCTTTATATCAAATTAAAATCTGAGTTTATCCTTTTTTAATTTATTTAATATTCACAGAAATTATGTTTCTTTTCTTTTATATACACATATATAGGTAGTTGTGTTTGGTCTCTAACCTGATAGTCTTTGATATAATTTCACAAAAAAAAATGATATAAAATAGAGAATATATAATGAAACTAAAAAGTCAAGAGATTGATGTTAAAGGCTTAAGCTTTATCTTTATATTCGTTTCTTTTTCTTTTTAGAGTCTTTTGTAGACTGTGAGCATAGTGTTAAAGAAGAAAATAAAGGACGAGTTTAGTAGCGAAGACTTGAGAAAATTGAAATAGTTGCATTTGTTGTGTGTATCTTTAAGCATTGTTGAAGATATTTGAGAATGATTTATAGATAAAATAGATTTGATACTTAATAATCATTGTTGTTGTTTGGTAATGGAAAGTTACGTGAATGCAAGAGTATGTATCTTTAAACTAAAGCAAAAAAAAATGGTTAAGTTGTTGGTGAAGAGACGACTACTTTTTTTTTTTCTTTTGTCAAACACTGGACCACAACTGACCGGCGTATTATCCAAGTTTTTACATAATATAGGCAGTGAGACTCAATACATAGATGTGAGATAATGCCTGCATTCAATGGATTTACCATGGATGATTATTTTATAGCAAATATATAACTATATATTATAATACTGAAGAATTAATAACTTTAAACGGGTATAAGAACCTGATTTGATCGGCAAGACTCTTCGAAATTCTGCAAGGAATAGTGAATTGAAGGTAATAATATTTTGTATGTTACTGTAAATTGTTATTGTAAATTGTGTATTACATAAATCGGTCGTTTATATAGAAGTAAAAAGTTAGTTCTATTGTGTGTGCATAGTGACGTGTGGGTTCAACATAAATTATATAAAACTTTGAATATGTAAAACATGATGTCTCCTCCTTTTGTTGACTTTTGTAACAATCTCCCTTGGAGGCCACCATCACAAATGTTTCTTGTGGTTTGTCTTCCGTTGCCTTGTTAAAACCATAGCAAGGTAAAAAGAGTATAACTGTACCAGCTCCCCCTCGAGTAATCAGGAGAGCATCTTTTATAGGTCTTGTAGACAACGCATTCCAATGTTACAAATATGTTGTCTGAATGTAGTGGTGGGTAGTGACTTTGTGAAGAGATCAATAACATTGTCACATGAACGAACATATTTTACTTCAGTCTCTTTTTTCTTCTCAAGTTCTTGATTGTAGGAAAAGAACTTTGGAGGAATATGTTTCGTCATGTCACTTTTGATATATCCTTCTTTCGTCTCGGCAACACATGCAACATTATCTTCATATAGAATAGTTGGTTCTATTTTGTAGTTGATTCCACTAATTGATCGAATGTGTTTATTGATGGATCTAAGTCATACACATTCTCTACTTGCCTCATGCAGCGCGATGAGTTTAGCATGGTTCGTAAAAGTAGCCACAAGTGTTTGTTTTTGAGAACGCCAAGATATAGCAGTGTCACTGATTGTAAAAAAGGTATCATGTCTGTGATCTAGCCTTATGTGGATCTGACAAATATCTTGCATCTACAAAACAAATTATTTGACCATTTGAATTTTTAGAATAAAATAATCCTAAATCAGTAGTCCCTTGAAGATAACGGAAGACAGGTTTGATTCCATTTTAATGTCTTCACGTAGGGGATGAACTGAACTTTGCCAAAAGGTTAATTACAAATGATATATCATGTCTTGTACAATTTGAGAGGTACATAAGAGCCCCAATCGCACTCAGATATGGTACTTCAGGACCGAGTATATCTTCGTTTTCCTCAGCTGGTCGAAAATGATCATTTTCAATATTAAGGGATCTAACAGCCATTGGAGTGAGGAGTTGCCTTATCCATGATAAAATGTTTTAACACTTTCTTAGTGTATGTGGATTGATGAACAAATATGTCCTTTTCGGAATGCTCTATTTGTAGGCCTAGACAATATTTTGTCTATCCGAGATCTTTCATCTTGAATTCTTCTTTTAGATAGTTTGTTGCTTTTTATACTTCATCTTGTCTTCTAATCATATTTAGATCATCAACATATACCGTGCGTTGTTGTTTTCTTAATGAAAACACATGGACAGATAGGATTATTCACATATCCTTCTTTTGTCAAATGTTCACTGAGACGATTATACCACATTCGTCCAGATTGTTTCAGCCTATATAATATAATCTTTGTAATTTTATTGAACACAACTCTTTGGGTTTTGATGCTAATGCGTTTGGCATCTTGAATCCATAAGGTATTATCATATAGATATATGTATCTAATGACCCATATAAATAAGTTGTTACGACATCTATGAGTCGCATCTCAAGATTTTCATCAGCAGCTAAACACATCTGAAATCTGAAGGTAATAACATCCATAACGGGGGAATATATTTCCTTATAATCAATCCCGGGTCTTTGAGAAAAATCTTGAGCTACAAGCCGAGCTTTGTATCTTATAATTTCCTTTTTCTCATTTCCTTTTATAACGAAAACATGTTTGTATCCGACCGGTCTCATCTCTTTAGGTGTGACTCCAATAGGTCCGAATACATTTCATTTGTTGAGTGAATCAAGTTCAAATTGCATAGCATCTTTCCATTTAAGCCAATCGTGTCTCTTTTGACATTCATATACGAATTTTGGCTATGAATCATTGTTCTCTTTATTGATATCTTTTGCCACAAGATATGAGAAAACATCATCACCTACTTCATTTCAATTCCATATTTTTCCATTATGGATATAGTTGATAGAAATCTCATGATTTCTTTATGATTCTTGATGCTCAATATCATCATTAGATTCTTGATTATTTTCTTCCAAAATGTTTTATGCTATTTTTGGTATATTTTGCTTTTTAGTTTCTTTTCGTTTTCTAAGATTTTTATCCTTAGAACTCACAGGACTACCATGCTTCAAGCGGGTTCTAGACTCATGTGTATCATCTGCTATTCCACGTTCTTGTGGTATTTCAATTTGAGCAGGAACATTTGCAGTAGGTATATGCGATTTATTATCGTTTTTACTATCTGCAAATGCATCAGGAAGCTGATTTGCTATACTTTGCAAAAGTAAAATTCATCGAACTTCTAATTCAGAATATTTTGTAGGAGGATCAAGATATAGCAGTAATGATACAAACCATTTGATATATTTTCCTACTTGCTTGTTTTCTCCCCTTAGAACCGGGAATACATTTTCATCAAAATGACAGTCGGCAAAACGTGTCGTAAATATGTCTCCAGTGTGTGGTTTTAGGTACTGTATAATTGAAGGGGAATCACGACCAACATATATTCCTAACCTCCTTTGTGGTCCCATCTTTGTTTGTTTTAGAGGTGCAATTGGTACATAAACCTGATATATGTGAATATTATGCTAGTTTTCATTGTCTTTTTACATCATTATCCACCATATAGGACTCATTTGATCTCATTCTAGCTAGTATTTTGCATACTTTGCAGATTAGAGTCTTAAGAGCATACATATGCATATTTTCACTTTTTGAGTCATTTTAGGTGATTTGGAGCTATGTATGGAGAAGTGGAGACTTAGAGATGAATGTGGATCAAAGGAGATGAAGTAAAATGCATCAAACAAACAAAAAAATGGTTGTTGAGAACTTTGACAATTTTGGTTGGGACAAAACGTTTGGTGAAAAACCGCCACTATATGCTGGATATTAGTGATCTATGAAAGCTTTACCTTAAACGGAATTGCATGAAATTTGGACAAAATATGACCACAAGAGTTAGCTTTCATTTGGAGGTGGTTTGAAAGTATTCAGACAAGTGGTTAGGAAAATATGGCGAATTTACTCGAGATAGGTCATTCTGCCGCGAAAATTAAACCAACGACCTTTTAGATGTTGCAAAGGTCGACCCCAAAATCGACCTCATGAGCTCGATAGGAAAAACACGTGACACCAATTCTGGAAGCTCAAAAGGTCGACCTCATCCCCGAACTTAGAACCTCGACCTCGCATGCACGCGTTTTATTTTGAGTTATCCGACCAGGTTTGTCCCGGGTCGACCCGGTTCCGTTTTAAAACATTAAAACGCAAATATTTAGAGTTTTTTGAGACATCTTTCAATCTTTCTTCTAGTTCTTGAGCAGCCACTTGAGAGAAAGAGAAAGAATATTGGAAATCCTTTTGGGGATGATGATCTTTGGATCATTATATCCCATTTATTAAGATTTCTTGTTCTCCTCTCTCATCTTCCTTCCATTATATGTTATGCTTTTGCTTATGGTTATTTTTTTTTGTTTTTTTTCATGTCTTTGGTGTTTGATTAGTGAAGTGATAAGTTGATGGTTAGGTAGATCTTAGGATTTGATGGTTGAATCTTGAGTTTAAGTTGATAGATCTTTAGATTCCTTCATTTAAGGTGTTTGATGAAATTCACGAATGACCTTTTTATGAGTTTTTCTTCTCTAGCCATTGAGATATGAAGTTAGGGTGATTAGTGGTCTTATTGATTGATTGACTAAGAAAGAGTCCATTTCCATGAGAGTGAGATGTTCTAGTGTTGTGTCATATGCCCTATGATGGTTCTTAATGTGTTTTTAAGTATCATTGATTTGATTGTGATTATCCTTTGGTCAATTGCCTTGCCTAAAACCTATTTCTAGTTGTGTTTTATCCTTATTTAGTTTGCTTGTTATTTGTTTTAAGTTTGAATCTTTGTTTGGTTCTTTGTTTGTGTTACTAGTTTTAGTTTATCGAATTATCTTCTATTGGTATAGCTTAAATCCCAATTCTTGCAAACTTAGTGTGTTAATTATAGATTTTCTGTGTATTCGAACCTCAAGTGCTTGCAATGATAGTTGTTTGCATTTTGTTGTAATTAATTGAGTGTTAAAAGCAAACATCAATTTGGCGCCGTTGCCGAGGAATCTATGCACTTAGCCATTAGGATTTGAATTAGATGTAAGACTAGAGCTTTTTCTTTTGTTTCTTTTGGATTGGTTACTAACTTTCTTTCAAGTATTTGTTCTTCTTGAAGGTATAATCACAAGAGAAAAAGCATGACTTCAGATTTAGTTTCCATGAGGAAGGCTCATTATGAAGCTTAAGAGAGAGAGATGGCTTGGGACCCTACTAGCTATCATAGTTTTGAAATTACATCCACTTATCAAGAAGAACTTCAATATATAAATTTTTCTCAAGGAAACCAATATTGATATGGTGAAGATGTCAATCTTGGGACATGGAGTATGAACATGAGAAATCTCATTCTTCCCCAATCTCTAAAAAAAAAAAATTCACAACTTGCTGAAGTTGGTTTTACAAGGACAAGAGAGGTATTACAAGAGTACTTTAAGCAAGATTGATGCTCTTGAGTTTGCTTTGGATCGTAACTTGAAGGATATGACCACTCACGAGAAGACGACGCATGAGAATATGACCAAGTCACATATTCTAATTAAATTTGTAAATATCCGATAAAACTGAAAGCAGTGACAAGTCTAGTTTAAAGTAAATTAATGTAACGCTTACAAAAGTAACTAGATTTTTTTTTCTAACACTGTGCCACAATTGGCTGGTTAATTAGTCAAGTTCCTGCATAATATAGGCAGTAGAACTTGATCCCTAGATGTGCAAGAGTGTATGCCTTTAATGGACTTACCGCATGCCACTAGACTAAATGTCACATGTAATTAGATTTGTTATCTTCTATATAATAAAAGGATAACAATATTTAGAATTATCCTTACTATATTGAATATATCACATAGAGTTACATAATATTTTACAATATTAGTAAAGGTATTATGGGAAGATTATTACAATTATTTTCGTAAATGAAATAAATCTTCATTTAATTATCGTATTAATTGTTGAACTTAATTTAAAGATATATTTATAATAATTAATGGATAAATTACAAAAATTTTATTATAAAAAATTATACTCGATTAAGTAAAATTTATTACGATAAATTAATGCTCAATAAACCTATTCGATTTTTATACACTACTATATATTATTTTGTATTCAAACAAAATCAATTTGTATGGTAATTAATCTACATTTAATACAATGCTATAATCCAATTTTATTGGTTAAGATTATATTTGAATTTGTATTAATTTTCGTAATAAAAATAAATGAAATCAATATATGAAAAACATATGCTTCGAAGCATGCAAAAAATCAAACAAAATCATATGCTTTTAAATAATATTATAATCTAATGTATATAAAATAGCCGAAAAGAAAATAATTAAGAACCAATGACAATTTTGATCTACATATATACACTACTATATCATTAAACCTATTCAAAATTAAATGTTTAAGATATCTTTTAAAATAATTGATTCTAATTAAGGAATCTATAAAATATCATTATTATTCTAAATGATTATTATTGTTATATCTAAATCGTTATTACTATCCAAATTATACTCTAATTTTTTCTTATAAAAAAATACATAAAAATAACTACATAAGCATATAAGGTGGATCTAATTAAGAAATAAATGGAATATTGTATTAATTATAAACAAAAAATTTTAAAATTAAACCCAATTCAAATTCATCTGTTACCGAAAACTCTAATTCTCTATTATATATATACATTATCTTTGTTTCACAATTATCATTCACCTCTTAAAATTTTTAAGCATGATCTTTAGGTAAGGTTTTATTCTCCGATTTTAAACATTTAAAATACTTTTATAATCTTTTTGTTGCATATTTTCTTTTTGTTGTTTGACTATAATTTGTTATCCTCGAATAAAATAAATGTATAGACTACAATATTTAAACTTTATCTTATGATTATATCTACTTTTCAGAAAATATGGAAATCCAAGAGCAATTGAAATTAGGTATACAGGAATATTTTACAAAGCGTTTTCAAAGGTGAACACTAAAGAAATTAGATGACACAAATGTGGTAATATTTACAAATATATGTGTTTAAATATATTTTTATTTTTGATATAACTTTAACGTGAATTATATATCTTTGTATATATATTTTTGTAGATTGGATCATATTCTTCAATGGTAACAATTCTTGACATAGATTGTGACTATGATTGGTGGCAATCTATGCAATCAATAAATTATTTCCATGGATATTGAAAAAGATATAGAAAGTGAAGAAGATGATGATAATGGAAGTAGAAATCTTATTCAACCCATTTGGAATTGTCCAAACTGCAAAACTAATGTCACTAATGTTATTCCTAAGTGAGTATTACAATATTTTATCATATTATTTTACTGTGTGATATATTTGTTTATTTCATATATTAATTAGTTTTATCATATCTATATTTGAAGATACAATATTTTCATGGTTTTTGGTGACAATACCTGCCATTCAAAATGTCTGGTTGAAGATTGAATTGGTTTTTGCATAACTCATAGTACTGCTACTAAATTAGTGAAATCGGTGGTCGGTGAGGTTATTTTTTTACTTTATATGTTTTCTGATTTCGAATTTTTTTTAATTATTTATCTATAATTATTAAATTATTTTAAATATATTTTCAGAGAAAAAATCCAGCAAATCTCCCTATTGATATAACTAATTTAATAGGAAAATCTTTCATATTTATAGTTGATCTTAAGAAGAAACATCTTTTTATGGACGTGATATAGCATATAAAATGAATCGATTGGTCAAAAATTAAGATTTATTAAAAAAATTCTTCGAAATGCAGTCTTACAACATTGAACACATTGATTATAATGATATTTCGTTTTCCATTTATAAACAACTTATTATTATTATTATTTTTATTATAGGAAATAATGAATTCATGTGTTAGTTGATTGATAATAATAACCAAGTAATGCTTAAGAAATTTTTATAAAAAGGTTATTTTAATTAAGGAAACCAGTAGTTACTCTATATATATATTTCGATAGGTATCACATAGATAATTACTTGATTTAATATAAACTCTAAATCTGAATCGAATCATCTTAATTGGTGTACTACAACAAAAATAGACATAAGATGTTAATGATAACTGATACAAACCTTGAATTGTTACAAATACCAAATTTACAAATGTATATTTTCGAAATTTTGACGTTTAATTCAAAGATTTTGGTTGATTTGTTCATATAGGAGACTTAATTGAGAAATTTATTTAGGAAAAGACTTGAATGTCTTTTGAAAATTAGATCTTAAATATGCAATAATTTCTTATAGTAATGCAAGCGAAAATTTCAAAATTTAATGTTTAAGACATCTTTTATAACAATTGATTCTAATGTATTTAGTAGATTTGAATTTACTATGTATATCACCATTGATTGCTATATAAGAGAAATATTTAGTAGATAAATGTATTTTAGGAAACTAGTTACTTTAGTATGTATATCACAATATATCGATTAGTAATAATTTAAAAATTAGTTATATAGCAAGTGGCATTTAGTCTAATGGCAGGTGATAAGTTCACATAAGACATGTGCACTTGCACAACCAGAGATCGAGTCTCACCGCCTACATTATATAGGAACTTAGCTAATGGGTCGGCCTGTTGTGACCCAATGTTGACAAAAAAAAAAGTTATATATAATTAAATAATTATTTAACTATTTGTCCCTTTTAGGTGTAAAGAATCTATAATGACAATCTAAATATTTGATTTAATTAGAAAACTCTATTTATATTCCAAGATTTATCAAATAAATATATACTTGACTAGACATAAAATCTAAATCTTATTCGAATTATCTTAATAGGTGTACTACTAAAAAAATAGACATAATTCATTGATATAATTTATGGATCATACCATATTATTTAATTCTCTCATAACTCTAGCTTGATACTTGATTATGATTGACTTAACCCTAATGTGATATCTTGTCTATCTTCTATATAAGGAGATGAACATATACTTTGAGACATTCTATATGTTTATTTACTAAGATTTTATTTTTAAACAAATAATTTATTTATTTTAAATATATTAAAGATTAATAAATGGCAAGTGGCCTTTAATCTAGTGGCAGACGGTAAGTCCACATAAGACATGCGCATTTGCACAACCAGGGATCGAGTCCCACCGCCTATATTATGTAGGAACTTGGCTAACGGGCCGGCCTGTTGTGGCCCAATGTTGACAAAAAAAAAAGATTAATAAATGTAAAATAATTTTTTAATATAAATTTAAATGTCTAAATGAACACATGACACATGCTTGCCTAAATGAACATGAATTCAACAACATAAATTAATATGAGTCTAAAAACCTAAATGATACGAGTCGAAAAAAATTTATATACAAAAATTTTAGTGTATCAAAACCTAAATAAACAAAAATTAAAAAATATATTTCATGTACATCATCAGTCATCATTATAAATTATTTTTTAGTATATTAAGTATATAAAATTAAGAAATTTACATATATAAATAAAATCATGAAATAAATAAAATAAAAACAAATATCATATATAAATATTATAAATAAATAAAAATAATTGCAAGTGCATATTAATTTTTCTAAAAAATATCTCTCGCACTGCACGGGTAATTATCTAGTATCTATTAGAAAAAAATGATGAAAAGAGAAAAAAAATAACAACAAAACAGTAATTAATCAGGTTTATTGTAAAAAAATATAATTAATTTTTACTTAATATGTGTGGAGCTATTTGATTTTATTAGATTAGAATTAGATATATATTTGATGGAGGTCAAAAATAATTTAGAAAGGGTGCCAATTTTTTCTTAAATAAACAAAATATATAAAGATTCTTGGTAATTCATGGGTGTTAATTGAAATCCTTTGCTCTTCATTACGTCCGCCCTTGAATATATGGAAACCAAATCACCTACATAACAGTATGTAAACTTAAATTTTTATACTGTTCAAAAAGCGATCGTGCTGATAACGTATTATAATAGTGAAGAATTAATAACTTTATACAATATTAAAACTTGATTTGATCGGCGAGACTCTTCGGAATTATAAAAGAAATAGTGATTTGAAGATGATAATATTGTTGTACGTATTGTTGTTGTTATTGTGAATTATGTATTACATAATCGAATCGATCGTTTGTATAGAAGTAAAAAGTTAATTCTACTATGTGCACATAATGACGAATTAGTTCCACATAAATTATATAAAACTTTAAATATGTAAAATGTGATGTCTCCTCTTTTGTTAGATTTTTGTTAGATTTTTGTAACATTATATTAATATAAATGATTGATAATATATAGTTTCATATTGCTAACCTATGTCTTATATCGTTTGTGTAAGAAAACAAAAAACCACTTTTTTCAAACCAACCCAGAGAAAACACACATCTTTAGTTAGATTTCACCAAACCTAATAAATTAATGATAAGGAAGTGTCCCTAACATAGTTTTGAATAAGAAGCTAACTTTGTAAGGTCAATAAGAATTTGTAACTTAGAAGAGAATCTTGTAAGTTTGTGTAAATAATTAAGGGTGATTTACTAATATGATATATGAAATATATGTAATTACTAATATGATGTGTGTTATTTGATAGTATTAAAATAGTATCCAAAAATTTTTAAATACAAGTTTATCTTTTTTTTTTAGAAAAAAAAATGTAATAATGAAAATATCATTAATGAAAAATGTCACATCAGCATATCACGCATTCTAAAGTTTACCAAACTAAACGATCTGAAGCGTGGTAGACTTTAAATGATATGGTAGACTTGTAATGTATGCGTGGTAGAGTTTACAAGATAGTTTGGTAGACTTTCGAAACTAAATTCCTTGTTGAAATACATACCATGGTAGACTTACTAATGATGTGTGGTAGACTTTGAAGTCTTTCATAGTAGAGTTTGGTATGGTTTACAAGCTACCTTGGTAGAGTTTGGAGTACTGGAAATTTAGAGAAAATTTCTAGTGTGGTAGACTTTGGTTTGACGTGTGGTATACTTGAATGTCCTTCATAGTAGACGTTGGTAGAGTTTACAAACCCTGCATGGTAGACTTTAGAGAATCTATTTAAGGATGAAATTTGAAATTTAGTTGACTGTCGTTTGTCGTGTAGTAGACTTTAAGATTCTTCATGGTAGATTTTGGTAGACTTGACATGCTACATTGGTAGAGTTTCGTGTAGTCCATATGTAGGTTAAATGTCTCGCATAGTAGATTATCGTTTCACGTGTAGTAGACATTGATGATCTTCATGGTAGACTTAGGTAAAGTAAAAAAACCATGTATAGTATAGTTAATAGTATTAATTAGAGGATGAAATTTCTAAGTTTAGTAGACTGTCAGTTGAAGTGTGGTAGACTGTAATATCCCTTATGGTAGACTTTCGTAGACCTGACACACTACCTTTGTAGAGTTTCGTGTTGTCCATTTGTAGGTGAAATGTGTCGTATAGTAGATTAACTTTTCACGTGTGGTAGACTTTGACAATTTTTCATGGTAGACTTATGTAAAGTAAACAATCCATGCATGGTAGACTTAAAAGTATCGATTAGAGGATGAAATTTATAAGCTTAGTGGACTTTTAGTTGAAGTGTGGTAGACTTTATTATCCCTCATGGTAGACTTGACACGCTAACTTGGTAGAGTTTCATGCAGTCAATTTGTAGGTGAAATATCTTGCATAGTAGATTATTGTTTCATGTGTGGTAGACTTTAACGACTTTCATGGTAGATTTATGTAAAGTAAATAAACCCTGCATGGTACACTTAACAGTATCGAGTAGAGGATGAAATTTCTAAGCTTAGTAGATTGTCAGTTAAAGTGTGGGAGACTTATAGTCTTTCATGGTAGACATTGGGTGACTAGCCAAGCTACCTTGGTAGAGTTTTGTGTAGTCCATTTGTTGGTGAAATTTTTGGCATAGTAGATTATAGTTTCACGTGTGGTAGACTTTATAGTCTTTCATGGTAGACTTTGGTAAAGTAACGAACACTACATGGTGGACTTAAAAGTATCGATTTTTGGATGAAATTGGTAAGCATAGTAGACTTTTGGTTGAAGTGTGGTAGACTTTATAGTCCTTCATGAGTTTGCAAACCTTGCCAAACTAACTTGGGAGAGTATATAAAGTAGTTTATTTCTAGGTGAAATGTCATGTTTGGTAGACTATCGGTTGACATATAGTAGACTTTGACGACCTTCATAGTAGACTTAGGTAAAGTTAACAAACCTTACATGGTAGACTAAAGTATCGATTTGAGGATGAAATTTCTAAGTTTAGTAGACTATCGATTGAAGTGTGGTAGACTTTATAGTCTTTCATGGTAGACTTTGGTAAAGTAACGAACACTGCATGGTGGACTTAAAAGTATCGATTTATGGATGAAATTGGTAAGCATAGTAGATTATTGGTTGAAGTATGGTAGACTTTATAGTCTTTCATGGTAGAGTTTGCAAACCTTGCCAAGCTAACTTGGGAGAGTATATAAAGTAGTCTATTTCTAGGTGAAATGTCATGTTTGGTAGACTATCGGTTGACATGTGGTAAACTTTGACGACCTTCATAGTAGACTTAGGTAAAGTTAACAAACCTTACATGGTAGACTAAAGTATCGATTTGAGGATGAAATTTCTAAGTTTAGTAAACTGTCGGTTGAAGTGTAGTAGACTATGGAGTAGTCTATTTCTAAATGAAATGTCTTGTTTGGTAGACTATATGTTGACTTGTAGAAGACTTGAAAGCCCTTCATGGTAGACGTTGGTATAGTTTACAACCATGCATAGTAGACTTAGAAGTATCTAGTGGTAGACTGTCGATTTAGGTGTGGTAGACCTTAATGTCCTTCATGATAGATGTAGGTAAAGTTAACAAGACCGTTGTGGTAGACTTGATTCTTTCAAGGTATACTTCGTTTCGCATACTATGATAGTTTGGTAGACTTTGGTGATTTAACCTAGAAGATAACAATGACTATTTTACCCTTTAATTATTAGAGTGTAAGAGCGCTCACCCACTTTCTTGCTTGAGTTTGCAAGACTAGACAAGCTACCTTGGTAGAGTATAGAGTAGTCTATTAGGTGAAATGTCTTGTTTGGTAGATTATCAATTCATGTGTGGTAGACTTTGAAGACCTTCATGGTAGACTTAAATAAAGTTAACAAGACATTGTGGTAGACTTTAGTGTTCTGATTTGAGGACAAAATTACTAGTTTGGTATACTGTGAGTTGAAGTGTTATAGACTTTAAAGTACTTCATGGTAGAGTTTGGTAGATCTGATAAGCTATCTTGGTAGAGTATGGAGTAGTCTATTCCGAGGTAAAATTTCTGGTATGGTAGACTATCGATTGACGTGTAGTAGATTTGAAAGTCCTTCATGATAGATGTTGGTAAAGTTTATCAGTTAGTGTGCTAGACTGTAGAGTGTCAATTTATGGATGAATTTCTAATTTAGTAGACTTTCGGTTTAGTGTAGTAAACTTTGAAGACCTTATGTAAAGTTAACAAGCATTTTGGTACACTTAATTATTCTTTTTCAATCTTAAATGACCACCTAGGTAGATTTTCATTAACATAACAAAGCCTTTGACTTTTATCCTTAAAAAACAAATGGTCATAATTAAGTGTAAATTCCTACAAAAGTTTTGTGAGATGGGTCCGAGCGTATAAATGTGCATTAAGCTTTTTATTATGCAGAAACATTTGAATATGTAAGAGAGATAAAGATGGTTTTAAAACAAGATTCTGTTATTTATACATACAACACATAATGGACATGAGTGAAGCTTCACGCTTTAGCTAGTCCGAAATCACTGATTTTGGGAGTAAAGTCTCGGTCTAGTAAGATGTTACTCGCCTTGATGTCATGGTGAACAACCTAAATTTCGACTTCTTCGTGAAGGAAAGCTAAACCCGAAGCTGTCCCAACACAAATGCCAGCTCTTTTGGACCAATCAAGCGGTACGTACTTACTCCTTGAACCTGAAGTCACTCTAACAACATCTGAAAAACAGGAAACAATTGGACTTGGTATAACAAGAATTTTTTTATCAAAAAGTTACCAAGCAAAACACTGGAAAGACTGTTGTTTTCAAGGTACTCATAGACAAGAATCCGATTGTTCCGTTCAATGCTGCAGCCTATGAGGTTAACAAGGTTATGATGATGAATGTTGGATATCAAATTAATCTCAGTTAAGAACTCGCGTGTCCCTTGTTTAGATCCTGCTGAAAGTGATTTCACAGCTACTTGAGTGCCATCTCTCAAAACTCCCTGCAAGTTTCATAATTGTTTTCATCATTCACCAGAACATGATCACTATCAAAGGCAGATTTGAGTTTAAAGATGATAACAAAAGCCACTTGTTTTTATGACATTTCATCTTCAAACGAAAAACACACTATATAAATAATTACATATTTTTACCACCATAGTAATTAGTTCAATTATTAATTCATAAGAACATGTTATCTTAATAATAAAAAATTAATAGGCTAATAAGAGAAAGCTACATATTTAAAAAGACTCATCTAATAGTCTATTAGAGCTATGTTTAATGGTGATATTATGAGAATCTCATATAATTAAAAATAAATGAAAATACAAATAAAACTAATGATATTTTGCTTGATATGTCTCTACAGAGTAAGACTAATGATACCGTCCCAAAGATAATTTATTACTAAACAATTTTTTAGAGACTCTCATAATCTCACCATTAAACATGTCCTTAAGTCTCTTATTTAAGAGATCCATCTCCCTCTTTCTTTTCTTTATTATTTTTTTTTTAAATTCTTAAGAGACTCACTTAAAAGACTCCATTAAACATGCTCTAATTATTAGTCATGTGGTGACGAAATCTATCATGCTCACTCAATCTATTAAGATAAAAAATGAATATTCCTGCTTCAGCTTCCGGATCACCGGATCATTCGGTCAATCACGGATCGACCACTGGGCAAAAAATTAATAAAGTTTTTATGCATACTAATTATATAATATATATATATATATATCTATTCTTATATTTTTTATTATTAATATTTTTTCTAACAATACAAACCCCATTTGTATTTGTCTAACTATGAGGTTAATTATTAACAAAATATGAATTTAGAGATTTTAAAAGAAATCATTAACTAGAGAAAAATATTGATCGGAAATTCAAAGTTTCTGTCTGTCACTATCTGTAATTAAATAATGACATTTATTAACTATAAAGAAATTGACCCAAATAAACCACTCTATATATACCCATCTAAACCCAAATTAGTATACCGGAATAGACCGGTTCGGTTTTCTCGAGATTTTGCCGGAGCTGGAATTAGTCAAAAACCAGTCTTCCAAATCGAAGCTGGAATTAGCTACTGCGATCGGAGAAGAAACAAAGCTCGAGAGAGGGCATGGAAATTTCCCGAGTTCGTTCAAGCATTCTTTGTCTTCTATTACTCTCCATGTGTTACATTCCCAGGGTTTTATCCAAATCTCGTCGTCCTATTTCCGTAAGTCTCGCTAATATCTCTGTGTTTGACTCAGTCTAAGCATCGCTGATTATTGTTGGAGAAATTAATTTTGTAGGATGTGGAGATCAGGACGAAGAAGAGCGAATGCTATGCTGATATAGAAAGGTGAGTCCATGAGGATAATAATCATACACGATTTCTGTTACGGTACTTGCGGCTTAGTTTCGAGCCTCTCTTTAGTGAGTGGTTCTTCGATCATTATATCTAAAGACGTTAGACACAATCCTGGAAATTTCTTTTCTTTTTAATGCATATGCTGAGAAAATTGTTTCGTTCTAATGAAAAAACTCAGTGGGAGATTTTACAGAACTCGATTGTTCTCTATATTATCCTAAGCTTGATTCTTAGTTGTTAGTATCCTTACAGATTGGGAAAATCTGTAGCTTGATTCTTCATTTTATGTACAGACATATTGTGAATCATTGTAGGATTGTCCAGAATTCGAAGTTTTCGGCATTAGTTAGCGAATTCGTGGCTCTTCTTTGCTCTGACTTTTCTGTAATGTATGTGTTGTGGAATAACAAAACAGTGGGCTCTGGGGTTGGCAATGCAAATCTTCTGCAATAGCAAAAGAGAATTGTGCACTGCGATGCCTTTCTCCAGAGTGTTATGAACTTATTTATGAGAGTGATCCGGTGAGGCTTGTATAAAGATGTTACTGATGATGTGTGTGTTTCTGTATATTTCTGTTTCTTCTTTATGCATTGTCTTCTTTGCTAAGCAGCTTGAAGAAGGTGAGAAAGATTTGATAAGGAACCAAGAATACAAGTATTGTCTGTACAAGTTAGTTTAAAACAACAACTCTCTCTTTGGTTTTTCTACCTTCTTAATTGAAACTTGAAAGTCATTCTAGTTGAGGACATTACTAATGATTGATGATATGCAAAGTTACCTTAATCAACATTAATCATCTATATATCCATCTGTATTTGCAGATCATCGCTCGGGGAAAACTTAGATGGTGTTCGAGGCAGCTTCTGATGAAATCAAACAAGAGTCCCCTCTTCTATTACTTCTCTCTTTCTCAATCAAGACTATTTCTCTTTAGATTTCACCGAAAGCTAAGCTCTTGGAGTTTGAGATCCTTAGCATTTTGCTGTATAAGGGATTCGATAGTTACAGACATCTATTGTTTATTTTGTGTTCATGGTTGCTTATATAACTAATTGTTAAACCCACCAAATCATGAAACCATTTCACAATTTCGTGCGACTTACAAATCAAAGTGTGAGCTTGTACAATTAGAAACGACATAAAAAATTTACTTTTGTATTTGGTTAAATATGTTTGGCATACAGAAAAGAAAATTAGATCAAAACACAACCCTAATGTTATTTCTAACAGATTAAACTTATCATAGACATGGAGTTAGATTGGTGAATGCAATACATAACCCATTTTCAAGTGTGATCAATTCTTGCACTTATAGATGCTCACCTTTCTCACGAGCAATGGAAGCCGAGAGGATTCCAAGATCTCGATTGAGAACAGTTAATGCAGCTTCACACTCGGATACAATTCTTGTTACAGAAGACGGCTCTCCAGCAACTGTTCCCGATGATCCAATCGAGAGTGCTGCATGTGAGTCTCTTAGGTTCTTTAAGTTCCCTAAGAACTGCCACCAAGTAATACACAACTCAGTTCGTTTCACTTTTTTCAGAATCAAAATATAACTGAGAAAGAGTACGGACTTGAATTGGTTTTCGTACACAGTTCTCAACTTAACTTACATCCAAACAGAGCTACTCAATTTAGTCGATAATCTATTAGGGTACCTTTAAAAGCATATTATAGGCTTCCAATAAACGGTTTGCAGCGGGGCCAAACCCATGAAGCTGAGGCACTTCCATCATATGTGTCCATGGACGAATTTCCTGCAAAATTTAAATATAGCGATAAGGTTATACCAGTTCATGTTCCAATTTCAAGAAAAACTAGTCAGATCAAAAGAAATATTCAGAGACATGTTTTGCAGTAAGGAAGCAGTATAATATAGAGAACTAGTTTTTATTTGATTAAAGCTATTAGCAGACTTCATGTCTACAAGTAAAAGCTGAACGTAAGCGTTTATCTACTAGCTGATCGAAGTTGATAAGGAACGAGAATCATGAATAAAAAATCAATACCTTTGTGTAGATGGTATTGAAGGCCCTAGCAGTTTCAAGAAACGATTCTAAACGAGCCCTTAGTTGAGATTCTACTTCAGTATATTCTTCATCGGGGTTGTAGGCATGCTAAAAGGAGAATAGATACATTTAATCAAAATAAGTCTTCAACACAGAGCAACCAAAGTTGGTCTAATGAGTTGTGTGTAGTTCACAGTCAAATCATAAGTCTTAGATAGAGAGTAATCAAAACACACCTTTGCTGCCAGGTCATCAACTTTCTGTTGAAGATTAGAGAGAATCTTGGCCTGTTCTGAAAGTTTTGTCTCCAGTTCTGAAATATCTGGTCTGCAAATAACTTAGATTAAGGAACATAATATCACTACATCTGCTGAAACATGAAGCGAAAATCTACGGACAAAGGGATCTAGACCTAGCTGGCTCCAAAAGATACATTGTTAGAGCTTGATTTCAAACAGAAACCTTTGAAGAGCAGCTAGAACAAAAAGCTTAAGTAAAATGGGATCTAAGTTCTGGCTTTAAAAAACACATTGTCAAACATCTGAAACCGTCAATAACCCCAAATCACTATATAACTTCAAAAAGTGGAATAACTTATAAGAGGATAACATCGCTCTTACAATGGATATACCGACTGGATCTGCACATCAGCAGGGAACAGTTTGCATTCCTCAGAAAATATCAGAGACTGTCTCTCTGCAATAGCATCTATGAGCTGGATATCTTTGGCAACCTGCTCGTCAATACTGAGAAATAAACAGAATCATTTTTATGCTCAAAGAACCCAGCAAACTATAATGTAGACGGGAATCTGGAATATGAACTACGTAAGATATCACATAAATATTGACATATCAACCTCCATTCTGGATTATCTGAGAAGAGGCTTGCCTCCACTAAGTCAACAATATTGCGAAGCATCTCCATCCGATCTTCATAAGTTCCATGTCCCTACAGAAATTATAGTATTATAGCATCTTGGAGGTTGAAAATTAAAGTAAATTCAGCTGTGGATAACTTAAACCATGCTTTCACTTGGACAAATCATGGAACTTGAACATATATCAGTAATGCAAAACTTCACTAAAGCTTGATAAACAAGCTTACTTGAATGGCTTCTATATCTACAGTTGGCGTAATCCCAAGAAACTTTGCGATGTCTGCCAAATCTGAAAACGAGGATTCACTTAAACATCAAAAATAACAGACATGCCACAATAATGATCGCTCAAAAAATCTTTTCCCAGTACCAAAATATCAATGGAAGCAAGTATCATAGTCTATCTATAGGAGGTCAAACGATCATATTGTACTATGATATGTCTGCTTTTTCAGAAGATTAACCGTTTGTATACCATAATTAGTAACACGATCAAAGAAAAACTTACACTGAATACGAACAGTTTCTTCATCACGAACCCCAGCGTCTCCTTGGAGATTTTGCTGTGAGAAAGGAGATTTATCACCCAATAACCTTCAAGAATAGCCAAAGAAGAGACAATAAGTTAATATCATATAAATCTCCATCCATACTTTCACTGTGTTTGCAAAACAAAAACAAAAATTCAGGGTACTTAAGCAATTTAAAGAGACCCAATAATACGTTCGGATCATGATTAAACACTGTGTCAACTTCCCCACTGTGTATATGCTTCCAAGATTTGATCAGACTCGAAAGTTCAATGTGCCAGTTCAATTAATCCTAAATCAAGAGAATTGTGGTAAATGAGGATCGAATAAACGATAAAGGAAGAGAATTACTTGAAAAAGAGCCATTCAAGAAGAGCATAACGTTCCATTCCGGCGAAGAGAAGAGACTGAGCAGGAGCATTAGCCCTAGGGTAATTAAGCAGCTCTAGCTTCTTCTGTATCTCTTCCATCTGCTTCGCCGCCATTTTACTTCCGCACTAATTCCGGCGACGGCTTCAACAACACCGATCAAATCTCAGAGATCCCACACTCCACTTTCGTCCCCTTGGTTTTTCTCAAAATTAAACAAAAAAGAAGAAGCCTAGTAAATTACCGCAATGCCTCTTTCATATCCAGCGTGTAAAAAATGCAAACAAAACCAATACTCCTATTTTATTTTTTTTGTCAAACAACCAATACTCCTATAGTCCTATATTTAAAAGAAAAAAATCTACTAATTTCATTCTCCCAACACCTCGTTGTTGACTTACTCGCACTAAAAGTGAAACAAACCCTTGTTTCATTAGCCCAAATGGATAATGATACTTTATTAAATAATTTTTATAAATGTAACTTCAACTTTTAAAATCTCTATATTTTATAATTATTTTTGATATTTCCAGTAACTTTTGGATATTCGTATTTTTTAGTTAGTTTTTAAGAGAGTTGCTCAAACTACCCCGAAACCGGTTAAAATTAAACTTATACAGAACCAAAAAGATTTCAATATCTATATGGTAATATAATTTTCTATCCAAAAATTAAAATATCAATATAAATACAATACATATGTTATATAAACTAGGAATTGCACTCGTGATGTGGCGCAGGAGCTTATATTACACAAGTTTTTAATTATTTTTGTTGTTTCTCATAATATTAAAATTTTTATTTAAAATTAGTAAAAAACAAAACAAAATATTATAATCTTTATGCATCAAAAAAACCTATTAATTTTGTAATTATTAAATGTTACTAGATTCTTATATTCATAAACTTGAACTGAACCTAAATTGAATCGGTACTTGAATACTTGAAATATATTATATATTGGAAAATTATTATCTGTATACAAATTTAATAACAATAAAATCCAATCAAAATATGCAATTGTTTTAAACAATAAAATTCAATACTTCCACAGCATTCCTCTAACTCAACTCTTAACACAACAGAAAAAAAAAAAACAAATTCAACTTTATTCCACAGCATTCCTCCAACTGGTCAGTCACCCTTTACAGCCTAAAATTGTAAACTTCCTCTAACAATTGTTAAAAATAAATTATTGGAATAACAAAATGTGTGTTGCTATATAATAGAGATAATTAGGTGAATATACAATTTTTTTTTGTGAAATTCATTATCTACAGGTTCTATTTTGTTTATTAGGAGATTGAGGAGGATCCATGTGTAACAATGAACAGAGTGTCCTTAGCCCAAATGTAAGAAAATATTTAGCACGTGATATTAATCAAATACATGTCACAAATTTCTCATGGTTAACACATATGATACCTTATAATACATATATTATTTGATATTATATTTTACAGTTAACACATATATTATATGTACTTATTATCTGAAAAATTTGTATTTGATTAATAAATATATTATACATTAACCTATATATTACATGATAAATACATTATTATATATATTTGATTAGATCATATATATTACATGCATTTTTTATCTGATAACACATGTATTACATGGTAACACATATATTAATACTAACACATATATTAGATGATAATATATTTATTATCTAATAAAAACGTATTTAATTATCACATCTAGTATGTGTTAACATATATGTTATCTACTAATAACAATATTATATTTTAATAAATTTATTATTTCTAGTAAAATTATTAATTTATCTTTATTTTCTTTATAAAGTTTTAGGTCCGACTTGCAATACTAGATTTGACAAAAATATACCCGCTAACTCCATACATTAAGCCACAAGTGTTCCAATTGCTTCCCGTGAACATAAAATATCTAAATCTGGTATCTACTTCTCTGGGGAAAAAATTGAAATCTGATTCCCATCTAAAACCCCAACACTACTCTAAATCTGCATAGAGATTTACAATATATTAATGGAGACTAGTGAATCAATAACAAAGGTAAACAAAGAAGGGGATAACAAAATCAAAATAGATGGAGCAGAGGAAGCCTACGCTGGTCGCTATTGAGCATGTCATAGATCTTGAGGTTCATAGCCCAATCAGATGTGATCTCACTCGTCCCAAGCCATTTACCCAAATGGCCGAACCTTTTTCCACACACCTTTCGGTCGTCACGTAGATGGTCGACTCATTGATTTCATAGATTCTTCCTTACAGAATTCATAAATTCTCAAATTTTCTTTTAAGATAGAATTGGAAGAAGAAAGAGATAACGTGAGAAGTGAGAGAAGTGAGAGATGAGATAGTGGAGCCTTGAAGATGGTAGGGGAAAAATGTCTTAAAGGGTTGAACAGGAAGCTACAATTTAGGTCTTGGCAATCACTTAATTTCACAAAACTTTTTGTACTTAGCAAACGGTACTCTAATCTTGGTTCGGAGCGGACAATAGACAAAAGTTTGACTTTTTCCCCTCTCTGCATTCGTGCTTGCTCTGTTGCTTTAAGCAATGATCTCCCTGAATCTGTCTGCTTCCCTAAATTCGAGTCTTCTCCACAAGAACTGGACCCGTCTCTGTGATCTTCTCTTCACCTACAATAAACCCTTCAACTTCAGATACCCACTACAACTGAGGCTTTCTCCGATTCCCATTCTACAGACTCGCACTGCAGAAAAACCCTTGCTTTCATTTAAAAACGTGGAAGACTCATCTGGGTTCTCGAGAAAACCTAGATCCATCGCCGCCTATGGGTCATCTGATCCAAATCTAGATGGCGGCGGGGAAGAAGGAGAAGAAAGCAAATACTTTTCAACTTGGACTTTTGTTTGGTATTTGGTATTTCCAGAACTTCGTCTTCAACATGTTTAACAAAAGCATACTCAGTGTCTTCCCTTTTCCATGGCTTCTCGCTTCGTTTCAGCTCTTTGCAAGTTTTATTATGCTAACCTTATGGTCTTTTAATCTTCAGCCTTGCCCAATCAAAACCTTTCATCACCGCTCTCCTTGGCCGAACAATGGCTGAGATTCTCTTATTGCACAACTTAAATCTCCATATAGTCTAGTTATGTTTTTATTTTCTTTAATATTTATTTTAAATACAAGTATTAAGTAAAAGTGAATAACAATTTACCCAAACAAAAATTTATTTTATGTATTTACATATCCAACCAATCAAATTCATCCATTTCATAATCCAATCGGATATAATCTAGATCAAAATCAATCAAACAAAGCCACTATTAATAACCGTTTTGAAAATCATCAAACCAATGGTTAATGAATACCAAAACTATTAAAAAAAAAATCTCAAAAATAAGTAAATTTTTAGTTATGATTTTTTATATCAATTAAATTTGTTCTTCCATTTTCTATTTTTATATTCAAATCAACTTGAAAAAATTCGAACTTTGCTATTATTTTTTAAACTTTATTATTTTTTAGTAGATCTATAATTTTAAGTGTAAACATGATAAAAACAAGAAGAAAATGATGAAAACAAAAAAATAGCCGTTGTCAAAAAATTTGTTGTTAAGTTTAGGGTTTTAGAAAGAAGATGAAAAGTAAATGACCATTTTACCTTTCATTTAAATTAAATGTAAAAAAAATGACTTAAATGATATTGTGTAGTTCGAACCATGATTTCTAACTTCATAAAAAGCACTACAACCACTACATTAACTAAACAATTCTATTAATTATATACAATATTTAATATATAAATGTTTGGAAGGAAACCAAATATATGGGTGGAAAAATAAATACATGGATGGACCTATTTAACATTAAACTAAATTTTCAAATAATTTGGTGGTAGAAAAAAAATTTGAATGTTTAAGCTTTAGGGTATAAAATTTTCTAAATTTTTCAATCTTGTTAGTTTTACGAATGTAAAAGTTATATTTGTTTATTTGTAGAAATGAATTCATGTAGTTGTAGTATATTTCAAAACAACTCATGTATTCATTCTTTGTTATTTAACTTTAATATATAATTTGCATTTTAATGTCTTTAACATCAATTTGCATTACAAGAAAAAATGTTGTTTAATTTCATTATAAGAACTTGTCTTTTTAGTTTATATATCTCTTCATAATGATATTCATCAATTAAATGTCACAATAAGAGTATCAAATGAGTGGATCATAATACAAAATTAGTTGATCATAGTTGTGGGTTTTACGTAGATTGTAACATCCTAATTATATATATAAAGATATAAATAGTGTCTCTCAACATGACTTAACCTTTTAGAGAATTGTAGAGTTTGACACATGTCATATATCATTTTAAAACATATGTTTTTAAAAACTTTCATCTTTTTAGAGAATTGTAGAGTTGACACATGTCACGTATCATTGAGATTAGTCTCAAACTAAGTTATACTAGTTTTATCATATAAATTTTCTATAGTTGTTATGATAATAAAATATGGACGAAGATTTTGTTGGGATTGGATCTTTTACATTTTGGATTGGTACTAACATTATAAGTTTTATTCATGTTTAATTATTAATCCGATTGGGTTTGTTATGTATTAGATTTTTTATTTATTTATATACTTTTATTCATAAATCAAATATCTACAAATTCAAATAAATTGAATCAAAATTAAATTTAATGTTCATATCTATTAAAACTAGTAAATTTTTAACATCATTTGATTTTTAGAAAGATAGTACTTTTTAAAATTAAATGTGACTTAACTTTAAGTACACATATTTAAAAAAATCAAATAAATATATTTATAAATATTTGGCGAAAAATAATTGGAATTAAGAAACCAATTAAAAATAAATATTTAATGTTTAGTTTTTCTTAGAATCCACTTTTTAGGAAAACAATTTTAAAATATATATATAATATTTAGTTTTTTAGGAGACATGTTTTTGGGAAACTAATTTATTTAATGGTTCAGCCTTTTGGTTTGGAAAAAAATATTTTTTCCAACCAATTAAGGGTAATTTAGGTATTACAAGTTTCATTAAAAGAAAGGAATACACTGAATTAGAGAGTAGTACGCCAAACAAGAGTAACCACAGAAAGTAGTATACGAGATGATGACCCTTAGGCCCTGCAATGTTCCACACTATCGGACCCATCTCAGCTTGTGTCTCATTCTCTAAAGTCGCCGGTTCTTTCACAAATATTATCAAATCAGCATAGCCTGTGTTCTCAGTCTTTTTCTCGTTGCTTCTCGGCAATCAGTATCCTTTAGCCATCTGGTTATCGATTCTTCCAATCATTATGGGTTGTTCTTTAGCTGCAATCACTGAAGTCTCTCTCAATTTAGGTGGATTATCAGGAGCTATGATTAGTAATATTTGTTTCGTCTTACGAAACATGTACTCTAAACGAAGTCTACAGAGCTTCAAAGACATTGATAGATTAAATCTTTATGGTTGCATCAGTATACTCTCTCTGGAATATCTATTCGCCGTGGTTATTTTCGTTGAAGGCTCACATTGGGTTCCAGGTTACCATAAAGCCATCGCATCTGTTGGGAAAACAAGTTCCTACTTATGGGTTCTACTTTCTTGTGTGTTCAACCATTTGTACAACCAATCCTCTTACCAACTGCTCGACGAGATCAGTCCATTAACTTTCTCTGTAGGGAACATGATGAAGGGAGTCGCGGTGATTGTCTTAACCATATTATAGAGCTTTACTAACCCATCTAAACTTCTAATTAGTATGATATCGCTTTTTTTGGGTTAGAGTAAAGATTATTTGAGAAAAGCAGAGAATCAATGGAAGAAAGAAAACCATTGTTTGTTATTCATCATTATGTAAAAGTGAATACAACAATCATTCTCTATCTCGTTCTCTTGAAGAAGATGAGAGTTGATCTAATTATATAGAGAAGATGAGTTACAGCTGGCTTTGGTTAAAGCCGGTTTATAAAAACCAAAACTATCTAATTGACTTATAAACCAAGGGAATTAACATTCTAATACCCCTTTCAAGATGGTAATGATATCTAAATCATAGCCATCTTGCCTATAATGTTGTGAAATCGACCATCATTGCCTTCAGTTCTTCAACATTTTCATCTGGATAAACGTCCACTAGAATCTTCTTGTTCTCTTCCTTACATATCTGCACCATTACTGTAAACTTCACCCTCTTCTTCTCATGCGAATCTGGAGTATAATGAACCTTTTGACTGAGACTGACTGTGGAGATTTCTTAGTTGTAATCCCTTTATTCTTGTTTCTGCTACTGCTCCCAACTGAAACAGATGGCTGATGTTTAACACCAAGGAACACTTCACTATAATTTGTGATGTTCCTCAACAACAAATCGTTGAATATTGACCCTGATTAATCTCTTCAGTATTCACAGACCCAAATCTTTGAATCTTACTGATATCATCAGTTGCCAAAGCTTGATTTTGACTGTAAATAGCCTCTCTATTATCTCTGGTAAATGTTGACACTCTTAGAACTCTTTAATTGAGTCTGTTATACTAAAGGTGGCTTGTTTTGAGTCAGCACTTGATCGTTACTACCCTGCAGCATCACCGGCGAGTATTGCCCATGAAGAAATGAAGAAGATATCCGGCGGAATGACCGAACCATTTCGATGATAAACATCATGAGTTCCTTGGTGGAGATCGATGTTAGCTTCACCAAAGAGAAAATATGTAACATCACCAGCAACATTCGTAGATGCTTGACCTTGTTGCTGTTTAGAAGTCTTGAATTTTGTATAATCTGTTGAGTGTCTCGCGGAAGAAGAGCCGCTTGCTAATCTTTTCGTCCGACGAACTATAACACTTTCAAAAAAAAGAAACACGACGGAATAGCCTTACGAGGAGATTTGATTCAGAGGTGGATTTTGTTTCGAATTCACAATCCTAGCCGATTGAGTTGCGTTTCTTGAAGAAGAACCTCAATCTAATCGCTTGGACTTTCGAACAACCACCATTTTTACGGAATCTTCAAGATTTTTGAAACAATCTCACATTTGTGAGCTCAAAAGAAGGATTCACCGCCGTTGTAGCCTTTGGATTCGCCGTGGCTAAAGCTGGGTTAGCCTTTGAAGGTTTTGATTTGCTTGATTGAGTCTTCTTCTTTTTTTTCACGGAAGATGAACCACGAGTCACCTTCTTTGAAGCTCGTTTCGGGAATCTTACGGATACCATGATAGCAAAATCAAATTGGTGGAATAACCAAATGATTGAATCAAAAAATCGTCGGAATAAACGAATGAAGATCTGAGAAGAAACAAATTCACGGTGGAATAGCCGAAGAATTGCAACAAGAAAACTTTTGATTAATCGAGCAAAAGAATCCGATTAATCGAAGATGAAGAAGAAATAATTAGATTTAGGATCGAGGTTGAGGTTTTCTTCAACCTACTCTGATACCATGTTAGAGTAAAGATTATTTGAGAAAAGCAGAGAATCAATGGAAGAAAGAAACCCATTGTTTGTTATTCATCATTCTGTAAAAGCGAATACAACAATCATTCTCTATCTCATTCTCTTGAAGAAGATGAGAGTTGATCTAATTATATAGAGAAGATGAGTTACAACTGGCTTTGGTTAAAACCGGTTTATGAAAACCAAAACTATCTAATTGACTTATAAACCAAGGGAATTAACATTCTAATAGATTCAAGTGGCAAAACCCTTAAAGTTTTTCTTATTGGCTCCTTCCCAAAAAATCTCATACTAATTGAAGTTTCTTTTGATTTATATATTTGACACTTTTGTCTAAATTTTCGATGTGAAACTTAAATTGATATTCCAGCACTTACTGCTGTATAAGAATCCTGTTAGGACTCAGAGTGCCATTGGATCAGCCATTTCAGTTTTTGCTACCTTCTGGTATTATGAGGCCACCGCTAAGGAGAAAATTGAAGTGAGACGTGATAATTAAGAACTAAAGGCTTTGATTTGTTATCTTGCTATTTACATCATTTTTATTTATCTGCCCTTAATTTGGTGTGGATTATTGACAAATCCGCTGGATTAATGAGAACTTACCATCAAAACCGCTCGAGAACGAAGATTTCTCGAAGGGAAATATAAAATTAGGGATTTTTAACATAATCTGTTTAATTATCAAATGTTTTATGAGCCCATTATTGCTCGGTCAACTAAAAGTTTGGAATTTTAATTAAGCTTAGAAAAGTTTGGGAGTAAAATTATCCATGTCACAAAGTTGAAGAATTTTTTAGTCTTTTTCCCTATTTTATGTTTGTATTCCCTTCAAAATATATTAATTCTTTTTATATAACAATTGGATGACAAGATTTGATCCACAATTAAACCACTAGTCCATAACATTGTTACATGGAAATACATATATGTAACATTTAACCACTTCACTAATCGCTATTCCTCCAAAATATTTTAAGTTTATTAAAACCAAATTATTTATACGTCGATTTATGATTATTTCCATGTTATTATGTCTCTTTCACCAACACCTTTGTTTTTAGTTTCGCTGTAATTAGTCTTCTCTGCAAAACATCTTTGACTTAAGTCAACGAAACCAGTCCAATAGACTAACAATATCAGACCATATTTTAAGGATGTTTTCAAGAACGATGTTGTTGAAAAATTGGACCTAATCAAGATTAAATTGTTGAAACAATGCTCAATTTACCTCCAGGAAACAAGCATTGATTCTTGTTCCTCACTTCTGGCCTAACTGGATTATCTGCCAAATCTGTCCACATATTAAAATAGACTTAACTAAGATTAATTGATGAAAAGAGAAAATCATTTTGATTTGCTGATAACTACCAATACATACATAACAACTGGAAGTCCCCCCACCCCATTCTTTGCCTCATCCTGGGGAGCGGTGCTATGAGCGGACAATTCCGAAGATATGGTAAGATATGGGTGAGCCTGTTTTAGTCTTATTTATACTGAGTTATGTCATTGTATTGTAAATCAACGAAATCTAAGTATTTGCTCCGGGTTAGTACGAAAGTCCAAGTTTCCATTTAGCCAGTTGCACTTTTATCTACTGGAATGTCAATAAAACTTATCATAATCAGTACAGTAACATGAAACATACTTCCTTGGATGTGTAGATTAAGCATGTCAGCAGCACGAGGTTGTGTATTATTTTTGAATCCTGCATTTGATTTCAAAGTAAAAACACAAGACAAAATCTAGAATGCGTAAATGGGAACTTTCTTTAAAGCTTGAAGAAACCAAAAAGGAGACCAAAATCACAAAAGCTTGTTTTACGTTTTAACCAACCTGTGTGCTTCCTGGAATGTTATTAGGATGCAAACATTTGCAAGAGTCTCCAAATGGACAAAAATTCTGCAAAATTCATTAACAGATGCATAGAAAAATGGGATTAAGGACTTATCTAAAACACAGAGATAATATGCAGTGAACTAAGTGCAAAGGCCATAAACAAAGAAAACTTATCCTAATCAGTACAAATTTAAAGGATTGAAGCGACTTTCCAATCATAGTTTCATTTACTTTTTAACTCACACAGTCTCCAGTAGATGAGGAGTGAAAGGAGAAATTGGTATTGAACCTTTGAGAAGAGATATTCCTCACACAGTCTCATGTACTGTTTCTACCTAAGCCCTTTCATCCTTCTATCAGGTAGAAACACCATATGTTCTTGGTAAACATACACAACAACTTTTTATTATACTATAGACATAAGAGAGATGGAGGTTCATACAATGTTGACAAGTTCATTAGTAAAGAGATCCATGATGGAATGACTGAGAAATTCAATCAGTTATAGCTTACATTTCTGTTACAAAGCAAACATATTTTGGTACTACAGGTTGATTTAAGAGTGAAGATCTCTGATGATAATTGAGCAAAAGAATAAAATCATGAACATGCAAAACATAAAAAGGAGGTTCATACAATGATGACATATTCGTTAGTGAAGAGATCCATGATGGAATGACTGAGAAATCCAATCGGTTATAGCTTACATCTATGTTACAAAGCAATGACATTATGTACTAGGATGATTGAGAGTGAAAATCTCTGATGGTAATTGAGCAACATAAAAAAAAAATTGAAACTTACAATGTGAAGAGAGTAGAGACTAGTCAAATTGCTTAAATTTGGAAGACTGCATGTAAAATTGTTGTTGGCCAAGTACCTGAAAGTAGATTAAACTATAAACTCTTATCTTTTTCTTTTCTATATCTATAAAACACATAACAAAAGTATACATGCTTACTTACAGCTCCTGAAGTTCTGTGAAATGACTGCAAGAGAAAATGCAGGAAAAGAGTCAGATAAATTCATATACGCAAAAAAATTCAGGAAGAGGATCGTATAAGTTCGTATCCTGATCAGTAACTTAAAGCAAAGAATGGAATTTCTCATTCTCAGCACATCATTGTACAAGCCTTAGAAAAGGCATATCTATTTTGCAGAAATTGAAGTCTTAGCCCAACAGGACGCTTGATATTGGAACATAAACTGGCAAGCCTTTTAAATGACGTTAAACTGGCAAGCCTATTAAACCATACAAGGCAACTTTCCCAACTTAAAAATCGGACCATAATCCAATAATAAAGATGTAGATCTTTTAGCATAGATATTGAATACCTATGGATAATGCAGATTATTGAATGTGTTTTGAAGTTGTCCCAGCTCAACTTAAATATCGAACCATAATCCAATCATAAAGATATAGATCTTTTAGCAGATATATTGAATTTTCCTCTTGATAATGCAGATTATTGAATGTGTTTTGAAGTTGTCCCAGCTCAACTTAAGAATCGAACCATAATCCAATCATAAAGATATAGATCTTTTAGCAGAGGTATTGAATTTTCCTCTTGATAATGCAGATTATTGAATGTGTTTTGAAGTTGTCCCAGCTCAACTTAAATATCGAAACATAATCCAATCATAAAGATATAGATCTTTTAGCAGAGGTATTGAATTTTCCTCTTGATAATGCAGATTATTGAATGTGTTTTGAAGTTGTCCCAGCTCAACTTAAAAATCGAACCATAATCCAATCATAAAGATATAGATCTTTTAGCAGAGATATTGAATTTTCCTCTTGATAATGCAGATGATTGAATGTGTTTTGATGTTGTCCCAGCCCAACAACATATACATACTTTTGAGCAGAATATTTCATTCCCCATGCGAACATTACAGTTTAAGCCTTATAGAGAGTATATTGACTATGCAGATCGTTGAAGTGTCAATCTTGGGACATGATATTATTAGATAAGCCTCAATAAAGGCATAAATGCAGAATTTGAAGTTTATATACATAATGCTGCCCAGCCAGCAAGATGTAAGATGAGAGATTGAATTCTTAGATCTTATTTAGGGACATATCATTTTTCTGACACCTCTTGCTTGTCCTTAGAGATTTATGTTAGCAACTTATATTTAGGGATATTTAATTTCCGGCAACTCTTTTGCTTGTGTTTCTGACACCTCTTGTTTGTCCTTAGAGATTTATGTTAAAGACATCATTCTCTCTAATCTTATTTAGAGACACATCAATTTCCGGCAACTCTTGTTTGTGTTTCTGACACCTCTTGCTTGTGCTTAGAGATTTATGTAAGCAATTTATGTTTAGGGACATATAAATTTTCGTCAACTCTTGCTTGTGTTTCTGACACCTCTTGTTGTCCTTAGACACATCAATTTCCGGCAACTCTTGCCTGTGTTTCTGACACCTCTTGTTTGCCCTTAGAGATTTATGTTAGAGACATCATTCTCTCTAATCTTATTTAGGACATATCAAGGCAACTCTTGCTTGTGTTTCTGACACCTCTTGCTTTAGCTTAGAGATTTATGTTAACAACTTATGTTTAGGGACATATCATTCTCCGGCAACTCTTGCTTGTATTTCTGACACCTCTTGCGTTTGCTTAGAGCTTTATTTTAGCAACTTATGTTAGAGACATATCATTCTCTAATCTTATTTAGGACATATCATTTTTCTGACACCTCTTGCTTGTGTTACTTACAGACTTGTGTCTCTGTTTCAAGCATCTTTTGCTTAGGCAACATAGGGACAATTTTCCCAAGTTAGAAACCGGACAGACATAATCAAATAATATGTTGTCTCTTTCTTTTGGGTTTGAAGAAAACAGAAAAACAAACTAAAACCACAAAGACTAAAACAAAAAACGAGAGACTTTTGGATTTATGAAGTAAAATTGGTTGAAAAATCTGAAAAAAAAAAGAAAAAGGTCTCCGATCTTAGACTACTAAAATCGAACATGTAAGACACGAACCCTTGAAAACAGAAGAAAACACAAACTCAAAACCAAAGGATTTTGATTGCAGAAACTCTGAAATAACAAATATAGAATTTTACAAAGAAAACCAAAAATTTAGCAATCGCAATCCCTAAAAAAGAACCCTTGAAAACATAAACACAAACGCGAAACCAAAGGAGAGATTTTGATTGCTGAAATTCTTGTCAAAATAACAAATATAGAATTTGACAGAGAAAAACAAAAATTTAGCAGTCTCAAACCCTAAAACCAAAAACACAACCAAAAATAGGGCTTTTATATTTGTTTGATGAAAAACCAAATCTAAGTTCTAATTCTGAAAAAGTATTTAAGAAAAACATAATCAACAAACTTAAAAACCCAGAAAACTGGAAAAAAAACAGACTTTAAAGAAAGGCATAGTTCATGCATAATCAACAAATACTCTGAATAAATCAACGAGACTAACCTTGCAGAAGATGATTGAATTGGAAGAAGATCGGTGCCGCTACAGAGAAAAGGAAAGGAAGAGCGTCTGAAGAAATTTGGAATTCGATGAAAACCCTAACGTTGCTCTTAATTATATAGTCCTTGTTGTTTAGTTACCGTTATTGATTGGGCCTATGGGCTTTAAATGAGAATCAGCCCATATATTCATTTTTCTTTTCTTCTTACTATTTTTCCATTACCGTTGACATAGTCAACAAGTAGAACATCAATAATATTCTTTAAATTTTACTAAAATCAAATTATTTATACGTCAATTTATACGTATTTCCATGTATTTATTTTTCCTTCGCCAACATCTTCTCTGTTTTTTCTTTTTGCTGTAAACAGGCTTCTGTGGTTCTGCAAAAAGTTTTTGATATAAGTAATTTGATAAGTTCATAAATCTTGATAAGATCCTAAAATATTTCTGGTTCAGTCGCCATATAGATCGGTCGAAGATCGTTGAACTTTTGAGCTTTGATATAAAGTCGCCGAATCATTGAAAACAATTCGGGACCAGCTTTTCTCCAACTAGGAGATGATGATAGATTTAATCGTAAGATAATCGTACATATCCAATCTAAAACTCATAAAATTGGGCCTTATGTGAATTATTTAGAGTAGGAATTGTAGAATATCTTATATTAATTATGGGCCATGTAATAAGCCCACCAATTAAATCAATCCAAGAGGGGCCATCAGAATTAATTGATGTTTTCCGTTGAAGGAGGGAAACAAAAGCCCATTTGAAGCCCATAGAGAATGTTAGCTTCTACATGCTTTTTATTTATTCATTCTCCGGTATACTTTCTTCAAAAAGTATTGAATAAACTTGCAAAACTCCAAAGACCAGAACAATGCCAGCTTTGGTAAGGAAGTTAAACAGGATTGTTTTAGTTATCTCTCCTTTTGTTCTTGACGTCTTGAAGCTGCATTAAGAATGTTTTCAATTGGTTTCTCTTGTTAATCAGGAAGAAACCAGAAGATGATCATTTTGAACATACCTCCAAGTCCATTAGCGTATAAGGTTCCCATAATTCGAAGCCTTTTCACCGAGTTGATAGTGATTCTAATATACAAAAAGGGAGAAACTGATAAAGATCTCTTAACAGAGGCTAATGAGGTTTTGATTTGTTGAAACATTGCTCAATTTACCTCCAGGGAATATCACCCACAAGCATCCAATCACCTTCCTTATCTTCATAAGTAAGTACAAACTCTGATGATCCATCTAAAAGTCTTAAAGGTTTAGTCTTGTCTCTGGAAGTAGTACCTTGTGAATTGGAACAAAGAAATATTAGTCGAAAACATAAATTTATACTTTGAGCATTTGAAAACAGAACTGACCTGTCATTCCAAAGAACATTTCCTCAAGGGTCTGATCCAAGTTTTCGTAAGATGAGTGAGCTCTCATATCCACTTTTCTGCCTATACAAACTCCATCCATATTCACCTTAACAAACCCTAAACCCAAAAGTTTCTCATTCACCTTCATTGACACATCTTTGACCTCATCATTCTTGACAACTTTGTTCTTCCCATCTTCACCTTCTTCTTCAGCTCGTACCACCTTCATAGCTTGGTTATCAACCAAACTATTCATTTTATGTGACCCAATTGGTGACCATCCCACCACTTGACTGCAACAACAAACCAAAGAATTTTCATTCACTTAAACCTCAAAATTCAGATGTAATCATCTAAACAAAACATTAACTCTGAACATATCTTATCTTAGCATATGCATAACTCCATAGAAATTTATATCACAGGACAAACTAAAGTTGATCCCGTGAAAAATTTGTCTTTTTGTTTCTATGTATGTTAAACTCAGAAATCCTTTTATATATACACCAACCTTATATAAAGTTAGCTATTGAAAAACTAGCCCTGGGTTTGCGGTTCGGATTTTTCGGTTTAATCGGTTGAACCGATTAAATTGGATAACCGAAACCGAATTAATTGAATTCGTAAACCGATCGGCGGTTAAAATTAATTTACTCGGTTATCGGAATGGTTCGGTTCGGTATTCACTAACCGAATATAAACCGAAATTGATTTTAATTCTTCTGATTAGGGGTTACGATTCGGAGATCATTCTCTTCTCTTCTCTCGATTTTTCTCTTCTTCGTCTTCTCTGAGGTGATTTTTCGCCTCCTTCTTCTCCGTCGCGATTTTCTAACTCCACCTTCATCTTCTCTTCATCTTTGTCTTCTTCTTCACACCGGACGTTTCTTCTCCTTCTCTTCATCTCTTTCATCTTCTTTTTCCCTCCCGATTTCATTTCTCCTTCCACGATTTTTCTCGCTCGGTTTTCATCTTTGATTCTTCTCTTCTTCTCTCGCGATTTCCGAGTAAAAGGTATGTAGATACGGTTCATTTGATCTTCATCTCTCGCGATTTAGGGTTTTGTTTACTATTTATCCGAAAACCTAATTTGATTTAGGGTTAATCGATTTTAGGGTTTCAGACAAACAAGGGTTAATTAAACATGAATTAGGTTTTACTAAATTGATTTAGGGTGTTTGCTATAGTTTTATTCGAAACCCTAAATCGATTTAGGGTTAATCGATTTTAGAGTTTCAGATATTTAGGGTTAATCAAATTTGATTTTAGAGTTTCAGATATTTAGGGTTAATCAAATTTGATTTAGGGTTTCAGATTTTATAGGGTTTGTTTGTCCATTGATGGTAAGAGATTGCCGTATGAATTACATTATACGCTCTGGTTTTGAGTCAATATTTGTCTACTTGCTCTGTGAATTATTTTAAGTTCGAAGTAGTTCACTAATTATGTATAGTTTCATTTGTTTAAGTTTTGGTTAAGTATAGTTTCATTTGTTTAAGTGTAGTTTCATAGTTTGTTTCGATTCTAAGTTGATTAATTGTTCATTCTTAGTCTGATTCTGATTTATATGTTTAATTGTTCATTCAATCTGATTGTCTATTTGTTTGTGTGATCCTCACCAGGAATTCTTAGGAGGTGAAATGAAGAACAGAGAAGTGACTCGTTGGTGTTTTTTTTAAATTACATGAACTGCTCTTGTTTTTTTGATATTTTCTGGTTTTGAATGTTTGTACGGTAGGTACGGTTTGTTTGGTTTGTTCGGTACACTGCATTTCGTTATATTTGCAATTACACTTTTATGTTGTGTTCTATTTTACTCTAATTCGGTTTGTAAAACCGAATTTTACATCGGTTTCTGGTTAATTCGGCGATGTAAAAGTAGCAGGAAACTGAACCGATTAACCCGAAAACCGATTAACCCGAACCGAATTGTTTCTCGGTCAAATCCGGAAGAATTGAAATTTACCGATTAAACCGAAAAACCGATTAACTCGACCCGAAAAACCCTGGTAAACCGAACTCCCAGGGCTATGAAAAACTATAGAGAAGCTCCCTCATGACCTATTTCCCAAAAGCTCATTAATACTATTTGTATACGATGTTCAAAAATTGTTTCTTCTCTCATTAATCAATATATATCCAAAGCTACATATAATCTGTAACATCGCATTTCAAAATGCTTTACAAATACACAAGTATTTACTCTCTTTTTTGCACTCTAGTTTATTTTGTGCCATCTATTTTCTTCAAATAGAGAATGTTAGTATTACTCTCTTTCTTTCTCAGCGCATTTTTCGTCTTTCAATTACTTCAAATCAGAAATTAGTTATTCAAAATTCATTGCTCATATGTTTCTAAGAGCACAGTTATTGTGATGATTGAGAGACTACACGAGAATCATGCTTGGAATTCAAGTCTATTGATTCGGTTGATGCCAAAATCTGCTGATGCCAAAATCTGCTGATGCCATGTTTATTGGTTATGCGTCTCATAGTGCTGCATATCGATTTCTTACGTTTAAGTTCTGGAACTTTGATATTTAACAGTGTTGTTGGATCTAGAAATGTGGAATTTTTGGCACTGTCTTATGTTCTCACGCCACCGCGAAGAAGAAGAGGATTGAAGTTGGAGGTGATAAGGACTAAAGATTTTAAGGGCAAATCAAGGATGCTTATATTTTCTAAGTTGTTTTCTTTTTGGTTGTTTTTGATTTTATTTTCGTTGGCTAGAATCTTCATTTCTGTGACTTGCTTAGTTTCTTGAAAGACTTTTTGATCTACTTAGTTTGCGACTTCGTCTCCTGGATGTTTTTCTATTGAAATGAAGAGTTAAATTTCTTAATCATAAGCCAGTTTCTTCTTCCTAATACAATGACACTTTTGAGTCCAATTCAAAACTGTACACTAAAAAAACACAAAAGAGTTTCACCAGGAGTAATGCCGGAACCTTCTCCGGCTCATTCTCCTGAAAGGTTTACAAGCCAGGATGCTGAGATCAACAGCCGCAGCAAGCGCCATGAAGATGGCTGCATCTTCCACACAAGTTACATGCCTCATAGCTAATTGTACCACAGGCTTGCTGCTTTTCCCTTCCCCCTGCACTCTCGAGCTCATTACAAACCCGCCTCCAGAGACTGACTGTCCCAAACCTGAAAAGTCTCCACTACTCTGTGGGCTTGGAATCGGGGTAGCTGCAACCGTTAGCATCTGTTTATCCGTGTCTATTATAAATTCACCACCTTTCTCAGCACTGATGAGAATTTCAGACATTAAAACATCTCCAACTTCTACCCCGTTTGATACAAGATGGAATCTGCAACATACAGAGTCTCTGATTCCGCGTTCTCGCCAAGCTTCGAGCTTTCCCCACGGCTGCCAGCTATTGGGTCGAGATGGGTCGGGCCGGACCACAAGCCAAGCACCTGGGTTGGACTTGGCGACCCAATCACAGCCAGTGGATGGGACAAAAGGAGTTGTTATGAAAGCAGCAGCAACCGCAGAGCCAGAGAGATCATGTATCTTCACCTTCCAGCCTTTTCTCTCACGTCTCTCAGTGTCAAGTTCGTTCCCATCGCCTGAACTTGACCAGTATCCATTCAACGGATCCACTTGTGATACCCTGAAGAATCAAATGCTCATCAGTAACTATGTAGAGAGCACATAGAGACAGATATGTGCAACTATAAAGAAATCAAATTTCACCTGTCTCGGCTAAATTTGCAACTGAAGATAGGTTGCTTGACCGACCCTCGAAGTTGAACTATCTGAGGGCTCAAAGTAGTAGCATCCTCGAACTGGAAAACATATCGAGGATCAGGATCGAGCTTCACTCTCAAATGAAGCTCTGCTCCACCTTCCCGCTTGTTCTTTCCAATGCCGATCCAGCCATTGAAGAGAATCATTGGTTTTCCTTCTCCCCACTCAGGACCTACCACCAACTTAAATATCCCGATCTGCTTGCTTTTAGCACCAACCCCACAATTTGAATTCTTTTTACCCGTAAAAACCGAAATTTCCAAGTGAGCATGAGGATTGTAGAAGCATCCAGGGGTCAGGAGAGCTCTTAAATCAGACTCTTCGAGATAAAAGCTTGTGGAAATGCTGCTATGGTCTGGAGCTGCGTTTGGGGACGACATCAAAGGAATAGATGTTGTTTGAATAGGAAAACCTCGGAGTTTTATTTCGCAAGAGCATTGTGAAGAAAAGCTCTTCTTCTGATCAGATCTTGAAGCAGAGTTTACGAGGAATTTAGGATTTCTCAAAGCAAGAGAGCCTACTGAAAGGCGAATAAAGGCTTGAGGATCCATTATTAAATGTCAGAGATGTTTCCCCATTGAATCAGAGAGGATGCGTATCCATGGTGGTATGATCAATCAACCTAATAAGCAGAGACGAAAGAGAGATTAAACCAAAGTTAGTTTCATCTTAAAAACCAAATAGCAGAAGCAGATGTATTTAGATAACAATTAAGAGGAGCAGATTTGAGTTGTTGGTCTTCACTAGATAATTGCTAATGCTGTTATTCTACAAGTCTTGAGCTCTAATGCTCACAAAATTCATAAAACACTTCTCTCTCTTTTTTATTACTGTTTTCTTAATTACAACAATAAACCAACTCAATGTCTTCTTTCTTACAAATAGCTCCGCTAATCTCCAAGAACAAAGATCACATGACTTCTACCATTAGTAAACTCAAACTACAAACTTTAAGCGATCAACTTACTTAGATTAAACAGCACACGGCAAACTTCATTACTTTTAACAACTAAAGCTAAGTATCATCGAAGAACAAGCGTCAAGCAATTGAAGTCAAGGTTGAAAAACAAAGAAGCAAAGAGAGAGAGAATGAAATCAAGTGAGACAGAGCTAGAATTTAATGAAAGCATTGAATAATAGCAGAAAAGCTACAAACTTTATGGAATTAGAATTGACCCAAGTAAGCAAAAAAAGAAGAAAGAAACAAATTAGAAATCTGCTACAAACCTGTTTAAACCCGAAAGCATTACTTTCAAGACAATCTGATAGATCCCGAGAAAGTTAAGACCTTTCAAAATCCTTTTCCTCTCGTAAAACTTAATTAAAAGGAAAAGAATTTATCAATCAGATGAGAGGAGAGAAAAAAATGTGAATAGTGAAATGGTTTAAAAATCAAGAGAACATGAAATGCGTAGAAAGAAGAGAGAATTTAAGATTATGAAGAGATTTCGATTTTGGTTTCACAGAGTCCAAAGAGAGAAACTTTCCTTGTCTTTCTCTCTCTTTCTTCGCTGTGCGTAAGTAAAAATTCTAACGCCGAAGAAAAAGTTGTGGTATTGGTTCGCAAAAAGGGTTTCTATTTTTGTTCCTTGTACAATTTATCTCCTCTTTTATCCTTAATATGTCAACGTACAATATTCACTTTGCTTTTCTCATTGGTCCGATATATAATGTGTTTTTTTACTCACAACTTTCTGTAAATTCAGAGATTTGTCTAAACTCGAATTGTTTGTATAAAATAAATCATAAAGTAATTACAAAAATAAAATAAATAAAAAATCTTTATTAGAGTAATTTGTTGACAACAAAGAGTAAAAATACAATTGATGAAAATGATAAATAAATTTACTTATTATATATATATATATATTTATATATATCATTCATCCATCAAATTTTAGTTTTTTTTTGGAATTATATTAATGAAAATTGCTCTTCCAATATTACAACGGTGAAATATTAAAATCGGCGGAAAATAGATATATCCCCAGACACTAACGTCCAAAAAAGAGAAGCTTTTTAAAACACAAATATTACAACCGATAGATGACAAAATATCTCCAGAGCTAAATAAAACGAAAACCAGAAAAAGAAAAAAAGAATGTCTAAGGATAGAAACTTTAATAAGAGCTATTTGAATCTGATGATTGAAAGCCACCACAAAGCATAACATAACCAAAGTAAATGACGAAACCTCCTATAGTGATTAAGTGCACTTCCCAAATAAAGAACTAGGCGAAGCCACGGAGATCACAAGCCAGAACTGCGCGAAACAACATAAAAAAGCCTTACAAGAGGCGAGACCGAAACAAACAATATGGCAGGAAATGACATAAGAACATGACTCATATCTTCAAGAAATGGCAAAATCGGAGTAAGAATCTGATCGATTTAACACCTTGATAGAATCCAAGAGAGAACTAGACCTCGATCAGATCTTGAGTGTGCAGGCAAGGAGCGAAACCACCTCTACCCAAAAACCAAACTTGACAAAGTACAGAAAACGATCGAAACGAAAGAGAAACACATCGAAGACAAAATAAACCAAAACCAAGAATCTAAACCAATAAAAACTCTAACCAAATATAGAACTAAATCAAACGCTAACTAAGACACAACTAGCTAACAAATAGGAAGGGAGCCTCCGGTCGCCACTTCCCAAAAAAAAAACAATAATGGCGGCTAGGTTAACACGGGAAGAGACTAGAGGTTTCAAAACTTGTGTTTGAATATTGTTGGGTTCATCAAATTTTAATTTATATAACTAAAAATCTAAACAATTACAAAACAAACTTATGTAAATATGATGGTAGTTATAGTTTCAGAAAAAGAATCAAGAAACTATATATATATATATATATATTTTTTAGAAAAAAATAAATGTATTTTAATGTATATTATCACTTAAAATTTGTCCACTCAAGTTTTATCACATCTATTTTCAGATATATTTTCTTCTGTGAAAATTAGGTTATTCTAAATATAAATTCAAAAAGGTCTTAAAATAATTTTTTAAAAGTTTATTAGTAATATATTTAAAATAAAATAAAAAGTAATATATGTTGTATAAGCTCAACTTGATATAATTTTTATGTAGTTTTAGTCAGAGAAAAAAAGAAGTTTCAATTGGAAATTACTAAAATAATAGTCTCATCCCATCCTATATGCATGCCGAGAAAGAATAATGATAATAAAGGTTGTCAATTATTTTATCAACAATAACTTCACTCACTCGAATTATTGGAAATTAGAGGTAGGTTATTAGTAACCCGATATCAATAATGCACTCAAATAAAGCAGTATAATATCAAGATACAAAAATTATTTTATAAAGCAGTAGCTTTTTATGTTTTAAATTACCTAAAATAATATTTTTTTGGAAAATAATTGTTACGATGGATATAATTGGAAAATTAAAAAAGATATTTTACCTAATTTAAAATTCAAAAGGCTATTTCATATAAGATTTAAAATTATTCCAGATAATTTAAAACTTAAAAAGACTATTTCATGTAATTTTTTCTAAAATAAATACAATATTTATTAATTATTTTAGTAATAATAAACAGAAAATATAAGAATATAAAAAGAGGGATGGGTACGTGAATACAGCTGGAGCCATGTTTCTCTCTTCTTCTTTTCTCATTAAATATTTACATTCAAATAAGAAATAACGAAAAGCTAACAAAAATTCTAATCACTTTCAGACACATAAGCCTGACTTCATATCCCAACTGTCCACTTTAATTTTTTAGAAATGCAACTACAATAATAATAATAATAATTATTATTATTATTATTATTATTATTATTTGTGAACATCTAATTATTATTTTCTTAAAAAATTTTAAGTAGTGGTCACTCTGATTGAAAATTATTTTACTAAATACATTTAAAACTAATTTTTTTAAAGATTTTCAATATTGTAAAATAGTCATTTGCAATCTTTTATTGTATATTTTAAATTATGGAAGATTAAAATATAATAATTAGATATAAAATGATTAAAAACATAACTTAATATATATATTAAAGATGTTAAATATCTAAACTACACAAATTATTTTACAAGTATTAATTTATGATTTCTACAATTGATTTGAGCATGTAAAACAAACAAATCTAATAATTCATAATACATAACAAAAAGTTCTATATGCACTAAAACCCTAAGAATATATATATATCTTGTTTACGAAAAATAATACTAATATTTTGACATACAAGATCAACACAAATCTTTTATTTAAATTTTTCGGTAAGCTTATCCGATTGTATCATTTTGTGAGAGCTATACAGAGTTTAGATAACCAACATCGAGGTGCTTGCTTTAAACCATAAAGTGATTTCTTCAATACACACTTTTGTAGGATCAGCACTTTCATAACCTGGAGGATATTTCATATAGATTTCCTCATCAAAATCATCGTGTAAGAAAACATTTTGTACATCCATTATGTGCACCTCCCAGTTCTTTGCAGTTGCCACGTCAAGTAAAATTCTGATTGTTGAAGGTTTAGCAATAAGTGCAAAGGTATCCCTATAATCAACAGTCTCTTGTTGACGTTTTCCAAGTGCTACTAGATGAGATTTGTAGCGAGAAATAGTTCCATCGGAGTTATATTTGATTTAATATACCCATTTACATCCAATGGCTTTCTTTTCTGGGGTAGAGCAGTCTCAATCCACGTTTTGTTGATGAGCAAAGAGGAGTGTTCATCTCCTATAGAATCACACCACACTTTATCCAAACTTGCTTCTTTGTAATTTGCAGGTTCATGAGAAGATGTGAGTGCTGGCAAGAAAGCTTTATGGCTAGAAGAATAACACTTATTAGAAACATAGTTTCTTGTAGGGTAAACGATGTTACTTGAGACCGTAGATGAGTCCGTGACCAAGTCGGAGAGGGCAAGAGAGGGTTTAGTAGAGAATGTTACAGAGTTGGTCACATAGTTTTTCAAGAGAACATATGGCTTCCTTTCCCCATGACCTCTGCCCAATAACTCTGTTAAACTTGGAGAATTAGCCGATGTAGGTAATGTTGGTAACACATTATCGCCAGTAGAGACATTCGGTACAACAAGCGGTGTTGGTGGAGGCGTGTTTGTGACTTGTGGAGAAGATAGTAACAATAGATCATTAGGTGAAGCTGGTTCAGCTAAAGCGGTGTCCGGCGGAGCTGGTTGAAATGACGGAGGTGTTGGAGATGATGCATTGATATCAACACACCAGTCATCTGACATGTCTGTAGGTGGTGGTGGGCCCGTGTGAGACTGAGTTGTAGAGTAGTTCAAACCCAGAAACACATTTTCCACAAAAATAATATCACGACTTGAAAAGAACTCATTACGTTCGATATCATATATATACCAAGCCTTTTTACCGTGGGGGTATCCAAGGAAAAGACAACATTGACTCATATCTCCAAATTTGTCTTTATCCTGTGAGCTTCGATGTGCATAACACAATGAACCAAACACTCTAAGGGAATCATACGACGGTGCAGCTCCATGAAAAAGTTCATATGGTGTTTTGCCATCTAGAACTGGAGTAGGTGTTCGATTGATAATGTAAACGGCTATAAGAATACTTTATCTCCAAAAACAAACTGGTAGATTGGCTTGAAAGAGACAAGAACGAGCAACATTCAAAATATGACGATGTTTACGCTCCACTCTCCCGTTCTGATGTGGTGTATCAACACATGAAGTCTGATGACAAATACCATTTTCTCAAAAATCTCGAGACAACACAAGAAACTCTGTTCCATTGTCTAAGCGGACGGTTTTAACTTGTTTGCCATATTGTCGAACACTCATGGAACAAAATTCTTAAGTATTTGTGTAACTTCAGATTTCTTAAGCATCAAGAACGTCCAAACCACTCTAGAAAAATCATCAATAACTGTTAGAAAATAAGCAGCACCACACATTGAAAGAGTATGATAAGGACCCCATACATCACAATGAATTAACTCAAATGGTGCAAAAGCTTTATTAAAACTCTCAGGAAATACATTCCGAGTCTGTTTTTCTTTAAAACAAATGTCACAGAAATCGGGTTGTTCACAATCTACATCCGACTTATTAATAAAACTTAAACAATTAATAACTTTAGAAGATGGATGACCAAGACGTCGATGCCACAAAACTGCAAGTGAAATCTTTACGGAAGCACTGATCTGACTTGCACGAGCAACCTTGATACCCGTATAGTAGTAAATCCCATCTCTCACTTCACCGGCTCCAATTAGGGTCCTCGTAAAACGGTCCTGCAAAATACACAAAGTATTTGTGAATATAGCAATACATCCAATCTGTTTGAGAAGCTTATGAATGGAAATCAAATTGCAATTGAAATTCGGAACATAAAGCATGTCACGAAGCGTATAGGCTGTGCCAAGTGACATGATTCCATGATGAGTAGCATACAAAGCTCGACCATTTGGGAAATAACAGGTGAATGAACAATTGTAACTAGATTTTGCAAAAGGGCCTTATTTCCTGACATATGCTGAGAAGCTCCAGTATCAAGTATAACATTAGTAATTTTAGGATTACCAGACACATTATCAGAAGAGACAATAGTCTGTTGGTTTTGGAGCAAGCTGATCAAAGTAGCAAGTTGTTCTGAAGTAGGTAGAGTAGTAGGCGTTGAAGTAGCACGAGACATGTTGGCTTGTCCACAGCCACAATTGCTATGACCAGAATTATGACCTCCTCGGCCACGACCACTATAACCACTGCGAGGTACTTGCTGTTCAAGATACCAATCCGAAAAACCATGGAGAAAAAAACATTTGGATGCATCATGGCATTTCCGGTTACAATGAGTACAAAAGCGATTTGGATCTCGTGTTTTTGTAGCAACAGTTGCGGCACTTACGCGGTTGAGGACGAAGAATCAACAAGAGCAGAGAAGCCAACAGCATCAGCGACAGATTCCTTTGAGTGTACTTTGAGAAGATGTTGTTCGTCGCGTATGACTTGTGCATAAACAAAGTTCAAGTTTGACAAGGGCTCCTTATTGATAATATGTGACCTTAATGAGTAAAAAGAGAATCATCAAGTACAAAGAGAAATTTATGGACTCGTGCTTCGTCTTTCTTCCGTTCAATGTCAGCAGCCTCAATACACGTGCATGATTGAGTGGATTTGAGATTTTGAAGCTCCTCCCAGAGTTTTGATAGTCGACCATAGTATTCTAAGACCGGTTGGCCGTTCTGCTTGCACTTAGTGATTGTATCCTCGATTAGATGCCGACGAACGTTGTTTTTGACAGAGAAACGCATCATAACATTGCTTCAGAGAGTTTGAAAGCATCAGGTACGTGAGAGAATGTAGAACGCAAGGCGAGATAGATAGATGTTCTGATCCATCCAGCGATCATAAAGTTAGTTGTTGTCTATCGAGAAAGGTCTGGTTCCGTCAATGGTTTTACGATGGAGCCATTGATGAAGCCGAGTTTCTGCTTAGCTTGGAGAGAATTTGTAAGTTATGTTGCTCATTCACAGTAGTTGTCTTCTTGAAGAAAATTAGGAATAATTAAAGAGCTAGGATTATTCGATGGATAAGAGTATACAGTGAGGGTAAGGTAGAAGTAGAAGGTTGATCAACTATTGTGATCGTTAGACATGATGAAGAAAAAGAAAAGAAGACATCAAAAAAAGAAAGCTCTATTTTTGTGATGTAAAAATAGAGATTTCAAAGAATTTTAGATGACAGCATAAAAAACTTAAAATTTTGATATCGTAAATATATATACAAAAGTAATTTGATCTAAAATCCAATTAAATAAAGAATATTCCTAATATATAGAAGATTTATATATCCATCTCAATTCATAACAAAAAATTCTATAGGCACTAGAACTCTTAAGAATATATATCTTTTTTACGAAAGATAATACTAATATTTTGACATACAAGATCGACGCAAATATTTTATTCAAGACTTTTGGTAAGCTCGTCCAATTGTATCATGTGATTTATTTGATTTTATGTAGTTGGATTAATTTCAAGTTTTATAACTTGGTGAATATAAAACATCCAACTTTCCATATATTTTTTTAAAGTAAAAGTTTCTCTAGGTAAGAAAACTGAAATTAAAAAAACGAAGTAAATAATTAAAAGAAAAGAAAAAGACGGAGAGAGCCGCAAAGAAGGAAAAGGATAGAAATGGGTTCGAGGAGCTGACATCTTCGACTAGGGCTGTTAATCATTATCCGTTATCCGCCGGATATCCGTATCCGTATTCGAAATTTGATCCGTAATACGGATATCCGGACTAAACGGATACGGATACGGATAATAGATTTTACTATCCGCCGGATACGGATACGGATACGGATATGATAAAATAATGGGCCGGATATCCGTGGATATCCGGCCCATTTAGGAAATATATATTTAAAAAAAAATGGTGGTGATTGAATAGATAACCTATATTTGATGGCATAAATTTGCAGAAATTCGAATTCAATTCTTGTTCGAAATTTATAGTATTAATTTTAGGTTTGTCGGTTCTATAGTTATTTCAATTATATGAAATCTCTACTAGTATTATTTCGAAAATTTCAATCATTTTTAAATATAAATGTTTAAGATAATATGTAAGTGATCGATATGTGAGATTTGTCAAAAAAAAACATAAACTACTGCAAAAATTTTAGGAAACAAAATTTTCTACGTGCTATTTCACTTGACTCCTTAATATATATTTTTAATATAAACTAAATGGGCCGGATACGGAGCGGATATCCGGTGCATTTAGGAAATATATATTTAAAAAAAAAAAAACGGATATCCGCGGATATCCGCCCGGATATCCGGTTTTTAACGGATATCCGGACCACGGATATCCGGCCCTTCCGGATACGGATACGGATAACAGATTTTACTATCCGCCGGATACGGATACGGATACGGATATGCTAAATTGGGCCGGATATCCGCTCCGTAACACTCCTATCTTCGACATGTGCTTCTTACTGTCATTTACTTCCTCACTTTCTCTTTTATTTTAAATTTTTAATTAACTAGATTCTCTGCATCAATGATGTTAATTAACTGTTTTCAGTCAAATTTCTCGGGCATTTCAATAAAAATGACGTTATAGTATAGTGGAAAACTTACTACATTAGCAAGATAAAAGAATAATAAAAATTCAGAGATCTGTTGATGACTTCAAATAGAAAATATATAAAGAACAGTTTTTATTTCATCCTCTCTATCTTCCAAACCAATTTTTTAATTAGGAATACATATAGTTTCTTGCATTGAATAATTTAGATCTCGTCCTAAAATAATGTATAGATTTTAGTCCATAATCTAAAATTATTGAGAATTCTGTTATCAAAACGAATTTGTTTTCATTATTGTCTTTCAAGCCTTATTAATACAAAGAAGAAACCGGTTAAAGAATAACCGAGTTGATCAATTAAACTAAACCAATTTTGGTTAACTTCAACAAAACCAAAGTTAATCAGATAAAATGGAGTATCTTCTTCGTTGATTCAGCTGATAATCCATTAGAGAGAAGAACTTTAGATCCTTGATTTAGTGAGACCTTCACAATACTCCCCTTCACATTGGAGTGTGCAAATCTATAACACCCAACTTGGACATTAAGAAATGGAATTGATCTTTTCCTAATGCCTTAGTCATAATATATGCAAGTTGTTCTGTTGTTCTGACATGTTCAAGAGTAATAATCTTATCTCGGACTGCATCACGAACAGAGTGACAATCGGATTCGATATGCGTTGTCCGCTCGTGGAAAACAAAATTTGAAGTTATGTTAATTGCAACCTTGCTGTCACTAAACAGTTAAGCTGGAGATGTAGAAAGAACACCAAGATCTGATAGAAGACGACATAACCATTTTATCTCATGCAGAGCAGCAACCATTGCTCGATATTGCTTCTGTTGATGAGTGAGAAACCGTGTCCTGCTTCTTGGTCTTCCATGCAACCGGAGAACCTCTTAGCATAACTACATAAGCACTAAGAGATCGACGAGTTAGGGGACAAGAAGCCCAATCCAAGTCACACCAAACCGTAAGAGTCAGATCTGCATCGGACTTTAAGAGAATGCATGCACCTGGAGAGCTTTTAAGATACCTCACAATTCTAAGTGCTGCATTCCAATGTGCTCCTCTTGGTGTCTACATAAATTGAGATAAAACATGAACTAAATAGTTGCAATCAGGTCTTGTGTTTGTTAGATATAACAATCTGCCAATTAATTTTCTGTATTTAGTTGGATCTTGTAGAAGATGACCATCATCTTCTGCCAATTTGTGATTTTGTTCCATAGGTGTTTCAACAGGCCGCGATTCCAAGTAACCACAATCTGAGATTATATCGAGGGCATACTTGCATTGAGAGAGAAAAATACCATATTTCCCTCGCTGACCTCAATACCAAGGAAGTATTTTATCTTTCCTAAATCCTTCATGGAGAAACATTTACTTAAGTAATCTTTAAAACGTTGGACAAAGTAGTTGTCATAACCACAAATCAAATGATCATCCACATAAACTAGAACACAAATTTCTTTTCCATTTTTCTTGTATGAGAAGAATGAATAATCATCATAGGATTGAATGAAACCAAACCGAAGCAGAGCATCATAGAGCTTTTTAAACCAGCATCGAGGAGCCTGCTTCAATTCGTAAAGAGACTTGCGCAATCTGCATACTTTGTTGGGATGAGAATGACGAAAACCAGGAGGAAGCTTCATGTATACTTCCTCTCCTAAGTCTCCATGAAGGAAAGCGTTGTTAACATCCATTTGGAACATGGCCCATCCTCAAGCAGCCACAAAACGCAGCAGTGAACGACCTGTCACTATAAGAAAATAGCTAATTTACGATGAAATATTGCGATGAAAATAGAAGTCGCAATGTTGCTATGTTGTTGCAACGCGATTACGACGAATTACTTAACATCGCAACCGCGTCGCAACATTGCAATGAAAGTCGGACTTGCAAACTTACGACACACTTGCGATGTTGTTGCGACATGGTTGCGATGCATATTCGGCAATCGCAAGGGCCTAGGAACTTTGCGACGATCTGGCGGTGCGGTTCCTCCATAGCAAAATTGCGAGACGCTTGTGATGTTACCAACCTCTATCGTAATTTCATAGCAAATTTTCCCCTTTTCCCTATAAATAGTCCAATATGAGATTGTATCTTCACACCAAATTTCATAAAAACTTAGAGAGAGAAAGAATTCGGGGAAAAATTTTCCGGGGAAATTTTTTTTTGAGAATTTTTTTTTTATTAAGAAAAATAAATGACATCAGAACATGAAGTGTTCACATTATGACGATGGATGTATAATCGAAAAGATCTGAAAACCGGAGAAGTGACAAAAGAGTTTCGAGATGGGTTGCGAGCATTCATAAACCAGGTGGCTAATAACCCATTTACTTCGAATGACGGTAAAATCTTTTCACCATGTGTAAAGTGTAGGAAAAACAAATATTTGAATATCAATATGGTGAAAAGGCATGTATATAATAAAGGATTTACTCTGAACTATTATGTATGGTTTTCACATGGAGATGGGTATAGTCTCAGTGCATGAAGTAGTAGTATGGATGCTGGTGTTGATGATCAACCTAGTTATAATGCTAATTATAATTATGACAAAAATATGTTTGAAAATTATGAGCATCTACAAGGAAATATGTATTATGATATGGTTACAGATGCATATCATGGATCTGTTCTAGTTATCAGTGAAAATACTATTGAAGAACCAAACGCTGAAGCGAAACAGTTTTATAATATGTTAGATACTGCAAATCAACCTATCTATGAGGGATGTAGAGAACGTATATCTAAATTGTCATTAGCATATAGGTTGATGTCTATTAAAAGTGAAGAAAACATAACCGAGAGAAGTATGAACCAATTAGTGGATGTGTTTAAAGAGTATTTGCCAGCATATAATAATTCTGCTGAGAGTTATTATGAAATGCAGAAGTTAGTTACTGGTATTGGATTACCATGCGAAATGATTGATATTTGCATTGAAAATTGTATGATTTTCTGTAAAGACGATGATAAGTTGCAGGAACGTAGTTTTTGTGGGAAGCCGAGATATTGAACAACAGGTGGAAGGACTCGTGTCCCATACAAACATATGTGGTATTTGCCAATCACTAATAGATTGAAACGACTATACTAATCAGAAAGGACATCAGCGGCAATGAGATAACATGCAGAACATACAACAAATGATGGGGAGGTTGACATCCGTCAGATGCAAAAGCCTGTAAACACTTTCAGACGGTACATTCTAACTTTGCTAAAGAGTCTAGAAATGTTTATCTTGGTTTATGCACATATGGATTTAGTCCATTTGGTTTGTCTGGGAGATAATATTCTCTATGGCCTGTTATATTGACACCATACAATCTTCCACATGATACGTGCATGCAAAGCAAATTCTTGTTTATGATTATTCTAGTGTCATGTCCTAGTCATCCTAAATGATCTCTTGATGTGTTCCTACAACCTCTGATTCACGAGCTGAAACAGTTATGGTATAAAGGTGTTCGCACATTTGATTTCTCGCAGCACCAGAATTTCAAGATGCATGCAATTTTATTGTGGACGATAAGTGACTTTCCTGCGTATGAAATGTTATCTGGATAGACTACACATGGAAGGTTATTTTGTCCATATTGTATGGAATGGTCTGATGCATTTCAACTAAAACATAGTAAGAAATCATGTTGGTTTGATTGTCATCGTTGGTTTCTCTCTATGCATCATCCCTACCGAAGGAACAAGAAATTGTTCAAGAAGAACAAGATTGTGCGTATTCCTCCCCCAGCACATATATCAAGGGATGATCTGTTGGAGCAGATTGATTATTATGGTGCTCAGGAAACATGTAAACGTGGGGGCAATTGGCACACTCCAGCAAACATGCATGACGGATATACAAAATCTCATAACTGGCACAAAAAAAGTATCTTTTGGGAACTCCCATATTTGAAAGATCTCTTACTACGTCACAACCTTGATCTAATGCACATCGTTAAAAACTTTTTTGATAACATCATGAACATGATTTTAAATGTGTAGGGAAAGAGTAAAGGCAATTTGAAATCAAAGTTGTACTTAGCCAAAATTTGCTCAAGAAGCAAATTACATATTACACAGGATGACAAACAACCAATTCCCAACTTTCGGTTGTCCGGAGAAGCAAGACATGCATTGTTTAACTAGATTTCTTAAGATGTAAAGTTTCCCGATGGTTATGTGTCCAAATTCTCCCAATGTATCGAGCACGAAAAAAATCTCTGGTATGAAGAGTCATGATTGCCATGTATTCATGCGGCGACTACTACTTTTTGCATTACTTGAACTTTTACCCACAATTGTCCACGAAACGATTGCAAGTAAATTTCTACTTAGTTTATATTTTCTCATTTAATTAATTATATAAGTTGTTCAATTATATATATATATATATATATATATATATATTTAATTGGTATTAACTTGTAGGAGTCGGAGCAGTTTTCAGGGATCTATGTACACGAACACCAACAGAGGATGACATAGCTCAATTAGAATCTAATATCTCAGTGTTGCTCTATAACTTGGAAAAAATCTTTTAACCCTCATTTTTTGACGTGATGGAACATCTTCCAATTCACCTACCTAATGAAGCAGCTCTTGGTAGCTCCGTACTATTTCGATGAATGTACCCGTTTGAGCGATTTATGGGACATATAAAAAGAAAGGTAAAAAATAAGCAAAAGTAGAAGGATCGATCGTTGTAGAAATTTGACAGAGGAAACATCTCATTTCACATCATATTACTTTAGTCCAACCGTTAAAACCAAAAGAACCCAAGTAGAATCCAAATTTGATTGTTGCCTAGAGCAACTAGACGAGCTTTGTATCGTTCTACTTTCTCATATGAGTTGTAACTTTGTCTTGTAAACCGACTGAGAACCCAAAGCTACACGATTTGGAGGTAAGTCTACAATATCTCATGTTTTCCGAAGCTCCAAAGCCAAAATTTCTTTAGTCATAGCATTGTTCCAATCCTTTATCCTTACAACTTATCCAAAATGTTTTGGTTCAACGTTCTCAAGGATTTTGGTCAAGAAAATCTTGTGACTAAAAGATAATTTTTCATCAGAAATAAAATTTGTTAAAGGATAAAGACAGTTACAGTCACTATCTGATATACAGTTAAGAGAAGTAAGAGGAATTGGTTTGCTTTTAACATTATTCTACACAAAGTCTTTAAGACGAACAGATGGTTGAGAAATCCGACTGCTTTTCCTAACTCGAGGAGTTTGAGATGAAGAAAGAACAGCCTGAGCTTCAGTAATTAGTTCTGCAACATTCAACGGAACAAATTTAGTAGAAATCTCATCAGAAATTGCAGTAGAATTATCAGTTTTATCATCTAAATTGCAGCGGAATTATTAATTTCATTTTCAGTAGATGCAAGAAAATTATCAGTTTCAAGAACAGAATCAACAGAGTTGTTTGGAACAGGAAGATGAGAATACAACATAGAAGAAGAAGTTTCATTCAAGTCAATGTTCCCCCTTTCTTCTATATCTACAAAAGCAACCAATCAGAATCTAATCCATCAGGATTGATCACATAATTATTAGTAGGAAGAGAATTATCTGCATAAGGAAAAACATCTTCACGGAAAATGACATCTCTTGAGACCAAAAATTCATTCTTATCTATATCATAAACCTTCCATCATTTTTTACCAAAAGAATATCCAACAAAAATACAGAGCTTGCTTCGTTCACCAAATTTGTCTCTGTTCTTTTGTAGTTGATGAACATAACAAGTTGAACCAAAAATTCTGAGATTATTATAATCACTTTCCTATCATTGAGAACTTCACAAGGCGTTTTACCACTGTGAATTGAGGAAGGAGTAAGATTAATAAGATGAGCTGATGCAAGCATATCTTCACCCCAAAAGGATACAAGAAGGGAACTCTAAAACAACAAGGCCCTAGCCACATTCAAAATGTGCTGATGTTTTCTCTCCACTCTCCCATTTTGTTGGGGAGTATAGGCATAAGATGTTTGATAAACCACTCTCTTTTGACGAAAGAACTTAGAAAGACACATAAATTATGTTCCGTTGTGAGTCCTTATTGTTTTAATATCTTTTCCATATTGAGTTTTGGCATAAGCAAAGAACTCTGGTAAGATACATTTCACTTCAGACTTGGTAATCATTAGGTAAGTCCAAACTGTACGAGAAAAATCGTATACTATTGTCAAATAATACATAGCACCACAAGAAGAGGGAGTCCTATAAGGACCCCACACATCACAGTGAATCAAACAAAAAGATTCAAGAGCTTTATTAGCACTGTCTGGGAAAGAAGTTCGAGCTTGTTTAGACCTATAACAAACATCACAAGATTTAGAATTGAAACTAGAAGGAACATTATGTAAAAGAGGAAACGAGAGAGTAGAAGTAGATGGATGTCCAAGCCTAGAGTGCCATAGAGAAGCATCCTGAGCAGTAGTTGTAACATTGACTTTAACTGTTTCATTACTATAGTAAATGCCATCATACTTTCTACCTGCTCCAATCATCATCTTCGAGAAATGGTCCTGAAGTACACATACAATATCATTAAACAAAACAACACATGCAGTTTCTTTCAACAATTTTGCTACAGAAACAAGGTTACAATTAAGCTGGAACATAAAGGACTTTAGGTAAAGAAATAGAAGTAGACAAAGTAAGAGAGCCCATATGAACAAAAAATGTTTTACTGCCATCAGCAAACCCGACTGCACAATGAGAAATCTTATGAAGATTCTGCAAGCAAGAAAGGTCTCTTGTCATGTGATGTGATGCTCCAGTATCAAGGATCACATCTCTTGAACCTTTCTTACCTGAGAGTTTATCAAGATTTCCTGATTCTTGTACAACTTTCTTCTCACTAAGAAGAGTTTGAAGCATTTTCCACTAATCAGGAGTCAATTCTGGAAACACTGAACCATTTGAAGTGGTTGCCTGAGCAGCTCTTGCAGTGGCCATTTAAGGTTTCTTGTCCTTGCTCTGAGGTTGAGTTTTTGCTTTGATCCCAGTTTTACTTCGATCCAGCTTCTCAGATTTTTTGATCCACCATTCAGGAAATCCAACCAAATGCCAACAATCTTTCTTTTCATGCCCAACTTTACCATAATGTGAACATGTTGAGTTACGATTCTTACCATGGATAGAGTTTCCATTCTTGGCAGAAGTAATTCGAGCAAGAAAACCGACTGCACTTTGTTGATAGTCACGATCTTGAGCTGGCAACAAACGTTGTTCTTCCCTCACAATACGAGATTAAGCATCAGCAAGAGTTGGAAGAGGATTAAGACCAATAATTATTGAACAAACACTTCCAAATTTGCCATCATCAAGACCCAATATGAGCTGATGCAACTTCTCTTCCTCTCTTTCTTTTGAAATTTCCTTAGCAGCACCACAAGTACACAAAGGAAGAGGTCGATAGATTTGAAGTTCCTCCCACAAAGAACACAGACTACCATAATACTCAATAACAGAATTTCCATTTTGTTTACAAGAAGCCAAATTCTTTTTGATTTGGTGAACACGAACCGTATTGCCAACAGAGAATCTCTCTTTCAATTCATTCCACAATTGCTTAGCATCTGAGATAAAAGTCACAGTTGATTTCACCTTTGGTTCAATGGAAGCTCGAATCCAACCTACTATCATGGAATTGATTGTTTGCTAGTTTTCGAAATCTTGACCTATTGGCTTAGGTTTACTCAAAGATCTGTTGATGAACGTTAGCTTCCTTTTTGCCTGAAGCGCATTCACCATTTCCACTGACCACTCGTTGTAATTTTTCGCCATTCAATAAGATTGGCAAAATCAACGCTCCCAGATTATCAGAGCTTTGAAGAGAATATCGTGACACCGTCATCGCAGAAGGAACAATCGCTCCCTGATTTTGATTTCCTTTATCCCCCATAACCTAGAAGAACAAGAAGAATGAAGAAATCATAGAGAAGATATCAGAATTTTGCAGAATCTTTCAGCTCTGATATCATTAAATTACTGAGAATTTTGTTATCAAAACGAATATGCTTTCATTATTGTCTTTCGAACCTTATTAATACAAAGAAAAAACCGGTTAAAGAATAACTGAGCTAATCAGTTAAACTAAACCAATTTTGGTTAACTTCAACAAAACCAAAGTTAATCAGATAAAACAGAGTGTCTTCTTCGTTGATTCAGCTGAGAATCCATTTGAGAGAAAAACTTCATATCTTTGATTTAGTGAAACCTTCACAATAGAATCTCTTAGTCATTAAATAAAATAAAAAAATTCTTGCATTAATTCATGGAAGTTAAGTTTGTTTCTATATATTCATTACAAATCCAAATTTTTTAATAATCAGAAGCTTGTTAATAAATGAACATAGTTAGTAACCTTTTTTTATAAAAGTTTAGGTAAAAGAACGAGGTGAAATTATGGTTTAACTAATCTTTTGTAATATTGGAACACACTTAGCTTGCCCATTAGCCAAATTTATATATAATGTAGATAATAAAATTCGATATCTAGATGTGCAAATACGTCTATTTTTAGTAAACTTACTAATAGACACTAGATTAAAAACAACTTGCATTTGATCTTTTGTCACGTTCTACTTTTGATATTTAATAACATATATAAAATTAAAAATATTTCGTTATCATCATATGTAATAGAAATTCAAAGAGTCGTGGCCATATGAGTACAAGAAAGTCAAATATATGTATATATGTATATTAAGACATCAGTCAACTAAACCATTTTATATCACTAGACTAGAGTTAAGACTTGACAGAAATTCAGTTCAAGTCTTAGTTTGTGTACCCGCCTAATCCTTTTTATTTTATTTTTGGCAGTCGTAATCATCCAATTATCATGATTAATTATTGAATGATCAAATATCAAATTGCATTTGGATCAATATACTTTTATAAGTCATAATATAGATTTTAGTAGATAAAAGTATAAATTTTAAACAAGTGGGAGGTTGAAGAGATAATGTTTTATTTTGGCAATTTCGTCTTTCCACTTTGTAATTTCCTAGGTTGGCTTTAAACTCAAAAGCATCTATTACTTTCTATATTTTACAAAATTCATATAACTTTTTCATTTTTGGTTCGTATACTATTCTTTAAATCCAACCAAATAGACAACAAAACTGGGATAAGTTTATTGAAGATTCTCCATCAAGAATATAATAATAAAGAGTCGATCCTTTTAAAACAAGTTGATCCTAGTTTCTGATTACCAAAAGGAGAAAAACTTTGTACATGCCAATGTTAAACCAAACCCAGGAAGAAACTTTCTAAATTCTAGATGAAGAGAATGATATATGGTTTTTGAGCTGCATCACTAATCTTTTTGATAAGATCACTTCCATTTCTTGAAGAATTTTCCCTTGTGCTTACCAAACATGCCATGTTTCCAACGTTTTCCGAATTTTCCATGCTTGAACTTGCCGTGTTTGAATTTTCCGTGGCCGTGATATCCGTAGCCATACCCGTGACCGTGGTGGTGACCATGATGTCCGTGGTGAGATAAATAGTGAGCACCAGCTACTGCACCCGCTCCGCCTGCTATCATCGCTCCTAAACCTCCGTGGTGATGTCCTGTAACATTGATTTTAGTTAAGGTCTTCTATTGTTTCAAACGCCATCTTCAAATACGTTTTGTTTAAAGATGGGCTAGATATAGTGGGAAATGCAAAAATACACACTAAACATAAAAGTAAACGAAAACAATCAAAAGCCTAAATGTGGTGACATGTAAGGACAATTGTATGAGGAAGAATGTAAATGTTGAGGATGAAATTACCAGAGTGAGATGGACCAGGATAACCGGTTGGCGGATAACCGGCTGGAGGATAACCAGCTGGAGGGTAACCCGCTGGAGGATAACCACCATGGGGAGGATAAGCAACAGGTGGATAGCCATGAGAAGGAGGAGGAGGGTATGGATAAGGAGCTCCATAACCGTGACCATGATGACCGTGACCTTGATGACCGTAACCATGACCATGAGGAGGGTAGTGTCCACCTGCAAATCCTGCTAAGTGGTGGAAGAATCCTCTGTCTTTGTGATTATGATGATCCTTTCCCATTTCGTTCACACTTCAATTTCAGAGTAGTAAACCACGGTTACTAAACTGCAAAGAAAAAAAAAACACTTTGGCATTAGATTATGAAGCAAAACATCTTTGAGTAGTAAAGGGCTATTAAACGTTGGCTTATCAAAGCAAATGCCAGTAAGAGAACACTCAAAAGAGAAAGATAAGAGATAAGGCATAAGCAAATAAGAGTTTCTGTATATCTATCTGACTATACAAAGATGAGAAATTTCACCAACATTCAAATCCAATTTCTCGTTTCCACACTTACAAATCCTTACCCAATGAACAAAAAGAATCAGAAAAATTACAAACATTTCGCAATTATATAGTACTGATTTCTAGGGTTTCCAAAGAACTCATAAGCAAACCTCAATAACTATTTCGCGATGCGTAGTTTCGGATTCGAAAAGTAACATACATGGATAAAACAAAGCTTACATCAAATGCAAACCAACAAATATACTGTCATGTCACAAGATTTCAAATGATACTCAGGACACAAATCTAAAGCAAAAGAACATAGATGCACGTACCAAATCTGACGGGGTTTTCTAACTCTCGACGTCGTTCGTTTCTGCATATATACTACCGTCTTCTTTCTCCAAAGCAGAGGAAACGCCTGAGTCGCCGTACTTTTCACGCCACGCGCTTCCTTTTACTTATCTAACTTTCCACAAAATTCGATTATAATAATAATATATTCGTTAATTACATTATCTTGGTTGAAACATCATTCAGTATTCTTTTTTTTTCTTCTTAATTTATTAAATGATTTAAAAGCTTTTTTGAAGAAACTAAAATTTGAATAAATTCTAGATATTGAAAAAAATTATAATAGGATCTGATTCCAGTCAAATAAGCTCAACACACCGAATCCATTACAGTCACGTGACTTTTTTAATCAACTAAAATCTCCGGTACGGTTTGGTTACTCTTCGGTTAGCATTACTCTCAGTCGAACACTGGTTTAAATGACTCAAAATGGGAGCCTTCATGTAAGGTGAATTTTGTGGTAAAGTCTTCTGTAGATTCTTGCACCTTCGAATTCAGCGTGAATCTCTCGTTCGGTTCGTATACCCATTGGGTTTTCCATTAACCAACCATCTTCTACGTCAACTTTGTCAATGTGTTGAAGAACATTTGATTCCTCGTCTAACTGATTCCTCATGTCTTGAGCCACTTCGAGCACATCAGATTGCACAAAGATCTGTGCACAAAGATCGTGTGATTCAAGGGAAAAGAAAGCTTTCCACAAGTAGTCATATGAAGAAAAAACACTTACTTTACCGCCGGGTTTTAGGTTTCGCAGGATGGAATTTACCAAAGGCTTTTGGACAACACGTCTCTTTTGATGACGTTTCTTGAAATGAGGATCCGGACACTGCATTTTTGACACACCAAAGACGAATAAGTTAGATCATCATATCAAAGATAGAGCCTGGAAATATCATTTACGCAGATGCTTACAACCATTTTATCACTTACCAAGATTGAGACAATCTCCAATGGTCCAGGATAACTCGATACGAGTTGCTCAAAGGAAACCATGGCGTTTGCAAATATGAAGTGTCTGAGAACCATCCATAATATATCCATCAAAGGAGGTATTAACAGAGTAGATAACAAAGACGTATTTTAAACATCTTCCTGAGGTTACGGAGTGCAGATATTACATGTTTGAAAGTCCCAGTTCATTCACCCAAAAGTTGGCGCGCTTGACAAGCTGCAAACAAATGTGAGATGTTAAACTTTTTCAGGCCAACGTAACCGAATATATATCAGCTTAAGTAGAAGAATAGTCAAGTAAACTTGAGACTGTCAGAAGGAGCTCGATCTCTACTTTCTGACGTATTTCCAGTCCCAAGTAATTTCTCGATTCAGCATTTTTTTTGGCTAGCCATAGGACAAATCTGCCACTACCTAATATATAAAGTAACCACAGAATCAGTAAAAGAATCCAAACCCAAGAGCCATTTACAAGGCAGAGAGCCAGGAAGGAAAATGAAATAGTAAAGTGCTGTTTCTAAAAGTTGAAACACATTTCAAGCATTTGAAAGAGGCAGAGGACAATGAACAGTATAAAGGGCAGCTATATAACGGCTCAAAATCAAGTTCAGATTCCACGGAAAGATGCTATCAATGCAACCAAAAGTTTCCAAGACAAATGGCGTGTAAATTTAACTCGGCGAACAGGGTCGTTGATGAAATAATATTCACTATCATGGAAACCATCTTCCTCACATAACTTTTTTTTTTTTGTAAGGTTATCAACTTTCAAAAGAAGACTATAAAACATAGTTAATTTGAGAGAAAACAAAAGTTCCACAAGTCTAAGTAAGCTCACAAGTTACCACTTCCGATATCCACCATAAGAGGAAGTGATGGATCCTTATAAACTTCATCCCAAAGAGGAACTGGAGCTGGCTTCTATTAGAAAGAAGAACAGCGTAAATTTTGACAGTTTCACATATCAAGGTAACATGCTGTCACAAAAATTGCAACATCATCAACTTACAGAGAAAGAAGAACTGAGAGGATTAACATGCTGTCTGATTCTTACGTGACCCACATTCTGCAAACGAAACAGAGAGAGAGAACCTGTAAGCAGAAGAATTTAATAAAGTAACACAAATGATAACCTATTCAATAATTAGATGATATTGATAGACCAGGTCGTTGATATAGGAGTCTATGAAAATGAAAAGCTCTCTACTTGGAACCAAAAGAGAAAAGAACATTAACAGAAATAAGAACAATACCCAGGAACCAAAAACTGGAAAAGGAAACGAAACTAGGGTTAGCAAAAATAGAGAGAGTAGAAAGGAAGGTACTTCGGATATCTTATGCTGGAGATTTAGTTCTGCATATTCCAAGTCCACCAATTCATTGCTTCTCAGTTCCTTTATATCACAAGATGAGTTAGACGCTGATGCGAAGGTGGATGCTCTGAAGCTCCTCCAATGAGGAGGGATTTGGTGTCCGCTCGTGAAGTAATACGGCGCTGAAGCTAATGAATATACCCTTTTCGCGAGAAGCAATGGTGTAGCCGAAGACGAAGAGGAAGCTTGACACAGAGAAGCCATTCTCGTTAGAGGATAATAAGAGAATTGGATTCGACCATGAAATTGTTTAATCTAAGTGTTTCTTTCTGCCTGAGTCTTGAACCTACTGAGGACGCTAAAGGCTACAATCTCAATCTACAATTTTACGATAGTCTTGAACTTAATGTGATAATAATTGAAACTAAGGGATGTTTCTGTAAATACAGTAAATTGCTCAAGAACGTGTGGATTAATAAACTCCAGCTTATTCTGCTTGAGCTCATAGCCACTAACCAAAGAAGATGGCCTCGGCGATTATTCCATCGCTTAGGCTGAGGCCAAACTTCCCCACCGCCAATTCAACCTCCTCCGTCTCCTCTGCTTCTGCCGGAAACGTCATACCCCGTCCTGCCTTAATTCTCCCGGTAAATAATTTCCTTCCTCTGATTAAGACAACTATGCCGAAAATGTGTGGTTTCACCATTAAATTAAAGATTTTTACTTTACTTTCAAGTTAATCCTCTTTACTATATATAGTTAGGGTCTGCATTTTCCTTTCAGAAAGTCTGTAAAATCCAAAACGTGATTCTATGTTATATGATATAATGGTTGTTTCATGCTAGAATATGGTTCCTCTGTGAATTGCTCTTTAGGGATTAGGGAACAATTCATGAGACTACAAGAAGTTGGAGGTCACACTGGCTGAGTACGGTGTTCCTGTAGTAGTTGCAGCTGTATCAAGGCTTGATTGGTTTAGAAATGCAGCCGGTTTGGTTGATCCAGCCTACTGGCGAGGCACGCTCCGTCCTCGTCCTGTTCTTGATTGGTATGGTTTCTCTATGAATGTATCAATTGTTTTTGTTTGAATTTTTGTGCCTGGTTTCAAATGATGAGTCTTGCTTATGGATGATCAGGTACTTGAATAGAATTAATGATGCAGTCCGTGAAGCCAATGAGTTAGCTCAAGGTACATCTCACAATGTACAATTTCTTGGGACGCTATCGATATGAATGCCAATCAGGTAGTTAAAATAACGGCTTTGTGTTCTTAGATGAGACTTAGCTGCTAGTTTCAGTTGTGAATCGCAGTAACCATAGTTTTGCATAGCGTATAGGTCAAGGATTGTCTTTGATTGGACATTCAGCTGGAGGATGGCTGGCTCGAGTTTACTTGGAAGAATACGGAAACTCTGATATCTCCTTGTTGTTGACCCTCGGTACACCTCACTTGTAGGTAACAAAAATGTGAAGTACGTTTTAGACCTTTTCAGGAGCTGTTGCATCAATGTTTTGACCACATGGTTTTGTATCCCGATTAGACCACCACCAAGAGGACAATCAGATGTTATTGATCAAACAAGAGGTCTTCTTTATTATGTCGAAGAGCATTGTGCAAAAGCTGTTTACACTCCTAAGCTGAGATATGTCTGTATTCCTGGGAGGTGCTATAATGCTTCTTCTGAACCATATATGTGCAAAACCTACGTCTAAAATTGAATCTGAATTCAGTATTTCATGTATAGATACATCCGTGGAGCTCCTTTGGTGGACAATGCAGATATGGATGTGGATTGTGATGTGACTGTTGGAATTGATGGTGGAGAAGCGATTTCAGAACTAGCTATAGCAAGCAACATAAAGAGCAGTTCAGGGGTTTCTTCAGGGCCTAGTTTTCGTGCTCGTTTTGTAGGACAAGGATACAAGCAAGTATGCGGAAGAGCTGATGTGTGGGGTGATGGAGTGGTTCCTGAGGTTTCAGCTCATCTTGAAGGTGCACTTAATGTTAGTTTCGACGGGGTTTACCACTCGCCTGTTGGTTCAGACAATGAAACGAGACCTTGGTATGGTTCACCGGCTATCGTGAAGGACTGGATCCAGCATCTTCTTGAGTGATTTTACAACATTGATTTGAACTCCCTTAAGAACATACATATTCCCATTGTTACTATCTTACCCGCAATTTAAATTGTAAGCCCGTTATGTATGATTATGAAGTTGGAAACCTTTGAGTAAAATTATCTTTCAAGATTCCAAAGAACGGAGTGATATTTCCCGTTAAAGCGTTGAGGCTTCTGGTATACGACTAACAAGGAGTCAACGAGAAAAGGATTGATTTTGATTTTGACTGTTCTGCTACGCGTCGTTACAAAATGAAAACCTTTGACTTCTGGGTACTGAGTATCATTTTCATGGTTTCCAGGTTTCAGAGAACTGACTGACCATGATAGAAACCTGAAAACTGTTGTTAATTATATCTGAAATGATAGAATATCTGTGGTAGAGGTCAGAGAAAACTCATGGCTTCTCTTCCTTCTCATTCTAGTTCTGCCGTCTTGAAAACAGACGTTTTCGTGAGTTTTAGAGGAGAAGATGTGCGTAAAACATTTGTGAGCCATCTAATCTGCGAGCTTGATCGAATGGGGATCAACACGTTCAGAGACAACTTGGATTTGGAGAGAGGAAATTACATCTCCCCAGAGCTTGTAGAAGCGATCAAAGGCTCCAGATTTGCGACCGTTGTAGTCTCTAGAAACTACGCAGCTTCAAGCTGGTGCTTAGATGAGCTCTCGAAGATCATGGAGTGTAAAGACACGATTAGTCAAACAATTTTACCCATTTTCTACGAGTTTGATCCTACGGATGTAAGAAGAACTGGAAGTTTCGGTGAAGATATTAAGTCATACGGACAAAGAGAAAGTCAGGAAATGAAAAGAAGCTTTGACGAAATTGGCTGGAATTTCTGGTGAAGATTCTCGGACTTGGTAAGTTTCTCACATCTTTTATCTACAGTCTAATTGATTGGTGTGTATTCATAATTATTGAAATGATGAGTTTTGTATAATAGGAGGGATGAGTCGAAGCTGATTAAGAGGATTGCTGGGGATATTTCTGATAAGTTGGTTTCAACTTCATGGGAGGATTCAAAAGGGTTGATTGGAATGAGTTACCATCTAGACTTTCTGCAGTCTATGATGTCTATAGAGGACATGGATGTTCGAATGGTGGGGATATGGGGAATGGGTAAAGTTGGGAAAACTACGGTTGCTAAATATTTATACAATCAACTCTCATGTCGATTTCAAGCTCATTGCTTCCTGGATAATGTGAAGGATATCTATAACAGTTATGGAGTTAGACGTTTACAAGAAGAGCTTTTATGCAGATTGTTTGGAGGGAGAGATAAAGAAGCGTGGAGCTTAGTTTCTTGTTGCAGAGTAATGAAGAAAAGGTTCAGGCACAAAAGGGTATTGATCGTCCTGGACGATGTAGATAGATCTAAGCAACTGGATAAATTGGAAAGAGACTGATTGGTTTGGTTCGGGAAGTAGAATCATCGTGACAACACGAGATAGACATTTGCTAGTTTCCCATGGCATAGATTTGGTTTATAAAGTGAAGTGTTTACCCAAAAAAGAAGCTCTGCAGCTCTTTTGTAACTATGCTTTCAGAAATGAGAATACAAATGGCTATTCAGAAATGAGAATACAAATGGCTATGCTTTTGTAACTATGCTCGGGAGTTATCGATTCAAGCTATTAACTATGCATCTGGTCTTCCAGTGGCTCTAAGAGTTTTAGGTTCTTTGCTTTATCGAAGAAGTCAAAGAGAGTGGCAAAGCACTCTTGCTAGGCTTGAAACTTACCCGCATAGTGATATAATGTAAGTTTTAAAAAATTAGCTACGACGGATTGGATGAGCAAGAGAAGGCAGTTTTTTTCTATCTATCATGTTTCTTCAACATGAGGCATGCTGATTATGTCACAAAAATATTGTTGAGGATTTGGCTACACAACTTCCTTTCTTACCAGATGACTCCTTAAAGAATATCTTCATTAATGTTTTAAAATCGGAAATTTAGGACATGGTTTTGGCATTAAACCCGGTGGATTCTCGTTCAACAATACAAGCAGCTATAAGATTTGAACCGCGAGCTGTCTGCAAAGTAGTCGCTACAACTTTGGAACCTTCAAAGTGATCAAGTTCTATTGCTCCTTTCAGACATGTAAACTCACAAAATCAATGGCGTACTCGTCTTGTTCCTTCTCCGTATCCGCAGACAGCAAATACATCTTCTTCCAATAGTTCTCGTGCTGCTTCATCCAATGCAATGTCTTCATCAACTTCAACTGGCCGTTTATATTTATCTTATGCGGAGTATGCAGATCGTAGGCGGAAAGGACTTTGTTTCAAGTGTGCTGCTTGTTGGAGTCATGGTCACGATTGCCCAATGAAACACTTACAAGTTCTCACAGTCATTGAGGGTCAACATGTGGAACTTCTGGAACCTAGTCTCGAAGAATCTAACTCTTCTTCTTTTGATTCTGATCAACCTAACACTAAATGCTTTACCTTGTCTTTGAATTCATTTTTAGGCCTAGGTTCATTCTCTGCTACTAAATTGATAGGATTTATTGGCAAATTGCAGGTTTTGGTGATGAATGATAGTGGGGCTTCTCACCATTTTATATCACCAAAGACAGTTGCTCGTGTCAAACTACCTCTTACTTTTGTTTCTTCATGCCAAATTCGTCTTGGTACAGGTTTATTGGCTACAAGGGCTGGTATTTGTTTTGATGTGTCTTTGTTTTACATGAAGCCATGTGACTACAGATTTTGTTTGTTTGGAACTTGGTGGTGTTGATTTAATCATTGGAATGCAATAATTGAGTTCCCGAGGAACCTGTGATGTTAATTGGGAAAAATATAAGATTTCATTCTTGCATGGAGACTCTTGGATTACGGTTCGTGGTGATAAAGCTTTGATGGAACCTGTTGTGTCTCTAAAGTCCCTTTAACCAACAATATCTCACAATTCCAAAGGCTACCCGATCCAGTTGCATTCTTCGCCTCACAGAGACATTAAACATGCGGTATCACTTGAAATTTCCTTATTACTGGCTCATTTTTCTGCTGTTTTTAGGAACCAACATCACTCCCACCTGTCTGTGGTTTGGAGCATTCCATTAATCTTCTTCCGGGCACAGCTCCTGTCAGTGTCTGACCTTACTGGTATCCACATGCTCAAAAGGAAGAAATGGCAAAACAGGTGGCCACGATGTTGCAATATGGGATAATCAGACCTAGTAGAAGTTCATTCTCCAGTCATGTCCTTCTAGTTAGCAAGAAAGACAAGTCTTGGCGGTTCTGCGTCGACTACCGTACACTAAACAAAGTGACAATTCCCGATAAGCTATCTATACATGTTATAGATCAATTGATTGATGAGTTACATGGCGCTTGCATATTTTCTAAATTGGATTTACGTTTTGGGTATCATCAAATTAGAATGTCGGAATTTGATATTGAGAAAACAGCTTTTCGCACTAGTGATGGCCACTATGAATTTGTGGTTATGCCTTTTGGCCTCATGAATGCTCCAACAACTTTCTAGACATTAATTAATCATCTTTTCGGGCCATTTTTGCGCAAATTTGTGCTGATATTTTTTTGATGATATCTTAAATTTTAGCTCGAGCTTGGAAGAACATTTACAACACTTATCTACTGTGTTGCAGATTTTTACTGACCATCAGCTATTTGCCAATGAGAAGAAGTGTACATTTGGGCATAAACAAGTTGAGTATCTTGGTCACATCTTATCTGCAGATGATGCTCCACAGATCCAACAAAGACAGAAGTGATGAAGCATTTGCCGACTCCAAATTCCGTCAAAGACTTACGTGGGTTCTTAGGGCTTACATGATATTATAGACGCTTCATCAAAGGTTATGGACTACTTGCACGTCCCCTGACTTCGTTGTTAAAACCGGATCAGTTCCATTGGACACCAAAAGCTCAATCTGCTTTCGATGCCTCGAAGACTGCAATGATTTTTGCTCTAGTCCTTGCTTTACCAGATTTTGATTCCACATTTATTGTCGAATATGATGCCTCAGGATATGGATTAGGTGCAATGCTTTCATAGAACAAAAGACCAATTGCTTTTTCAGCCATGGTTTAACACCTCAAGAGCAGCTCAAGCCCATTTACGAGAGATAGTTAATGGCTTTCGTTCAGGCCATACAGAAGTGGCGTCATTACTAACTTGGGCGCAAGTTTGAGGTGTGAACATATCAGAAAAACCTCAAGTATTTGCTTGAACAAAGAGAAGTATCCATCACAGATTTGGGCGCAAGATAGACTTTACAGATTAGTAAGCTGGTGATTCCTTCATCTTCATCACCGATTCCGTTTCTCCTACGCGAGGATCATGACAATAAGATAGGTGGTCATGCTAGGGTCTTAAAAACATTTAAGCGGATAAATGCCACTTGTTTTTGGCATAATATGTGCAAGGATATAGAGAAATATGTTTCGGAACGTCAGATTTGTCAAGTAAACAAATCATCTTCACTCTCTACAGTCGGTTTGTTGCAACCTTTGCCGATTCTAGTAGCTATTTGGGAAGACATCTCTATGGATTTCATAGATGGACTGCCTAAGTTAGGTGGTTTCAACTCTATTCTTGTCGTATTTGATCGTTTAAGTAAATACGGTCATTTTATACCATTGAAACATCCATTTACTGCAGTTGATGTGGCTAATATTTTTATTTGTGAGATTGTTCGTTTGCATGGCTTTCCGAAGTCAATTGTCTCTGACTGTGATAAAGTTTTTATGTGTGATTTTTGGATGGATTGTTTTAAGCTGGGAGGTACATCTTTGAAGCATAGTATAGCTTATCATCCCCAAACAGACGGTCAAACCAAAGTCTTAAACTGTTGTTTGGAGCAATATCTTCGATGTTACATCTCTCAGACTCCGAAGCTGTGATCTTCCTATTTGCCATAGGCTGAGTATTCCTACAACACTGCTTACCACACAACAATTCAGACCACACCTTTCCATGTAGTCTATGGCCGACCTCCTCCTGATTTACTACGGTTTGAAAAGGGTTATACTAACAACTCTGACATTGAGAAATTTTTACTGGAACGTGATATTTTATTGTCTATTTTGAAGTTCAATCTGTCTAGAGCACATGAAAGGATGAAGAAATATGCAGATGCTTCACGCAAGGACGTGGAACTGACTGTTGGCTCCTTAGTATACCTGAAATTACAGCCGTATCACCAGGCTTCGGTGGTCCGTCGCTTATGTCCTAAATTGGTAGCTCGATTCTATGGGCCTTTTGAAGTCATGGAACGCATTGGCAAGGTAACTTATCGACTAAAACTTCCGGTAACCTCCAAAATACACCCATTTTTTCATATATCGCAATTGAAGCAGGTGAAAGGTTCCCCAACAACATCTCTGCCACTTTCGGACTCCTTCTCGTCCGTGGATGACTCTTCCATCACTCATTCAGACATAATGGATACACGTTACACTTCTGATGGACATCTTCAAGCACTTGTTAAGTAGACTGGCTTGCCTGTCATGAGACATCGTGGGTTCTAGTTCGTGAACTTGCTCAACATTTTCCTACATTTCAGCTTGAGGACAAGCTGGGTCTTGGACTCGAGGGTAGTGATAAGCCATGGAAAGCTTTTTATCGAAGAAATATGAGATTAAAAGACACTTGAAAGCTTCTCCTTTTTATTTAAATAACTAATCCTTTTATGCATGTCATGTGTCTTTCATCCAGAATCTACATTGGAGAATAGTTTTTAGAATAGTATAAGTATTGAGTCTATGTTTACATTTAGAGTGGGGGGCCTAAGAATTGTGAAGTAGAAAAGTAGTTAGAGTCTGTGAGCAGAGAGCCAGGCTCTGTCCAATATCATGTGCCTCCTTGTATCTTTCCCTTTATGAAACGCGAAGTCCTGTACCGTCGGGATTAAAACAGTTCCGGCATCTTCAACAGCAGCTCTGGTGAGTCAGGTTCATAACACTATGCTGCTGAAATTGGTCTATCGGTACTTTCTGATAAGTCGTTGATACTCGTATCAAACAGATACATAAAGATGCATGATTTGCTTGAACAGAGGGAAGAGAACTTGTTCGTCAACAAGTAATCAACAAACCGGCCTGGCGGTTACTTTTATGGGATCAAGATATATGTGATTTTCTGTCAAAAAATTATGTAAGTCATCTGCATTTGTTTCTCTCCTCCTATCTTTTCAGAATCTTCATGTAAATGGTTGCGTTAGCTTCATGTTCTCCGTTTATTTAGGAAACACAACTTGTTAAGGGAATGTCCCTAAACCTGTTTGAAATCACTGAGGTATTTGCTAGCGATCGAGCTTTTGAGCGATTGACTGATCTTAAGCTTCTCAACTTCTATGATGTTTCATACAATGGAGAGACTAAAGTGCATCTACCTAATGGCCTCGGTTATCTCCCAAGTAAGCTTTGTTATCTACGTTGGGATGGATACCCTTTAAAAACTATGCCTTCAAGGTTTCATCCTGAGTTTCTTGTTGAATTTTGTATGAGTAATAGCAATCTCGAAAAACTTTGGAATGGGATCTAGGTAAACCTCCATTTATCTGATATTCTTTTCTTTTTGCTACTTGCTATTAGACTTTAAGTTTATGAAAAACATTGGATGTATTCATTTTCAGCCTCTTGGGAAATTGAAGAAGATGGATCTTTCTTGTTGCAAAAACCTTGTCGAGATTCCAAATCTCTCAAAAGCCACAAATCTTGAGGAACTAAATCTTTCCTATTGCCAATGTTTGGTTGAGGTTACTCCGTCTATCAAGAATCTTCAGAGGCTTTCTTGCTTCTACTTGACTAACTGCATCCAACTCAAGTACATTCAGAGAGGAATCCTTTTGAAGTCGCTTGAAACTCTTGAACTGAGTGGATGCTCAAGCCTAATGCATTTTCCAGATTTTTCTTGGAATACTACAAGACTCCATCTGAGCAGCACAAAGATAGAGGAACTGCATTATCGATCAGCCGTCTCTCGTGTTTGGTTGAATTGAATATGTATGATTGCCACAGACTCAGGACTCTCCCCAACTCTGTAAGGCACTTGGTCTCACTTAAATACATGAATCTGGACAGTTGCAAACATCTGGAGAACCTCCCAGACGGATTACAAAACCTCACATCTCTTGAATCTCTTGAAGTGTCTGGTTGCCTTAACCTCTACAAGTTCCCTTATGTTGCCACGAGCATAAAACTTCTGTGTATATCTGAGACATCAGTCGAAGAAATTCCTGCAAGGATCTCTATTCTCTCTCACCTTAGGTCCTTGTATATTTCATAAAAAAAAAGACTGAAATCTCTCCCAGTAAGCATCTCGGAGCTAAGATCACTTGAAACGTTCAAGCTCTCTGGATGTTCTACTCTTGAGAGCTTTCCACCAGAAATTTGTCAGACGATGAGCTGTTTGAGGTAGTTTGACTTAGATGGAACTAGCATTATAATATAGGAAATTTAATAGCTCTTGAGTGCTTCAAGCCAGAAGAACAACGATAAGACGAGCACCATGGTTTATTGCTCAACTTACCCGTCTTCAAGCTTTAGCAATTGGAAATAGCTCCTATAATCCAGAAGGTTCGTTGCATTCTGGTTTAATGACTTGAGAGCTTTGTGCCTAAGCAACATGAACATGATAGAGATCTCCAACAGTATTGGTAACTTATGGAATCTATTAGAACTAGATATGAGTGGTAATAATTTCAAGCTCATCACCACAAGCATCAAGCGGCTTACCAGATTAATCAGACTGGACTTAAATAATTTCCAGGGACTTCAGGCATTGCATGATGAGCTTCCACAAGGTCTGTTGTATATCTACACCCATGGCTGCACATCCCTAGAAAGTATCTAAGGCTATTTCAAGCATCATTGTTTGTGCACGCTTGTAGCTAGCAACTGTTACAAATTGTATCAAGAGGCACAAATTCTAGTTCATCGTAACATGCAGCTAAACTCAGCAAAAGCAAAACCAGAACACTCATATTTTCTTGGAAGAGATGTACGTTATTGCTTCAATCATTAAGCCATGGGTCTTTTGTTAAGAATACACTTACCTCAGAGTGAATCATCTCCTGACATTTTGGGATTTTCCGCCTATATCATGATTGGAGTTAATGGACCGTACCCGATGATTGATCTCAAGATACACTGCTCTTGTATTTTAAAAGGGATCAACGGTTGTGAGCTAATTGTTATGGATGAGGTATGGTATCCCTATCAAAAAGCTTTCACAAATATGTGTTTTGGATCAGACCACCTTCTCTTGTTCAGTATGTCCATGGGAGCTTATAACGAAGTCTTCTTTGAATCCTCAATCGAGAAACGCAGGATTCTTTTAACCCGCTTGGAGAGGTTAAAAAATGTGCGGTGCACCTCATATCGTTTAAAGACATGTTGCAAGAACACACTAGCACAGCCTCGCCACAGCTCTCTAATGACTAATAACATTCACAGTCCTGATTTAGAGCTTTCAGAAGCATTAGATGAAGCAGGGATTTTGAAAAGAAGACCCCATGAAACTGAGTTCTCGAGTAAGGAGCAACCGTATACAAAAAGGATCAAGTTTCTTCCTGTTCCTTCGGCTCGAGAACAACATTCCAAATTACATAAACCAAATGTAACGGACGAGTGAAAGATTCACTTGTTGGCTTGTATACATAATTATATGTCGATTGAGCCACACACTTTGGTAGCATTACACGCTTCATAAATCTTTTTCACTTGTTGGCTAGTATCGATTTATAATTTTGTAGCATCAATGCATCATGAACTTTTGCTTTGAACATGCAACTTAAACAAAACCTCGGCTACAAGAAGCAAATGTCTAAGTCACAAGATTTACTATGATAGAAAGTGAACCCAAGGAGATAAAATACAATCTAAAGCCTCCAGGATACACAAAAACACTTGCTAGTACCACGACTCTACATGTTGCTCTACTAGACAGAAATAAATAAATAAAACATCTAATTTTTTTCTTCTACCTACAAGTGTTGTATACAAACAAATTCTTACCTTTCGGGATAAATCAAGGCGTGCGATTGTACTTGAGATGTTGCTCATAGAATTCAATCAGCTGGTGACGAAAACACATATTAGAAAAGCTTTCAACAATCTTCGTAATGAGTAACTGCACAGGGAAAGCTCTAAAAGATAATCTTACCAGTAGAGGATTGTGAGCTTTGAGAAATATGTTGTCCACAATTACTTCCTTCCCATCAGATCTATAAGAGTAGGCAAATAAGTACAACTGTACAAATCTAAATTCAAGATGTGGGAATTGACCAACAGAGAAAAGAAATAAACCTCAGCGCCAAAAATGTCACTAACACGTCTTGGACATTGTCTGCCACAGATGCTGAAAAGCTCACCGGTTTAAGTATTTTCGTAATGTCCAAATCCTCAATCTTGGTTTTCTGAGCCAAAGTGTTATTTTCCAACACACCGGGATACTCATTACTCATCCTTGCAATTCTACCAAAAGAGTCTAATGTAGTCAAATCTGGTGTCGGATTCTGATCTGTAGTTGCTGTGTGGTTACTTGTGGATCCATCTTGCTTGAATCTTTTCACCGAACCAGACTTCCTTCGCTTAGCACCTATAGAACGACTGTTCTTATCAAGGTCCTTAGGATAAACCTTGAGAAGGCCATTGGGTCTTACATAATCACCTTCAGATCCAATGCCTCCTGCTTGGGAAGATCCTGCACCGTTACTATTGACTGGTCCCCTTAGCTCGTTAAGTGTTGGATCATAATCTTTCTCATCTTCAATAAAACGAATTTGCCGGACCATCCCAATACTCCCGCTGTTCGCTTCAACTTGGTTAGATACATAAGCATTCTTTGCTTCCACATCTCCTTTTAGTAGACTCGAACCACTTAGGCCTACTGGCCCAGGAATATCTGGAAAGCTGGAGTTGTTGAGAGATGTAGACGAGTCAGATTTCTCAGCAGCATCATGTGATGTAGATGTTAAACGTTGCTGTTTCTTCTTTAACTGAGAATGAGGACCTCCATATTTGCGCTTCCGCTTCCTACCAGGCTTCCCTGGCCTCAAACTTTGAAACAAGAAATAAAATCCACACCTTATCTAAGATATAATCCATAGATTAATCAATGGAAAATAATACAGAACTGCTAAATTAGATGCATATACCTTCCTTCAAATGCATCTATAACATCAGCAATAGACTGGAGATTCTCTAAAGGTTCCCATGTGTTGGCAGTTTCGGGCCACCCGCGCCTTTCACAACCGAGTTTATAACTTATGTCAACGGAAAAGCATTTATTTGATCAAAAACGCTGACTTAAAGTGAAACTGAGTTAAATTTTGAAGAACTCACCATTTAATTAGATACTGGACCTTGCCCTACGATCAAAGAACCATCCAATTTGTATAGAGCGGACGTATCAACAACCAAAAAACAAATTCAATCAATCAATCCGGAAAAAAAAAGGAAAGAAGAAGATATCAAACATTAAACATAGCAAAGTCATCATTTTCTTCCTACAACATAACAACCACAATATCAAAGTCGCCAATTTTCTGCTCTGGTAGTATTCACAAAAGCAGCCAATTTCTCTCACCAATGTGTGAGAATGAACAATGTAAAGTATGGAAAGAAGTAAGACACTAATCTTAAACCTAGAAACCTAAAACCAAATAAAAGAAAAAGAAAAAAAAGGAGCTTACTTTTCGAACTCTCTTACGACGAATAGCTTCGATTTCAAAAAACCCTTCGACGAATTGCCCTCCTTCTCCTTCTCCATCTTCTTCTTCATATTCTTCCCCATCCTCCGTACGTATATCATCACCTATCTCGCGAAGAAGCGACTCTCCACTTCCACTTCCACCTCCTACTCCGCCGTCCTCACTGCCAAAAACACCGTCGCCACTTCTTTTCCGGCTGTCTCCAACAGTTTCTACTGCCGTATTCGATTCACCATCTTCGTTCAATATCTGGGATTTCTTCTTAAGGCCAGCCCCTTTCATTTTTCTGAGTATTCGAGCCCAAACCTGAATGAGGAGCTAATATGTTAATCGCCTTGTTCTCTTCTTCGCCTCCTTCCTGGAATTCAGCAAATTTGGAGGAACGATGAGAAGAGAAAAGGGGAAAGGTTGAATCTTTCCCTATTTCTGAGCTTTTTTTTAACTTCTTTTTGGAGTTTGCAGGAAGAAGACCTGACCTGATCAGTTTTTTTTTTTTTTTTTTCTTTTACTTTTTAGGATCGTCCTCTTCTTTCTTTCTTTTTTAATAGGATCACAGCAAATTTTTAACGTTTATATTCTTCTTATTTTATGACACCTTCAACGTTTATAATTTTTTTTTTCAAAGAGCTGCTTATATTAGAATGCTGATATAATAGTTTGGTTTTACAACAGCAGACCATAACAAGGAAAGATACTAAACGGTAATACAATAAAGCATATAGATATCGAATCCAGCAGGAAGAAACTCGACGCACTGAAAATTTTAGATAATTGTTAGATAAGTGATTTTGAATTTGCAGGTGATCGAAGAGTAATCCTAATTTCATCGCTACGAAGAGCAGTTGAACTAACACACGAACTTTTATAATCATCTAGCTTTTTGAAACATTCTCCAAAATGGAAAAGATAGACAAAGGTATTTTCCACATGAAATACATTAGGTCTAAATTTTGTTTAGGAGAATAAATATTATAATAAAACCTAAAAATCAATGGATATCCATAATCTATCCGACCAAGACCCACTAAAATAGCTATATCCTCAGAAACCCAAAATAATAAACTAATTAGAGAGATAGGAATGAGATACTTAAATGAGATACATGCCCAATAACCACAAACATGCCCAACTAGAGAAAGGTATGTGAAGTAGTTGAGGCTAACCCTAGCACCAGATACTTCAGCGCCGTCAATCAACTTGAGGTCACCGGAAATTTTCAAGAACAAGGGCTAGTTACCAATGATAAACTGGAATCTGTGAACAAGGTTTAACTCTAACCCATCTTGACAAAAAAAGCCTGAACCGATGAACTTAAAACTCTAGTTACATTCTCCGGAGGGAGAGGCCACACCGGTTAGATATCGCATCGAGAAACACGAGGGTGGAAGAGATGAAGCGACTGGGCTCGCCGAGGGTACACCGGAGTATAAACACTCCATACAACACCATTGAGCTCGGAGGTCACGCGATGGGTGAGATTGGATGGATAGATCTCGACAACCATTAGGTGTCGAAAGTTTTAAAGAAGGAAAAAACTAAAACGTGTCTTCAAGCACCAACTTCTGCATTAGGAGGAGAAAGCGGTGTTGACACCGTCAAAGTTGTCCATGTCCTCGGAGAATAGCGCTTCGAACCATGTCACTGACTAGACTATCAATCAACACAGAGAGGAGGGATTTTGAACGGGTAGCAACACAGATCTAAGAATGAGAGTATCAAAGAGAACTTTCGACGCCAGAAGAAACCGCCATCTCCGGCATAGTCGGTGTCGAAAAACGGTGATTACAAAAACGCCTCGATAACTGGGATAGAGATTTAGAAATTAATAAAATGTTATAGTCCTAAGTCAGGTTAGTGTAAAATTTGATCAAATTTAATAAATTAATAAGATAATAATTATTTTGAAACTCTTATGTAAAAAATACTCCAATAATATCATAAATCAATACATCTATATATATATATATATAAGTTGATATATTAATGTATAATTTAAAAAAAAGTTTTTTTCCAAGAGCTCAACTATATAAAATAGTTGTTATGTTCTATTTTCAAATTATGATGTTAACTATAACATGTTATAAAAATAATCAAAATTTCTTTAAGTTTTCATTTTTAAAAAATATATATCATTTTCATTGTAATAGTATTATAAGTTATTAAAATAAGATAGTTGATGTCATTAATCATAAATTTGAATATATATATATATATATATAGCATATATAATCTATGCTCAAAAATATTATTTTTTAAATATTAAAATTTTTAGTTCCAAAGTTATAAAATTTATAACCTTTAAAACTTGAATATAAAAATGGTCTTAATTTATATTTTTTGAAGAATTTTAATAATTAAAAATATTATAAACTAATAATATTAATTTATGGATAAATTAATATCTCTTTAAATTAATAATTTTTTTAAATCTTTACATTATTAATTTATAAAAGTTTTACTGTCATATAAAATTCATAAAAGTATCATTAAATCGAAAAACATATACAAAATGGTTTTACAACGTGAAGTGATCTTGGTCTAGTGGTATGTGGTAAGTGCACTGAAGACAGACACTATCTCACAACCAAAAATCGAGTCCCATTATCTACATTATGTAGGAACTTAATTAAATCCAGTCAATTGTGGCTCACTATTGGAAAAAAAAGGTTTTACAACTGACATGTTATCTTAAATATGAATAAAATGTCAACAAAATAGTACTTTACACTTTAAACAAAAAAAAAGTACTTTAGTTTAGACCAGGAGAAAAAAACAACCAAAATAAAAAATTCATGAGTAGACAAAAAAATAAATTAGAGAACAATAGAAGAAGTCAGTTAAAGATATTTGAATAAAAAAACTAACTAAAGAATTAAATTTTATTTTACAGGGTTTTTAAATGACTCAGTCTAATATATATTTTGATTACGTTACTAAGAAAACATATTCGAAGGAGTAATGTGTCCAAATCTTCTATCTTTATAGCTGGTTGTGGAACTAATGATACCTTCTTAGCTTCTATTTGAAAGCAAAGAGGCGAGATAAAGAAAAATTCTTTTTTATTCTATTAACTTTTTACTTAATTGATTACAATGGGATAAGAGGTCTATTTATATGCAAAGATACATAAACCCTAGTTCACAATATAGGTGGCTTAATTTGTCTTTACTGAATTCAAAACACCAAAGGTATTGCTGGTTTTGATCCTCCATTATGCAGGTTTTGCAAGTGTACTATTGTACAATGTCAGCACTCGGTTTTTATCATGATTCAGAGGATAAGACCGTTGTTGCTTCATGGACTCATTGTCTTTATGGGCCTTGCTTTCTCGTGGAACTAGCTAGGCCGTGTTTTGCTTTGGTGAAGTGGGCTTGATACTCCAAGTTTGAACCGTAAGTCACAGAAAGCAGCTGCAGGTCGAGACTTTGTGAAGATGTTTGTAAGTTGCAAGTGAGCTGGAATGTGTTTTACCTCTAGAGCTCTAAGTGTTACACGTTCCCGAACATAATGATGGTCAATTTCGGAGTGCTTGGTTCTGCCATGGAAAACATGATTTGTAGTGAGATAGACTGATGACAAATTGTCACAATAGAGCTCAAGAGTATCATGTAAGGGGATCCCCATTTCACATAGCAAGTGACTTAACCAAGTGATCTCAGAGGCTGTTTCGGAAAGTGTTTTATATTCAGCTTCGCTGAAACTTTTGAAGACTGTTGGTTAGCGTTTTGATGAACAAAAGATGATGTTACTACCTAAGAAAGTACAAAAACCACATGTTGATCTCCTTGTGACTTTGCAGCATGTCCTATCGCTGTCACTATATGCTCTAAGTGTATAATCTGTGTCATTGCTGAAGTTTAATCCCATATTCATGGTGCCTTTTACATAGTAGAGAATGCGTTGGCACATAAAATAGATGGTAAATTGGATATTAGGCCTTGTTAAAGTGAGATATTGCAGTTTTCCTGCAAGACTTTGAAAGTAGGTTGGATCAGAAAATAATATGTAATGGCAATGGTGTTGGCATAAGGGTGCAATCATGCATTGCAGTTGCAGTAGCAGGTCCTCTGCATATTTTTCTTGAGAGAGAAACAATCCATTTGAGTATTGAAGTGCTTGAATTCCCAAGAAATGATGTAGCTGGCCGAGATCTTTCATACGGAACTTCTTGTTCAATGCATCAAGCAGCTAAGACCAGACTTTAGAACTACTACCAATGATCACCATATCGTCGACATATAGGAGCAGTATTATTAAATATTTTCCATTATTGTAACAGAAGAATGATGGATCTTTCACGCTGCAAGTGAAGCCAAACTCAATTAGAAATGAGCAAAATTTGTCAAACCATGCTCTTGGTGACTGTTTCAAGCCGTATAAGGCTTTGTGTAACTTCCAAACATGATTAAGATTTTCTTTATTCACAAAACCTGCAGGTTGCATCATGTATACAGTTTCAGTTAGATCACTATGTAAGAAAGCGTTTTTAACATCCATTTGTTTTATATCCCACTTCATGATGGTAGCGAGATGCAAACTGATCTAACTGTAGCTGTTCGAACCACATGACTATAAGTTTCAAAGTAGTCAATGCCTTCTTCTTGCTCAAAGCCTTTTGCCACCACACGAGCTCTTAACTTTTCAAGGTTACTATCAACATTCAGTTTGGTTCTGAAAATCCACTTGCTTCCTAATATATTCATGTCTGGTTCTTGTGGAACAAGAGAAAAAGTTCTTGTTTTTATATAGTTGTCAATCTCTTCTGTCATTGCCATTGTCCATCCCTCATCTTTTAACGCAGATGTCACCGTTTTTGGTTCTGGATAAGATGTTCTTTGAGTGAGCATCACATAACGAGGATTGGGTTTAACTATACCAGCCTTGGCTCTTGTTTTCATGTGGTGATGGAACTGATTTTCTGTGCTTGAAGTGGCTGCTTGTTCTGTCGTATCTGACCTGCTGGGAGAAGAAGACAAGTTGTTGCCTATACAAGCAGGATCTATGCTTGTCATACACTCAAAACTTTCCTCTTTATCTGCAGTAGACTCGACATAATGAAGCAGAGGAAAATTCAAAATTTTAGGTTGATAAGTACTTTCTCTGTTTTCTGCAGTTGGAGTGGCAGGTGGTGTTTTGCTGTGATCCAACGAAGTTTCAGAAGTGGGGACATTAGGCATAGATATTTTATAAGCCCTTTGGTCATGAACTGAATGTGGTACACTTAATTGATCAGTTGGGTGAGCAACACTGTGTTCAGATATGTCTTTTAACCAAGAGGTGAAGAGGGGAGTGTTTCGATAATCCTTTTTGTTGAAGTAGCGATCTGCAAAAGGGAATTGCGATTCATCAAACAGTATGTGGCAGCTGATGTATACTCTTCCAGTGGCAGGAAGAAGACATCGGTATCCTTTATTAATCTCGTTATAGCCAAGAAATACACATTTTAACAATTTGGGATCAAACTTGTCATGTGCATAGTCTCTAAGAGTGGGATAGCAAGCACATCCAAAAGTCCTCAATGATGTGTAATCAGGAACATAGACATTTAAACATTCAAAGGGACTCTTTTTGTGATCAAAAACTGAAGATGGCAATAGATTGATGAGGAAGCTGTCAGTAAAGAAAGCCTCCACCCAGTACTTGTGAGGCATTTTGCTTTGAAAGAGCATAGAGAGACCCAATTCAACTAGGTGTATATGCTTTTGTTCAGCCAATCCGTTTTGCTGAGGAGTATGGGGCAAGAGATGAGTTGTCGAGTCCCTGATTGTTGTAAGTGTTTTGTGAATCTGTTGCTTACAAATTCTCCTCCTCCATCACATTAGAAGGTCTAAATTCTAGTGTTATATTGATTCTCCACTAGAGGTTGAAAGGTAGTGAAAGCTGTAAGGAAATCTGACTTTGCTTTCAATGGATAAAACTAACAATATCTGGAGAAGTTGTCGATAAACACTACATAATAAGGAAATCTTTGAACAGAACCAATTGGTGAAGGTCCCCAGAGATCACAGTGGATCCTTTCCAATGGTTTAGTAGCTACAAAAGAAGAAGCAGAAAATGGTAATCTTGAACTCTTCCCAAGATGACAAGCTTCACACATGTTCTTGGTTTGTTTATTTATGATGATAGATTTTGTTGCAGATAATTACTAAAGGATTTGAGAGCTAGGATGTCCCACTCTTCTATGCCACACCCCATCAGATGCTGATTGATGTAGTGAAGAATAGAGAACTTGAGATACCGACCCATCCAGCAAGTATAACCTGTTGAGATTACTTCCTAGGACCATCAACTTCTTTGTTTCTTTATCATTTACACGCACACTATTACAGTCAAACTCAAAGGAGCTGGGATAATCTTTGGTAAGCTTTGACACAAATAAAAGACATTTAGCAATGTCAGGACAAGCAAGCACATCCTTTAATGGTAAGTTACCTGATGTTGTTACATCGCTTAGTCTGTTACATCGGTTATCCTCATTGCAGCTAATGCTTGAGACGAGTCTTCACTGTGGTAGGAGTTGTCAAAGCGATGCCAACATTTCAGAGCTTGGTGATACACTGGACGCTCACCATTTTTGTAAGGAGCTTGAACGTTTGATGCATAGATTTGAGGAGAAAATCACATATCTCCTTTATTTCCATCAAAAACTCTCTCATAGTTTTATCTACCTTGTTCACAGTTTGGAGTTTTCTCTATAACGCAAACAACCGAGTGGATGAGACATTGTTGAAGTGATTTGAGAGGAAGGTCCATACCTTTCGAGTTGTTCTGGCTGTAGCAACATGGCGAAGTATGTCTTCAGAAAAAGACCCCAACAACCAAGCTTTCACCACTTGATCTGACCTTTCCCATGCTTGGAAATCTGGGTTTAAAACCTCTTCAATCGTTTTTCCATCTGCAGAAGGAACATGAATGGTGGCAGCTGGCTGACGGTAGGTTCCATTGATGAATCCTAGCAAACCTTGACCAGAAAGAAAAGATTCAAACTGGCTCTTCCAAAGGATAAAATTCTTTTCAGCGAGCTTGATAGTCACACAATTTGTAATGTAGAGAATGGGTTGAGAATAAAGATCTAGAGCTCTTGAATCAATAGCTCTGATACCATGAAAGCAAAGAGGCGAGATGAAGAAAAAGTATTTTCTGATTCTATTAACTTTTTACTTAATTAATTATAATGGGATAAGAGGCTTATTTATATGTAAAGATACAGAAACTCTAGCTCACAATACATGTGGCTTAATTTGTCTTTACTGAATTCAAAATACCAAAGGTATTGCTGGTTTTGATCCTCCATTATGCAGGTTTTGCAGGTGTATTATTGTACGATGTCAGCACTCTGTTTTTATCATGATTCAGAAGATAAGACCATTGTTGCTTCATGGACTTATTGTCTTCATGGACCTTGCTTTCTCGTGGAACTAGTTGGATCGTGTTTTGCTTTGGTGAAGTGGGCTTGATACTATTGATGCTGGTATTCCTATTGGACAACTTCCTATCCGTTATTTAGGCTTTCTTCTTAAAACCAAATCAATGTCTCGATCAAATTATTAGTCTTTACTTGATAAAATTTGATCTAGAATAAATTCTTGGACCTCAAAAACTCTTTCTTATGCAAGAAGATTACAGCTAATAAGGCCAATCATCTTAAATATTGCAAACTTCTAGTGCTCTACTTTTCATTTGAAACTTTGCTCGACATTCATTTGGTATGATTCTCCCAATATTACTACAAAGGATAAGGTTAAATGGTCCGAGATTTGTTTCCCTTATGAGAAAGGTGGTTTGGGTATTCATTCTTTTAGAGACTTTTCTCGGGGATTTGCTCTTCATCTAATATGTAGAATAGTTTATTCTCAAAAATCATTGTGGGTTGGATAAGCAGTATCTCCTCCATAATGACTTTTTGGGACGTTAAACCATGGCAAAGCATGGCTCTCCGCTTTAGCGATCACTCGTCTGATCATTAAAATCGTCTGAAATAGAATTTCATCTCTTCATTATTTGTCTCCTCATTAGCTCCATGGTTTTCTCCAAAAATTGTTTGAAATGAGAAACTTAATTTTTTATTTTTTCACTGGAGTTTTTTAAACCATGTTATTCCCTATTGTATATAACTTTTGATGATCAATAAAGTTTCACATTTCATCAAAAGAAAAGAACAAAAATTATTGTATAAATGTAAATTTTTTGTTGAAAAATATATAATATTTATTCACAACCAGTGGGATTCGAACCCACAATCGCTTGATACAAAAACTATATTACTTCCGTTGTAGTTACTCCTTTATAATATGCTAGATTCTAAGCACATGATAAAGAAATTTAAAATTATTTTGTAATTTATATTTTATTTGTTAATTTAAAAATGTTAAGTAATTTTGTAATACAAATATTAAATTTTTTTGTTTGTCAATATTGGACCACAACTGATCGGTCCATTAGCCAAATTCCTACACAATATAGGCAGTGGGACTCGATCCATAGATGTGCAAGTGCGTTTGCCTTTAGTAAATTTACCATCTGCCATTAGACTAAAAGGCATCTGCATAAATATTAATTATTTATATAATAGAATAATATTTACAAATATTATTATCAAAAATTAAATAACATAAAATTATCAAATAACTGGTAAATATTAAATGATTAGAGTAATTTTTGTACAGTAAATTAAAATAGTATCTTCCAAATTTTAGGGGCTAATTTATGAATTTTTAAAAATAATTTTAGTAATTGAATTAGGAAAAATTAAGTAGACAACAGGTTTTGAAAAATTAATTAAAAAGCTAACATATAGTTTCTGAAATTAAGTAAATAGCATGGCCCACATGGGGCATTTATACCAAATTAACTTTGAGACAATGACCTATTTACTTGTTTGGGAGACATGCGGGGTAGTTTATTAGTGTTTTGTCTCCAAATTAACTGATAACTGCATAATTATCAGATAAAATAATAGTTATCGGTTTATTATCGGAAAAATTGTCAAATCATCTTCATCTTTTTCATGAGAGCTTAAGCTGACCTGCAACCATGGATTCGGCTGTTGGTAATTTTTTTTTTCATTTTTAAATATTTGATTCACATATACATATATCTATTAATAAATAATTGAATTTGTGAAAAATGATAAAAAATGATCTTTTCGCTTTCTGATTGATTGATGTATACACCATGAGAAAAAATCATGATACATCTTTTTCTATAGAAAAAAACATGTTTTATTGTTATTAAGAAATTTGCTTGTTCTAATTAAAGAAAATGAAAGAGATAAAGTGAGAAAAAGAGATAGTGAAAAGAAACATGAGAGAGAAGAGAGAATGAGAAAGAGAAATTGAGAAGGAGTATAATAGTCTTGATTTTGTATATAGTAAAGCTACAAATATAACTTACTCTAAAACTAATTATCATAAACTTATTTCTCATCCATTACAATTTTTCATTGAATTAACAAATTTCATATGCGCAAATATTGTATCTAAAAAATTGTTGCATAACTATTAAATAATTGGATAATAATATGTGTATAATATTTTTCCATTCATGAAGTCTTATCTTTTGTTTTTCTCTTATGAAAAATTCTAGTGATATTTCATGTAATTTTATGGTTAAAGTCTAAAAATGCATTCAATTATTGTAGATTTAAAAATTGGAATATTTAACATTATTGAATTATATATATATATATATATGTTATAGTTTTTGTTTATTATATTTTGTAGTGTATATCATCATATTCCATAAAAAATTACTATTATTGGTATTCTCTTTCTTTTGTTTGTCTTTGATGTAGAATCTTTCAAATATATACTTAAGAATATTGTCATTATGTCACTTTTTTTGGTTTTTTTTGCAAAATCAACCATTCCAGGAGGAGCCTTTTCTCTCTTCTAGAGAGAAATTATTTTTCACTCCGAAACTTTTTTGATGATCTTTTTTTTATCTACTCTCTTTTCTCTATGCTCTATCTTTCAGAGAGAGAGTAAGATCGAGAGATCCTTTGATAAAATTTTACGGTTATACGGTTTGGTTTTAGACCGTAAATAAACTCCGGACTTGTTTCTAGTATTTTTTTCCGGCTTTGTCCGGATGGTGGTTGGCCTCTTGGCCTTCTCCTCACCACGGCGAGCAAGTGATCTTTCTTCCCTATGCTTCTTTTGACACCAGAGATGGAGACTGGCACAATCCTGTTTTCTTTCAGAGAGATTTTCCAACTTTGAGATATAAATCTTCGAAGTTTTCACCGTTCCGCGAGGAGGAGCAAGATGGTGGTGAAGATTAAGACCAATAGATTGGGTCTTGACGGCCCGGAGTCTCTTGGAGGTGAAAATTGACGACGGCAAGAAATTCAAGCTATTTTTGATTTTAAGCAGTTTCCTCCGTTGATGAACTTTGCAGGAAGTTGCGATCCACAGATGGGTTAATTCCATATAGAGGAGAGCGGGACATGTGGCTTTCTTCGGGTGGCGATTTTCATCCTCGGCGACCAGCGGCGACTTGCATGCTGGAACTAACTCATGGCTGACACGTGGTTTTGTGTGAAGCAGATTAGTGGAGGTTGCCATTAGAACATTTCTAATTTTGGGCATTTGTTTACCCCATTTTTCCTCTTTTGTGACTTAAGGTTATTTTGTAAATAAGGGCATTTGGGTAATTAATGAAATTTCATGACAAAAAAAGGAATATTGTCATTATTAAATTATATTTGTTAATGTATTTATTTTGGCAATATAATTTGATATTATTAATATAGTTTGTTATAATTTTGATATTATTAAAATATATTATATATATATAACTTAATATCAAATTTATTAAAAACATGTAGTTCATAGATATATTATTTGTTATAGTAAACTATAAATATATTTTGTTAACAAATAGTAATATATGATTTAATGATATGAATATGTATGTATGGGCGTTCGGTTAAATGGTTTGGGCTCGGTTCGGGAAGTTTGGGTTCGAAAAATTTGTAACTAAAAATATGTAGCCGAATAGTAGATAATATATATTCGGTTCGGTTTTGGGTTCTGTTCGGTTTTTAAAATTTCTATAAAATAAGTTATACTTATGACTAAATTATATATTTATTAAGTTTTTAACAAGTAACGAAAATAAAAATAATTAATTAATTTTAATTAGAGATTGTGTATCTTTAGATATTAAATGCATATTTCTATTTTTAATAAAAATAAATTATTTTTATGAATATCGGTTAATTTTATTCAGTTTTACATAGTTCGGATTCGGTTTGGTTCAGAATTTTTTTTCGGTATTGAAGATTTCATTCCATTCGGATAATTATATATTGGTTCGGAATCGGTTTCGGAAATATCGGTTTTGGTTCAGGAATTTTTGCTCGGTTCGGGAATTATATCCAATTCTGTGAATATGCATTACATAAGGTGTCATCTAATAATCTATATAATATGATTAATAATACCTTAATATTCATGTCAATGAGATGTAGTCATATATAAAACATGTTTTCGACTTTAAACAATAATATTATTTAATTAAATGTCACTTATATTATAGTAGAATACAATAATATACCAATAATTAAAATAATTTTGAATACAAACTCCTCTGAGGTAAATATAAAACCACAATAATTGATTCTTAATTAAAAGATAGAGAGGCTTAGAAAAAGGTCCCAATATACTTGAAATAGGTTATAGCCATCATGGACCGGATTTGTTGAAAATGAACGTAAGCTCATTCCATGAATATATTTATTTATTCATGAATACACATTCTTTAGAAACTAGTGGAGTTTCTGAGATTTGCTGGCCATTGAATTGTTAGAAAAATCAGTGGTGAAGATGAGCTGGCTGGGATGATAAATCTTGCATACTAGATATTATACATTTCATAGTGTTTCACTGAAAAGAGACATGTGAGATCTTTCACCTCCAAAGAAAAAAAACTTAACGTTGATAAAAGAATGGCAAGTAAAGCTCTTGACGGTAAGGAGGTAGCGGAATAAGTTCTTTAGAATTTCCCGGAGCATTTGAGATTGCATGACCATTGCTTTGTTAGAAAATCAGCAGTGAAGATGAGTTGGCTGGGAGGATAAATCTTCTGCATGCTAGATATAACATTTCACAGTGTTTCACTGAAAAGAGACATGTGAGATATTTCACCTCCAAAGAAAAGAAACTTAATGCAACGTTGACAAAAGAATGGCAAGTAAAGCTCTTGCCGGTAAGAAGGTAGCAGAATGAGTTCTTTAGAAATTCCAGGAGCTTCTGAAATTGCATGACCACTGATTTGTTAGAAAAATCAGCGGTGAAGATGAGTTGGTTGGGAAGATAAATCTTCTACATGCTAGATATCATACATTTCACAGTGTTTTACTGAAAAGAGACATGTGCGATCTTTCACCTCCAAAGAAAATAAACTAAAAGAAACGTTGACAAAATAATTGCAAGTAAAGCTCTTGCCGACAAGGAGATAAAAGAAGGAGTTCTCGTGACCACACATATAGCAGAGAGTATATTAATTTGGACATTGGATATGTCTTCTTATCCGACAGATGGAGAAGCTGGAGCTCCAGATCTGTAAATGGATCTTCAACAAAAAAAAACTTCTATATTAGAAAGGTGATTATAAAGGGAATATTTTTGTTTATGCCATAATTGTATTTGTGGCATACATAATGACATTAATGTCTTTCCATATATGTTTTGATGACAATACATGTCCATATTTATGGTCACGATTCTTTCGTTGATTTGTCGTGAAAACTCAAAGTATTATTTTCCGGCCTATCAGATTGCGACATCTGACAATGTATGACACACAAAAAATGATGGTCTCTTGAGGACATGTTGTAAGACCCATATTTTAAAATTGAAAACCAAATTCGTGCCCATAAAACCCATTAAGAGAGATAATTTGAATTTTTAGTAGAGGAAACTTGTTGAGAAAATAAAGAAGAGATAAGATCATCTTAACCATATCTCTCTTATCCCAAGTCACGATCTCTGTTGCCAAAATTCGTAGAGCCACGTACCGAACCTTCAAATTGGTAAGGAACCTAGTCCGAACAACATAATTTTAGGGGCTATAACTTTTAGGTTACTGATCTGTTGATCGTGTTTCAGTATAGGTCTGGAAAGATCTCCTTCTCAAGAATCCGTAGCTTCAAACCGCTCGTCAAATGGAGATATATTGAGAGAGTTAAGATCAGTTTAAGGTAAAATGTCAAATCTGGTTTCAGTTTCAGACTTAGAGAAATTCTGAGTTTCTATTCTAAAATCTGTGTTCAACTTGGCTTGTTTAGGGACAAATTGTGAATAGATCTAAGCAAGGAAAGATAGATAGAAGCTGGTTTTGGATAGAGGACACATCCAAGCAGGCAAGGGGATCGTCGCAACTTCAAATCTTGCTAAAGTTTGATTAGAAATCGTGTAGCTTAGCTTGCAAGTATCATCTGTTTTGTTGACTGGAGAACCTTAATTTCTATCTCTTGCTTGTGCAAGAAGGTATCTGCTAAGATTGTGTTTAAATCTACTTTTGATGCGTTTCTCGATCAATTCATCGGCCAATCAAGGGGAAGATGTGATGTGTGGGACTTTTAGTAATAATTTTAGTGATTGTGAGATTGTTTGATATTAGGATAGTTATGTGGATTAGATTATATAATTTGGATTGTATTACATAATAAATAAATATAAATGAATATTTGAATAGATGTGGAATATTGTAGAGAATAAATAATATTTTGAGTTGATAAAGAGAAAAAGAAATATTAAAAGAATGTTGAGAGCTGTCTCTCAAAGAGTGGTGACGCAGAATAAATATTTGGTTACGGGTCGGTATTCCTGCGGAAAAGAGACAAATGGTCTGAAGTGGGTCGACGAAAATGCTTCAGCCCAAAAACCGCTGACGAGTTAGGAAGGATCGAGTTATGGGCCGTGGTCTCCCAACCAAGTGCTCTGAAACCATCTAGAGGATGGTTGAGCCGATGTATGTAGAGTTGGCTGCTACGGCGGACCGACATGTTTGGTACAACTCGTTGAAAAACACGAGTTGCATATGTTTGCTTTTTGTGGTTAGGATACACTTGCTTTAATTAGGCTAGAACTTTAAGGTTCAGTGGGCAGAAGTGATCTCCTCACTGAGTATTTATACTCATCCGCTCATTTTTCGTTTTTGCAGATCAAATCGAGGTTTGTGAGTAGCTGGTTCGAGTCTCCTGGTTTATTTGAAGTTATTTGTTTCCGATTTTATTTTTTTCTTTTAATTGACATTTTTCAGTTATTTTTTTCTGTATTTCAAACATTTTTATTTAATAAATTTATGTAAGTTTTGGAACTATTGTTGAATTGAATTAATAAAATATCTATTTGACACTGAATAATATACCGTCTCAAAAATTGGGAAACGGATGTTACACATTTTTTAATAGACATGAGCTCTCATGTCCATGTCTTTGGCCTTGATGGGCTTATATTATTTAATTGTATTGTTATAGTGGACATAAACATGACCATGAATTGTCATTGAAACCATATAGATGCATACTACATCCATAATAGCTTGGATTTGGGAATTAAATTGATTATTTAAGGCATTTGTTGTAAATGTTAAACCATAGGATTGTCATCGAGGCCATAAACATGGCCATGAGATCTCATTTCCATCAAGGACATATCCTGAAGGGACCATCAATTCTCGTGCGAGTCTTACATTGTCAGATGTCGCATTCTCAGGTGTCGGGGAATGTTGATTTGACTTTTCGCGACTAATCAACGAGAGAATCGAAGCCATAGACATAAAGATGAATTGTCATCAAAGACATTGATATAAGGGCATTGGGGCCATTATGTATTCCACAAAGACTATTTAAAGTGGCAAAATTGAAGAGATTTTGAAATAGTGGCATTCTAAAAAATTTAAAACTTAATTAGTTTTATAACTGAATTCTATTATAATATTACTAGATGGATTTCTCACACATTCGTGCGGGTATTATATTTTAAATTTAATTCATTTTAAAATTTTGTTTTATTTTATACATTAGTATTCAATTTTTAATAATCATATCAAATGAAAAAAACAAAAATAATATCAATTTAATATGTGAAAAGTGAATTTTTATTTTAAAAAAAAATTTCTAACATAAAATAACATCAGTTTATGAAAATGAAATATTAGATAATTGCTTCATTAACCTCACATTCAATAAATCATATTATACATATGACTATATTATTGAATTTTTTCTAGGCATTGAAAATATTATTGGTGTACTCTTTTGGCAATTGCATGATAATATTTTACATTGATCTTTTATTTTCATTAACTTGTGAATTCTAACGTTTTAAAAAATAGAAGAAAAATATATAAATCTTTTGAAAACCTTTTTATGATTTTATTTTTTAAGCACATGAATTTAACGCAGAGACATAACTCTATTTTGTATATTACTTTTGTAAGAAATAATATATTAAAAATAACAAGCATAGATAAATAATATTTTAAGTAATTATATTGGTAATATCTTATTATATAAGCTTATTTGAACATTTGTATTTTTATATAGCATGAATATTTTTCCTAATATAATAGAAATCATCAACACAATACTTGATTTATGTAGGTTCTTGGATAATGGGCCGATCAGTTGTGGTTCAGTGTTAACAGAAAAAATAATATAATTTTTTTTGTCAAAAAATAATAGAGATTTAAAATTCATCATAAATATTTTTTGATAAGTTTTAATAAAAAAATTTATAATGTAATTGCTTTTACAAGTATAATTATCAACATAATAAAATATATTATTATAATAAATTTTGTTAAGACATCTACATTATCAACTATTGTAATATTAAAGATAATATTGACACGTAATTGTTGTTAGATATTTACTTATGTTAAATAATTGATTAGATGATCGATCAATGGTGTCTAGACCGTTGACCGTTGATCCGGTATTTACGGGTCATCGTTGCTTTGTGGACGCGTCGTGAAAAAGTACTGATTTACATTTCGGAATTGGCTGGTTTTATTTTCCAGATGACATCTCGGCGGGTTGCAAGGGAGCAAGGAGAATAAGAAGAAGTCTATCCGCACTACATTCCGAAGTAGAAGCTGTTTTTTGGGCCATGGAGGTGGAGATGGCTACTGATTGTACGGATGTTTTGAAGCTTTTGTTATATTCAGAAGATTGGCCGGCTTTCCAGCCATACCAGGAGGAGTTTCTCAGATTAAAATCACTATTTCGCGCTTTCTCCCTTCATGTAATTCCGAGATCTCTGAATCATAAAGTTGTTATTCTCGCTTGTTCTATTAGAGAGTCAGCTAATGATTTGGTGTTGTAAACGCTTTTTTACTTTCATTATTTCTGATGATATGATTTATAATATATTGGTTGACAAAAAAAAATGATCGATTAATGATTTTAAACAATTATAATCATATTTATAGCCATTTTTATGGATATTGAACATGATTTTGACACACACACACAAAAAACATTACAATAATGAAATTTTAATAGTCAATCATGCTAGAATTGATTGTGGTTATCATAACAATAATGTTAGATTAAGGAAACATAAATATTTTTTACTTTTGATAATATATATAACCATAGAATAGTGAAAGGCAAAACATTCTTTATATTTCTATAATATTTGCCATCTTATCTTTTTATTATTTAATAACCAACTTTTTTATTTTCTTCTTCTTAATTTTTTCTCTATTACTCTATTTTATTTACACTATATCTTTTGATACAAAACTAATTTAAATCTTTTTTTTTAAACCACATACTAAGATTAAGTTTTTTTTAAATACTAAAAATTATTATAAAAATATATATGTTATTAAAGAGTCTTATATAGAACACTATTTTATATAGAACTTTTGCTTTCTTTACTAACATCAATTTTATATATTTCATCTATGAACTTCTTCTTCCTGCTCTTTCTCCTTTTCTTCTCCCTTGTTTTCATAGAGGAATAATTTTTATTGTTTTATTTTATATATACATCACTAATGCATTTTTTTGAGAATTTTCATCAACCTGAATTTGTGGTTTTCGAATCACATCATCGAAAAATGGTATGCCCCTAGTGTTAACGATATAACAATATTCATGAATTTTTGTTTTATGTAGTACATAAAGTTATTTTATGTTATATTTTATATAGTATATATAGAGCGTCTAATTTGTTCAAAAATCACTAATTCAATGTTTTTGAAAAAAATCATCAATCTAAAATTTTTTTGTTTTCAATTCTCGCCTTAGAGACAGTGGTGTGTCACCAGAATTAACAATATAATAATATTGATAAAATATAGTAATATTGATGAATTAGAGGTGAATAATTTAGACAATTCTATATTGCAGTAATATAATATTACTATAAAAGTCCTTTCACTATGCTAGTATAGTATAGTATAGTAGCAAAAAAAAACTAAATTAAAAAGAAAATGACATTTTGGTCAAAATAGAGTTCGAGTATAGTCAAATGGTTAGTTACTTATTTGTGCAAAAAAAACTCTTGATCATTTTTCTTGCAATTTAACCCTCCAAATAAAATAAATGTAAATGAATGTCATCAATTCAAAAGTTAATATAATATGGTCCCTTCAAAAATTATTTAGTAAATTTTTATGCCAAATATAGTTTTTTAGCAAATCACATATTTAAAAAAATATTAAATTAGACGACATAAAAAGGTATTAAATTAAAATAAACATAAAATTATGTTTTTATTTTTTTATTCAACAATATATAATTATATTCATAAAAAAATGCTAAAGTAATATTAGTCATAATTTTAGTTATACTTAACATAATATGTATTTATCTTCATTTAAACAAATAAAAATAAAAGAAAACTAATTTAGTTTACAACAAACAAAATATATTTTATTTTTGATAATTTATATAACTAATGTATAAATTTAAAAATTAAAAATGAGATATAATTAAACCTCAGAAATTGTAAAAAAATATTTAAATCATTTAAAAATTATATAATATATGTAATTATCTACAAAAAGTATTACAGAAAAATAAATTAATAAATAAAAACTATGTAATCAAACATGTTAACATTAAATGTTGTGCTAACACGTTAGCTTTTCCACAACATCACTTTTTTCATGTATACTGGTTCAACACTATAAAAGATATTAAACTAATTACTATGTATCACGATTGAATCTCTTTCTACTATATATAATAGATTAAAAATAGATTTTAGGGTTTGTGCTTTAGGTTATGGATTAAGTTTATCAATCTAATTGCTGACAAAAAAAAATTTACGTAATATTTATATATACCTACATATATATAATTTTATATTTTTTTAGTCTTCTGTGAATAATGATATTGTTTTAATTATTTATTGAAATTAGGTAATAATTATAAATTTTATAGTTTCCAATAGTATAGTTTTATTTGATATTAATATTATAAATTTATCTCTTATATATGAATTTAAAAGTAAACATATTCAATTCATTCCACTAACAGATCGCAATGTCCTTGTTGCGTAACAAGTTCGTCACTCCCGATGGTGTGAATCTTTTTGTCTTCACACATATCTGGATTTGGCTCTGATACCACTTGTAACACCTATCTTCCAATTTTTAATTTTCACCAATGGTTTAAAGTGTAATTTTCTACAATTCCAAACTCAAAAGTAGATTTTATTTCAATAAATATGCATTTTATATTTTTGTTTTTACTAAAATTCAATTTTAAATATTTACATAACTTCATAACAAATTCAGATTATGTTCGATTTTTGATTTTTTTAAAATTAATTAATAAAGTTCCAAATGGTGATGAACGGAAGACAAAAGTGTTAAGTGTTGAGCAAAACAAATATAAATGGTTTTCTTATGCAATGGTGAAAAGATTATGAAAAATTCGTAACATTTGCACAAGTTCAGTATTCAAACAAATTTTTTTTTCCACAAACAAAATACATATCCAATTAAAACTCGAAGAAAAAAAAGCCTCCATGATAATTAAAAGAAAAAAAAAAGAAAGAAAAAAAATAACCATCTTTTTCGAAATGGACCTCGTTCTCCGACTAAATGAAAATGGTTATAACTTAACCATTTTTCAAAGTCAAAAGAGTTGCATTAACCTAATAATGCAATCTCAACACAGGTGCTTCATTTTTTTAGCTATTGAAAAAAAAAACACAAAATATAAATAATCTTTTTTTCCAAAAGACCGAAAGAATATTTAAAGACATCTTTAAATTGATTTTCAATATTATATATACTGTGTATATATATATATATCACTTCCTCTCTTCATCTCTTGTCGACAGATTACTCGAATCTAACTTTAGAGTCCACGTTTGCATTCTTTCGTTCGTCTTCTTAACCTGTAATTATATCAGATTTAACTTATAATATATTTCATTTTTAATTCAAAACTTGGATTAAATCAAAGAGTTTAAATAAACTACCTCCAGTTCCCAGTCAGTTTTGTAAATAACATAACACAATATCAATGTTTGGATACCAACTCCAGCCAACATTCCAGACCAAAGTCCCTGTAATTAATTAGAATCATACATCACAGTTTTAATTAAGTTTATCATTGGTTCTAATTAATGATTAATGTTATTAAAATATTTACGTACCTTAATACCAAAATGGAAAACGTAAACAAGTAGGACACCCGAAGGAATACCAATTGCATAATAAGATGCTAAGTTCACGAATGCTACCATACTTTGCATTCCTGCTCCAATTGCCACACCTATTTATATGTACAAAATAAAACATATTAGTGGAAAAAATTGTTATAATTTAGAGTTATTTGCAAAAACAAAAAAGAAATCTTATAATTTGATCCTTTATTTATAAAAAAATATGCATGCCAATCACACAAAGTTTAACATAATACATAATATTATTATCTGTCACCATTATCAAAATTTTAAAATAATGATAAATAATACATCAAAAATTTCAGATCACTATTAAAAATTTTGAAAAATTATATTACAATGGGTATTTGGTTCTTCGGTTCAATTTTTTTCGGTTATTTCGGTTTTTAGTTCTTTATATATGGTAATCAATGGGTATCAACTAAAATTTGATTCGGTTCTAGTTCCGAAAAGGTGGAACAAAAGAGATCCCAAAATAATATTAGTTCGGTTTTGAATGGTTATGTTTTCAAAAAATAACCAAAATTAACCAAATGACCGAAAAATATGGTTACTTGTAACCAAAAGTAACCAAAGTATTTTTAGTACGAACTAATTTTGGTTCTTATTTGATATCTTTCAGTGTTCGAAATCGAACCGATAACCAAAATTACCTAGATATTAGAACCGAATGATTCTTTTTTAGGAATCAATCAAACCGAACCAAAAAACTTTTGGTTTAGTTTGGTTCCGGTTATTATGACCAGGACTATATGTAACTATAATAACTCTTTGAAGTTTGATATAAGAGTTATATTGGGTATTATATTCAACTAGATTCTGATCCGCGCTATGAGCGGTTTAACATCAGACAGTAAAAAAGTGAATTTGTTTTAATAGAGAATAGAAGTAAGAATAGAAAAAAAGTGAAAACATTTTATTATAACAAATGATTTATCGTTGAAGAGAATAAAAAAATACGAAAGTGGAGAAAGTGAAGCGCGTGAAAATGTTTATGTATAATTAGAAAAAAAAGGTTTCATTCTTTTGTTTGTTTTTTTCTTAAAGAAAAAATATTTTTAAAAAATAAAGACGGAGATAATGGAACGTTTGTTTGTTCAATTTTTTAATTATTTTTTAGAGTATATTGTTTGGTTTTTGTTAAATAAAAAAATTTAGAGAAAAAATTAAAAGAGAAAGTGGAACATTGATTGTTCAATTTTTTTAATTATATATTTCAGTATTTCTTTTCTTAAATAAAAGCTTTTTAGAATAAGAATTGAAAAGCCGTTTTTTGAGCTTATGCCACATGTCTAATAGAGAGGGTTGCAATTTTTTTTAAACTAACTTGTGGATTATTATAATAAAGATTTGATTGATTTGAATTTATCTGAAAATAAAAGATAAAATTGGAAAAGAAAAAAAAAAGAGGAGTTGGAAGACTTTGTAATATGAACTCTAACCAGAGAGAATGGGCTGGATGATGTTGAAGAGTATGGATATGCTGAGGACGATTGAGAGATCAGCGACTGCGTCTGAAACTTCGGGGCTATCGGAGAACAAATAAGAAATTTGACCACCAAAAGCTAAGCAAAGAGCTGAACATATAACACCAATCACAGCTGATACAACTAGCACCACTTTGATTGAGAATTTCACTGCGTCTGCATCTCCTTTTCCCAATTCGTTTGCTACTCGTACGCTTCACCATTCATATGTTATAGTTAGGACTTAATATATAAACAACGACTATATTGTAAATATATAGTTTATATACAAACCATGCTGCACCCAACAAGCCAAAGCATATGTTCATCTCCCAAGTGTAGATATATTGACTGCAATATTTTCAATTCAGGACTTAGTATGGTATATGATTTTATTTGTCGAATATTATGTTTTTGACATGATATATTGGTTACAAATTATACCATATGGAGAACGCAGAAATTGCGATATTTGCATCCTTTGCATATCCTGCCATTAAGACGATGATGCTCATATACCAATACTCTAGGCTGTTCCAACCAAAGTGCCATTAGAACTAGAAGCCAGTCCAAAACTAATCATGATTTTTGTTAAAGAGAGAGTAAATTACCAGAGCATGAAGCCAGAGGAAATGGATAATTTGAGAATTGGAATAAGATCAAAAAAAGCAGCAGTGCTAAAGCCGGTCCAAGTATGTGGGCACCAACCTCCAAAAACATACACAAACTCGCCTATAGCCACTGACCAAGAGCTTATATTAAGCCCAAGAAGCGCACCGTGAATACCCATACCCATCACGCTCACGCACCACCACGTGACCGCAATGTCCAAGACCAAGGCTAAGGTCGCGAGAACGCCTATTATAGCGTTTTTCATTTGCGCTTGGAGGTACATTTGCATTGTCATGGTGAACACTAGGCTATAGAGAAATGGGATCACCCAAGGGTAGATCTCATCTACCGTCTTGGAGATCTCAACGTTTTGGCCTAGTGACCGAAGAATCGGACCTGCAAGGACGATGAAAGGGACGAAGAGAGTGGCTACAAAGCTGTCTATTATCCAAGAACGTTGTAGATATATTCCCATCATGTGGTATTGTTGTGCTCCATATGCTTGTCCACATAACGTCTCTGTTGCACTTGACATACCTGCCTGTTATAATATCACCATGCCATTATTCAACCATATAATCTTATAAGCTTTAAGACCTATGAAACTTAAATAATAATAAGATAGATTCATTACATTATTTGATTTTTTTTAATTCATTCATTACTTTCCTCATCATACATACTACAAACAAAAATTGAGTTATTACAACGGAATTTTGTAGTTACAAATTTGTTACGAAATTAGCAGTTTTTACAACAAATATCACAATGATTACCACAGTTCTTACAATAAGGCCTACATTTTGACTTTTTGTTACAAATATATATTTATGACAATTGTATTGTAACCACAACTCGTAACAATATATATGAAAATATGGGTTATTACATCCAAAAAAGTTATTCATCCGAAGAAATTTTTTTTTCTTCAGCAATTAGATTAACTAAATCTAATTTATTACCTAAATTTCATTATTCAAAGTCGCACAAATTAAAGTAGGAAAAGTTCCGGAAGTTGTTAATGAAAAACTTCTTCAATCAAATAATTAAGTAATTAAGATTCTTTTATAGATCTGACTATTCTTGACTAGTATATCCCGAGAAAGTTGCTTGCGTTTTGCGTTTTGAGTTTACCAATCATAAACAAAATTTCAAAGCACGATAAGGTTGACCAAAAATAATAATGAATTCAACATATAAAACAATATAATAGGGATCGTAAGAGTACCATAACACCGTAGATGAATCGAATGAAAGTGCTTTGAAGAAGAGCATAAGCAGCAAGACCAGTTTCACTAGAATGACCAATGAAAGCTTGAGCTACCACTATGCATCCAAATGACATCACTCTGAACAAAGTTGATGGTAATGCTATTCTCCACATCTTCCTTACTTCATTCCAAACCTTCTTACTTAAGTAGAGACTCTCTCTTCTCTGTTCTGTTGTCTCTGTCCCATTTAACAGTAGTCTCTCTTCCATTTCTGCACTTCCTCTGATACTCATTTTTATCCTCCTCTTTAATTTTATCTACACAAAAAGAACAAATAGTTTAGCTAATCACTTTTATTATCATGCCACTTATTTTGCTTCAATCAAAGTCCCATCGATCCAAGTGGGTAATCTACGCGAATCCGACTAATCCAACTAGATATGAAAGATCGTCTGGCACTAATATATGCAAGTAGATTTGATACAGGTATGATTTGTAGTACCTGTTGAACGAAGTTTGAATGGAAAGAATCGGAAGAACCAAAAGCAAAACTTTATAAAATGAACAGTAGAAGAAGAGAAGCTGAAGAGGAAAATAAGTGTGATGACTTTTTCTTTCTCTTTGGAAATATGTGATACACAAAAGCTAAAAGGCTTGGCCTTAATATAGTCAGAGACAGACAGAGAGAGAGAGAAATGGAGGTTGAGATATTGAGTAATATTAGGGTGTATATATTCTCATATGTGGAAACGACTTAGAAATCAAATGTGTCGTTTTGTGTGTTTTACGCACTTAACAATATCAATTTGCTTTTGTATCCAAATGTAAGTGTAGTTTCGTGGAAAGAGATAATATTAATTAATTTACGTATTTATTAGGTTTATTAAAAGATCAATCTTGGAAAAGATGTAAATTGAAAAATCTACTTTTTAGAGTATAAAAATTGTAAATAAAACTAAAAAGTATATATATCTTGAGAAGTTTAAGATGGAGCGAATCTAGGTGAAGTGTAATGTGTTGTTCTCTAAGAATCCACGTGCCAAAACAAATTCATCTAATCCATGCATCCCCAAACAATCAAAATTGGATTTTGGAGTAAACTAGCATCAAAGAGATTTAAATCTCTTATTCTTTATTTATTTAGATCTAATATCAAATACAGAAATATATTTAATTAAGTGATTATATGTCTAATTCTACCATTTTTATTATAATATATTTCGTAAAAATTATGTAACTCAGTTTTATAAATTAAATTATTTTATATTTAAAATTAATAAAATTCTACCAATTATATAAAAGATTATTAATATTACTAGTCACTACAACTGAAATACATTTAATTTTGTATATAAATATATAAAATATTTTATAATATAATTCATTTTTTGCTAAAACCCCTTAGAAAGTGAAGATATTATTTTCTGCTGTTCGTTTTCGTTTTACTCTTGATTGATAAACGCAATAAATATCTAATTTTAAGTCAATGAGAAATATAAATAGTAGGTATATTGCTTTTTGTAAAAGTGTGTTTAGTTACTAAGAATCACTTAGCCTAATTGGTTTGTTTTTGATCTATTTATACATTAAATGAGAAATTTGAATTCTATTAACTCCAATTGAAGTATTTAGGATATAGATAAGGTCTTATTGATCCAAATCTAATAATTAATATTGACAAAAATATATATATTTTGTCTTTTCGTAATAATTTCTTCCATTTCGATCATAACTTGTTACTATGGACATCTTAAACAACAAAACAACCAAATCTTTTCTCTATAGAGACTAAAAAGGGTTTATTGATTTATGTATTTAGATAGAATTATAAAGATTTAAATGTCACAAAATTTTAAAAAATGTTTCAAAACTTTAATTGGTGTTATTAGTGTATATATTTGTAAGAACTCTTCTAAATTTTTTATAAATCTTGAGTTATTGGATTCATAATTTTAAAAAGTCTATAAAAGTTTTGTATTATTCAAACTTTAAGAATCTCATATTGTACTCAATTAAAATATTGTGTTATTGGTCTGTTGATTTTATATATATATATATATATCTTTTTAGAAAATAGAATCTTCAAAAAGTATTGTATTTTGACTATCTATTCTCAAAGTTATTGTCTATGACTAAAAATGTATATAGAATTATTCCTTTTTTTAAGATATAAAAATCAAGTGTAATAGATTTGAAAAAAAAAAAAATTAACAAAATTGACATACTTTTAAGTTTGGAAAAAATATTATAATTTATGAGTTTTGTTAAATACAATTTATACAATATATAAAAAATAAAAATACAGAATAAAATTTTATTTAATAATTTTAAAATATTTTGTATATGAAAATATATGGATATAAGAATCTTCATTACTTTCTATAATTAAAATTATTAAAACTTTCTTAAAGTATAAATCCAATAACACTCCCTAATATAGATTTCGGTTATTGCATTTACCGATTGTGAATAAAAACCGGGTCCCGTTTCCTTAGAAGAAGCATCTACAAAATATTTTAAAGACCGGCTTGGGACAACTCAATAGAGATCATGACACGAGAGGGACCCAATTTAGCTCCACGTTATGAATTAATTGTGACAATTCGTTCTTACCAGTCCACGTTTTTATTGGATACACTTTTTCTTCTTCTTTCAATGGGACACATACATCCATTTGTTTTGTTTTCACTTTTTAATATTCCCTATAATCTTACTACCAAAAAAAACACTTATTTCAAACAATTATATATCAATTAGTATTAATAAATTTAGTATACAGGAGTTTAATATTTTGACTGACTTTGAAACTTGCATTTTCTATGTAATTTTTACATGTTTTGCATAGTCTACAAATTTATATAAAAATGTTAATTTCATAGAGTCCATATTATAGTTCAATGTTGTTTATTTTCATATTGATTGGCATTGTTAGGCAGGACTTACCCTTTCAGCCTCTCATGAGCTCTTCCCTTAGTATACTACTTATTTCTAATCAATAAATCACACTCACATATTAAATATTTCATTTCTTTTATTATATAAAAAATTTTTTTTTGTAGACATGACAATATAACATGAATAATTTGTAGTTCAATAAACTAAACTTAGTTTCATAGATAAACGCTTTTATAGTTAATCATGGTTAAAGATGTAATATGCAACAAAATTGAACAAGAATAGGAAATTATAATATATGATGATAGGTTTATATGATTATGGTTTAAGACAAATCCAAAAAGAAAATTGGACTTTGTGGTAAATCAAGTTCATGAGTTGTTTTATAATTCTTTTTTTTTTTTTTTTTTTGCTTTCGGTAATACAAGAAAAAAAGAGTTGAAAAGTAGATTTAACATATAAATAGAAAAAGACTAAGTCAAGAAGTCAAAAATAAATAAATGGTCCGACAATAGAGGCCATCACAGCCAAAGGTGTCATAGTGGGAATAAGAGGAGTGTAAGGTTAAGGTCGCGCGTTTGTTGACAGAGAGCTACGATTCTACTATTGATTGGTTTTCTATAGTCGGTTTACCTCGTCGTTTAACAATGATTCACAAATATATATATATATATATATATATAGTAAAACATACACAGGGTATTTTGTTTGTAATTGGTGTTGTCGAATCTTTTTGTAATAGTCAAATACAAATATTAGTTACGTTATCATTAGTAATTAATTTTTTTTTTTAACAATTAGATTTATAAAATTTAATTTATAGTCCAAACTCACTTATAAACACTCTACTTTTTAACCTTCATATGTAATAAAGTTAGTTAAACTCCAAATGCATAAACCATTGTTGGAATACTACTAGACGGAGAAGCATTCAGTTTCTAAAAAGCTTTATATTAACTTATTCCTACCTATGTTTCAGCATATAATATATTTTGACTAAAAATACGTTTATTAAAAAAATAGTTTTTTTCAATAAAATATATAATTATTTAGTTTAATATATTTTTTCCAATGATATTAAAAAGCTGCAAAATATTGATGGTAAAAGGATATAGAATACGATTAATTATATTAAAAAAAAAATTTAAACATTTTATAATTTGAAAAAAAATCTAAAACATCTTAAAACAGATGTAATAATATTTAATATGTATTAAAATAAGGATTTAAAATAGTAAAAATGAGTTAGAAGACATTTTCATTTTTTACTTATCAACAATTTTATATGTTAAAAGAATAGATGTCGAATTATAAAAAAATGAAAATTCGTTTTGAGAATCTAGTTATTTGAGATATGAAAAGGTAATAAAAATTATATCTTTTCCAATGCATTTTAATGGTATATTATGTAGGGATTTTGATAGCAAATGCCACTTTAGTTTTGTAAATTATCAGAAATTCCACACTAGTTTTTATTTATCAGAAATGCCACAACACAGTATTTTGGCAAAAATACAATGACAAATATACTCTTTTTACTTTAAGTGGTGAGATGAGTTTTGTGACACTATGAAGCAAGGTTGACGGAAAAGGGTGGAGATAAAAATGTCGGCGCGCGGAGAAAAAGAAGGAAAAGCGAAAGTGATGAAAAAGATGGTGAAGATTTGAGAAGGTGAGAGTGGTGCTGTGAAAGAATTGATGTGAAACACAGGAGGTTGCGTAGGTCAAGCTAGGGTAGAGATGGAGGGTGAACGATAAGCACCGGCGAATGTGAAAAGATTTGTGGAGATGTAAAATGTGATTGGGATGGAGAAATGTGAAAGCGGTAGGTTTGTAATAATTAGATTGCCAAAGAGAGATGTAATACGTACATGAAGATGGAGGATGATTACCGGCATAATGAATGGCGAAATGGGGAAGACGAATGAATAATATATTACATTTGGTTGAATGAGATAGACAACTAACTTATAAAAAAAATGAATGAAAGGAGAAGAAGAATATGTTGGTGTGTAGGTGTGAAATGTATGAGAAAGACAAAGATGGTAGTAGACAAAACAAGTGAAAGTACTATTAGAAATGTGGCTATTGTTAAGGTGGACGATATGGACATATGTCCATGAGAAAATTAGCTCAAGTTGTATGTACATGCATTACGTTGTTATATACGAAAGGGCATTATAAAAATTTTCCATGACTAATCGGCATAACGTTTGAGCAGGAGACATCTTGGGATTAGCGCTTGATGCTATAAAAGGGGATGTAAAGAAGACAAATGACAGTGAAACACATAGTTAAAACAATGGACAAATTACATGTCTAACATATAATGAAGGACAAATCTAAAACATGGAGAATAATAACAGAACAATAAGGTATAACATGTGACAGTGAGAGATAGGAGAAACAAAAACGAGATACAAATTACATGTAGAAAATACCTTTTTTTGGTTTTTGCGAAATACACTTTTTGAGTTTTTAATTGTTGAAAATATCTTATTTTGAGTTTTAAATTATGTCTACGGTAGACAAATTTATTGCATTTTTATTCGAGATACAAATTACATTTTTTCCATGGACAAAAACATGTGGAACCAAAAGAAATAGACTAGTAACAAATGCGAGAGACATGAAACATATGAGACAAATTAAAAACATGGGAGACATGAACTTTAACAATGGACATGGACATATAGATTGATATGTCCATGGAAGACATATATATGGACATGAATATGAACTGAGGAAAAAACGGAGAGAATCATAGAGAAAATGAGAAAAAAGCATGGGGGACAAAAACAGAGATATGGTCATGAACCATAAGAATGATTTTACAAAATCGGAGACATAGATATGGACATGGACATTAAAACATTACATCGGGATATAGAAATGAAACATATGAGACAAATTAAAAACATGAGAGACATGAATATTAGCCATGGACATGAATATATAGATTGGTATGTCCATGGAGAACATATATATTGATATGGACATGAGAGATTGTCCATACCAGACAGTATTCTAAAGGTCCACTGTTCATTCGTCTTCAACAACACAACAAGTTTCTATGATTTTTTTCAGAATCTCCATAGCCAAGCTTCTACGAATTTCTCCGGTCAACATTTCATCTCTTGCGAAATAGACAGACCAAATCATGGAACTGGGAACGCGGAAATTAGTACAACCCAGAAAAATCTAGTCTATGATAGACGATTTCTCTGAAATATTGAAACATGGAATCTATTGCATGAGAAGGTTGCGAAAAGCACACAAAGATACAATTCACATAGAGTGAACTAGCCCTGTCCAATTCAGTTTATCCGAACCGACCCGAACTGATCCGAACTGAAATAATGTAATATGGTAATACTTTGGATAATCCTAAATACCCGATTGGATATAGTTTTAAAGAACCCGAATAATCCAGATTGAACCCAATTCAATACCCGAATTGGATAGGGCTAGAGTGAACCATGTTGGAAAAAATGTTTACCTTGTTTGTTGGGAAGTTCGGTGAAAGAAAAAATGATGTGAAATGAAGATTACGAAGAAAATGAATATAATGTTGAGGAAGAGCTTCGGTTGGTTTGCTTAGAGGCAATTTCGTCCTTTTAAATTTGGTTTGTGACATGGAGAATAATTTTAAAATTGTTGTGCCAATTGGGATAATTTATGAAAAATTTGTGGTATTAGAGATAATTTTTTATATTATATGTAATATTATAAAAATTTAAAGTTTTTGTTCAAAAGATGTTATCCGTTTATAATATAGTACTAGATGGTGTATTCTTTTTTAATCTTTTCTTGATAAAGTAGTAGATGATGTGTTAGACTTTAGATTATAGTTTAAGGTAAATCCAATAAGAAAAGCAGTAAATTATTGGACTTTTTCGTAAATCAAGTTCATGAGCTGTTTATGTTCTTTATGTTTTGTGTTTGGTAATACAACAAAAACTAGGAAACTAAATTCAATTTTGTATGATAATTAAAGCAACCAAGAAAGATAAAATACTTAGTCGAGAAGTCAATAAATAATATCAATATCTCGTCTGGCAATGGAGGCCATCGTGGAAAGACGTACCAAAGGAATGTGTGATGGTTAGGCTAAGATCGTGTGTTAGTTAGTTGCTAGAGAACCTACGTACAGCTACTATTGATTCGTATTAATTCTACACTCGGTTTAGCTCATCGTTTAACAAGAATTTACAACATTATATAATTATGTTGGTGCTCGTTAGTTTGGCTCGGTGTTTTCGGTGTTGCTTTATTCGATTTTATTTTCTATTTATGTCGCTTCAGCGGTTTTGTTTGAAGGAGGTTGGTTCTATTGGTCAGTTTGCTCACTAGTGCCCTTAGTGTCGGTGCTTTTTGCTCTCTTGGTCTTCTGGCTCTACTTATCTTCTTCATTCCTAGTGTTAGGTCGATATATTGTTTTTCAGTTTGTTGTATTATGCTTTCGTTTTTTCTGTAGTTTTATTTTCATATGCTTTCTTTATTATATTTGCTTGTCTGTCAAAAATTTAAAAATCGGTATAAATATAAGATTTAACATTTCATATAAAAAATTATATAATTATATACATATAAATTAATTATTATAAAATTCATAACTGATTATTATTACATAGTACAATTTATAACTGATTATTATTACATAGCACAATTTAGTATTTTGTGTTAGCGTTGTCATGATCTCATTACTAGCGTGATGTATATTGTTGACAATAAAAGGTTAAGGTGTTTAAGTTTGACACATGCATTTAAAATTATATATTCTGTATAAGTTCACAAGATGTTTCAAAAAAAAAAAAAATCTTTTTTTTTTCTTTTTGGTTTGTAGGAAAAATTAAACTATATTAGATGTTTTATGATTATTTGTATTTTTTATATATATATATATTGAAAAAGTATAGAGAACGCACAACACAAACTTCGATTGGAAAGCGCCGATTCAACACTTCAATTTGTTTTATTAATGTAAAATTTAATTCAAAAGTCTTACACATGCTGGTTACAATTTTCACCAACACAAAACGAAAACAACACTCAAACTCAAAACAATGGCTCTCAAGAGTTTTCTCTCTCTAAACCTCAAACAAAATACTCCCCCAATATCTCTAGAGTGTTAGACGGCCTCTACACACCCTAAGACCTTTTTATAAGTCGTACACCTTAACTTAGAATCTCCCAAATTCCTCAGAAATGAAAATTCTCAAGTTAATGTAAGTTTTTATTTCTGCTTGACAGCGATCTGTAGTTTCTGTTAACAGCTTCTTGTCGTCGTACACCTTAGCATAGAATCTTCCATATCTCCTAGAAATGAAAATTTTCTTGTTAAGACAAATTTTCTTGTTAAGGAATATTACATTTTTCTTCACAATAGCAACTTGACTTTTCTTCAAAAAGGCAACTTGAAATTTTTATTTTTTTTTGTTAGCATTGGATCGACAAGGCCCGATCCATAGCCTAAAACCCACCCCCCCAATAATCCCTTTTTTAAGCTACCATAATGCAGCGGGTAGAAATCGAACTCTGGTGCCAAGTCATTAGCTGGATCATCCTAATCACCAGACTGAGAGCAACTCGGAGGCAACTTGAAATTTTAGTTGATCTGTTCCTCGTTCAGCTCAGCCACTCGTCAAGCTTGTTCTCCAGCTCAGCAACTTGTCCAGCTCAGCAACTCTTCGAGCTCGTTCTCCAGCTCAGCCACTTGTCCAGTTCAGCAACGTGATCTGTGTATTAGATACTTGTCTTCAGACAACCCCTTGTCTCTACTCAGCCACTTGTCTTCACACATCCACTTATCTTCCAACAACCATTTGTCGAGAACAACTTCAAACAACCACTTATCGAGAACAACCTTTTGGTTTGAACAACTTCTTGTCATCTTGTTTGGAACAATAATTTGTCTTGGACACATCATCAACCTTTAACTTCTTTTACGATGACTTGTTGATTCCTTTTTAACTTGATGTTTCACCACATTTTCAATTTCATATTTATTGTCTGATCAATCTTCTATGATATGTTTCTCAAATTGTCGGATGAATCTTCAGCGATCTGTTCCTTAACTTGTCTAAGCGATTCAAACACTTTATATATATATATAATATAAAAATACTGCCATTATGAAAATTTTACTCAAAACTTTTGTTTTTTGAGAAACATTTTTTAGAGACTAAGACAGAGACCGGAGTAACTATCGTTATTGGTTTTTCTCGATCACTTTTTTTTTTTTTTTGTAAAATCATAACCCCTTCTTTTTAGCTGTCCTTTTTTTTCATTTTCAAAATAGAGAAAATTCAATTTTCTGCGGCAATAAAACTTTCTTTCTGCAATTCTCATAAAAAATAAATGGCTCACCTAACGACTGACAAGGTGTTGGTGTCTCTTAGCTTAATAGGAGAAAGAGTCACAGCTTTTATCTGCTGCATTCGTTAAGGAACTATTTAAAACAAACTTCTGGATTAAACCATAATTTATATATAATCAAACTTAACTTAATGCTATCTCTAAATATAATAAAATCCGTAGCGTTAAAGATTTTTCGTATTTTTTATATTAATAAAAACAATTTTTCATTCATAAATTTGTTTTGATTGACCGATTTGTTTTAAGTACTTAATTTATCTGTTTGTTTTGATAAGACATTTTTAACTAATTAGTTTGTTTTAATTTTAATTAATTATATTGATCCATTGGTTTTGATAAAAACTTTTAACAGGTTTGTTTGTTTTAATTGGTTCATTTGTTAGAATCTTATTTTGATTTTAATAAATAAAAATTAAAACATTAATATTATTGGTCCATTTTTTAAAAGTAATTAGTTTGTTTTAATTTCAATAAATTATATTGGTCAATACAATAGAAAACAACCAAAAGATATTGTATTGAGATATTCCTAATCCTAATAGGAAAATATTAAACGAAATATATTTAAGAAGCATCCAAAAACTTATTTTACAACACCAACGAGTTCTAACTCTCTTTCTCTCAACGATTTTAGCACTCTTTTTTTTTCTCGATTTTTGTTTCTCTTAATCATATTTTTCTCAGAAATTTCTTCGTTCAAACCCTGCAAAGAAATTTGAAGGATTAAAGTTAAAATTCTAAAACTTTAGAACGTATACACTAAAGAACATGGTCAAACCATTGATATGGTTTTTTGTGATTCTAAGATATGTTACTAATAATTTATTTATTTGAATATATTTATAATGATTAAGAATATTTTCTAATTAATTGATATATCTTTAAGGGTGATAAAATTTATTGTAATGTGAAGAAGGAAATGGTTTCTAAATTCGGAAAACTTCTTGAACAATGAAATACTAAAATCACTATCAACCTACAAGTTTCTCCTGCAACTGGAACTTACCGTACTTCTACTCATAATTTCAAAGTCTCTTTTATGTACACAACTACAATTAAGTCAACTGATTCTCTACCAGATTCAATTTTCGGATAAAAATTTGTTGATTACCATAAATTACTTGATGGACATCTTAAAAATATCTATCTTATAGATAAGTAAATATTAAAAAAATATTTTATAATTTTTGATTATGAATGTTAATTTCTCTATATATAATAAAACCGTAGCGTTAGCTTTTTTATATTATTTATAATAATAAAAAATAATTTTTTATCTCTTGATTTATTTTGATATGAATCTTTAATTAGTTAGTTTGTTTTAATTTTAATAAACAAAAATTGAAACATTAATATTATTGGCCCGTTTGTTTTAACTACTTTGTTTGTTTTGATTTCAATACATTTTATTGGTCAGTTTGTTTTGATAAGAATTTACATGCTTTGTAAATTTCGTTATTTTAATTTCAATAAATTTTATTGGTCAATACAATAGATATCAACAGCTTATCTTAACTAATAAAACATTATATTTAGGGTATATCAACAGCCTAAACAATATCTATTTAAAAAATTTCTCATAATCCTAACAGGAAAAATATTAAACGAAATCTATTTAAAACACATCCCAGAACTATTTTTCAACACCAATGATTCTAACACTTTTTTCTTTCAACGATTTAAACTCTCTTTTCTTTCGCAATTTTTCTATTCCTTTAATCATATATTTATCTGAAATTTCTTCGTTGAAACCCTGCGAAGAAATCTGGAGAATTAAAGTTCAGATTCTAAAGCTCTGGAAGGTATACACTAAGTAATTTGCTCAAACTATTGATATGATTCTTTGTGATTCTAATGTATATTACTAATAATTTATTTATTTGAAGATTTTTTTGTAATGATTAAAAATATTTTTTAATTAATTAAAATTTTTTTTAGGGTGATAAAATTCATTGTAATGTGAAAAAAAAATTGGTTTCCAAATTTAAAAATTTTCTTGAATAAGGAAGTACTAAAATTATTACAAACCTACAAGTTTCTCATGCAACTCGAAGTTACCGTAATTATACTCATAAGTACAATCTCTCCTTTGTGTACACAACCTCAATTAAGTCAACTGATCATCTACCTGATTCGGTTTTAGGATACAAATTTGTTGATTACCACAAATTACTTGATGGATGTCTTAAAGATATTTATCTTATTGGTAAATAGTTTTTAAAATTTTTTAAAATATATTTTATATTGTTCGGTTATAAGTATTAATTTTTGTGAGATTTTTTATTTTATTTTATATATAACATTGGACAATTAGTACGTGTTAGCCTTACCAAAATTTCTGAAGTGAATGGGAAAAAAACGAAGTGAGTTACTATTTTTCTTCGGAATGCTAAGTAAGTTGTGTTATATTGTTTTTTTAAAAATATTTTATTATTTATAAAATATTTAATGGTATAAAATTTGTATTTATTTATACAGAGATCTTAGGGTAACTTGTGTGTTGTAGAAAAAATATGCTGAAATTATTGAAAAAAAGCCAAGAATGGATTTGTCTTCCAAACCATAATTATTTTGCAGTTTTACAAGATAAAAGTATTTAGAGGTATACATATATATGTCTTTGGTATTTTATAATTATAATTAATCAATACATAATTTATTTATATATTTTGTTTTTTTATATTTACTTAAATTATATAAATATTCGGACTAAAATTATAATGTATACGAAAATTATATTTACGTATACTAAAATATTTTTGATTCTAAGTATGAAAAATAATAATAAATTGCGTTTTTAGTTTATTGTATAAGTCTAGATTGAATACCACTAACATTTTCTAATATTTACTAATTTATTTCAGATATCATAAAGTCTATCTAATGGTTTTAAGTGTACTCAAATCTGGATTGATAATGAAAAAATCATAGAAGTCTTAGACTTGAAGAACATGTACTTATTTTTTCATAATTTGATTTGTTTCATCAATTTTAATATTTTATAAAAAGAGATTATAACTCATATATACAAATCTATATTGTAGGCTTCTTAATGATGATTTGCAGATTGAATTGGTCGATGATATCCAAAACAATGAATCAAAATCTTTATAAGTTAATGAGGATTTCTTTGAACGATATCCCGAAAAAACAATAAGAGAACTTCTATAAATTGAAGAGGTAAACATTTTATAATTTTTTTTAAAGACTTATTTTTGTTAGTCTTAAATCAATTTTTTCCTATTTCCTTTAGATTAGTTCTTATGTTACAAAGTTCAAAATTCATTCGATTGATGTTGATTATAGATTGTGCTACTTAAGGTGCAAAGTTTGCCACAAGAAAGTTTTTCCAATTGATTGTTTTGAAGACATAAGTGACTATGAAGATCTTGCAATTGTTAAACGTATGTGGAATCGTTCAAATTGCAATCTCAATGTGACGGATGTGGTTTCAAAGTAAGCTTTCTATTTCTTTGATTTATCAAAACGTTCACTTTTATTTTTATGAAAGAATAATTAAAAAACAATTAAATCTCTATGATAAAGGTATTATATTCATCTTAATATCGGAGATAATATTGGTGAAACAAGATTTTTGATGTTCAAGTGGATAGCTATGCAAATTGTTAATAGATCTGGTTCTAATTTAATAAAGTTTATCGATGAGGTATGAATAATATTTTATAATTTCGAAAAAAATATGTTTATTATTTGTATTAAAATTTTCGATTTCTAATTTTTTTGCAGAGAGAAAATTCTGAAAATTTACCTTTGGCTATAACTAATTTAAAAGAAAAGTATTTCCTATTTAGAGTTGTTATTGAAAAGAAACATCTCACTAAAAGTTATGATCATATTGAATTTATTGAAGAATTCAATGACACGCAATATTCAGAGGTAAAGTATTTATTTTTCTAAAAAAATTCTATTTTTAATACTATATTTAATACTAAAAACATTTGTATATTTATATTATTTAGAATTTTTCCTTTCTGCTAACGGAAAAGGAAGTGTTGAATCAAATAATTCATACTACGCAACTATTAATTGAAAAGCATAAACACATATATTATATTAAAAAATAAATATAACAATATAGTTATATTTTTAAATTATAAATAATTCATACTAAAAAAAACTGAAAACAAAAACAAACAAAACATATATATATATATATATATATGCTTATTACAAAATTACATTTAGAAAATAAATCATAATATTCGATTTATTGATAATTATCTATATATATATATATATACCAAAAATCCGACAAAAAAACATAAATTTTTCCCGTATAAATATGGGTGTTCATCTAATTTAAATAATAAATCAAACTGAGAGAAGAAAATTTACAAATAAATATAATAAAATTAATTTACATCATAAACGATGTTTTTCATTAATGAAAACATATTCAAAGAACTGTAGTTGTACTTGTCCTTAAGTCTAATTGTTAAGTGTGTATAATTTTATTATGAGCACGGAAAATTATTCTCAAATTTTAAATATATGTGATCTTATATCATATATGTTTCTCAGCCGATCTGCATTGTTTTATAAATATAAATATATATATATATATATATATATATATATATATATATTCACTTCGACAGCAAATCATCATCCGTTAAAACTCATTTAGTTAGCCGAATATCTAAAATCTTTTGGAAATGTATTAAAAAATTATAATTCAATATATACACATATTTATATAAGAAAAACCTTTCAAGGTATATATATTTTTTTTTGTAGAAATTAATAATTTAGATTACTACTATAATTGTGAAGTGGCATTGATCTACTGGCAGGTGGTAGTTCACTGAAAACAGACACTATATCACATTCATAGATCGAGTCTCACTACCTACATTATGTAAAATCTTGGCTTATAAACCAACCACTTGTAGCCCAGTGTTGGCAAAAAAGAAAAAAAATTACTACTATAATTAAAAGGGACCATTATAGAAAGAGAACATTTTCCAAGACAAATATGTGTTTTATGACATTTTATGAACTTCTTATGAAAAAATTATGATTTTATACATGAATGTCGAAATTGCCCTCATCTCGTTCTTCTTCAATTTTTTTTTCATTTAATGCTATATGAAATTATCAAAACTATACCCTAAACCTTCTAGGAAGCCTAAACCCAAAATAAAGTAATAAAATTTCTTTTGATTTCATCTTTTTCTTCTCCAATTTTTTGCATTTTTTCTTCTTTTTTTTCTCTTCAAAATATTTAAATTCAATGCATTTAATAATATATGAAATTATCAAAACTAAACCCTAAACCCCTTAGGAAGTCTAAACCCAAAGAAAAGTATTAAAACTTCTTTTGATTTTATCTTTTTCTTCTCCAATTTTCCGAATTTTTTCTTTTTTTTCTCTTCAAAATCTTCAAATTCAATGCATTTAATAATATATGAAATAATCAAAACTAAACCCTAAACCCATGACAGTATTAAAATTTCTTTTGATTTCATCTTCTTCTTCTCCAATTGTTTGATTTTTTTTTCTTCTTCAAAATCTTCAAATCAATACATTTAATACTATATGAAATTATCAAAATTAAACAAAAAACTTCTTATGAAGCCTAAACTTAATGGAAAGTATTAAAATTGAGAAATCATAGTTAAGAAAAAATAAAGTTCATCAATAAAAGAAATGAAGAAGACGAGGGCAAGATGAATTTTTCATAGGCAAAAATAATGATTTAAAATGGTTGTGAAAATGTTCTTTTTTCAAAGAAATGCATAACAATATGGGTAAACCTATAATTGATTCTAATTAAAAATGTTCAGAAAAATCTTTTCAGTCAAGTGATTTTTTTTTGTTAACAATTGGATTGACAAGATCTGATTCATAGCCTAAAGCCTACACCCTAAAATCACTTTTTAATTTAGTATAGTGGGGAGTAATCAAATTCATTAGCTAGATCATCATAACTACCAGAATGAGAATAATTTGGCCAGTCAAGTGATCCTACCAGAATGAAGTTTATAATTCTGTATAATAATGTTTAGGATTTAAAGGTTTAGGGTTAATTGATCTCCATTGAAGTGTTTAAAAGTGTTTTTTTTTTTTGGTTCTACGAGATGTTTAGTAAGAGTTAAGTTTCATAATTATTGTGAATCGTGTGTAGCTTTGACTGGTCCGTATTTTTGGAAGAGACAATGATATTAAAAGATGAAGCTACCATGAATAGTTAATTGGTGGAAGATGGAATAGTTAACATTAATATCAATTATCTACCAAAAGTCTCTAATTTTAAAGTAGCTTTAGTCTCAAACGAATGTGACAAACTGTCTTCTTACTTATCATTGTTGTGTGTAATAATGCAAAAACGATGAAAAAAATATTTTTTCAGTTAAATCTCAAATAAAAGTGATTGATTGATTGTACTCCAACTCGGAGAAAAATGTTCATTATTGAAAATGCTTTTTTTTTTTATAACTAAAGCATCCCATTTTGTAGGTCAGAGAACATTATCATATTTTCTTGTTTTGAAATTTGTGTATTGTTTTTTCCATATATAATCGCTGTGGTTGCATGTGATGAGCATCAACTAGGTATTTAAAAATGAAGATAGAACGTAGTTTGAGGACCATTTTGCGTATGGTAAACATTTATACGTAGTTATGTTTAAGTTGGGTTTATATAATGTATATAAAAATTTAACAAAAGAAAATGATCATTTTTTTATGTCAAAGGATCATATATATAATTAATAATGTATATACAATATAGGTAGAGTAGGACCATTAGGTCGTCAAAAGATAATGTGCATGTATGATGATACGAATGCGATTTTTTTGGCATGAATCATGATTAATCAATGATGTTTATAAATCTAGCATAATCTTGATTAAATATATTCATACAAAATGACAGAAAAGAAAAAGTCACTTAATTCTTATTTAAGCCACTACGGTGTACTACTTGAGTTGCCATTTGCTACTCCAATTAATTATTAGAAACGTCGTTGTACATTATATTTTACAAAATATAACTCGTTTCTCCCATTTCATATTCAGGAGATTTGATTCGAATCTTTGAATCTAATTACGTATTAATAGCATAAAACTATACATTAGTTTTTTTTTTCTACACTAGAATCCATTACTTCAGTATAATACATTTGTTATTTTTTAATTCACGGATTTAATACGTTGACATTTTTATAATTGTAATTGACAATATTGCTTCATATTAGTCAAGGTGTTTGAGTGGTTAAAATATTTACTATACAAACTGGAGTAACTTTTATATATAGTAAAATTGAAGAATGATGGTTTGAATCTTGTTATTACGATTTGAGAAATTATCAATAATGACCTTTCACTTCTACCCATTTTCAAAAATGTATTTTCATTCATACTTTTTTTAAAATACTTCTCAACTTTTTTCAAAATTCTGATTTTACCCTCAAAAAAAAATATTTTTGAAAAGAAAATTCGAAAAAGATTTCATAGAGCTAAATCCTACCTTTCTTGGTTGAGAGAATCAAAGTGAAATTTAAACTTAATTTCTCAACAATATAAAATTTTCGTATTAAACGCCTAAATGTTGGATTTTTTTCATTTAATATTTTTGTTTGTTTTTATATAGTTTTATAAGGTTTCTTATAAAGCTTTATAAACAAATCAGTGAGAGAAATTTCATAAAATTAAACCACACTCCTTAATTTAGGGAACCAAGTGAAATTTAAACTTAATTTCTTTTAAACAAAAGATAATTTTTGTATTAAACCCCTAATGTATTTTCATCCATTAAAGAATGAACAATTAATCACTAACAAATGGGGAACACTGTAATTCATTCTGTGGGTCAGAGAATGAAGTGTTCCCCATTTGTTAGTGATTAATTGTTCATTCTTTAATACATCGATGAACACATATATTTGTCGCAAAAATTTAGTAAGATTTAATCACCTTCTTAAACTTTCTACCCGAATTCTTGCTCTCTCTAAAATTTTGTTTGAAGTAAGAATCACATTGTGGGCTATTTATAGGTAAAATGTGATTATTTTGCTATGTATTTGCGATGGAGATGAATCACATCGGAAAAACATCGCAACAGCGTCGCAATTTTGCTACGGATATTGTATATCGCAAAATCATCACAAAATTGCTATGAATTTGCGATACAACCTCTACCATCGCAAAAGAGTTGCAATGTCATCGCAAAAACGTCGCAAATTTGCGACATATAATTACGTCGCAAATTTGCGACATTTTTGCGACGTGTTTTATATGCCTCACAATCGCGTTGCAACTTCGTTGTAATTTTGCGACGTTTTTGCGACGTGTTTTATATGCCTCGCAATCGCGTTGCAACTTCGTTGTAATTTTGCGACGTTATTTTGCTATCGCAAAATGACGTCGCAAATCGGCTATTTTCTTGTAGTGGTTTGATCATTCTTTTGAGGGTTTAAGTATCTAATTGGAGTTAAATTTTTTATTCAAAATAATTTACTTATAATGTTTCATAAGATAATTTATAAATTGAGATTTATAAGAATTTATAAGATAATTTATAAATATACTATTTATAAGGTTTAATGAGATATCTTATTAAACCTTATAAATGTTAAAACAAAATTATGAGATGAGAAAAATGGTGAAAAATTTTATTTGGAGGGAAAATATGTTTCGTACAAAAATATCAAATTTTTTTTATACAAAATTTCAGAAAAATATATTTGAGGATATCTTTTTCTTTTTTATTTTTATTTAAGGGTATTTTTGAAAATGTCCAAAAAGACATGATAGTTTTGAAAATATCAAGCGTAAATGAGTATTTTTGAAAATGTCCCTTACCATTTTAACTATATTGATCATTGCATATTTAACCAAAAAAGATCATTGTAGACTTTTAAAGTAACAAAAATAAGCCAAAAAACAAGTGGCTCAGTTGATTGGTCCCTGATTTAGATATGCACTAAATGGTGAATTTGAATTCTATCATGTTCCAATTGAAAAATTTAGAATATAAATCAGATTTTGTTGATCTAATAGTTACTTGTGGGAAAAAAATGACAAAAAATATTTAATATATATATATATATATATTTTTTTTTTGTCGCTAATATTTAATATATATTACCCTCGTTTTATCAAAACTAAAATGGAAGAATAGTATATAGTATATATTACTATGGACCGCATCCCCTAGTTACAGTATAAATTCACAAGAAAAAAGTTAAATAGAAGTTTTAACTTTTAAGACAAATAAAAAAATGTTTTTCGAACAAATAATTGACTGTAAACTTATGTAGAATTTTTTTTTCTTCCACATGTTTCACGTGCTTCTACGTGGAATATAACTTTGTTAAACGTCTTGTCATGGTTCTTCTCGCAAACTGTGAAACCAACCACTAATTCTCTATCATTTGTTAATTAACAACTCGATTTCAATATATTTGGTCCGGTCCTTAAAATGAAATAAGCCTGGACTGAACTGAAATCGACTGTGGTTGGTTTGATAACATTTGTGTACTTGGTCATTACAGACAACAACACATGCATTGTCCAAATCAAATAAAGATGGACCGGCCTATCACTCCTCGTATCTTATCCAAACATTGTGTTATTAATATCAATCAATGTTTATGTTTTATTTCACTGTATGGCTCAGTTTGTGTCCCATTAATCGGTCTAGTGTATAGCTCCCAACTTACCTGAAATGTCCAATCCAAGATACTCAACGAACTTGGCCCAAAATTTGGATACACAAATTGTATTTCCTCTTTGAGTGCTTCTAATTTTCAAGCTGAATACAGATACCAAAATCCATTTAATTATCGGTTATCAAAATTTTAAAGTTATTTAAAAATCTCGTTCTATTTCCTCTACACTCTGTAGAAATGATATAACGTATCAAAAACAATAACAAAATTAATGGTAACACGGACCTCTTAACTCTTTCTCTTGATATCTCTCTGTCTCACACACCCAGACGAAACTGTGGAGTCTTGATTTGTCTTTTACTTTAAGATGACGAAGCTTCTGTTTCTGCTCCTTCTGTGCTTCCTTGTGCGGTGACTTCTTCTCCTTCAGTTTCATGGGGTTTTTCTGGTCCGGGTCCAGCTGATACTTTCACCATTGAAGGACGTAAAAGTCTTTCACCTAGCAAGAAACCTTTCCTGTATTCTTCAAGTACTATACCCTCTTCATATTCTGCAGAATCCTCTCTCATTATTGCCTCATGTAGCTTTTTGCACACCAGAGAGAAAAGCACAAGGATAAAGAGAGATGTCAGCTGCTAGAAATCTGGAATAACCCTACTAAAGCATTAGGTAAAGTTAACTATCAACTCACTAAAACCCATCACACCACTCGCTAAAACTTTACCAAGATATATGCTAAGGACTAGACACATAAGCAGTTATGTTCCCTAAACTTTGTACGAACCAAAAGGCATCCATCTGGTCTAGCCTTCTTTTAAAATAACACCACGTCTGTATTCTGATCAATATTTTCCCGCTGCACTACACCAACTAGTTATTCTAATTTTTGAAACAACTTTGACTGCCAAGATCACCCCCATCATTAAAGATTAAAACAAGCAAACGAGCCACAAACATACGTTTTTCGATAGCAACTTACCATTGGATCAAACTGCTTGCCGACTGTCTCCACATGGACAACACCAAGTGACCCCAGAATTTCTTGAAACTGTTTGTATATACTCTGATGATAGCTGTTTGTGACTTTCTCTTCTCCCTCAGTCTCCACCTTAATTTGAGATTTAGCTCTCTCGAAATTATCCAAAACAGCCAAAAGATTCTCTACAACCTCTCCTTGAGCATTTGAAACAAGGTTTAGCCTTTCCCTTTCCGTTCTCTTCCTGAAGTTGTCGAAATCGGCACTAATTCTTATTAGCCGATCCCTCTCCACTGATAATTCACTAGATAAAGATGCTACTTTACTCTCAAGTAGAAATTTTTCATCTTCGATGGACTTTAAGGATGCTTCTATCTCAGCAATCTTTCCATCATCGTTCTCTGCTAAAGCTTCTTTATATGAATTCAGCAATGCTGTGATAACTGCAGCTTCTTCTTCCTCAACTTCACCCCCCTCGGCATCGGCATTTTCACTTATGGCATCGATAGCATCATCCGTTTCCTGTTCCATGGTTACAGTAAGAGAACATAATCAGAAGGAAAGCAATCTAGTTTATATAGACATTGCATCACAATTCCTGACAAATAGAGACAAAAAAAGAATCTCAAACACACAATACCGACGGAATCTATTTAACCTAAACAATAACATTAACAGCAAAAGCTTTAGAATTCTCTGTAACCCCAATACAAGAATCACAGATCAATTTGATTTCGATAGAAAACCCCTCAATTTTGGGATACATCATGCCAGAAGAATCTGAAATATGGCATTCATCAGACTTTGGTGCATCCTTAAAGGCATTGACATTCACACAACATTTGACGTCCGAATACGAATCCTACTCATCGTTCTTATTCACGTGAACGTTCCTTCAGAGCGTAATCTAATCAATAAAGCTTAAAACTTTGGGCAGAGAATAAGCAAATTTCTAAATAACCGTATACCAAATTCTCAACACTCAACCAAAGAAAAACTCATCATAAGATTCCAACTGAGTATATGAGTATCCCAATTTCGAAAACCCTAAAACCTAATCCCCTAACTAACATTTTCTAAAAAAGTAAACAGAAGGGAGGTGAAATTGAAAAACCTGGACTTCGGATTGGCTCGATTCCACCTCCGTCTCCCTCGTGTCAGCTTCCCCGGAAGCAAACGGTACGAGATTTAGTAACCGGAGAGGATAGCCGCCAGAGACAGACTGGAGAGAAGCTCGGCGAGAAGTTGAGGCGCTGACGTGTCTTCCTCCGGCGAAGGATACGCAAAAGGGCTTAAAGGGTAGAGAAGGCGCATGAAGAAGTGTTGGTGTGAGATATAAAGACGGCGTTTTGAGTAAAACGGCCATTGAAAAGTTCGGAGAGGTAGAGAGAAAGAGAGTGGCGGAGAGGGATAAGGAAGAGAGAAAGCACGAGGGCAAACAGAACTTCGTCGGATGTAATTTATCTTTCTCTTCTTCTGTTTTCTAAACCGTTGGATGCAGTTTTTTAAACTATGTTAACCCGACGGTCCTCGTTTAAGGGAAGTATGTGGGAGTTTCTAGATTTTCTTAGACATTAACTTTTAGAGTTTTGTATGCCAAACCATTTTCACAATAAAGACACATATCTTACTTTAACCACACAAAATCAAGATTCATATCACTTAACTACATAAAACTACGTGAAATGATTTTGATCTAGCGACACGTACTAAAACCACTAAAAGCATTAAAAGCATCTATTATTTCATACATAAAAATCGAATTTTATTGTCTACATCATATAGAAACTTGACTAATATCTAATGGGCCGGCTAGTTATGGTCTAATATTGATAAAAATTATATATATAAATTTCAAAATTCGTTAGAAATCTGCTACATCACATGAGTGATTTTGATTCTTTCAAATATAATTGGTAATCAATTTAGTGTTGGCAAGATGCTTACCACTCAATCAATCTGTAAAATGCATTTTGTTTCAGATAGTCTCTTACTAGATCTGGATATTCGATTAAATAGTCTGGATTTGGTTTGGAAAGTTCGAGTTCGGAAAATTTATAATTAAAAAAGAAATAGCAAAATGGTAAATAATATATATTTAGTTCAGTTCATTTTAGTTTCGGGTTCAGTTTGGTTTTCTAAAATCTTATAAAATAAATTATATTTACGACTAAATTATATTTTTATTAAGTTTTTAACAATAAAATGTAAATAAAAATAATTAATTAATTTTAGTTAAATATTATGTATTTTTATATATAAAAAGCATATTTCTATATTTTTAATTAAAATATTAATTATTTTTATGAATATCGGTTAATTTTATTCGGTTTCATATCATTCGTGTTTGATTCGATTCAAAAAAAGTTAATTCCATATTGAAAATTTCATTATATTCGGATGATTTTATATATTAGTTCTGAACTAGTTTTGAAAATATCGGTTCAAAAACTTTTACTCGGTTTAAGAATTATGCCCAAACTACTCTCATCCTTACAGTTTTGGGATTTAGAACCAATCCTGAAATGTTTGAAGAGATAATAGTGCTATCTTGGCTTTGGCTCTGTGTACAAAATAGCTTCCGTGGACACAAGCCCAAAGAATTGTATTTAAGAGACCATCAACGTATGTACATGTTTGTCATTGCGCAAATATTTAGTCACTGTCTAAATTATTCTGTATTTTGTAAAATGTCTGTGTAGTAGCCCATGTTGATTTTTATTATTGTAAGTCAATACTTTTGAGTTTAAATTTTGTTTTAAGGAAAGTATGACAAGTTTTATCAAATTGTAAAGAGTCAAATAATAAAAGGGTGATTTAAGTCAATATTCAAAGTGACAAAAAAAGTGAATATTCATAAGTTTTTGGGTAATTCAATGGATAGCTTTTACTTTTTGTAAATTAATGGGGATTTATTCAAGGTGGTAATTTAATGGATTTAAATATCTTTACAGAATCATGTGTTATTCAATCACTGATTTTCAAATTCTATTTAAAAATCACGTGTTATTAGTTATATAATTTGTAAATCTTATTTAAAATCACCTTTTATCCACGTAAAATAAATATTAACTATTGATTGTTACCATTTTAGTTAAACCGAGTAATTAGTAATTTAAAGTTAGCTAATGTTAACCGAAATCAAATCTCTATGAGTGACTAAATTAAAAGTTCTATATAAGTACGTGAAAACGTTAAACTCTATGTAATTACATAATTTTCGAAATAATTATTTGAATAAAATTTTAATTATTACCTTTTATCTAATTTTATTATTATGTCAGTATCAACTTTAATTTAAAAAGAATCATTACAAATTTTTTTTGCCAATCACTATTTCGAACTGATGATTTCAAATAAGTTTTGTTTCAACTTTTTTTTTACTATCTTATTCAAATATAGTTGATAATCATCTCGACCAAAAAAAAAAAAGTTGATAATCAAACCTTCAATTTTAGTTAGTAGATGCCTCTGAAGTCCTTTGTAATGATCATCTTCAATAAATTATTAAACTAAATAACTGTCTTCCCCTTGTTTTGACCAAAGGAAATGGTTTTCTAATAAGTAAATAGTCTTTTATTGAGATTATAAGTATGATTGGCAATAATTTTTGTTATTCTAGAGAATAAAAAATTTATAGAACTTTGAAATTAAATCAATTATATTCTAAATTTATTTTTTTATTTTTATTGTTTAAAAATATTTATAAATTTTACAAAAAATAAAATCATACAACCAAAAAAACATATATCCAAAATATCTACCATCTACTGCCAAAAATTCTATAACATAAAATCTGTAGGAAAAAAAATATACAAAGCTAGAGATTTGACCAATAGTTCCATAGGAATTGAAAGAGATTTGTGAAAGAGATTCTTCTCACATTAGCCCAATCAAACCTCGTTTTCCACACAATTAAAGAAAGAGAAAATGTAAAGTACAATATGATTGACTTTGTCAACTTAACTATCATATACTCCTTTTGCTTCCAAACTAAATGATGTTTTATTCTCATTTTGTTGTCTTAAAATATATAATGTTTATAATATTTTTCATTTAATCATATTATTTATTTATATTAATTACAATATTAATCATAATATAAAAATAATTTAAATTATTTTATAAATTATTTTAATTATCGTGTATCTATCTTAAACATCTATTATATATATTATAGATGAAAGTATGTTTTAAATTGTTTTTCGAGGAGTAATAGTATAATCATTTTGGAAAAAATGTACTCACTCTCTCCAAGATCCCAAATTATAAGATTGTATAAATAAAAACACGTTTAATAATAAAACTAATCATTTTTTAAATAAAATTTTGATATCTTATTTTATTACTTATTGACTAATAAAAAAATACTGCAAAATTTTAATAATCTAAAATTATAAATACATTAAGTTTTACTTATAAAAGATACAAACTATCTTATAATTAGGGACAAATGGAGTATAATTTTTAATGATGAAAGAATGAATGTTCACTAATTACAGATTTACGGCCATACCAGGCATAGAAAAGTATTATAATAATAATAATAATAATAATAATAATAATAATAATAATAATAATAATAATAATAGTAATAGTAATAATGATAATAATAATAGTAATAACAATAGAAATAATAATAGTAATAACAATAGTAGTAATAATAGTAATAATAATAATAATAATAATAATAATAATAATAATAATAATAATAATAATAATAATAATAATAATAATAATAATAATAATAATAATAATAATAATAATAATAATAAGTCAAAGTTATATTAGAAGTTTAACATTTGCAATTGTAAACAAGTCAACATATTCGGGTTAATTTTAATTTTTTAAAATAAATCATATAGTTGGCAACCAGCTATTGAAAATAATTTAACCCAAAAAAAACTAGCTATTGAGAATATGAGATAGCTAAATTGAATTAAGAAAAATGTCATCATTCTTTCTTTACATTATTATGGAACTATAATTAACTCAATTGAGATCATGACCGAGATCGACGGTGGAGACAGATCTCATTAATTTTTAAACACCATGTCATTTCCACTATAATAATATCAAACAATATAGACATGAAAATTAAATGTTTCTTAATTAAAGTTTGCAACGGTTAATAATGTTTAATAATTAAAGTTTGCAACGTTTAAAATAAACAGAATTCATGTATAAATAAACTAATTCAATTTAAAATCATAACATATATATGCATTAAAGTCTATATAAACCTGTTTATGTCGTTTATCTTCCTTGCCGGTCTCTCTTTTCTCTATTCTCTTTCTCAAGCTCGCTGTGATGATAGCTTCGACTTTTCCCGAAAAATGTTTGTCCATAACCAAAGAAGCTCCAAGTTGGGCTGTTTTCTTTCTTCTTGACGTTCTCGACGATTTTCTATGCATCGTTTTCAGGTTCCTCGACCAAGTTATGGAAGAAAAATCAGTCTTGTCACTGTGAAAACCCTCAAGAGGAACCAGTTCTTTTAAACCATCAACACTTGTCTGCGACTCTATGCCGGAGAAGAAACGTTTTTCGACAAGCCGGGTTTCTCCGGTTAGCGAGAAAGCTCCCTGAGATCGCCAAGAAAATTGGTATGGTTACTTTTCTGAGAAGTTACCTTTTTCCTCAGAAAATGAAGAAAGTTCCTCGTGAGCTTGCAAACCGGTGGTCTGATTGTGGTTGCAAGACTTGTATTTCATGGACTTGTACCTATAAACTTAACGTGATTGTCAAGCAACCTTCAATGTCTCAAGGTAATTAGTAACTAAACTTAATTAATTATTTGGGGTAAATTAACATTTAATCTTGACAACTTATTGTTTTTCTTTCCATTTGATCAGATTTCTTGATAAGCAACAAACCAGTAGTGAACGTTGTTTTCATACACGGGTTCTTGACATCTTCATCGTTTTGGACCCATACCGTGTTCAAATATCTACCCGAAACGACTTCGGAAACTAACTACAGATTCTTCGCAGTCGATCTTCTCGGGTTTGGAGATAGCCCGAAACCGAGAGATAGTCGATATTCATTGAAAGAACATGTTGAAATGATCGAAAAATCGGTTATATTACCAAATAATTTGACTTCGTTCCATGTTGTTGCACACTCTATGGGATGCATCATTGCAGTATCCTTAGCTGCAAAATTCTCCCACCGTGTCAAGTCTGTCACTTTAGTAGCTCCGGTTAGCTAATTTCGATCACAAAAGAAAAATCTGATTTCTCTCAAAAACTTGTTTCATACAACATTTTGTTCTGATTTCTTTTTCATTGTTCTTCTTTTGGTTTTAGCCGTATTTTGAGGAGGAGGAGGAAGTTGTAATGCTCTTGATGTAATCGCCGAGAAGAAACTTTGGCCACCGACGTCGTTTTTCTCGGCAATAATGGCTTGGTACGAACACATTGGCCGCTGCGTTTGCTCTGTTGTTTGTAGGCACCACCGTACATGGGAGAGGATCATCAAATTTGTAACTTGGAGAAGGTATAAACATATATACATATCTATAATATTATTTTTATAAGCATAGTTATAATAGCATTCTTCGAATGTTTAGGAAACTACCAACATCGATAATGGAATTGACGAAGCACACGCACCAATCGGCATGGCACAGTATGCACAATGTGATATGCGGAGGAGCCAAGTTCACGGATAAACATCTCGAGACTTTGATAAACTCGGGTGTTAAAGTCAATGTTGTGCAAGGAGATAAGATGATGTTGTTCCTATAGATTGTATGTGGAACATGAAAGCCAAGTTCCCTGCAGTTGAAGTTGAGGTTATTACAGGAACAGATCATAGTACTGTCATAATGAGTAGGCAAGAGGTTTTTGTTGCAAACCTTATAAGTTTGTGGGCTTCTTCCGAAAATAAACAAAGTTAGTGAGAAGAGTCAACAAAGTCTTTGATTGTTATATTTGTTGTTGTATACTCTTCCGGAAAAAAAAAACGTTAGTAGGAAGAGTCGATATTTTTTTTGATGAAGAATATTGTTAAAACAAAGTCTTCTGAAAATAAACAAAGTTAGTGGGAAGAGTCAATAAGCTATTTCTTTCCTTTTCAATGGTTTCGTGGGAAATAATTCCTAAGCACATGGGCTAATATTGATCTTAAAACCAATTGAATGGGGCTTAGGACTTAGGAGCTATTGTGGTTTATTGATTTACATCTCATTTGTACTTTGAATCTTATCATGTAGAATAATGATATTATTTGAAATCAAACTTCGATAAAAAGTTATACAAGACCATCACTTTCTTAGAATTGTAGTTGCATTCGTAGAAACTTTCACCGAACATATCACATCTCCGGTTCAACGTTATTGTCATCACCATGCATTCCACCTCCATCAAGACCATCATCGTCATCATTTGAAACTTAAGTCAATCTCATACCGATAATTCTGTTTCACTCCATCATCTCCTTAAGATTGAAGGATCGAATCTAGAAGATATCAAAAGATATCGTAAATATTTTGTGAATATATTTAATTAGTATTTTATCAATTTAGATTGAGGAGACATTTTCACTATATAAAGATATGAGAATTTTTTAATTGGTAAATTGAATTGCCAAATCAAATTGAGGGATCGATTAATTAAGAAAGGTAATATTAATCCTGTCCAATTTAGATATCGCATTGAGTTTGGTTTGGATGATTCGGGTTACGAGTTGTTTGGTAAAATAATTTAGAGGATGTATTGAACTTTAAATTTAAAATAATTTTAAATGTTTTAGATATTATGAAATTTTAAATGATTTTAAATGAATTCAGAGAAATTCTTATAATTTGCGATAAAATCCTCTAAAACTCAACCTAACATCACGAGATTTAGATTTTTGTGTTTTTAACTAGAAAAATCTTCTAAATAACTCTAATCACTAAAAAAAATTGAACTATTGTGATAATTATCTTGAGACTATGAATATTAGTAATAATTTGTGACGTTTTATATACAATTTTGTTTCGAATTCTGTTTGTTACGAATCATTGTGACTCTATTCCGTAACGATTTGTGACAAAATTGTTCCTAGTTTTTTTTGTCACAAGTATATTGTGACGTTTTTGTTACCAAAATGCATTTGTGACACTTGTATTGTAATCATTTACAAATCGTCACAATTTCGTAACAATATCTTCATATTGTGACGAAATATGTGTTATTATGACGAAATATTATGTATCAATGTAAATTTTATCTTATAGTGAATATCCCATAGAATCACTTAAAATCGCACCCTTAATCTATATAATAATAACAATCTCAATAAAGCCGATGTATGGTTGTGTCTTTTCAATTGTGTCTTTCCATAAAAGCCTTTTTATGGTTATGTTTTATATGGTTGTGACTATTCATACCTAAGTTTTTATTGTGCCTTTTTATTCATATTTTTTCATATATAGTGTTTATTTATTTATAATTTCTCATTAAGAATAAATGCATTTTTTGCTAACAAATGTCTTTATATGCAAAAAAAGAAAGAAATGTCTTTATATGCAATATATGGTTGTGACTTTTCATGACATCTTTTTAATCACACCTTTTGGAATCTATTTATACCCACTTTAGAAATATGTTTTCATAATTGGTTTTGTTGAATATAGAATTATGTTCTACTTAGTGTTGTTGTTCTATCTTTTTAGTTTTGATAAATCCAGAATTATGTTCTATTGAGTGTTGTTATTCTATCTTTTTAAACATATTTTACAAAATTCAAAAATTGAAAAACATTTCAAATATGTCTACTCCTCATTATGTTCTATTAAGTTTTCTATTTGTTTAGACGCTTATTCATCGTGTGACATTTTTGTTTTTTTGGTATCAACATCATGTAAACTTTATTATTATTGTTATAACTTCTATAAAAAAAAATCAATTTCTATGTTTCGTCAAAAGACAAAATTGTCAAGTGAAAAAACTAATATTATAAATAATTTTTTACATTTATATTAAAGGTAATCATATGTGTTTTGTCATTGAGAATAAAATTAATGTTAAAAGATGTGTTTGAAAATGAAAGAGGGTGTAAAATAAATATTGCAACTATTGATAAAACAGTTATGATTGACAAATTTTTCAATTGAAGAATGGTTATTGGTTATTGTTAATTAAGTATTTTTATCAACTTTATCTTGACACCGACAAAACTTTATAACTAAAGTCAGTTGGATATCAAAAATTTAAATTATATAACACATGCATAAAAAATATTATATTCCAATACTTCTACATCATCTATATCTATCTTTTTTTGAAGATTGTTACTTTATATAAGTTTAGAATTTTTTTTATCAACAAGTTCGGAAGGCTATTACTCTGTTTAAATTTAATTTTTGAAAGTTATTAATCTATTTATATTTTTGAAATGTAATTCTAATAATTATATTATGCTTTTGATATTGATCATTCTATAAGTGTATGGTATAATTTGTATTTTCTTTAGTTTTTCATTATGATCGTACCTTTTAATATTTATTTATATTCGTTTTAGTATTTCAAATTTAGTTATCAATTTATTTGGTTTTTACTAATTTGAATAAATTGAGTTCTAACAAGTATCATTATTTTATCATTTTTAATTATTTTACAAAATTCATAATTTTAAAAGAAAAATATTTTTTTTTAAAATGACATTTTACGGTTATATCTTTTACTTATATTACTTATGAAGAAATACAATTTAAGGTTGTGCTTTTCATTATATATTTTCATGAATACATACATTTCTTTATTACTCATATTTTTGTTTTGTCATTGTAATTTGTATTAGATGCATTAAGTGTATTAAAAAATTTCAATGAACTTGTTACCGAATGAATGGACACCAATGAGTAGGTGTGGCTGAATAGACATCAATTAATAATTACAAACATAAGAACACTAAAAATATTTATTTAATTTATTAATCAATGCTATTATTGATTTAAAGTTGCAATTACTCGTGCAAAGTTACATCTATTTATTTAAAATTGGGAAAACTGTCGATTTAACATTGTACTTACCAAAAGTCGTTGATTAAACATTGAACTCCAGATGTTGTTGAGTAAACATTCAATTTAATGTCGACTTTTTAAAAAACACCAAACTTTGTGTTGACTCGGCCAATTGAACATTCCATTAATTTCAAATCAAAAATTTATCTAAATTCGAAAGCCAAATCGATTTTGAAATTTTGGAAGTTCGATTCAGTTCTTACCTTCATTCTAAAGAACCCATAAGCTTGATTTTCTCTTTTCTTCCAAGAATGAGCTCAAATTCGTCGGTTTGAAGTATCGAAGACAACATTGCAAACCGACAAATTTGAGCTCATTCTTGAAAGAAAAGAGAAAATCAAGCTTAGGGGTTTTTCAAAAGGAAGATATGAATTGAATCGAACTTCCAAAATCAATTTGGCTATCGAATGTAGATAAATTTTTGATTTGAAATTAACATAATGTTTAATTGGTCGAGTCAACACAAAGTTTGATGTTTTTTAAAAAATCAACATTAAATTGAATGTTTAATCAACCATCTCCAGAGTTCAATGTTTAATCAATGTCTTTTGGTTTCCCATTTAAAATTACAAATATTTACGATAAATTACAATTATTCATGTAAAGTTGTAACTCTAAGACGTGTCTATTCGTCTATATATATCAACATCTAAATATCATTTCTCTTTAGCAAAACAAAACATAGAAAAACAAACAAATAGTGGGAGGACAGTTTAACGAGAGAATTTTTTTTTTGAAGTTTTGTGTTTTAGTTTATTTTTTATAGTTGAATATTCTAATAAATAGTTCTTCTAAGAGTAGTTTATCTAGCATCATTGATTCTCAATAATAGTTGCATGAGTTTATTGAGTTTATATTTTTTTTTAATCAATATTGGGTTACAACTCGCCGGTCCATTAGCCAAGATCCTACGTAATATTGGCAGTGGAACTCGATCCATGAATGTGCAAATACGCCTGCCTTTAATGGACTTATCATCTACCACTAGATTAAAGACCACCTACGAGTTTATATTATTTAGTTAACTTAAAATTTATTAACAATTGTGAAACATATCTTTTAAAATATGTGTTATTGAGAGACAACTCTTTGGCTATCATATATGTATTACTTAACTTTTATTTGTATAGTAATATAAGTTAGAATATGTACCAAAATTAAATATTGATAATGTTTCAAACAATTAAGTAATTTCTTTTGTTTCTAAACTTGTGCCTTTTAATTGAAACTTTTTGCTTAGAATATCATTTATTTTTTATTCCTAAATTTTTTGTTTATTTATAATATCTATTCATCTAAAATTATATATTTTTACTCTTTTTTGTGTTTTTTCACTTTTTAAAATTTAAAATTAATGTTTAAAAACATCTATGTATTATGTCTTAAGATGATAGATAATTAGGAGAATCAAATGTTATTCACAATTGATTTTTTATATTATTTAATATATGTATATGTAATAATATAAGTTATAATCATAATGTATTTCAAAAGCTAACAATATTTCAAAATTTTTTTAACTATTTTATTGTCTTTTACATATGTTTTCAAGATAATAATTTTATTTCTAAAAAATGTTTATTATTTTTATTCATATATATATATATATATATATTTATTTATTGTTTTCAAAAAGATTCATCCATTTATTATATCTTAGATATTTTTAAAAAATCAACATTGACTTGTTGTATTATATATAATAATATAAGTTAAAATATTCTAATATATTTTTTATATATATGAGTTACCACGCGGCAATATGCCATTTTATTTTCTAGTTTTTTTAATAATAATGAATTTGATTAATATTTTTTAAAAGAAAAAATTAAGTAAATAATAGGCATATAACGGCGCAGATATCCGGAGTTTTTAAGGATATTCGTATTTGTATCCTTATCACTGGTATCCGTCAAAATAGTATCTGTATCCGTATCCAAAATTTACGGATATTCGTATCCGATGGATATCCGTATCCATATTTAATTTATTGATTTTTTTTTTATAAATTAATTTTTTTTCTGAAAAATGTAAAAAACAATTTTTTCATTCAAAACAAAATAAAATAATTAAATAAAGATGGAAAAAAGAAATAGCTAAAACAATAAAAAAATTAAAATAAAACTATTGATTTTGGTATTCAAAAAAGTAAAAAAAAAATTAAAAATTTGAAAAAAACTTTAAAATTATATGGATACAGATATCCAGATTCAATATCCGTATCCGTATCTGTATCCGCCGGATATTAAATTTTATTCTCTGTATCCGTATATGTTTTGGCCGGATATCTATTTTTCAGATAAAATTTTGGATATGGATATGGATATCCGGTGGATACAAATATTTGATTAGAAGGCTAGTAAATAACATGTTTTGGAAAATTAAATAAGAAACTAACATATAGTTTCTAAAATTAAGTAGATAGCATGACCCACATGGAATGTTTATACCAAATTAACCTTAAGATATTGGTCCACTTGCTTGTTTAGGAGACAAAATTAAATGTGGAAACAACGCTGTCCCACATGTAATGTTTCGTCTTCGGATTTGTTAACTGTTAACATATATGTTATGAGAGTAACTCATAATTTACCTGCTAATACATATATTATCGGATAAAATAATAGTTATCAGTTAAATATTTATAATACAGAAAATCAATCATTTAGAAACAAGAAAAAAACATGAGAAACATCAAACTTTTTGAAACAGAGGTAGTATATTATCAGAATAGCCAATAAATTATCTGCTAACACATATATTATCTTAAAAAGTAAAGTTATCAGTTAATTATTTATACTAGATAAAGAAATTGTTAAATGTTAAAAACTCTAATACATATAAGACTCTTTATTGAAGATTAAAAACAATTTTGTATTATCGGATATACAGTAGAACCTCTTTAAATTAATACTACATTCATTAATAACCTCTATAAATTAATATAATTTTATAGTCCCAAATTGAGTTTTTGGTTCAATTAGTGTATCAATAAATTAATAATCACTATAAATTAAAAAAAAATTATAATTTTAGTGTAGTCCCAACATTATAAATTTATAGAGGTTTTATTATAATAATACTTAAATGATAAACAATTCTAACACATATAAGAACTCAGATTTAGTGGCCTCATCATACCTTAATCTTCACCTGACGAACTCAAATAATGATGGTAACATCTCTAGGATTTTAATCAGTAGTTAACGACTAAATAACTAATAATTATTAGATAAAATAATAGTTATCAGTTAAGTATTTATATATTACTTAATAAATAAATTGTTAGATATTAAAAATTGTAATACATATAATAATAGTTTCATAGTCATACATCATACCTCCAATCCAAAAAAAGAAATCAAAATATATTATATGATAGTGAAAAAAGAAAATTCTCTCTCTGCCATATAAATAGAGGCATCTACATCTCTACTCTCCTTTGACACTGGCGTCGCTGGAGAAGGCGACCTCTGCCGGCGTCGGGACTCTTCTGTAATGCTCTATTGCTTCTTCGTTTTGTTCTGTTCTCTTTTTCCTCTACCTTCTTGTTCGGTTGAAGTTTTGGTCGGTGAGGTCACACTCTGGAGCTCTATCCTCCGAGTACAAGGATACCTCCGTCTTTGTCACCACGACCACCTTGGCTCTCTGGAAAAGCTTTTGTTTGGGTTTCCTCTGTTTCAAAGTTTTATATGGTGCCTGAGTCACCGAGCTCCATCTTTCCACTTTCGGAACTTAACGAGCCAATATGCCTTTAGGTTTCCTACCGAAGATCATCACATGTACCCAAGTTTACAAGACTTGTTTGGCGAACAAGTACAAGAGTATCCCCGGATTTTTCCCTGCGGCAAGACATTGAGGTCTCCTCTACCTAGTTGCTGACGGCTAGGGTTTCGTTGTAGTTCGCAGAGAAGCCATTTGCTGATATGGGTCAGGCCCATTATCAGGTATGAGAATTATTTATCTTGTCAAGACCCACTAGAATTCATTCTGGACAATTATTTTAGTTGGACTAAATCTAGTTATAAGACATTCTTCTTGGGCTTCAGTTTAGCAAAGGCAAGTTGGACTTTGGACTTAAATTTTAAATCTAGTATTCGTAATAGACTTTTGGGGCCAGATCTAATAATTATTGTTAGCGACTGCTTAGGGCCATTATTGGTGTATCGCCTCTTGATTAGATGTTCCATATGGAAGATGCTAACACTTTGGTTTTCTTCCTTCATGGTGAGAAAACACGTTCACATCTTCTCCTTACTGGAATGTGATATTCTCAAAGATCTTCTCCGTTTGTGTTTAGGAGATCGTTTAAAAGAGTTTTACCTTTATGGTTTCTTTGACTCATGGATTAGTTCATCTGCTTTCAATGGCATTAGAACTATTATCTTTGTAGGATTATGTAAAGAATCCAATGGTTTCTATCGATATTGGATTGAGGACATTCAATATTTCGTGAAGAATTCCTTTGGTTTTTTGATCGGAATGCTAAATTTTATCTATGTTGCTATATATTTTTGTGAAGTAATGGTGATGTATCATCCATGTACTAAGGAGTTTGTAATCGCGATTTAATTTAATGAAAATCTGTGGTGTTAAAAAAAAATTATTATATGATATTGCAGTTGGTAATTTTTTTTCATTATTTTTCCTTTGACTTTTGTATATTTGTTTCATATATACATAAATCTATCAATAAATAATTGATTTTGAGCAGATAAAGATTTTAAAAAATAAGTTATTTGTCATTTTCTGATTTATTGATGTGTATATCAAAATCTAAAAAAAATTGTAATGCATCTTTTTCCGTAGAAAAAAAAGCATCTTTCTTTGTTAATAAAGAACTCGCTTGTTCTAATTAGTAAAAGTAAAAAAGGTATATTTATTTGTTGGAAGAGAATGATAAAAGAGAGTAAGTGAAAAGAGAAAGGGAATGTGACAGAAGAGAGAATAAGAGAGATAAATGTAAATATGGGCATTAGAGTCATATTTTTGTAAACACGAAGCTACATTTAGTAGCATTTTCACTCACTTAAATAATATACTTTTATGTTATCTATTATAATTTCTCTTTTTTAAATTACTAGTTCAATAGTACTAGATTTGAGATTATTTTTAAAAATTCATATTCGAATAACAGATTATTTGCCACTTAAACCCAAATCACTTAAAATCAGTATTTCAATATACTCCCTCTTAGTTACCAAACTAAATCTGAATTTATATCGGATCAGATCGGGTCAGAGTTTACTCGGTTTCAGGTTTTTTGGTTTAAACTCGAACAAATTATATTGATTAAAATTTTAATTTTTTAAAGAAGATAATATAGATATGATAGATAAGAAGATCTAAATTATGTTTTTTATAAAAAAGAGCAAATCAAAATTGAGAAACCAAAATTTATTTAACTTAGGGGCTGATTGGTAACGATTTTCGTTACTCTAGAAAAAAAAAATAAGAGCACTGAAATTAAACCAATCGTGCTCTATGTTTTTTTTGCTTTCGCTGCTCTATAAAGATAATTTTTTATTTATGAAATGTTTTTGGTTGTAGAAAGTCAAAAATCTAAAGCCAAAATTTATGAACTTTACAAAAATAAATTTCTACAACAAAAAATTCTACAGCCAAAATACATACACCAAGAAAAAACCTACAACCAAAATACTTACAGCCTAAATCCTACAGCAAAAAACTCAGAGCTACAGCCATAACCAATCGGCCCCTTAATAAACTTTTAGTTCCAAAAGAAAATTAAGGACGATGCAAAGAAAAAGTAATATTCCTTGTGTTTCATAATAGATTATGTTTAAGCTTTTTGCATATAGATTAAGGAATCATTTAATTTTTGATTTTTCTAACTAAAAAAATTATTTTTAATCTATTTAATAATCTTTCAACCAATTAGAAATTAATTTGCAGAATATAAATAGTCAAAATACATTAAAATGTAATTAATGTTACGTTGAAAATTGAAATTTGAAACAATTTTTTTTTTTCTAAAATATCATTTAAAATGAGACGGATGGAGTAGAAATTTCATTATATTAGTCAATATCATGGTTACATACAATTAATGGGCTAAACTCCCAAATATATTCAAAACTAATTATATTCTATATAATAATCTACTAAATACTAAATAGATATTATTATACATATAACAGGGTTATTTAAGTTGTTCGAGTTATACGGGAAAAACCCAACCCGAAACCAAATCCGACGGTTCTTTGAAAACTATATCCAATTAGATATTTAGAATTAGCCAAAATATAATTATATTACATTATCTTGGTTTAGATCGGTTCTGGTCGGTTCGATTAACCCGGGTTGAATAGGGCTGGGTAATATATCATCAAAACAATATTTAGAAATATAAATACAATGGTATCAACAATTTCATATAATAAAGTAAACAAAAAACAGCCAAAAAGAAAATGTTCGGTTTGTAATCTGACTTAGACGAGATAAGAATATATGGCTGCGGCTTGTTCGGTTTGTAATATGACTTAGACGAGATAAAAAAATTTCAAATTTTTATTGGTCAAAAATATCTGAAATTCTGACTTTTATTGTCGTAATTAATGCAATTCTTGAACATGAAGTGGGCTTAAACAGTATGAGATTGAATCTCCATGTAATTACCAAACGAAAAGTCAAAACTATACATGAAACTGAAATTAGTTTCGCAACTCTTTCCATTTATAAAATCGTATTATATATAAAGAGCATCAATGTAATGAGAATTTCATTAATTATTCAACTTAAGCAATGATGCATACTTCAAAGTTTATGATTTCGAGTTTAGTTTTATTGTTTTCTATTGTAAATTCTGTCTTCTCGTCTAAGAACGACCTGATATGTTCTTCAACATCCACATCTCTTAATCGGGCTCTTTTCCCTCAAGGTTTCATTTTTGGTGCTGCTTCTGCAGCTTTTCAAGTATTGTTATTTTTACTAAACAAAATGATTTATAACGTATCAGTAAGAAAAAAATAATAAATAATATGCAAATTAATGTTGTAGTATGAAGGTGCGGTCGAAGCACGATGCAAAGGTCCAAGCAGAGTCCGCTCAATCAAAATGTAGGCTCTGTTCTAACATTTTTTTTGTTGTAGAAAAGGCCCTCGAAAAAAGAAAATTTTGTAGAAAAGGATCCCTGATTTTTCTTACCTACAATATCTAAAAATATTTTTTGGGTCTTGTATAAATGCTCCACTTGCACTCTTCAAAACCGGTACTAGGTCCAAGTATGTGGGATTACTATACACTTAAGCATCCAGGTATTTAATTAATTTTATTTTTATAATCATAATTCATTTTCACGTTATTTCGATCTAAATCACTCATTTTTATAGGGAGGACAAACAACGATAATGCCATTGAAGCAATTGATTTCTACCACCGTTACAAGGTAAGTTTCGAAAAACTACTAGCTTATTATAATCACACATACGGAAAATACATTCTAAAACATATTTATCTTATATACTTTGCAGGAAGATATTCAATTATTGAAGAAAATAAACATGGATGGTTTCAGATTCTCTTTTTCATGGCCTCGAATTTCCCCAGAAGTGTATATATATATACATCTATCTATCCAAATAAGTCAATATTATTTAACTATTTATTGTTTGAATCATCAGATGGAGGAAAGGATAAAGGCATTAGCAAAGTGGGTGTCCAATTTTACCATGATCTTATTGACGAGCTTCATGCAAATGGTAATCATTAGTTCTTCTTTTCCTCCGATCGATAAGATTAATTTCATTCATATTATCACATATTGATAGATTATGGGCTTCCAACTCAAAACCAATTGGTGATGGATAGATTGATCATTAGATCATTTATATTAAGTTACACTGACCCCAACTTCTGATATAGTCTATGTCACTCCAACTTCTGATGTGGTCTATGTCACCATCAAACCGTGCCTCAATAATAAAAAAAAACTTTTGCCTAGGGCATAAAAATTTAAAAAATATTTAGGGCATATATTTTTGTTAATTTTAGTTTAAGGACATATACTTTCACATGTTTTAGAAAGCCTTCAAATAAATACATTGACTAGATCTAAGCAATTATTAATATTAAAAATAAAAATATAGCTGTTATAGTTAGTAAGAAAAAGAAATGGACTTTCACAAAAATTTAATAGACTTAAATAATTAATATTACAAATAAAAATATTAGGTTTGATAAACCAAAAGTTTTGTTTTTACTTCTAAATATTTTTTTGTGACCCTTTTATAAAATCCTTTTTTATTTCATCAAATCATGACTTTTGTGTATTTTTATTATTCTCACCTAATTGTTTTGCAAATTTGTAAATACGGGTTGAATGTTTATGTTTTTTTACTATAGAAAAATATGTCATCAAACAAAAGAAATCAACATTCTAAAGCAGACTACTAAACAAAAAGAAAAATAATAGAAGAATATGCAAAGTCTCAAGATATTTCAAAAATCCGGAAACTTTGGATGATTGTTTTGAAAACAGTGATGAACAACTAGACACATTGGAGATTGGAGAGGATGAAGTGAATAAGGATATAAAAAATGGAGTGAATGAGAATATGAATGAGTTAAAAGAAAATGCTTTTTATGAAACGAAGGCATTTTTTTTTGAATCGCCTATGATAGTCATTAATATTGGCACAACTCTACTCACCATCTAACACGTATACATATTCAGGCATAATTCCTCTAGCTACCGTCTTCCATTGGGACATTCCATAAGATTTACAAGACGAATACGGTAGTTTTCTAAGCGAACGTGTTATGTAAGTTAATGTTCTCTCATTTTTTTTTTTTTCTAAATTTAAGTTACAATTTAAACGTAATGATACATGTAGAGATGATTTTGTAGAGTTTTCCAACTTCAAATTCCACGAGTATGGCCACAAAGTGAAGAAATGGATCACATTCAACGAGCCATGGGTGTATAGCAGAGCTGGTTACGACATTGGGAATAAAGTCCATAATCGAAATCTAAACTCGAATCCGAACCAATCTAACCAAACTATTTAGATTTTGGATGTATCTAAATAATAGAATAGTTTTTGATTACAAGTTATTTTGGGTTAAGTTATTAACCGAACCCAAAATATAACCGAAATCGTAGGGCATAAAATCCATACCCGAACCTGAACCTATCCAACCGAACCACTTAGACTAAAAACTAGTTATATATATGTATTTTGGATGAAATAACCGATCCAAAACCAAAACCATTGATAGTATACAACTCCAAAACCAAACAAAACCTAAACTGAATCCGAACCGAACCAAACCTTAATAATAACCTAATGGAACTTTAACCTTAAAACCTTAAAACCGAAAATCCAAAATAACCGATAACCGATCGGTCCCCTGAACTCCCAGACCTAACTCGAGCTATGTCAACAAAACTTGTCTAAGAGGGAACTCAGGTCACGAGCTTTACATTGTTAGCCACAATCTACTTTTGGCCCATGTTGAAGCCGTCCACAAATTCAGAAAATGCTCAAAAGCACGTATATACTGTTAGATGGTGACATATCTTACATCGGAAGTTGGGATTACTCTAAACTAATATATATGATGTAGTCATTGAGGAATCAATCTACTCATTGCGAATTGGTTTGGAGTTGGAAATCCATAACTTATGATATACATTGTTATTTGTAATCTATTAATTTTGGACTCGTTCTTCTGCTATTCTAATCTAATTTCTAATAAGATATTAATCATATACTAGGATGGTACCCACGTTTATAGCTATTATCGGTTTTTGCAAATCGCACTACAAGAAATTAAGTATGTTACATCATTTAGTTTATTTACTTACATCTGCTTTTGGTTGACACAAATGCATTTTCCATCATTATGTAATTGATTTTGAAAGTGGTGATTCAAATACTTTGAGTGAATTTAAACAATTGATGCAACTATTTTATCATTTGCTATAATTGATGTTAACTTGTGTCAAATGTAAAAAATATGTTAATATTTGTATCATTTACTATAATAAGTGAAATTAATATTTGTGTCACTTATTATAAATGAGGTTAATATTTACATTGATGTTATTTTTATGTCACTTTTTTAAAATGAAGTAAATATTGTGTCAATTATTATAAATGATCTAAAAATTGTATCAATCACATATTTACATCTTTTATTGTAGTTAATTTAAACTTTGTGCCACTTGAAAAAATTAAGTTAATATGTGTATCGATTATTATAAATAATGTTTAAATGATAATAAAATTTATATCATTTTATAGATTTTTGTTAGATGTATCGTTATCTCATCACCTTTTTTTAATATTTATTATATAATGTTTTACTAATTTATAAATGATATTGAAATAATTTTTTCAACGTAAGAAAGATTTTGATTTAAATAAAATAAAATTAAAACTGTATTTGAATAGCTATCATTAAATTATATAAATACCAAAATAAATAATACACTAAAATATTAAGAAAAATACAAAAAACAAAAAGAAATATAATATAATATTAGTTATTTGAAAAAAATATATGATCTTTTCTAATATTTTGTAACATATAGTAGTGTCTATAAATCGATTATTTGATGAACTATACCTCCAAACCTGGCTTTGGATACAAATCTGAAAACTAGTCATCGAAGGCTTTTCAACAATATGTAGATCATCTTCTGGTTCTTTTTACATTGTCGGAAAAGAACTTTGCTATTTGCATATCCGATTTACAACAAATATAACAAGTTAAAACAATCATAACTTCTAAATGATAACACGAAATTACAAACCCTTTCACTTATTGATAGATTTGAGAATCTAGAATATATTCACTTGTTTTATTCTGATGTTTTTTCACTATTCATTACTTATTTATTCTTCGTAATGTCAGATCAAACTCTCACAAGAGGTTGGTATACATGAGAAGGAAAAACATTTCTTTTGAAGAAGAGCATGAGGAATAGGAAGATCTAGCCACCTATATATATATATATATATATATATATGAACTGAGGGTTTTCTAATTATTGGGTTTAGGTGAAAAGAATTATAATATATAAAATTTTAAAAATAAAGATAAAGTCAAAGAAAAATTTGTTATACAAACTATAACAAAATTAAGATCGATGGTTCGTTAATTCAGGATAAATGATCAAGGGATCAATTTCAATAAATTTAAACACATAAACTTTTATAATAACCATATATTCAATGAGAGATTAAGAAAAAACATCAATAGATCTAGGTAACGAACATGAACGATACTTACATCAATAAAGATATCATAAACAAGATTTCTGGATTTGTCGAGATGAATAAGGTTTTGTACTAATAATGTATTGTAAATTAATGCGAGTTCATCTTATATATATATATATATAGAAATATAAGAGTTTAATAGAGATCCACAATATATTTGTAACAGTAACATGATCAATGTTTATCCTGATTAGTGTTTATCAAAACATAATTTATTTTTTGAAATTAAATCCAACTTTGGTTAAATACCTAATGATTTATTTTATTAAATAAATTAATTATTAAAAACTTTTTTTACAATTTTAATAAACTCTAGCTCTTATGATATCTATTAAAAATATTATAGACATCAATATATATAATCTAAAAAGTTTATAAAGTTTTTTCAATAAAATTATGTGTGGCCGCTTTGGCATGTGGTATAAATAAATCTTCTGAAAAGATTTGATTTAATCTTAACAGATTTTGTATAAATTAAAAAGGATTTTGACTCCTGATTTGTTAGGAATTACATTAATTGCATCATTTCCCTCATATTAGAATGCCTACACTGTACATATTGCAATGAATACAAAATCTATAGATGACCAAAAAAAAAATGAATATAAAATCTATCTATTATTTTTGGCCCTTCTTCTCCAACAATTTTCCGCTATGATAATTATATCAACAAATGGCATGGTCATTATCATTATCAGAGCTGGGAAAATTATGGAAGTTAAACCATTTTTTTTTTCCAATGGATCGACAAAATCCGATTCATACCCTAAAACTCACCTCTATCCTTTTTTTAAGCTACCAAAATGCAGCGATAGGAATCGAACCCTAGTGCCAAGTTATTACCTGGACCATCCTAACTACCAAACTGAGAGCAACTCGGCAGTTAAACTACATTATATGAGTTAATGTTAAATTATATAAGTTAATGTTAAATTACAAAAAATATAAGTTAATATATGATATTTTTTGTAATTTAACTTCCATTAGAATAAATGATATAATTATTGGATCCTTCTATATCAATTACAAAAATGATGTTAATATATATGATATTTTTGTGGTGGCACTTGCGTAACCAGTGGATAAATTTGAATGATATTTTTAAATTAAAAATATTTAAAATATGTGGGTACAAAGTTGATTATATAATGTTCAATACAATCATTTAAGTGGAATTGTAAATATATGAGCCTTGTATAACATATCATCGTGGAATCGTAAAGTTTAAATTTAAATAATTTAAATAAGATTAAGTCTAACATGTGTTTTGTAACTATAATTATAATTATTTCATATTGTTTTGTTAATTACATATATCAATTATTTTTATTAAAAAAGTTACCGTTTTTAACATAATCTTATATATTAAGCTAGAGTCAATTTTTTTTTTCTAACACAGAGCCACAACTGCTCATCCCAATAGTCAAGTTCCTACATAATATAGATAATGAGACTTGATCCCTGGATGTTCAAGTGCGCTTGATTTTAGTGGACTTACCCCCTACTAATAGAGTAAATGTCACCTGCAAAAAATTCATATTTATTGATGTTAGTTGATTAAACTGACATTAACTAATTTATATGTGTCAGTTTTAAAATTGAAACAAAGTTAACGTTATTATTTAATTTGTATAAAATATTGATTAGATAGATTATTTGTTCAATTGGTGTAAATGTATAATTTACGTCGATTGTTTTATAAGTGATGTACATCAATATTAAATTGTATCAATTTTATTGAATTGATGTAAAAGGTGTAAGAATAATGTCGTTTATTCTAAATGATATTAAATCATATATATTGTGTCATTTATAAATAAGTGACTAAGTCACTTTGTATAGCATCATTTATTTATATAATATAAAATTAATGATGCTATATGCATTATTTTTTTGTAGTTTTGTATTTTATGTGATTTTTAAGGTGATAACAAATGGATTTTGTAGGTTTGGTCTCTGGATTGATTCCATCTTCAGTTTATCACATTCCAAAAGTGTAAATTAACCCTCGTAATATAGAAATAAACTCAAAAATATCCGAGAATACTTAAATTTAACTTGGCTTATAACATATAAGCCTTATAAGGAAAAATAAAACATAAAGCATAAAGAAACCTCCACCAAAGCCACAATGAGCACAACTTTGGTTCACAACTACACGAAGCTTGTTCATAAAAGTTAGCTAACAAAATCAAACATAACTAACACGATAAAAATAATAATAACACGACTGAAGAATTAAGGAGAACCTTCAGTAACACGTCTTAATCTCATCTCTTCCATCTCCAATCTACTCTCGTTCTTCGTCATCATCATTGGATTCGATTCCTCTGTTTTTAACCTCATTTTCTTTAAAACATTCACCAAACTCTCAAATGCCACGTCGGCATCTTCGCTCTTCATGAGCTCCTCTGCAACTTGTGCCGGTGTCATTACTTCTCCGTCGATTAAACGCTCGATCTCCGGGAAGAGACGGTGGGGTGTTGCGGTATTTTTCAAATCCAAATAGTTAAGAGGCTAAAGTCTTGAATCCTTGGAATGAACAATGTCCCATGTAAATGTGCATATCCATACGACCTGGACGTAACAATGCTGGGTCAAGCTTATCTTTATGGTTTGTTGTGAATATTATAATCCTCTTGTCTCGACAGCTTGACCATAATCCGTCGATGAAATTCAGTAGCCCCGATAACGTCAATGGTCCCTAAACACATACATTCAAAGACAAAATAAGTGCAAATGAAATTTAAACTCAATGCAATATAAACCTTAGTTGAATAAAAACTGTTAAGAAAATCAAAACTAAGATTATTGAGACTAATGAAGGGGTGATTTTGAGCATAAAACTAGAACCGAAATCGATTTAGAAAAGAAGAATCGAACCTGAACCGAGCTCAGTGAAAGACCTGAATGAATCCTAAATCTATGTATCAGAAAATCGAAATCAAACCGGAATCGGAACTAAATGAATATCTAATATATTTTGTAAATTTAGGTTTTCTAAATTTTTTTTTCTAATTAATCTTTACTAATATTGAATTTTTATAAAAATAACCGAATATGTCTTAAATCAATTGATCCGAAAAAACTCAACCCAAACTCGAACGAGTATTGAGTGCCCATAATTTCTCGTTTGACTAAATTTGGATTATATTTGGTATAGAAAAAAAATACTATTGGTTAAGAAATCAAATTTGATTAGTACGGATTTTGGTCTGGTTCGATTTGGTAATAATAAACCAAAACCAATAATTGCTCTAATCTAACCTGAGAATGGCCACGGTTCTTGCCTTCAGCAGGCTGCTGTTCCACTCTGTTAGGTAAATCAACTGCACAATCAATATCTTCAATAACAAGAATCGAGCGGTTACGACTCGCGAGTAAGAGTCTCCTTAGATCAGAGTCACGCATCGCACTCGCAAGCTGAAGATCATAAACGTCAAACTTAAGGTAATTAGCCATGGCTGCAACCAGACTAGACTTCCCAGTTCCAGGTGGTCTGTACAACAAGTAGCCATTGTTTCAAAGGTTGAAGGATGTTCAAGGATTACTGATTCCCATCTAAGACTGTTGAGAGAATGCAGCATTAAGATTCTGCTTTCGTCTCTAATCTCTTTAGCTTTACTCTCAATGTGAGGAATGTAAGAGTTCAAAATCAAGTCTTTATACTTCTTGTCGAAACTCAGCTCAAAGTACTCTTTTCTACCGGCATCATCAACACTGCCTCTTCTTCCTCCTCCTCCGCCTCTTCCTCCGCCGCCGCCTGTTAGAGTTTACTTGTGTCAAACCCTAATCTCCATTAATGTCTCTCAAATGATTTACAAGAAGAACACAAGATACCAAATCTCTCGATCATCTACACAAACTATGAGTGAGACTCTTTATACAAACTGACTATCGTAACAAACACTAAACCACTTCCCAAACACCACTTCCTCTTGACACGTCACTAGATCACCAATTACCAAACAGCTTAGTCATTGACACATCACTATTTAGCCACGTGACATAGTCCTTTGCTAACACTGTTTGTTTCATGAACATGACGTCTCTATGACTCTTATCAATACCCCACCGTTTCTAGTCAGCTTGTCCTCAAGCTATAAAAAAAATGAAATTGCCTTGTCAACTCCAAAGCTTCTAATTGAGCTCTCACACATGAATTTCCCTTAGTTCGCTTTGCAACTTCACTATATCTTCTCGTAGTTGTTTCCGTCTCTCGCTGCAAAACAGTAAAATAATGTTCTTGGGAACTTTTTACTTCAGATCTAAATTTTGACAAATTTGAATCTTGAATCATTTCAATCTTCTAGACGTCTGCTCTTGACCCAAAAGACTCAGATACAATGTCCAAGCTATCACTCAAAACCACAGTGATGGCAGAAGTTATTGATGCAGCTTGTTTGGATGGAACACCTTGAGCTTCTAGACTCCTCACTTTTAAGAACATTGATTTCTCCAGCAACCCAGTTAGTTCAACACCACTAATAACCAGACATAGTGAAAGATCCTCCGCAGCAATATTATGAATTCTGGGTCTATATTCAATTTCTAACTCATACCACAGAAGCTTGATTAACCACTTTTGGTAGGCTATGGAAACTTCGTGCTGCGCCAACAAACACTGCAAGCTTCTTAAGGCAGTTTTCACCAGAAATGTTGTCCCAACTAAGTAATACATCCATGCCGACACTGCCATTACGATGATTAGAAGTGACCTGCCCTAGATGGGTTTCCTTTGTTCCCATTTTGGTAGTGCAAAATTGATATACACGTTGAAGCTATGCAACTACAGCACTATTAAACGTAAACCTATACTCGATGCATCAATTTTGACAAGCAACAATTTAGTAGGGGCAGCTAAGCTCAATATCGAAGTTGTTTGCAACATCTTTGTCAACTCATCAAATGAAACCTGAGCGTTAGACCTCCATTCACTCTTATCTGTCAACAAAAACTCTGCTATAGCTTCAGAATTTTGCTCCAAGCTTTTGAAATAGATCATCAATCCCAGCACAACAAACAGAGATAATTTTACAGTTTAATGTAAACAAAACCTGAGCTAAAAAGGCTTTGAAAGTTAGCTTGATCTCCCACCGCAGCAGAAAAAGGTTGAGAACTGTTCTTCGTCGAACTAACAGCCGTAGTAGTAAAATTCTTCCCATGAGAGAGCTCTAACACCATTAGCCAACCTTTTGTGTCAGCCACCCTGAATCACTTATGGTAGCTTCCTTTTGTGTCAGCCACCCTGAATCACTTATGGTAGCTTCCATTTCTAGAGTATTATTCACATTCCACACAGTTTGAAGCTTTAGAATTTTCAGCGGTTCTCCTAATTTCGTCTTCAATCCTGTCTTCAATTTCGTTTTCATAGTGTCGTCAAACAATTCATCCACTGGAGAGCATAAATCCTCAATTCTGTGAACAAAATCTTCACTTAAACCCACATGCTTCAGTTTAAGCATACTATCGCGTCGTGGCGATAAGCATTGTTCTTGACCAAATCAAAGTAAAACTGCTTCTTTGAAACACAACCAGCGATTAAAAGGTGTTTGCCGAACTTCCCAATTATACCAACGCAGAGCCCAACCAACCACGCTGATCGACGCCAGTTCCATCTTCTCTGCATCTGTGTATTTGTCAATTTCAAAGATATGCTCAACAATATCCAACCAGGCGTAAGTATCTACTCCCTCAAATACAAGTAATTCGACCTTATAAGTGAACTTTATTTTAGTGGTAAGTAATAAATTTATTAAATATAAATGTATTTATATATCCAGAGATCAAGTTTTATTGTCTACATTATATAAGAATTTGGCTACTAATTGATCAATGACGACTCGAAAAATATTCATTTTACTAATTTTATATGTTGTTAACTTTGTAGTTTTGCTCGATTCTTTTTTTCTTTTTTTTTATAACTCAATAATTCCTAAATCTTATGAGAGGGGTTTGGACAATTCTTCTAGGAATGATGCAGCCCATAGATAATCTCTCACCTCCGGATATTCAAATGAAATGAAAATATAAGCCTATATCCGTGTATTGGTGATTAAGAAAATGTGTTTTACTTTCATATAGTATGGAAATCGAACCTAGAAACTCTTTAAAATTCTAGGCTCGTCCCTACCACTTGACCACAAGCTCATTGTCAACTGTTTTTCGATTTTTAAGATAAAAAGGTTAATTTCATTCATATATAGTGATTTGAAACTTTGGAATCAGCTATAATATATATCATTAATAACAAATCACGATAGGTTACAGGATTTTCCCCTTTCAATTCCAAATGGATCTTCTTCCTTTCTCGTAGATCTGTGGAGATTGGAGAGAAAGGGCGAGATTTAATGGTGGCTAGGGTTTCGTGAGAGACTCTCTTGTTTTCTTAATGAAATAAAATAGGTCGATATCATATCACAACTTATATAGGGATTTTCTTGTAAACTCTAATTTTAATGGATTATTATGGGCCTCATAATTAAATCTCTAAATCAAATAAATAACGAACTAAAAGAAAGATCTAATAATTAATCCAATCTTTATAATTTTAATGGACATAATAGAATTAGACAAATTAGAATAGGAATGGACCTAAACATTTGTGTTATAATTAAAATATAACTAATTTAGTTAATCACATAGTTAATTAAATTTTAACTGAAATTAAAGGACTCATAAGACTTATTCAAATTGACTAATATAAGAAGATTCAATTGTTGAGGCATATCATATTCCTCCTTTTATGGGAGATGTTTGAATTATTCTCCTGAAAAGATAAATCGGGTACTTATTAAAGAGACCTTGGTTTAACATTAAAAAATTATGGTTAGACGAATAGAGGTTCAAGCTACTAAGAGATACAGTCATGACAGTTCTGGTATTAATACCAGATGTTCCGAAATAAGTCCCGTTGAGCCAAAGGGGCGTTTGGGTAAAAGGGAATTAGTTTAGAACTATTCTCGACAGGTATCTTAGTTCTGTGAGAACCTACGTCTATATAATTTCAGTAGTCTTAAGTGTATTCCCAATCCATACTTAATTATGAAAAGCCAGGCTCTGATACCATTTAGACCAGATCGATGTTAAATCTGATAATACCATTCTATCAATCCTTATTCACTCTGAGATTAAGTCCTCAAAGTCTCGACTCTTGAGTTGTGAAAAGGCTGATAGAATGATTGGTTAACATCGATCCGGTCTAAATGATATCAGAGCCTGACTTTTCATAATTAAGTATGGATTGGGAATACACCCTTAATTTTAAAATTATAATGAACATCATTAAAAAATCAAATATTAAAAATATCAAAAAGGAGGAATATGATATGCCTCAACAATTGGATCTCCTTAATAAATGGACGATTCCAAAAATACAACCAAAATAATATATCAAATGGGTACATTTGAAAAACTAGGCCTAAAACAGGTCGTAAAAATTACAGAAGAAACAATCACAATAGATGGTGATCATGCCACGTTTAAACTATTAAACAAAAATGATTTAGCGCTTATAGGGACAACTATCGTTTTATGCATATTGGCTTAATTCAAGTTGCATTTAAACCACTAACATTAAGAGGCTTACCAGAGAGCTTTATAGCAGTTCTTAGAGATGATAGAAATCAAAACTGGAAAAAATCCTTAATAGGGACTATTCAAACCAGTTTAGCTTATGAGCCGGTATATTTTAATGCCTACCAAAATTTACAAATATTATTAAATGACGAAAACTCATTAAATGCTTTAATATTAAGTGTAAAACTTCACGGCTATGATTATATGCCAGGAACAAAAGTAATATGTATCTGTTACAGAATTTATTATAAATTATTACACACATCAAACCCTATGTGTAAAATAATGGATTATAAAAACGAAACAATTCTAATAGAAACAAATTTTGGTAAATGACACGTTACCACAAGAAGACTCATTAAATGGGATGAAGTTGAATTTCTAAAAGAATGGATATTATAAGAAGCAATGCCTCCAAAAAATCAAAGTAATAATGAAGTTACTAAAATAGAACAGTTTAATGATGGAACTGTAAAAATAAGTTTTAACAACCTAGGATACCAAACAAGCAGAATTTCAAAGATTGACAAATTATCAAGGTCAAACTCATCATATATTTCACCAATCAATTACATAATAACATCTCCATCTAGAGCATCAACTTCCCAGATAGGAGAATATACAAAAACAATATCTCTATCTAGAGCATCAACCTCTCAAATAAGAGAAAATAAGAGAGTAAATAATATAAAAATTGACAAAGATAATATAGTCAATATATTTTCGAATATAGATCCAACTCAATCCGAAATGGATTTTCCAATAGGAATATTATAATATGAATTGTGGAAAAATTGATTTTAGTCGAGGATCACTCGCAAGGAAAAAAATTCAAAATGAATTCTTTTTACCCAGATGGGAAAAATTTAGAGAAAGGTTTTTTGATAATATCCAACTACAAGAAAGAAATATATTATAAGAACAATTCTACTCAGATCTTTCCAAAACCAATAAGATAATATATTTTGTACCTTGGTTTTTGGCAAAGTATATAGAACCATATATCTCAGTTTTAGAACGAGATTATAAATTAATTAATGGTCCTATAATAAAATCGGTTTTACCACCTCACCAGTCTTTTCAAATTGAAAAAGAAGACAAAACAATTTATTTTAATGCATTTTCAAAATTTTTTGAAAATGAAACAGCTGTAATAACAACACAACATTTAAACGTAATGTTAAAACAACAAAATTATGCTAATATATATATATATATGCATATTAGGAGAACAAATAATATCTCTCCACGAAAGAATTAATAAATTAATGGAGGAAATACAAATTCAGAAATATACTGAAAAAGGAAAAAAGGTTGCTACACCCATTAGAAATCAAAGACTTTAAACTAAAAAGTCTAGATGAATTAGAAAAACTTCTAGATAAAAAATTTAAGGATTTAAAAATAAATCCATTAAATCTAGAAAAAGGTAGTGAGATTAATAAAATCTCAAATAAATATGCAGATAAACCAACACAAAGGCTGTACTATTATCCTAGGCCTACGCCACAAGATATTTTAATAGAAGAACAAGAATATATTATTACTAATAGTTATAATGGTAAAGTAATCTATGAATGGAATATAGATGGTTTTACATATAGACAAATTTATACAACAGTACATAGAATGTGTATGTATTCTACCGTTTGTAAAGCTAACGGGAATGATGATAAAAAAAAGTTTCACAAATGATAACATCATGATTTACTGGTCAATTAAAAGGCTGGTGGGAAAATTAGTTAACAGAATAAAATAAATCAAAAATCCTAAATAATATTAAGCAAGAAAATGAAATAACTGTTCAAAATGTAGTTTATACATTAGTTCTAAATATTATAGAACATTTTTCAGGAAGATGGTTTGATAATAATGAAACCAGTAGGACTTTACTTCAAAATCTTAGATGTAAATCACTAACATCTTTTAGATGGTATAAAGATGTTTTCTTATCACGAGTAATGCAATTACCAGAATGTAATAATGCTCATTGGAAGTCTAAATTTATAGATGGACTTCCATCATTATTTGCTGAAAGAGTAAGGAAAACCCTTAGAGGCTCAGCAATAAATATTGATTATAATCAATATATTTATGGAAAATTAATAAGTGTTTGCATACAAGAGGTTTTATCCTTATGCAATGAAATAAAACTAAGCCAACAAATAAAAAGGCATTACCTAAATGAAAGAAAACAATTAGGTGAATTTTTTGAGCAATTTGCAATGCAAGTACCCAAAAATAAAAAATAAAAAGAATCTCATAGATTCAAAAAAAACATCATAATGATAAATATTATGATAAAAAAATAAATACAAATCTAAAAGATTTGAAAAAAGACACGATAGAAAACAACAATTTTATAAACGAAAAGATTATATAAAATCTTGAGAACCAAATGCATGCTATAAATGTGACAGAATAGGATACTATGCAAAAGATTGTAGAGTCAAAAAAAAATCTTGACTTAGATGACAATCTAAAAAATTATTTATGCAAAATTCTTTTAAATTCTTCACCAGAAAATTATGAATCAGAAATTTCTAATGATAATTCATCTACTGATGAAAATATAAATGTAAAAATTATAATGATTAAAGATGAGAATGATACATCCACATCAGAAGAAGAATGTCTTCTTTGCCAAATGGGAAAACCATGTGAAAAGGAAGAAAAAGATGAGTTTTATAATATATTCTCACAATTTGATAATATAGAACTTAATGTTTTAACAAATAATGATTTAATAGAATCATTAAAAACAATAAAAGATCTAGAAATAAGATCACAAATTATTGATAAAATGGATGAAAGTAATAAACCATCCACAAGTCAGCCAAAGAAGATTTCTTCGTCTGATAAACCTTATTTAATGTCAGAAGTTCATAAACTTTTGAAAAAAAGAATAAATCTAGTGGAAACACCAACCACTATCCAAGATTTATCAGAGAAAATAAACAACCTCAAAATAGAAATCAATGAGTTAAAATCTCATAATTTTATTCTTAATAAAAGAATAACATATTTAGAAAATCACAACACAAAAATAAGTGATATAGATTTTAGTCAATTTGGCAAAATCACTGATAAATGATCAAATAATACAAGAAAGAAAAGAAGAACTCCTCTTTAGAATGAAGTTAATAACAACTCAAAAACCTATGGTTAAAATAACCTTACTAATAGATTACAATTTTAAAAAGGAATTTGTAGCACTTATTGATAGTGGTGCAGATCTAAATTGTATACAAGAAGGAATGATACCTTCTAAATATTTTCATAAAATAACGTATAGTCAAAAAAATGCTAGTGGTAATAAAATGATAATTAATTATAAACTACCAAAAACATATATATGTAAAAATGAGGTTTGTATACCAGAAACATTTGTCTTAATAAAAGACATGTCCAATAAATTAATATTAGGAATGCCTTTTATAAACTATATTACCTCTCTGAGTAGATGGGATAATAAAGGAATAACATGCATATTCGATAATAGAAAAATACATCTTGAGTTTATAAGTCAACCATATTCAAAATATATAAATGAAATTAGAAATTCTATATCAAATAAACAAAAAAAAATCGAATTTTTAAAATTAGAAATATGTAATATGACAATAAATACTACATTAGAAAATCTTTAGTTAAAAAGAAGAATTGATTTAATAAAAATCAATTTGAACTACAAATATGTAGTGATCATCCTAATGCATTTTGAGATAGAAAGAAACATATGGTGAATCTACCATATGAAGAAAAATTTCAAGAAAATAATATACCTACCAAAGCTAGGTCATGCCAAATGAATTCTGAATATTTAGAATTATGTAAAAATGAAATAGAAAGTCTATTACAAAAAGGTTTAGTAAGACCTTGAAAATCTCCATGGTCTTGTATAGCTTTTTATGTAAATAAAAATGCTGAAAAAGAAAATGGAGTACTAAGATTGGTAATAAATTATAAACCTTTAAATAAAGTATTAAAATGGATAAGATATCCAATTCCTAATAAAAAAGATTTGCTAGAAAGATTGCAATCTGCACTAATATTTTTCAAGTTTGATTTAAAATCAAGCTATTGGCAGATCCAAATAGCAGAAAAAGATAGATATAAAACAACTTTTAATGTCCCAATTGAACAATATGAATGGAACGTAATGCCATTTGGGCTTAAAAACGCTCATTCAGAATTTCAAAAATTATGAATGATATATTTATTCCATATAGCAATTTTATAATTGTCTATATAGATGATATATTAATATTGTCAAATAATATTGAGACACATTTTCAACATTTGGAAATATTTAAACAAATAATAATAAAAAATAGTTTTGTGATATCTAAACCAAAAATGTTATTATTTCAAACAAAAATCAGATTTAGGACATAATATTGAAAATGGACAAATAATCTCTATACAAAGAAGCATAGATTTTGCTTCCAAATTTTCTGATATAATCACAGATAAAACACAGCTTCAAAGATTTCTTGAACGTTTAAATTATGTCTCATCTTTCATAAAAGATTTGGCAAAAGACACGTTTGTATTATATGATAGGCTAAAGAAAAATTCTAAACCATGGTCAGATGACCATACTAAGGCAGTAAAATAATTATGGAGAAGGTTAAAATAATTCTTTGCCTTACATTACCTAATAATAATTGAAAAAAAATTGTTGAAACAGATGCCTCAGGTATAGGTTATGGAGGTATACTGAAACAACAAGATCATGACAATAAACATGATTATTTAATACAATTATATTCCGGTAAATGAAATAATAGCCAAAGAAATTATGCTACTGTTGCTAAGGAAATATTAGCAATAGTAAAATGCGTATTAAAATTTCAAAGTAATTTATATAATCAAAAATTTATAATAAGAAAAGACTGCGAAACAACCAAATTCATCTTTAATAAAGATTGTAAACATGATGTATTAAAACTAATGTTTGCAAGATGGCATGCTTTATTAGCCTCATTCGATTTCGACATAGAATATAAAAAAGGTTCAGATAATAATCTGCCAGATTTTCTAACAAGAGAATATTTAAATGTTTTACATAATGCATCAAGGATTCAAAACTCCCAATAAAGGGAGGGGTCGAGGAGGCCGAAACCCAATAGGTAGAGGCCAAAATTTGGGCCGATATAATATCCTCATCCAACATGGAAACAAGAGACTTATAGCCCAAAACATTGCTAGATCAATCATTAATAATGAAATAGATCCAAATCATCCAAGCTATCAAGAGTTTATGGATTTTATAAAATCCAAAGATGGTGAGACTAGTCATACTAGTCAATCTCAAAACTCATCATATTCAAAAGCCCTCAGTAATGAGGAAAATGAGGTTTATAATAAAAACCAAAAGGAAGAAGTCATACTTATCCTGGAACATTCGGATCTAAAATGGGAAAAAGATCCATGGCACCTGATGAAAAGATATTTTGAAAAATCATATGGTCCAACACCTAGTTATAAACATAGGATGCATTATGAGATAATACTTTTGTCATTAAAATCTGCTGAGATTAATCATTTCCATCTAGCCAATACAAAAGAAATTTATAATTTCTCAAAAATCATTATAAAAAGGTAATAGCCGCTGATGAATGAGGACTTAGTACCTTAAGGGAATCAGATTATATTCACCCCCACTATAAAATCCCTATAAAATATAATTACTGGGATTACACTTAGAGTTTTTCTAAAGTGTTTTTATACGAAAATGAAAATAAGAAACACTCTTGGTTTATAAAAGTATGTTCACATGTTTTTGAACAACATATACCAAATTGGTTCTGTAAATGGTGGATTTATCATGGACCAACAATAGAAATCCTTCCAGAAATTTTCAAAAATTATATTTACAATGGGTAGATATATTTTCCACCTTGAAAACTTTTCAAAACAAAGATATATACTTTGAAGGAATTTCAACTATGTATTTCTTTATAGAATTTTCAATTCCATGGATATTAAAATGGAATGTGGAAATTAGCATAGACGAGGATAATATTCCATGTCTAAAAAGATTTTTTTTACACTATATTTTGGAATAAATTATTACAAAAAACCCCATAAGGAAATTACCATGGACAAGAGTTAATAGACTCTATCAAGATTACTTTAAAAAAATACAAAAGCAAAGACGAAGTGGTTCAAGCACAAGAAATAAGAAGTCCCTTCAGACACATCACACAAAAAATGAAGATGAAAAAGGGATTAATTTCAAAGTCAGAATTATTGGCTTCATATATGGAAGAGGTCAAGAAAGATCTCAAAAGAACTCTGGAATTAGAATTTCACGATGATGATGTCTCAATGACATCAGCAACAAAAAGCATGGAAGATGATGCATGCTTAGCTGAAGAATCTCAAGGTGATGATGAAGCTTTTGACATCGAGGAAGAATTGACAAAATTTGAAGACACAATCCAAGGCCAAATCGATGCCACAGAGCAAGAGGAATCATCCAGCTCAAAAGGAAAGGGAAATGATGCATAATTAAAGGCAAAGAAGGTCCCAAAAAAAGAAAGTAAGTGCAGCGGAACTGAATGAAGACAAGAGATTCCTATAGCTTTAATAAAGAAAATTTGGTATTGTAGTGTAGGCATAATATGAGCCATTTATTTTACTTTGTAGTATCAGCAAGATATAAGCCGTTGATTTTATATTTCATTTACTGTATTTGAGTCTATATAAGGAGTGTCTATGTAAACGGAGAAAAGGCACGGATTAGGAGTTCACTCCAACTTCTCTCTAAAACATCTCTCTAAAACATCTCTCTAAATAAAATTTGAAAGTTTAAAGAATCCTACTGGCATACGAGTCAAAAATTTTGTAAGTTTCTTTACTTTCTTTATTTTGTTTTAAATTTTAAGTATATTTTAATTGTTAGCCTAAATGATAGGCTAAACACCTAAGGGTGTAAATTTAATTCATAACTGGTTATGAAAAGATAAGTTGGGTACTTATTAAGGAGACCCTGGTTTAACACTTAAAATTATGGTTAGACAAATAGAGGTTCAAGCGTCTAAGAGATACAGTCATGATGGTTCTGGTATTAATACCGGATGTTCCGAAATAAGTTCCGTTGAGCCAGAGGGGCGTTTGGGTAAAAGGGAACTAGTTTAGAACTATTCTCAACAACTCTCTTAGTTCTGTGAGAACCTACGTTTGTAAAATTCCAGTAGTCTTAAGGGTTAAATCTGATAATACATATATATATAAAATATAGAAAGTGATCATAATTACGTTGTAGTAGTATTAAGGTCTGGGCATTCGGGTATCGATCCGAATTTTGGGTTTTCAGTTTCATTGATTTATGACCCATTCAAGTATTTTTAATTTTTGGGTCGGGTTTGAGTATTTTTATTTACATTTATATAAAAATTAAAAATTAGTATATATTTAATAAAAATATATCGAGTATCTATTCGATTTTGATTCAGGTTCAATTTCAAGTTTTTGAATATATAAATTTAGGATTATACGAATATTTTATTAGATTTGATTTTTTTTTAGAATCAGTTTCGGGTTGGATTTCGGATATCGATTTTATGATAATTTTGTCTTCCAAAGCAATTTAGGAGATGTGTTTAGTACAGTCAGTATTTGTGGATTAGAATTGTAACTTCATAACGTTGGTCTTTATAATATTTTAATGATTGACTATAAACGAACAAAAGCAATAAAGATTCTTTAAATTGTCGCGATGTGGCATGTGGGGACTAAGGCAATTGCGTGTTGTATTTTAACAAGTACATATATTTCAGAGGAGGGTGTACATATATTTCATTGGATGAATTGATTCATAACCAAATAAATCAAATTAAGTGTGACATGCGTCATGAATTCGTCGTTCATCTTTTTGGTCCCTTTTATATTTTAAGATAAAGAATTAGGATTATACGCGGAATATAATTGTTTTCTAACTCATGCGAGATTTGATTGTTTTTCTAATCCGTCTCCATTATATTCTTAGATTCATATTGATATTTTAAATATTATTTTTAAGATATTTTTTTAAAGATTTAAAACTCGAACTAAAATCAATCCAAATTAAAAAAACCGAATCCAGTAAAATATCTATATGAATCCTAAATCTGTGTATTTAAAAACTAAATCTAAATTCGAACCGGAACCAAATCAAGAACCAAATTTTAAAGTTTTATATTATATCATTTTAATTTTGAATTTTTATATAAAAATACATGAACCCGAACTCAATTTTTACTGAATCAAACTCTATTCGAAAAATAAAAATATTCAAATGTATTAAACCAAAATAACCAAAATACTGAATTAGATGAACCGAACCCGATTAAATACCCGAATGTACTAAATCTATGTAACCGAAAAATCGAATCTAATCCCAAACCAAAAATGAATTAATAATCGAATTCGTATCCGATAAATTTTTATTAATTTTAAAATTTTTAAAGTTTTTCTCTTGACTATTTATTAATTTTGAATTTTATATTAAAATTTATAACTAAACCCACCTTAAACATCTTTTTAAGGGTAGTTATGAACAATCAATTGATTTTATCATATAGTTTACATATAACACATTCAAAATAAAATTGTTCTCCCAGACATGCAAAGCTTCCTGAGTTTTGATGATCAAAGTGATGAATGAATACGTATTAATGTTCTTTCTTTGAATTAAGGCATTAATGTATCCGTAAGACAAAGCCCATATAAAGTAATATTCTTTTTTTGAGATTTTTTATTTAAATCATTATTATGTTTTTTTTTTTTTTTTTCAACTTAACTCAATCAACTCATACAAAAAAAAACATGATCTTACAAAGTTAAAACCAAACTCATCCTGTACACAAAATCAAAGACTTAGATGCCCCTCTGACTTTGTGGGCTAACTGATCAGCTTTGTAGTTCAAAGCTCGGGAGACCTTAGAGATGGAGCATAACCTGAAAGCGTCTCGCAGTCTTGAGAAATCATCTAGGTAGAGTTGGAAGGCAGACCAAGCTTGTGGTTCATCGATCATTTGGAGAAGTTCTGCGCAGTCTACGAAAAACTCCACCTCTCCGAACTGCATTGACGACAAGCACGTCATGGCCCAGAGAAGAGTCTCGAACTCCGAGTGGACATTAAGTTGGTAACAAAACTTATCTTAATCTTATTTTTAAGAAGGTTATGAACATTAAGTTAATTTTATTATAAAATTTATAACACGGTCAAAATAAAAGTGTCTCCCATTTTAATAAATAAGATTAGGATTAAACCCATGCTACATTGCGAATTTTTTTGTTTTATGATTTTTATGGAAGGAAAACATATTTCATACACTAATGAAATTTACTTATATGATTATATAAAAGTCATTGGATTCCCGATTTTAATAATTTCTGATAAAATATATATGTAACTTATACTATTGATTTGGTAGTTTTAAACTATTTAAATTTTTTTGTTATTGTTTGGTATTTAAACTATATAGCATATATATGATTTAAATTTGTAATTTTATATATTTGATTTATATATGCATGTTAAATATATAAAAATTAGTGATCATTTGGAAACGATATGAAAATGATACATACAACAATATAATAATTTTGATTAACAATAACAAAAATTAAATTAAATTTCTTAAAAGGCTAATCCAACATCTATTGGACTATTGGTCTAAAAAAAATCTGTTATGGGTTGAGCTTTGGCCTTAAGTATGATTGAGCAATCGATCACAGTAAACCAATAATATATTATTTTTATATTTAGTTAAAATAAAATATACTAATAAATAATATTTTCTATTACATGTTTTGATAAGAAAAAAATATTTCATACACAAATAATATTTACTTATTTGATTATATATAAGTTATTGAATTCATAATTTTATGATTTTATTAGTATATATATTTGGTTGTTGTAGAAACTGAAAAAAGTTTTTAATCAGTTTTTAATAAGATAATACGAAAACACAATAATAGTAATAAACACAAAGTATTGCTAAGAAAGGAAATATATAATGAGTAAGTAACCAAGCATATACATATTTATACATATAACAAATTTTTGGTTTTTTTGCAATTCAAACAAAAAAAAAACTATTACATAAAATAATATAATTTACTTATTTGAATATAAGGAACTTACTGAAATACTAATTTTAGAAGCATATATATTGATGCGAATCTTATTCTAGGGATCCATATAATCTCGAAGATGGATCCTCGAAGATTTCAGCAGCTGTTGCAAATTTTTGGTGGCACAATGCTGGCACTTCAAAAAGTATTCATTGGGTTAAATGGAAAAAACTGTGTAAGCTTAAATTTGAAGGAGGCTTAGGATTTAGAGCGATCGAGGATTTCAACATGGCTTTGCTGGCCAAACAATTATGGCGCCTATTAGATTACCCGGATTCCCTTCTCTCAAAGATATTACGAGGACGATATTTTTCTGGCACTAGCCCATTAGATCCTCGTCGAGTATACTCTCCTTCCTACGGATGGCAGAGTATTATATCACTCGAGGACTAGTCATGAAAGGTTTCATAAAGCGGGTGGGAAACGAAGACTCTATCCGAGTCTGGTCAGACCCTTGGATACCTGACAATCACCCACGACTGGCCGAGGGCCCCGCTTCAAATCTTTATCCGAATTTAAAGGTGTCTGAATTAATTGATCCCCATACGCGTTTATGGAGAGAAACGTTGATCCATCAATTTTTCCTCCCCCATGATGCAAATCTTATTCTAGGGATCCATATCCCCTGACGACCAGACCTAAACCATTTAGGATGGCATTTCAATAAGCATGGAATATACTCGGTAAAGTCCGGTTACTGGGCAGAACGGAATCTCTCCTTATGTTCATTTAAACCAAATGGGCCTCATTTACATGAACTAGAATCCCGCGTTTGGTCAGTGAAAGCACCGCAAAAAATTAAGCACTTTTTCTGGTAAGCGATTTCCGGTCAACTGGTAGTCAAATCAAAACTTGTTCGATGTGGCATAAAATGTTATGATCAGTGCGATTTATGTGGAGCTGAAATGCAATCGATAAACCATGTACTCTTTGAATGCCCCCCAGCCCTACAGGCCTGGGCTTTGTCAAAAATCCGGCAGGACTACATTTCCCAGGAGGATCGCTTTTCTCCACTATAGATTATCTAATTTGGAGGATTTCCTATAAGGAGGAGCACAATAGTTATCCCTGCATACTATGGTTCTTATGGAAAGCACAAAATGAGAATGCTTTTTCGAACAAAGACAGGAGTCCCCAAGATATTGTACAATTGGCGGAAGCAGAGGCCAGGGTATGGGAAGAGGCACATAACGTTTTCACGATTGTGTCAGGGAGCAGTAGCGTGTTACCCCAACTTCCATCGGGATCTATTTCCCGACCTCTAACAGTTAACCCTGCCTTTTCAGGGTACAGATGCATGGTAGATGCGTCCTGGAAGGATGCAGATCTGTTCTTTGGTTTGGGCTGGTACTCCTTTACAGATAGCACGGAGGGCGTTAATTTCGGAGCACATTGTATCGGAAGGAGTTTATCTTCCCTACATTCAGAATTTGAGGCGTTGTTATGGGCTATGACATGCCTCTCAACTTTACAGATCGAAGAGGTGGAATTCCTGGTCGATTGTTCTGAACTACTAAAGATGATTGAGGAACCCCACGCGTGGCCAGCTGTTTACCCTACCTTGATGACTACTCAAGATTTCAAAGTTCGTTCAGGTTATGCACCATCCTCCATGTCCCCCGAGTACTTAACCACAAAACTGATCACCTTGCACGTACAGCCAGACAGTCGCCAAGATCTCTTGCCTTTGTGAACAATGTGTCTCTATGTTAGTTTCTATTTCGTTGTTATGAGTAAAGTTGACAAAAAAAAGGAGAAACATAATATATATTGAGTTGTTGAAGAATGAAAAATATTATAAAATAGTTTATAATGAGATAATACAAAAATATAATAATTATAATAAATAAAAGTTATTGCTTGAGAAGGAATATATATAATGATTCTGGAAAAAAAAACAAACAATTATTTATAGATACAATAAATATTAAATATTACGATATAAAATAAAGCTGAATAAGAACTAAAATTTTAGAACTCAAATCTTCGTGTTTGCTTTCATTATGAAAATCAGAAACTAACAATTAGTTTGAAGTATTGAACGGATTTTTTTATTATAACCTTATCACCATATCTATCTCCCATAATAAATCTAGTTTCAATTACATATCTAGCAATTTGAGTAACCTGCAGAATTGTACCATTGAATAGACCAACATAAACTATATCAGCGATTATAAGAAACATTCCATCCTATAAAATAAAATTACTGAACATTTATATATATATATATATATATATATATATTTGTGTATATATTTTAATTGATAAGAGAACATAAACTAAAAAAAAAAGATAGCACATACGACTTCATTGAGATTTCTGTGATCTACGACAGAATTTAGAGACTTTTTTTCCAACTTTCGTGCCAGTAATAATTTCCGCTTTGATTACATGATTAGCCATCTGAGTGATCTGTAATTTTGTCCCATTACATAACCCTCTATGCATATCAACATTTCTAAGCAACATAATAGGACATCCGATTTTTAGTTTCAGACAATGCTTAGGTAAACCAGAGGCATTTATAGAATTCAAGAAATCCAAGGTATATGATGGATTGTCCATAGCTTTAGTATCTGTCATATCTATGCTATCAGAACTTAGGTAAATCATTTCATCACATGCATTACAAACGAATAATATAAAAATAAGCAAAAAAAAAGTTTAAAACATGATATATTTAGGACGAAGAATAAATAAAAAGTATACTAACCACCGAGCCTATCAAGCATACATATATTAATATAGTTGACATCTTCATTTGTAGGACATAATATCGCTCTGTCTCGAAAGAATTTAGGTTGCTTATTCTCCAATGGACTCAATAGGATCAAAGCGGGATGTAATAAGCAGTTCTTGAGGAATATCTATCTCAGCAAATCCATCATTAGGAAGTGATACTTTACCACCCCCAATATCTAAAAGCCAATTAGAGAACTGTTTAATCTCAGATTTTTCATCTGCATAAATTCTTGCAAGCAGCCTCATGTTCCGAGTAACCTCTAAATTTTTTATATTAGACCACAAATAGAATGAGTTGATTGAAGCAAATACTATTTGTTGCATACCAGCTTCAGTAATAACATGCAATATTCGCCTAAAATCTTCGCCAAATACAACAACTTTACCACCAAAAGGATCTTTGCATCTTAAGATATCTTTTAAACTTCGGTCTAAAGATTCGAAGCAATATTTACTCATCATAGGAGCTTCATCCCATATAATAAGTTTTGCTTCAGATATTAACTCACCTAGAGGAGAACTATGTGCCATATTACACGTGCTAAACTCATCAACGTTAATAGGTATTCCAAACCTAGAATGCGTAGTTCTGCCTCTTTGTAACAAAAGAGCAGCAATACCACTGGAAGCAACGTTAAGAACAATATCACCTCTACCTCTAATCGCAGCAGATAGAAGTTTCCACAAATGAGTTTTCCCGGTTCCACCGAATCCATAGACAAAAAAAAATCTCCTTTGTTTTTCAAAACAGAATCGAGGATCTCATTGAAAACCTTTGACTGCTCTGGATTGATTAACTTTAAATCACGATCAAGATCTGATTTCAACTTCTGACAGTCGTAATTCTTCTCATCCAATATCAAATAATTGACAGTGCTAAACTCATCCATATCAAATTCTGGTATGTTCTTATATGATATAAGAGAACTCCCATAAATTGAAAGAAAATTTTCAATCTCTTGAAGTGAATATTTCTTTTTTTTTCTCATCGGTTAAAGTTAGACCTACAATAATCAAATTGATCAATAAGACGTTATTGCGGACGAGTTAAAAACTTGAATGAAATGAAACTAAAAAATAATTTAACTTAATCAATAATATAAGTATATATACGAATTTTGAAAATGATAATAGTTGACACATGGATCTTTGAATTGTTCCATTTTCTTGTATAATATGTCTACAGATAAAAAACATCCAAGTTTGTTCCCAAACTTCTTTAGGTTTAGTCAAAATGTCTGCTTAAAGCATAATGGTGAATAGCTTCCTTGTGTAATGAGCTGAACAAATATAACTTGCTTCTTTGATTGCATTAATATATTATCTATCGTCATCAAGCAAGCCCATTGCAAACAGACATCTCTGTAAGAGTCATTTACAACACCGCCAACAGTCTTTAGGTCATCATAACACGTTGGACATCATTGTTGATTTAGAAGCATTCTGAGATAATAACACTCTTTAATTTTCTTCGGAACATAATTGATCCTGCCAACAGCAAACCGCTACGACTTCTTTTTTTCTAATATTTGCCTTTATAATTCCAAATGTAGAAATTAGGTATCTCCTCGTAAAGCAATGTCTTGGCAAAACTATCTTTCTTATTCAATTCAAACAAAGCTTGAAATTTTGTTCTACCATCAGAAAAACGCTCTATAACATCATCAGTTGTGTCATCATCGTTGTAGTAGATAGGTTGTTTACCATCTTCGTGGAAATGAAGTACTAAAACTGCTGTTGTACGAAAGTGAATATCATATTCCAATATTTTCCACATAGCTTCACAGGTAAAAACATACCTATCAATAACAATTATAATCATAAAAATATAAAAATAAATGACCAACAACAAAAATAGTAAATTGCCACCAACATTCTAAAAATTGAACCGGCAATCAAACAAATCTTGGATTCCGTCCTTATCGTTTACAAAACAAGCAGGTCTGACAGTAAAGGTAACAAAATTTGGTCCTTTTGTCACGTATTTGAATATATACTTACACACTATGGACTGATTGCACCATTCAACATTAATGTGAGCTCCATATCGGAGAGAGGGCTTCTTGTTATACGACACAACATACCTATTATCACATTGAATTCCACACTTCAACATACCAGCCTGTTTCTTTTATATGGTATATATGAAAACCCTCATTATCAATCTTTGAATAAGCAACATATGGTTTAGGATAAAACTTTGAACATTTACCATCAACCATGCATAGAGAGTTAGTATTAGCATTACCGCAATGACTATGAATCGTGCAATTTTGGACGACATCATATAGCTCAGGTTCATACTCTTATCAGGAAATTCAGCTGAAATAATTTTGTCAACCTGGTCTGCATTAGTGATTTCGATCTGGCTTGCATCCAAACTAATATATGAGCGTGAGGAATACCACGTTTTGAAACTCCATAGTATACATAGCTGAAAATTTGTTATAAGAAAAGTTTTGACAACTTTATAAAACAAAATCATGAAAATAAAAAATAGATAATAATCTAATAAATGATAACACTAAATTACCTGACGCAGTTTTACCAAAAACATGTTTTTTGGTTAAATCATCCATTAGATTATCTAGCTTTATCTTGAAGATTTTAGTTATTACATTTGGCCTATCATAGCTTTTTAAATCGCGCTCCTCCACAAATCTAGAAATTTCAAGCCATTTGGGATTACATGTGAATGTGACAAACAAATCCAGAAAACCAAATTGCTTACACGTAGCCATAGCATCCAAATAATGTTGCCGCATGTACCGAGGACCACCTACAAAAATAGCTGGAATAGAAATTCATTTTCCTTAATCACTAAGATAAGTGCTTCTAGATTCTTTTGCTTGCTTAACATTCTGAATGTTAATACTCCTTAGTTTTACTTGATTTTTTTTAAGATATCAGAGCCTATTAGATTCAATCATGGTATAAGCATCAACAATAAATTGCTGGAGAAGACGCTTAGATAGAAGCAAAACATATTTCTCAGTGTTCCTTTCTTGAAGCCTATATGCAAAAAAAATGTCGCATACTTATATTACTATTACTCTTATCTCCTCTGTTTGCAACTTTTTTCGCCTTAGGAATACCCATGTGAAATCCATCCTCTCCACTTGGAAAAATTGTAGGATACTGCAAAGCTAAATATGAAGGATGAAGTTCATCAATCCTTTTCAATTTACCTGATTTTTTTTCAAGTACAATATCATGTTTATCCATGTTTGCGTGAAAGTCACCAGGAATGAGAGCAGCAACTTCATAAGCAGTTGGAAGACAATATAATCTTCCATCTCTACTTCTATTAGCTACAATTCTCATTTAAAAATTCTCATTATCATCTATCTTAAACATATCCCTGGCAATCCTAAATGACTTGACATGAGGACTTACTTTGTCCAACATCTTCATTATAGTCTCGATAATTTCAGGCTTGAATTTATTCATATTCTTTACTGGTTGAACGTTTTTCCCTTTGCTACATTTATCAAAGATGAATAATTAAAATAAAATAATGAAAAATAAACAAATATTAAACTAATACTAATATATGACGAAATAATAAATGAATAATAACTAACCTCATCACATCAATCATATTCTAAACCTCGTTTTCAATATCTACAATATATAATTTCTGAAATTTGGCATAATCACCATCTTTCAGCTTCAAAGAACCCATAAGATGATAATTCTCACTTTGCATAGCAAACATCTGCGGTCCTCTACCTTTTTTCACAGAACGATCTACCTTTCCACCAAGTGATGTCATTGAGAAAACCATATTATAAGTTTTAGTGTTATCTCTAAAATGTTTTGATTATTGGTCAACGCCCGTAAACAATTTCCACATAACTTCTGGTGAATCAGGAAGTAGAGGCAATTTAACTTCCCCTTGCATACAACAACCGGTATATATTGGTTTAGATGTTCTTCTCCTTCTATTGAGGCGCTGGCCATACCAAAACAGTGTGCCACAATATTCACAACTATAATCAGGATCACCATCATAAAAGTAAGTATCTTTGCCTGCAAAAAAAAAAGAATCAAAATAATGTTTTGAAAGGAATTATTGGATTATAAATATATAAGTGTTATACCTTTAGATGATCGTTTTTAGATCCAATATTTGTGTTTTTGACATGCAAGCGAGATTCGTCACATATATTGTTTGCAAGAACTTCAGTAAGATTTTCTTCATCCTCATCAATGACATCTTCTTCGCTGGAAAAATCATATACTTGATCCTCATCATAATCACCTTATTGAAAACCAAAATCAATTTATATAAAGTAAATATAAATATAATAAAATAAAAAAGGAATATAACAACATTTTTACAAATGAATTAAAAGACTTACCATAAAAATTATTGATAACATCATATTCAGATTCATCCAAATTTTCATTATTCTCCATTATATCGTCCATGGGATTAACATCTAATAAAAATTATTAAAACGAAACATGTTACAACAACCTTTTTAAAAATTATTTAATATGTATAGTTAAAAAATTAATATGATTGTTACCAGGTATTCGAGATTTTTTTGCAGGATCATCACCAAGTTTTATAGTGTAAGGTTGTGGAGTTTTGCTAAATACACTTTGTGGACTAAAACCTCGTATGGGAACAGATGTAAGTTCTGACAAAGCTTAATTAGATGGATCTGATAAAAAATTTAGGATTAAGATAATAATAAGTTGAAAAAAAGTATTTAGAAAAATTAAAAATAATAAATTGAAATGTAATATGATTGAAATTCTCATCTTGAATGCAAAACGATACATATATTAAATGACTATACTTCTATGATTGCCTAGAGATTTCAGAATAGGGCGGTTAAGATTGTGGGACGAAGAAGAATTAAGGTTGGAATGAATTGGTGGAAGGGATTGAAAGATAAGGATATTTATGGACTGTGCTTGCTATAAATGAACCTAATATAAAAATATCCGAATAAGATGAACTTCTAATATTCAAGAATTCAGAAACTAAAAACCACTTAAACAAACCTCTGAGATGATCTGTAATAGTACTATGTTGTTTTACAGATCCATGAGGATTGATAAAAGGAGAGTTTGTAAGGTCTTCAAATAACTTAGAGTACACAAAACTTATTTGAGGATTAGACCGTGAAACATTGCCTTGATTATGAGATGAAACAATGTTCTCGAAATCATCTTAATTGGGTTTAGATCGACGTCATTTAGAGGAAGATTGTATTTCTGCTTTTCCTTTATGCTTCATATTTAGATATACTAAGACGAACGGAATAGACGGTTAACCTAATAGTTTTTCTTTTCTTTTCTGTTTTCAATCTATATATATAAACTACGCCATCAAATAAAAAAAATATATCAAAAATAATTTTATTTATGTTTTACACATAGCTTAACGATATGTTGATAATAAGGATTTGATAGTTTCAAATTAACTAAAATGAATAATATAGACAAATAAGGATTTGATTTATATTGAAAATATTATATATATTAATAAATGAGAAGGATATATTTATGGTAATTTAAATTGAATTAGATACAAATCGTATAATGGATAGAGAATATTTTTATTTTTATTTACATAATTATCAGGATTCTTCGTAAAATGGTTTGAATATAACCATGCGAAAATATATTCGAAATTAATGATTAGATACAAAATATTAAATAGTACGATATGAGAAGGCAAACAGTTAATTAAATCATGAAACAAAAAATATTACAACCCATTAAGTAAAAGATTCACCTCATGATCCCATAAACAAATCACACACACCGTTGATGCCTTCATATCATACGTGAAACCATAAGAATGTCAAAGATTGTTGGAACTCAGAAACTTGGAAGTTTTACCATCGCACTGCAGGCCACATAAGATACCTTTTTTTTTTACCCCAAATTATTTCAAGGTACTCTAATATTTTTGACAGTAGTGGTTGGATAAGACCATACATAATATCAAAACATGTATTTTGTTCAGCTATATCTCCAATAGATATTAAAATGACACTGTAAAGATAGGTTGCCTCAGGTAAAAATTTCCGAGAAGCTTCACATAACCATATGAGTCACTCGTCTTTACGGTTTTCCAAGAAATAACAAACTATTCTCAACCGATACAAAGCTTGAGAGTTCTCACTTAATTGTAACTTGTTATATCTTGTATAAGCTCTCTGAGGATTGCACCAAAATGGATAGAAGATTTCTTCTTCAAGAGATAGTCGGCTGAGAACTGGATGTTCGTTACATATTAAACAAAATTTTATGCAAACTTTTCTGAGGTTACTAACATCAGATATAGACGAAGCTACACAACATGAGGCGATTTTCATTAGAATATCATCATGCAAATACATGATACAAAAATCATGCTTTCCATAATCAAGATATAGAGAAGACATGAAAAAGGACCAAATAACAACAAAATGCTGAAAATGATAAAATTAAATAGACGATTGAAAGCAATACAGATATATATATAAGAAAGATATTAGGGTTGCACATAACCTTTAATTTTTTTTCTTGTTTTTTTATAAATTAAAACTAAAATTTTATTTATTAATTGATAGATATTACATTATTCCAAATTTGTATAATAAAATAAAATCAATTTAATAAAATTACGATAAATAACTAAATAAGTATATTAAATAATTACTCAAAACCAAAATAAGATAATATATATTTTATAGTACAAAGATTTGATGTTTACAATTATGGGAATGAATATCTAATACCTTAGGATTTACATATTTTACAATTAGAGTTCAATAAATATTTAAGGTTTTTAATTACGAAGATACCTTATTTCTTAACGAATAGGATTTATCGTTTCATTAGATATAATTAAAAGATAAGAGTTTAAATACTAATTAACACAAAAAGAGTATTTATCGAGTAATCTCTAATTATCTTCAAGTATAATTTAAAAAAAATTTATAACTCCAAATAATTACAATAAACCAAAAAAAAAATAGTATATATTCTAATTTATTAAATGTGAATCGGTCAAGATAATTAATAGGTTTACCCCTATACGATAAATTTTTTTTTTGAAGTTATTATTTAAAAAAAATGAACACAAATACATCTTGGAAACCGCTATCATCATTAAGGGAAAGACTAAAATTTCTATATTCTTGAACCGTTTTATCTGAATATTTTTCCACTTTATCTTCCATATCGAGAAACCTCACGTCTTCAACCTAAAACCATCGAGACTTCTTTCTTCGCAAATCTGAAAGAAAATTGTTGGTTTGAAGCACATCGTGTTAATAATCTCCATCAAAACAAAGGTAATATGCATTATTATCGATTAATATATGATCAACACACTTAATGTCTTGTAATTTCAAACTAATTTCTCTAAAAATAGATTATTTGGAGAAATACATGAAGAAAAAACAAAAACAATATCATGATGTTAATTGTTTGTAAGATTGATAAAGTATAATATGATTAATATAGTTAACTCCTAGTAATTTAGAAATAATATTAAAGATTCAAATAAAAACTAAAAATTGTATTTTAATCAAAAATTGTAAAGTTAAAGTCATAATCATAGATAGTTGTTAGGATTTACAATATTCAAATTAACTAAACATTAGAGTTTTATATTATTTGAATGATAGTGATATTTTTTTTCTTTTTTTTTTCAGTTTTAAATATCAAAAATTATGACGATCATGGACTTGCCAGAAGATATTTTTATCAACAAAATTTTTCGATGTGCACTAAAAGGAATTGATACAATCCACAATGTGAGATTAGTTGCTCCAAAATTTCATCTGATTGGTGATCTCGATCTTGTGCTATGAAATATTAATCTTGGTGATGTTTCTTTTTATCTATCGAGAAACAACCAAATTCTTTTCAATAACTTTCATACAAGATTACGTATAGCAGGTAATCCGGAAGCAATATACATATGCAGTGTAAGAAACTATTTTGTTGATAGTTTGCCTCGAGATGAATTAACTCAGTTATTCGAAGCTAGTTAGAAAGGAGTACCAGAAGCAAAATTCTTCTATGGATTAATTTCTGTATGTCACGGAGAGCATTTAAAAGAGGGAGGATACAAAGTTTTAAGAAAACTACATCGGTCGACAATAGGCATAATATTGGTGTTTCTTAGAGAAGTCCGACAAAGTATTTGCTTCGGTTCGACATGTCTTCTTTGGCGAGGAGGTACTCCATTGAATAATATCAAAATGCCTTATGCTAGAGAAGAATGTCAGTGCAATGGTAATTTCTTAGAAATAGTTGAGTATTTCGAAGGATGGTATGATATTGATGAGGGTATCGATGAACCAATATCAGGAGCATGTTATATATGTCTATGAGATTACGAATTTAGGATGATATTTATTGATTATTAGAAGTAATTTAAGTTGTTATGCAATGTAACATTTTATATTCGATAATAAGATATTAATAATAAATATAAGTAAATTTAAATATAGTTATAATAAAACTGTAAACATTATTTTTAAAAAAGAAAAATATAACAAAACATATTGTTACCTTTCCAAAATTGATTTTTTGCAAACCAAATTAGCAAATAAATAATCTCATCATATCCTTGAATTGAATAACAATAAAGATATTAAATGATTATACTTGTGTGATTGCATTGGCAGTTGAGATTGTGTTAATAAGTATATAAAAATACAATAAAAATACAATAATTAGTCAAAATCAAAATAAGATAAAATATAATTCATGTTATAAAGCTTTGATTATTACTATTACAGGAATTAATATGATATAGATTAGGATTTAAATATGTTACAATTATAGTTTAACAAAAATTTATAGTTTAAAATTATGAAGATATTTAATAGCTTTCGAATTCGATTTAACTTTTCATTCGATATAACTAAACGAGAAGAGTTTAAATACTGATTAATAGAAAAAGAGTATTTATCGAGTAATCTGATTATCTGGAATTAGTATTTAATATTTTTTTATAACTTAAATAATTACAATTATAAGGTAAAAGATATATTATTTTTCTTTTTTTTGCCAATAATAAAAAGGATATACTATAATTTATAAAATGTGAAACAGTCAAGATATTTATTAGGTTTAGATCTACTTAATTATTAGCCAAAAAAGATATTATTTTAAGACAAAATAATAATAAGTACATCTTGGAAACCGTACATTAAGGTAAAGACCAAACTTTTCGACTTCTTAAAAAGATTTTATCCACTTTATTTATCTTCCATATTGATAAACCTATCATCTTCAACCTAAAACCATTGGAACTTTTTCTTCACAAATAAGGAAAAAAAAAATTTGGTTTGAAGCAAAGAGTTCAGATCCGCCATCAAAACAAAGGTAATTCATAGTATAATCGCTTAATATATGATCAAATCAAGTAATATTTTGTAATTTCAAACTAGTTTGTTAAAAATATCTCATTTTTAGAAAAATATGAAGAAAGATAGAGATTCTAACCCGATCCCTACTAAGGTATGTTTTTTTGTAACATATAATATATTATTAATATATATGTAATGAAAACCGATGGAAACATATAATCATATATTATTTGTTAGAAATTTAACCATTATTAGTTACAATTTCGATATCAATTCCTTGTTGATCATTCTGTACTTTGTTTTGGATTTTAGATATCTTTTTAAAAGCGATATAAAACATAAAATTGTAATGTTTAATGTTAGAGCTATATTATTTGTTATTAATTAAAATTTTAGTTATTATTTAAATGTAACGATCCTTAAATTTTGTATAGAACACGGTGGTTGAAAACATGGATATGATGAAATTGATATCAGACGACATTCTAGCAAACATATTCTCCCGACTTGCATCAGAAGAAATGTATATGGTCGATAGATTGAAGATAATCTCAAGATGATTTCGAAAAATCTGTGAAAGAGAAGAGATGTTATCAAAGCTAGACCTTGGATATGTCCCTTTCTATCCATGGGATGGCAAATACGCTCTATTCAACAAATTTCATGAGAAGTTAGGCAATAAAGGTAATACTAAATCCTTATATAGGTTAGGTATGAGAAATTACTTTGTGAATAATTGTTTTACTGAGGGATTAACGTTGCTGGATGGAGCTACTAAAAACGGCAATCTAGAAGCTAGATTTGTTTATGGAACAATTCTGATATGTCTTGGAGATAACTCTTGAGAAGAAGGTATGGAAATTCTTAGGAAATTATATAGACCAACAATAATAAAATCATTGGAGTTTGTTGGAACAATTAGACAACGCGTATATAGTGGACTAGTAAATCTTCGTTGGTGAGAAAAAAATGGTTTGAAGATCCTCAAAAAATCTTATGTCAAAGGACCATGCGATTGCGGAGGAGAGTTCATCAAGACAATATCTTACTACAACCAGTGGAAAGAATTTGACGAGGATTTCGCCTTGCCAATAGAAAATGTATGTAAGACATGTTTCTAGGATTGTCAACTCATGTATTTACTTCTTAATAATTAGGATTAGTTTATTTATTAATTAATAGTTAAAATGATCTTTTAAACTTTTGTTTTTTTTAATATAAAAATGTTCTTTTAAACTTTTGTTATGTTTCTTTCTTTTAAGTGTTTTGTAAAACTTTAACATAATTACTAATTTATTTATTATTATGATTTATTAACAACTTATAAAAGTGGTCAAACAATGTTATCGGTATATGTTTTTTCCAATAAATAAGTTATTGTATAAAATTACAATAGTACTCGTAAATAATGAAATTTATTAAATAAGATTTTTACTATATTCAAACCAAATAATATAATAAATATATCAAGCATACGTTTAGATAATCTGAGGCAGCTTAGACCAAATATTTTCCACTTTGTATGTGTAGTGGCCATTGCGATTGTTCTCATTATCCACAATAAACCCAAACAGAGAAGTCTTTGCAAACAAATCGCTAATTGCAAGAAGTATTTTTTCAAGGTATTCAATCTACATGTTGCAAGACATAACTCCAATAAAGTAAGATGATGAAGAAAAGAAAAACAAAACAACATAACAATAACAAAAAACAACTTAGTTGTATTACCTCACCAGAACGATCGATTAAAAGATCATTTCCACGTTTTCCAATAAGTTCAATGGTAAGACTTTCTGACAATGTACAAACGGTTATACCAGTATTGTCCATTATACGTAAGTCCAATTTTAACCTAATGAATTAAAAATTAACATGAAACAATATATAAACAATACAAAAGTTATATATAACTAAAGTAAAAATATAAATGTTGAAATATTAGATGGGATAAGATAAAGAAAAGATACCCTGATTATGTGCTACCAAAATCATAATTTAATAAAATAATTTATATAAATTATCATAACAAAAGATATTGAGATATTCTATAAAAAAAACTAACTATGAACATTATTTGAATTATCAATTACGAATCATTAAAATGTGGACATAATTTTTTTAAGGTAAAATTAATATAAATAAAATTTACAAAAATTAGAAGAATAAAATATAGGAATTATCAGTTTATATCCAATATCATTTCAAATAATCAGTTGAAAAGATTTAAGATGTGTAAAACAAAACCGAGTTATGAAATAATATCAAAAAATAACTAAAATAAATAAGTACATAAAATTTATTTGATTAAATAATAGTTAATTAGAAAAATTCTTTATAGTTAAAACAATATTAAAGTTATGGCCACATTACAATTATTAGATAACAATATTAATTTATATACCACTATATTAATTTATATATACTAATTAATTATATACTACTTATATTAACAAATATATAATTTCACATGACTACTAATTATAAAATAAGCTGTTTAAAATTACCATAATTTGTAAAGAAGAAAAGTAATTTCCGATATTTAAATAAGAATAAGAAATAGAAAATAATAGAAACATAAATATATATATATATATATTAAAATTTTAAATATTAAATTTCAACAAACTCGTTATTAGAAACATATAAAAAACTAAGCAAATGTGTCCAAATAACGAAAAATAAAAACTATGATAATATCACTTGCGACGTTTGTAAACAGTTTTGCGAGCAATAGGAGAAGCAGCATCTTCATCTGCTACTTTTTTGAAAAGAGTAGAAGATGGAAGCTCGACACCCTTCATGTAAGCACAAAGTCTCTTATTCGACGAAAACTTATCATCATCAAGTCCTTTTGGATCAGACCGCTTAGATGAAAGTGTTAAAAAATAATGAACCGCCCAAATCAGAACTCTCGTCACTATTGGATATTGCAGGAGTAATCTTTATGAAAAAATAATACTATATAAATAAAAATTAATAAATAGCAATACTATATACAAATTCTCACAAATATAGTTTAGACAAAAAAAACTTACTTGATCACTTGAGTTAGAGGGAAGATCAGTAATTTCACTTGCAATCTTACCATCCGACCAAACATTAGCTATTTTGAAAGTGTCATTTCTCAAACTAATGTTATCCTTCTCAACTACAATACTAAACTGAAATTTCTTCCCCTTTAGATTGGTGAGTGCAGCTGGCGATTCTTCAGCGTTTTCAATCTTCATATATGCACAATAAAAATAAATAAATTTTAATAATTTTAATAATCGCAAAACATGTAAACTAACAAAATACAAATAACAAATACCTGAGAAAAATCTTGACCTAGAATATCACTTGCTTTCTGACCTATGACCTCAGCCGCAAAACTATCAAACAATATGCATTTGGTCTCACCGGTGGAATCAATAACTTTTAGATGTAGCTTAAACCTGCATTATTTTAACAATTTAATGCATTATCCAATTGAGTAATAGAACATTTATATATTAATAATTTTTAAAAAAAAACACTTTGGAGACACATTTCTAGTGAAGCTTTTACATGTTTTACACCATAAATTGGGTTGGGGTTTAGTTGATACACCCTCAATCTTTATAGGAGTATCGGAAAAGGCTTTCTTATTACACTTCTTACAACCGAAATAATATCAACCTCAATCAATATCGATTCCATAAATTGTACACAACAAACGACAATGTCCAACCTAAAGACAACAAAAAAAAATGGAAAAGCATAAGAGATTTCAAAAAGCTAAATATTTATCTAAAACACCAAAATAAGGTTATCATTACCTCATCTGCTTCAAGTAATTCAGATATACAAAGCATGGGATGTTCAAGCCAAATATTATCATCGGATACATTAGGTATGAGTGGTTTCGAATTCTTCATCATGATTCTTAATCTATCAGCGACCAAACTAAAAAACTTAATTGTTAACTAAGTTGTTATACGAAATAAATATATTCAAAACGATTATATAAAAAAAACAAAGAGTAATATATTGACATTTAAGAAATAAATATTACTCACTGAAAGCTTCGATTTCTGGCAGCTGGGGGTTGAAAACAATAAGAGAGGTGTCAAATGAGTTACTAATACTTAACATATCTATAAAAAAAAGTGAATGCCAAAACTGAAGAATAAGCTTAATAAAGATTGTAGAATACATAAATATCATTTAAACATGCATTTTAATAAGAGAAAAAAGTAATATATTATAAACATATATACCATTCCAAACATGAAGTTTGGCAAAACGAATCAGAAAATACACTAAAGCTACTATTATTTATTACGAAAACAAAATAAATAAAATTATTATAAAAACAAAATAAAATAATGAAAAGTAAAAAAAGAAATAATACAATGAACAAAAAATAAAATAATATAGTAAACCTTGCTTATGGTCTCTTAATTCGAACTCAACTTTCTTTGTTAGTTTTCCACGGACATGGAGTTCTTGAATCTCATTCACACTAACGATCTGTCCAAAAACATCTATATACAAACGAAAAATAATTAAAAACATAAACTAAAATGTTTGGAGCCAAAAATATAAAAAGTCTTACCCGTTAAAACATTGAGATCGTAAGCACCGTTGAGAATACCATTGAATGTGGCTAATGAGATGAAATTATCGTTCAGAATAGGATCACATGTAGTGACACCAGTTATGTTGAGAAAGACAATTTTGAAAGACAACAAAGAAATCCTGTAAAGACTATTGTCTTTAGAAACATGGAAGTTATAGATTATCTTCCATTGGCCAGCCTTTATAGAATGTTCGAACTTTCTAACATGTTTCGTTTTTATCGTAGCAGATAGTTTGACACCCTTAATAACAAAATAACAAAAAACAATGTCACAAATCATATGAAAATAATAGTATTTAATAAATAAAACAAAAAAAATTTAATTAAAAAAATTTATACTTACAATTTCATATGCGAAGATCATCTCTATAGTTTTACCAGACATTTTTCTATATTGCGACCAAGTGTGCAAGATCTTGCATCTGATTCTCCAAGGATTGTGATTGTTCATTTTGATGTCCTTAAAGAGAGTGAAATCATCGACTTTAGCGAACGTAGAAACCATCTTGAAACGTTAATAGATGAAAAATATAAATGAGTAGAAAGAAAAACAGAAGGCAAGGTTGCGATGGAAAAAATACAACGCAATTAGGGTATTATATAACAAGGCTTAGATGCATATTAGACCTAGTAAAAATAAGATCAAATTGGGCCAAAATATTATATTTATTCAAATTTCATTATTTTTAGGCTGTAGTTTAAATAAAGATATTATGTTTATAGAATACATTGCAGCCGAATTCTCTTTAAATTTATATATAATTCGGTTAATATATGAAAGAGCGAATAAATATCCGATTAACCTATAGTTTTTGTACTGATTTGCTCTCACCACATTTGTTGCTCTCTTTTTTTCAAAGAGAAATTCTCCAATTAGTCAAATTAAAAAGAACATTTTGAAGAAGATTTCAAATTTTAATATGTTTAAACATTATCGAAAACCACGCAAAGTCTGCATTGTTCACCAATACTTCAAAAGTTAAATTAATAAAACAATTTTTAATTGTTCATACAAAAGCATTATTTGTCCTAGTATCAAATAATAATGGGACTTTTTTTTATATATTTATTAGTCACAAAAAAACGTCTCTATCTATTCTTAAAGGCAGAAATAAAGTTAGAATTAAAGAACAATTGAAATTTTTCTTTTTTTTCAGGATTGATCAGTACTAACTTCCAAATTTTATCATGATAAATTTTAAAAAAATAGAACTCTAATGAAAAAAATAATAAGCATTAACATTTAGTAACCGTTCTTTTCTCTCAATTTTGAGTTACTTATCTAGATACCCACGGAAAAATTAGTATAAGATATTCCAGTAAATAATGTTGAATCTTATCTAATGTGATCATGAGATCTACAATAAAGTAGGAGAAATTATTATTTTAGTAGGTGACATGTGATATAATCGTAGGACGGTATCGATGTACGGTTCCATAGTTTTGAACGATCATTATCATTATTTTACTATTACCAACCTTTTTGTCTTTTGATTGTTGCATGGTTGAACTAATTATTTGCTTGTATAACTTTATTCGTTATTTACATTTTCACAAATTATCCTATTGCTATTTTTACTACTATCTCATAAATATAATATAGATAATATAAATAAAATAAACCTTATTTCTGTATGTAAAAATATTAATACTGCAACTTCATAAAATAGGAGCTAAAAGTAGGAAAGCATTGGTTCAAAACATCAAATAAAATGTTTTGGAAAAGAACAAGCCGACTTATCAAAAGTTATAATCTAAAATAATATAAAATTGTATGAATCTACCAATAATATATAATAATCATTCTTTTTAGCAATGCACTTTAAAAGTGGATTGATGATTGATGTATAAAGCCAGTGGACAAAATTAATAGCAACAAACCAAAACAAATAGTGTCGGTTATATCAATATGTATTATTCACACCACTCACTTACACTTTCGAGTATTCCTTAAAATAATAATCGACTCCGAAAAATCAAATCCAACCGAATCAAAATAAAAAAAACCAAACTAAAATAGAATCAGGTAAATAACTGAACAGTTCTAAAATTCGAGAACCAAAAAATCGAAACCGAATAGTTACTCGAAAAAAGCGAAATACAATTGTATATTTAAAAATAATTATTTATATAAAATTTAATAATCTAAATACCCAAAAATGTAATTCTAAATCTAAATTTGTTAATTAATTTGAATCAAAATCAATATAAAAAACTAAAATATTCAATTTTTTATAATTAATTTATGGTTTTTACTTTTTAATAATTTTTATTTTTTTAGAAAAAATAAATAGAAATATCCGAACCAGAACCGAATTTTAATAGATACCCATTGGTTACCAAATTTTAAGAACCAAAAAAACCAGAACCGGAACCAAATTTTTGTTGGTACCAATTGGTTACCATTTTTCTGGAATCAAAAACCAAAAGAACCGACCCGAACCGAATGCCCAGGACTATTTTCGAGTGTTCGTACCAAACCGGTTTACACTAACCATAAGTCTAACCAATCAATTGAAACTTCAAGTGGTATGACAAAAAACACACAAGGGACAAGGGTTTGCAACAGTATTACAACTCTCACTCAGTTAAAGACACAACTCTGATAGTTGGGATTGTGAGTAAATTATTAATCAGCAAAATGAGTTCCATTTTGGAGCAATCAAAAGCAGAGTTCTAGATCAGAACTGGAATTGCATCTCTTTAGTGTATTCCAGAGCATCAAGGTTTGCAGCCATGGCCTTGTTCATTGGCGGTGGCCCGCATCTTAGGATCTGTGAAAATAATCATAAACCACAAAACAGATCAACACACCATCAAAGTAATCCAATTGTTCGTCACTTAAATGACTTCTTTGTCAATGTTTTTTTCTCTTAGGTGTTTTTGATTGTCTTTCAAACATTGAACAGACATTTTTGCAGTTTTGTTTCACTTATCGATTAAAAGATAATTTTGTCAAGATGGAAGTAATAGATTGTGAAAGATGGGCTATGTTCAAGATAAAGAACAAAGGAGGGTTTACCTGAATATCTGTTGCTGGTGCAGGGCAATGAGTCTGAATCATTTCCTTTGTTACAAATCCAACACCACCATCCCATATCTCTGGAGGCTAAGACATTGCCACATAAAAAAAAAAGAAAAAAAAGGAATCAGCTTTGTTCTTTAAGGTATTTACATTAGAGAAACGCAAAACCGTTTGGAAATTTTGGCTAACCTGGTTTAAAACATAGAAGATTTTGAATTGATCTGGGTAATTCGCGGTAAGACCCTCCAATTCCTCCTGAAAAGATTTACATAATATTTAGTGTTTGAAAATAGTCTATGAAAAGGCATGCTTGTTCTTGACTCATACGAATAAGCAGGTGAGAGGCATTTTACCTTTAGGAGAATGTCTTCTTGTGTAACATTAGCGTAGATGAGGTGCACCTTCGTCTTGTCTGTTGGGTTTTCTAGAATTGCTCTTGCAACCTACACAAATGCAAAATAAACAGCCTTTTAAATATATACAATGACTTTCAGAAACAAAACTAAAGACAAATGCATCAGACATACTTGAAACATGGGAGTGATGCCTGAACCTCCAGCAAGCATTCCAAATGCCCTAAACTGACCTGGTTGATACTTGAACCTACCCTGGCAAGCAAAAGACAAAAAAAGTTTTGAGATTCTAGAAAGTACAGAATAACAACTTTGATTGTTAGATCAAGCAATGCATCCTATATTAAAAAGTACCTTGGGTCCCTTTACGGCAAGATTGTCTCCAACACGCATCTCCCTGAAATGATGAGACATCCTTCCTTGCGGATACATCTAGTTGGCAACAGAAATATCCAGCAATGTAAGATTCAATTAGAAGAAAAGAACACTCGAATTCAAAAACCAAGTCAAATTGACAAATGGTTTTAAGCATATATATATACCTTAATGACAAGTTCGAAGCGCCCAACGTCTGAATCTAGAGTTGTTGGAGTGTATGGCTTAATAACTTCCTCTCCTTGAGCATCTTGACCCCTATGAAGAAAATTCATTATATTTATCACAACATCCATCGAAACTCTCTAAACGGATTCAATACAAAACCTAAACCTATAATCTACAAACGAGTATTATTTTTTCATAGCCATTTCATATAGGTCTTAGTAATCTAGCAACTTGCAGAAACTTGAAAATTTGATCTAAAAGTAGAGTGATTGTCCAAACCTGCAACTGATATGTTGTCCAATAGGAAGACCTAACACAGAGGTAGGAGTTGGAAGTTCAAAAATGAACTTGGCCACATTGTGACTAAGTTGTTGCTTCTTAACAAGCTTGAACTCCCTAAAGTTCTCTGGATTCAAACATCCTATCAACAAACAAATTACAAAATTTAATCAAAACCTTCAAGCAAATCAATTGAAATCAGTAAAATACACATAAAAGACGAAAAATGCTCAATTTTTCATTTGCTGTGGGCTTATTCCCTTTCAAACAGATGAGCTCAACACAAATCTCTGCGTAAATTCTATAAGAACTCTATGATTTTGAAATGAGTCTTTTAAGAGAATAACTACTCAGTCAGCTAAATGCAATTGTAAATTGAAAAGAGGAAATGATAAGTAATGAAATTGAGATCCAACCTCTACGTTTTTTGGAGGTTGAAACATAATAAGCAGCACCAGCACCGACGGCGACGAAAGCGACGAAGACACCCAAGAGGATCTGACGATCTAGGGTTCGGAGAAACTCGGCATCCATGTCGCCTTAACTCCGAATGAGAAAGGAGGAAAAAAGAATCGAAGAGCTGAATGAAAAGAAGAAAGAATATAACTTTGAAGGAACTATAGCAAAATCAGTGCTTTGCTTTGGAGTGGTCTCTTTCCCTTGTAATCTCCGCCATTAAAACGGTGAACGGGATCTGGTAGACCTACCCCTATCACGTTTTGGTAGTTAGCCTCTTTTTCCAACATTTTTTTTTACTCCATAAACAAATTTTAAATTTTTGACCCAAATTCAAATTTATATTTTTGACCTATAAACAAATTTTATATTTTGATACACTGACAATATGTCCGAAAAATACTATTTTTCTTGTTTTCATTCACTCAACGTCATCACAATTTCCAAATCATATGACTATTCATTGTTATGTAGAATAATACTAGAAAACTTCAAAAAACAAAGAAGATTGAGATCTAAGTGATTACTGGTAATAATGATCAGGTGGGGTCTCATCGTGTGAATTGTTATGCATTGGAGAAGATTTCAGTGATTCTTTGCTTCATCAGTGGCATTATCACTTTGCTTATGTTTACAGTTTGGTCTCTATTCCATTTTGTCAATGAGAAGAACAATAACTAACTTTTTAGTTTCATTACATTTCTGTTTCCTTGTTTGTCTCTGTAGCAAATTGAATTGATTCAGAGATTTAAGTCAGTGAACCTGTTCTACATGAACCCCAAATGCATTCCAATTTCTCAGCAAACTCTTCACTCCTTCCGATTATCATACTATCATGATCAGCACCGGCAACTATATCAACTTCCACCGCCGGAAAGTTCCTCTTCAAGTTAGCGTAGCAATGTGAGGGAACGATTTTATCGCAGTCTCCTTGCATCAAGTGAATTTTAGTGCCGGAATGTATTAGTGTCTTGAGATGTTCATCAGTGAATTTGGAACCACCACATATTACAGTGTGCATACTATGCCATGCTGAGTGATGTGTGTGTCTTGTTATGTCCTTTATCTTCCAATGAATCTCCCTAATAAAGATCAAACCTTTATTGAAAAGATTTGATAATTTTAAACCTTAGCAATCACTCAAAACTAGTTTAAATGTTTTACCTTTTACCGGTACATAGCTTGATTAGCCACTCCCATATCTTGTGATGCTTGCAGATTATGAAACAAACGCATCTACCGATATGTTCATACCAAGACATCACTGCTGTTCCAAATGCCTGTGGAGGCCACAACCGCTTAGCGATTAGGGTCAAGACTGATTCTTCAAGCGATGAAGGAAAGTAAGGCTGACTTGTAATAACACACAAAAGTATAAGTTCTCAAATCGAATCTTAGCAGACTAGATTGAAGAGATAAGATTAGAAACAAGACTAATCTCTCACCGGTGCTACAATAGTGACTGATTTGACAATGTTGGAGTGTTTTGCAGCCAAGGCAAGAGCAATTAACAACCCATTGAATGTGCAACCACATGAAATGAATCTAATTGATATGGCTTAATGACAGATCTCTCTATCGTCTCTACATGATCCTCAATGTATAAAGATTATCTCTTGGCTTAGGAATTTCCCCAAATCCTATAAGATCGACCGCAAAGAGCCTATAACGATGTTTCTTTATCTGTTCGAACACAGTTTCTGTCCAAAAACATGATGAACGCATGAAACCATGTATGAATATCACATTCTCCGACGGTTCCTGAACAGAGTCCTCTGTTTCTACAACATGAACATTAAAATCAATAGTAAGGAAACATTTATCAGCTAATTAATAATGCAACAGTAGGACATTTAACTCCGACAAGTAAAATCCACACTAGTCAATAATTTAAATCAAACATGAAAGATTGAACTCCAACTTAAGCAACATCATATTCATATATACAAAGGTAGTTTCGAAATATTTTACCTGTTTGGCAAAAAAATAATATTTTTACCTCGAAAAATTGGATCTGTGACCACGACGTGAAGATTCCCATCTCCATTACTTGTCCAGGAATTGCAAGATTTGCACCCACAATCCGACCATCTATTCACCGACTCTTGAATCTTAGATATTCTCATTTTCTGGGAAAGTTTGAATATGAACTTTCTCGCGAATACCAGAGACCACATTTCCCGGAAATTGTTTTTCCTCCGGAGTGAAGACTCGGAAAACACATTTTTGTCGGTGGTTTGAGGAGAAGCCGCCGTGCAGTAGCAGCCTGTGGATTTTCCCTTCAATATCTCGTCAACGAACTCGTAAACAACGCAAAGAATCGCGTCGATAAGGTCGAAGAAGGAAAAGACAATGAAAGATATGGCGGTCTGAATAGCTTTCCCGAATGTTCTCGGGAAAGACATAAGAATCGGAGAGAATCTACAGCGCCAGAGAAATTGAGATGAATGGTTAGGCCACGTCGAATGAGGGATCAATGACTGAGGTGCTCTGACTCTTATACTCTCATATTTTTGCTTCGATTTAATTAATTCAATAATATTATAAAACTGTGTTATATTACTTTTCTGTCCCGAGAGTTTTAAGTTATTTACTATATCCAACCAAACTAATTAGGATCCAACCCAATTTCCAACTCAAACTCTGATATGCAAAATGTGTTGATGGTGGGCTGTTGCCATTGGAACTGCTAAGGTAATTTAACTCTACCCCTAATTCATCTTTCCATCGTCTTCTTCATCATCTTCTCCTTGATACTCACTGATTTTGTTTTGACCGCATAAGAAACTCGACGACGATGAATCGAATCAAAACTACGAAAGCGTCGCTCTCATCATCGGCGTTACCGGAATCGTCGGAAATAACTTGGCGAAAATTCTCCCTCTTTCTAATACCCGAGGTGGTCCATGGAAAATTTATGGTGTCGCTCGTCGTCCTCATCATACCTGGAACGCTGATCATCCGATCGATTACATCCAGTGTGATGTTTCCGACGCTGAAGATGCAAGATCTAAGCTTTCTCCTCTAACCGACGTCACTCACGTGTTCTACGTTACCTGAACCAACCGCGAATCTGAGAGCGAAAAGGAGAAAGCGAATGGCTCAATGCTCCGTAACGTCCTCCGAACGATTGTCCCACACGCGCAGAATCTCCGTCATGTTTGTCTCCAAACGAAGACGAAGCATTACCTTGGCCCTTTCGATAATCTCGAAGGACCTCACCATGATCCGCCTTTCACTGAAGATATGCCGAGATTGCAGATCCACGATTTCTACAACTTGAGGATATTCTCTTTGAAGAGCTCAAAAAGAAAGCCATGGAGCAAGAAGGCGTGGGAAGGGTTCACAACAGCCTCGGACGCGGATCATTCTCGTGGCGAAGCAAGTTGAGATCCATCACGAGAGGTCGAAGACGGTTAAGGCAAAACTCGTAATGCTTGTTGAGTTCGTCATACTCTAGGATGAGACGTGCTTGACGAAGACATTGTATTGTTGTACCAATTTAACCATAGTGCGTAAATTAAGAGATGTATTCGTAGGATTATTTACAAAATATTCGTTTCTTTCACACATAAATGGATTACGGAACCAAATTATGATATTGCATAATATTTATGATAATATCAAAGACTAATACTACGAAACTAAACATATTTATCCTAATAAACATATGATCTATGATATTATGTTGAACAAATGGTTAAGTAAACATGTCTATTCCAATAATCTTTACTTGTAATGTGAGAGATAAGCTTTAATTAAATATATCTATTCTAATAAACATATAATCTTATGATATTATCTTAATCAAATGGTTGTGATATAAAACTAAATAATTTCGTATGATATTAATGAGATATTACTTGAATAATTTCATATGATATTAGTGTTGAAGCAATTCATATGATAAAACTAAATAATTTTGTATGATATTAATGAGATATTGCATCTTGAACCAATTGATTTTATCTATATTTGAACTAATTGCATTTTGAACCAAATGATTTTGCGTGAACCGAAACCAATTTCGAGCAATTTTTTATTGAACCAAATGATTATATCATCATATAATGTGATCTTATGATGTTTAAGATATACTGCATCTTGAACCAATTAATTTTCATCTATATTTGAACTAATTATTTATTGAACCGAAACAAACCGAAACTATCTTTTTGATTTGAATAAACTGGTCCCACCAACGACCAATTTGTAATATATATATATATATTGTGTAATGGGTAGTAATGAGATCCTAATATTGTTTGGTACAACAAATTAATTGTTTGCTTTAAAACTCGTATATACGGATAATCATCCCAAACCACAATTTTTTTTGTTTTTTTTTGTTTTTTTATTTATTTAATAAAGTAAAATTTAATGTGGCCCCACCAAAAAAGAAAAGTAAGATGTGGGATAAAAAAAAAAGAAGAGTAGGAAAGTATTGTAATCACTTGACAAATATCTTAGTCAAATTGATTTTAAATAAGAGTAGATGAGGCTTTCACCCTCGAATGAGAGAAGTTTTTTGAATTTGTTACCAAATGTTCTTTAATGGACATGTTACTATGGGTAAGAAGCAGAGCCCAATTAAAATCACAAGTAATTGGCAAGTGTTGTTTTTGTTGTGTACATGCAAATTAGAGAAGAAGCCACAACGATTTCTATAGGATGCTTCAGATGGACAGTAGAGATTTTACCCATTTTTGTGTATAATTTATAAAGGAATATAAATAAAAACAAAAACAGTTTCATAAGTTACTACGCAAAAATTGTTATGCTATATAAGGTCATGTATCTCTTTTTTTGGAGGGATCAAACTCGTTGATTTGAGGATCTCTCCGTTGAGAAGCTAAACGCCGTTCCAATGGAGTCTTCCTCTTGCTGACAACAAACCTATTAACTCCTTTCCTCATCGGCATTATTGACGGGAAATCTTCATCCGGGATCTCACTCAGCTCTGATATGTTCTTGATCTCAGCCACTCGCTTAAACCATCTCTCTGCTTTCGCTTCCTCTGACATGTCCAATAAGTCAGGCTCCTTTACTAATGAACCCTCCAAGCTGTTTCCATTTCTAATCCTTCCCGGAATTGTTCCAGTATTGTTGCTTGATGGTTCTTTTGGTTTGTCTTCTACTATCTGAGAAGCGCTTTCTGTTGCCGGAGCTGGAATAGTATCCATAGTTTTCTTGGGCTGTTTCTCTTTGGTGAAATAGTCAGGTGGGAAAGGGACAAAGGGTACAAAGTCTGAATCTTGTGGTCTCTTGTATGTTGGATTAGTTAGTGAACGGTCTTTCTTCCTACTCACTACAAAGCGATTTTCTCCTTTCTGAATTGGCATTTTCTCAGGAGAAATCTCTTGCGGTACTGTGCTTTCCAGATCTGAAACGTCGTGCAGTTCAGTGACCCTCTTGAACCACCTCGCAGGCTCCTCTGATTTTTTATCATCCTTTTCAGGGTGATCTGTTTCTTTGCTAGAAAGATTTGCATTTGACTGGATGTCTTGATAGACATTTTGATTGTCGCCTGAGACACCATCCATGTGGTTGTTGTCTATCAGCCCTCTTGTTTCTTCCTTATCAGGTTTTTTAGCAAATATATCTGAAGGTAGCGGCACGAATGGGACGAAATCGGTGTTTATTACCTGAGATGATTCAAAGTTCCTGGAAGAGGGTGAAGAACCAAGAATCTCATTCAAGCTCCTATTTGGTTTATTTCCCAAAGCCTTATCGTTTTTCCCATTCGAGTTTCCAATTATATCTACACTGTTCTCAGCACTAGCCAATCTTTTCTCAAGAGGTGTCTTTCTCGTGCTAACAAAAGATGTGTTCACTCCTTTCTTCAAAGGCATAATCTCTGGAAAATCTTCATCTGTATCACAATTGTTTGCATCAGAACCACCCTGTACTTTCTCTTCGTTTTTGACATGTCTTCTCTCAAGTTCATGATCATTTGAATTACCGGAGTTAGCTGAATTGAGGGAGAAGTCCTTGGGTCGCGTGCAGTCACATCTTAAGCAAGCTACATTTCTCCCGTAATTATAGAAATCACATCTGATGAATGAAACAACCAAGAAAGGAAAAAGTAAACTTATCATTCCTCATAGTCATTGCATTGACCATAAAGCAACAAAGATAACAAATTAGTTGCTCACTTGGGACATTCCCATTCACTACCAGTTAGCTGTCTCCTTGGTCTTGCTTCGTCACACTGGAAGCATTTGATATTTCTCGCAAAGTTCATGCCACTGCACCTGTTTTAGCAAATTTCCATATCATATATAGATTCCCTAAACAACAAGATGATGAAATGACGGCAATAACATCTTACTGACTTCTTAGCTCTAGAGATACAATCTTTCGATCACAATACTAGTGTATAGTTAATTATATACTAATTTAAGCTCAGATCCTGAAGATTTTTTATGGTAAGTTATACATAGAAGACTGGAAACCAACAGGTAAGAAGAGATTATATCAAAAGACTACTGAGAATCTAACAAGTTCATACCTAGAGCAAATCCAGTCACCTCGTCTCATCTCAATGTGTTTCTGAAAAGACCCGAGTGTTTGTCCACTTTTATCTGAAAACTGATTTTGCATTGTGCCTTGAACATTCGACTCAGGAGTACGGAAGCTCATATATGCTATCTCACTCAAGAGGTTTCGAACCGATGACTCCATAATCTCTTGGCTATGGTGCGTGCTCCGTTCAGATGAAGCAACATCCACAACATAGCTCAAAAGAAGCTTCATCAAATCGACTGTACTCGCCTTATCCATATCTAATATCTAAAATGAAATACAAAAGATCCAAACATTTGAGGATCACCATTGAACTAAGGTTGGACATAACGTAGTAACTCATCAAAAGACTAAAGCTTTTAGGCAGATGGAACCTACCTCACCAATCCCCTGACGACTTCTTAAGTAAAGGCTCATCTTGTTGAGTGAATCTGGACCTGTTTTAAATAAGATTGGCTTCCCATTCTCCACCACCACTTCGACGTCTCTCCTCGAAAGCATTCTAATAACATCAACATCCAGAAAAGGAGAAAACTAAGATTGGGAAGCAAATCAAGGAGAAAATAAAACCCACTTAAAGAAAAAATTGCAGTTAGATTACTCAAGTAATTCTGGTCGATCACGAGCTAGAGCTAAGCAAGCGAGAGCTGGACGAAGGAGTTCGTCTGGAAAACCGGGAAAGAATTCGTTTTCGTAACCGGAAATTGACACAGAATCTGAGAAGTAACCAGCGTCAGAGAGAGAATGGAGTAGCTCAGTCCATTCAGGCAACTGGTGGTGATAAGAAGGAGCAAAATCAGCGGCGGAGACATGGGGTCGGTGAGTGTAGAACCGCCCGATTGGGAAATTGGGAATAATCTGCGGCAAAGAGACAAGTCGACTGAGAGAACGGCGATTGATAGAGCCAACAGAGGAAGGAGCAAAAGCCCGGGAGTGGAAACGGCGGAGAATAGTTATACGGCTGATGTATAAGCCACGGAGGAGGTAAAGGGGAGGGGGAGGAGAGAAGAGAGAGAGGAGTTTAGTGGAGTTATTCATCGTCGCTCCTCTTCGACGGTGACCGTTATTAGGTTATTTCTCCGCTCGACGGAAGACAGAAGTTGGATAAAATGTCACCGAATTTTTTCTTATTTTTTTAATGATTTTTTTCCGAATATTTAGGATGGTTGGAAATCATTCAAATCATGGTTTTCTTTTTAGCATTTCAGTGGTTTAACGCTTTTCTACTCCAGATTTTAATTTTCAAAAAATTTAATTTTTTAACTCCGCTCAAAATTTTGCTAGGTCCTACATTTTATTCGTGTAACAACTAGCAGATTACTAAGAAAAAGAAAATAAATTGGAAAGTACTTGAAAATTCATTTTTAAAAACTAGATTTTAATATTTTTTCAACATTAAGATTTAACGTTCTTATTTCTAATATAAAACTAAAAAAAATTAAATTAGTATTTAATAATAAGTGACAATTAAATAACTTTTTTCGCTTAGACCTCTTTAGTTGGAGTAAAGGGTCTTAAATTTTATTTAAATTTTCTCCTCATTTCACTGGTGAAGAGCGCGTAATCCGATCTTTGATAGACTACGGTATTTTTCTCCTTTACTCCTCTGATTTCTTTTTTCTTATCTAGCCTCTTTACTTCAAAATGTTCTGATTTTCTTGTTTTATCTTGCACTGTGATAGCCGAAACCGTGTTAAGATCATGAGTTTCCATATCTCATCGTGCAATCAATGTATTTATGGGGTCAATCAACGTGTTCTTTGTATCCGCCTCAAACCACGATTATTCTATCTCCATCGCTCAATACTTCTCCGGTGACACTCTTCTCTCAACGCTCTAGCCTCAAATCTTCAATTAGCCATTGATGTTCTTTCCCTGTAAGATGGTGAACCCATAACCCTGCCTGACAGTTCGAGATTATGAGTCTTTGATGAGAATGCTATCAGTTTAATGGGGAAGCTGTTGAACCCCAATTGTCAGATTATGGCGAAGATGATTGAAGATATACCTAGGATCTGGAAAATGAAGGACATGATACGGGGCGTTGCTATTTGCTTCCAATTTGATTTCCAGAGGGAGAGGATTTACAGACTGTGTTGGCGGAGAGACCTTGGTCCTATGACAATTAGACCATGGTCATGGAAAAGTGGTGTCCTGAAACACCGAGTGACTTTCTCTCGACAATGTTGATTTGGATTCGCATAAGCAATATCCATGTGAACTATTACACAGTGGAAACTATTGAGCGTTTGGCAGCTGCAATAGGAAAGGTGGAAGACATAGCATATAATCCAAGAGTCTCTCAAAAAACAGACTATGTGCGAGTCAAGATTCTCTTTAATACGGCCAACCCAGCAAAAGAAGCTAGGATTCCGAGTCTTCCATCAGGTGAAAAGTAGCGATTCAATAAGAATATGAAAAGTTGAGGAAGTGTTGCTTCCACTACCAGCAGTTAACCCATGAGATGAGTGTCTATCCATGCAAGAAGAAAGAAGGAACAACTACTGGGAAGCAAGGCCAAATCATCGAGTGCAGGGCAAAGCAAATCAGAAAATGGTACTCTGGTTTTGTGACAGGCGATAACAGAGTCTATGCTGCATAATATTTTAGAAATCCCTCTGGGTTTCTCACATATGTTAGCTAAAATGCCTCGAGAGGATAGGCACATGGCAGTTTAGTATATACCACACTCTGATTCCTGTGAACGTCGTGCACAAATTCGTAGAGTTCAACAAGCATTTGATGTGGAGATCGGAAAGGAAGTGGTATCACATCCAAGGCCTACAGGGGATACTAGTAAGGAGGTTGAGCTGGTTGATGAGGAAGAAAGCGAAGCTGACTCACATCTGCTTTGTATTACTGAGTCTAAGGAACCAACTCTGGTTGACAACATGAAGAAAAGCATAACTAGTTTGTATGAGGTGGAGGTCTCTTCTACTAAGAGTTTGAATGCTCTGAACAGAATGTCTCTTTCACTGATGTTTAGAATGGGATCTGCTGAGAGCTCAGGAGTTGCAAGAGGTAAAGTGGGAATAAAACTGAGAGGGAGACCACCTGCGTGGGCCAGACAATAGACGAAGACGGTGGTAACTAACACAGCGAAGGAATCCGAGATCTCGTCACGTGTGATGGGTGAGAGTAGCAAGAGGAAGATAAGTGACACAAAATCTGAATTAGCTAAAAAGAATCAGAAAAATCCAACTATTGCGGTAGCTCCCGAGGTGAAGTCGCTGCCATCTAAATGAGCCTCATGAGCTGGAACTGTCAAGATGTGGGAAACACCAAGACAGTTCGTCATATCCGGGAAATACGGAGGAAGTACTTCACGGATTTTATGTTTCTCATGGAGACGAAACAATGAGAAGATTATGTGAAAGAGTTTGAAGGAATCGCTTGGTTACGATAAGATATTCACAGTAGATCCAATAGGATTAAGTGGTGGACTTGCTGTGTTTTGGAAGGAGAGTTTTAATGTTTCTGTTTTGTACGCTGATAAGCGAGTTATTGATGTTAAAGTATTAATGAATTTGATTTGTTTCTATGTGTCGTTTGTCTACGGAGATCCAGTGAGGAGCAAACGATGACAAGTCTGGGACCATCTCACTAGTATCGGTCTAGTGAGGAATGAACCATTGATTGTTGTGAGTGATTTCAATGAATTGTTAGACAATTCTGAGAACAAAACAGGACCGGCACGTAGTGAGTCCACATTCTAGGATTTTAGAGACATGGTGTCCAATTGCAAGCTTTGTCAAATTTATAGCTCGGGTAATTCATACTCGTGGGTGGGTTGGAGAGATAAGATGTGGATTCAATGCCGTCTTGACCGAAGATTTGGGAATGACAGTTGGTTTAAATTGTTTCCACAATCCACGATGCAATATAAGGGTATGTGGGCATTAGATCATCACCCAATCATCGTGTTATAGTGAGTCTGAGATGCAAAAAGATAAACGTCGATTTATATACGATAGTAGATGAGCTGCTAAACTGGGGATTATGGATAAACAGCGTAGCCATGTCCATTGGTTGAAAACAGGGGATAAGAACACGAGATACTTTCACAATTGTGTGAAAAGTAAGAAGGTTTGCAATCGTATAGAGATGTTACTTAATGATCATAATGTCGAAAAACTTTCAGAAAGGTCGAAAGGAGAGGTGGCTGTGAGTTACTTAAAAAATTTGTTTACAAGCGCTAATCCCAAAATATTGAGACGATTTGGGCAGACTTTCCGGTGCGAGTTACTCATGAAATGAACACGATGTTGACAGAGCCAATATCAGATTTGGAGATTAAGAGTGCAGTCTTTGCTATTGAAGGTAGGAAATGCCCTGGAGCTGATGCTTTTTCGGCAAAATTCTACAAGCAGTTTTGTGATGTTGTGAGACCGAAAGTATGCAAAGTGATACAAACCTTCTTCGATTCAGGTTCATTACCCACAGAATTGAATTTTACTCAAATTTGTCTCAAACCAAAGGTTTTGAATCCCCAGAGAATGACCGACCTGCGTCCGATAAGCTTAGGTTCGGTTCATTACAAAATAGTTTCTAAGATATTATGCGCACGCTCAAACGAATCCTTCTGGAGATAGTATCTACAACTTAAGGTGCCTTTGTTTCAGGGAGGATTATTTTTGACAACATCTTAGTAGCACATGAGTTAATACATTCCCTCCGTACCAATCCAAGACTTTCTAAGGGTTTTATGGCAGCGAAGTTGGATATGTCTAAGGCATATGTTCGAGTTGAATATGCTTTTTTGGATAAGATACTAAGGAAGATTGGTTTCGACACGCGATGGGTCTAATGGATAATGCAGTGTGTCACATCAATTACATATACAATGTTACTGAATGAAAATGCTCACGGCCTTGTTAAGCAAGAAAGAGGTTTAGGACAGGGAGATCCACTTTCTCTCTTTCTTTTTAACCTATGTGCTAAAGGCTTAGTGTTCGTCCTTAATCAAGCAGAATGGAGAGGTGAGATCACTGGTTTACGAGTTGCACCATCAGTGTCAGTGGTACATCATCTCCTATTTGCAGACGATAGCTTACTTGTTTGTAAGGCCATGCTTCAGGAGACTGAATCGATTAAAGCTTGTTTGGGAAGATATGAGTATATCTCGGGTCAGAGCATAAACTTTCAAAAGTCTTCGATCTTCTTTTGGTCGAACGTGGCTGATCCTGTTAAGCAACAGATCAAAAATACATTAGGTATTACTCAGGAAATTGGTCAGGGTATATAATTAGAACTCCCTGAATGCTTCTCAGGTTCTAAATGTGAGATGCTAAGATGAGAAGATTAGATCCAGAATGAACGGCTGGTTTGCAAAGTCACTCTCACAAGGAGGAAAATAGGTGCTGTTAAAGGCGGTAGCATCATCGTTACCAATATATGCGATGATGTGCTTTAAGCTACCGGTTCGTACATGTAGGAAGATTACAACGACAATGAGAGAATTATGGTGGAGTAGTGGAGAGAATACAAAGAAGATCTTGTGGATAGCTTGGTCTAAGTTGTGTAAGAAAAAAAGTGAGGGTGGTTTGGGTTTCAAATATGTTGGACGGTTTAACCAAGCCCTTTTTAGTAAACAAGCATGGCGGATATTATCTAGACCAAATTCACTGTTGTCTCGTTTGCTAAAAAGTAGATACTTCTGCAACTCCTCCTTTATGGAATATGGTGTAGGCTCTCGTCCATCTTCCGGATGGAGAAGTATATTACATGGGCGAGAGCTGCTGAAACAGGGCTTGTTCAAACATTTGGGTGATGACTCCTCTACCAAAATATGGACAGATAAGTGGATTCATGATCCTTATCCAAGAACACCTAAACGAGTACATCTCGATGTTAATAACGAAGAGTGTGTTGCTAATTTATGGGACCCTGTATACAATTGATGGAGTGCCTCTAGACTAAAACAGCTTTTTATTGCTAAAGGTATCAAATGTATTGCTCAGATGAGATTAACACGTAATAAGCCAGATTCTTACAAGTGGAGTTTCACGAAATCTGGCAGTTATGAAACGCGTAGTGGTTACAATTTAGCGGAGGAGTTATCCACACAGAAGAATGAGCAAACACCAGAACTTTTGACGTTGGAAAGAATACAAGACGGTTCCAAGATACGACATTTCTTGTGGAAAGCCTTGGCTGGAGCATTAGCTGTAGCAGATCAGTTGAAACGGAGACAAATCCTCCAGAATAACCAATGTACGGCGTGTGGAAAAACAGAGGAAACTATAAATCATGTACTTTTTAGATGTGATGTAGCTTTCGCGATATGGACACTAACACAGGTCCCACCCTCAATTGGAGGTTTCTCGGTTACATCCACACTATTAAATATGCAGTATATGTTGCGCTGTCAATTGAATAGGACCATACCAGAGGAAGCATGAAAAGCGATCCCATGGATCCTTTGGAATATTTGGAAGACACGTAACGCTCTCATTTTTAAGAGAATAAAGTTTGATACTACCTCAGTTGTGGATAAAGTATTCCAAGAAGCGGGGGAGTGGTTTTTAGCTAATGAGAAAGCTACAAATGATGAGAGCAGGGATCTTCCGATGACGCACTGTGGTGATAAATGGTGTAAACCACCAACTCCATGGCTAAAGTGTAAAATTAGCTCATCTTAGGATTTAATAACACAAAGATGTGGAGCATCATGGATAATTCGTGACGATGAAGGTAAAGCTACCTTACATGGCAGACGAGCATTCTCTAATGTGTTGCAACCAGTGCAAGCAGAACTACTGAGTTGTTTATGGGCAGTGGAAAGCACCGGCTATACTCGCCAAAGAAGGTTATTTTCGAGGTGGAATCTCTGGAAAGCAATCCCGAGAGGACTATTAGCGCAGATCAAGAACCACCTTGGTGGAATGCACAATTGGTCTTTTCAATGGGTTTTGAAGGCCAGGAACCAAGTAGCATTTTTAATGGCTAATTCTGTAACCGCAGATCAACGGTACCAATCCTACATAGCTTCTTCTGGTCCGGTTTGGCTTCAACATCTTCTTGATGTCGAAGCTCTAAATGATGCTAAGTAGAGGTTGCTATCTTCCTACCTTTGTAAGTTAGTGTGGGAGGTAGTAAACATCACTTTCAGTTCATGTTTATATGCCATGTATTCGATTTATTGGAAGTTAATAAACGTATTTGCGGAAAAACAAAAAACTAGAAAGACATTAAAAATCAACATCTATATCACATCTGATTCAAAAGATAGAAGTCCATACACCAAAAAAATAATGTTTTGATTATGAGAATGTACAAAAAAAAGAGTAAAAAACACATCAAAATCTTCATTCATTTCTTCTCCACTGACCAAATAATCATGTGTTTTGGACTTCTAGATGTGTGTTAAACTTGTTAGCTACTTAGTAACCTGCAAAAACAGGAAAAAAAAATTAACAAAAATATAAGCAATCGAAGACATCTAACAATAATATGAACTAAAGTTAATACATAAACAATTGAAGACATCAAACAAAGAGTTGCATTAGACATGTAAAGACATCAACGATGGTGGCTTTAAAACCATCATAACACCCAGCCCTGTCTTAAATATTTCAAATGCCTTAGGCGAAATGTAAATAATGGGCCCTATAAAATACATCATGCTTCCATCATTTGTTCAACTTATATCTTGTAAATTGCACTCCAACTTGTTAGAATTACCTGAAAAAGAGTAATAATAAAAAGAGTATTAATTACTTAAAACACATAACAATAATCAAGTGAAACGTTTTTTCTAGCTTTTGTTGATGCAAATCATTGATAATTGTCTCAAAATCCATACTTTCCAAAACTTCCTTTTCGATACATAAAATAGGTAGACCATTTAAACTTTCTTGAGACATTGATGATCTTAAATAATTTTTCAGAAATTTCAACTTTGAGAAACTCTGTTCAGCTGATGCCACTGTCACAAGAATGGTTAGTAAAATTCGATAAGCAATAACAATATTTGGATAACAACCCACTTCTTTTACAAACTCAAGAACTTCACAAGGTTTCATTGGTTCATTAGATAAAATTGCTTGCAATACTCTTAGTTCAAAAAAAAAAATCATCTACATCAACATCTGGCAAACCATCATGAGAAAATGTCTTATGAAAATTAGCACAATTTTCTCTTAATTGAATAGAATCAAGTGATTTCAACCTAACCGAATTAAATAAGAATCCAAAAACACTTTCAAATGTTCTCATCTGCTCAAATCTATCTCTCAAAGAAGCAATTGTCATATCCACAATAACAACAAAATAGTTAATCTTAAAAGCTTCTTCACATGTTTGTATTACCTCATCATGATAATTCTTATCAAAATGTTTTTTCCTAAACCTTTGACGCTTACTTGGAAATACAACATCAATATCCATATATCCATACTAAAGCTAAATCCATCATTTCCATACTTCTCAAAAAAAAAAATAGCACACCTTTGCACATGGATTTATCTTGTAAGTTTTTACTTACCATGTTAATAGCATATAGAATTTCATGCCAAATAACCATACCAAGCAAAAACTCATAATTCTCAAGTGCATCAACCAAACTTTCAGTTTCACTCTTTAAAATAGCATCATCACACAAACTATATAACTCTAGTAATACTGATCTTATTTAATGAACTTGATATCTTATATCCGTAACACTTTTAATTCGACTTTCCCATCTAGTATTAGACAGATTTTTTAGTGTAAAACATGAAACATGTTTAAGTAAAACATTCCATCTTTTCGTAGAGCTTTAAAATAATGTGTATATGCGTTGCACAACTCCAAAAAAAGATACAGCTTTCACACAAGAATGGGTCATGTCACTAACAACAAGATTCAACTATGACAAGCACAAGGTATAAATAATGCTTTGAATTGATTTCAAGCAATCTTTTTTGAACCTCTTGGTATTTTCCATTCATATTAGAACCATTATCATTGTCTTGTCCCCTCACCATTTTACTATCAAGATCAAGAGACTTCAAAGCATTTTGTAATTCATTAAAAAGGCCTAGTCCTGATGTATCATCTACCTTTAAGAACTATGAAAAAAATTCTTTTGTTTTTATCTTTTTATTGACATATCACACATCTTACTATTAAACTCATTTGTTCTTGATGACTCACATCCGGTGTACAATCAAGAATAACAGAAAAATATTGTGTTTCTTTAATGACATTTGTGATAGAAAGTCTTACATTGAAGGCAAGAAGAGAAATGAGCTCGTTTTGAATGTTATGCTCAAGATAGTGGTGATGTATCTCATGACTTTGGATACATCTAATATGATCATGCATAATCACATCAAATTCTATAATCATCTCAATCATTCCTAAGAAGTTACCATTACTATCTTGGTAAAGCTTCTCATTTGATCCACAAAATGCTAAAAAAAAATTTAAAAGACATTTCACAACGACAATTATTCGATATAAAACTTGCCTCCAACGTTCTTTTTGTTTTGCAATCTCTTTTAGGAATTCATTATTAATAATTAGACTATTTTAAAATTTAACTTTTAACTTATTCCAAGTCCTCATATTAGACATATGCTCCTCACTTTTCTCATGATTTCTTAGTCTATCACTAATATGTTTTCAATCCTTCATTTTCTAACAAATTTGAGTTACCATGAGATGCAAACAACTTACATCAAAAACAATACACCTTATCGACATGCTTTGAGTGTAAACTAACCATTTTCTATCTCCATTACTCAACTTTCCAGAATAATGCTTATATGAAAAATGTCTTTTATTTTCATCAATAGAAAACTCAAGATCTATCTCTCTTATTAGTCCTTTTTCAATAAGCAAACCTCTTGTTTTATTGTCAAGACTACTCCAATTTCTAGGATCATAGATATCAAATGGTGGAATTTGATTTTCCTCAATATTCAAACTTCCAATATTAGATGGATTTGACACATTCTCATCAAACTTATTCAATAAATCCTCTAATCTTTCATTTGAGTGATCACTAGGATTCTCATTAAAATTCACATCATTAGTTTTTTTCTTTTAATAAACTTATCTAATGCTCTATGTTGTGATTCTACAAATTTCTCCTCTCTCTTTTTCTTTTTTCTTTTCTCACACCCAGACACCATAATTGAATAAACAAAAACAATATCACCTGGAATTTGTGAAGCACAAGCAAGAGAGTTGAAGAGTTGGAAGCAACAACAATCACCAACACTATATCGACATAAAATTAGAAACAAAAAACGTTAGAATCAATTGATTATAAATTACTTAGGATATACTTAATCAATTTCTAAGTATAAAAATAATTACCAATTTAACTTGAAAACAGATCGATCTAAGAAAGAGATGAGAAAAAGGGAGAAGAAAAGGCCAATTCTCGTGACCTAGAAGAAAAATGAGGAGAAAGACTATTTTTTGTCTTTGTAAGTCTAATAGATGAGTCAACTTAATAAAAAATAAGAAAAAAACCTTTTAAGATATTAGGTTGCATTTAGTCTAGTAGCAGGTGGTAAGTCCACTAAAGGCATGCCACTTGAACATCCATGGATCGAGTCCCACTTCCTACATTATGTAGGAACTTGGCTAATGGGTCGGCCAGTTGTGGCACAGTGTTGACAAAAAAAATTTGTTATTTACTAAATAAAAAATAAAAAGGGCCCCATTTTTTAGTGGGCCCTAGGCCATTGCCCCTTTGGCCATATGACAGAGTCGGGGCTATCACCAAACAAACATATAGGTGCATTAGGTATACTAAAAAGTCAACAACATTAGCTTAAGTCAAAAGAACAAATCAATACATAGAGATAGAGACATTAAATTCAAACTAACTTGATTAACCAATTTGTGAGTCACAAAAGAGAGGAAAATCTTGGTATATATCTAGATCAAAACTCATCTCAACAACATTTTCCCGATTCAGAATCAAAATCATCATCATAAAGATCTCTTACTTTTAGAGCTTGTGTGGTTAGGATTAAATTGTCACTATCTTGGTCTTGTAGATGCGGTCCAACGATCCAACCTTTTACGGTATGTTTATTTCCATCTTCGAAGATCACATCAACATTTTGTTCTCTTATTTTTTTCTGCTTGTTAAAGAGCCTAGCATTAAATTGGACATATGCTAGATTGTTTAAGCGATTAACATCTAGTTTATTTCTTTTCTTAGTATGGATATGCAATATAAGATTAGAGTTGTCATTCCATATACAATATGAATTTCTTTAAAATAGATTAAGAGATAAAACAAAACAGGCTAATAACTCCTTCAAAGCTACTCCAATTTCTTTTACAACCAAAAGAAGTAGAGGTTAAAGAGAAAATTTTGGTATGCAAAGTTGGTGCACCACATCCATTAGTTGACCGTCAATTGTCTACGATTAATCAAGTGACATCACTTATCACAAAAGAAACCTAAATGATCAAATAAAGATAATTAAACTGAGAAGATAAACCTAGATTGAACTTGTCGCTTTATTTTCACATCTTTTTAGTGTTAAATTTTTACCAAATGATCCAGTTTTGTTCTTGAAGAGATGAACTTCATGATTCATGACCTTATCTTGATTGTCAAAATCACCATAATAAAAACTTTCTACACAACTCATGAATCCTTCTATGATCACCCAATCATATTGGATATGATCTCCCAATCATATTGGATAAGTAAAACGGGCTGAGAAAGTAGGTAACAATATGTAAAGGAGAATCTAACCTACCTTTCATTTTATCATCAATAATTTGAAAGATAGGCTGTTAATTCTTCTCCAAATGTTCAAAAGTTTCTTTGATAGACTTCTTAACTTGTAAAATCTCACAAAAAATAAACCTCATTGAAGGTATGTTCTCTCCTTCTACTAGCCTTAGAACCTTAACTAGAAGGCTTAAGATCTTTAAAATAAGCATCACACTACTCCAAAATGAAAAACTCATCACAATCAAGTACATTCTTACCCTTCACTAGAGGCGGACCCACATAGGAGGAAATGGGGTCACATAACACCCCTAAAGTAGATAAAATTGTTTTAACTTGGTTAAGTGTTGTAGATGTTTAAGCTAATTTGGTCTTCTCCTTATCTCTTGACACCCCCAAACCAGACTTCAAGTCTCTATTTTCACACTTTTTAACTTAATGTTTAGATATATTTATTGTTTTTTCTTTTATTTTGATAAAAAAATATATCATTATTTTTTTAGATAAATTAGATTATATATTAAAAAAAAATTTGACCTAGGTAAAAAAATTTCTTGGGTTTACCACTGCCCTTCACTTTAGAATGCTTACAAGCATGCCACTCATCGCTGCCATACATGCTCTTAAGTTGTGCTTTCTTCTCATATAAACTATGAAGTGTTAAAAACAAGTTGTAAACTTGGTTGCTCATGGTCTCACAATATCCCTCTTCTTTGTATATGTTTCATCATGGATAATGTCTTATGCTTAGCGTATACAAAGATGGTGATAGTCTTTGCTTGATCAATTAATGTAGCAAACCCATGCAACTTGAAAACTCCCTCAAGCATCAAATCCACAGTGTGCGCAGCACATCCATACCATGATATTCTCAGTCTTTTCACTTTAAGCATCCTTGCAGCCGAGACATTGTTAGTAGCATTATAAGTCACCACTTGCACAATCTTTTTAGTCCCTATATCCTCGATGCACTTGTCAATGTAGTTGAAGATATACTCACCCGTGTGAGCATCTTTAGAAGTATCTTTCGCCGAAAGAAAGCAAGTACCTCCTCTTGAGTTGACACACAAATTCATTATGCTTCTTCTTCTCATGTCAGTCCACACATCTGTCATCACTGAGCAACCATCTTTATCCCGTTCTTCTTCTAAACTCCTTAACTTCTCCATTATCTTTTGTTTTTCTTCATTTAGCAATGGTTTTCTCAGTTGATACTGATTTGGAGGAATCCAACCAGGCTCAAATTGTTTTGATGCTTCACAAAATAACTTGAAACTGTCGTTGTCAATTGCATTAACACTACAAGAAAAACATGTATTAATTGCGCCCGAAAAACGCTATCAACTATTACAATAGCATCGTTTAATTAACCACTATGTCATTGGCTACAATAAAAAGTCTAACACTTTAGATAACATATTTTGTATATGCTATGGTCTGTATTTTTATGATAGTGTTTACATGTCTGCAATAGGCTAATGTACAATAGTGTTTTACTGTCTGCAATTGGTTATAAAGTTATTTTACAATAGCATTATTATACCGTATTTTAATTTAGCTATATAATAGCATTATGTAAGTGTCATTTATACATATTTTTGTTCATAAGATGAAATTTGTTTTGTATTTCACATATTTTTGCTTCTCAATCCTAATTTTCTGAAAATATTAATTTAGTTATTACATTTAATTTTTTTAAAATCTAATTAATTTATAAATCTAATATGAAATTCAATGTTTAAATCAAATACAAAATATATAATTTAAATCAAATGCAAAATACATAGTTTAAATTGAAGTTACAAATTACATAATTTGGAAGAAACCTAGTTCATAAGATAATTCACCAATACATTCACCTTATGCTCCTTATTCTCGACGACGACCCTTAAATCTAGAGAACTCTCCTTGTTCTAGTTTGGGTGATTCTATTGAATCGAGCTACGTGCAATATTTTGTATAGCTCTGCAGTACATTGGATTAATGTCTTCTTCATCTACCTCAATGCGGATCAAGTATCCATAGCTCTCTGGTACTGTATTCGTGTGAGCTCCTTTACATCACTTCCTTGATCATCATCTGCTTCTTGTAGTGGCTGTTGGTGGAGTTGTGGTATGCTTCTGTTTGTTGGGAGTCTGCAGATTATTCTTTGCCTTGCTTGCATTTCTGAATCAGAACATAAAAGCAACATTGAATTAATATTAAATCTCGAACACACTGAAATTTTTAACTAGTACCAGAAAAAATAAGTCAATTACTCTTTTGATATATGTTTCAAATGACAATAACAAATTATCAATTAGTACGTTATTCAGCTTTCAGATGCTAAGGATGCAACTTTCCAAGTGAAATCCAGATATTAAAATCACCTAAGAAATATTACCCTAATATGTAATCCTAAAACGAAGCGAAATCCTGAATACAGAACCTGTAGATCAAAATGAAGTGAATCAGCTGCTATCTAGAAGTAGTCTCATCTAAGGTTTTTGAAGGTGAGAGCAAAAACCCAAAACCTTTAGCAATCAGATTCACTGCCACCGATGCATGTTCATGAAGTGAGAAAAGGAACTAATGATAGACCCAACAAGTAGAAAAACAGACGAGAACAGATTGAAATTGTATCAAAGAAGATCAGAAAATTGTACCTCTTTTGTGTCGCTGCTTCTGGTGGCTCCGAAAACTATTCGGATCCCTGACACAAATTTATACAAAACCTAGTCAAAAGGATCCCAAATCTCTTCACAAAAGACACCTACTTATAAGGAAAAAGAAGAAACAGTGAAGAAAAGAAGAAACAGCGAAGAAGAAGAAACAACGAAGGTACCTTCAACAATTGAGAGACAATAACCGTAATAGAATTATAGCCAATTAGAATCACTTTCTCTTTCAGATTGAGATTGTAATCTAGCATATCCTACGGTTGAGATTGTAATCTGGCATATCCTACGATTGAGATTGTAATCTAGCAGATTCTACGATTGAGATTGTACCAGATCACTAATCATAGTACTATCTTTCTACCGGTTCTTTTAGTTTCAAAATAAGTATTTTCATTTTCAATTAATTATTTAATATATCTATTTTTTTTAAATTACAATTATGAAAATATTACACATTTTTTAAGTCATATAATTTAGAACTTGATTTTTGAATTTTATGACTATATAAAATTATAAAAGGAATTGAATATATACTTAATCTCTAATCTCTAACCCTTAAACTCTAAACTTATCAAAATATGAACTACAATACTATTTTTAATTTATTACTAGAGAAAATATTAGAGTGTATGAAAGTTATTGAAATTTTATTTTTATAACATTATAGTTACAATTAATAATATTTTATAGATTATACACTAAACCATAAACCCTAAACTTTAACCCCTAACCCATAAATTCTAAACCTTCAAAATATGAATTACAATACTATTCTTGATTTATTACTAGAGAAAATATTAGAATGTACGAAAATTTATAGTGTTCTATAAATTTATTCAAATTTTATTTTTAAGTTACAGTTATAATGTTTTATATATTAAATTTTATTTTCATATTTCTAATAATAAAAATGTATAAAACTTATGTTACTTATATGTTAAGTGTATATATTATGTTTTCAATATGTTTCATTTCTATCTTTTGGTCTGGAACACTTATGTATCTTTTGGTCTTAAAACCACATACTCATTCACATATATGTTTTAGTTTGATAACAAACATATTCCATGATTTTTAAGAGTAAACACACCTACTTCAAGTCTGAAATACACTTCAAACATAAACTCAACACTTAAATACTAAAGAAATTTCAACACAATCACATAAATACAAGTTTATTATTAGGCCATGCCATTGTTGATCCCATTGCATCAGAAATGAATTCCACCTCTGAATTTGGTTTCCACACACTAGCAGTTCCAAGCTTCACAACTTCCACTAATATCTTGCTTGCATTTGGACAAAACTCTATCTTCCATATTATTGGATAGGAGTTTAGCTTCTGTAACGATTTCCCTGGAGTTATTCACATCTAACAGCATACATTTACTCTGACCACTCGATCTACTGTTGTTCAAGCTACAACTAACACTCTCTCATACACAAATTCCAAATATTCAGAACAAATCTAACACATCACACCAAATTCCAACACACCAAATTCAACATACCAAACCTAACATATCAACATACTAAATGTAACATAGCAAACTAGATCAAATCAAATTATCACAGATTATTGCAATGTAGGTTCATTATATTACCCCAGGGAATGATGCTTTTGGTGATGCTAGGTTTTGAGAACTACAGTCCTATCTTTGAAATAGGCCACACTATAAACGCATGAATAACATTTCCTATCAAGTACTTTTTATCACTGATAGGTCTCCACATGTGAATGTCCTTCATAACCACCTTATCAACTTTCACAATTGCAGCATTGGGTCCGAGATGTATACTATTGACCATTTCATTTGGATCAGTTGATGTCAAAGTACCCTCAGCAACTTTAACATCCTCTTTATTCCAATCGTAGACGATGACTTTATCACGTGAAACTTAAGTCATACATACATACAATTATATATAGCAGGAAAGAGCATGCATACCATACAATGAAACAATAATAAGATAGACAAAGATGCAAACATTATCGATGAATTAACAGTGTTATTCGGAGTTGGATAGTTCAATTCATTATCCAACTTGATTTTTTCATCTAGCCATGAAATCTTCGTACCTAGAGCTTGACAAAGCCTTGACATCTCTGATGTTGGCCTCCAGATAAATGCATCATCTCTGCACACAGATGTGACATTAACAGTCGTTGCATTGGGACCAATAAGTTTACCTCCTAACTTATATATTACATCAGATGAGCAGAACTCTCCTTCCCCTACCACAACTTCTTTAATTGAACATCTTCTTTTGGTTTTTTTGGATATTTTTTGGATTTTTGTTTAATTTTTTAAAAATAAAAACTAAATATTTTCCTTATCTTATTTAAAGCAGACATACACCACGTAAAAAGATATATGCTCGTGAAAACAATTAAAAATTTTTCTCTTTATTCATCTTTCGATGATGGAAACTAGATAAATTATCCTAAATCAAACAAATTAAAAAACTGAGAAATGGCGAGAAAATTTGTAGGAAAAAAAAACAAGAATATAGCTTTCAGAATTGATCGTTGAATATCACAACACAAAATCAATGAAGGAATAAAAATAGAAGAAACATTGATAACTACTATAAGAAATTTATATGTAACCAAACACTTTAGGCTTTAAATTTGGGAAAGAATGGTCAAATGAATGAACAGACGATGGCATAAGAAAGGGTAGCGTAAGAGACAATGGCGTAAGAGATGGTGAGAAAAAATGAGAAAGAAGAAGAAAACGTGAAAAGCAGAAAACAAAAAACAAATTTGCACTTGTTGACTGGAAACAAATCTCATAGAAGATATGACCTTTGTTCTCAACAAATTCCACTAATTAAAAGATTTCCCCATATTTTTTATTGTTAAAACTATTTTTTTATTGACACTATGAAATCGGTCAAGATAAAGTTTGGAATTCAATTCTTAAATCTATCACAGAGGATATTCAAGACACTAAAATAAACTAAAAATGTAATTGTTTATTTGTTAACCAACAAACTATGGAGAATCCTCTTTTTAAAGATTTTTAAAAAATTTATATACCAACATATTAATTGATTAATTAATACAAAATTTATAGAAAAGTCTATAGTATTACAAAAAAAGGATTTGTTGTGTACTAATCGTCATGTCTCTTGACAAGAAAAAAAAATCTTTATGTTTGTCCACAACACATGATACTACGGCCAATGATCTGGATGATGCCGCTTCATCAACAACGACGAAACATAAGATTGATGCACCAACATCTGGTTTGATATATGATGTTTACACAATGTCCAAACTGGTTTGCTATGATTCCCAAATAGCGAAAACATTTGATGATTCCAGTGAATCTTTCACCAAACGTCAGAGGCATAAATCTGTATAATTCGAGGGTGATAATTTAGGCATTATTTGACTCCTCAAAGCTATACTATCAATAAGCGATTATCACACTACATACATGTTATAAATGAATGGAGATCACGGTTCAACTCAATTAGCTTCCTATACACACCAAAGGAAATTAATAGTTGTGATGTTTTGTTAGCTTCTAAAATAGTTACAAGGTCATATTATGATTGTAGTATGTTCCAAACCTACCCAAATTTTCTCAAACTTTATGTATACCTTGATTTGAATTACTAAATATCATTGGCGAGACCTAATTTTTTTTCCTTCGTAACTGCCGGTGAAGATTTTTTTGGGGGAGTGGTGAGAGGAGGCTTCCATAGCTCCATCGACGTCACCATCTCCCTTTTGGTCTTTTCTTTATTTTTTTCGTTAGCTTTTGTTGGTGTATGGGATATGTAGATTCAGATCAATTTCCATGGTAAAGATGTTTAGGTTTCGATTTCCATGGTAAGGATGTCCCTAATTAGATCTAAGCTAGATCCAGGTTTAGGTGCTTGTTAATTGCATTCTAGATTGATCGATTAGTTCATCTTTGTTTCGATCGGGTGTTGTGCTCTTTGGGGTCTGGTTCCTTCCGTTAGAGGTTTGTTTCGCTCATTGTTAGTACTTTATAGGCTTGATCGAGGTCGATTGTGTTTTGACTTCGTCACTTCCAAAAGATTTGTTTCCTTCTCTCGTGTCTTTTACTGCCATTTAGTTTGTTTTCAATCTCGCTTTTAGATAGGTTTCTTTCCGTGGCTTCGAGCAGTTCAGACTTCTGGATTCATTATTGTCGGTGTAGTAACTATTTCTTCATTTGTGAGTTACACATATTCGCTATAGGAGTTTTCTCATCTGTTTCTGGTTCATGTTGCTAGGCGATGTCTTCGATCTTCGGGGTTGTAGTTTTTGAGTATTTGGTCTTTGGTTCTTAGCTTAGTTTCTGTTTTTGGGGATTGTTTTTATTGTTTTCCATTTTTGGATTTTGATTCTGAAGATATATTTCTTTTTACTAACCTATGTTTATAGTTTGTAATGTTTATTTCACTTACTTTTATTAATAAAATGAGACGATAGAAAAAAAAATTGAATTAATGAAATTATAATTGACAGAAAAAAAGAAAAAGAAAGAAAAAACATAAAGGAGTAGAATATTTTTAAGTTGACTTCAATTTTATCAAGTAGTTTATGGAGATAAATGGGCTTATGGACTCGAATCGGCCTAATAGTTTCTGAAGCAGGTTCAGAATTACAACTCCATTTTCTTTCTCTTGTAGTCCTGTGGTATCTAAGAAGAATACAATTCTAGTTTTTTTTATTACTACATTTTTTAACAAAAATTTACATTCACAAATCGTAACCACATATATATACAATTTAAATCATGTCTCTAGAATCCGATGGCTATATAATATATTCATATCTAGGATTATGACGTTTATTTCCAGACAAATATCTATTAAATTTAAATAGGTTATCTCTTGAAAAACATTGTTTGTTAGTATAATGGAGTGATCGTAATCTAAAAGTAGCACAGACATGTTTTAAAGATTAGCGTGACTTTATCTGATTCAGTATTTGATTAATTTGCACGTCAAAATTAGACATCAATTTTCATGGCTCGAAAATATTTCTTTATTAAAAAAATGGTTGATGGCTTGATAAAGTTGAAATATACACAATGTATAACGCATGCATACGTTTTGGTTTTACCTGAAAGCGTTTATTTTGTAAGCTAGTACTGAACCATCAGTCCATTCTATATCATTGTAATAAAGTGATGTTAAGGAAAATTTCAATACTTATATTGTTTTTAAATGTTTGTTTTTTTATAATTTCTTTATGTCTACACATTAAAAATTTCTGTAACCAATAAATTATATATATACACGATTTTAGAGTTTACATACGTTAATGTTATAAAAAATAGTGTAAAACAATATCTAAAATCGATTACATTATTGTTCACTACAGTTTCAAAACTTGTAACAACGTATGAAAAATAATAAAACTGGAATCATAAATTAAATTATAGATAAAACAAATAGGTTTTCTATAAAAAAAATGTGGTGGTTGACAAGAAGCTGTGCCACAATTAGTTTGTTCCTAATTTAAATTGGCATTGGATGGTGAGTTCGAATTTCATCATTTTTCAACTAGAGAAATTTGGCTATACATCGGGATTTGTCGATGTAACTATTGTTGACAAAAAAGAATGTGGTGTTATATATATGCTCAATTAAGAGTTTAGAATTCAATTTCACATCACTATAAATGGTGGTTATTGGTTAATAGGATTTATAGGATAGATTGCGTAATTAATCAAGTTTTATCGAGACAATTGTTTGAAAAATAAAAATTATTAGTGGTAGTGAAAAAGAATAAAAGATTAATGTAGTCTTGGACGTGGGAGTCACTGTGAGTGAGTTAAAGTTAATTGGGGGTGGATTAGTTGCCAATCACTGCCGTCAACTTTTGACTAAATCGTTAATTATGATTAATACTTTTGCATACACTAAGTTATTTATATTGCAATAACTATAATTCTTGTTTGGATCTTTGTGGAGTTTAATATTGTTGAGTACGTGGGCAATTAACTGCCTCGATAATGACTTCAATCTAGTATAAATCTCATTAATTCCTTATATAATGTTTTTTATTACTATTTTTAACTTTGATGTGATAAGTTAGTTCTATGCGCAAGTTAAAATAGACAGCCTAACAACTTTGACATGATTTGTAATTAAATTTATACTATTTCCAAAGAGACTTTATGTCATTACATCATGCGATAAAGCCCTAAATTCCTCAAATTAGTTAAAGTGTCTTCTTTAAAAAACTAATCAATTATAAGTTTCTTAAAGAAACTTTCTCTATTTCAATCTAATTTGTGACTTATTTCATTCATCATGATTGATCTCCCAAACGTTAATGAGTTACCAAGTGATCAGATTATTTACCATGTCTTTTGCGGTCGATCAATGATTTCAACCAATGAAAAATATATATATGAAAAACAAGGTTTTCGAAATATAAACCACGATCCTATCAAATGACGAACATGAAAGATCCATAAACTATATACAGAGAAGAAAAATATGAACTACGTGGAAAAAAGAAACAATTTTATCCACCATTCAAACAAATTCAATGCAGCTAGATTTTTGGGTCTAGTGAACTCTGTTAGATCACCAGTTTACCATATCACTAATATATATAGTGTTGGATGTCTAATGGCTGATCTCATGCAAGTTAATAACTTAAGTGCCTACAATTACATAACTTTTTTTTTGTTTAATTATCAAAAAAAACTACATAACTTTTTCTAATTACATAGGGAAGACTAAAGAGGATTCCTTAATCAAATATTCAGTTATTCCATAAATCCATAAAATTTTAATTTCTATTGTGAGATATGATTTATTAAATACACTATATTATTGGTTAATATTTGTGCTAGCTAAATCAGAGTAAACCAGTTGGGTCACCTGTTTTTTGACAATACTAATAACTTTTCATATTAGTTATTATTATATTTTATCAACCCTTAGATGGAAGAGTCATTACATATAATCTAAATAATATCACGTAAAGCCACATAATTCCTGGAAGTCAAATAAAATTGTAGAAATGAACATTTTTATCTTTTGACTACACATATTTTCCATTAATTATTTTTTAAAATTAATAGAAGATAAATTGGTATATATTTTACACTATTTAAATTCTAAGTTTAAAATTATTGGGCGTTGTCGTACCACCTAAAATGTGTCAATTAGTAAGTGGTTAAAAAAAGAGCAGAAAAACCGGCATGCACTAAAGAGTTAGCCGTTAAAGATAAACTCATCGGTGATAACAAGTTTTCTCCACAACAATATACATATCGTTTGTAGATGGTAGAATAAAGTAGTAAGAGTTTCTATTTTCATTTTAAATTTTTTATAAGAATTGTAAATAAAAATAATTTGGCTTTAAGGCATAACAATAAGTATTTATTTAGTATTATATGTTTTTTTTCAACAATTGGATCGACAAGATCCGATCCATAGCCTAAATCTCACTCCTATAATCTATTTTTTAAACTATCATAATATAACATATAGGAATCAAACCATGTATTAAGTTATTAGCTAGATCATCACAATCATCAGACTGAGAGCAACTCGGCTTATTTAGTATCTTATGTTTACATACTATCATTTCTTACCATCCAAAATTATATTTAAACCGCTATTTGTTAACATATCATCATCTCATATATTTTTTAACTTTTAAAGTATATCGTTGTGTCTATTATATCACTTGCCACAAAAATTACTTTAGCCATTTTTTCTAATTATTCAAACATAAAATTACTTCTTTTTCAATATTTTTGATCGACAAGAAGGATATATAACGTACAAATCATTTCAATATCAAAAGTTATGTTTTAAAATTTATACTACATACAATATAACTATAACTCCTTAGTTCATCAAAAATAAATATATAACTATAACTCCTTAAATACTGTCAATTGGTAATGAATCGAGATAATTGACAAGGAACTTGTGGTCAAGTGGTAGAGGGCAGACCTAAGACTCTAAAGAGTTCGTATGTTCGATCCTTTTATTATGTGAAACTAAAACACATTTTCCTAATCACCCCTACATGGATATGTGCATATGTTTTCGGTTCATTTGAAGACCCGGAGAGAAAGTCTATCCGTGAGCTGCATATCCTCCAAAAAAATAGTCAAGACCCTTTTTATAAGATATAGAAACTCATAAGTTATAAAAAAAATCGAGATAATTATATATAACCTCGAAAATAAAAGGAATACAAATCCAAATATAAAATTTATACATCTAGTCTACAAATACATGTTATTTATATGCACAAAAATTTTCATATTAAGTTTTTGGTTTTGTTTTATTTATGTATAAATCTTTCATATTATCTTTAATAATTCCAAGTACAACAATCTTTTATGAAGAAAAAAAAACTTTATTTTGCACTCGATCAATAAAGCATATCCAATATCAAAAAAAAAGTAAACAGTCCAAACCCTTTCATGGTCGTTGAAAAATTGAATTCTTCCATTTGGAAAATATGCATGATTTCTAAAATGTCATAAATAATAATTATTCCAAGTTTTACAAAAATAAAATAGAAACAGAATTGGTCCATAACGGTTCGAAGATGTATTGATATTAAACCGAAACAGAAAATGGTGAGGATGGAACACGTGTTAGGTAGGACACGATGACGTCGGTACTATAGACTTTTTTTTTTTTTTGTCGTAAAAAAAAACAGAAGAATTCAAAATTAACGAAACCGTTCCCATAACCGAAACTCACATAAAACAACACTCTTATTTATTTATCATTTTTGTACTTTTTTGTCTTTTCTTGGGTCTCTAACGTTTTCTCGTGACCTACGTTTCTTTTTTTTTCTTTTTTTTTTTGAATTTCATTCAATTGCAATATTTATCTTTTTTTATCTACATTTTAATTAGTCAATAAGCATATATAGTATAATTTCGAACTAAATTTGCTGCAATTAATAAGACTGTATGATTTGTACTGAAATATATAATTATTGACTTTGTTTCGTCCTATCAAAAGAGTAGAGTCAGCTGTTATGCATGAATGATAATTATGACATTCAAATGTGTGGCCATTCAATCCTCTCAAACTTAAAAAGGTTTAAAGTCTTCATATATTTGTTCACAAATCATTGAATAATAATGGTCTTCCACACTGTTGCTTCTTCCTCTTTTTAAAACGTTTTTTCGTTAAATCTTAAAAGATTTATTGAAATTCTATTTTTCTCGCAGTTGAGTTGTCCATTACAAAAGTTATTTTGTATATTTAAACTTACCTTAAAATATCCCTCCAGTTTCATAAACATGTCATTTTTAAATTTTAATTTGTTTTTACAAAAATATTAATTTGTTTTATAATAAGTGTTAGTGTACCTTTTCAATGCAAATATTGATAATATCTTGATTTTATTTCTGTTACTTTAATTTTAACCAATAAGATAAAATTATATTGTATATAAGTCAGAAAGTTAAATGTTTATATGTAATAAAAAATTTACGGGAAAAAAAGAGTAAATCTTAGAAATATTTAATTTACATTTAATTTTTTTGGAATATTAAGAGAAAAGTTGGTCTAATTTACTTTTTCTAGTTATATTAACTAATGTCATTGTGAAAAAAAAACCTACAAAGCTAATATGATATGTAAGTTTTCAATCACGAAAACAAAGTTACAGCAAAATCTAAATCAAAATTCAAACAATTCCATAACCTTGGTTTATGAAGCCGTATATTCCTGCGTTCTATAATTTAAGCACCAACTTGAGATATCAAAGTAGTCATGTAACTATCATATATGATCTTAAAAAACAAAATCTATTAATAAATAAATTTAAAGGATATACATATATATTCCGATTGCACGTCGGTTTCTCCATGAATTAATAAATTAATTATCGCATAGCACTGTTTGAGTTAATAAGAATGTATTTCGCGAACTCATTGTCCAAAAGATTTTTGAAGTAAACCCGTTGAGCTAATCATGAATTACTTTATATATATTTTATCTACAGAAAACGAGTTCTTTGAAACATGCAAATATATATAAAAACAAAAAAAAACAGTATGCGTTATATGGAGAACAGAAAAGTTGGATAAAAGCAAATAATTTCACTTCCTTTAAGATCTTTTTCTTGCTTCGTGTCCTAAACAGAGAAGAATTGATTCTGTTGTTTTTTCCCATAATTAACTCACACACACACACACAAATCTAACGTACGTGCAATATGTGTAAGTGTGTATAGTAAAGTAAAGCCACACGGGCGGTTCGAAAATGTTTTTGGAGTTTCCGAGACTGTTGAATCTATGGGACCTACTCTCATTGCTCCTTCCACACACACGAGCGGTTCTTGTTTTGCATGCAATCCACCCACCGACTTTTCCTAAACCCTTACTTTTGCACGTGTAGAGAGAGACTCAGCCTCAGACTGAGTTTACTTTAACTATTTATCATTATTCGAACTAATTGTTCTAACGTCAACATAAACGTGAACCTAAAACTAATTTTCTTTTAAATTTTTAACTATAATTGAAAATATATAATGATGAAAAATTGTTATTAAAAAGCGGTATTGCAAAGAATCAGGTGATCTAGTTAATTTGTCTCTAATATAATTTGACATTAAGGTAAACTCGAATTTCATCTAATTCCAGTTAAAGAATTTTGACTATAGATAAGGTCTTATCGATCTAATCCTTGTTGACAAAAAAAAATTATAATCTTAGTTGACTTGGTATCTAAGATTTAATTCTTCCCTGCTAGACTATAGTATATTAAAAAGAAATTTTAGAGATAGATTTTAAACTATAGATCAGATTTTATCGATCTAATTGTTGAAAGAAAAAATTACAGTCTTTAACAATATAATCAACAATTTGAGTATGCCGCTAAAATAATGTGTAAAATTACAGCTAGCAATCAATTTTGAGTGTACATTATAAAAACAAACACTCTATTATCAATTTTTTTGTAAAAAATCATTAAGTTTGTAAACAAATGTGAGTCAAATATAATTCAATAAAAAATAAGAGAATCTTTTTTTCCTCTTCCACCATATAAACAGTGAAAAGCCATTTAAGTGCGCTCTGTCTCTTCATTCTCTTCTCCTAGAGTACTTGGCTTCTCTTCCTTTTCAATCCCTAAACCCAGAAGAACAAAAAGATGAATCCAAATCTCTTTCAGAAAGATCTAAGACTTAACCAAACTACCAATGGGTCAAGAAGATTCGAAGAAACAAACAACTTCGGATCTTCACTAAACTCATTAAACAAAGCTTCTTCTAAAACTTCACTCATCACTAACCAGTTGTCTCTTTCTAGAAGAAACTATCCTCACAGCAACAAATCAGCTTCATCAGTCATGGAGATGAAATATGAAGATGAGAAAGAGAGAACAAAAGTGAAGGGTAAAGGTGTAATAAACACAAAAGCATGTTCAAGAGGACACTGGAGACCAACAGAAGATGCTAAACTCAAGGAACTTGTTGCTCAGTTTGGTCCCCAAAACTGGAATTTGATTGCTCACCACCTTCTTGGTAGATCAGGTATACATTTAATTTCTTTGCTTTTTTATTCAATTTCTTTCACTATTACTAGAACATAATTGAATTTTGACCACAATGAAAGTTGGTCAAATAATTTTTTACATTTTTATCTCAAAAAATCTACAATAATATAAAATTGGTCAAAAATTTTTGGTTGCAATTTGTCATATTTTCGTGTAGTGTATTCTTACTCCAAATTCCCTAAATCTAATCATCATTTAGATAAGAAAAATAATTAATGTCGAAATTATAACTTTTGGTTTACACACATTCCATGTATGCTATAAATACTTACTAATGTAATAAGCATTTTATATAACCATGTCGGATATAAAAAACCAGTTTTTAATATATACTCTCGAATTAAACAATTGTGACTAGTATTTTATATATTTTTGAGGAGCATACGTACGTAATCTAAGTTGCTTGTATGTTTGAAGGCAAGAGTTGCAGATTGAGATGGTTTAACCAACTAGACCCAAGGATTAACAAGAAAGCTTTCACTGAAGAAGAAGAGTTTAGACTTTTAGCAGCTCATCGAGCTTACGGCAACAAATGGGCTTTAATCTCACGTCTCTTCCCTGGTCGTACCGACAACGCTGTCAAAAACCATTGGCATGTCATCATGGCTCGACGGACTAGAGAAAGTCAACGAAAACGTCAACAACAGGCTCCATCAAGAGACCTTGAAATGACGGTTTCGTCCTCGGACCGCTATAGTTTCGTTAATGAAGAAGATGATGATGAAGACGATGAAAATGGCTCAGCTGTGTCTACTTGTACCACTGAGCTCTCTCTAACTCCGCCTTCTTTAGCTCACCAGCCTCGCTTCTTCAATTACGATAATACCCTTTTCTCAGGTAACACTTTTTTTTTTGCTTATTTTATCATAATGTTTACAAAAAAAAAAATCTTCTTGAGGCATGAAAAAGTATAGAAAGTTGGAATGTTTTCTTGAGAAGCGTTTTTGCGAATCTAACTATAATGATCTTGGTCGGTTGGTCGTGAAAAGATTGCAATGTTTTTGTTCATTTGATCGGTTTATACTTTAACCGGCCGGTATAATTAATAAATTAGGTAGAACACATTCCGGTCATGTGATGATTTTTTGTACTTAATGTTGAAAGTGTATTAAATGATTTTTGGCATACATATTGTTATATAACGGACCGACGACAAGTGACTAGTGACCACTTTCTATAAATTTTGACAAATTATTGGCAATAATTAGAAATTTGAATAGCTAGTGAGAAAGAAAGAGATTTATACACCGTAAGAGTACCTATAGGCATAATAATAAAAGGAAGTGAAGTACTATTGTCACGTTACTATTTCAATACAAGAAATTTTCACGTGGGGGCTCAAAATTAATGTAATATAGTTGCAGGTAAAGATGGTCAGTGTGTGCAGAGAGCAGAAGGAAAGATGGACCATCAAAATCACCACAAAATCACAGTCAGTGACAACAGAAAGATGGAGATAAACATGAAGAGTGACTTTCACTTCTTTGATTTTCTTGGAGTTGGACCTTCTTGATTTAATACTAGTTGCAGAACAAGCTACAGTTCAGTGATAAATCTCAGGGAATTGTGAGATATAAAAAATATGGGTTTAGTTTCTTTTCATTTTTTTTTCTGGTTATTTTTAGGTATGTTTGTTTAGCATTTTTATTTTGGTTAGGAAGAGAAGGGGGTAAAAAAAAAAGAATCCTAATCAAAAAATTAAAATGTTAATTAACTCGCGTAAATTAAATTCTTGAGTTATGACATAATGACAATAGTAAAAATATACTATTTGGGAATATAGAGGTAACTAAGAGGGGTTGATTGGAGGGTTGATTTTAGTGGATTTAAATGAAAATCTATCTAGAATTCTTTCATTTAAAAATCATAAAAAATGAATTTGAAAATCAAACAAACTAGATTTATAAATTAAACAATCTAGATTTAGAAATCAAGCTGACAAAATTTCAAAATCAAATCTAAGAAAATAGTTGAACGTTATGGTTGGATTAAATGTAACATCATGGGATACTAAACTGCAATTTACTAGGTTGATTCTACTTATTAATTTTAATTTTCTACTATTGTTGAATTTTGTACCGTAGTTTTTAATATAAGATAAACAAATTTATTTTGAATTTTAGTGTATGTTATATATATATAGTCATCTGAGTATAATGAATCTTACTCGTGATGGTTATATAAAGGAGTGTTCATCTTTAAAGGCCATGAAATAAGTGTAAAGATCTTTTATGGTTCATGTTTTTTTTCTAATACGTATGATTTTTTATATATACAGAAATCAACTCAAATAACAAGTTTTAAGGTAGGATTTCTAACCTTTGTATTTTAAAAGAAAATCTAGAACCAAATCCATTATAAACTGAAATCTATGTTGAAATCGTTAAAATTAAATAAGGGATGATTTTAATTAGTATTTACAAATCAGAGTTTGAATAACACATGATTTGAATATAGATTTTAAAATCAAGAATAACACATAATTTTAATATGAATTTTAAAGTAACTGATTGAATAACACATGATTTTAATTAGTATTTATAAATCAGAGTTTGAATAATACATGATTTGAATATGGGTTTTAAAATCAATGCTTGAATAATACATGATTTTACATAGATTTTTTTTGTCAACAATTAGATCGACAATATCCGATCCATAGTCTAAAGCACACCACTGTAATCCTTTTTTAAGCTACCATAATGCAGCGAGTATGAATTGAACTCTGGTGCCAAATTATTAGTTGGATCATCCTAACCACAAAACTGAAAACAACTCGACAATTTTATATGAATTTTTAAATCCACTAAAATTTACCATCCAATAAACCCCCTAAATGATGTGAAAATTAAATGTTCCTATAATAAAACTAAAATTAAATGTGAAAATAAAATGATCGTGAAAATTAAATGTTCCTAAATTTTCGTTACTATTATAAATGAAAATATAGTGTTAGAAAAAAAGTAAAATTAAAATATGTATGGCTGTTAAAGTTCTCGTGGTTAATATGATTCAGTTAATGATTATGGCATATAGGTTTTGATTCTTTCCATCTATCGATTTAGTGGATTAAATATGAATTTTAAGTGTTGGATAAATTATGGATCGGACCTACTCAATTTATTATTGAGAAAAAAACACATGGTTTGGGTGAGGTTGGGTCCTAATATATACTCAATTCACCGGCGTAATTTAGTTGGGCCTAAAATATGAAATAGGCCCATATAGTGACTTGAATATTCATTGCCGTCTGTGTGTGGTTGATTAGTATTACTAATCTCTTTTCATATACATTTGTACGAAGTTTGAATGTATGCAATTACTTTTGGTGTTTTCTTGTCATTTATATTAGTTTAGACTTTAGACTATGATACCAATGAAATTCATTTATATTAGTTCATTCTTTTTCTTTTTTCTTTTTTTTGTAAAACCTAATTACATGAGCTAAATATGGATTTGCATTACATGGACTTGTAACATTAAGTCCCTAATCTATATCCATTGGTTTAAATCAGTTATATAGTTAACACTTAATCAAACTTAAATATTAATTGGCCTTATAAATACAAAGAACAAAAAAGATTTTTGTTAAATTGTGAAATCTAAAGCACACATATTTCCACAAACTAAATCTTCAATTAAGATTTTTGCTTGTTTTGTTGGTTAAGGTTCGCAAGAATCGACAAGAAAACAATATCTGACCAGTCCAACATATATTTAATCAAAATATACACGATAATAGTAATACAAATAATAGAAAATAAACAAAAATAAACGACCTCATATGTTGTAACTCAAGAAAGCCAGTTCATGTCTGTCTCGGTACCTGTATATTAAACAAAATAACAACAGATAATTAACTAAATAATTCTGATTATAATTTCGTTATCTAATTCATTTAATAATGAATGACAATATTGAAATGGTTAGTAACGTTTAGTATTTATAGAAAGAATATAAAATGTTGACATCGTTGATTTATTTGACCCAGAAAGAATATAAATTACTGATGTCTCTTTTACCAATGAACTCAATAAAATACGCATTACATCACCTCAAAAAGTCGGATTTCATTGGTTCTTGTGAATTTTAGCTATATTATTTTCTTTTATATATAAAATTAGTATAAATATTCATAAATTAAAAGGACAAAGAAAAAATCTCTTAATAGAGTTCTCATCACTTTACCGGCGGAGCAATGCTGCCGACATCTTTCTTCTCGATAACTTACTTATCAGAAAGACCGGCTCGACTGGCAAACTGTGATAGATATTATCATCCGATTTATCCGGTAACTATCCAGAGTTTTTGCCGGTAACGAGGTTTGCTACTCCGATGATGTTGATGTTCTATACTTTACATATTTTAGTCTTTGAATCTAAGTTCTAGTCTAGTTTTTCAAGGTTAGATTATATATCTGTTTAGAATCACTTTTGATTTTATTTTGTGTTTCGAATTTTCAATAAAATAAGATTTATCCGATAGATCCAGATTTAGATTTGGATTTTGTTTTTTCCGGTCTATACAGTTTTGTTTCTATCACTTCAAAGTCCAGTTTTTCGGTTTGCCAGTTTTTCGGTTTGATTGAATGCGTGGTCTTATCTCTTTCCATCGGTAAATGTATATTTTTATCCTTCACCAACGGTTTAAACATGGAGAAGAAACTATTTTTGATGGGTCTCTAGATCAGACCTCAACGGTGTTGGTGTCTCATGAAGGCAATGACCGGCAGTGAAGGGAACCTAATAAAATCTATAATTATAGCAGCTCAGCTGGTAGCTCTAGTGGCCATAATTGAGAAACTCTCAGTCTAATACATCTACTGGACCTTTGCCGATCAGTTTTTCCGGTGTTTGCATGCCGGAATCCACGAAATACCAAGCCAAAATCATGCTTATCTTTTATTTAGGTTATGAGTTGTGTATTTTGTGTATTTTGAAGCAAATTAAAAGTCATATATCAGAAAACTTCAGGTACAAATATTAATTTGTACAAAATTGATATTTCATTTACATAACCGACAATCATCAAATTTAATTTATATAATATTATACTTTCTGCCGAAATATTTTATGTCATAGTAACGGATTGAGTGAGTGGGTTCTTAAGATTAATTTCTGTAGACATTTAGGACTTGACTGAATTAGGTTTCAGGATTCTAAATCAACAGAAAAAACGTAATGAAATCAAAATGAAATTTAATATAGTAGTTGTTAATTACCAGGAAATAAGCTTGGCCATGTTGTAAAGAATGCAGCAAGTAACCAAACTCATCAGTGGGAAGAGGAAAGCCAGAGGAATGAAGTAACACCGAACCTTCACCAAATATTGCTTTCATGTCTATTGCTCCTTTTGTTACCTCTGTCGGTACTCCGTTTATCAACACCGTCATTAACCCTTTTTCACATTTATTAAATCATTTATATAAGAACATAAATATAAATATATGACAATTCATTTGCTCTAAAAGAAAAAACATAAAAATCGATCTATTTTGATTTTTTAAAAATGAGCCATGCAAATGAATGTTTCACCTTGTTGGTAGAAATTAGAATTTTGATCAGATGGGCTAAAGATTGATGTAGCATTAAAACTATGCTGATGATGTTGATGATCAGTTTCATGGCCATGCATTGTGAATAGATTCTCCATGCCATTGTTGCTTTCACATCCATTAAGGAAGTAATTAGCTGAATAAGATGAGTTGCTACAACTTCCAAATCCCAAATTATTAATCTCGTTATAAGGATGATGCATGCTCATTGTCGTCATATGCTGGTAGTTTTCTGCTCCTCTGGAAGTAGCTGCTGTGGCGGTGGCAGCTTGAAGCTGTCGCTGTCTCCGGCGAGATCTTGACCGTCGGTTCTGAAACCAATAAAAGACGTTTGCATCTCTAACTGCACCGAATTCTTCAAGCATCTTTCTTATTCTAACGGTTTCGTCTTTTGGTGGATTAACAATACCACTGTTAAAGATGGATTCGAGTATCATGATTTGTTCTGGCTTTGGTAACCAACGAGACCGAACCGGTTCGGTAGATGTCGAGGGACTCTGCGATCCTCCTTCCATTCGCTTGGATTTTGGATTTAAAAAGAACAAAAAAGAAGAAAGGAGATTTTGTGATCCTTGTGAATTTTTTTGTGTGGAATTTATTGGAGAGAGTTTCTGAATGAGTTTTTCGTTCTTTAAATATTAAGTTAAATATCAGTACACTCAGTTGGATTTGAATAGTATAGAGGTACGGTCGAATATGTTAACACGTATTACGAGAGGCAGACGATATATAAACTCTGGTTACATATCATTTTGATTATATATCAAACTAACAAGAAATGCTTCCACCGTTGCCTTATTGGACCAACTCAAAATCAAACCTTGGTTCAAGTTTTGCTCAAATCTTAAATTTATAGTAAATTTTCTTTATTTGTTGATAATACATCTTGGACCAACCTGCGACACATCTTGTAGAGCTAGGTATAGATTATCATACATGTATATATGTTATAATAACTAGTTTGTCCATGGTGGTAATGATATGTAATCATACCAATTCGAAGGTATTATTCAACTAGTTCAGTCTATTATCCATATATATACTCTATAAGAACATAATATAACTGAAAAAAAATATTATGTAAAAAAATATATAGACCGTCGAGTTTTTTTCATTTTGGTGGTTAGAAGATCCAGCTAACGACTCAGTCATCGTTCGATTCTTCCTCTATACAGTTGATAGACAGAAATTTTAGGAAGTATGATTTAGGTTATGGATAGGATTTTCTCGATGCAATAATTGCTAGAAAAAAATTGATAGACCCAAATCGGAAAAATAATTAAATAAGAAGATACTGATTATGATTGGTTTGCTTTCTGCTGCAAATATGATAAAATGTTATGCTTTCTTATATCAAAAATAAAGTAAAAATGATCAAAATGTTTTTTTATATTTAAATTATTAGATAGCCAACAATTTTCGAGACGTCAAGCCATCTGGTTGCTTGTATTTTGACGTCATGCAACAGAAGCTAAGAAGATTTTGTTTGTCAAGTTTATAAGGCTTATCTGTCATTGAGACTTTGAGTGATTAAGATAAATTTTGGAACATCTCACGCACATATAACAAAAATTAACCCATCAAAATTATGATTCTGGAGCCATTTACTACTTGAAATGTCATATAATGAGCTTAACAAAAGAAAAAAAATATCGTATAGTGCCATAATTTAGTGTTTCTTTTCTTTTTCGTATGTTCTGTTCGATTTGAAAATTAACTTGATAATATCAATAATTACTCTTCCCAATTTAAATTGCTTTAAAAAAAAATTTCTAACAGCTAAATTTTTTTCATTGTAGTGATTACATACCCTAACTAATAACTCATACACTACAAGAAAACAAAGGTATAAGTGATGGCCAATCCCATCGGTTGCCGTCGGTTGCTTATAAACAACGGAAACTGACGGAATATGCTCGTCGAATACGCATCATCGGTTATCACGGTTCCATCGGTTACCGTGGGTTGTAACCGACGGTAAACAACGAGAAATACCATCGGTTATGCTGTCGGTTATATGCCGTCAGTAGTCGTCGGTAGCTCTCGGTTCAAAGCTGTCGGTTCCCATCGGTTTGCAGCCGTTGGTTGCCATTTGCTTGTAGCCGTCAGATACTGTCAGTTTGGTGCCATCAGTTCCCGTCGATTTAGTACCGTCGGTTCAAACCGACGGGAACCGACGGAAACTTAAAAATTAATTAAAAAATAAAATTAATATTGTAATTAAATTTAATAATAAATTAAATTATAAATAAAATAATAATTTTAAAAATTAAGATTAAATTAGAAAATATTAAATACATTTAAAAATTAAATATATACAAAATGCATTTTATAAAACTATTCGGTCCTAACTAATTTCCCGGGTTCTGTGTCGGGGTGAACTCCGGGGATGGTCCTGGGTTTATGTACGCCAGAAGTTTAGCTATTTGAGCCTTACTCTTCGCCTGTCTCGCCTAAGTCTCGCGTAGTGCGGCCTTTGTCTCCTGAAGCTCCGTCCGGTTTTGCTCGAAGCTTTGACGGAAGTTTACAAGCTCTTCTTGCTCCCGCTGACTGAGCCCGAATCCCTGGCTAAGGTCAACACGGGTGGGCATCCCATCAGCGTCTACTAACTTCCCAAGACCCAATCATCGGCCCTTAGTGCACGGTCCTTCCTACATTGAATAAAATAAAAGGATGACAAAATAAGATATATTTTTAACTTTTAAAATTAATTTTAAATTTTTTTACCTCAACGACGAATTGGTTGATCACGTCTCGAGGAACCTCCGTGGATGGTCCCGCTCCATCCTGAGTGAGTTGGGTCTGATGTTCCTCAATCCGATCCTCCACCCTCTCCACAACCTCACGAATCTTCGGGTTGTCGATCGTCCCAGACTTTTTGCTTGTGTGACAAGTCTTCATGAGTTTGAGGAAATCGGGTATGCACCCATTTTTAATGGTCTGCACAACCAAACAAACATGGTTAAACGAATATTAAATGAATTAAATTTACAATATAACTTACCATCTTTCGCTCGACATGCTGAAAAGTATAAGGACCAGCGTTGTGTGTTCCCGGCGCCTTAACCGTCTCATCCTGTCATGCTCGATGATTCTTCTTGTTTTGATCTGACACCTTCTCCGTGGCAGGGGCACTCCAGTACTCCACAAACTCAGGGAACCGATCAACCGGACAACCCTATGGCAACTCCGATGGTTCCCTCTTCCATGCTCGCTTCCAGGCGTACACATGGTTGGAGTACGAAGTGGCGCACTGCTCCTCGAACTTCTGCCTCACTTCAGGCGTGTCAGCAACGACCCAGTTAACTTGTTGCTGTAAATTTTGTAAAAATTAGAATATATTGTAAGGTAATGAAATAATTGAAATAGTTGTAAGCAAGAATATGTTTACCGCGAATGATCTGAACCACTGTTCCCTCAGATCCAAAGAAAATTTGCTAAAGGATGAATATGCATAAGGTAGCTGCTGCTGGATCATAAGCCGCACCAACTTCTTAATGTGTTGGTCGATGCGAAACCTGAATATTGAAATTTTATTTTACCGTTGATATTTTAAAATTTTGTAAAATAAAATATTATATGTATTCGTACTATGTAGATCCCTCGCCCAGCTTTGGATCTAGAGTCTTTAAACGGGAACGTCCCAGTTGAGTCAAAATCTACTCAATGGTCAAATGTTGTGGGGGGAGGGTTGAAGTGGTGGGTCAGGCTGGGTATCATGCGCATTCGGTGGATTCAGATGAAGAGAAAGAGTCTCATCTGAATCACGATCCACTGCTCGCACGCCCAGTGAATACACGCGACGGAAATCATCATAAGATGTCCTGGTAAATTATAAATGTTATGAAACTAAAATATTTAAAACATAAGTATATATGTACAATATTTTTATATAAACTCCAAAAAATTTATTTATATAAATCATATTAAACCATTTAACTTCTTTTAATCAATTACAAAACATACATAACCAAATTTATAAATTGTAAATGTATCAAATAAATTTAAATTTTTATATTTATTTACATATTATTTAATAAAACTTATAAATTTTTTAAATTTTTGGTTAAATATATTTTATAAAGAAATAAATATTATATGTAACAAACATATAATTTTTTTTTTTCATTTACATATTATATAATAAAACATATAATTTTTTAAAATTTTAATTAAATATGTTTTATAAATATATATATATAAATTCGTACTAATATAAATTATATATATATAATTAGTTTGATAAATATTGCGTATAAATATATAAATAATTTATATATGATATATATATTAATTTCTATAAATATATATTATATATACATAATTAATTAGTTAAAAAATAGAAAATATATATAGATTTTTAATATATTATATATATATCTATATAAATTTTTATATTCACCAATATTTATATACACAAATGTTATAGGAAATTTTATACAATCATAATACTAAAACTTGTAAAATTTTGTTTAAATTATTTTGTTGTAAGAAAAAAATTGTTTTTCATAAAAAAAAAGTATTCTTCATAAAAAATAAAAAATTCGCAAATCATAGAAACAAACTGAAATCGACATGCAAACAACAATTTGGGGAATGAAACTAACCAATATTCCACTTATCTATCCGTTTCTATCAAACTAAATCAAAATCTTTAAAAAAATTTTTTTTTGGAAAACTTAAAAATTGTAAAATTTCAAGAAACTTATATGATTTTAGGAAGGAAGAAGGGATTGAGGGTGGTTTCCGCCACGAAAAGTGGTGGTTGCACCTCTAATTTGAGAAAAAATTTCGTGGAAATTGAGAGAAAATGGAGGAAGGAAAGAGAAGAGGAAGGAAGAAGAAGAGGCTCGGGAACTGACGGACCTTCGGAGGAAAATTCAACCACCTCCAAAAAATTGGCACCGGATGTTTCTCTCCTTATGTCGTCGGTTGCCGTAGGTTGAACGGACAGCAACCGACGGGAATTAATATTTTATTTAATATATCATTTACAAATTCTTTAATATAATTAAAATATAAAATAAATTTTTTTTTTTTTTTGTGTAGTTGGTAGAACACGTTTTGCATGCTACGTCACTGTTTATAACCAGAATTTAGGTGGCCTGTCGGTTACCGTAGGTTGCCCTCGGTTCAGTTCCTCTATTTATTGTCACGAAATCAGAATCTGACCATCACAATCTCTTTCATCCATCAATATCTAACAAAAATTTTAAAATCGCAGTCCGTTAAAGTTTCCAAATGTCGAACAATCGTCGTCGAGCTCGTGAAACACATGTGCCAGAAAGTCCACCGTACGAGCAGTTGAATGTCGTGGAGGCTCCGCTAATTATTCAATTACAACAAACTCAACAAACGCAATACCAACAGCCACAAATCCCTAGCCCATGCCGACCTTTCCAACTAGGTCTCTTCCGGAAAAAAGCAATGTAGCTATATGCTGTTTCTCGAGCAGGGTTATCAACATAAACATTGTGGCCCAAAATATCGTTACGGTATATCTTCTAATTTCACACCTTGCATTTGTGACTAAACTCAATTGTTTATCCTTTATTCAGTTCGTGCACATGTAAACAGATAATCGGGGTTAATGAAATGGTGGGGTAGTACGAATTATACATACAAGACTCAGAGGACGGGGGAGCTAACACGAATAGTTCGTTTGAATTTGTAATTGTACCAGACTCAGATGTAGATTAATGGATTTGTGTTAAGTACTTATTTTGTACTCTGCTTTTGCCGAGGTTTCTTGTAATGTTCCAGTGGAATAAGGTATCTGCAATGTTGTTGTGTTGTGTGTAATATCCAATATATTTGTTTGTTTTTACCACTGTATGATTTGTGTTATAACGGACCGGTTGTATTTAATGTTAAATCAAATTAATAAATATTTAAACAAAAATTAAGTACGATCAGAGTTTAAGTCACAATTTTAATTTTAATTTATGAATGTAGCTAAACACATCGCACGACGATCTTTTAAATTTATCAAAAGAATGATTCATTTATATTATACAAGTCTCCAATAATTACATATATATCACTCCGAATCACTTCCATATTCATTTTGCTCATCGTTTGAACTCTCTTCAGACTCTCCGCCAAATTCGGAAACTTCGACGTCCGAACCATCATGTACGGTTTCGAATGCTTGGGAGGTCATATCGACACACATGTCTACCCCGAGTGAACTGTCAATTGAGCCTAGTGTTCCTGGAGAAGCTTGTTGCATTGGATCGTGCTCTGAATTACCATACAGTCTCCCTCTAGGAGTGATTGTAGTCATGAAGATCCACCCATCCGACCGAGCTGAAACTCGTGGATATGGAAGATATGTCACTTGATCAGCCTGCGATGCTTGTATGAATGGATCATACTTATCCAGCTTCCTTCTTGAGTGTACAGATGTGACACCAAACTCGTCAACACGTACACCGACTCTTAAAATAGGATTGTACCAGTCACAGTAAAAGACTATGCACTTTAAACCAAGCAACCCAGGATATTCAACCTCCAATATCTCTCGCAACACTCCGTAGTAGACCATATCGCTTGAGGTGGAAGATATTCCATAGTCACTTGTTGGTCTTTTCATTCCTGGTCTCAGAATCTTGAAAGCGTAACCACGAGTAAAGTACATAGGGTAGGTTTTAGTGACTAATAGAGGACCTGTAACAAAATCTACCAACCAGGTGGGAAATGTTGTTCCCAT